>CM070779.1:14974372-16274372 GCA_036346955.1 Dipus sagitta | reverse complement strand
AAGAAGAGAACAGAGAAGGAAAAAGGAAGAGGAGGAGGGAGAAGAAGGAAAGAGGAAAAAGAAGGGAGGAGGAAGAGAAAGAAGGGAGAAGGAGGGAGAAAAGAGGAAGAGAACAGAGAAGGAAGAGGAGGAAGAAGGGAAGAGGAAAAAGGAGAGCTGGAGAGATGGCTTAGCAGTTAAGGTGCTTGCCTGTGAAGCCTAAGGAACCAGGTTCGATTCCCCAGGACCCACGTAAGCCAGATGCACAAGGTGGTGCATGCATCTGGAGTTCTCTGCAACGGCCACAGGTCCCTGGCGCGCCCATTCTCTTATCTCTCTCTCTCTCTTTCGCTCGCTCCCTCCCTTCCTCAAAGAAATAAAATGAATTTTTAAGAAAACAAAGCAGGAGAAGGGAGGAGACAAGAAAAGAGGAAGAAAGAGAGAAGGAAGGAGGAAGGAGAAAAGAGGGGGATGACAAAGGAGAAGAGGTGGGGAGAAGCGGTGGAGGAAGAGGAGAAAAACAAACAGCAGCTGCGGTTTTCCAAGAGAGAAAAGCAGGCGCCGGGGTTTGAAGCCCTGTGGTCGGCAAGCTCAGCCCAGGGCCGCCGGCCCTGCTGCCCCGTAGCCCGCACTGGTCCGCAGGCCTCGGCCCTGGACGCGGCGTCCCCGCGGCACCCACCCCGCGTCCCAAGACGCCGCCCGCCGGGGCCCACGAATCAATCCCCCGACCCCGCTAAGCTTTAAGGAGACAAAGATTCACGGCGGCCGTTCAGTTCCCATGGAAACCCCACAGCCCTCCCCCGTTCCGCTTCCGGCCCGGCGCGCGGCGCGCGGTTGTGACGTCACGCGCCACTTCCGGTGGCCGAGTTGAGTTGAAGTTGCCCTGGTCGGGGGCGGTGGTGGCGCCATGGGAGCCACTGGAGACGCGGAGCAGCCGCGGGGGCCCGGCGGGGCCGAGCGGGGCAGCGTGGAGCTGGGCGATGCGGGCGCAGCAGGGCAGCTGGTCCTCACGGTGAGGACGCCCGGGGACCAGGAGGAGGCCCGGGGCTCGGGCCGGACGGGACCGCGGGCTCCCGGGACCCTGGCCCGCGGGCGAAGAGAACGCGGCGGCTGGTGCCGGCGGCGGCGGCGGCGGCGGCGGGGGGGCGGGGTGGGGTTGGCGTTTTCGCAGCCCGGCCACCGGGATTCACATTCTAGCTCGGTGACTTGGGCCTGCCCCGACACCCGCTGAGCTCCAGGTGTCTCTTGGGTGAAATGGAAACGCTGGGTACCAACCTCAGTAAGATGTAGGGATGGGAATGAGAAAGGCGAGGGGAGCGCCCGACTCGTCTCCTGCCAACACAGTAGGCACACCCCCGCCGAGCACCGGTCCCCTCTCTCCTTCCTGCCGGTCCCAGAAGAGACGGGGTTGGGACTTTTGATACTGGAAACATTTAGCCCCAAAGTCCTCTGTCCTGACGGTCGTCCAGAGTCGGTCCTTTTCACTCCGACGTGGGAGGAGTGAGAAGCCGGGAGGTCTGGATTTATCTTCATACCCACCTGAGGGGCCTCGGTGACACCTGCTCGCTTGCTCCCCACAGAACCCGTGGAACATAATGATAAAGCACCGGCAGGTGCAGCGAAGGGGCCGTCGTTCTCAGATGACCACAAGGTAAAACTGGCCCTGGGCGGACTTAACATCTCGGACACTGACTGAGGTGGGAGCTTTGAGATTCCCCCACTGCAGGAGGCTGAGATCTGTCGCCTGTAGAAGGAACGGTGGATTTGAGTTCTGTAACTCTTCCTGTGACTTTTAAGTCACTTGCGCTGTAGAACTCATCTACAAAGGGCCGGGGAGGGCGTCCGTAGCTGTATATCTTAAGATTCCCTAACACCACCTGTGGTTGAGAGATCTAAAGAGGTCACAGAGTGTGGACACAGGATTTAGACGACTGTGTTTACTCAACTGATAGGTAGACCTAATAGTGGTATCCAGTCCAGGGATTTAAAAAAAAAAAAAAAAAAAAGGCTTGAAATGCACCTGTAACACTTTAAAAATAATTCCCACATCATGAAGTTAAGAGAAGGAAGTCAAGTCATGCACGCGTGTGATTTGCCCAGAATGCCAGTCACTGGCCGGGCAAAGGGAGAAAGGATTTTTGGAGACTCCCCTGATCCCGTTTCCCTTCTGAATGCAGTTTCACAGATCCTGCTATCTCTATGGATCTCCTCCGTGCTGTCTTGCAGCCTAGCATTAATGAGGACATCCAGACTGTCTTCAACAAGTATATGAAGGTGAGAGAAGGATTTAGGTCCCTGGCATTACAAAAAAAAAAAGGGGCGGTGGTGAGAGAGAGAACAGTGCAGTGGGTGCTGTGACCTGTTTAAGCTACTCAGGAGGCTGAGGCAGGAGGATTGGAAGTTGGAGGCTAGCCTGGACAACCGTAACAAGACAACTTCTCAAGGGGTCAGGGAAAAAGAAAAGCCAGGTGTGGTGGTGCACTGCCTTTAATCCCAGCACTCCGGAGGCAGAGGTAGGAGGATCGCTGGGAGTTCAAGGCCACCCTGAGACTACATAGTGAATTCCAGGTCAGCCTGAGCTAGAGTGAGACCCTACCTCAAAAAATGGAAGAAAAAAAAAAACAGACTCCTAAGCAACCTGGTCCTTTCCAGCAAGAAATGCTAGTAATGCTAGTAGCTGGAGTGGTGGCAATAGATAGAGAGAAACAGACAGGTGAGGTATGTATTGATAAGTAGCAAGAGGGTTTACTGAGACTGGATACTCAGACAAAGAGGAAGAGCCAGGCGTGCTGGTACACACCTTTAATCCCAGCTCTCTGGAGGCAGAGGTAGGAGGATCGCCATGAGTTAAGGACACCCTGAGACCTAAGACTGCATAGTGAATTCCAGCTCATCCTGGGCTAGAGTGAGACCGTACCTCAAAAAACCAAAAAAAAAAAAAAAGAAAGAAAGAAAAAGAGGAAGTATACAACTCCCATGTTATTTGTGCTGGACACCTGTAAACATGGAGCTGCCTTTGGCTTGATGTGAGGAGGTCAGGAGCTCAGGTTTGGAGCGTCGTTCATGTGGAAGCCAGAGACTGCCTTCTCCATCTTCCATGGACAGTAGATCCTGCACAGTCCATGTCCCAGTCTTTCAGTCATGCCCTTCTTCCTTGCCCCTGCCTTGGCTCAGGCCTTCATTACTGCTCTCATGCTCCAGAAATGACTTCTTCCAACATACGTTCCCCCAGCTGCCAGAATTCTCCATAAGTGAATGGAGTATTATCACTCCTGCAATGCCTGCCTAGTCACACTCTTGATGAGGCTCATCGGAGCACACTGACAGTGTTCTCAAATCTCAGCTGCTAACATGCTTAATCACAGACCTGGTGTGGTAGCACACAACTATACTCCCAGCACTTGGAAGGCAGAGGCAGGAGGAGCACATGTTCAAAGCCAGCCTGAGCCACCTAGTAAGACCTTGTCTCAAAAAATAAAAATGCTCAATGATAGTTTGGCGTATATTACATGAATCGTTGCTGATGTGTACTAACACCAGCTCTAGAATTACCCTGAGATGATGATCATAGGTAGGTAGGCAGGTAGGTAGGTAGATAGATAGAGGGTGGATGGATAGATATATAGATAGATAGATGAAATACAAACAAGGGCTGGAGCTGTGGCTCACTGGTAGAACACTTGCCTACCATGTATCAGGCACAAAGTTTAAACCTTAGCACCACAAAAAAAAAAGGGAAAAATGAAATATTTAGTAACATAAAATTTATGGGATGGATAGGTGTAGAGCTGAGTAAGTGGAGTTGTACTAAAGCTAATACAGTAAAATGGTTTTTGGTGGTTTAAGTCTACAGCTTTTGTTTATTAGATTACAGATAGAACTTATGGAAAGAGTGTAAGAGCCCAGGGAAGAGGAAGGCTTCTTACAGTGCTGCCGTCCACACATAAAATAGCCTTGATATTCATGACCTCACAGTGGCTGACACTACCTACACAACACCTGCATAATAAGAGGGGAAAAAATGATGCTATCAAAATGGAAGAGAGAATAGTTGGAAAGAAGAGGGGAATTCAGTGGAGGGGGCACTTAGGAGAGGAAAAGGGGAGGGGTAAGGGGGATAATGATCATGTTATATTGTTTATATTTACAAAAGTTGTCAAGAAAAAGCTTAAAAAAAGATTGAAGGTAGAACTTAAAGAAGGAAGACAGAGCTCATATGCCCAAGAGGGGACATGAGCAGGGTTCTGGGAATGAGGAAGCCCAGAAATTAAGGAAGAAATGCAGACCTCTTGCCCAAGGAGGCAAGAGGGGGTTTGAGAAGACCCTGAAATGTTTTTATGGACTTAACATTGTAGTGGACCCCTGAAGGTAAAAAGGACAGGAAAGTTTGCACTTGCTAAAAATCCGAGATCATCTGACTTGTTGTCTCTTGCCTAGCTCCATAGAACTGTTTTTTCCACAAATGACCCCTCCTGGGAGGGAGGTCTTTAATAGGATTTAAACATTGTGGTTGGTCAAGTTCAGCCCCCTGAATTTGGTGCCAGAGCTAATCTCTTCCTGAGACAGCCCCTAGCCCTCTCCAGCCAGCTGGCCCTCTGGTTCACCTGGGCCAAAAGACAGCCCACCACCCTAAGGTTATAAATATCTTTGCCAGGGGAGGTCAGTCGCTCCCTCTCTGATCACTAGGGAATTTCCAGCTATGGGTGAGTTTTTCCCTCGGCTGGGCCTGGGGCTGGCTCCGCCAAGGCTCAGGCCGAGGTCCAGCCAGGAGAGCCTCCAGCTCCCCACATGGCAGGAGCTCCAAGAACTTTCTTTTTACACTGTTTTCCTCAGATCTGTATCTGGTCACATGGACTCCTGGGCTACACATGGCCCACATGGGCTTTTGGGCTCCACATGGTGTACTTCTCTTCTCCCTACTTTATCTCCCCTTACCTTCTAGCCTTCCCCTTTCTGTGCTCCTTTGCAAATTCTGAATAAAATGTGGGGATTTTTTGCGGGGGGTGGGGGTTCAAGGTAGGGTCTCACTCTAGCCTACACTCACTTGGAATTCACTCTGTAGTTTCAGGATGGCCTTGAACTCACAGCAATCCTCATACCTCTGCCTCCCAAGTGCTGGGATTAAAGGCATGAGCCACCATGCCCAGCCAAATGTGGTATTTTAAAAATCAGTCTCTTAAATCTGAAGTTGCCAATTCTTTGATTAGTTTGTAGATATGAACTTGGGGCTTGGGGTTCTAGAAAGCACCCCAGAACCCCAATTTCCTCATTATAGTAGGTATTAATATTTATTGGACAATTCAACTTTTCTGTATATTTGAAGTAAATATTTAGTAAAATCAGAAATGGTGGTACACACCTGTAATCCCAGAACTTGAAAGGTGGAGGCAAGAGAATCAGGGGTTCAAGGTCATTCTCTCCTATCTAGGGAACTTGAGGCCACCCTGGGCTACCGTGAGAACATGTCTCAAAAAAACAGAGAGAAACAGAATATTGCCTAAAAATAATACAGATTTGTTTGTTTGTTTGTTTGTTTGTTTTTCGAGGCAGGGTCTCACTCTAGCCCAGGCTGACCTGGAATTCACTATGGAGCCTCAGGGTGGCCTCGAACTCACGGCGATCCTCCTACCTCTGCCTCCCGAGTGCTGGGATTAAAGGTGTGCGCCACCATGCCCAGCTAGATTTTTTTTAAATAAAAGCTAAAAGTCACTAGAATTAACTCCCAGAGATACTAAACTGTTGAAAGTTGCCATGTCGTCTCAGTTGTGTGTGCGCACAAATATTTACACGTGCAGGGATATTTATTTGAGAGAGAGAAGGCACAAGAGAAAAGTTGCTGGTTTGTTCCATTTCCTTTAGGAAATGCAGACTTGCAAGACTTCTGACCTTGTCCTCTAAATGCTCTTCTCTAGTTCTTCCAGAAGGCAGCACTGAACGTGCGGGACAATGTCGGGGAGGAGGTGGACGCAGAGCAGCTGATCCAGGAGGCCTGTCGGAGCTGCCTGGAACAGGTGAGGCCAAAGGCACCAAGAAATGGAGGCCCGAGGCCCAGCCCGTGGGGACTGATGGGAAAGGGGATCTCTTCACCAGTGTTATTTGGGAGAATTCTCAGTAAGCCACGTATATCCAGATAGGGCTTAGGGTTGTTACTGACAGGGAAGAGAAGTAACTAGGACATGCCCAGTAGGGTGACAGCCATTCTTTTATTTACATCTCAGAAAGAAACCCCATGCAGAGATCTTCTATGCCTGTTTTATAGATGTAGAGATTGTGCTTAACAGACTCATAGAAGCAGAGTTGAATGGTGGTTACCTGGGACTTGGGGAACGTTGGTCACAGAGCACATGCATTTAGTTGTAAGATGGATGAAGTCTACAACTGGTGCACAGCATGACAGTTGTCATTAATACTCTTATTTACTTGATATTTGCTGAGAGTGGATCTGCAGTGTACACATACACAATGGTAACTATGGTAATGGATCTGTGGATTAATTATAATAATGTCATAGTGTGTATATATATATATATCCTGTCATCACATTGGAGCTGGAGAGATGGCATAGTGAGTTAAGGCACTTGCCTGTGAAGCCTAAGGACCCAGGTTTGATTTCCCCAGAAACCATGTAAGCCAGATGCATAAGGTACCTGGAGTTCATTTGCTGTGGCAAGAGGCTTTGATGCGCCCAACCCCTCCCTCCATAAATTATATATATATTTATATATATATATATATTTTTTTTTGTCTCTGCCTGCCTGCGTGCCCCTCCCTCTCTCTCTTTCTCTCTCCCCCCCCCCCCTTGCAAATAGATAAAAATATTTTAAAAGAAAGAGAGGGCTGGAAACATGCCTTAGTAAAGGTGCTTGTCTGCAAAGCCAGAGTGGACCCAGGTTCGATTCATCAGGACCTATCTAAGCCACATGCAGAAGGGGGCGCATGCTTGAAGTTCATTTGCAGTGTTTACAGGCCCTGATGCACCCATTCTCTTCATCTGCCTCTTTTTTTGTTGTTTTGTTTTTTGGGGTTTTTTTGTTGTTTTTTGTTGTTGTTGTTTTGGCTTATCTGCCTCTCTCTCTATCTCTCAAATAAATAAATAAAATTTTAGGGCTGGAGAAATGGGTTATCATTTAAGGCACTTGGCTGTGAAGCCTAAGGACCCAGGTTTGATTCCCCAGGACCCATGTAAGCCAGATGCATAAGGTGGCACATATGTCTAGAGTTTGTTTACAGTGGCTGAAGGTTCTGGAACACCCTTTCTTTCTCTGTATCTCTCTCTGTCTCTCTCTCATAAATAAACAAAAAAAAATCTTCAAATTAAAATATATATATTTTTTTAAAAAGAAAAAGAAAGCCGGGCGTGGTGGCGCACGCCTTTAATCCCAGTACTTGGGAGGCAGAGGTAGGTGGATCTCCATGAGTTCGAGGCCACCCTGACACTACATAGTGAATTCCAGGTCAGCCTGGGCTAGAGCGAGACCTTACCTTGAAAAAAAAAAAAAAAGAGAGAGAGAGAGAGAGAAAGTAAAAGGCTGCCAGTAACCCTTGGCTCACTTCCCCTCCTCCTGTTCACTGTTCTGCTCACTTTTATCCCCACCACTTCACTATAACCCCTCTTCATCTTTCTGAGCTTCTCAGTGGCATTTATCAGTGTCTCCCTTCATGTCTCTTGGAACACACCTCTTGGCTCCAATGTCTTGATTTGCTCCAGTTTCCTTGGCCCCTCATGTGAGTGCAGTTCAGCTCTGATCACTCCTCTGCCTATCTGCTCTTCCTAGGTGAGTCCAGCTATAGGGGTGTACAACCGTTTAACATTGTGGCATGGTGTTGTCAGGCCACATTCATTCATAGCTTTCCTGGGATGCATGTGCTCATTCTGTGGATGCAGGTTGGATACCTGCATCCTCTGGCTTTGAATGAGCCTTGAAAGGTGTGATAGAGATGTTTCAGTGCTGAGCATTCCTCCATCACTTTTTCTCAGCACTATGTTGCCTTTTGGGTCATCCCAGTGGTCACTGCCATCTGAAAAGAGAAGCTTCTCTAACCAAAAGGGAGAGTAGCAATAATATATGAATATGAACATTAAGTGTAGTGTTTTCGGGGAAGTTTGGTGAGAATAATATATGCATTTAGCCAGACAAGAGCAGGCTTTATACCCCTAAGGCACCTGACCTCCCCTGCCTTAGGCTTTTGATTAGGTTTTCAGTATCAGGCATGTATTCCCATACAGCAGGCCTCTACTCCAACTCTACTCTAATTAGAGAGCAGACATGGCATGCCAATTCTCTCAAAACTCTCAAAAACTGTGTGTGTGTGTGTGTGTGTGTGTATGTGTGTGGCTAGAGAGATGGCTCAGCAGTTAAAGGACTTGCTAACAAAGCCTGATGGCCCAGGTTCAGTTCCCCAATACCCATGTAAAGCCAGATGAACAAAGTGGTGCATGCATCTGGTGTTCATTTGCAGCGGCAGGAAGCCCTGGAGGGCTACACACACTCACTCTCTTGTCTCTTTCTCTCACCTTTCTCTCTCTCTCTCAAATAAACTATTTTAAAAAATAAATAAATAAAGCTGGGCATGGTGGTGCACGCCTTTAATCCCAGCACTTGAGAGGTAGAGGTAGGAGGATTGCCGTGAGTTCGAAGCCACCCTGAGGCTACATAGTGAATTCCAGGTCAGCCTGGGCTAGAGTGAAACCCTACCTTGGGGGTGGGGGAACACTTCTCTTAAAAAAAAATAATAATAACAGGGCTGGAGAAATGGCTTAGTGATTAAGGCACTTGCCTGCAAAGCCTAAAGACCTGGGTTCAATTCTCCAAAGGCCCTGGTGTGCGCATTCTCTGTCTCTGTTTCTCACTCTCTCTCTCTCTCACTTTTTCTCCCTTTCTCTGTAATAAATAAATTAAAATAAATTTAAAAATAATAATATAGCTGAGCATGGTGGTGTACGCCTTTAATACCAGCACTTGGGAGGTAGAGGTAGGTAGCCTCAAATTGACCCTGATTATCCTACCTCTGCCTCCCAAGTGCTGAGATTAAAGGCATGTGCCATCATGCCTAGCTAAATTTTTTTTTAGAGAGAATTGGTGCACCAGGCCATCAACCGCAGCAATCGCACTCCAGACGCTTGCACCACCTAGTGGGCATGTGCAGCCTTGCACTTTATGTGTCTGGCTTATGTAGGATCTGGAGAGTTGAACATGGGTCCTTGGGCTTCACAGGCAAGCCCCTTAACTGCTGCTAAGCCATCTCTCCAGCCCCTAAATATTTTTTTAATTGTATTTTGAGCTTTAGCAGAGTTGAGACCTGATCTTATTCACCACTCTGTGCCCAGCTCTGAAATAACTCTTTTTTTGTCTGTTTGTTTTTGTTTTTGGAGGTAGGGTCTCACTCTAGCCCAGGCTGACCTGGAATTCACTATGGAGTCTCAGGGTGTCCTCGAACTCACAGTGATCCTCCTACCTCTTGTCTCCTGAGTACTGGGTTTAAAGGCGTGCGCCACCACACCTGACTCCTGAAATGACTCTTCGTAAGCATACAGTATTTGGATTGGAAAGATGAATCCATGGTTAAGGCACAAAGCCTAAGGACCTGGAATTGCCTCTCAGTACCCATGTGAAGCCAAATGCACAAAGTGGCACATGAGTTCATTTGCAGTGACTAGAGAACCCGGCACACCCATTCTCTCTTTCCCCATTCCCTTTCTTTCTGCTTGCAAATAAGTAGATTCACAGTATTTGCTGAACAAGTGAGGAGTGAACAAAGAATGACCAAGCTTCCTGCCCCGTGGAAGGGACCTTGCAAATGCATACACAATTACACATTGAGACATGTGAACTGTTCACTGAAAGAGGGCAAAATTTGGAGAAATTTAATTTATTTGCAAGAGAGAGAGCCAGTGAGCCAGTGCCTCTTGTCACAGCAAATATAATCCAAACATACATCACTTTGTGCATCTGGCTTTATGTGGGTACTGAAGAATTGAACCCAGGCCAAGAGGCTTTGCAAGCAAGTACCTTTAACCAGTGAGCCATCTCCCCAGCCCATGTAAAAGAAATTATTTTTTTGTTAATAATATATTTTATTTATTTATTTGAGAGAGAAAGAATGGGTGCACCAGGGCCTGTATCCACTGCAAACAAACTCCAGACACATGTGCCACCATGTACATCTGGCTTATGTTGGTTCTGGGGAATCAAACCAAGGACCTTTGGCTTTGCAGGCAAGTGCCTTAACTGCTAAGCCATCTTATCCAGCCCCTCCCCTTTTTTAATAGTTATAAAAGTATTTATTTGAGCTAGGTATGGTGGTGCACACCTTTGGTCCTAGCACTCAGAAGGCAGAGGTAGGAGGATTGCTGTGAGTTCAAGGCCAGCCCAAGACTACATAAATTGTGAATTCCACGTAGCCTGGAATTGACCTAACCTTGGGGGGAAAAAAATATATATATATAATTTTTTTTTTTCTTTTTAAGAGAGAAAGGCAGGCAGAAAGGGGCAGACAGTAAATGAATGTGGCTGCTTGCAAATTAAAAAAAAAAAAAATCCCAAAAGCTCCACACAGGGGAGACTTCTGGGAAAGGGACAGAGGTGGGAAGGAGGGCAGGCATGTGAGAGGAGAGGATCTAAGAAAGAACATGGTTCTTGAGGTGAACAGGCTTGAAGAACTAGGGTTTCCAAACTGTGAGATGTTGTTGTGTCTCTGGTGCAGAACACTCCCCCATCTGGACAGTCTTTCCCTGGCCTCTGCCGCCACACTTCCTGTGCTCCTCCTACTTCCCCGGACTCTGCCCTTTCTCATTAGGCATCTTCTCGTCTGTGCTCATGGCTTCAACTAACACCTACAGGCTGATGCCTGTGAGGGCTTTACTCCTGTACCTGAAAGGATTTTCTTTTCGTTTCAGACTTAAAACCAAGCAGTTTGCCTAAAGCTTGTGGTTGGGTGACCTAGATTAAATAAAAATGGGACTTAAGAGTTTCTCCTGGGCTAGGGAGGTAGGTCAATGGTTTAAAGGTGCTTGCTTGCAAAACCCGAAGGCCTGGGTTCGAATACTCAGGACCTATGTAAAGCCAGATGCACAAAGTGGCGCAGTTTGTTTGCAGTGGCAGGAGACTCTGGTGCATCTCCAACCCCCTTATCACTGGGATGACAGGTGTGCATGGCCATGCCCAGCTTTTTTGTACATGGGTGTTGAGGCTTGAACTTAGATCCTCATGCTTAGACTGCAAGCATTGTTACCACTGAGCCATCTCTGTAGCCCCCAATTTTATTTTTTTCCCTGCTCTTTTTTATTTATTTATTTAAGAGAGAGAGAGCCTGGTGGGGGTTGACACACGCCTTTAATGCCAGCACTCAGGAGACAGAGGTAGGAAGATTGTGAGTTCCAGGCCACCCTGAGACTACATAGTGAATTACAGGTCAGCCTGGGCTAGAATGAAACCCTACCTTGGGGGGAAAAAAAAAGAGAGAGAGAGAGATAAAGAGGCAGACAAGCAAAGAATGGGTGTGTCAGGACCTCCTGCCACTGCAAATGAACTGGTGAATGTACCACTGGCTTTATGTGGGTACTCAGGAATGGAGCCTGAGTTAGGCATCTCTCCAGCCCCCGGTCTGGTTTGTTTTTTTAGTTTGTTTGGTTGGCTGGCTGGTTGGTTTTTGGTTTTTCAAGGTTAGAGTCTTGCTCTAGCCCAAGCTGACCTGTAATTCGCCATGTAGTCTCAGGCTGGTCTTGAACACATGGCAGTCCTCTTACCTCTGCCTCCCTAGCGCTGCAACTAAAGGCATGCACCGTCACGCCCAGCTAGAGCTACTTTTTATAAATGGATTGGGCTGGAGAGATGGCTTAGCAGTTAAGGTGCTTGCTTGCACAGGACCCACATTCAACTCTCCAGATCCCACAAAAGCCAGATATACAAAGGTGAGGCAAGCTCAAGGTCACACGTGCCCACTACGAGACACAAGCGTCTGGAGTTCGGTTGCATTGGTTGAGGCCCTGGCATGCCAGTTCTCTCTCTCTCCCTCCCTCCCTCTCTCTAAAATAATAAATTTTTTAAAAGAATATATATATTAATGCCTGCCTTACTCTTTTTTTCTTTTTTTTCGAGGTAGGGTCTCACTCTGGTCCAGGCTGACCTGGAAGTAACTATGTAGTCTCAGGGTGGCCTCGAACTCTCAGCAATCCTCCTACCTCTGCCTCCCAAGTGCTGGGATTAAAGGCGTGCACCACCATGCCTGGCTCCTTACTCATTTTTATAATTAAGGTAATGTATCTATGCCTTTGTATTTAGTATGGAAAAGTTTTAACCCATTTTGGAGTTATGTCTTCAAAAAGGAGACAACTGCCTATCCGCACATGGGGATTGCTGACATTCAGTCTTTTCCTTGTAGGCTAAGCTGCTGTTTTCAGACGGAGAGAAAGTAATACCAAGGTTGGCCCATGAACTTCCAGGAATGAAGGTCAGACTCCCTGGGTCCTGGGTCCTTGAAGGGGGAGGCCAACCAGGCTGGGAGGCAGATAAAACATGTGGACCCAAGAAATTTTCACATACCTCAAAATAACACAATGGCTGGGTGTGGTGGCACTCACCATGAGTTCAAGGCCACCCTGAGACTACAGAGTAAATTCCAAGTCAGCCTGGGCTAGAGAAAGGTCCTACCTCAAAAATAATAATAATAGAACCAGGACTGTGCAAGGTGTCTGGATCAGGCAGCAGCTGGAAGGCTCTGACTTGTGCAACCCCATAAGACAGACTGCAGCTTCCAGGCACTGACACCCCCCTTTCCCTCGTCCTTCAGCGTGGCCGGCAGACAGAAGAGGAGTGTGCCCATCGGGGAAGTCCCATTCCCAAAAAGGTAGGCTGCTTCCTTGCTTGAGTTTGGGGGGGGGGGGGGGGAGGCTCCACTGTAGAAGAGGGTAGTGGTCTTCATCTACCTCTGTACTTGTCTAGGCTTACTCAGTGACAACCCTAGAAACAGTCACATTCCTCCTCCCTCCCAAGCATGTTTCCTGTGTGAAAACCCATCTTCACCAAGTGACCCTGGACCAGCCAGATAAGGTGTATGAGAGGATGTCCCACAGGGTCAGGGCTCTGACAGTTGTTCTTTGTGGCAGAGGAAAGGCCGGCCGCCTGGACACATCCTGTCAAATGACCGGGGAGCTGCTGGCATGGTGTAAGTAGGGGCCACCACTCTAGTAAGGGCCAAAAGGAGCTGAGAGAGGGGGTAGCCCTGGAGGGGAAAAGGCCAACATTCTGTCAGATCCATCTGTCTAAGCTATCATGAAAGAACATCACCCTCGTGTGGAGGTAGTGAAGGGAGCAGTGAGAAAGCAGTTTTTTATTGGTTTTGTCCCAGAACAGTTCAGCCCAGCTTGATTGTAACACCAAAGTTGTTAGTATATACTGAATGTTTATAGCTGGTCTAAATACCGGCTTATCCATCCTGTAAATAATGTACAATTCAGTTAGCAGACAAAGAAACAGAGTTGGTGGTGCACGCCTTTAGGCCAAGCACTCAGGAGGCTGAGGTTGGAAGACTGAGTTTGAGGCCAGCTTGGGAGATACACAGTGATTTCCAGATCAGCCTGGGCTACAGTGAGATCTTGTCTTAGAAAAAGATAGAACGCGGGGAGTGGTGGCACACGCCTTTAATCCCAGCACTTTGTAGACAGAGGTAGGAGGATCAAGGTGAGTTTGAGGCCACCCTGAGACTATATAGTGAATTCCAGGTCTGCCTGGGCTACAGTGAGACCCTCCTTGAAAAACCAAAAATAAGTAAATATAAATAAGGGCTAGAGAGATGGCTTAGCAGTTAAGGTATATGCCTGCGAAGCCTAAAGACCCAGGTTTGATTCTGCAGGTCCTACATTAGCCAGATGCACATGGTGGTGCGTGCATCTGGAGTTCATTTGCAGTGGGTGCAGGCCCTGGCGTGCCCGTTCTCACTCTCTCCCTCTCTCTGTCTCAAATAAATAAAATAGATAGGTAAAATGTTAAAAAATAAATAAATAAAATTAGAAAGAAAGGGAAGGGAAGGGGCCACATAAAACCAGGTGGGCATTTATTTGTAGTGTCAGGAGACCCTGATGTGCACACATCCATCCACACCCCACACACACGTGTGTGTGTGCACACACGCCAGGTCTGTGGTGGTCATCTGCAATCCCAGTGCACCTGTGCTGAAAAGGGAGGCGGAAGCAGGAGGATTTCCTGGAAGTTCACGGGCCGGCTAGCATGGTGAATGCAGAGTTGAACAACAGTGAGAACGAAACCTGCCTCAACATAGAAGGCAAGGATTGACACCCAAAGTTATCCTCTGACCTCGGTGCACACCATGGCATGTGTGTACCTGCACTCACACACACGTGCATGTGACCCTCCCCCCCACACACACACACACAGACTTTATATGGACAATGACTGTGTAAAGCAGAAAAGCCCACGCTGACCTAGAAAGGGGTGTGGGCCTGGGAGCTGTAGTAGTAGTAACCACCCACCCTTAGACTTGGCTCCTTTCTGAAGTATTTTCAATTCTCCAGACACAAGGTGGGCAGGGCTGCTGCTGCTGTTACGTTAGGTCATGTCAGAGCCAGCACTAGGGCGAATTTCGTTGCCCTCTGTACCTCCAATGAGTTGCCAGAAAGACATACCCACGGCTAAAGTGACAGTGTGAGGCTTTCTTCCAGCCTCAGTTCCCCCTCACCCCACTCCTGTCGCTTGAAGAATTCACCTGTCTTCTTTCCTCCTAAGCAGATGGAAGCCAAAATCCTGTGAGCCAGTTCGCAGAGAAGGCCCCAAGGTATGCTTACATGAACATGATGGTGACCAAGACACAGGGACCCCATGAGGGACAGAGGTTGGAGTGATTTAGGATGTGTTCACACCATTCAAGAGCTGTCTTCCTCATCACTACCTCCAGCCTTCTCCAACCTTCTGAGAGCATCCCAAGAACTTGGACTTAGCCAAAAGCCAAATAAAGAGCCAGACTAGGGATGTAGTTCAGTGGAAGCACTTGGCCTAGCATATATGAGGCCCTGGGTTTAATCCCCAGCATGACTAAAGAAAAAAATTAGGCCTGCAGAGATGGCTTAGCAGCTAAGGCACTTAACTGCAAAGCCAAAGGACCCAGGGTCCATTCCAGGTGGCACATGCATCTGGAGTTCATTTGCAGTGACTAGAGGCCCTGGCATAACCATTCTCCCCCCACACACACTGCCCCTCCCCTCTCTTCACACACATACACATACATATCTGCCTCTTTCTTTCTCAAATAAATAAACAAACAATCTAGCCAGGCATCATGGTGCATTCCTTTAATCCCAGCACTCGGAGGCGGAGGTAGGAGGCTTGCTGTGAGTTCAAGGCCACCTTGAGACTACATAATGAATTCCAGATCAGCCTGGGATAGGCTGAAACCCTGCCTCAAAAGAAGAAAAACAAAAAAGAAAAGAAAGGGCTGCAGAGATGGCTTAGCTGTTAAGGCATTTGCCTGTGAAGGACTCAGGTTCAGTTTCCCCAGTACCCACAAAAGCCACAAGGGGGTGCATGTGTCTGGAATTTGTTTACAGTGGGTAGTGGCCCTGGCATACCCATTCTCTCTCATAAATAGATTAATTAAATATTTTAAAAATAATATATTTTTTAAATAATAACTTTTTAGGCTGGGCATGGTGATGCACACCTTTTACCCCAGCATTTGGGTGGCAGGGGTAGGAAAATCTCCATGAGTTCAAGGCCAACATGGGATCACAGAGTGAGTTCCAGGGCATCCTGAGCTAGAATGAGACCCTACGTTGAAAAAAAAAATACAAAAATAAGAGTAATAATTTTTAAAGTCTCTAACAGAAAGGGGAGTTTGTTTGTTTCACTGCTTCTTCACTCATTGCTGAATATGTGAGCAGCACACTACCCTAAGTCTTTTTTTTTTTTCCTTTTGTTTGTTTTGTTTTGTTTTTCAAGGTAGAGTCTCACTCTAGTCCAGGCTGACCTGGTATTCACTATGTAGTCTCAGGGGTAGCCTTGAACTCACAGTGAGCCTCCTACCTCTACCTCCCGAGTGCTGGGATTAAAGACGTGTGCCACCACACCTGGCTACTACCCTAAGTCTTATGTGTGAGCACCACAGTACCATAAGTCTTGGCTGTGTGCATTCTCTCCTTTCATCGTGACAACAGTTAACAGGTAGATACTGTTACTGTTCTGTAGTGAGGAGCTTCCTTTCCTGCTAACTTCCCTTTGGGCAGAAATTGTCCAAATGTCTCTAGTCTTCTTATACTCCCAATATATTAGTCTTGCCCAGTCACACTTATAGTAACTGATGGACCCAGACTCTTTTGACACCCTTAGCCTCTGTTTCCTCCAGGACATTTATTTTTATGGCTCTATCTTCCAGGACATTTTTGCAAGCTGTGTTATGATCAGAATCCTTTCTTCAGATGTGGAAACCTAGTGTACTAGATAAAAGTATCCCTGTCCTTGTTGACTACATACATTTTGCTGTTGTTTTGTCTTGGTTTGGCAGGGTCCCATTCTAGCCCACAGAGTGCTGGGATTAAAGGCATGCACCACCACGCCTGGCTCAGAGCTTCACTCTCAGTAGAAAGGAGGACCCTCCCTGATAGAACAGGGTCTTTCTTTGGTCAAAGGTGTATAAGTAACTGTGCCCCTGCCAGAACCTGCAAACAAACTCACCACAGCATATCCAAAATTCAAACCAGTGTCTTCTTAGAGACCTTTGTTTGAGACAAGGCCTCAGGACATAGCACAGGCTGAGCCTAAAAATAGTGACCCTTGGGCTAGAAATATGGCTCAGCAGTTAAAGTGCTTGCTTGCAAAGCCTGACAACCTGGGTTCGATTCCCCAGTATCCACATAACGCTAGGTGTACTAAGTGGCACATGCACCTGGAGTTTGTATGCAGTGGCAAAAGGCCCTCTCATGCCCATACTCAATCTCTCTCCTGGAAGATAGATAAAAATATTTTTTAGGGGCTGGAGAGATGGCTTAGCAGTTAAGGCACTTGCCTGTGAAGCCTAAGGACCCATGTTTGACTCCCCAGATCCCACATAAACCAGATGCACAAAGGTGAGGCAAGCACAAGGTCACAGATGCCCACTAGATGGCACAAGCATCTGGAGTTCCATTGCAGTGGTTGAGGCCCTGGTGCACCAATTCATGCTCTCGCTCTCGCTCTCGCTCTCGCTCTCTCTCTCTCTCTCTCTCTCTCTCTCAATATATATATATATAATTTTTTTAAATCTTGATCTTCCTCAGCCTTGCAGGTGCTAGTGTTATAGGTATGTGACAGGCTATGTTCTATGTTTTGTTGTGGTATTGCTTATATTCCTAGGGATTATTGTTTAGGGATTGAACCCAGGGCCTTGTGCCTGGTCAGCAAGTGCTCATACCTCTGCGGTATATCCCCAGCCTACTCCAAGACCTTTCTTCCCTTGTTCCCTTACCTTACCTCTCCCTATAGCCAGTCAAGCCCTGCATGCTTCTACCTGGAGAGTGAATGTACTTTGCTTCCTGTTCCCTCCTCTTCATCCTCACTGCTGCTGTAACTCAGGCCCTCGTCTGCTTTCAGTTCTGCTGTGTTATAGCAGCTGTTCCTGCCTGCCCAGTGCCCCTTCAGATCCACTGTCCACAGTGCTGGAAGAGGGAGCTGTCGTTAAAGCCTTCTGTGGTTCCCCATTGCCATGTGTTTTTTTGGTTTTTCAAGGCAGTGTCTCACTCTAGCTCAGGCTGACCTGGAATTCACTATGTAGTCTCAGGGTGCCCTTGAACTCATGGTAATCCTCCTGCCTCTGCCTCCTGAGTACTGGGATTAAAGGTGTGCGCCACGACACCCTGCCCTTTCTTCTTTAGTGACAGAAAGTGCTGCAGTTTCTACAGCATGTCAAGCTGTCACTTGCCCTGTCTGGAATGCCCTGTCTCTCCTCTACTCCTTTAGAAGTAACTTTTTTGGTGGGTTTTGTTTGGGGGTTTGTTTGTTTTTTGTTTTTGTTTGAGGTAGGGTCTCGCTCTAGCTCAGGCTGACCTGGAATTCACTATGTAGTCTCGGGGTGGCCTCTAACTCACAGCGATCCTCCCACCTGTGCCTCTTGAGTGCTGGGATTAAAGGCGTGCGCCACCATACCTGGCCTTGTTTTGTTTTTTGAGGTAAGGTCTTGCTCACTGTAGCCCAGGCTGACTTGGAATTCTCTATGTAGTCTTAGGGTGGCCTTGAACTTCTGGTGATCCTCCTACCTCTGCCTCCCAAGTTCTGGGATTAGAGGCATGCACCACCATACCCAGCAGAGATTATCTCTTAAGGAGAGATTCTAGTTATACCCCTTTGACACCTCATGCCCAGCAGCCAGCCACAGGATTGCTCCATCGTCACACAGTGCTCTGATTTCAGCGTATCTGTCTGGAAACAGGGAAAACTGTCATATTCGTCACTATATCTTCAGCATCTTGCTAGTGTATTGCAGGTACTCCGTTTCCTGCATAAGCTGTTTTATAATGGATAAGGATGATGACAAGGAAAGGAAAGGGTTAGACTTCTCTGCCCAACACATTAAACCTCGCCCTCTCTCACTTCTGTTTTTTACATAGTGGGACCCAGCTCGGCTGAATGAATCTACCACCTTTGTGTTGGGGTCTCGAGCCAACAAGTAAGTCTGAGGGCCTTGCCGCTGGTGGGGGGGCTCAAGAACCCACTGCTAGGGCTGTTCCTTCTGTATTCCATACACCATGCCTTCTGTTTTTCAGGGCCCTAGGAATGGGGGGTACCAGAGGAAGAATCTACATTAAGCACCCACACCTCTTTAAGGTAGGTGAGTGCTGGAAGGGGTAGGCAGATCATTGAAAGGGGAGTAGGCCATGTTGGGAACTGCACAGAGACACTTGCCACATTGCTCTGGGAATAAGAGTATCTGGTTTCTAGTTTCTTCTCTGCCACTCCCCATTACTTTTTCCCATTACCCAACATATCTGTGCCTCCGTAATAGTATCTACTTCCCTCTCATAGCTGTTGTGTGCCAAGCACAGTTTTAGGATCTGCACTTAAATTATCTCATGGAGCTGTCCCTTAAGATAGCTGTCTTAAACTGGGTATGGTGGCACACACCTTTAATCCCAGCACTCAGGGGCAGAGGTTGGAGGATCACTGTGAATTCAAGGTTACCCTGAGACTACATAGTAAATTCCAGGTCATCCTGGGCTAGATTGAGACCCTACCTTGAAAAACCAAAGGGGGGAAAAAAATAATAGGTAGCTTAACCAGATTCAGTGATACGGGCCAGTATTGGGAAAGCTGAGACAAGATCATTTGTGCTGGGATCACAGGCACATACCACCATGCCCAGCTTTTCTTTTTCACATTTTTTAATTATACAAATATAAACTCTTTTAGCCTGACATGGTGGCACACATCTGTAATCCAGTACTTGGGACGTGCAGCGGGGGGTCAATCAGGTGTTCAAGGGCATTCTCAGCTATAAGAAGTCATTCATTTTTCTCACAAATATTTATGGAGTGCCTATTACATGCTGACAACTCCCTCACAAAGTACTAGAGGTATAAATGAACATACAGCTATGTGTGTTAGCACATGTTTGCAATACCAATAGTTGGAAGACAGATGCAGGTGGATCACAAGCTTGAGGCCATCCTGGTCTACATAGTGAGTTTTTGAGATAGAGATACCCTATCTCAACCCTCCACCCCTAACTAAAAAAGGGAAAGTACAGGGGTACATGCCTAGCACTTGGGAGGTGGTGGTTAAAGGATCGTTTAAGGCCAGTCTCATCTACATAATGAGTTCGAAGCCAGTTTGGACTACATGAGACCCTGTATAATAAAACCAAAAAGAATCATGTGGCTATAAAGCCCAAAATACTCAATGACTGGCACTTTATAGCACCAGTCTACTATAAATCTAATGGGTAAAATCTTAACAAATTATGCAAACTATTAGGCTAGATCTTCTTCCTTTTCTATTTAACAGCTGTGTAGAATGGAGAGGAAATTATTTTTTGTTGTTCGGGTTTTTTTTGTTTTTAGATTTCTTTGAGGTTTTTTATTTATTTATTAGAGACAGAGGGAGAGATAGAAAGAGAATGGATGCACCAAGGTCCTGTAGCCACTGCAAACGAACTCCAAATACATGCGCCACCATGTGCATCTGGCTTACATGGGACCTGGAGAATCGAACATGGATCCTTAGGCTTCGCAGGCATGTGCCTTAACCACTAAGCCATCTCTCCAGCCCCAGTTTTTTGTTTTTTTTTTTTTTTTTTGAGACATTGTGTTATATAGCTTAGGCTGGCCTCAAACTGCTAGTCTTCCTGTCTCCATCTCCCAAGTACTAGGTTACATTCATGCACAACCTTGGCCAGCAGTATTCTACATTTTACAAACTAGGAAACTGAGTCTCAAGGAAATTATTGCCCAGGCTTAGTACACTATGTAAAAAGTGGTTGCGGGGTTGGAGAGATGGCTTAGCACTTGCCTGTGAAGCCCAAGAATCCAGGTTTGATTCCAAGTACCCATGTAAGCCAGATGTACCAGGTGGCATATGCATCTGCAGCTTGTTTACAGTTGCTGAAGGCCCTGGTACACCCATTCTCTCTCTCTACCTCTCTCTCTCTGCCTCACACACAAATACATATTTGAATTAAAAATATTTTAAGCTAGGTGTGGTGGTACACGCCTTTAAATCCAGCACTTGAAAGGCAGAGGTAGAAGGATCACTGAGATCACTGAGAGTTCAAAGCCACCCTGAGATTACATAGTGAATTCTAGGTCAGCCTGAACTATAGTGAGACCCTACCTTGAAAAGCCAAAAAAAAAAAAAAGAAAAGAAAAGAAATATGAAAAAGTATGAAAGTGGTTGAGGGGTCTGGAGAGTTGGCTTAGTGGTTAAGGCACTTGCCTGCAAAGCCTAAGGACCCAGGTTCAATTCCCCAGTGTCCACATAAGCCAGATACACAAGTTGGTGCATGTGTCTAGAGTTTATAAAGTATTTCTTAAGTGGTTGTGGCACTAGAGAGATGGCTTAGCAGTTAAGGCACTTGCCTGCAAAGCCAAGGACCCAGGTTCAATTCCCCAGGACCCACATAAACCAGATGGCACAAGGTGGCACATGCGTCTGGCATTCATTTGCAGAGGCTGAAGGTCTTGGTGCACCCATATGCTGTCTCTCTCTTGCAAATAAATAAATAAAATAAGCATTAAAAAAAACTTTATAAAAAAATATTTTTTTAGCCGGGTGTGGTGGTGCACACCTTTAATCCCAGCACTTGGGAGGCAGAGGTAGGAGGATTACCATGAGTTCGAGGCCACCCTGAGACTACATAGTGAATTCCAAATTCCAAGTCAGTCTGGGTCAGAGTGAGACCCTACCTCAAAAAAAATATATATGTATGTATGTGGTTGTGATTAGAGTTTAAACCTCATTCATCAAACTCCAGAACTAGGTTGCTTACATGATGCTCTTTTTTTATTATTTCTTTTTATTAAATATTTTTCTTTATTTATTTGCAAGAGAGAGAGAGATTGAAGAGAGACAGAGAATGGGCACAACAGAGCCTCTAGCTGCTGCACAGAAACTTCAGATGCAAGCCATGTGTGGTGACACACGCCTTTAATCCCAGCATTGGGAGAATCATCATGAGTTCAAGGCCACCCTGAGACTACACAGTGAATTCCAGGTCAGCCTAAGCAAGAGCGAGACCCTGCCTCGAAAAACCAAAACCAAAAAAAAGAAAAAGAAAAAGAAAAAGAAACAGACAGACAAAACTCCAGATGCATGCCCCACCTTGTATATCTTGCTTGACGTGGGCACTGGGGAATTGAGCCCAGGTTGTTAGGCTTTGCAGGCAAGTGCCTTAACCACTGAGCCATCTCTCCAGGCCTTAATGTTTTTTTGTTTTGTTTTGGTTTGGTTTTGGTTTTTCAAGGTAAGGTCTCACTCTAGCCCAGGTTGACCTGGAATTCACTATGTATTCTCAGGTAGCCTTGAACTGAGGGCAATCCACCTACCTCTGCCTCTCAAGTGCTGGGATTAAAGGCATGCACCACCATGCCTGGCTTCCTTAATTTTTTAAACATTTTTATTTGACAAATAGTGAAAGAGGCAGACAGAGAAAGAGAATGGGCACAACAAGACCTCCTGCCACTGCAAATGAGTTCAGATACATGTGCTACTTTGTGAATCTGGCTTTATGTGGGTACTGGGGGAATTGAACCCAGGCCATTAGGCTTTGTAAGCCAACACCCTTAACCACTGAGCCATCTTCCCAGCCCTACATAATGCTCTTTTACCTCCCCTCATATATAAGGTGTCTGTGATTTTTGGTGGGGGTTTTGGGAGATGGGAGTTGGGGCAAATTCTCAAGTTAGTCCAGACTGACTTGGACTCACTATGTAGATTAGGTTGGCCTCAAACTCAAACTATCCTGCCTCACCCTCCCAAAAGCTGGGATTATGAACTTGAGCCACCATGCCCAATTTAAAGCTGTATTGATTAAAGCTGGGCTTGGTGATGGGAGACAGAGGTAGGAGGATCACCCTGAGACTACATGGTGAATTCCATGTTGCTTTCACGAAAAAAAAAAAGAAAGAAAGAAAATACAGTCATTCCAGGCACACTGCATGTGCTTCCAGTCCTAGCACTACAAGGTAGAGACCAGGAGGATCTGGAGCTGGAGCTTGAGCTCGGACTGGGCTAAACAGTGATTTCCAGGCCAGCCCCAGTGGTCTACATAGAGAGACCCTACGTGAAACAAAGAGAGAAAACAAAAGTCACCATACTAAGCATGGGGCTATATAAACCATTTCTAATGACTTTTTTGGAAAGAGAGGCTCTTAGATAACACTCCTTAGCCCCATCAGCTGCCAGGGATGCTGTTTATAGAAAGGAAGGTGATGGGGAATAGAAGTATAATAAATCTCTGGGAACTGGATTGCAGTCCTTGGCCTCCTGGGCTTGGTTCATCTTGAGCTCAAGAGATTAGTAAACCAAAGAGACTGAAAGATTATTGAGGCTGGGCGTGGTGACCCACACCTTTAATTCCAGCACTTGGGAGGCAGAAGTAGGAGGATCGATGTGAGTTTGAGGCCATCCTGGGCTAGAGCAAGACCCTATCTTGAAAAAACAAAAAAAGGCTGGAGAGATGTCTTAGCTGTTTGCCTGCAAAGCCAAAGGACACAGGTTCGATTCCCTAGGACCTATGTAAGCCAGATGCACAAGGGACACATCCATCTGGAGTTCCTTTGTAGTGGCCAAGAGAAAAATTCCTCCCACTAAACTCATGTCTCCTTATACCTTTACCCCTCACAGTACGCAGCTGATCCACAGGACAAGCACTGGCTGGCCGAGCAGCATCACATGCGGGCAACAGGAGGAAAGATGGTGAGCATTATCTGTATGTACCACTGCCAAGGACCCTCCCAGCCCAGGGACCAAGATTCTGGCTCTGAGTGAAAGCTTACCTCCACATTTAGAGATGCCCTGAGCCTGAAAAGTGTGAGAAGGGAAACTTGTGTGGCATTCCTTCATGCTAACAAGGAGACTGACATTCTTGGATTCTCTTCCCTGTCACTGGAGCTAACTCCCCTCTCACCCACCTTTCTCCAAGACCACATGTTTAGATCATGTTAACTGTACATAGGAAAAGTAATGACAAGAGTCTTGGTCTCCCATTTTATTTTCTTCATTGATCTTCCCAGACACAGCTGTGGACTCTGCTCAGCACAGTAGGAGTTAGCAGGAGCAGTGGGATGTTTGCCAAATTTGGCAGCACCTTCCAGACTTAACCCCACTGGGAGAGGTCTCAGCTCTACATTGTTGAGTCCTGAAACCACGCGGAGGTGTGGAGGCCTTTTCCAATACATGCAGCCTTGCAAACCTGTGTGCTTGCTATCTCCTTTCTGGCAATGACCTTTGATTTGATTTCATTTGATTATGTGACTCTACCCACACCATTTTACAAAATATTTTAGACTGCTAACCACTGGGCTAGAGAGATGGCTTAGTGGCTAAGGCGCTTGCCTGTGAAGCCAAGGACCCAGGTTTAATACCCATGTTAGCAAGATGGCACAAGGTGGTGCATGCATCTAGAGTTTGTTTCGAATGGCTAGAGGCTCTGGGGCACCCATTCTTTCTCTATGTCTCTTCTCAAGTAAATAAATTAAAAGGAAAAAAAAAAGATTTCTGCCAGATGTGGTGGCACATGTCTTTAATCCCAGCACTTGGGAGGCAGAGGTAGAAGGATTACCATGAGTTCAAGGCCACCCTGAGACTACATAGTGAATTCTAGGTCAGCCTGACCTAGAGTGAGACCCTTCCTTGAAAAAGCAAAAAAAAAAAAAAAAAAAGTGGGGGAGGGAAAGAGAGATTGAGTTGTACCTCAGTGGTAAAGTGCTTGTCTAGCATTTGTGAGGTCCTGGGATTGAGTCTTAGCATCACAAAAAAATAATAAAATAGTCACCAGTCCCCCTCCTTCCTCCTGGTATCAAGCCTTTCAATAGGCAGCTATTTACTAGGACGTTACTGAGTTGGAGTAAAGTGAATCACTCCCTCGTTTCTGTTCTAGGCCTACCTCCTTATCGAGGAGGACATCCGCGACCTTGCCGCCAGTGATGACTACAGGTACAACCTCCCCTGCCCTCCCATCTGCCACAAAGCTGCTGCTGGGATACGGCTGGGCCTACATCTTCTCTTTCCAATGTCTCTTCTAGAGGATGCCTGGACCTAAAGTTAGAGGAGCTGAAATCCTTCGTCCTACCCTCCTGGATGGTCGAGAAGATGCGAAAGTACATGGAGACACTACGGACAGAGAACGACCACCGTGCTGTTGAAGCGCCTCCACAGACCTGAAGCCTCCAGGACCCTCTTCCCCACCTGGCTGAGACCACTGGGGCAGCTCGCCTACATGGACCTTAGCAGCATTAAGCTATGCATGAGCTAGTTTGTAGTGACTCACTGCAGAGCACCCCCAGACTGGAATGTGGTTCTATATTTGTAAAGTTATTAGTATAAGAAGCAATTAAACAGTTTGTAATAAACACAGATGGTGAGCTTGCTGTGCCCTCTGCCTCCAGGGAGCTGGCGGAAGATCAAGGGCTAGAAAAGTCTGTGTAAGAGGACGGAGCCATCTAATAATCTTCCTCCATCTTGGGCTGTAGCAAACCAAGCAGGAGCACTGTTCTTGCCTATCTTCCCTTTTTTTTTTTTTTCAACCAAGAATTGTTGGGTGGGAAGAAGATAGCTCAGGGCTGTAAAGGTGCTTGCTTGCAAAGCCTGTCAGCCTGGCATCACTTCCCCAATTAAGGATGTTATAAAATGTTATGGCATGGGCTGGAGAGGTGGCTTAGCAGTTAAGCACTTGCCTGTGAAGCCTAAGGACCCCAGTTCAAGGCTCGATTCCCCAGGACCCATGTAAGCCAGAAGCACAAGGGGGCATGTGTATCTGGAGTTAGTTTGTAGTGGCTGGAGGCCCTAATGCGCCCATTCTCTCTCTCTCTGTCTTGTTCTCAAATAAATAAAAATAATTTTTTTTAAAAAGTAAAATAAAACTATGTTATGGCTAACCCCATGGAGGTTTATACAAAACTAAAAAAAAAAAAAAAATGTAATTGGCTTTCATATTAACCCAATGATTTTTTTTTAAGATTTATTTATTAGAGACAGAGAGAGTGAGAATCGGCATGCCAGTGCCTCTAGCGACTGCAGACGAACTCCAGACGAATGTGCCACCATGTACATCTGGCTTACGTGGGCACTGGAGAATTGAACCTCAGTCCTTATGCATGTGCCTTAACCGCTAAGCCATTTATCCAGCCCTAACCCAATGATTTTGTTTTTTTTTTTTTTTTTTAAGGTAGGGTCTCTCTCTAGCCAAGGCTGACCTGGAATTCACTATGTGGTCTCAGGATAGTCTCAGACTCGTGGTGATTTACCTACCTCTGCCTCCCAAGTGCTGGGATTAAAGGCGTGTGCCACCACGCCCGGCTATTTTTTGATTTTTCAAGATAGGGTCTCACTGTAGCCGGGGCTAACCTGGAAGTCACTATGTAGTTTCAGGGTGACCTCAAACTCATGGCAATCCTCCTACCTCTGCCTCCCAAGTGCTGGGATTAAAGGCATATGCCACCACACCTGGCTATTAACCCAATGTTACAAGCACTTAGGAGGCGAGCTTGGATGACTTAAGTTCAAGGCCAGCCTGGGACTACAAAGTGAGTTCCAGATCAGCCTGAGCTAGCTTGAGATATTGCCTCAAATAAAAGAGCCAGTCATGGAGGTGCACGCCTTTAATCCCAGCTCTCAGGAGGCAGAGGTTGAAGGGTCACCATGGGTTTGAGGCCACCCTGAGACTTCTTAGTGAATTCCAAGTCAGCCTAGGCTAGAGTAAGACCCTACCTCGAAAAACTAGGAAAAAAAGCCAGCCTTGGTGGTAAATGCCTTTAGTATTCAGGAGGCAGAGGTAGGAGGATTGTTGTAAATTTAAGGCCAGCAGCGTGGGACTACGGAATAAATTCCAGATCAGCGTGGGCTAAAGTGAGACCCTACCTTGAAAAAAAACATTATTTCAGGCTGGAGAAATGGTTTAGTAGGTAAGGCACATGCCGGTGAAGAATAAGGACCGAGGTTTGAGTCCCCAGTGCCAATGTACGCCAAATGCACAAGATGGCCCAATGTATGTAGAGGCACTGGTATGCCCATACTCTTAACTGCCTCTTTCTCTCTAAATTTAGCCAGGCATGGTGGTGCACCCCTTTAATCCCAGCACTCTGGAGGCAGAAGTAGGAGGATCGCTGAGTACAAGGCCACCCTAAGACTACATAGTGAATTCCAAGTCAGCCTGGGTTACAGTGAAACCCTACCTAGAAAAAATAAATTTAAATCATGCGTGATGCATTCCTTTAATCTCAGCACTAGGGAGACAGGTAGGATTGGCATGAGTTTGAGGCCACCCTGTGACTACATAGTGAATTCCAGGTCAGCCTGAGCTAGAGTGAGTGAGACCCTACTTTGAAAAAAAAAATTCATCAATTAAAAAAATAATTGACCTGCTCAAAAATCACACATCAAAAAATAGCTTGGTTTTGGTGGGTTAATATGTTTTTGTGTTTTGTTTGGTTTTGGTTTTTTTTTTTTTTTTTTGAGGTAGGGTCTTACTCTACTCCAGGCTGACCTGGAATTGACTGTAGTCTCAGGGTGGCCTTGAACTCACGACAATCCTACCTCTGCCTCCCGTGCTGGGATTAAAGGCATGCGCCACCACACCCAGCGGGTTAATATTGATAGAAGGAGGCAGATACAGAGAATAGACATGCCAGGGCCTCCAAGCATTGCAAACAAACCAGACGCCTGCAACTGGTGTGCATCTGGCTTACATGGGTTCTGGGGAATTGAACCTGGGTCCTGTTTCGCAGGCAAGTGCCTTAACCACTAAGCCATTTCCCCAGCCCTAGATATCTTTTTCTTTTTGGCGGGGCGGGGGAGGGATGGTTCAAGGTAGGGTCTCACTCTAGCCCAGGCTGACCTGGAATTCACTATGTAGACTCAGGGTGGCCTCACACTCAGGGCGATCCTCCTACCAAGGCCTCCTGAGTGCTAGGATTAGAGGCGTGGCCACCAGGGCCTCCAGCCACTGCTAAACTTCAGACCTATGTTGGATACTAGGGAATCAAACCCCAGGCTTTGCAATCAAGCACCTCTATCTGCTGAGTCATCTCTCCAGACCATGGTTTTGCTTTATGGAGACAAAAGTTTCATAAACCCCAAACTGGCATTTAACTAGCCCAAGAAAGACCTTAAACTCTGAACCTCCTGCCACCACTTGCCAAGAGCTGGACTTGTGCCATCATGCCCTCCTCAAATCCCCTTTTTCTAGTAGATAAAATAACCATCGGCCTTAGCTTTTCAAACACTTAGGATGCCAAACAGGGATGCCCAGCTATTATAATAGAAGGACAGAGGCTTCCGGCTTGGGGGAGGGTAACCAGGGCCACCAGATTTAAGACGTTCCCTTTCCGGGAAGAAGTAATCCAGCTGGGTGTGCCCAAGGCATTTGACTTTAAGAAGCTCAACGAAGGGGCGTGGCGCATCACTGGTGAAAAGAAAGCAGGATGATCTGGAGTTCAAGATCATCCCAGGCTACACAGCAAGCTCCAGGCCAGCCTCGGCCTGAGCTACTTGAAATCTTGTCAAAAAAAAAATTATAATCATGGAAAATGTTAATAAAAAATTGACAGAAAAAAAAAAAAAGAAAAACCCTCATCCACGTGGACGTATCCTTTGGACCTTTAATGGTTGGCGTTTTCCAAAAGGCCACCAATCCGCTACAGATTCGTAAATTAATGGGCAGCCACTCCAACCAATCGGTCGATAGAATCCAGATCACGTTGTCCAATAAGCGATGCGCTGCTGAGTGGATCAGGCGGTTGCGCAGTGACAGAGGGCGTCGGCGTGCCTCATTGGCTGGATCAAACCCAAGCGAGCCTCTGATTGGTTGGCGCTGCCCGAGGGTTAGGATTCAAACGCGGGCGGGCAGGCCCGCTGCCCCGCAGTTGCCGAGGTGTTCGAGCTCCTGTCTTCTTGCCAGCGCCGCCGGGATGGCCTCCCAGAACCGCGACCCAGCCGCTGCCAGCGTCACCACCACCCGGAAAGGAGCCGAGCCCAGCGGGGGCGCCGCCCGGGGCCCTGTGGGCAAGAGGTGAGCAGTGCGGAAGGTTACCCTTGGGGACCCCCAGCTCCGGGAGCGGGTGAGGTTTGGGAGACACGGGTTGTCTGGGACACTGCCAGGTTGTTCCCTGGAGACGCCAGAGGCTAAGAACATCCGCCATTCTGCCAGAGATTTCTTTAATTTTATTTACTTATGAGATTTATTTTATTGAGCCACTGCAAACAAACTCCTGACGCATGCACCACGTTATGCATCTGGCTTTACGTGGGTCCTGGGGAATCCAACCTGGGTCCCTAGGTTTCTCAGGCAAGCGCCTTCTCCGCTAAGCTATCTCTCCAGCCCTCCTGGCAGAAATTTAAACGAACATCCGCCCCCTCCGGGCAAAGGGAAGCGAAGGTCTCTCTGTAAAGATTAGTGTCCCCAGGATAATTCGGACCTCCGGTTAGGGGGAAGTGTCCCTGACAACTCAGGATAGCCGAGTGAGAGATGCACCGCCTGGAGAGCATCTAGACCCCCCCAGGTGACCCTGACTTTCTCTTTGCAGGCTACAGCAGGAGCTGATGACCCTCATGGTGAGTGAGTGCTCAGATCCCCAGTCAATTGAGCTACCCTCCCATCCCCACCCAATTAGCAGTATCCTTTCCTGTATCCCTATAATTTACTCTCCCTGGGAAGTCTTAGGACTTACTGCCTTCCACACGAGAGGCTTCCAGCAGCCTCTCGCCCAGTTCTACCCCCACCATAAAGGTATCTAGAACAGTTCCTCAAGTCGGTCCTTCAAGGCCTTCCCTGGGCGCATCCCAACCTCTGGCCCTGGCTGTAGCCCCACCCAGCTCTCCACCCTTCTTGGATTTGTTAGACCCATCATACCTAAGAATTGCTCTTGCTGGGCATGGAGGCAGAGGTAGGAGGATTACCGTGAGTTCGAGGCCACCCTGAGACTCCATGGTGAATTCCAGGTCAGCCTGGGCTAGAGTGAGACCATACCTCGAAAAACCAAAAAAAAAAAAGAACTGTCCTAGCAGTCCTTCACCTACAGTGACCCCCTCAATGCCAAATTGAATAGTTAAGTTTCTGCGAACTAAAAGGATTATGACAGCAAGAGCTACCTTCTGCTTCCCTGTATGACCCTTCCTTTGCCAGGTGGTCAGCCTGTCATTTGTGTCTGGCTGCTTTTGTTGTTGGTCAAAAGGTGATGAGGGCAGGGTTAGGATAAGCTCACCCACTGACCCCCTTTGCCGTGCCCAGACATGGCACTCTGCAATCCAACAGTGTGGTGTTTCCTCCCCAGATGTCTGGTGACAAAGGAATTTCTGCCTTCCCTGAGTCAGACAACCTTTTCAAATGGATAGGGACCATCCATGGAGCAGCTGGCACAGTAAGTGAGGCGGGGGGGGGGGGGGGGGTCACTTGGCTGGGTGTGGGGAAAGGTGGGAGGTGATGTCCAAGCGCCCCGGTTGGCTTCTGAACTCTGCTGTTCACATGCTGAGCCCCCCGGCCCTGTTCTCTGAGATGAAAGGGGAAGGTCTGAGCTTTAGTCCAACTCAAGAAAAGTTCCTACTTAGCAAGTTGTGGTCACGCCTTTAATCCAACGGGAGCACTCTGGAGGTTATGGTAGGAAGATTGAGCTCAAGGGAGATCCTGCCTAAAAAAAAAAAAAAAAAAAAAAACTTTAGCCAGGTGTGGTGCAGCACGCCTTTAATCCCAGCACTCTGGGAGGTAGAGGTAGGATTGCTATTAGTTCCAGGTTAGACTGGGCTAGCGGTCACCCTTGCCTTTAGTCCCAGCACTTGGGAGTCTGAAGTAGCATTGCCATGAGTTCAAGGCCAGCCTGGGGCTTCAGGGTCACTCGAACCTGCAAGGCTGTTCTCATGGTTTGGATTGGTTGTGATATGATGCTGTGAGGAGGGGACCTCGTGAGCAGGGGACTTACTCCGTCTCTCCAAATGCCAGGTGTATGAAGATCTGAGGTATAAACTCTCCCTAGAGTTCCCCAGTGGTTACCCTTACAACGCACCCACAGTGAAGTTCCTCACGCCCTGCTACCACCCCAACGTGGACACCCAGGGTAACATCTGCTTGGACATCCTCAAGGATAAGTGGTCAGCCCTGTATGACGTCAGGACCATCTTGCTGTCCATCCAGAGCCTGCTAGGAGGTAACTTCTGGGACCACCCCTCCACTCCAGTGCACCCTGGGGGTTTGTCGGGGCTCCTGTGGGTCAACCTCTTGATTCTTGTCTCCATCCACAGAACCCAACATTGACAGCCCTTTGAACACACATGCTGCCGAGCTCTGGAAAAACCCCACAGGTGGGTCCTTCAGGGTAATCCCTTCCCAGCCCTCAAAGGATCCCCCAGCTACTGGGGACTGGGTGGGGCCAAGGTGGGGGAGGGGATGCAACTGCCTTGTTGCTCTTCCATTCTCATATTGGTTGAGGGGAGTTTGGGTAGAACCTTCCCCGTACCTGCCTTGGCCTCAGTGGAAAACCCAATCTGTGACCCTACTGCATGGGTGGGCAGCCCAAGGAGTAGCTGCTGTGCTGGAAAACAGCCCCTAAGCAGCCTGGTCCATCTGGTAACTTCCAGAGCTGTTGCTTCCTCCATCACTCAGCTGTTTCCTCCTGTTTTCTTCCAGCTTTTAAGAAGTACCTGCAAGAAACCTATTCAAAGCAGGTTTCCAGCCAAGAGCCCTGACCCCAGCTGTCCAGCCTCTCTTTGTGTCGTCTTTGTATTTTTAGGTCGTCTGTCCTTTTCCTTGATTTCTGTATGAACTCTGTATCTTCATCTGTGGTGTTATTTTTGTTGTGTTTCTTTTAAATTAAGTCTACTTGAACCCTCGCAATGTATATTAAATAAATGTTTTGATTGTTTTGTACAAAGTGCTGCATTGTAGTTTACTTACCCTCAGTTGAAAGGATGTGGTATAGGTAGGGGTCTAGCTTAACATCTGGGCTGGATCTTATCACTGCATGTTCCTTTAACTATAAAATTGGTGTCCCAAACCAGGTGGGGTGGTGCATACCTTTATTCCCAGCACTTGGGAGGCAGCGGTAGGAGGGTCACAGAGTTGAAGGCCATCCTGAAACTACATAGTGAATTCTAGGTCAGCCTGGGCTAATGAGACCCTACCTGGCGCTGGGGGAAGGATAGTGGGGAAGGGTGTCACAAAATAATGCCTGTTGGACTAAGGGTGTATGTAACTTAGTAGAGACAATGCTTAACTTGTGAGGGCTCGAGCAACAAAAATGCCTATTTCATTCTGGTGTGGTGGCATCTGCCTTTAATCCCAGCAGAGGTAGAGTTCGAGGCCTACCTAGGCTAGAGTGAGAACAGTGTCTACCTCAAAAAAAAAAAAAAATTGTCTATATCTGTAGTCCCAGCCTGGCCTCACCTCAAACTCACAGCATGGCAAAATTGCCTATTTCTGTGGAGTTGTTTAGCGTATGCAGGCAAACAGTGACTGTCAAAGCAATGCCAGTTGGGATATATGGGAGATTTAAGCCTTAAGCTAAAGAGCATATGGAGGAAAGAGAGCCATCCCCCACACTGACAGATGAGAAGACTCAGCAGAGGCAGAATGATAGGAGACAGCCCCTCCTCTAGACAGCCGCTGGTCCCAGATCCTCCACAGATGGGAAACAGCGCACTCACTTCCTGCTCCATCTCTACCCACAGCTCCTCCAGCTATAGCACCCACTGGTCCAGTTCTTGTCCCTTGGACCACCTTTCTGCTGCCCTGCTGTGGGCTCCAACCTTTGAGGCTTTGGGAGGAAATGCCAGTTTGGACCAGGTGGGGCTCTACCTCCAATTTTTCTAATTGCAATTAAAATACAATTTCAGCTGGGCGTGGTGGTGCACGCCTTTAATCCCAGCACCCGGGAGGCAGAGGTAGGAGAATCGCCGTGAGTTCGAGGCCACCCTGAGACTCCATAGTGAATCTGGACTGGAGAATGAGACCTTGAAAAACCAAAAAAAAAAAAAAAGTGGAAAAGACACCTCAGTTGTCCCTTCACTACACATGTGCCTTGGCATGCACATGCACGGACACATTTATTTACTTTAGAAAGGGAAGAGACAGAAAATGGGTGAGCCAGGGCCTCATGTCACTGCAACCAAACTCCAAACATACGCACCAAGTTTTGCATCTGGCTTTACATGGGTACTGGGGGATTGAACCAGAGCCAGCAGGCTTTGCAAGCAAATGCCTTTAGACACTGAGCCATCTCTGACCCAGGCCAAAAAAAAAAAAAAAAAAAAAAAAAAGTTTTGGTGTTAGTTTCTCTTTCAAGGTAGGGTTTCACTCTAGCCCAGGCTGACCTGGCATTCACTCTGTAGTCCCTAGCTGGCCTCAAAGCAATCCTCCTACCTCTGCCTCCCAAGTGCTGGGATTAAAGGCGTTGCCACCACTCCCAGCTTCAAAATAATTAAAAAAAAAAAAAAAGAGAAAGTTTTTATTTATTTATTTATTTATTAGAGACAGAGAGTGAGAATGGGCATGCCAGGGCCTCTAGCCATTGCAAACGAACTCCAGATGTATGTGCCACCATGTGCACTGGAGAATCGAACCTGGGTCCTTAGGCTTCACAGGCATGTGCCTTAACTGCTAAGCCATCTCTCCAGCCCAAATTTTTTTTTTTTTTAATAAACAGGAATGAGCGAGTTGGGGCTGCTAGTGAAGACAGCTTCAGTTGGAAGAATGTCAAACAAAGCAACAAAGCCACAAGTAGGAGTAGGACAGACCTTTCCAGTCCATGATGTGGCACTGAGTCCCTCTGCACTTGATACTCAAGTACAAGAAATACCCGAGGGTATGATTCCTGATCCCATTTACTTCACATAGGTGAATGCCAAGAGGGAGACACAACAAAGCACATTGTTTGGTAGTGCTTCTTTCTGTTTGTGAATGTAGGCCTCATCTTCCACCTTTTTTTTTTTTTTTTTGAGGCAGGGTCTCACTCTAGCCCAGGCTGACCTGGAATTCACTCTAGTCTCAGGGTGGCCTCGAACTCATGGCAATTCTCCTACCTCTGCCTCCCAAGTGCCGGGATTAAAGGCGTGCGCCACCACGCCCGGCCTGCATCTTCCACCTTTTTGAGGCAGAGTCTCACATTGTTCACCGCAGCTTTAGCCAGGTTGGCCTGTGAGCTTCTGGGGGAATTGCCTGCTTCTGCCTCCAATCTCACTGTAGGCATGCTGGAATTAGACGCATGCGCTACTGCATCCAGTTTTATGTGGGTTCTGGGAATGCAAACTCAGGAACTCACACTTGCATGTTATAGGGTTTTTGTTTTTTTGAGGTAGGGTCTCCCTCTATAGCCCAGGCTGACCTGGAATTCACTATGTAGTCTCAAGGTGGCCTCGAACTCAGTGATCCTCTACCTCAACCTCCTGAGTGCTGGGATTAAAGGTGTGCACCACATCTGACTCAATTTTTATTTATTTATTTATTTGAGAGAGAGAGAAAGAGGCAGATAGAGAGTGAGAGACAATGAGCACACCAGGGCCTCCAGCCACTGCAAACGAGCTCCTCGTGCATCTGGCTTTATGTGAGTACTGAGGAATCAAACTTCGGTCCTTGGGCTTTGCAGGCAAGCACCTTAACTGCTGAACCATCACTCCAGCCCTAGCTGGGAATTTTAACCTGGGTTAATAGCCTTTCAAACCTTTAACCACTAATCCATCTCCCCAGCCCCCAAAAGTACATTTCTTTCTTTTTTCAGTTTTTTGAGGTAGGGTCTCACTCTAGCCCAGGCTGACCTGGAATTCACTATGTAGTCTCAGGGAGGCCACAAACTCACAACGATCCTCCTAACTCTGCTTCCAGAGTGCTGGGATTAAAAGTGTGCACCATGGGCTGGAGATAATGGTTTAGCCATTAAGGCACTTGCCTGTGAAGGCTAAGAACCCAGGTTCGATTCTCCAGGACCCACATTAGCCAGATGCACATCATGGCGCATACATTTGGAGTTCATTTGCAATGGCTAGAGGCCCTGGCGCACCCATTCTCTCTCTCTGTCTCCCTCTGTCCCTCTGTATCTAATAAATAAATAAATAACGATTAGAAAAAAATTGGCCGGGCATGGTGGTGCACGCCTTTAATCCCAGCACTTGGGAGGCAGAGGTAGGAGGATTGCCATGTGTACAAGGCCATCCTGAGACTACATAGTGAATTCCAGGTCAGCCTGGACCAGAGTGAGACCCTACTTCGAAAAAAAAAAAAAAGGTGTGCACCACCACGCCAGGCCAAAGCACATTTCTTGAATAGCAAGCACTTCAGGGGTATGGAGAGAAGGGAAGAGATACAGGCTGCTAATGTAGCTCTTTAGGGCTTGGCTGACTATGTGAAAGTGCCTGGGGCGCTAGAGAGTAACTCAGTGGTAAAGTGCTTGTCTCCCACGATGGTGTGTCCCAGTTCAACCCAGAGCTCTGAAGGAGATGACAGCAACTGCTGCTTGGGCTTTATCTTGGGAGCTACAGGAAGCTAATGGAACCATGCCCAGGGCAGTGACATGACGAGATTTGTGTTTAGAAAGATCCTGCTGGCTGTGGTCTAGAGCGCCGGCGAACAGAAGGGAAGGGGTTGACTGTTATCAGGAGCCAGGCAAGCAATGGTGGTAGCCAGAGTTGTGAGGCTAAGTGGGTATGGAAAGGACAGATAAAATAGTAAAAAAGGATAGAAGCAGGGCAAGGAAGTGATGAGAGATGGAGAATGAGTGCCAGAATTCTCAGCTTGGGGCCCCATGCCCGTGCTATCCCTGAGATAGGGGCGCAGGAAGGCACCAGACAACAGCAGAGGGAGACTTGTCAGCTTAGGGCAGGGCCAGTTTGCGGTGCTGCAGACATCCTGTCAACGGGGAGGTGATATCACAGCCAGGAGCCTAGCCTAGGCTGGAGAGATGCCTTGATGGTTAAAATGTTTCCTTTGCAACACCTGCTGGCCCAGGATCAATTCCCGGGCTACCCATGTAAAGCCAGACAAGTATTCATTTGCTGCAAGAGACCCTGGGATGCCCGTATACACACATACACACAAATAAATAAAATTTTAAAGAGAGAAAGCCTTCCCCACAAAAAAAGGAAGAGGAAAATAGGAGAGGGGAAGGGGAAGAGGGTTATACACTACCTCGAAAAACTTAAAAAAAAAAAAAAAAAAAAAAACAGAGAAGAGAAAGAAAGCCTTGTTCTGGCTCCTACCATGTACATATGTACCTCCTCACTATGCCTGAGTTTCCTCGATTATAAAATAGGGATATTAGCCAGGCATGTTGGCACACTCCTTTAATCCCAGCACTTGCGAGGCAGAGGTAAGAGGATCGCTGTGAGTTCAAGATCACCCTGAGACTACATAGTGAATTCCAGGTCAGCCTGGGCTAGAGTGAGACCCTTCCTCGAAAAACCAAATAAATAAATAAATAATAAATAATAAGTGGGGATATTAGCAATGTCTGTCTCTAAAAGTGTTATGGACATAAATGAAACAATGTTAGCAAGAGCACAGCACACAGTAGGCACTTAATAAAAACCGATGATTACTAAATGCCAGCACTAATCTTGGTTAAAAAAAAATAAACTGAGCCGAGTGTGGTGGCGCACGCCTTTAATCCCAGCACTCGGGAGGCAGAGGTAGGAGGATCATGAGTTCAAGGCCACCCTGAGACTGCATAGTGAATTTCAGGTCAGCCTGGGCTAGAGCGAGACCCTACCTTGAAAAACCAAAAAAATAAAAATAAAAATAAAAAATAAATAAACTGGAGCCGGGCGTGGTGGCGCACATCTTTAATCCCAGCACTCAGGAGGCGGAGGTGGGAGGATCGTTGTAAATTCAAGGCCACTATGACACTACCCTGAATTCCAGGTCAGCCTGAGCTACAGGGGGACTTGACCTCAAAAAAAAGAGGGGGGTGGGAGGAGGCATTCCACGGAGAAGCACGTGCAAAGTTCCCAGGGACTTGAATGAATGAAAAACCACCCCTCCCAGTCGATATCAGGAATGGGCCGTAGGAGGGGAGTGAGGGAGGAGTGGAAGGAATCTGAATTTGGTTCCCTTGAAGAACTTCCGCCGGCGCACTGGCCACATCAGATTTCATTCCAGCGAGCTAATGGTCTGGGCCTTCGGCTTGGCAGCGGAGGAGGCTGAAGGCTGGGAGACCAGGCGGAGGCCGGCATGGGGCTCGAGCTGATGAGCTCAGGACCTCCTGCACAGCTCCGCGCCCCCATCCTCCCCAGCACGGTCGAATAAACCAATGAAGCAGAAACCATGCAGCCTGGGGTGGATGGACACCCCGTCCCCCTCCTCAGTCGGGTAGCCTGCAGAGGGTACCCGTGGGTTCCGGAAAAGAAAGACGGTGGAGAAGAGAGAGGCCTCGCCCCTCTCTGGAATCCGGCCTCCCCACGCACCCTCACACTCCCGGGGTACCCTGCTCTAAGGATGGAGAGCTCAGCTCCAAGCCCTTGCGACCTCCCTCCTCCAACGCAAAGGCGCAATCTGCTGAACTGCCCAAGCCCAGCGCCAGCTGCCGGTAGCGGGCCTCGAACCTGCAGAGCGCATGGAGCAGCACAAGGCATTGGGTGGCCTCCGCGTTGGGACTCCAGTAGCCCGGCTCCCGTTCGCATCCTGGGCACCAACCCAGCCACACAGTTTCCCCCTGACCCCCAACCCTGAGATCCCTTGCCCCCAATCAGTTCCCCCTGGTCACTCAAGGTTTGCAATGTTGGCTTTTATTCCTTCCAGGCACAGAACCCGAAGGGGCCGCACCTCGCTGGTGGGGAGAGGAAGGATGGGCAGAGGGTGGAGCTGCCCAGGGGCCCCCCGAGATCTGGGGTGGAAGCGATGGTCCACTCCTTACTGCACGCCTTCCATCATCTTCAGGAACTCTGCACCGGGAGGAGAGGAGGAGTCAAAGCGGGGGGCGTGTGTGGGGGGGGGGTCCCCGCACCAGAAGAGATGTTTCCTAAATCCCCCAAAGCTGCCAGAGCATCCTCCCCGCCCTCAGGGGGGGCCCTGGGAGGGAACTTGATCAGGCTTCTCCCCAGCCCAGTGCACAAGGCCCAGGGCACCCGCTTGGGTGGCAAGCTGCGCCCCTGCCCCTTCCCGCGGGGTCCTCACCGTCGAAGTCAATGCGGCCGTCGTTGTTCTTGTCGCCGTCCTTCATCAGGGATTCGATCTCGTCGTCCGTCACGTGCTCCCCGGAGGCCCTGAAAATCTCGGCCAGCTCCTCAGCGTCGATGTAGCCGTCTGCGTTCCTTTTTTGGGGGGGGGGGGACAGGGGCGGGGACCACGCTGGGAACCGCTCATCCTCTTATCCTCCCCAGCCATCCAGAACCTTCCTCCCACGTCCGTGCGCCCCCAGATGCCCAAGCGCACCTGTCGAAGATGCGGAAGCACTCGGCCAGCTCCTCCTCGCTCTTCCCCTTCGCATCCTCTTTCATCTGGCGCACCATCATGACCAAGAACTCCTCGAAGTCGATGGTACCGCTGCCTACGGGGGGACCAGGAGGCGGGCTGAGCCTCGCCCTGGGGCCGCCCTGCCTCTCCCCACCGGCCCCCGCCTTCTTGGAAGACCGCCGAGCTCACCATCCTCGTCCACCTCCTCGATGATGGCGTCCAACTCCTCTTTGGTGGGGGTCTGACCCAGCATCCTCATCACCGTGCCCAGCTCTTTGACGCTGATGTCCCCACCGCCATCAGCATCAAACATGTCAAAGGCAGCCTTGAACTCTGGTCGGGCAGACAAGAGTGGAGGGTCAACGTGAGCGAGGCCCGTTGGACTGTCAACCCCCACGCCTACCCTTCCCCAATCCTGGTTCTCCCCCCTCGGCTGCCACCTCACTCACCAGCGATCATCTCCTCGCTGAGGTAGGACCGGGCCTCAGCCTGCTGGTCCGTCTGCAGAAAACAGAGACAGGAGGAGAGAGTCAGTCAGAGAGTGGATGGCGCAGACTCATATCATTTTTTTTGGGGGGGGGGTTGTTCGAGGTAGGGTCTCTCTCTAGCCCAGGCTGACCTGGAATTCACTCTGTAGTCTCAGGGTGGCCTCGAACTCACAGCGATCCTCCTACCTCTGCCTCTCAGGTGCTGCGATTAAAGGTGTGCACCACCATGCCCAGGCTCCCCAACCTTCATTTCCATGCTCCCCTCCCCGAAGAACAACTCCAAGCCTGGCAAACCACCTGTGTGCCCCTCAAGCCCCAAGCTGAGGAGATAAGATACACATCCTGCTCACAGCCTTTTCAGCCTATCCATGCTAAGCCAGTAACTGAGGGCAAAACAGTTAGCAAGCCTTCCTTTCTTCTCGATTTTCAGGGATAAGATAAAATTAGGGATGGGATGGGGCATTGTATCCTGTCCACACATTCTAGCATGATTTTTCTAGTTTCCCCTAGCTGCTAACTGCCTGGCTCTTTAATAGTTGCTCAATAAATATTTGTCCTTAAATAAATAGTGCCATGCAAAAGTTACTGAGCACGCCAGGCGTGGTGGCGCACGCCTTTAATCCCAGCACTCAGGAGGCAGAGGTAGGAGGATCGCCATGAGTTCGAGGCCATCCTGAGACTACACAGTGAATTCCAGGTCAGCCTGAACTACAGTGAAACCTTGCTTCGAAAAAAAAAAAAAAGTTACTGAGCAACTGCTAAGGGCTCAGATACTGGGACCACTAAGAAGAGATGGACACCTCGTCCCTGAGAGGAGTTTGTACATGCAGAAACTTTAAGCTCCTTATGATACAGTTACTGGAGATTAAATATGTCTCATACTGGGCAGAAGGTGCTGGGGCCTTAGTGTGGAAATAAGATTTTGTTTGGTTTTGAATTTTTTTTTTTTTTTTGAGACAAGTCTCAATGTGCACTTTTCTGTGGCCTGGAACTAGGTAGCCCAGGCCTGCTACAAACTCAAGATCCTCCTGCCTCAGCCTCCTGAGTGCTGAGGTTACAGGTGCATGCCACCGTATCTGGCTCTGAAGTGAAGATTTATGCGGGATTTTCCAGGTCTCTTCCAAGCCAGGCCATCTATCTGCATGAGAGACCTTGGACTCCGGCTGATGGTGAGGAAGGGGTGAGGAGTCCTAGGCGTGCTCCAGCCAGCTGGCCTGGATCCTCTTCCCCTCCTCCACCCCTTGCCCTGAGCCAGAAGGGCAGGCTATTTTTGGTCAGGTATGGGCACAACAGCTGGACTTCAGGGTCTAGTTACTCCTTGAAGTGAAGTGGGAAGGAGAATCTCAGGGAAAAAATGGCAGCCCCAAATTAGGACCCCTCTGTGGATGGCCTGAGCCTGGTTAACTCTGGCCTGTCACACACAGCCCTTTCCCATCTTCCCCAAGACTCTTGGAGGCCAGCACCTGAGCGGACTCTAGGCCCTGCAGGCCTTCCACCTTCCAAAGAAGCCCCCTCCCCCTTTTTTTTTTCCTCTGTCACCGACAAGCGTGGTTTGGCTAGACTTAGGAAGCCCACTCTGGCCCTGCCTCACTAGGTGACTCCTGCCCTCGGGGTCCCCATCTGTACTATGAAGTAGACAGGCTGAGTCCCACTCTGCGGGAAGACTCAGAAGGAGTCACCAGCCTTGTGGGTAGACTACTGGAATATCCCGACCAACCCTGTCCATCCAAGAGAAGCCACAACCTCTTCAGATTTCTCCAAGGGTCTTGGGTTCCAGCAACTGTCATGCTCTACCTTCATACATCCAAGTTACTGTCTGGCCTGACAGGGGCTCACAAGCGCTCTGGTGAATGAGATTCCAGTGCCACCTCCTCCTTACCATGGTTGCAGCTCACTGGGACTCCTCTGATGTGGGTCTTCCTCCTGGCACACCACCTCCCAAAGATGCCCTGGCACTCTCCAGCCTCCCGGATTTGTAGGGGCACCCTCTCCTCCCACCTCCCTGCTCCCCACGACTAGACACCCTGTCCAATCAGATCATGGGGTCAGCAAGCCCCACCTCTCTCAGAATCCTAGCCCATTACCTAATTTAGCAAAGGGCCCTTGCAGGGAAATTTAAGCCTCCGAGCAGGTGGCAAGCTCTGACGTCCTAGATTCTTAAGTGAAGGGTCTGCCCTGCTCTACCACTTTAGAGGACCCCCCCTCCCACCTCCACAGGAAGCACACTTGCTTCAAGATGGGTGAGGAAGGTCAGAATAGTGACGAGATGTGGCACGGTAGAATGGAAACAGCACAGACTTGAAGTACAAAATCTGAGATCCAGTCCGGCCTCCGGGAGCCAAATGACCTTGGTCAACTGGCAATACGACTCCAAGCACACTTTCCTTAAAGTGTGAGTGAGATGGATGTGGTCATAACCTCACCCACAGAGAGACAGACCATGGCCAATGGAAGCCAAGGTATAAGTGGCCCAGCTTGAGCCAGATTCATAGGGTTGGTGTTTGACAAGTGGAATCTTCTGTCTTTGACTCGGTAAGGAGCGGTGGCCCAGGAAGAGAGGCCGTCGTGAATTCATTGAACTTCTATGGTCACCACACACGATGCGAAGCATTTTGACCACGTGATCTCATCTAGTAGCCATCCTATGAGGTGGCCACTATTATTATCCTCATTTGACTGGAGGGCTTTGTAAATCAGAAAGGTCTATATAAGAATGTTGGGGGCTGGAGAGATGGCTTTAGTGGATAAGGTGTTTGCCTGTGAAGCCTAAAAACCCAGGTTCAATTCCCCAGTACCCAGGTGGCACATGGAGTTCGTTTGTAGTGGCTTAGAGACCCTGGCACACTCATTTTTTTTTTTTTTTACTCTATCTCTCTCTCACATTTTTCTTTTTTTATTATTTATTTATTTATTTATTTATTTTGGTTTTTCGAAATAGGGTTTTACTCTAGCCCAGGCTGACCTGGAATTCACTATGGAGTCTCAAGGTGGCCTCGAACTCATGGCGATCCTCCTACCTCTGCCTCCTGAGTGCTGGGATTTAAGGTATGCGCCACCATGCCCGGCTTCTCTCAAATGTTTTTAAAAGAATGTTGGTAATTGTGTGTGTGTGTGTGTGTGTGTGTGTGTGCGCGCATGTGCACACGTGCAGGCATACATGTGCCACAACACATGTATGGAGATCAGAAAGGACAACGTCAGGCAGAAGAGATGGCAAGTTAAGCCACTTGCCTGCAAAGCCTAAGGACCCAGGTTCGATTTCCCAGTACCCACATAAGCCAGATGCACAAGGTGGCACATGCGTCTGGAGTTCATTTGCTATGGCTAGAGGCCCTGGTGTGCCCATTCTCTGTCTCTCTCTCTCTCTGCCTCTTTGTCTCTCTTTCTCTTTCTCTCTCTTTTTTTTTTTTTTTTTTTTGGTTTTTTAAGGTAGGGTCTCACTCTGGCTCAGGCTGACCTGGAATTAACTATGTAGCCTCAGGGTAGCCTCGAACTCATGGCAATCCTCCTACCTTTGCCTCCCGAGTGCTGGGATTAAAGGCGTGCGCCACCATGCCTGGCTGTCTCTCTCTTTCAAATAGATAAATAAATAATTTTTTTCTTTTTTTTTTTAACAAAAAGGACAACCTCAGGGTGTAGGTCTTTGCCTTATTTAAGATAAGATCTCTTGTTTTTTGCTGCTGTGAATAGAGAAAGTACCAGACTAGCTGACCTGTGGGTTTATAGATTCATTAAGCCTCCCATTGCCACAGGCACATTGGGCTCACAGATGCATGTGCATGGGTCTGGCTTTACGTGGGTTCTGGGGAGCTGAACTCTGATCATCAGATTTGTGCAGCAAGCACTTTTGTGTGTGTGTGTGTGTGTGTGTGTGTGTGTGTGTGTGTTTTTCGAGGCAGAATCTCACTCTAGCTCAGGCTGACCTGAAATTCACTATGGAGTGTCAGGGTGGCCTTGAACTCATGGTGATCCTCCTACCTCTGCATCCGAGTGCTGGGATTAAAGGCATGCGCCACCACGCCTGGCCGCAGCAAGCACTTTTAAACACTGAGCCATCTCTTCAGCCCCTTCCCTACTTTGTTCTGAGACAGGGTTTCACATATCCTAGGTCATCCTTGGACTCCATATGTAGCCAAAGAAACACTGAACTTCCTTTTACTACTTTTTAAAAAGTTGAGCCGGTCCCAGCACTCAAGAGGCAGAGGTAGGAGGATTGCCGTGAGTTCGAGGTCACCCTGAGACTCCATAGTGAATTCTAGGTCAGCCTGGGCTAGAGTGAGACCCTACCTTGAAAAACCAAAAAAAAAGTTGAGTTGGGTGTGGTAGCGCATGCAGAGACAGGGAGGAAGGGAAAGACAGAGAGGGAAGGAAGACGGAAACCAGAATTGTGGTTCAAGAGACAGAATTAGCCGGGCGTAGTGGCACACGCCTTTAATCCCAGCACTCAGGAGGCAAAGGAAGGAAGATCACCATGAGTTCGAGGCCACCCTGAGACTACATAGTGAATTTGAGGTCAGCCTGAGCTAGAGTGAGACCCTACCTTTAAATACCAAAAAATAAAAAAATACTTGATGTATTTTTTTTATTTTCTCAATTTTAATTAATATTTTCCATGATTATAAAAAATATCCCATGGTAGTACCCTCCCCCCCCCCACTTTCCCCTTTGAAATTCCATTCTCCACCATATCCCCTCCCCATCTCAATCTTTACTTGATGTATTTTTTAAAAATGAAATAAGAACTGAAAATGAAGTTTCTTCCAGGTGTGGTGGTGCATGACTTTAATCCCAGAATTTGGGAGGCCACAGTAGGAGGCTCGCTGTGAGTCTGAGGCCAGCCTGAGACTACCTAGTGATTTCCAGGTCAGCCTGGGATAGACTGAGACCCTACCTCAAAGAAAAAAAAAATTCCAGGCTGACCTGGAATTCACTAGGTAGTCTCAGGTTAACCTCAAACTCACGGTAATCCTCCTACCTCTGCCTCCCAAGTGCTGGGATTAAAGGCATGCACCATTATGCCCAGCTAAGTAAAAGATTTTTTAAAATTAGGTTCTGGGGGGCTGGAGGGATAGCTTAGTGGCTAATGCTCTTGCCTGCAAAGCCAAATGACCCAGGTTCAAATTCCCCAGGACCCACGTAAGCCATATGTACAAGGTGTTGCATGTGTCTGAAGTTCATTTCAGCAGCTGGAGGCCCTGACATGCCCATTCTCTCTCTCTCTTCTCTCTTCCCCTCTTTCTCTGTCAAATAAATAAATAAAAATATATTTTTAGCCGGGCATGGTGGTGCACGCCTTTAATCCCAGCACTTGGGAGGCAGAGGTAGGAAGATCACTATGAGTTTGAGGGCACCCTGAGACTCCATAGTGAATTTCAGGTCAGCCTGGGCTACAGTGAGACCCTACCTCGAAAAAACAAAAACAAAACAGAAAAGGAAAGAAAACAGAAAAAAAAAATTAGAAAATATGTAGGGCTGGAGAGTTGGCTCATGGGTAAAAGCACTTGTCATGAAAGCATGGCTTTGGATCTCCAGAACCCACATAGAGCCAGAATCCGTAGCATGTGTCTGTAACCCCAGAACACCTATGGCAAGATGGGAGGCAGAGGCAGGAGAATCCCTGGAAGCTAACGGATCAGTTAGCCTAGCATGTGTGGGGTAGTGAACAAGTGACCCTGCCTCAAAGCAGGTGGAAGGCAAGGACCAACACCGAGGTTCTCTTCTGACCTCCACCCATGAGCTGTAGCACCCATTACACCCACACTCACATCATACCTACATACAAAAACAAATTAATAATAGCATATGAAGTATACTTCATATGGGGGGACATCTAGTCCCTTTCTAGAACTCAGTGAAGACAGCTGAAGGAAGTTAGCCACTGGTCTTGAGCAGAAATTCCAAAGAGGACACACCCTGAGAACCCACGGGAGCAGGCAGAGGAGGGGGATGAGTAAAAGCTCACAGACAGTGGCTACGTGAATAGAAAGAGCACTGTGGTATCTAAGAGGATGGTTTGGGGCCAAGAAATGGGGCACTGGACACCAAGGAAGGCAGATGGACAGTGACAACTGGCTGTGCCTTTCCCCTATATATAGACATTCCCAAGAAAGCTCAGAGGAGCCAGGCCAGTCCAAATAAGGCCTCCCCCGGCCAGGAAAAAAAGCCAAGATTCCATACTTGGGGGAGTCCAACTTGGACACCGGATCCACCTGGTCTCTGGAACAGAAGGTATGGAACCCTCAGCCATCGCTGACCATTAGTTTGTTCCTCTGTTGATTCAAGGAAATGGAAAAGGACTAAGTTCCTCAGGGTAGAGCAAGGTCCCAAGTGGACCTCCCATCTCACTCCTTCCTCACCTTGTGTGCTGCTCTGCATTGGTCAGACGTAAAATCAGCCGCAAACACCATACCTTGGGCCTTTGCATACGCTGTTTTTTTTTTTCACCTGCCTAAAATTCCCATCTTCCAGGCTGGGAAGATGGCTCAGTAGCAAAGGTTCCTGCTTGTAAAGCCTTCTGGCCTGGGTTCAATCCCGCAGTACCCACATAAAGCCAGATGCGCAAAGTGATGCGTGCAGCCGCAAGAGGCCCTGGCGCACCCACTCTGTCTCTTTCTTTCATTTCTTTTATTTATTTTGGTGTTTTGGTTTTTTAAGGTAGAGTCTCACTGTAGTCCAGGCTGAACTGGAATTCACAATGTAGTCTCAGGGTGGCCTCGAACTCTCGGTGACACCTGTTACCAAGTGCTGGGATTAAAGGAGTGCACCACCATACCTGGTTTATTATTGTTGTTATTTTTTGGTTAATCGAAGTAGGGTTTCACACTAGCCCAGGCTGTCCTGGAATTCACTATGTAATCTCTGGGTGGCCTCAAACTCATGGTGATCCTCCTACCTCTGCCTCCCAAGTGCTGGGATTAAAGGCAGGAGACACCACACCTGGCCTTATTTATTTATTTATTCTTTGTTTGTTTTTTCTGAGGTAGGGTCTCATTCTAGCTCAGGCTGACCTGGAGTTCATTATGTAGTCTCAGGCTGGCCTCAAACTCACGGCGATCCTCCTACCTCTGCCTCCCAAGTACTGGGATTAAACGCATGCGCCACCACGTCGAGCCAAATTAGTCTTTCTTTCTTTCTTTCTTTCTTTCTTTCTTTCTTTCTTTCTTTCTCTCTTCTTTTCTCTTTTTCTTTTTTTTTGTTGTTTATTTGAGAGTGACAGAAACAGAAAGAGGCAGAGAGAGAGAGACAGAATGATCACACCAGGCCCTCTATCCACTGTAAACGAACTCCAGATGCATGCACCACCTTGTGCATCTGGCTTACATGGGTCCTGGGGAAATCGAACCTTGAACCAGGGTCCTTAGGCTTCACAGGCAAGCCCTTAACCACTATGCCATCTCTCCAGCCCCTTTGCTCAGTGTTTTTTTTTTTTTTCTTTTTTTTGTTTGTTTGTTTGTTTTTTGGTTTTTCGAAGTAGGGTCTCACTCTAGCTCAGGCTGACCTGGAATTCACTGTGTAGTCTCAGGGTGGCCTCGAACTCACAGCGATCCTCCTACCTCTGCCTCCCCAGTGCTGGGATTAAAGGTGTGCACCACCACGCCCAGCGTGGGTTTTTTTTTTTTTTTTTTTTTTTTGGTACCTTTGCTCAGTTTTAATATCACTTCTTCCTGGATCCTTCCCTCCCCATGCTCAGGCCAGGCGGTTCAAGGTGGTCTCCTGTAGTTCCTGCCATTGCAGCACTGAGCATCCTTTATGATCACAGTTGCTTTCTTGTTCAACATCCAATTTCCCAAGACTTGTCACTTGGCCCTTGACACTTAATAGATATCTAAGAAATACTATACTCTGTGTAAGAAAAATAACTGAGTGGCATTTGGTTCCAGAAAAGGAGGAATTTCCTGACAGGCACTGAACAGTAATGGAAAGTAATAAGCTATACTATACTATACTATACTATACTATACTATACTATACTATACTATAGGCTCTTGTCAGGAGTGTGGTGTACGCCTTTTTTTTTTTTTTTTTTTTTTTTTTTTTTTTTTTTTGTGGTGCATGTCTTTAATCCCAGCACTTAGAAGACAGAGGAAGGACTACTGTGAGTGCTTTGAGTTTGAGGCCAGCCTGAGACTATAGTGAGTCTCTACCTGAAAAAAAAAAAAAAGTAGGCTTTATCCCAGAGATGCAGGGATGGTTCAACATATGCAAATCGATAAATGTAATACATTATATAAATGGGCTGAAGGACAAAAATCACATGATCATCTCATTAGATTCAGAAAAAGCATTAGACAAAATCTAACATCCCTTCATGATAAAAGTCCTACAGAGACTGGGAATAGAAGGAACATATCTCAATATAATAAAGGCTATTTATGACAAGCCTACAGCCAACATAATACTAAATGGAGAAAAATTTGAAGCTTTTCTACTAAAATCAGGAACAAGATAAGGCTATCCACTGTGCCCACTTTTATTTAATATAGTACTGGAAGTCTTAGCCATAGCAAAAAGGCAAGAGACACACATAAAAGGGATACAAATTGAAAAGGAAGAGATCAAGTTATCATTATTTGCAGATGACATGATTCTATACATAAAGGACCCTAAAGACTCTACCAGCAAACTGTTAGAGCTGATAAACACCTATAGCCATGTAGCAGGATACAAAATAAACACACAGAAATCAGTAGCATTCCTATATGCTAACAACAAACACACAGAGAATGAACTCAGAGAATCGCTCCCATTCACAATTGCATCAAAAATAAATAAATAAATAAAGTGGGCTGGAGAGATGGCTTAGTGGTTAAGTGCTTGCCTATGAGGCCTAAGAACCCCAGTTCAAGGCTCAGTTCCCAGTACCCAGTAAGCCAAATGCTTAAAGCATGCATTTGGAGTTTGTTTACAGTGGCTGGAGGCCCTGGTGTGCTCATTCTCTCTTTTTTTTTTTTTTTGGTTTTTCAGAGGTAGGGTCTCACTCTAGCCCAGGCTGACCTGGAATTCACTATGGAGTCTCAGGGTGGCCTCGAACTCACGGCGCTCCTCCTACCTCTGCCTCCCGAGTGCTGGGATTAAAGGCGTGTACCACCGTGCCCAGCTTGGTGTGCTCATTCTCTCCCTCTGTCTCTCTCTCTCTGGCTCTTTCTATGTCGTTCTCAAATTAAAATAAATAAATAAATAAATAAAATAAATCTTTAAAAAATAAAAAATAAAGTACCTTGGAATAAACCTAACCAAGGAAGTGAAGTATCTCTACAATGAAAACTTTAAAACACTCAAGCGAGAAATTGCAGAAGACACTAGGAAATGGAAAGACATCCCTTGTTCTTGGATCGGAAGAATCAATATTGTGAAAATGGCAATCTTACCAAAAGCAATCTACACATTTAATGCAATCCCCATCAAAATTCCACAGCATTCTTCACGGAAATAGAAAAAACAATCCAATAATTCATTTGGAAGCACAAAAAAAAAAACCCGAATATCTAAAACAATTTTGAGCAACAAAAATAAGGCTGGTGATATCACCATACCTGATGTTAACCTATACTACATTGCCATAGTAACAAAAACAGCATGGTACTGGCACAAAAGCAGATATGTAGATCAATGGAACAGAATAGAGGACCCAAATGTAAGTCCAGGTAGCTATAGCCACCTGATCTTTGACAAAAATGTCAAAAATACTCACTGGAGAAGAGACAGCCTCTTCAGCAAATGGTGCTGGGAAAACTGGATATGTATCTGTAGAAGGATTAAAATAGATCCTTATCTCTCTCCATACACAAGAATTAAGTCCAAATGGATCAAAGACCTTAATATTAGACCTGAAATTCTGAAACTGCTAGAAGAAAAAGTAGGGGAAACCCTTCAACATATTGGCATAGGCAATGACTTTCTGAACATAACCTCAGTTGCTCAGGCAATAAAACCATAGATTAACCACTGGGACCTCATGAAGTTACAAAGCTTTTGTACAGCAAAGGACACTGTGACTAGAGCAAAGAGGCAACCTACAGAGAAGTGACAGTAGTGCTCAGCACTGCATTATCTGTATGACACCTTCCATGGCTCAGGGTCGCAGAAGAGGTGGCAGAAAGAATGTAAAAGCCAAAGGGAGGGTAGGACTCCTTACAACATGCTCCTCCAGACACAAAATGGCATGGATATCCATGACCTCTCAGTGCCTGACACTACCTACACAAGACCATCATAATAGGAGGAAAAGATCATGACATTGAAATAAAAGATAGACTGATTGAGAGGGGGGAGGGGATATGAAGGAGAGTGGAGTCTCAAAGGGGAAAGAGGAGGGAGGGAGGGAATTACCATGGAATATTGTTTACAATCATGGAAGTTGTCAATAAAAAAAAATAATAAAAGCCAGGCGTGGTGGCGCATGCAGCACTTGGGAGACAGGTAGGCATTCAAGGCCACCCTGAGACTACGTAGTAAATTCCAGGTCAGCCTGGGCTAGAGTGAATCCCTACCTCGAAAGACCAAAAATAAATAAATAATAATAATAAGTAGAACTGGGGAAATGGCATGCAATTAAGGCCTCTGCCTGCAAAGCCTAGGGACCCTGGTTCGATTCCCCAGGACCCACATAAGCCAGATGCACAAGGGGGCACATGCGTCTGGAGTTCATTTGCTAGAGGCCCTGGCACATTCATTCTCTCGTTCTCTCTGCTTCTTCCTCTCTCTCTCTCTCTTTTTCTCAAATAAATAAATAAATAAATTATTTAAAAAATAAAGCTGGGAGTGGTGGCACACGCCTTTAATCCCAGCATTCAGGAGGCAGAGGTAGGAGGACTACTGTGAGGCCACCCTGAGACTACATAGTGAATTCCGGGTCAGCCTGAGCTGAGCTAGAGTGAGACCCTACCTCAATAAACCAAAAAAAAAAAAAAAAAGAAGGAAAGAAAGAAAAAGAAAGTAATGGGCTCTGACTATGGGTATGCATAAGACAAACAACCATTCTTTGGTGAGGCTGTAGATGGATGGACATCTCTTGGAAAGGCTGTAGAGAAATGACCACACAGACTCTAGGGGTGGTGAAGAGTACACTCCATCAAGAGAGATCTTTGGGGTCAGGAAGATGGTTCAGTGGTTAAAGGCACTTGCTTGCAAAGCCTACTGGCCTAGGTTTGATTCCCCAGTACCCATGTAAAGCCAGACAGATGCACAAAGTGGCGCATGCTTATGGAATTTGTTTGCAGTGACAGGAGGCCCTTCCTTTATTTCTCTTACCAGATTTCTACTCATGGTTTTATGATCATCATCTTTCTTTCATATTTTATTTTTATTTATTTATTAGAGAAAGAGAGACAGAAAGAGAGAGAATGGGCACACCAGGGCTTCTAGCCACGGCAAACAAATGCAAGCGCATTAACTACTAGGCCATCTCTCCACCCATCTTTTTTCTTTTCTTTTTTTTTTTTCAAATTTTTATTAACAACTTCCATGATTATAAAAACATATCCCATGGTAATACCCTCCCTCACCCCGCTTTCCCCTTTGAAACTCCATTCTCCATCATATCCCTTCCCCATCTCAATCAGTCTCTCTTTTATTTTGATGTCATCATCTTTTCCTCCTATTATGATGGTCTTGTGTAGGTAGTGTCAGGTACTGTGAGGTCATGGATATCCAGGCCATTTTGTGTCTGGAGGGAGGATGTTGTAAGGAGTCCTACCCTTCCTTTGGCTCTTACATTCGTTCCACCACCTCTTCCGCATTAGACCCTGAGCCTTGGAAGGTGTGATAGAGATATTGCAGTACTGAGCACTGCAGTCACTTCTTTCCAGCACCATGATACCTTCTGAGTCGTCCCAAGGTCACTGCCATCTGAAAAGAGAAGATTCTCTACCAAAAGTGAGAGTAGCATTAATATAATGATATGAACATTAAGAGAAGTGCTTACTGGACAGTTTGATAAGCATAATATATACATTTAGCCAGACAGCAGCAGACGTTACACCCCTAGGGCTCATGACTACCCCTGTTTTAAGTTTTCAGTATCAGGGATGTATTCCCTCCCATGGAGCGGGCCTCTAGTCCAAGTGGAGGTCAGTTGGTTTCCACCATGATAGACGTGCCACTATTGCACCCATTGGCTCATTTGGCCTGGCTGGCAAAATATAAGGCTTGCAGCGTCCACTGTTGAGTATCTTCATTGGTGATTTCTCTTTCTCCCATTGAACTGCATGCAGAATGGCTTCTTCCAGCTTTCTGTCAGCTGGTCTACATGGAGGAGGTTATCAACTTAGTTCCAGCAGGATTTCTCAGTGGCCTTGCAGCCCAAGTATGTGGAGTCTTCAGCAATAGGGTCTTACCATCTATTCCTGGTGGGAATCCAAGGGACTCGGCAATGGCCTATAATGTTTTGGGGGCATCAGGGACCTTCCGGGCCAACAACTCACTGGATGGTATCCCATCCCTGGCACTGAAGATTTTCTAGCAACAATCTACAGCTCCTGAGTGTTTTGTTTTTTTTTTTAACTTTTCTCTTCTTTTCTTTTTTTTCCCCAAGGTAGAATCTGTAGTCCAGGCTGACCTAGAATTCACTATGCAGTCTCAGGGTGGCCTCAAACTCATGGCAATCCTCCTACTGAAACACCCTCACCAGACCTAAGGGAAGCCATCTTGACATTCCCCAGGAGCTATAGGAGAATAAAGACTAACACAGAACAGCAGCTACAAGCCTGAAGACATGATTCCAATAAAGATATCTGGTGTTAGTTTTTCCCTAAAGTCAAGGCAACCTGGTACTCGGTACAAGCTGCATCCTGACATCTGGTGTTTGGTCTGGCCCTTATCTGGTGCTTACTCTGTGCTAACCATCAAATTCTGCTCTTGTAAACCATGCTTGCTTGCTCTTGCAAAATTAATTACGGGAAGGGGGGGATGGCTAAAGAATGAAGGGCAGGAATGTGGTTTTTGCCTTTAAAAACTCACTGTAAGCCGGGCATAATGGCACATGCCTTTATTCCCAGCACTTGGGAGGCAGAGGTAGGAGGATTGCCGTGAGTTCAAGGCCACCCTGAGACTCCATAGTGAATTCCAGGTCAGCCTGAGCTACAGCGAGACCCTGCCTCGAAAACCCAAAAAATAAAAATAAAAATAAATAAAAACTCACTGTAGAGATAAGCTGTTGTTCTCAGCATCCAACTATATGTAGAGAGACAGACGCCACCGGCCAGCCTGAATAAAGACTCTCCTTTTCAAATTTTGTTTGGGTGGTCTTCTGTTCATTTCTAGTCTGGAGCTTGCTACGCTACTCCTGAGTACTGGGATTAAAGGCATATGTTCTTTCTTTCTCTTTGCTTCTTCTTGTTCCTTTTTGTTGTCATGTATCCCAGGCTGGCCTTGAAGTTGTTCTGTAACTGAGGATGACCTTGAACTTCTATTTCTCCTGCCTCCAACTCCTGAGTGTTAGAATACCCAGTTTATGTGATGCTGGGGGTACAACCCAGGGTTTTGTGCATACTAGCCTAGCACTCTCTCAACTGAGCTAAATCCCCAGCCCTTTTTTTTTTTTTTTTTTTTAATTATTTGAGAGAGAGAGAAAGAGGCAGATAGAAAGAAAGAATGGGCATGCCAGGGCATCTAGCCACTGCAAACGAACTCCATATGCATGTGCTCCCTTGTGCATCTGGCTTACATGGGTCCTGGGGAATCAAGCCTTGAACCGGAGTCATTAGGCTTCACAGGAAAGTGCTTAATTGCTAAGCCATTTTCCCAGCCCCCCCCCTTTTTAGATTATTTATTTATTTATTTATTTATTTGAGACAGAGAGAGAGAGAATGGTTGCATCAGGGCCTCTAGCCACTGCAAATGAACTCCAGACACATGTGCCACCATGTGCATCTGGCTTATGTGGGACCTGGAGAATCAAAACTGGGTCCTTAGGCTTCTCAGGCAAGTGCCTTAACCGCTAAGTCATCTCTCCAGAACCCCCCCCTCTTTTTTTTTGTTTAAGACAGGATCTCATGCTGTAGTCCTGGCTAGCCTTGAACCCACAATTTTCCTGCCTCAGCCTTGGGAATTACATACACCACCACACCCAGGTGAACACTGACTTTGTATCCAGACTTGCGAGGTAGATACAAGTTAACATTCACCAGTGGTTGGTAATTGAAGTGTGTCTTTTGCACCTACACCTTGCTCATAAGCCCAGTTAGAACTTCCCATTACAGACTTGAGCTCAAGTCCCAGCTTCCCTATTTCTTGGATGTGGATCTTGGGACCATTATTGTCCACCATCTGGCTCCTCTTCAGGATCTTGTGAGGGTGAGCTGTGACATCAGGTAAAGTGCCTAGACCAGGATGCAGGACACAATAGATCCCTGACAGTGAGACCCTTCTGCTCCCATGTAAGTCAAGGAGGGAATTTTCCATTTAAAAGTATTTCCCCCCCAGCCTGTTCCTGAACCACTGAAAGAGGCTGGACTTGATTGATTAACCGTCAAAATATGCCTTGCTAGGGACTGAGATAACAAGCAATAAAAGTTTCTTGCCTTTAATCCCAGCACTTGGGAGGCAGAGGTAGGAGGCTCATCGTGAGTTCGAGGCCACCCTGAGACTACATAGTGAATTCCAGGTCAGCCTGGGCTAGAGTGAGACCCTACCTTGAAAAAAAAAAAAAAAGTTGCTTTTTGTTTGTTTGTTTGGAGGTAGGGTCTCGCTGTAGCCCAGGCTGACCTGGAATTTGTCTCAGGCTGGTCTTGAACTCCTAGTGATCCTCCTACCCCAGCCTCCGGAGTACTGGGGTTAAAGGCATGGGCCACCACGCCTTTAATGTCGTTTGTTGACCTACTGCTGCCCTGTAAAGGATCAACCGCGGCGCTCCAGAGCAGCTGCTGAGATTACAGAAACCTCGACTGGGAAACGAAGTGTGCCGTCAGGTCCCATGCTCAGAAACCTCAGGCGTGATGGCGCACGCCTTTAATCCCAGCGCTTGGGGCGCAGAGGTTGGAGGATCCTTGTGAGTTCGAGGTCAGTCTGAGACTACATAGTGAATCCCAAGTCAGCATGGGCTAGAAGGAAACTCTACCTAGAAAAACAACAATAAATAAATAAATAATAAAAGCTCAGAAACCTTTGGCAAGCTGTGAGGCCTTGGGCAAGTTACTCAGCTTCTGTGGGTCTGTCCAGAAGTTTGGCTGCTTCCCACAGCGAGGCTCAAATAAGAGTGTGAAAGCCCGGGGGAACGCAGTAGAAAACCATAGTCGTTGCATAATTGACCTTTCCCCACAGCCTGCTCCTTCTCGAACACGGGACTAGGGTCCAAACAAGAGCTGAGAAATTTCGCAGTCTTTTTGTTTTTGCACGAGGAAAAAAAAACAACAAAAAAAAACCTGGGCTGTGAAAGGCCAGAACCCAACCTCGTCTGGGGCTTCAATTTTCTCCACCGAGGGCCGGGTCAAGTTAACGAGCGCTGGATGTAAATCAGGGGGGCACGCCGGGGCTGTGGGGGTGCAGGCGCGGGAGGCCTGCGCTCCGCTGGCAGCAGCCCCAGGATTTCCCCAGTGTCCGCCGTCGGCCGCAGCAGCGCAGGGACCCGGGATTCGGGGCGGCTCCGGGAGCGGGCGGGGAGGGAGGCGGGGCGGCGGCAGGAAGCGGCCCGGGCGGCACCGGGATCGCGGGGCGCGGCGTGCCCTGCTGTACCCCCGGAGCGCTGGAGGTCGGGGCGCGCGAGGGCACTGGAGGGCGCCCGTCCCCCCCCACCATCCCGAGGCCCTTCGCACGCTCGGGGTGGGGTGGGGTGGGGGAGGAGTCTGGGGAGAGGGCGTGGCCTCTCCGTGCCTGGGCCCCGCCCCCTGCCTCCGCGCCCCGCCGGGGGTCCTCCTCCCGCCCTCCCGGGCCGGCAGCCGTGAGCGTGGCGCGCTCTGCCCGCCCCTCCCCGCAGGGTGCCATGGCCTCGCGGCTCCTGCACCGGCTGCGACACGCCCTGGCCAGCGATGGCCCCGGGGAGGCGGTGGCGGCGGGTCCCGAGGCCGAGCAGTTCCCCGAGAGCTCGGAGCTGGAGGACGACGACGCCGAGGGTCTGTCCTCCCGCCTCAGCGGCACCCTGAGCTTCACCAGCGCCGAGGACGACGAGGACGGCGAGGACGACGACGACGAGGCCGGCCACGACTCCTTGCCCTCCGGGGACGGGACGTCGGGAGAAGACGCAGGCGAGTGCGGGAGGACGGTGACGGGAGCACCCCCCCACCCCAACACACACACACACACACACACACACACACACACACACACGGGCTCGGTTAGGCCTCCACCCTGGCCGCGTACCCGGGAGAGAGCATCCCGGGAGCCCCCCCCCCCAAGTGATCTAGCTGAAACTCTGACACTTCTGTAAGCACTTCCGACCACCGCCTGGCTGTGTGACCTTGACCGAGTCACAGTACCCCAGAGAGTCACTTTGTCTCGGTTTTATTTATTTATTTTGTAGATAATGCGCAGGACCCGGGAAACAAATGGTACCGATGTACTAAGGGTTTTGGGAGTGGAGGCATTTAACGCCTACCATCTGCCGGGCACCGTGTCTGATGCTTATTCCATTTGGGCAGAAATGGGCAGAAAGCCTACCTGGCTTCGATGGTGTAGGCCCCTTGATGTGACTGGCCATGTGCTTGTGCAGAACGGAGCCCCCCACCTGATGGACAGCGAGGCAGTCAACTCCTGGCCCGGCAGCTGCAGGATTTTTGGAAGAAGTCCCGGAACACCCTAGTACCCCAGCGGCTGCTCTTTGAGGTGACCAGCGCCAATGTAGTCAAGGACCCTCCCTCCAAGTACGTGGTGAGTGAGGTTTCTGGAGCCCCTGGGCAGTGAGTCGAGAGAAAGCAGAGAAGACTGCTGCTTTCTAAGGGTTCTGGCTGTGCAGTCATTTAACTGACGGAGGGAGCTGCGTCCAGGCAGGGGATGTGACTTGAGCAAGTCCTCCGGCAAATGACAGGTACTCTGAGATTGAGTAAAGTGGAGGTTAAGGAGCTGCTTCCTATCCTGGCTTCGATATCAGGAGAACCACCTGTGTGTGTGTTGTCCCTAACCCCATGGTTTTGCAAGGGACAGGCTTGAGACCCACCCCTCATTTGCATGGATATGGAGTTAAGGAAAAGCGCTTTAGAGATACTCCACTCACTGACCAGTGTTTTACCTTGGATGGGTCATGTAACCTTGAGGGGGGCTCCCAGTTTCCTGTCTGAGCAATAATACGGGTAATTTAGCAGAGGAATATAGCTGGAGTTGAATGAGACCATGCACAAAGGGCCCTTAGCATGGTAACTGGCATTATGAAATACTCTGTGAAATGGTATCTATATGGTTTCAGCATAATTAATCTGAAAATCCACAATTTAAGATGCTGTGAAATCCACAGCTTTGGAGTGCCAACATGATGTCACAAGTGGAAAATTCCACACCTAACTTCATGTGGTCGAAATGTAGACACATTTTAAAGTATCACAGGGGCTGGAAAGATGACTCAGTGGTTAAAGGCACTTGTTTGCAAAGCCAGATGGCCTGAGTTCAGTTCCTCAGTACCCACCTAAGGCCAGATGCACAATGTGGCTCATGTGTCTGGAATGAGTTTGCAGTGGCAAGATGCCTTGGCATTATCTCTCACGCTCCTCCCTCCCCCCCACCATTTTCTCTCTCTCTTTTTCTCTCCTTGAAAATAAATAATAAAATAAATAAATATATATATATATATTTTTACTGTTACTATTTAATTTAATAGACTATATATACCACCACTTAATAAAATAAATATATTTAATAAAAATATTATAAAGGCACTTAGGAGGCTTAGACAGGAAGATTGTATGAGGCCAGCCTTAACTATATAGCAAATACCAGAACAGCCAGGGTTAAATGGCAACACACTGTCATTAAAAAATACTACCCTTTATTTTTAAAATTTTTTTGAGGCAAGCCCAACAGACTGTCCTTTTTTTTGCTTTTTTTTTGTTGTTGTTGTTTGTTTTTTGTTTTTTGTTAAGTAGTGTCTTCCACTATCCCAGGCTGACCTGGAATTTACCATTAGTCTCAAGGTGGCCTCAAATTCACAGTGACCCACCTACCTCTGCTCCCCAAGTGCTGGGATTAAAGGCATGTGCTACCACGCCCCACCTTTTTTTGAGAGAGAGAATTTGTGCACCAAGGCCTCTAGCCATTGTAACCGAACTCCAGATGCATGTGGCACCTTGTACACATGTGTGACTTTGTGCATCTGGCTTAAATGGGATCTGGAGAATTGGACCCTTAGGCTTCGCAGGCAAGCGCTTTAACAGCTAAGCCATCTCTCCAGTCCTGTTCACACCTTTTTTTTTTTTAATTTAATTTTTGTTTTGTTTTTGTTTTTCGAGGTAGGGTCTCACTCTGGTCCAGGCTGACCTGGCATTAACTCTGTAGTCTCAGGGTGACCTCGAACTCATGGTGATCCTCCTACCTCTGCCTCCCAAGTGCTTCTGCTCACACCTTTAATCCCAGCACTTGGGAGGCTGAAGTAGGAGGATCACTGTGAGTTTCAGGTCAGGCTGGACTATAGAGTGACTTCCAGGTTAGCCTGGGCTAGAGACCCTGCCTCAAAACAACAACAAAATCACTGAGTTGCATACTTGAAATGAGTTAATTATATGGCATGTGAATTACATCTCAATAAAACTTTTTTTTTTTTTTTTTTGGTTTTCCAAGGTAGGGTCTCACTCTAGCTCAGGCTGACCTGTAATTCACTATGTAGTCTCAGGGTGGCCTCGAACTCACGGTAATCCTCCTACCTCTGCCTCCCGAGTGCTGGGATTAAAGGTGTGCGCCACCATGCCCGGCTTCAATAAAACATTTTAAAAATGGAAAATCAGGCTGGGAATGTAGTTCAGTGGTAGAGTACTTGCCTAGCATGCTCAAAGCCCTTGTTTGATCCTTCTAACACTTGCAAAGTAAAGGCAGTAGGATCAAGAGTTCAAGGCCTACATAGTGGATTCGAGGCAAGCCTGGGCTACATGAGACCCCATCTCAACAAACCACACTGTGTGTCATAAGGTACATATGAAGTATAAATGAATTTTGTATTTAGACTTGTGTCCCATCCTAAAGATATCTGTGTGTGTGTATGATTATGTGTATGTGCAGATTCTAAAATCTGAAGTCTCCTCCACAGATCTGGTCCCAACCCATTTTGGATAAGGGACCTGCATTATTTATTGTCATTATTTAACTTTGTACTGGAAATGGCAGGTATCTAAGGCCTGCCGTGGGCTGCTTATAACCCAGGGAATCAGTTCTCCAGCCGCTAGAGGGTCGGGGGCTGAAGAGTAGTGTGGGGAAGGGCCAGGAGTCCCTGTTTTCCTTGCTGTGAAGGGAAGAGACTGAGATCTGCCAGGCCCTGCTCCTGGCCAGGTCTGAAACCCAACTGGGCTGGCTGGTCCAGGCAGTGGCAGCTCCCTGCTTCTTACATTTGTCCCTTTCACACCCTCCTCCAGACCTGACTCAACAGGACAGAGGGCCTGGGGCCCTGTCCCACATTTGGGCCTCTCCACCCCCCTGTTGCTGTTAGTAACAAGGACCACACCCATGCTGTGGCTGTTCCAGTTGGAACAGGGACTGCTTTCGTTTTTATTTTTTCGGTGTTGATCAAATCTCCTGTATGCTGAGAAGATGCTGTGCTCCTAGCCCCTGGTGGCCCAGTATTATGTGGCAACGTTCTGGTGTGGGCAAAGGGGTCCTGCACAGGAAAGACATACCAAGGATCAGTCACCAAACAGCAGCTGGGAGGTAAGGCATGGAGGTGACTGGCCATCTTATGCCCTTGTGTCTGGAAAATCCAGCCACCTCCAGTGCACAGTGGGCACTCATGACTCTATGTCACTGCAGAAGGTGAAGGGCATCCATCTATGAATGAGGGCATACAGCAAGTCTGTGCCCTTCATGCCCTCTGAGCCTGCATCCCCGACTGACAGAAATAAGGACACCGTCCTTCCAGTGCCGTTGATGACTAAGTACACCGTAAATGAGAAAGTGAGGGGCTGGAGAGATGGCTCAGTGGTTGCAAGCCTGCCAGTCCAGGCTCAGTTCCCCAGATACAAAGTGGTACTGCAACTACAGTTCATTTGCAGTGGCAAGAGGCACTGGCACACCCATATTTTCTCTTCCTGTCTCTTAAATTAAAAAAAAAAAGTGTGTATTTTTAAAAATATTTTTTATTCATTTATTTGAGAGAAAAAAAAAAGGCAGAGAGAGAATGGGCATGCCAGGGTCTTTAGCCACTGCAAATGAACTCCAGATGCATGTGCTACCTTGTGCAGCTGGCTTACGTGGGTCCTGGGGAATTGAGCCTGGGTCCTTTGGCTTCGCAGGCAAGCATCTTAACTGCTAAGCCATCTCTCAGCCCTATTTTTATTTTATTTTTTTGAGGTAGGGTCTCACTCTAGCCCAGGCTGTCCTGGTTCTTTTTTGTTTTGGTTTTCTGAGGTAGGGTCTTACTCTAGCCCAGGCTGTCCTGGTTCTTTTTTGTTTTGGTTTTCTGAGGTAGGGGCTCACTCTAGCGCAGGCTGACCTAGAATTCACTATGTAGTCTCAGGGTGGCCTCGAACTCACGGCGATCCTCCTACTTCTGCCTCCTGAGTGCCGGGATTAAAGGCATGTGCCACCATGCCTGGCTGTCCTGGAACTTTCGGTGGTCCCAGGCTGGACTCAAACTCACAGAAATTCTCCTACCTCAGCCTCCCAGGTGCTGGGATTAAGGGCATGCACAACTATGCCCAGCTAAAAATATTTTTAATAAATAAATAAATGGAAAATTGCTTGTTCTAATCTGAAGCACAGAAAGCCAGGTGCTCATACCATACTTTTTTTTCAAATTTTTATTAACAACTTCCATGATTATAAAAAATATCCCATGGTAATACCCTCCCTCCCCCCACTTTCCCCTTTGAAACTCCATTCTCCATCATATCCTCTCCCCATCTCAATCAGTCTCTCTTTTATTTTGATGTCATAATCTTTTCCTCCTCTTCTGATGGTCTTGTATAGGTAGTGTCAGGCACTGTGAGGTCATGGATATTCATGTATCTGGGGGGAGCACGTTGTAAGCAGTCCTACCCTTCCTTTGGCTCTTACATTCACACCATACTTTTTTTTTTTTTTTTTTTTTTTTTTTTGGTTTTTCGAGGTAGGGTGTCACTCTAGTGCAGGCTGACCTGGAATTCACTATGGAGTCTCAGGGTGGCCTCGAACTCACGGCAATCCTCCTACCTCTGCCTCCTGAGTGCTGGGATTAAAGGCGTGTGCCACAATGCCCAGCCACTTTTTTTTTTTTTTAAGTTTATTTATTTATTTGAGAGAGAGATAAAGAACACACCAGGACCTCTCATCACTGCAAATAAACTCCAGGCACATGTGCCGCATTGTGCGTATGGCTCATGTGGGTGCTGGGGAATTGAGCCTGGGACTTTAGGCTTCACAAGCAAGCACCTTAACTGCTAAGCCATCCCTCCAGCCCACACCATGCTTTTTGTTGTTTGTCTGTGTGGTGCTGGGGATGAAATGCATGGCCTCATGCATACTAGACAAGACTTCTACAGAGTCCCTGCAACTGCAGTCATTATTACTTATCTTGGTGGGTCTGATGGGCATTTACAGAGATTGGTGAAGTAGTAAATATAAAATGGTCTTTACCAAAACATTAAAGCTAAAAAACTACTTTAATCCCAGCACTTGGGAAGCTGAGATAGAATAATCACCATGAATTCAAGGCCATCCTGAGATGACATAGTGAATTCCAGGTCAGACTAGGCGAGAGTAGAATGAGACCCTACCTCGAAAGACATATATATATATATTTTTTTGTTTGTTTGTTTGTTTGTTTTTTTGAGGTAGGGTCTCACTCTAGCCCAGGCTGACCTGGAATTCACTATGGAGTCTCAGGATGGCCTCTAACTCACAGCGATCCTCCTACCTCTGCCCCTTGAGTACTGGGATTAAAGGTGTGCGCCACCACACCATGCCTTTTATTTTTTATTTACTTATTTATTTATTTATTGAGAAAGAGAGAATATGGGTGTGCCAGGTCTCCAGCAGCTGCAAGCAAACTCCAGATGCACTACCTTGTGCATCTGGCTCATATGGGTTCTGGGTAATCAAACTTGGGTCTTTTAGCTTTGCAGGCAAATGCCTTAACTGCTAACCCACCTCTCCAGCCCATGGACCACATACTTAAAGGCCAGCTTAGGCTACCTAGACACTGTCTCAAAATAGAAAATACAAAAAAAAAAAAAAAGTTGGATTGGGATATGCTCAGTGGTAGAGTACTTGCCTAGCATGGGTAAGGCCTTAGGTTCGATCCCCAGTATCACAGAAAAATAAGTCCAGGGAGAGGTGCTGCAGATGTGGCTCAGTGGTGCAGTATGTGTAGTATAACACCCAAGGTGCTGGGTTCCATTTCTAGCACCACCAAAAAATAAAAAATAAAAAAAAAAATAAAAGGAGGGAAGATAAATGAAAGTCATTAAGTCCTGCCTAGATACTGTTCCTTGAAGAAGGTTCTGTACTGATACTAACTTTCTGGTTCTTTTCTAAAACTGGAGATGAGACAAGTTAGAGAAGTATCAGTTTGTTGTCAGAAAACTTAGGAGGAAAAAAGCACAGTAGTACATGCCTGGAGTCCCAACTATAAAGAAGGCTGAAGCAGGAGGATCACTAGCACCTAGGAGTTGAAAGGGCAGCTAGGTAGCAAAGAGAAGACCAGGTCTCAAAAAAAAAAAAAGCCATATGTGGTGGCCCATACCTGTAATCCCAGCACTTGGAAGGAAGAGGCAGGAGGATAGCCACAAGTTTGGCTCTGTCTCAAAAGCCCAAAATAAAAAAAAAAAGCAAAGAAAGAAAGATAAAAAGGAAGCTGGACATGATGATGCATGCCTTTAATCCCAGCACTTGGTTGGGAGGCAGAGGTACAAGGATGACCATGAGTTTGAGACCACCCTGAGACTCCATAGTGAATTCCAGGTCAGCCTGGGCTACTGTGAGACCCTACCTGGGAAAAAAAGAAACAGGTGTCACCCCATTTATGCTGCAACCAATACTTTCTAGTACCACCTAAAACCTTCAGGTACTTAACTAGCCCCTGAACTTCTTCATTGAAGCTAAGGCAGGTAAGAGGGTTACTGCTTTGCCTGAGATCTCACAGGGAGACGCTGACCAGGAGTTGTCCCGACTGTCAACTCTGTCTTTGATAACCTTGGGCTGTCTGAAGGCCTGTCATCTGGTCTGCTTTGAGAGCCTGGCCAGTGCTGTGGGGCAGTTATGTGTCCAGAGTGGAACAGAGCTCCAAGTTGGCCCTCAAAGTTGGCTCTCAGAGGCCCGGGAGACTGGTCAGGGTTCAGCTCTGCCCTGAGTGTTTCCCAAGGGCCCTCATGAGAACTCACTGCCCTTTGGGAAGGAGAACTTCCCACAAGCAGCAAAGTGGCAGCAGCCCCAGACACTGAAGCTCACTTTGTCTTTCTTTCTCTCTGCTGCCTTGGGCCGGGGTCATTTCAGAGGAGCCTCAGGTAAGATGGGGGTGGGTTCCTAGCCACTGTCCTACAGCTCCCACCCTCCTGGACTTAGTCCCAGGGGAAAGAGAACAGGTTCAGGAGCACAGCTGGGGGTGGGGAGGGAGGGAGGAGGCCCTTGACAGTTTGCATCTGCCCTGACACCCACCCTTCCTGCAGCTCTACACCTTCGCCGTGATGGGCCCAGGGCCACCAGATCGCCAGCCTGCTCAGATCTCTCGACGCTACTCTGACTTTGAGCGATTGCATCGAAACCTACAGCGGCAGTTCCGGGGCCCCATGGCTGCCATCTCCTTTCCCCGTAAACGCCTGCGTCGGAACTTTACTGCAGAAACCATTGCCCGCCGTAGTCGGGCCTTTGAACAGTTTTTGGGTCACCTGCAGGCAGTACCTGAGCTACGTCATGCCCCAGACCTGCAGGACTTCTTTGTGCTGCCAGAGCTGCGGCGGGCACAGAGCCTCACCTGTACTGGCCTTTATCGTGAGGCTATGGCACTCTGGGCCAATGCCTGGCAGCTACAGGTCCAGCTGGGCAACCCCTTTGGCCCAGACCGCCCCCTACTAACCCTGGCTGGGCTGGCTGTGTGCCACCAAGAGCTGGAGGACCCTGGGGAGGCCCGGACATGTTGTGAAAAGGCCCTGCAGCTGCTGGGAGACAAGAGGCATCCTTTCCTTGCACCCTTTCTGGAGGCCCACGTCCGGCTCTCCTGGCGCCTGGGTCTGGACAAACGCCAGTCGGAGGCCCAACTCCAGGCCTTGCAGGAAGCAGGCCTTACCCCCACCCCACCTCCTAGCCTCAAGGAGCTGCTCATCAAAGAAGTGCTGGAGTAACCCTTGACTTGTTTTAGGGTCACTGAGGTGTGGGGGCTACCCCAGAAGGTACTGATGCACTTTATGAGAACATGGCAAATAGCCAGGGGTGTGCTAGGAGCCCCTCGTATTTTCACAAGGGATTTGGAGCAGATAGGAAAGGAAATTGTCTTGGTGAGCTGGGCTCAGGACAGACTGGGTTACTCTAGGATGGTATAAGAAGGAAACCTGACAGTCTCTCCAGCTTACCACAGCCAGGTCAGGCCAGTGACATAGTGTGACTGAAGTGTCAGGAACTGCTGCTAGAGTTGCTGCTCCTGGAGTTGAAGGACAGAGGAAGGGCTGTAGTTGTGGCCCAGGGGAATTAAAGGCCAGTAACTCTAGTGTTAGCAGTCTCTTTATTGGACCTGAGAGGCAGGAGGCCCAGCTCTCTGCCTCAAGAATGGTGGGAGAAAGGAAGTCCTTGAAGGCCCAGGCCAGGCTGGCATCTCTGGCTATAGCTTGCTCTTTGAGACCCTAGGCTTTGACCGGATCACGCCCTCCTGGGCACAGGATACAGCCAGGACCCCATCCCGACGCCACAGTCGCCCATGCACCAGCCCTCGAGAACCACCTGTAGGCAAGGAAAAGAATGAGGGTACCTTTTATTTTTTTTTTAATATTTTATTTTCTTTATTTATGAGACAGACGGAGAGAGAATGGGTACACCAGGGCCTCTAACCACTGTAAATGAACTCCAGATGCATGTGCCACCTCGTGCATCTGGCTTACGTGGGTACTGGGGAATTGAACCTGGGTCCTTAGGCTTCGTAGGCAAGTGCCTTAATGGCTAAGCTATCTCTCCAGCCCTGAGAGTGTCTTTTCCTTTGGCACAGTAGGAAGTGCTTCCTGTGATGGGTCTGGCGCAGGGCCAAGGACCCCTTAGTTCAAAAGCACTTTAACATGTCTGCTCATTCCTTCAAAAAGGTCACAGGACAGGAGCCCAGAGAATAAGTCTAATAGTTTGGCCAAGCACACTGCTTTATCTCTGGCCTCTAGTGTTAGAAAACTTTATTAGTCCCTTTAATAAAGGTGGTACATGCCTTTAATCCCAGCACTTGGGAGGGTGAAGTAGGAGGATCACCATGAGTTGGAGGTCAGCTTAGGCTAAAGTGAGACCCTGCTTCAAAAAAAAAAAAAATCCGAAGCTGGGCGTGGTGGCACGCGCCTTTAATCGCAGCACTCGGGAAGCAGAGGTAGGAGGATTGCCATGAAACTACATAGTGAATTCCAGGTCAGCTCAGACATCCGGGCCTAGTGGTACATGCCTTTAATCCCAGCACTAAGAAGTTGAGGTAGAAAGATCACTGTGAGTTCAAAGCCCGCCGGAGATTACATAGTGAATTCCAGGTTAGCCTGGGCTACATCAAGCCCCTACCTTGAAAAAAAAAAAAAGGCAAGCAAGCTGAAAACCACCACCAGGGAAGGAAGGGCTGGGTGAGGAGCTGTGGTCTGGAGGCATGGCCTCCCGTTCCTTTCCTTCCTGACTTGAGGCTCTCGCTGGTTGTGAGCTGAGTTGATGTTCATGAAGAGTGCTGCTGGGTTTCCTTACACATAGCAGAGCTCATTTAGATCTAACAGCAACATAACGTTGGCCTCATTTGTTTTTCCAGACAATAACACTACAGTATAAAGAGGCTCAGGAATCAGGCCAAACCTGATTCTGGGAGTTTTAACTTCAAAGATGTTAATTTTGTACTGTGATGCTGTTGGCATTTGAGCACCCCACTCTCCCCCCCCCCTCCCCCGCAAGCCTGAGTAAAGTTTTGTCCATGATTTGGTTTGGTTTTTCAAGGTAGGGTCTTGCACTTGGAGGTTGTGATATAGGAGGACTGCCGTGAGTTCAAGGCCAGGCTGGAGCTACAGAGTGAGTTCCAGGTCAGCCTGGGCTAGAGACCCTACCTTGAAAAAACAAAAATATATGGTTACTTTGAACTCTGATCCTCCTGCCTCCACCATCCAAGTGCTGGGATTACAGGTGTAAATCACCAAGCCTTGTTTATGTAGTGCTGGGGGTTGTGCCCAGGCTTATGCAGGCTAGGCAGGCACTCCACCCAGTAAGCCACATTTCCCACCCTGAAAAAAAAGATGTACACTTCTTTAGAAAGGAGGGCAAAAGTCTGGGTTTCTCTGTCCCCTACAAAGAATATTGAGTAGGGACACCCTCAGAGACCACCAAGTGCCTTGCCTAACTGTTATCAACACAGTCACTTCGGGAGCTTCTTTACCTCTGTTAATTTTTTAGGGAGCTTCATAAAATTATAGTTTCCTCAAGCTCTTCCAGGACCTGCTGAGTCAGAATCTTGGAGTCAGAATGGTAATCTATTTAGTAAATCTCCCGCAGGTGGCAGGCTGATGGATTAGTACGTTTAGACTGCAGCTTTAGTAGAACCAATCTGTTTCGATGAGGAAACAAGCTGGGCATGGTGACACACACTGGTAACCCTGGCATTTAGGAGGTGGAGGCAGGAGGATCAGGAGTTCAAGGCCAGACTCCATTACATGAGATCCTGTCTCCAAAAAGGCCAGAAGCAGTTTGGAGAGATGGCTCAGCAGTTGAAGGCACTTGCTTACAAAGCCTGTCAGCCTAGGTTCAATTCTCCAGCACACACATAAAACTGGATGCAAAGTGGCACATGCATCTGTGGTTCCAATGCACAGGAAGCTCATGGGCCAGCTAGCTGTGCCTTCATGTGCAATCTGGCAGTTCCCAGTTCATTTGCAGTGGTGGTAAGATACCCTATCTCGAAGGTGGAGCACAGATAACCTGAAGCTATCATCTGATCTCTCTACATGCCCACTCATACATATACAGAAAAAAAAAAAAAAATTAAACTTAGAAGTTCAGAAAGGGGATAGGATTTGCTCAAGTTCATAGAATTGAAGTGGCATGTGCACTTGAACTGTCTGACATAACTGAAGTGCTCCTTACATCTGGTCAAGATTCTGTCCTTTTAAAGACAATGCCAATACCTAGAGGGGCAACTGAGAAAGTAACCTGGGCAGTATCCCCAGGAAGTAGAAGGAAGTATCACCTAAGAAATCAGGGTCCCTGCCACCCCCAGGTCAGTGTCCCACATGGCCCCACACTCACCAGCCCAGGGGCTTTCACACTCATAGAGCATCCAGTGGTCAGCTCGGAAGGGGGCATGGAACCACATGGAGTGGTCCAGCGAGACCATGAAGTGCACCTTGTACTTCAACTGGTGGGGCAGCAGTGCTGTGCCCAAGAAGGCGTAGTCAGAGATATAAGCGGCCACACAGCAGTGCATCTTGATGTCGCCCTCCCCTGCAACAGGTTCCGGCACCATCAGCCCTGGGCTCCTGGGCTTTCCAGCTCAGGACCTGTAGGGAAGTGGGGGAGAGAGGGGCTGCCAAGCATAGATGGGCACACTAGTCAATGTCAAGGACACCAAGGTGTGTGTGTTAAAAGATAAAGGAAATGGGGACTAAAGGAAGGACAAGGATAAGTGAGATCTAAAATCCAGTCTCCCCTCCCTGGTCCCAGAAAAGGCATTTTCCAGTTTGCGTGAAGCTATCTTATGGTTAGCAGCGGAGTTGGTTAAGAACCTCAGTGTGGCGTCTCGCCTTCCACAGAAGGGTCCAACATTGGAATTATAGTCACCCTCCCACTGTCACCACGCAAAGGGCTAAAGGATTCCTTGAGAAGCTGAGACAATTCCCCACAAGGAAGATAAGGAAAGTGCACAGAAAGACACAGTGTCATTCCCAAGGACACAGGGGCAAATGAGTAACAGATCTAGACCACAGAAGTGTTCTTCAGTCTATGGGAGCTCTTACCAATATAGCCCCGGGCACGCACCCAGAACATCTGTTTGGGCTCCAGTTTCTGCAGCTGGCTCAGGACTGGTGGGTTGACCAGCTTGATCTCAATAGGTACCTCCTGAGCAGCAATTCGGTTCAGCCCCACTCGGTACTTCTCTTGGAGGTTAGGGTCCCTGAAAGAGAAAGAGAGAGGGGCAGAGAGGCCCAAGGAAGAGGGAGCCTCTCATCTGTGCTGCCTCTGCTGATCCTGCCTCTTTTGCCCATGGGGCTCCTGACCCACAAAGCTTTCTTCCAAATGTGGCAGGCCTTGTGCAAGTTAGTTGTCTCTCTCAGCTTATTTTCTCCATCTGCAAAATGGAGATAATGATGTGGCCTGTCTTACAGCAATACCAGTACACACTATAAGGCATATACACCATTGCCAACACTACACAACCACAACTCATTCCTCCTCACGACCGCCCCGTTTGAAACATGTGAACCCAGAGAACTCAGGTGGCTGGCACAGAGAGTAAGAAAACAGGATTTGGTCTTGGACAGTCTGGTCCCACAGTTCTGAACATTCAGCAAAAGGCTGCCTGTCACACCTGAGTCACCTAACCCTAAGCAGTGGCACGCTGCCCCCTAGTGGATGCGCCACTTCCAAGGAAGCCTTGGTGTTCTTCCTAGGTTCTGCCATTCCCACCCCATCTTTGGAACGCTGTCCAGCAGAACCTTCTGGATGGTGGAATGTTCACCTGCACTGTCCACTAGCTACATGTGACTGGAACTGGGGCTAACATAACTGGGGAACAGAGTTGATGGGCTGGAGTGCAAGTCAGTGGCAGGGTGCTCACACACAGCTGTCAAGGAGGTGAAGAGAAAGAATTGCCCGTTCTTTGTTTCACTTTAATTACTGTAACTATTGATGATTAGTCGCTGTCTTAACAGCACAGTTCTTTTTTTCTTTTTCTTTCCGAGGTAGGGTCTCACAGGCTGATCTTATGTAGTGTCAGAATGGCCTCAAATTCAGTGACACTCCTCCTACCTCTGCCTCCTGAGTGCTGAGATTAGCTTGTGCCATCATGCCCTGCAAACAGCACAGTTCTAAACACAGCTAAATATTCCTTTCATTTCAGCAGACATTTGTTGTATTTCAATTGCACACCAAGTCCTGGGCTCAGTCTTGTCTATTGGTGGCATAACTATAATTTACAAAGCATCCTTGTCTCATTTACTCCTCACAGTCACAGACATTATGGTTAGCACCATTTTGGAACCAAGGGTATAGGCTCAGAGCAGGGTAAGAAACTTGCCCAAACTCACGCAGCCATTCAGGCTCCTGAAGTGCCCAGCACAAGACAGAAAACCTCTCCTATAATACAGCTGGGGAGCAAGCAGGACAGAAATGACTGTTCCAATCTTTTTGGGTTTGTTTTGTTTTGTTTTGTTTGTTTTGTTTCACAGTAGGGTTTCACTCTAGCCCAGGCTGACCTGGAAATCCTTCTGTAGTCCCACACTGGCCTCAAACTCACAGTAATCTACCTATACCTGCCTTATAGGCATAAGTACATATTAGAGCATAATATATATCTCTACCTATAGGTCAAAGTCAGAAAAGGTTAAGGATTAGAATTTTTGTTAGTGGTACAACATTGCCTGGCCCTGGGTTTGATTACATTAAAAATAAAAAAGAGAGCCAGGCTTGGTGGCACATCCCTTTAATCCCAGCACTCAGGAGGCAGAAGTAGGAGGATCACCATGAGTTTGAGGCCACCCTGAGACTACACAGTGAAATCCAGGTCAGCCTGAGCTAGAGTGAGACCTTATCTTGAAAAAACAAAATAAATGAATAAACAGGGCTAGACAGATGGCTCAGTGGTTAAGATGCTTGCCAGCAAAGCCAAAGGACCCAGGTTCAATTCCCCAGTACCCAGTTAAAGCCAGATACACAAGGTGGCGCATGCATCTGAGTTCATTTGCAGTGGCTAGAGGCCCTGAAGTGCTCATTCTCTCTCTCTCTCAGATAAATAAATTAATAAAATATTTAAAAAATAAAGAAATTTGAAAATCAATAAAGGGCTGGGGAGAGAGTTCAGTCAGTGAAGTGCTTGCCTTCAGTCCCTGGTAATCACATAAGATCCTGGACCAACATTGCACACTTGTAATCCCAACACTAGGGAAGCAGAGACATCTGGTAGGATCCTTGAGGCTCACGGGCCAGCCAGGCTAACCTAATCAGTGTGTTCCAGGCCAATAAGAGATCCTGTCTCAATCGCTGTGAGTTCAAGGCCATTCTGGGAATACAGAGTGAGTTTCAGATCTACCTGGACTAAAGAAAGACCCTACCTTGATGAAAGAAAGAAAGAAAGAAAGAAAGAAAGAAAGAAAGAAAGAAAGAAAGACAGCCAGCCTGGACTGGAGAGATGGCTTAGCAGAGAAGGCACATGCCTGTGAAGCCTAAGGACCCCAGTTCAATTCTCCAGGTCCCATGTAAGCCAGATGCACATGGTGGCGCATGCATCTGGAGTTCATTTGCAGTGGCTGGAGGCCCTGGTGTGCCCATTCTCACTCACTCACTTTCTCCCTCTCTCTGTCTCTAATAATAATAAGTAAATTCTAATAAGTAAAGTCCTGTATATGTGTGTGTGTATATGTGTATGTATATATATATATATATATATATATATATATATACACATACATACACATACACACACTGTCTCAAAGGAGGTGAATAGCAGTTATGAGGATGAACTTCAAGGTTGTCCGCTGGCCTCCACACATGTTCATACTCACCAACATGCACCCACACACATGAACATGCACATATATTAATAAAAAAAAAAGGAGGGCCTAAAAAGATGGCTCAGTAAATAAAGGCGCTTGCTTGTAGGGCCTGACAGCTCGGGTTTGATTCCCAAATGCCCGCATAAGCCAGACACACAAAGTGTTGCAAGTGTCTAGAGTTTGTTTGCAGTGGCAAGAGGCCCTGGCATGCCCATATTCTCTCTCTGTCTCTCTTATTTATTTATTTATTGCTTGCAAATAAATAAATAATTTTAAAACAGAAAAAACACTGCCCGGGGAGATGGCTCAATGGTTAAAGGTGCTTGCTTACAAAACCTGCTAGCGTGAGTCAGTTGCCCAGACATACATATAAAGCCGAACAGACACACACACACAACACATGCAAATAAATTTTTTTTTTTTTTTTGAGGTAAGGTCTCACTCTGGCCCAGGCTGACCTGGAATTCACTATGTAGTCTCAGGGTGGCCTCAAACTCACAGCGATCCTCCTACCTCTGCCTCCCGAGTGCTGGGTTTAAAGGTAATGTGCCAACACACCCGACAATAAAAAAGCCACCTAGTCTACTCACCTTAAATACTGGTCAATAAGAGCTTCGTGGTCCAGCAGCTCTTCTGGTGGTGGTACAACAGGCATGGAAAACTGGTGCTGCAGCGGGCTGGGCTGCATCTGTTGGAAGGAAGCCTGGAAGATGAAGATGGGCTTGCCATGCTGCACGGCCTTCACAGAGCGCACTGAGAAGCTAGCTCCTGTTCGTGTTCGCTCCACATGGTACAACACTGGCACCTTTGGGTCCCCTGCAGTGGAAACAAGGGACATAGTGAACCTGAGTAAGCCCACGGGCCTTGCCATCATCACTTCTGGTCTCTCATTCTGTTACTTTTTAAATTTATTTTTATTTATTTATTAGAGAGAGGGAGAGAAAGAGAATGGGTGCACCAGTGCCTCTAGCTACTGCAAACAAACTCCAGAAACATGTGCCACCTTGTGCATCTGGCTTATGTGGAACCTGGAGAATCAAACCTGCGTCTTTAGGCTTTGCAGGCAAGTGCCTTAACCACTAAGCCATCTCTTCAGCCCCATCACTTTTTTCTTTGCTTTTTAATTTTTTTTAATTTATTTCATTTTTCATTATTATTACTTTGGTTTTTTGAGGTAGGGTCTCACTCTAGTCCAGGCTGACCTGGAATTTACTATGTAGTTTCAGGGTAGCTTTGAACTCATGGTGATCCTTCTACCTCTGCCTCCCAAGTGCTGGGATTAAAGGTGTGTGCCCTAACTCTCTTTAGAAGTCCACAATTCTTTTTTTTTTTTTTTTTTTTTCTTCGAGGTAGGGTCTCACACTAGTCCAGGCTGACCTGGAATTCACTATGTAGTCTCAGGGTAGCCTTGAACTCACAGCGATCCTCCTACCCCTGCCTCCCAAGTGCTGGGATTAAAGGCGGCTAGAAGTCCACAATTCTTGAGTGTGTATCTCTGCCCTGCAATAAACTTCTTCCCTTTTCCTTAGGCTCAGTACTTTTTTTTTTTTTTTTTTTTCGGTTTTTTGAGGTAGGGTCTCACTCTAGCCCAGGCTGACCTGGAATTCACTATGGAGTCTCAGGGTGGCCTCGAACTCACGGTGATCCTCCTACCTCTGCCTCCCAAGTGCTGGGATTAAAGGCGTGCGCCACCACACCCGGCTTAGTACTCTTTTTTTTTTTGAGACAGGGTCTCCCTTGTTTGTGCGGCTGGCTGGCCCAAGAGCTTCAGGATTCTCTTGGCTTTGCCTCCCCACTGCCACAGGCATATTTGGATTATAGATGAATGTGCCACTCTGTGTCTGTCTTTATGTGGGTACTGAGAAATTAAGACTGGTTGATTGGCTTTCAAGCAACTACCTTTAACTGCTGAGATAGCTCCATTATTTACTTTTTGAGATAAGAGCTTCCCCATACAGCCTAGGCTGGCCTCAAATACACAGCTTGCATTATTTTACATGAAAGATGCTAGGAAGCCAGGTGTAGTGGCACACACCTTTAATATCAGTACTCAGGGGTCTGATAGCTGTGAATAAAGTGAGACCCTACCTCACTGCAGAGGTAGGGGGATCGCCGTGAGTTCGAGGCCACCTTGAGGCTACATAGTGAATTCCAGGTCAGCCTGGACTAGAGCAAGATGGGGGGACTGGAGGGGGGTGGGGGGCACACAACTTAGCATTGGAAAGAGTTGGAATGTTGCAGATCCAGACCCAAATTATCTTGGGCTATCTTCATTCTTCTTAGTAACCGGCCATTCAGTCCCCACTTGTGTCTGATCTAATATCCTTTCAATTATTGTGTAAATTTTTTTTAATGTGGTCCAATCTCATCCAATCAGCTCTCTTACCTCCTACTCAGGTGTGCTATCTCTTCCTGACCCAGCCTCCTGAGCCCAGATCAATCAGCTCTCTCTAAACTCCTGTGTCTGAGGGTAGATTATAAATGGATGCTTAGCAGGTGGGCAGGCCTCTTTTTTGGCTTTTTTACCTCTCCTGAACTTCCAGGTCCCTGCTCTGGTAAGCCCCCCTCACCTTGGCCCTGCTGGGCTGAGATGGGGGAGGGGACCCTGACTCCTCCCACGTAGGCTCTCTATCCCCTTCTGTGTGGCAGGAGCTCTCTGTTTCTCCTCCTTCCTTCTCTTAACCTAATAAAGTTTCTTAAGTTTTGCTGTTTGGTCTTTGGATTTAATTTTTTGTTTGTTTGTTTTTCGAGGTAGGGTCTTGCTGACCTGGATTTCACTATGTAGTCTCAGGGTGTCTTTGAGCTCACGGAGATTTTTCTACCTCTGCTTCCTGAATGGGATCAAAGGCATGCACCACCACGCCAGGCTGGATTTAATTCTTTAAATTCATACGACAAAAATCTGGGGATACGCTAAATTTATTGGTTTGGTAGCACTGGCAAGGAGCACCAAAACTCCTGACACAACCGTACCTCGAAAAAAATTTTAAAATTTCATGTAAGCAGGGCATGATGGCAAATGCCTTTAATCCCAGCACTAGCACTCAGGAGGCTGAGGTAGGAGGATCACCATGAGTTCCAGGTCAGTCTGGGTTAGAGTGAGACCCTACATAGGAAAAAAAAAAATCACCTTCCGGGCTGGAAAGATGGCTTAGCGGTTAAGGTGTTTGCCTGCAAAGCCAAAGGATCCCAGTTCCATTCTCTAGGACCCACGTAAGCCAGATGCACAAGGGGGTTCATGCATCTGGAGTTCATTTGCAGTGGCTAGATGCCCTGGTGTGCCCATTCTCTCCCTCTCTCGCTGCCTCTTTCTCTCTCTCAAATAAATAAAATATATTTTTTTAAAAATCACCTTCCTCTGCTTTTCTCATTGGAACATTTAACTATTTTTCTTTTTTGGTTTTTCAAGGTAGGGTCTCACTCTAGCTCAGGCTGACCTAGAGTTCACTATGTAGTCTCAGGGTGGCCTCAAACTCACAGCGATCCTCCTACCTCTGCCTCCCGAGTACTGGCCATGCCCGGCATTTAACTGTTTTTATTGAATGAAGTATTGTTTGATTCTGAAGTTAATACTAAAGTCAATTAAGATCTTTTAGTGCATGATTGTTATGAGACAAACCACTTTCTGACTAGATTTAAGGCCTGCTTCACCAGAGGGAATTCATGCCTGGTACTGAAAACCTGGTCAAAAGCAATAGCTAGGGCTGGAGAGATGGTTCAGCAGTTAAGATACTTATTTGAGAAGCCTAAGGACCCAGGTTCAATTCTCCAGGTCCCACATAAGCCAGATGCACATGGCAGCACATGAGTCTGGAGTTTGTTTTCAGTGGCTAGAGGCCCTGGCACACCCATTCTCACTCTCTCTCCCTCTCTCTAATAAATGAATAAAAAATAAAAAGCAATGGCTGAGAGGTCATAGGCCCTACAGGGCAACCTACAACTACTGGTATGCTAAGTGCACATGTTGACAAACTATTTTGTAAGTATTTATGTAGGCCCATAAATTGGCCTTGCTGTTAGACTCCATCAGAGAAGCTTTTCCTTTTTTTCCTTTTTTTGGTTTTTCGAAGTAGGATCTTACTCTAGCCCAGGCTGACCTTGAATTCACAATGTAGTCTCAAAGTGGCTTTGAATTGACATCAATCCTTCTGCCTCTGTCCCCCTCCTGAGTAGTGGGATTAAAGGCATGCACCACACCTGCCCCCCGCCCCCAGGGCATAGGCTCATGCAGAGACACAATCTGACTAACATACTGAAAACAAGTGATTATTGTGTGCTCAGCCCTAAACAGGACACCTGTTTCACCCCCCTCCAAGGCTCAGGGCACCATCTTGGAAGAGGCGGAGGAAAGAATATAACAGCTGAGACTGGGGAGACAGCTCAGCAGCCAAAGGCGCTTGTTTGCAAAACCTGCTGACCTGGGTTCAATTCCCCAGTACCCATAGAAAGCCAGACACAGAAAGTGGTGCATCTGTCCATGTCTGTTTGTAGAAGCTAGAAGCCTTGGTGGGGCTGGAGGGAAGGGCCAGTGGTTAAAGGTGCCTGCTTGCAAACCCTAACAGCCTGTGTTCGATTCCTCTTGTAAAGCTAGAGGCACACAGTGGCGCGTGTCTGAAGTTTGTCTGTAGCCGCAAGAGGCCCTAGTGCCCCCATTCTCTCTGTTTGCAAATAGTTTTTTTTTTTTTAATTTTGTTTGTTTGTTTATTTGACAGCGACAGAGAGAAGGAGGCAGAGAGAGAGAGAGAGAACGAATGGGCATGCCAGAGCTTCCAGCCTCTGTAAACGAACTCCAGATGCGTGCATCCCCTTGTGCATCTGGCTAACGTGGGTCCTGGGGAATTGAGCCTCGAACCGGAGTCCTTAGGCTTCACAGGCAAGCGCTTAACTGCTAAGCCATCTCTCCAGCCCATAGTTTTTGTTGTTTTTTTTTTAAGTCCTGGTGTGCCCATACAAACACATACATGTGTAAAATAATTTTTTTTCAAGGTAGGGTTTTGCTGTAGCCTAGGCTGACATGGAATTCATTCTATGGTCTCAGGGTGGCCTCGAACCAATCCTCCTACCTAGGCCTCCCAAGTGCTGGGATTAATGGCATACGCCACCATGCCCTGTTTAAATAAATAAATATTTATTTTTTGCTTATTTGTTTTTGTTGTTTTTTCGAGCTGGGGTCTCATTCTAGCTCAGGCTGACCTGGAATACACTCTGAATTCTCACGGTGGCCTTGAACTCTTGGCGATCCTCCTACTTCTGCCTTCCGAGTGCTGGGATTAAAGGCGTGCGCCACCACGCCAGGCTCAGTGCTAGCCTTTTTACGTTGAGATTCTTCCAATATATATGTCTTAGTGAGAGACAACCTACCTGTTTTTTGGTTCGCTATGCATGTACAGGCATGATAGGGCCTCTTGCCACTGCAAAGAAATGTTAGACTTACGAGACAGAAACGTGTGAGAGTGTGTGTGTGTATGAGTGCACCACAGCATCTTACAAAGGAATGCCAGTCACTTGTGCCACTTTTGGCATCTGGCTTTACGCAGGTGATTTGGAAATGGAACCCAAACCAGCAGACAAGTGCCTTTAGCTGCTGTCTCCCCAGCCCCATATTATCACTTTTCTATTTGTAAAATAAAGGGAGAAATCCCACTTGTGCTTTGTTTGGGAGCCCAGGCAAGGTAACAGCTTTATCACTAAGCCATACCCTGGGCTCCCAATTTTCTTCCCAATGTATTCTCTTACTGTCCTCTCTTTAGGTCTCATATATCCCAGACTAGCTTTGAGCTCACTGTATAACCGAAGGTGACCTTAACCTTCTGATCCTCCTGCCTCTACGTCCAAAGTGCTAGGATTATAGGTGTGCACCATTGCATCTGGTTTATGTGGTGCTGAGGATGGAACCCATGGCTTTGTGTGTGCTAGGCAAGCACTCTATCCACTGAGCTACATCCCTGCTCCCAACATTTACTTTTTTTCTTTTGAGAGAGAGTCTTACAGTAGCCCAGACTGATGTGGAATTTACTATATAGCCCAGGCTGGCCTTGACTCATAGTGATTCTCCTACCTCAGCCTTCCAACTGCTGGTGAGCATATACAGAAAAGTGGCCCTTAAAATCAGAGGCATATGCCCTAGCAGAGGAGAGGTAAAATTAATGTCTATGTATTGTTTTCTACTTTCATTTGTTTGGGTTTTTTCAAGGTAGGGTCTTGCAGTAGCCCAGGCTGACCTGGAACTCACTCTGTACTCCTAGGCTGTCCTTGAACTCAGTGATCCTCCTGTGCTTCCTGAGAGCTCGAATTAAAGGCGTGTGCCACCATACCCTGGTAAGGTTTTTCTCTTTTTTTTTTTTTCCAAGGTAGGGTCTCGCTCTTGCCCAGGGTGACCTAGAATTCACTATGTAGTCTCAGGGTGGTCTTGAACTCATGTGATCCTCCTACCTCTGCCAGAGTGCTGGGATTAAAGGAGTGCACCACCACATCTGGCTTTAAGTTTTTTTCTATTTTGCTCTTAAACTGAGGTATATCCCCATCCCTAGGCACCTCTGGGGGGGGGGGTATTGTCTTCCCCTCTGCTATCCTTTTCTGATCCTCTCCTGTGGTGGTTTGAATAGAATAGATGGCCCCCAATATATTCAGTTGCTTATTTGTTTGTAGTTTGCATCTTTAGCCACCTGGCTGGAGGCAGTGCCATTGTGTGGATCTGAAGGTGTGGTGGTGGGTTTCAGATTTCAATCTAAAGATATGCAAAGTGTGCCTAGCTGGAGTTCCTGAAGTGTGCTGTGGCTTTTGGCTTGTGCTTCTCTGTCTGCTTGGGCCTGTGAAGGCAGGCCAGCTTCTTCTGCCATTATGGAACTTCCCCTGGATCTGTAAGCTTCAATAAATATCCCTTCCTCCATAACTGTGCCTGGTCTGGAAGTTCATCTCAGCGAACCTGAAGCTGTCTGCTACATCTCCTCTTCCCCTTTGTCTTCAGTCAGCCCCCAAAGCCAGGAAGAAGTGACTGCTGGGTTACCAGGGACCAGGGTTGGTTGGAAGCAAGGGGCCAGGGTACCAGGGTTTACCTGCCCGAACAAAGTAGCAGTGCAGGGAGTGGACGTGGACTTCTTCACTCACAGACTTGGCAGCCGCCACCAGGGCTTGGCCCACGATCTGACCCCCAAAGAGCCGCTGGGTGGTGGGTACCCAGTAATGCCTTCCTCTGTGGGGAGAGGAGGAAAAGACTTGAGGGCTGCTCTGAATTCTTTGAGCCTCAAGTGCAGAGTCTTTTAACCTTATTGGGGTTTAGGATCCTTTTTTTTTGTTTTGTTTTTCGAGGTAGTATCTTGCTGTTAGTACAGGCTAACCTAGAATTGACTATGTACTTTCAGGGTGGCCTCAAACTCAGTGATCCTCCAACCTTTGCCTCCTGAGTGCTGGGATCAAAGGTACCACCATAAATGGATGAGGGATTCTTTTAAGAGTCTGGTGAAATCCATGGAATCTGTCCTTAGACAAAATTTCTTACACTACTCTAAAAATTTCACAACCCTAGACCAAAAAGTAAAACTTCACAGCCCTTATGACAAAGCTTTTGTGAATTTCAGATAAGCATAATGAAGGAACTTCCTTTTTTTTTTATGGTTTTTTGAGGTAGATTTCACTGTAGCCCAGGCTGACCTGGAATTCACAATGTAGTCTCAGGGTGGCCTCGAACTCATGGCGATACTCCTACCTCTACCTCCCGGGTGCTGGGATTAAAGGGATGAGCTACCACACCAGCTTGGACCTTTCTTTTTTAAATTTTTTTTAAAAATTTATTTCACTATCAAACCTACCCATGCATGGAGACTGAGGTATAGGAGGATCACTGAGTTCAAGGTCAGCCTTGGGTACAGAGTGAGTTCCAGGTCAACCTGGGCTAGAGTGAGACCTTGCTTCAAAACAAAAACTTACAAGTCCTGGGTAGTTTCTGGGCTTTTTGCCTCAAGTCCAATGTTTCTTCCACTCCCCAAACCAGAAAAAAGGCAGAAGTCTCTCAGGCCTTGAATAGACAAGATGAACCAAACAACTGAGCTGGGAGTGGACTGTATCAAGGTTTGCTACCAGTACCCCTCAAGAAACAGCCCATGTCTTCCAAGAAGTAGACTGAAGATTAGAAGAGCTTTGAGCCATCCAGTCTTACTTAAAATAGGGGCTGAAGAGATGGCTCAGCAGTTAAGGCACTTGCTAGCAAAGCCAAAGGACCCAGGTTCCATTTCCCAGGAACCCACGTGAAGCCAGATGCACAAGGTGGCACATGTGTCTAGAGTTCCTTTGCAGTGGCTATAGGCCCTGGCCCATTCTCTTTCTCAAATAAACATTAAAAAAAATAAAATAAAATAAAATAGCCGGGACTGGTGGCGCACGCCTTTAATCCCAGCACTGGGGAGGCAGAGGTAGGAGGATCACTGAGTTCGAGGCCACCCTGAGACTACATAGTGAATTCCAGGTCAGCCTGAGCTACAGCGAGACCCTACCTCGGAAAACAAAAGGAGAAAAAAATAAAGTGCCCCAGGTTGTAAAATTTTAGACAGATGAGGACACTGTGGCTTGCGTCCCCCGGCAAAGCAGCGCTGAAGCCTGAGCCCTGAAGAAGTCCTCCACTACCCAGCCTGAGCTAATCATTTCGCAGTACAATACACTGCCAACAGCAACCCCGTGCCAGGAAGCTGCCATCCCTTAGGTGGAAGGGACATTAAAGTAGGACAGCCTCCATAATAAGAGTCCTCGAGCTGTGGAGGTCAGGACTGTTGGAATGGCCTGCTGCAGTCACCAATTTCAGGGATACCGGGAAGGAAAGAGACCCGGATGAGGGGAGAGCCAGCAAACGTGCTGGGGCATGGGGTGGCAATGTCCCCTCGGGCAAAACGCTGCCCTCTCGGGAGAGGCTCTGCCAGGTTGCCAAAGATAGTCATTCACCACTTTTTTCGCCCAGATCTCCAGCAAGAACAGGCGTCAGTCAGGGACAAGTCTCCTCCTAATCACAATTGCACAGAACCCCTGTGGCCAGAACTGGGGGTGACGGAGAGGCGGCAGCGGTCGTCTGTGTACTGAGAGAAGGGGTGCAGCCGGCTACCTGAAGAGATCCTCATCTAGCGGCTCGAGGTTGAGCACGCTGGTGACCAGGACGCTACGGAGGTCCCCGGAAGGATCATCGCGGTCACAGTCTCTCTGCTCATCCCCCGGAGCCCTCCGCGTTGACATGCTGAGCAACAGACTTGCCGGCCGGAAGAGTCTTCCCACAGCAGGACACGCGGAGAGTGATACGAACCAGGCACTTCCGGTCGGTTACCTCAGAAACCGGAAATCCCGGGGGGGGGGTGAAACACACACGCACACACACACACAAAAAAAAGCCTCAGAGCGGGTATGCAGATGATGATTGGTCGACGCTCCTGTCAATCTCCGAGGGCTTTTTCTGTAGTGATTGGAGAAAACGTGTGCCAGTCTGAGACTCCCGTGCGTGATTGGATGTGTCAGTGAGGGGGCGGAGCCTCGGGATTGGATAATAAAAGGGTGTCATTTCCCTTCTGTCAGAGAGTGGAGACGCCTCCGGGGGTTTTTCGGGCCCCTGTTAGGCCTTGGGCTCCTCCAGAGCTCTATCATAGGCCGACCGGTTGGGGCCGCCCCTTCGGGTCTGGGTACCACCTAGCGTGACCTCCGACCTCTGACGTGGTGCCGGGTACTGGCTAAGGCCAGCCCTCCCCTGCCGGTGTGGACTGTGGCGGCGGCCATGGAGCTAGGCAGCTGCTTCCAGACCTACGAGGAGTTCATGGAGTGCTTCAGCGCCTACAAAAAGGAGACCAGGTGCTCCTACGTGGTCAGGGACTGCGTCTCCGTCCGCTTCCACAACTACAAGTACGGCGTGTCTCTGCGTGAGGATATCCTGTAAGGGCAGGGCAGGGCAGGGCCGGGCAGGAGGGTGGGGAGGAGGGCTACCTGGAGTAGGAGGAGGGAAGGCATTCATTCCACCCGCAACTCCATTGGGTACCTGCTGAAGAGAGGGAAACCTCTCGGGCCTGGCCTTTCACCACCCACTTTGCACTTTCTCCCCCTTTATTCACAAGCTTTATATATGTATGTGTATATATATACATATATATATATATTTTTTTTTTTTTCTTTTTGAGGACATCTTCAGGATCTCAAGCACCAGGAATTTATTAGCCTCCTTTTTACAAAGCAATAACATACCCATGGTTCTTTCCATCACTGATTCGTTTTGTCAGTGGCTCTTGAGGTCCTAACAATAAGAGCCATTTTCAAACAGTTTTTTTTTTTTTTTCTTGTCCCACGCAGTGTTCTCTATTCCCATTTTATCCTGCAGGGCTGCTTTCAGAATTATTGGTAATTATTATTATACGCATTTGATGGATGAGGAAGCAGGTTTAAGACCTGTTTAAACGAAGATGCCTTTAGGGTTCAGGTGAAACAGTCTAAAGTAAGTTTAACTTTAATTTTTTTTACTTTGAGAAGAAGGATGAGCTAGTGATACGTACCTGTAATTAGCACTTGGGGAGGCTGAGGCAGGAGGATCCTAATATATATGAACAGGGCAAAATGAGAAGCAAAATGGCTGGAGTGTGAAAATGAAGGTCTGGTGTTGGCAGGATTTTGTTGTGACATTTCAAGTTTTAATACACCCCACACAGGCCTACTTGGAATCAAAATGCTGAAGCTTGAGAGACTTGGATTGAGATGTTTGGCCAGAGCTCCCCAGCTAAGGAGTCTGGCAGTGTTCTGCCGCTACTCTGAAGTCCAGGGCTGGGCTGTACTAGGTATACATGTCATCAGATGAATAAATAAACCACCCCTAAACAGTTTAAGGTGGGATGCACTTGAACACTCAAACAGAAAACCAGAGAAGAATCAAAATACTAGGGGAAATTGTCTACTGAACAAATACGTTTTTGTTTCCTTTGTTTGGACACAGGGTTTCTCTCTCCCTCCCTCCCTGTAGCCTAGGCTGGTCTGAAACTCACAGTAGCCCATGATAGCCTCAAACTCACTCCTGTCTCAGCCCCCCCACCCCCATATGCTTTACAGGCAAGAGCTACCACACTGGGCTCACTGAGTTTCCTTGTTAGCATTCCCTAACAATGCAGTGTAGAGCCATTTACCTTGTGTTAGGCATAAGTAATCTGCAGATAACTTAAAGTACATGGGAGACTATATGTAAATACCATGCCATTTTATTATGTAAGAGTATTTTTATTTATTTGCAAGCAGAGAGAGAGTGAATGGGCGTGTCAGGGCCTCTAGCCAATGCAAACGAACTCCAAACACATGTGCCACCTTGTGCATCTGCTTTACATGGGTACTGGGGAGTCAAACCTGGGTCCTTAGGCTTCACAGTCCAGTGCCTTAACTCCTAAGCCATCTCCAGCCCATGATAATAATTTAAAAGAGATGTACCAATGGTGGGTATAATGGCGCTTGCCTGTAATCCCAGCACTCAGGATGAAAAGGGAGGATTACATGAATAAATACAAAAGAGATATTCAGAGCTGGGTGTGGTGGCGCACGCCTTTAATCCCAGCACCTGGGAGGCGGAGATAGGAGGATCACTGAGTTCAAGACCACCCTGAGACTATATAGTGAATTCCAGGTCAGCCTGGGCTAGAGTGAGACCCTACCTCAAATAAATAAATAAAGAGAGATAGAGATCCAAAAAAATGCTGGGAATCAAGAGTTTTTCTGGGCTTGTTAATCAATGCAGAGACCAAGGGTAGGGGAACAATGCCTAACCATTGAGTACCAGGGAGGAGTTTGATCAGAAGAACCATGGATAGGGCTGGGAAGATGGCTTAGTGGTTAAGGCACTTGCCTTCAAGCCAAAGAACCCAAGTTTGATTCCCCAAGACCCACATAAGTCAGATGAACAAGGTGACGCATGCGTCTGGAGTTCGTTTGCAGTGGTTGGAGGCCCTGTTGTGCCCTCCAAAAAAGGAGGGGGGGAAAAAAAGAACAACAACCATGCATTACAGACATAGATATCTGCATGAAGGTGGCATGTTCAAGAATCAGTGAGTTTCTGTAATTGCCAGATCATCTTGGTCAACCTGTTCTGAAGGGTCATTGTGAAATGTCTGGACTTTATTCTATATAGTAACACTTTGCTAAGCTGATCATCTGAGCATCTAGCATGGGGCTTAGCCCATAGCAAGCATTAATAACTCTTGAATATGGGACTGAGGGGATAGCTCAGCAGTCACAGACACTTGCTTGCAAAGTCAGCCGGCCCAGGTTTTAATTCCCCAGTACTCACATAGAACCAGATGCACAAAATAGTAAGTGCATGCATCCAGAGTTAATTTGCAGTGACTGGAGGCCCTAATGTGCCTGTGCTCATACTCTCCTCTGTCTGTCTCTCTCCTAAATAAATAAAAATATTTTTAAAAAGTAACTATTAAGGACTGCAGAGATGGCTCAGCAGTGGAAGGCACTTGCTTGCAAAGTCTAAAGGCCCAGATTTGATTTTCCAGTACCCATGCACAAAGTAGCGCATGCATTTGGAGTTCGTTTGCTGCAGCTAGAGACCCTGGTGTGTCCATTCTCCTTCTTTCTCTCTCTCTCTCCTCTCATATCTTTCTGTCTGTGCTTCAAAATAAATATTTATTTTTTAAAAAGAACTCCAGTCAGAAAGAAGCTTTTTTCTTCCAGGTAAGGTCTCACTGTAGCCCAGGCTGACCTGGAATTCACTATGTAGTCTCAGGGTGGCCTCAAACAGTGGTCCTCCTGCCTCTACCTCTGGTGTGCTGGGATTAAAGGGGTCTCCAGCCAATGTAAAGGAACTCCAGATGCATGCACCCCCCCCCCCTTTGCATCTGGCTTATGTGAGTCCTGGAGAATCAAACCAGGATCCTTTGGCTTTGTAGGCAAATGCCTTAACTGCTAAGCCATCTCTCCAGCCCAAGAGAAGCTTAAAAAAAAAAAAAAAATGAAAAGAATGAAGCTTGATCTAGGTCCCTAGGAATAGGGAAGTATCAAGTATTTTAGTTTTCTACTTGTTGCTCAGAAAAATTGCCACAAGTTCAGTGGTTTAAAACAGCACAAATTTATTTTCTTTAACAGTTCCCCATGTTAAAGCCAGACAGATCTCACTGAGCTAAAGTTCATGTATCTGCAGAGCTGCTTGTCTTTCTAGAGTTTCTTGGGGAGGATCCACTTTCTTTCCTTTCCCAGCTTCTAGAGGCTGCCCACACTCCTGGGCTCATGGCTCCTTTCCTCATGTTCAAAGACAGAAATGGTAGAGTTGAGTCCTCACATCATATTACCCTGAACTTGCTTCTGACCCAAACCTTCTTCTCTGCCAACCTTCTTCTGCCTCCCTTTTCACTTTATTATTATTATTATTATTATTATTATTAATGTTTTTGTTTATTTGTACATGTGGGTGTGTTTGTAGACATGCATAGTGTGCCCCACAGAGACTTTTGCTGCTGCAAATGAACATTAAACACATACGCCACTTTTTGCCTCTGGCTTTATGTGAGTACTGGGGAATCAAATTTTCAAAGCTGGAAGGCTTTGAAAAGCAAGTGCCTTTCACCATTAAGTAATGTCCTCAGCCCCACTCTTCACTTTCTTTATAATTTAGAGAATTGGTGCACCAGGGTCTCTAGCCACTGCAGTCAAACTCTGGACACATGCGCCACTTTGTGCATCTGGCTTACTTGGGATCTAGAGAGTTGAACATGACTTTGCAGGCAAGCACCTTAATTGATAAGCCATCTCTCCAGTCCCTCACCCTTCACTTTTAAGGATTCTTGGTAATATATAGGACCCTCCCATATAAGTCAGGATGATGTGTGTGTGTGTGTGTGTGTGTGTGTGTGTGTGTGTATTTCAAGGTCCCGCTGTAGCTCAGGCAGACCTGGAATTCACTATTTAATCTCAGAGTGGCCTCAAACTTGCAGCAATCCTCTTGCCTTGGCCTCTCAAAGGCATGCGCCACCACGGCTGGCTCTTTGATTTTGTTTTTAAACAAAAAGGTTTTTAAGTTTTTTATCTTTATAATATTTATTAGAGAAAGAGAGGCCAAGAGAGAGAATGGGTGCACCAGGGCCTCTAGCCACTGCAAATTAACTCCAGGCCCATGTGCATCTGGCTTATGTGGGACCTGGAGAATTGAACCTGGGTCCTTACACTTCTCAGGCAAGCGCGTTAACTGCTAAGCCATCTCTCCAGTCCTCTTTTGAGTTGTTGTTGTTCTTTTTAATATTTTATTATTTATTTATTTATTTGACAGATTCAAAGAGGGAGAGAGAGGGAATGAGCGCTCCAGGGCTTCCAGCCACTGCAAACGGAACTCCAGACACATGTGCCACCTTGTGCATCTGGCTAATATGGGTCCTGGTGAATTGAACCTGGGTCCTTTGGCTTTGCAGGCAGATAGATGCCTTAACCACTAAGCCATCCCTCCAGCCGGCTTTATTTTTTCCAATTTATTTTTATTTTGGGCTGGAGAAATGCCTGGGTCCTGGGGAATTGAACCTGGGTCCTTTTGCTTTGCAGGCAAGTGCCTTAACTGCTAAGTCATCTCTCCAGACCCCTCTTTTGAGTTTTTGAGAGAGGGTCTCTTGCAGCCCAGGTGGGTCTCAAACTCACTATATAGTTAAGGCTAGCTTTGACCTTCTGATCTTGCTGTTTCTATCAAGTGCTCAGATTATAGAATGCACATCCACATCTAGCTATTATTTTTTACTTTTTCAATTTTTTATATTATTTTGAGAGAGGGAGGGAGGAAGAAGCAGATAGAGAGAGAGAGAATGGGCATACCAGGGCCTACCTTTCCTTTGGCTCTTACATTCTTTCCGCCACCTCTTCCACAATAGACCCTGAGCCTTGGAATCTGCCTTCATTTTTTTGAGACAGGGTCTCTTGTTTGGCTACTGCATGAAAAGTCTAGCTGATCCTCAAATTTACAGACTCTCCTGGCTCTGCCTCCTTTTGCTGCATTGGGATTACAGATGCATGTACCCCATTGAGTGTAACTTCATGTAGATGCTGGGGATTTGAACTTGGGCCAGCAGGCTTACAAGCCTGGCTCCATCTCTTTTTTAAATTTTATTTTATTTATTTATTTGAGAGAGAGAGAGAATGGGCGCACCAGGGCCTCTAGCCACTGCAAATGAACTCCAGACACATGCGCCACCTTGTGTATCTGCCTTATGTGGGTATGGGGAATTAAACCTGGATCCTTAGGCTTCCCAGGCAAGCATATTAACTACTAAGTCATCTCTCTAGCCCTCCTCTCCCGCCCCCACCCTCTCTCCTTTTTTTTTTTTTTTTTTTTTTTTTTTTTTTTTTTTTTTTTTGGTTTTTCGCGGTAGGGTTTCACTCTAGCCCAGGCTGACCTGGAATTCACAATGTAGTCAGGATGGTCTCGAACTCATGGCAGTCCTCCTACCTCTGTCTCCCGAGTGCTGGCATTAAAGGTGTGCCCCACCATGCCTAACTTCACTTCTCTTTTTTTTTTTTTATATACTTATTTGTGAGCAGAGAGAGAAAGAGTATTAGCACACCATGGTCTCTTTTGCCACTGCAACTAACTCCACATTGTGGGAAAGGGTAAATTTAGTCACTGCTGTCATGGAGCTTCAAATACTAAAGTGTAATCATAAAAAGAATGAAAGAACTGTTTCCTTAAAATGGAAGTAAAGGTGCAGGAGAGATGGCTTGACAGTTAAGCACTTGCCTGTGAAGCTTAAGGGCCCATGTTTGACTCTCCAGATTCCATGTAAGCCATACAAACAAAGGTGAGGCAAGCACAAAGTCACACGTGCTCACTAGGTGGCGCAAGCTTCTAGAGTTCGATTATAGTGGCTGAGGCCCTGGCACACCAGTTCTCTCTGTCTCTTGCTTTCTCTCTCTTGCTCTAAAATAAAACTAAAAGAAAATGGAAGTGTCCAGGTGTGGTGGTGCACGCCTTTAATCCCAGCACTCGGGAGTCAGAGGTAGGAGGATTGCCCTGAGTTTAAGGCCACCCTGAGACTACATCATGAATTCTAGGACAGTCTAGGCTAGAGCAAGTCCCTACCTTGAAAAAACAAAAAAATGGAAGTAAAGGCTTAACAAACAAAACAAGAAAAAAACAGCTAGGGCACTGAGTGGTGGGTGAGGTATATGTGACAGAGGTGCTGGTATATACTTTATACCAGTACAAGTTCTTGAGCAGAAAAAACAACACTGTCATCCCTGACATTTTGCAGAGATAACTTGCAAAGCACATTCAACTTCATTTTCTGACTTTGTCCTTTGAACAAATAGCCTTTTCGGAGGCAGATTTTGTTATTTCCATTAAATGAATAATATATATAAAGTGCTAATAACTGGGCCTTGTACACAATAAATAATCCATAAATCATCTTCCTGAGGCTGAAGGTGGTGTAGCATGCTGATAATCCCAGCTATTGGTTGAGGCTGGAAGATCACAAGTTCAGGGTCAGCCTGGACTGCAGAGTGAGTTCATTATTATTTTGCAGACCGGGAGGCAGAGCCCGGAGAAGTCAAATGTTAAGTGTCTACCTTTCTGCTGCCTTTTTGGCTGGGGGAAGGGTAGCCATGCTGCTCTGGAACACTCTTTATCATCGTTATTATTATGGGATGGGGGTGGTGTTCGAACTCTCCATCTCCAACTTCCACCTCCTATCTGTTCTACTCTTTGAAGGCTGTGATTCCCTGACTTGGACATGCCTGAGAAATATGGAAGAAGAAAGGGTAGGGGGCCAGTAAGATGCCTCAGCAGTTAAAGTGCTTGCTTGCAAGAACCGGGGGGAGTACAGGAGTTCGAACTGAATTAGTAAAGAACCAGAAGAGGAAAGCAGTAAGCAAAAAGCACCTTTACCCCTAAAACTACCTAATGTGAGCCAGGGGTGTCTGGATTTGGTACAAAGCCAAAATGATGGTGGGGGGGTGTGGATATGAAACAAGTCAGTATAGGGAAGTGGTTAAGAACTTCAAGCAACTTGAAGGGTGTTACATTATGCTGAACATCTCAGTATTGCCAGATCCTTTACCTATGCTTTAACTGCTGGGCTTTAGTGGCTTTCTCATGTCCCTAGTTCATATAGTTCTTCAACATACTTGCTTTCTTGTTTGGTTTGGTTTGATTTGGTTTGGGTTTTTCAAGATAGGGTTTTGCTATAGCCCAGGCTGGCCTAGAATTCATTATGTAGTCTCAGGGTGGCCATAAACTCACAGCAGTCCTCTTCCTACTGCTGCCTCCCAAGTGCTGGGATTAAAGGCTTACACCACAATGTCCGGCTTCAACATGCTTTCATTAAGAGAGTGTTTACCACTGGCCAGGTGTTGAGCTGAGGTACAAATAGGAGTGCATTGCAGGCTCTGCCCCTAAAGACAGTAGTGAACCAACCTCAAAAGTCATGAACATCACTGGCCTTCACCTTCATCACAGACAAACTGACTGCTGGTCAGTAAAAATGCTTGCTATACAAGCATGAGGACCTGAGTTTGGACTCCCCAAGCCCATGTTAAATGCCAGATGTGGTGGGACATGCCTTTCATTTTACCCCTGGGGACATGGAGACAGGGTCCACAGGGCTTGCTGACTAGCTTTGGATTTAATGAGAACTTGTCTCAAGAAATAGGGTGGAGTGGGCTGGAGAGATGGCTAAGCGGTTAAAGGTGCTTGCTAACAAGCCTGTAGGCCCTGGGTTTGATTACCCTGATGCAGAAAGTGTCTGGAGTTTGTTTGCATAGGCAGGAAGTCCCTGTATGCCATTATCTTTCCCTTTCTCTCTTTCTCTGTCAAGCAAATAAACAAATAAATGAATATTCTTTTTTAAAAAAAGGTGGAGGGGCTGGAGAGATGGCTTAGCAACTAAAGCACTTGCCTGCAAAGCCTAACGACCTGAGTTTGATTCCTCAGTGCCCACGTAAAGCCAGATGCATAAAGTGGTACGTGTGTCTGGAGTTCATTTGCAGTGGCTGAAGACACTGATGTGCCTGTCCTCTCTGCCTCTCTTCTCTCTCTGCTTGCAAATAAATAAAAATATTTTTATTTACATTATATCCATTTATTTTTTTATTTACGGCCATTCTATCTATTTGCCCCCTCTTTCACAAATAAATAAAAAAATTTTAAAGGGCAATAAGTAATAAATTAATGATTAGTAAATTTTAAAAGGGGCTGGGAGGCCAAACAGGTTAGTACACATCTATAATTGCAGCACTTGGGAAGCCAAGGCAGGAGGACTGCTATGAGTTTGAGGCCAGGCCACTTGGCTACATAGTGAGTTCAAAACCAGAGTGAAATCCTGTCTCCAAAGACAAACGGGCTGTAAAGATTGCTTAGTGATTAAGGCGCTTGCCTGCAAAGCCTAAGGACCCAGGTTCGATTCTCCAGGCCTTAACTGCTAAGCCATCTCTCCAGCCTGATAACTACCATTTTCAAAACCTTTTTCCAAAACACATTCTCTGCTAGGAATTTTACAGGTATTGTCTCATTTAATCTTTGAACTAGACCTTTGGTACCAGTGTCCATTATCCGTAGTTACAAGGTTGCATAGTAACACAAAGTCACATCACAAAAACCTTGCCAGTACACTAGTTATATATAAAACTAGTCACTACTTAACCATTCTTTCCAGCTTAGTCTTGCCAATCCTCTCAATATTGTTGACAGTATCTCTAAGAGTAGACATTAACCTTCAGGTTAATAAAATGTAAGTAAAAACATGGCAAACTGAAATCATACATCTCCCCTCCAAAAAAGAGTTGCACGTAGGGTGTGGTGGTGCATGCCTTTAGTCCCAGCACTTGGGAGGCAGAGGTAAGAGGATTGCCATGAGTTTGAGGCCAGCCTGAAAGTATATAGTGAATTACTATTCCTGGTCAGCCTGAGCTAGAATGAGAACCTATCTCAAAAAAAAAAAAAAAAAATTATGGTTTTGGGAATTTGTACCAGGAGCAGAAAAACAAAAGTTGATTTTGATTTTGGATTTTTTTGTTTTATTTTTCCAGGTAAGGTCTTGTGCCCAGCCTGAGCTGGAATTCACTCAGTAGCCTCAAGTATGGCCTTGAATTCACAGCAATCCTCCTACCTTGGCCTGAGATTAAAGGCATGTGTCACCACACCCAGTTGTTTTGAGTTTTAACAAAAAACTATTTCTGTGTGTGTGCATGCATGCTTTCAGATACTTGCCAGGTCTTTTGCACTGCAAATGTGTGCCAGATACATGCACTACTTTCTGTGTCTGGCTTTACATAGGTGCCAGGGAATTGAACCTAGGCCAGCAGGCTTTGCAAAGTACCTTTTAACTGCTGAGCCACCTCTCCGCCCCCCCCCCCCCCCCGCCTTTTTTAATTTATTTAGTTATTTGCAAGCACAGAGAGAGAGAGAGAGAGAGAGAGGCAGAGATAAAATTGGCACTCCAGGCCCTCTAGTCACTGCATACGAACTCCAGATGTATGTGCCACTTTGTGCATCTAGCTTTGTGTGGGTACTGGGGAATCAAACTCAGGCTGTTAGGTTTTGCAGGCAAGGCCTTAACTGTTGAGTCATCTCTCCAGCCTGCTTTTGTTTTTCTTTTTATTTATTTATTTATTTATTTATTTATTTATTTCAGCGAGAGAGAGAGACATAGAGAGAATGGGCATGTCAGGGAATCTAGCCACAGCAATGTGCCACCATGTGCATCTGGCTTATGTGGGACCTGGAGAGTTGAACCTGCGTCCTTAGGTTTCACAGGCATGAGCCTTAACTGCTAAGCCATCTCTCCAGCCCTGCTTTTGTTTTTCTGAGACAGGGTCTTTCTGTGTAACCTAGGTGGCCTTGAAGTTAAGGCACTCCTCCTGCCTCAGCCTGTGGAGTGCTGGAATTACAAGCATGTGGCACTGTACCTGCTTTGTGCTGTTTTTGCCCTTAATGAACTAAAACTCCCATGTAAAATGGCTTATGAGTTGCCGGAACTTCAGAGCTCAAGGGTGAGCTCCCAGATGTGATTGTTCCTCTGACCAGGCTCCTGACATCTTTCCACTCTGCCTTCTCAAGTTCTGGTGTCCTCAGGGTAGCTCCTCACATGGCATACATGCAGAAGTCACAGCCAGAAGAAAAGCCTGGGACTGGAGAGATGTCTTAGCAGTTAAGGCACTTGCCTGCAAAGCCTAAGGACTCATGTTTGACTCTCTGGGTTCCATGTAAGCCAGACGCAAGTGCTCAGGGTTGCACACGTCTGGAGTTCGGATTCAGTGGCTGGAGGCCCTGGTGTGTCAATTCTTTGTCATTCTCACGTTAAAAAAAAAAAAAAAAATGCCTACCTGGGTTTCCTGCAGCTTTCACATGCAGCTTTTGTGCTCCCTCCTAATAAGATTACCTTAATTAGCTTATACTAGCCCTGAAGCATAGTTCTGTGGGGGAGGCTGGAACCTGAGTAAAACTGGCTTTTTGTTAAGAGGGAAGGCAAAGGGTGTAGGCTGGTAAACAGTTCCTGCCCCTGCCTTTTGCCTTTTATCTGAAATCATTTTTTCTGGTTCTGATTACTTTTGGATAAGTTACTGGTCATGGTTTTTCCCCAGTGTCTGAGGGGTTGGTTCCAGGATCTCCCTCAAATATCAGTCACTGGATGCTTGAGTCTCTTGTATAAAATGGCACAATACTTGCATAAACTCTCACATACCCATCAGTGTACTTTAATCTCTACATTACTTGTGATACTTAATACAGTCTAAATAGTTGTTACAATGTATTATTTATGGAATACTAACAAGAATGACTATATGTTCAATACAAACAATTGTTTTTGTTTGTTTCAAGGTAGGGTCTCTGGGTCAGGCTGACCTGGAATTCACTATGTAGTCTCAGGGTGGCCTTCAGCTCTTGGTGATCCTCCTACCTCTGCCTCCCTAGTGCTAGGATTAAAGACAGCACCACCACACCCAGCTCAAACAGTTTTTGTTGTTTGTTTTTTTTTAATTTGCTATTTCTTTCTAGACAGGGTCTCTCACTCTGGCTAACCCAGGCTAGAACTCACTCTGTAGCTCGTGCTACCCTCCAGCTCACAGCAATCCTCCTACCTCACCCTCCCAAGTGCTAAGAGTAAAAGCATGTGCTACCACACCCTGCACTTGCTCTCTTTCAGAGACAGGGTCTACTCTATAGTCCAGGCTGGTCCAGAATTCACTATGTTGCCTAGGCTGGTCTCAAGTGTCAGTTTTTTGGTTTTTTGGATGTTGTTTTTTGTTTTTTGTTTTTTTTTTTTTTTTGCCTCAACCTCCCAAGGCTTGAACCACTCCCTACTTTGATTAGGTATCTTTGTTATTATTTATTTATTTGAGAGAGAAAGAAAGAGGCAGAGAGAGAGAATGGGCACACCAGGACCTTCAGCCACTGCAAACAAACTCCAGACACTTGTGCCACCTTGTACATCTGTCTTACACAAGTCCTGGGGAATTGAAAGTGGGTCCTCAGGCTTCACAAGCAAGTGCCTTAACCACTAAGCCATCTCTCCAGCCCCCAATATCTTTTAATTTGTATTTATTTATTATATACATAGCGAGAAAGAAGAAAATTTTATATAGAGAAAAAACAAAAAAAGAAAGAAGCAAAGTAGAGAGAGAGAGAGCCAGGCGGGGTGGCGCATACCTTTAATCCTAGCACTTACAAGGCAGAGAGGTAGAAGGATCACTGTGAGTTCGAGGTCAGCCTGAGACTACATACTTAATTCCACGTCAGCCTGGGCTAGAGTGAAACAAAATCCCACCTCAAAAAACCCAAAAACTAGCTGGGCGTAGTGGCACATACCTTTAATCCCAGCACTCGGGAGGCAGAGGTAGGAGGATCGCTGTGAGTTCAAGGCAACCCTGAGACTACATAGTGAATTCCAGGTCAGCCTGGACCAAAGTGAGACCCTACCTCAAAAAAACAACACCAAAAAAAAAAGAAAGAAAGAAAGAAAAAGAAAAACTGGGGCTGGAGGGATGGCTTAGCAGTTAAGGCATTTGCCTGCAAAGCCAAAGGATCCAGGTTCAATTCTCCAGGACCCACGGAAGCCAGATGCACAAGGTGGCACATGCATCTAGAGTTCTTTTGCAGTGGCTAAAGGCTCTGGCGCACCCATTCTTTCTCCCCCCCCCCCCCCCGCCCTTCTCACTCTTAAATAAATAAATAAATAAATATATTTAAAAAAAAAAAAGCTGTGGGAGGCAGAGGTAGGAGAATCACCATGAGTTCAATATCACTCTGAGTCTACATAATGATATCCAGGTCAGCCTGGGCTAGAATGAGACTCTACCTCGAAAAGAGAGAGAGAGAGAAAGGGATATGTGAGAGACTGGAAAAGGTGGCTCATGCCTATAATCCCAGCATTTGGGAGGTTGAGGCAGAGAGATGGCTGTGAGTTTAAGGTCATCCTGGGCTATAGAGTGAGACCCTATCTTAAAAAAAAGAAATGGTTGGCTGGAGAGATGGCTTTGTGATTAAGGTGCTTGCCTGTGAAACCTAAGGACCCAGGTTCGTTTCCACAGTACCCACATAAGCCAGATGCACAAAGTGGTACATGTGTGTGGAGTTCATTTGCAGTGGCTAGAGGCCCTGGTACACCCATTTTCTCTCTATCTCTCCCCCTCCCTCCCTAGCAAATAAGTAAATAAAATCATATGTTTTTAAATAGTGAAAGAAGGAAACAGAGATGTACTTGTTATAGGTAAGAGGGGGGATTAAAGAGAATGCCAGGGACCCAACCCTGGAAGGTTATCAACACTAAGATCAATGGGAAAGGGTTATGATTGGCAGTCACTAGACTCTTCCTTGACAGTGACTCCACAAAAACTCACAAATTGCACATCAAGTAAATGTAATTAGCTGAGCTAAGGTGTTGAATCAGCAAAAGGGTAGGGACCTTGTGCTGAATGTTTGATGACGCCTTTCTAGAAAAGATGGGTGCACGTGTCCGGAAGGATGAGTAAGCTCTCAGATGAAGAAAGGTCACTTGAGACAAAAGTACAAATATCAGCAAAAGCCAAGTAAGATACCTCATCGTGAACATAGGAAGTTGTGGGCAGTTTGCTTTCTTTCATTTTTATTATTATTTATTTATTTATTTATTTATTATTTACTTGAAAGAAAGAGATAGAGAAATAGGCAGGGAGAGAGAGAGAGAGAATGGGTATACCAGGGCCTCCTGCTACTACAGACAAACTCCAGATGTGTGCGCCCCCTTGTGCAGCTGGATTAAGTGGGTCCTGGGGAATTGAACCTGGGTCCTTTGGCTTTGCAGGCAAGCGTCTTAACTGCTAAGCCATTTCTCCAACCCTTGTTCTTGTTTTTTTGAGGTAGGGTCTCACTCTAGCCCAGGCTGACCAGAAATTCACTATGTAGTCTCAGGGCAGCCTCAAACTCATGGTGATCCTCCTACCTCTGCCCCGCAAGTGCTAAGATTAAAGGCGTGCGCCACCATGCCCGACTGGCAATTTGCTTTTTAAGACACAAAGAACAAGGTAGAAAACCTGGATGAACAGAGAGGCACAGGCCACACAGTGGTCTCCACTTTGTGCCTTTGCCATTGTATTGGACTGTTCCAGTCCTTCCTGGCCAGACCTAGAGATGATGCCATTCCTGCAGTGTGCACACAACAGATGCAGACATTCTTAGCCTTAGGCCCCTCCACCCTGTTATCCTAGGACTGATATATCCTGTTTTCCTAAACTTGCCACACAGGGTGGGCAGACAGGACCAGCTGGATTGGAGTGTTTGGAAAAGGTGGGGCTCCCAGGCTGTGCCTTGTCATGCCAGGGGCTGAAATATTTTTCCCCCTCTCCTGGTATTTCAGCTGGACTACTCCTGAGAGGAAGCAGGGGTGTGACACATCCCACCCACTGGTGGTCCATGATTCATTCACCCATTGTATCATTGATAAGCATCTCCTGAAAGAACAGCATTGTGCTAGGTGCTTGGAATACAGTGAGGAATGATTTAGCCCTGGTACTTGAAGACATGCCCATTGAGTTAGAAAGACACTGCATAAACATCAACAGAATGTCGCAGGGCACAGGAGCTGTAGTAATAATGGCAGCTGACTTTAATTTAGCATAAACAAAAGGCTGAAGTAGGCTCTGGGCTAAATATTTTGTCTACGGCTCATTTAGTCTTCTGATAACACTAATGAGATTGTCTCATTTTATGAGGAGCAAACTGTACCAAAGGTAAAGTTACTTACCCAAGGTTAAACACCTTCCAAGTGACAGCCAGGATTCAAATCCAATTGGCAACCAGTACAATACCTCTCCTCACCACCATGCCCAGAGAATCTCTTAAGCCATTTTGTTTTGTTTTTCGGGGTAGGGTTTCTAGCCCAGGCTGACCTGGGATTCACTATGTAGTTTCAGGGTGGCCTCAAATTCACAGTGATCCTACTACCTCTGTCTACCTAGTGCTGGTATTAAAGGTGTGCCCCACCATGCCCAACTGTTAAGCCTTTAAAAGAAAAAAAGTTGACAAACTGAAAAGAAAAGCTGGGTGTGGTAGCACACACCTTTAATTCCAGCACTTGGAAGGCAGAGGTAAGTGGAGCCCAAAAGTATGGTTTATTTATTTATATGCAAAGAGAGGAAGAATTGAGAATGGGCGCACCAGGACCTCTTGCTGCAAAGTGACTCTGACCACTAATCCATCTGCACAACACCTGTTAAGCCTTTTGAACAAAAACAGTGAATGTAGATTCAGGAGCAATTTCTGTAGCTTGGGGCATCCACAAAGGCTTTGAGAAGGTAGGACCTGATTGGACCTTGAACCTTGGGGAGTTGATTTGGGGACTAGAAGAGAGAATAATTTAATAACCATTCTCTTTTTTATGTCTTTCTTTTTTCATCTTTTGGTTTTTTTCAAAGTAGGGTCTTGCTCTAGCCCAGGCTGACTTGGAATTCACTATGTACTCTCAGGGTGGCCTCGAATTCATGGCGATCCTCCTACCTCTGCCTCCCAAGTGCCACCACGCCCTGTTTAACCATTCTTTTTTGATGTATATGTATATGTGTTCAGCATGTGGCCAAGGTTCAATCCTCATCACAAAAAAAGGGGGGGGTACTGGAGAGGTGGCTTAATTGTTGCTTTTTTTCTTTTCAAAAAATTTTTTTATAAAATTTTTTTGTTTATTTTTATTTATTTATTTGCGAGTGACAGACAGAGAGAGAAAGAGGCAGATAGAGAGAGAGGATGGGTGCACCAGGGCCTCCAGCCACTGCAAACGAACTCCAGACGTGGGCGCCCCCTTGAGCATCTGGCTCACATGGGTCCTGGGGAATCGAGCCTCGAACTGGGGTCCTTAGGCTTCACAGGCAAGCACTTAACTGCTAAGCCATCTCTCCAGCCCACTTTTCAAAATTTTTTATTAACAACTTCCATGATTATAAAAAATAAACCCATGGTAATGCCTTTCTTCCCCCCCACCCCCCGACTTTCCCCTTTGATACTCCATTCTCCATCATAGCCCCTCCCCCTCTCAATCAGTCTCTCTTTTATTTTGATGTCATGATCTTTTCCTCCTATTATGATGGTCTTGTGTAGGTAGTGTCAGGCACTATGAGGTCATGGATATCCAGGCCATTTTGGTCTGGGGGGAACATGTTGTAAGGAGTCCTACCCTTCCTTTGGCTCTTACATTCTTTCTGCCACCTCTTCCACAATAGACCCTGAGCTTTGGAAGGTGTGATAGAGATTTTGCAGTGCTGAGCACTCCTGTCAGTTCTTTCCAGCACCATGATGCCTTCTGAGTCATCCCAAGGTCACTGTCATCTGAAAGGAGATTCTCTACCAAAAGTGAGAGTATCATTAATATAAGGGTATAAACATTAAGAGAAGTGCTTACTGGGCAGTTTGATAAGCATAGTATATACATTTAGCCAGACAGCAGCAGACATTACACCCCTAGAGCTCATGAGTATCCCTGTTTTAAGTTTTCAGTATCAGTGATGTATTCCCTCCCATGGAGCAGGCCTCCAGTCCAATTAGAGGGCAGTTGGTTTCCACCATGACAGATGTGCCACTATTGCACCCATTGGCTCATTTGGCCGGCTTAATTGTTTTGCCTGCAAAGCCTGAGAACACATTTTCAATTCTCCAAACCCCACATAAGCCAGATGCACAAGGTGTGCATGCATCTGGAATTCCAATTTCAGTGGCTGGAGACCCTCGCACACCAATTCTCTCTCATAAAATAATAAGGGGCTGCCCCTCCCTCTCTCCCTCTCTCTCTCTCTCTCTGCCGCTTTCTCTCTGTGTCTATCTGTTGCTCTCAAATAAATAAGTAAAAATAAACAAAAAATTAAAAAAAAAATAAGCCAGGTGTGGTAGTGCACGCAGAGGTAGGAGGATTGCAAATAAGAGCTGGGTGTGGTGATGCTCGCCTTTAATCCTAGCACTTGGAAAGCAGAAGTAGGAGAATCACTGTGAGTTGTAGGCCAGCCTGAGACTACATAGTGAATTCCAGGCCAGCTTGGGCTAAGGCAAGACCATATCTCCAAAAACCTAAAAATAAAATAGGACAGGCGTGGTGGCGCACGCCTTTAACCCCAGCACTTGGGATGCAGAGGTAGGAGAATCACTGAGAGTTCGAGGCCACCCTGAGACTACATAGTAAATTCCAGGTCAGCGTGGGCCAAAGTGAGAACTGAAGGACTCAGGAACCAGATAGACGCCATGACAGGCTTCAGAGTCCTCAGTAGGCCTAAGTTTCTGTTTCCCGGCAAGATCTCCGGTAAGGGTGGGATTAACAGTTACTGGAAACTGACTATGCCATACATTCCTGAAGTCATAAAATAAGCTCAATTCCCCTAGCCCCAGCCCACCAACTTTGCCCGCCAAAATCCTAAACCAACCAGAAGAGCACACTGTTTAAATCAACCAATCGTGTACCCATCCCTTTCTTCTATGTTCAAATCCTTATAAAAACCCTACCCTCCCACTACTCGGGGCTCTTGTACGATCCACTGCGTTGGTAAAGTCAAGAGACCGAGCTTAAGCCCGAAATAAAGCTCCTTGCCCTTGCATACGTGTTTGGTTCTCCTTGGTGGTCACTGGGGATGCCGAGAACTGGGCATAACAAGAACCTACCTCAAAAAAATAAATAAATAAATAATAATAAAACAAATGGGATATAGGCTGCAGAGATGGCTTAGTGGTTAAGGTATTTGCCTGTAAAGCCTAAGGATCAAGGTTCAATTCCCCAGTACCCATGTCAGCCAGATGCACAAGGTAGCACATGTGTTTAGAGTTCATTAGCAGTGGTGGAGGCCCTGGCATCCCCATTCTCTCCGTCTCTCTCAAATAAATAATAATAATTAAAATTGGGGTTGGTGAGATGGCTTAGTGGTTAAGGCACTTACCTGCAAAGCCAAAGGACCCAGGTTCGATTCTGCAGGACCAACATAACAGGTACACAAGGTAGTGCATGCATTTGGAGTTCGTTTGCAGTGGCTAGAGGCCCTGGTTTGCCCATTCTCTATCTGCCTCTCTCTCTCAAATAAATAAAAACATATATTTTTGTTTTGTTTTGTTTTTTTCCACATAGGGTCTCTAGCCCAGGCTAACCTGGAATTAACTATGTAGTCTCAGGGTGGCTTTGAACTCGTGCTGATCCTCCTGCCTCCCAAGGGCTGAGATTAAAGGTGTGTGCCACCATACCTGCCAAAACATAAAATATTTTTTAAAAATATTTTTTTTTAGAAAATGGGATATGGATATTTTTTGTAGGCTATAGACATTTTTTTCGAGGTAGAGTCTCACTCTAGCCCAAGCTAAGTTTTTTTTTTTAATTTTTCTTTATTTTTATTTATTTATGTAAATAAAGAGCAACAGAGAGAAAGAGGGAAGGAGGGAGGGAAAGAGAGACTTCACAGGCAAGCACTTAACCGCTAAGCCATTTCTCCAACCCCCCCTTTTTTTTTTTAATATTTTATTCCTTATTTATTTGAGTGAGAGAGAAAAGAGAGACAGAGATTGGGCTCACCAGGAACTCCAGACCCCGTAAACAAACTCTAGACTCATGTGCCACCTTGTACATCTGGCTTATGTAGGTCCTGGAGAATTGAACCTGGGTCCTTTGGCTTCTCAGGCAAGCACCTTAAACCCTAAGCCATCCCTCTAGCCAGACTTTTTTTTTTTTTTTTTTTTTTTTTTGGTTTTACGAGGTAGGGTCTCACTTTAGTTCAGGCTGACCTGGAATTCACTGTGTAGTCTCAGGGTGGCCTCGAACTCATGGTGATCCTCCTACCTCTGCCTCCGCAGTGCTGGGATTAAAGGTGTGTGCCACCACGCCCGGCAGACTTTTTTTTTTTTAAAGATGAAAGATGAGCTAAGATCTTCCTTTTAAGAGGAAGCCAGACACACCATATCCCCAGAGGGCCCTGTAAAGCTCAATTGATAGCCTTTGGTCCTTGGAATGTTTCTTCATCTTGGTTATCTGGAGAAGGCACTCCAAAGGAATGAAGGGGACTTTTCTGAAACAATGTCCTTTTACATTAGCCCAGGCTTGGTTCTACCTTGCAATATTCCTGCACCAGCTTCCCATGTGCTAGGATTATGGGCATGTGCCACCATGCCCAGCCAAGGGGAACATTTTATAATAGAGAATCTTGGGGCTGGGGAGATGGCTCAGCGATTACTTGAAAAGCACGCCAACCAGGATTCCACTCCCCAGTAAAGCCAGATGCAGAAAGTAGTACGTACATCTGGAGTTCATTTGCAGTGGCAAGATGGCCTGGTATACCCACTTTTCTTTCTCTTTCTCATTGCAAATATTTTTTTTAAGGAGGAACTAGCTGTATACTCTACTGCTGCTACTTGCCCTTTTTTTTTTTTTTTTTTTTTTTTTTTTTTTTGCCTAAGATTTGAATTGTTGGAGCCACAAATTGCAACAGAGACAGGACAATAAAAATTGGACTTATTCCAGTAATCCCAGCATTTGGGAGGCTGAAGCAAGAGGGCTGCAGAAAGTTCAGGGCCTAAGCTGCCTGGTGAGTTCCCAGCCAGACTGGGCTAAAGACCAAGAGAGAGGGAGAAAGCTTTGGAACTGCTGTAGAGGACATTGGAGGTGGAGAGAGAGGGTTGTTGAGAGACTATTGAGGCGGTAGGTGGCTGACTAATCTGGGACTGGAAAGTAACTAACTTTTTTCTTCCTTAAATTCTACACTATCAGGGATGGAAAGATGGCTTAGCAGTTAAGGTGCTTGCCTGTGAAGCCTAAGGACCTAGGTTCAACTCCCTAGAACCCAAGTAAGCCAAATGCACATGGTGGCACATGTGTCCAGAGTTTGTTTGCAATGGTTAGAGGTTCTGGCCCACATTCTCTCTCTCTTCTTTCTCTCAGATAAATTTTTTTTTCTTTTTTTGAGGTAGTCTCCAGTGGCCCTGAACTCATGGTGATCCTCTTACCTCTGCCTCCCGAGTGCTGAGATTAAAGGCGTGTACCACCATGCCTGGCTTTTTGTCTGTTTGTTTGTTTTGGTTTTTTGAGATAAGATTTTGCTCTAGCCCAGGCTGACCAGTTCACTATGTAGTCTCAGGGTGGCCATGAACTCTTAGAGATCCTCCTAACTCTGCCTCCCAAGTGCTGGGATTAAAGGCGTGCACCAACCACCACACCCGGCCTAATAAAATATTTTAAATTAATTTTATTTATTTGTGAGAAAGTATGAGTATGCCAAGGTTCTTGTTACTGCAAATGAACTCTAGAAGCATGTGCCACTTGGTGCACCTGCCTTTACATGAGTACCAGGGAATCGAATCCGGGTGGCAGGCTTTTGCAAGCAAGTACTCTTTAAATATTTTTTTGGTTTATTTTTATTTATTTATTTGAAAGTGACAGACAGAGAAAGAGGCAGAGAGAGAGAGGGAGAGAATGGGTACACCAGGGCCTCCAGCCACTGAAAACGAACTCCAGACACGTGCGCCCCCTTATGCATCTGGCTAACAGAGGTCCTGGAGAATCAAGCCATGAACCAGGGTCCTTAGGTTTCACAGGCAAGCACTTAACTGCTAAGCCATCTCTCCAGTCCAAACAAAATATTTTTTAAATATTATTTATTTATTTGAGAGAGAGAGAGAGAAAGAGAGAATGGGCACTCCAGGGCCTCCAGCCACTGCAAACAAACTCGACACATGTGCCCCCTTGTGTATCTGGCTTATGTGGGCCCTGGGGAATCTTAACTGGGGTCCTTAGGCTTCATAGGCAAATGCCTTAACCACCAAACCACTTCCCCAGCCCCCAAATGAAATATTTTTAAAGTCAGGCATGGTGGCACACGACTTTAATCCCAGCACTCAGAAGGCAGAAGCAGGTGGATTGCCATGAGTTCAAGTCCACTCTGAGACTACAAAGTGAATTCCAGGTCAGCCTGGGCTAGAGCAAGATCCTACCTCAAAAAGAAATTTATTTTTTTAAAGAGAGGGGGGTAGCCAGCATCTTTCTCATTGTCATCTCTACCTTCCCTAGATACGTGCAGGTGAAATTTGTCTGTGTTCGGACCCAGTCAAATGGGAAGAGAAGACGGGAGGTGGACAGGTGCCCTGCATTTTTGCTCCTGCAGTACAACCAGAAGCTAGATAGACTAGTTATCAGTAAACTAAACACCCATCATGTCCATGCTGATTTTAAAACTGCTGATTCTAGCGGAGACCCCAGTGGCAAATCTCAAAAGACAGTATGTCTGCAGAAACTCCAGCCATTGCAGCTCACAGTCAAGAATGACCCTGATACAGCAGAGACGCCCCCAGTAGAACCATCATTTTGCCTAGATAAGATACAAGTGCCCTCAGAACCAGAGCAGAAGGTCATCACTCCTTCCGACCTGGCCAGGATAGCAAAAGTGATGAAGAACTTTCTTACAGTAGATGCGGGTTCCATGGCCTCCTTCAGTGTGGGTATCAGCCAAGACTTGGACCGGCTCAGCTTCCAAAGCAGCAAGATGAGTGACCTGTTCACCCGCTTCCCAGAGAATCTCTTGCTGCACCGAGTGGAGAATACCCAGGGCCATATTCTGTATGCCTTCTTGGTGGAGAACAAGGAACGAGAGAGTCGAGTGGTACACTTTGCTGTGCTCAAGGTGGAGACCACCTCCTCTGTAGCCAAGATGCTCAGTATCTTCACAGAATTCAACCCTGATTGGCACAAGGTCAAGGTGGTCTTTGTAGACCCTTCATTCCCTCATTGGGCCATTCTGCAGGAGATCTTTCCTGCTACCCGCATCCTCCTTTCCATCTACCACACAACTCGCCTCCTAGAGAAGAAGTTACATCAGAGTTCAGTAAATGCATCCTTTAAAAGGCTCATGAAGGAAGCCCTGCGGGAGGCTGTGTTTGTCTCTTCTGATGCCCACCTAAAAAATCTCTGTCAGATGTCCCGTGCCCTACTCGACGAAGATCTCTTCAGGTTCCTGCAGACCCATTGGTTCTCCTGTGAACTTTTGTGGTACATGCATGTTAGGAAAGGCCTGCATGCTTGTAGTACATATATGGACAGCCTGGACATAGTCACCAGCAAGGTGTCAAGCCTCTTTCGTGAACAGAAGTCCTTACTGGACTGCATCTTTCACTTTGTGGATTACATAGACTTCTTTAACACCAACGGCTTGAAGAACTTGCCCACAGCTACTCCCAAGTTAAAGAGAACCCGGCCTCCAAGCATGCCACTAAATGTCAAGAAACCATTTGAAATCTGTGAAGGGAGTCTCCCTAGCCTTCCTGTGGAAGAGACAAAGCCAGACACACAGCAGGTTCTGTTGCTGCAGCAGCCTCGGGTGCAGTCCCCCAAGTGTGACATACTAGACATTTTGCACCAAAGTGGCTCTGAACTAGCCTACAGGCTGTGCCGTAATGAGTGGGAGGTGGTACAGAAGTCCACCCAGCTGGTGGACACGGCTGGTACCTCAGTGGCTGTTCAGCTGTTGGAGGATTCTCACCAGGTGAGCAAAGATGGCAGTAGCTGCAGCTGTTCCTTTCAACAGTGGTACCACCTGCCATGCCGGCACATTTTGGCCTTGTTGTACACCAGCCAGCAGCCAGTAGGGGAAGCCATGGTGTGCCGCCGGTGGCAGAAGAAGTATCAGCATCTTATTGGGCCCAATGGGGAGCTTCAGGACCAAGGTGTGACCCCAAACACAGATCAGCCTGAAAAGCCAGGTCGGGACGACATGATCCAGAACCTAAGCAGCGAGCTCGCAAACCTGCTGCTGCAGACTGAGGGAACAGAGCTGGAGGAGCGTTGCTCCACCCTGCGCAAGATTATAGACATCTGGGCTGGCCCCTGCCAGTCACTGGAGTCCATTCAGCGGCTCGGGGACTTTAAGGATGTGGGCTTCCTCCCTTTCCTCTGGGAAAAGCAGGAGGAAGGAGATAACCTTTCCTCTGCTGAAGCCACAGTTCATGATTGAAGTCTTTGTACTAATGTACTGGACCACAAAACCCTCTCCCTGGACACTTCAGAATTCAAAATGGGCAGGTCATACTGTGTGTCAGCATTTTAATCAATGTCTTCCTGGATAGGGCTAAAAAGATTGTTAAAATTGGGGGGAGGGCCCCACTACGACCTTAGTTTAGCCTGTCCCTTTTCAGCCCTACCTTTGGCATTCTGTAGACACCTCATTCATTGTTCAAAGCCAAAGTTGTCACCATACTGAAAGGTTACTCCCCCTTAACTCCTCCAGCCCCAGAGGTCAGATCATAGTCACCCTCCAGAAATGAAACTCTGCCCAGGATAGGATGAGACAAGATGAGCCTGGGCAAAGGATCTGTTCAGGGACAAAGGGAAAAGGGGGATGGGGTGATCCTTACCTGTTGCTGCTCTTTATGAAGAATCTGTTACGTGTATTTTTTTTTCACATTAAATAAAGTTGGCTTTGTTTTGTTTTGTTTTGAAACAGGGTCTCGTTTAGCCCAAGCTGGCCATAACTCTTTTCTAACGGGGTGGGGAGCCAAGTTAAACCAGATACCTATTAGCAGTGTACCGCTTACTTGGTCCTCGTCCTACCATCTAATCCTTCAACAATGATGTCAGGTTGCCTTATATTAAGTCTAGCTGAGGCCAGATAGCCATAAATCCAAATCCTACACTTGACTGCCAGTCACCTGCTAGGAAGCTATGGGCAAGTCCCTAATTATCTTACTCATTTTATCTATCTACTTAACCTACCTATGTGTCTCTAATAATCTTATTCATTTTATCTATCTACTTGCCTATGTACTTATATCTTAGAGGCTTGGGTCTTGCTAGGTTTCCGAAGATAGCCTGAAACTCTTTTTTATTTATTTTATTGACAAGTTCCATAATTGTAGACAATGTCCCATGGTAATTACCTCCCTCCCCCCACTTTCCCCTTTGAAACTCCACTCTTCATCATATCCCCTCCCCCTGTCAATCAGTCTCTCTTATTTTGATGTCATGATCTTTTCCTCCTATTATGATGGTCTTGTGTAGGTAGTGTCAGGTACTGTGAGGTCATGGATATCCAAGCCATTTCGTGTCTGGAGGAGCACATTGTAAGGAGTCCAATCCTTCCTTTGGCTCTTACATTCTTTCCGCCACCTCTTCCGCAATGGACCCTGAGCCATGGAAAGTATAATAGAGATATTTCAGTGCTGAGCACTCATTTGTCACTTCTTCTCAGCACTGTGATGCCTTCTGAGTCATCCCAAGGTCACTACCATCTGAAGAGAAGCTTCTCTAATCAAAAGTGAGAGTAGCATTAATATATATAGGTATGAACATTGTGTTTACCAGGCAGTTTGGTGAGCATAGTATATACATTTAGCCAGAGAGCAGCAGACGTTACATCCCTAGGGCTCATGACTATCCCTGTTGTACGTTTTCAGTATCAGGTATATATTCCCAGCCTGAAACTCTTGATCCTTCTACCTCATCCTTCAGAGTAGCTGAGATTACATAGTCTTTGACCTCGTTTTCCTAATTTGTAAAAGTATGCTGGCCTGTTTCTTTTTTTTTTTTTTTTTTTTTTTTTTTTTTGAGGTAGGGTCTCTCTGGTCCATGCTGACCTGGAATTAACTATGTAGTCTCAGGGTAGACTCGAACTCATGGAGATCCACCTACCTCTGCCTTCCGAGTGCTGGAATTAAAGTCATGCGCCACCACGCCCGGCCTGGCGTGGTTTCTAATCCGAATATTCCTTGCAGTTGTGTCTAGATGGTCCAGAAATAAACACCAATACATTTGGTATTTTTGTTGGTGATGTTGTCTGAAGCCTGATAGCTTTTTTTTCTTTTAAATATTTTATTTGAGAGAGAATGGGCGCACCTGGGCCTCTTGCAGCTGCAAATGAACTCCGGATGCTTTGTGCATCTGGCTTTGTGTGGATAATAGGAAATAAAATCCTGGCTGGCGGGTTTTGCAAACAAGCGTCTTTAAGCTGCCAAACCCTCTCTAGCCCCCTGGTAGCTTTGAAACTGTCGTCTTAAGAAGAATTGCCAATGAAGATGGCAGTCTGTTGGCCCTTGCAATCTAGTTCTCTGGGCCTTAGACCCAGCAGCCTTCTGACCTGCTCCGTGAAGGTGTGGAGTTAGACTGGACAAGTCAGGGTCCTGTGCTCTTGCATAGGAGTCTGCATTTCCTCAGCACCAAGAGCTTACTGAGACACTAAATTTGAAATCTGGACCTCAAAGTTGACCCTTAAAACAGGGTACAGGGCAAACTGCCTTTGCACATTTTCCCACCCACCCCTCCGCGGGACTTTGGAGTTTGACGGCCTCCCACCAGCTAAATAAAGAGACTTCCACATAAAACACTGCTATTTATTTTCATTTCCGGCCTCTGTAATGTGTCGTCTTCCAGGTCTTGTAGCCGGAGGATTCAGCGTTCCTCGGGCTTTCATTGGCTACCGCCAGCGAGCTCGTAACCCTGGTGACAGCGCCCGCCCCAGAGATATCGGGCTACGATTGGTCAGTGTCGTCAAAGCTTGACTGCGGACTCCGACCATTGGCCCGAGTCACTCCCAAGCCGGTGCGGTGGTTGGCGCGCGTTAGAGGTGAGGCGAAGGCGGGGTTAAATATGGAGAAATGGCGGCCGAGCCAGGCTGTGGGTGAGTGATTTCCGGGTAGGAGAGGTGTGAAGCACTCGACCGCTTGGTCAGCCCCACACGTTTCACAGAAGGTAGGAGGTGGACTTCCCCGGCCCGGTCGGACTCCCGACGCCGTCGTCAGATATCCGCACCCCACCCGGGCTCAGAGGCGAGGGCTCAAAGGCCTTTCCTCGTCCACATTTTTGGGCCCTGTGGGTTGCCGTGGGGATCTCGAGCCAACGACCTGGCTTCGAGTTCCTGAGAGTATAATGGTGGCTTAATTGTGTGCGGTCTTTGAGCTTCATCCTCTCACCTGTAAAATGAGGACTAGAGCCCCGCCGTGGTGGCGCACGCTTTTAATCCCAGCACTCGGGAGGCAGAGGTAGGACGATCGCCATGTGTTCGAGGCCACGCTGAGACTACATAGTGAATTCCAGGTCAGCCTGGGCTAGAGCGAGACCCTATCTCGGAAAAATAAAATAAAACTATAGAACCTGTTCAGGAGTCAAATGGAGGTGTTTGAATAGAGCACTGCCTTTATGAAGGGATGTATACAGTCAGGCACTAGCGTTACCTTTGTTAGCCCCATTTATGGTGGAAGGCATTGAGGATCTCACAGCGAGTTTCGAGTAGTTGTCCTGTATATACCAGGACCAAAGGAGAGCCGAGAAGTAATTTGTAAATATAGTACCTACACAGGTATTTAGAATACTGTTTTAGAAAGACCCAGGTGGAGTAACGTATGCCTATAATCCCAGCCACAGGAGGCTGAGGCAGGAAGATTGCTGTGAGGTAGAGGCCTGACAAGGTTGTATAGCTAGACCTTGCCTAAAAATAAACAAAAAAGGCAATATGCTTCCTCCTGCACCCTGTACTGGGAATTTAACCTAAGGCTTCATGCATGGTAGATAAGTGCTATACCTATACCTATGAATAACCCTTGTTTTTTTTTTTCTTTTTTTTTTTGTTGTTTGTTTTTTTGAGGCAGGATCTAACTCTAGCTCAGGCTTCCCTAGAACTCACTATGTGGGCAGGCTGGCTTTGAAGTCACTGCAATCCTCCTGCCTCAGCCTCCTAAATGCTGGGATCACAGGGTGTGTGCTGTCACACCTGACTCCCACACTCACCTTTTTGCCTTTTTGTGTGTGTGTGTGGGGGGGGGTTCCTGAGGTAGGGTCTCTCTCTAGCTCAGGCTGACCTGGAATTCACTATGTATACTCAGGGTGGCCTGTAACTCACTGCAATCCTTCTACCTCTGCCTCCCAAGTGCTGGGATTAAATGCATGTGCATTCTTTTTTCTTTTTTTTTTTTTTTGTGGATTTTTGAGGTAGGGTCTTGCTCTAGTTCAGGCTGTCCTGGAATTCACTAGTCTATTATATATAATATATATATTAATATACATATATAATATATATATATTATATATATATAATAGACTACTATTCTGTAGTCTCAGCCACCCTATAAATAGTAGTCTATTTCTATTCTGCCGCCATTTCTGCATATTTAGTAGAATTCAAGGTAATCCTCCTACCTCTGCCTCCCGAGTGCTGGGATGCAAGGTGTATGCCACCACACTTGGCCATTCTCTTTTTTAATCGAGACAGGTTCTCCGTAGGTTGCTCAGACTAGCTATGTAGCCCAGACAGGTCTTGAACCTGTGATTCTCCTGCCTCAACCTTCGAAGTAGTGGGGGTTATGGGTTGTGCATCACTGTGCTCAGCTTCCTTCCTCTTTAAATCCCTGGGAATCATATCTTTCTATGGTTGGCTTGTTCAGTGTCATTTTTAGTGTAATTTCCCTCACACGTACACACCTCAAAGAGACCTTCCCTGACCACCTTAACTACTGTAACCCTTTTTCCTCAACTTACTGTCTGACCGATTACTCATTTGGGGGTGGGTTTATAACCTTTATTATCCATTATGTCCTCATTTGTTTATGTGCCTGTTGGATATCTTCCCGTAGAGCCGTGCTGATGCGTAGTAGTGTTCAGTAACTGCTGCCCAGATGAATAATTGAAGAACCAGCCCCTACAGTCTTTAAGTCTCTGTTCCTCTCCACAGGCCCATCTTTGGAACAGTATCTAGACTCAGACATTGAATTACTTGGAGCTTGAGAAACTTAAAGCCTCCCTGACAGCAGTCCTGCAGAGAAAATAATCTAACGGGGGCAATTCAACATCTCCAACTTCTCCATGGCCTTTGTAATGCTAAATGGACTTCTGATTAAGGACTCAAGCCCACCTGTTCTGCTATACCAGGTTAGCAAGACTCCTCAACTAGATGTCTTCAACTACCAGAGCTACTTTATGAAAGATCTCTTTGTCCATTTCCCTGAGGTCTTATTTATACACCGGACCTGTAACCCAAGAGGCAAGGTGTTGTATACCTTCCTGGTGGATGGACCTCTGGTACATCTGGAGGGTCCTCTTGCCCGAGTGGTCTACTTCGCCATCCCTGCTAATGAGGATGCTGGAGGCCTGGCCCAGATGTTCCAGATGTTCAAGAAGTTTAACCCAGCATGGGAGAGAGTTTCTACCATCCTGGTGGATCCTCACTTCCTCCTGCTGCCCACCCTGGCCGTGGAATTCCCGTCAGCTGAGATCTTGCTCTCAGCCTTCCACATTTGTAAGTTCCTCCAGGGCAAGTTCTATCAGCTCTCACTGGAGCCACCTGTGGAAAGCATGCTCCTCTCCTCCCTGCAGAGCACCATGTGCTCTGCCACAGCAGATAACCTGAGGAAACTGTACACACTCCTGAGCACCTGTGTCCCCAAAAGCCAGCTGCCTGAGCTCCACCCACACTGGCTGCTCAATGACCGCATCTGGCTGGCCCACCGTTGGAGAAGCCCAGCCCAGAGCACCAGCTATTTCCAGAACCTCGAAGTCACCACCCGCATCATCAGTCAGTCTTTTGGCACCACCCCATTAGAGAAACAAGGTATGACCTCTCTGTTCAAATACATGCAACAGAACCCTGCAGACAAAGCAAGCTTCAGCCTGGGTCTGAAGCCCCACAGTAATCCCTCAGATACCAGCCCCGGAAGCCCCAAAGTAGAGCATTTGGTAGAAGCTCGTATCCAGCACTCCCTTAAAGCCATCTGCATGGAGCCAGCCGCCCAGCTCTGTCTGGGTGAGCTTGCTGTGGTCCAGAAATCCGTGCACCTCATCGGCTCTGGCTCAAAAAAGATGAACATCCAGATTCTGGAGGACACCCACAAGGTACAGCCCCAGTCCCCTGCCAGCTGCAGTTGCTACTTTAACCAAACTTTCAATCTGCCCTGTCGTCACATCTTAGCCATGCTCAGCGCCCACCACCAGGTGCTCCAGCCCGACATGCTGCAGGCTCAGTGGACAGCAGGCCCTGCCACCAGTTTGGACAGCATCCTGGGTAGCAAGTGGAGTGCGAGCCTGGATAAGCGCCTGGCTGTGACTCTGCTTACTGAGGAGGTGAGTCAGCTCTTGCAGCACTGCAGCAAGGAGGAGTTTGAGCGGCGGCACAGCACCCTGCGGGAGCTCGCTGACAGCTGGATCGGCCCCTATGAGCAAGTGCAGCTCTAGTTACTGCGCTACAATGCCGGGGATTGAACTCACAGTGATACAGATTGTGCTAGGCAAGCACGCCACCTAGGCTATCTCCTGAGCCGCCTTTTTTTTTTTTTTTTTTTTTTTTTTTTTTTTGAGCCAGGGTCTCACTAAGTTGCTGAGGCTAGCCTTGAACTTGCAATCCTCCTGCCTCAACCTCCCCAGTAGCTGGGATCACAGACCTTTGCCACCAGACCCAGTTTCTGGTTACTGTTGATGTCCTGAGATCCTCATTGCTCATACACATGTATACACTCACATTCTCCCCTCTACACACCGGCACGCACACGCGCACATACACTGTTGTACTTTCATGGCCCTTCCTTCCAGAACAATGACACGAATCTTCTGCTTTACTGTGGCCTGCTACCTAGTGTGTGTCAAGCTTCATAGGAAGGTGTGAGCACATCTTTTCTGTAAAGGGCTCAATAATAAATAATTTGGACTTCGATGGTCACGTACAGTCTGTATATTATTGCTTTGGTTTTGATAACCTTTTCATAAGGGAAAAATGAGTCTTAGCTGAAGGACCTCAAGGAAACAGCAATCCTCGTTCTAAGATAAAAGATGCTGGGTGCTGAGGTGGAGGGCTAGGTCTCCAGTAACTGCTGTGCCTGTAGTGAGATAACCCACTTGACCATACTCATCATGTGAGCCAGGGAGCCCCCCACAGAGGAAGAGACTTCTGGGGAGGTGGCTCAGCAAAGCTGCTGCGATATATTTCCCCTACTGGAGCCTAAGATAATAAAGTTGAACATCGCATGTCTCAGCACTTGTCAGGTCTGTTGGGTAGATGGTGTGTTGTGGAAGGACTTGGCTCTTTCCCTTTTTTTTGTTTTGTTTTGCATTCTATTGGTTTTTGGTTTCTCACTCTAGCTCAGGCTCACCTGGAATTCACTATGTAGTCTCAGGGTGGCCTCAAACTCACAGTGATCCTCCTACCTCTGCCTCACCAGTGCTGAGATTAAAGGTGTGAGCCACCATGCCCGGTTTAGTAATTTTTTTTTTTATCCAAGAAATTTTGATGGAATCCTTAATATAAGAGAAACCAAGCCGGGCGTGGTGGCGCACGCCTTTAATCCCAGCACTCGGGAGGCAGAGGTAGGAGGATCGCCATGAGTTCGAGGCCACCCTGAGACTCCATAGTGAATTCCAGGTCATCCTGGGCTAGAGTGAGACCCTACCTCGAAAAACCAAAAAAAAAAAAAAAATATATATATATATATATATATATATATATATATATATATATATATATGAAACCTCTGGGCTGGAGAGATGCCTTAACTGTTAAGGTGCTTGCTGGCAAAGCCAAAGGACCCAGGTTCAATTCCCCAGTACCCACGTAAAGCCAGACCAGGAGGTGGTGCATGTGTCTGGAGTTCATTTGCAGTGGCTAGAGGCCCTGGTGTGCCCATTCTCTCTCTCCCTCCCTCCCTCTTCCTCTCTCTCTACCTCCCTCTTCTCTTTCTCTCTCAAATAAATAAATAAAATTTTATTTAAAAAAAAAAAGAGAAAAACCTCTGCTTTCTAAACAAGGCTTCCTGCCTAGGCAACTTACAACTTCACCTGAGTAGACCTCTTACAAAGAGGAACTTACTTCCTGGGGTCTAGGCTCTATTGAAGGAGTAGAACTTAATCAGGGTGGCTCAGTCACCCACCCTGTCCCCATCCCTGCCATAGCCACCCCCAGCCCTACCTGCCCAAAAATCATACAGAGAAGCCACCCTATGTGTCTCATGCTATTTCATCCAGCCACAAGCAGGAGCCTGGCCCATCCTGGATCTTACTAGGGGCATCTGCCCGGGGGCTGCATAGGCATGTGCCTGTCCCCACTGCACCCCCTCCACAGCTCCCTCTGGTTCCGGATGGGCCATCATGAACGCTTGAGCTGCCCGGATCAGGTCCTCTTCCCGCAGGCCTGGGACGGGCACGGTGGGGATGCCAGCAATCATCATGGCCAGAGTAAGGATGCAAATGTCAGGCTGAGAGCTGCCTTTCTTCCCCCCTGCCTCGGAGGAGGGCGCGGGCAAAACCCCTGGTGTCAGCCCACACAGCAGCAGGGGCTGGGGCCTGCTGGAGCCACCCAGCTGGGGAGCCCTGCTTCGGGAGCAGCCTTCTGCCCAGCCCCTGCTCTCCAACTGCCTCACATAGGGGAGTTGGGGGTAGTATCGGTCGTACTCCTTCCTTCGTGGTGTCTCCCAGCTAGCACCCCCAGAGCAGCCCCTGGCTTCAGGCACTGCCAGGGTGGAGCCCCAGGCCTTGGCAGCAGGTACCACCTGCTCAACCTTCTGGCTCAGTGGGCCTCGTCCACCAGAGGCCACCAGCACTGACTCTGCGGGACTTGCAGAACTATGGAGGCCAAGGGACGAACCCGGAGAAGCAGCCCCACCTGCAGAGACAGGAATGAGAAGGAATGTTATTCTTGGTCTCTGAGGAAAAAGCCCTGAGGGGCAGGGCTTGGGGGCTGGAACAATTAAAACTAGCCCCAGAGGACCGTCAGAGGTTGGGAATGTGTTACTCATGCATAATCCCAGCCCCAACACAGCAGGTGATGGAGAACCAAGTGTTGAATTTGAGAGCAACTGGGTGGTGAGTAACTGGCAAGGACTTTGGAATATCTTTTCTTCCAAGAGAACTGATTCCAGGACCAGCCCAGAACAGCCCAGCAGGAGAACTTCCACCTCCCCAGAGGCAGGAAGCAACTTTATGTGAGAAGTTGAGGTACCCCTTCCAGTTCTAGAAGTCCCTCTCTTACCTTGGCCAGAAGGCAGAAGACCTGGATGAGCGTTTGGAGACAGGAAGTAGGACATGGCTGCCCTAAAGCTTCCTCTTTGTGAGGGAATAGTCCTTCACCTCCTGTCCTACTTTCTCCATCCTTCTAGACTGTCACCTTATAGTATCTCCCTTTGCACCTGAAACCACCTCACATTACTGCTCTATTCATTCTAGAATCTGTATGTCACAATGACAGGTTAAAAGAGGCCTGGTCCAGGATCAGGATATTCTAGGCTCTTGTCCTTCCCTTGGGCAAGTCACCAGGACAGTTTGTTGTGCTAGGCATACAATCTAGAGCTTTGTGTACGCTAGGAACAAGCAGTGCCCTTGAACTACAACTCCAGACCAAGTTGCTTTGGATTTTTTGAGACTGTGTGTGTGTGTGGGGGGGGGGGTCTCAAATTCTATCCTCCTGCATCCTGGAAGTTGAGATTACAAGTGTGTGCCACCACACCTGGCTCCACCTGGACAGGTTTTTGTTTTTGTTTTTTTCTTTTGGTTTTTCGAGGTAGGGTCTCACTCTAGCCCAGGCTGACCTGGAATTCACTATGTAGTCTCAGGGTGGCCTCAAACTCACAGCAATCCTCCACCCTCTGCCTCCCAAGTGCCGGGATTAAAGGCATGCTCCACCACGCCTGGCAACCTGGACAGTTTTGTTCCTCAACACTCTCATCTGCAAAATGGAGGTGACCCTGCCCCCCAGTCTCACAGGGGGTTGTGAGGCTGGGATGAAGACTATGGCCATGGAAGTTAATAATCTGAGAAATAACTGATACAAGAGTTTGGTGCCCTGTGAGGACCAGGAATACTTTTCAATCATTTGCTATTTGAGGCTGGGAGGTGGTTCCGTGGGTAGAGGGCTGGCCTAGCATGCACAAAACCCTCGATTTGATCCCAAGCACCACATAAACCAAGTGTGGTGGTGCATGCCTGTAGTCCCCGCACTCAGGAAATGAAGGCAGGAGGATCAGGAGTTCAGGGTCATCCTTGTCTACATAGCAAGTTCAACGCCAACCTGGGATACATAAGATCCTGTCTCAAAAAATCATTGGCAGGCCAAGTATGGTGGCACACTCCTTTAATCCCAGCACTCAGGAGGCAAAGGTAGGAAGATCACTGTGAGTTTGAGGCCAGCCAGACTACAGAGAGAGTTCCAAGTCAGCCTGGGATAGAGTGAGACCCTACCTCAAAAAAATAAAAAACAGGACTGGAGGGATGGCTTAGCAGTTAAGGCATTTGCCTGCAAAGCCAAAGAACCCAGGTTCGATCCCCCAGGACCCACGTTAGCCAGATGCACAAGGGGGTGCATGCAACTGGGGTTCATTAGCAGTGGCTGGAGGCCCTGGAGTGCCCATTCTCTTTCATTCTCTCTCCCCCCTCTTTCTCTGTCAAATAAATGAATAAAAATAAAATATATAAAGGGGGGCTGGGGAGATGGCTAGTGGTTAAGGCACTTGCCTGCAAAGCCAAAGGACCTTGGCTTGATTCCCCAGGACCCACATAAGCCAGATGCACAAGGTGGCACATGTGTCTGGAGTTCTATTGCAGTGCCTGGTGGCCCTGGAGTGCCCATCTCTCTCTCTATTCTCTCTCTCCCTCTCTCTCAAATAAATAAATAAAAGTTAAGTATTTAGAAAAAAAAACAAAAAAATCATTTGCTATTTGCCCTTGGACAAATATACTCTCATCGCTGGGCCTCAGTTTCTCCCTGCAAAAGGAAACAGTCTGTAGCACTGGTGGTCAGCTGAGCATTACATTAAAATCTCTGGGCTCATTGAGCCTAGGTCCTACTGTCTGCCAGTCCTCAAGTGAATTGTACACACCCCAAGTTCTAAACGCACAGTTATGTGTGTGCATGCTTGTTTAAACAAACATGCAACGTACATATGTACATAATCAACATATATTTATATCACACATATCTAGTTTTATTACTATAGCGTATACAAATTGATGGTTAACATGAAATGTTACCTTTTAACAGATTGTTTTTAAAAATTAAAATGTCGCCGGGCGTGGTGGCTTTTAATCCAAGCACTCAGGAAGCAGAGGTAGGAGGATCTCCATGAGTTCAAGGCCACCCTGAGACTACATAGTGAGTTCCAAGTCAGCCTGGACTGGAGTGAGACCCTACCTCGAAAAAAAAAAAATTAAAATGTATGTACAGGTTTTGAACTTTTTGTTTGTTTGTTTGTTTTTATTTTCAAGGTAGGGCCTCACTCTAGCTGACCTGAAATTCACTATGTACTCTCAGGGTGGCCTCGAACTCATGGTGATCCTCCTACCTCTGCCTCCCGAGTGCTGGGATTAAAGGTGTGTGCCACCACGCCCTGCTTGAATTTTTTTTTAAGGGGGAAATAAAAGACTGTTAAGAGGAGGCTGTTTGATGACATTACACTTGAATATTTTATGCCTTGTTCTGTTCATCAGTTCTATCGATCTGTATAAATGCATTTTAGAACTGACAGAGAGTGAACTTGAATTTATCTTTGATAACAATACATGCCACTGTACATTCAGATATTATTTAAATTTGCAAACACACTGTTCTATATTTAAGGTACTGTAAGTAAAAACTTTATTAAAACTATTCCACATATTCTAAAATTTCAGCCTGCCTTTCTGTGGCCTTATGTTTTGATGTATAGATTAAAAGAATGTGTAAAACAGTAAGAAACTGTTACTGCCTTGTGAGATTCTCCAACTTGACAGATGTGCCAAGGATGAGCATACATGTACATACGTGTCATCCTGCGTGTTTACTGTCAGACATGAACCTTGTCAAAGACCATACTGATAAAAGCTTTAGCAAAGGTCATTGTGGGCTAGTTGCTTAAATTTGCATATTAAAGTAAAAATAGAATAAAATAAATTTTAAAAAATTTCTGGGCTCAGTGTACTAGTGCACACCCTAAATCCCAGCATGCAGGGGGCTGAGGTAGGAGGATCGCAGTGAGTCCAAGGCCAGCCTGGGCTACAGAATGAGTTCCAGGTCAGCCTGGGCTACAGTGAGACCCTGGTTCAAAAGCCCCACAGTACCTAAGTCTAATTCCCTGACAAAGAACTTGTGATAACACCTTCGGGGAGTAGTACTAGAGAAATGGCTTAGTGGTTAAAAGCATTTGCTTGTAGAGCCTGCTGGCCCAGGTTCAATTCCCCAGCCACCCATGTGAATCTGGATGAGCATTTGTTTGCAGCAGCAAGACACCTTGACATGTGTGCACATATGCAAATGCATTAATTAATTAAATATGAGTTATCAGTGCTCATTAAGAATCCCAGCTGGGCGTGGTGGCGCACACCTTTAATCCCAGCACTCGGGAGGCAGAGGTAGGAGGATCGCCGTGAGTTCAAGGCCACCCTGAGACTACATAGTGAATTACAAGGCATCCAAAAAAAAAAAAATCCCAGATAACCTTTAACCAATGGCTAGATTAGAAAGTTCTGATCTACACAGTATCTAAAATACCTTCTCTGACCTGTTGGCTTGCAGTGATTCTGGAAGCAGTTCCCACAGGCGGCGAGGCAAGGAGTGCTCAGAATGTCAGTTTCGGCTGTGTTTATTTCTGGGCCTGGTTCACAGCCCACATAGCAAACTTCAGACTGGCCGCTTCAAGGCCTGGGTCATTTCTGTGACCCAGCTCTAGTGGCCACAGGCCTTTACTCATACTTGCAGAAATCCTTAAGTCCTCTGGGCAGGCAGAGCCCATCAATGGCCAGCCGGTGCACCACGCTCCTCTGGATCACTAGCCGGCACAGAGTCTGCAGGGACGGCACTGTGGAGAGAAGGCCGGCAAAGCCAAGTGAACTGGAGGAGGTGGCACGGAAGCTGAGAAGAGCTAGGCTGTAGCCCTGACTTTACCATCAACTTGGGAATCCCCTTGTGCTGTCCAATTCAGCCTACTTGATGGGCTGTGCATAGAGCTGAGATAAACACTTCCTGAAACCTTTGACCAACCCCTGCTCCCTTCCCTTAGCAGTTTCTGGAGACAGGGTCCCCATGTCTGATTTGCCTATGCAACCACAGCTCTGGTACAAAGCAGGCTCTGCTTCACTGATCAGAGGTTTGAAACACAGGCTTCCTGGGCTGTAATAAGTCAGACCTCTGAATTTAAAAGCTCTCAAATTGGAGATAGGTGATGCCTCTAAACTGATAGGTCCAAATCTATGAATATTTTATTTTTAAATTTATTTATATATTTTTTGGTTTTTCGAGGTAGGGTCTCACTCTAGCCAAGACTGACCTGGAATGCACTCTGTAGTCTCAGGGTGGCCTTGGACTCCTGGCTACCCTCCTACCTCTGCCTCCTGAGTTCTAGGATTAAAGGCGTGCACCACCACACCCAGGTAAATTTATTTATTTGCAAGCAGAAAGTCTTTGTAAGAGAAAGGGGTGGGGGGGAGAGAATATGGCCTAGCTTGGTGGCGCATGCCTTTAATCCCAGCACTCAGGAGGCAGAGGTAGAATTGCCATGAGTCCAAGGCCACCCTGAGACTACAGAGTGCACTCCAGGTCAGCCTGAGCTACAGTGAAACTCTACCTCAAAAAAAAGAAAGAAAGAGAGAGAGAGAGAGAGACAGAAATAAAGAAAGAAAGAAAGAAAGAAAGAAAAGAAAAGAAAAGACAAGGCCTGGCACACGCCTTTAATTCCAGCACTAGGGAGGCAGAGGTAGGAGGATCACATGAGTTCAAGGCCACTCTGAGACTACACAGTGAATTCCAAGTCAGCCTGGGCTAGAGTGAGACCCTACCTCAAGAAACAAACAAACAAAAAGACCAAAAAGAAATAAATGCACACACTTCTTCCCCCCTCCCCTCCGCCGCAGGGTCTCACTCTAGCCCAGGCTGATCTGGAATTCATTATGTAGTCTCAGGGTGGCCTTGAACTCACAGCAATCCAACTACCTCTGCTTCCTGAGTGCTGGGATTAAAGGCATGCGCCACCATGCCCAGGTATAAACGCATACAATTCTGTAGAGACTCAATATCTAAAATTGGTTTAGAATCCCTTCCTAGGATAGTATTGAAACACTGTCCAAATAAAAGGAACCTGCAGGTCATCTTAACCAGCAGCAGAGATGAGTATGTTGTGGCTCAGAACCAAGGAATGACTTGTGTAAAATTCAAGCAGATGTTCAATGACATGAAGCCAGACTCTAGTTTTGAAACCAGTGCTGGACAGACCAAGGCCTGGCTAGTTGACTAGGGAGTCCTAGCAGGTTCCTGTCCCCCATACTTGGCCAGGAAGGGTGGCCTACCCAAGGAGTGGGATACCTACAGCCATACTCCAGTTGGACCAGGCGTACACTCTTGGTGGAGGCAAACACGTCTACCACCGCATAGAGGGGCCGAGCAGAAGGCAGCCCCCTGGCACTGGGACCCATGTCCTCTCCATTGATGATGATATGCATGTCGGCCGTGCCATCCCCACGCGGGCAGAAGAGCACGCCCAGGCGGCTACGGCGCGCGGTGGGAGGCAACACGTTCAACTCATAAAGTTGGTCCAAGAGATGACTATAGAGTCCCGGCCTGCTGCGACCCACCAGCCGGTCCCGGGGGATTCGGAACTGCTCAATGCACAGATAGGGTTCCACCAAGAGGGCCGGTGGTCGGCTGGGGGCCACGACCTCTGCGTCGGGCTGGCCTTCGCGGGGCACTCGGTTGTGGTGGCGAGTGATGGCGAAGACCCAGGTGTGGCCCAGGCTCACCAGGTCCGGCAGTGAAAACTCAGGCACGGCGGCCAGACTGGCAGGGTCCAGCGCGGTCAGGCCCAGGCGCAGATGCCCACACCAGCCCAGCTCCTTCTCCTCGATCTCCACCAGGAATACCTGGCCAGGGGCCAGCGGCTCACGACTGAAGCACACCCCGTGGGCGAAGCTCTCCACGCGTGTGGCCCGCGTCCCCGATGGGTCCACGCGGATGTTGGCTCCGTGCACACGGTGGAAGCGAATGGGAGGGGGCTCTGGGCGAGCGGGACCCCAAGGGCCACCCAACTCGACGGGGTCGGAGGCAGCGGCCATGTCCACACCGTGAGGCCAGCCAGCGGGCGCCAGGGGCTATTTTGGGTGGCAGGCTCAGACAGTGACCCGGAGGGCACCATGTAAGGTATTTCCCCCCACCAAGCACACACACACACACACACACACACACACACACACACCGGCTCTGCCCGGGGGTCCTAGCGCCGCTGGCTCAGGCATGTCTCCTCCCTGGTCCCCAGGGAGGCTGGGGTGGGGGATGGGAGGAATGTGCTTGTAAATACCAAGATCATCCGATGGATGCCACGGAGACTTACAGCCCTCAAGGCCTGTGTGGACTCTGACCTGTCATCAGGGACCCAAAAGTGGAGGGGGGGGGGGCGTCACGTGACGCCGGAGCGCACGTGACCTGGAGTACACATGACTTCCAGTCCGCAGGCGCCTCCTGGAGAGAAAGGACTCGAGGAAGCTGAGGTAAAGGGGAGACTGGGTCTGGAGGGGATTCCCGGACTTGCGAGGGGTGGGCGGGCGCGGGAGGAGCTGGACCCCAGCGGGCGCTAGCTCCCCGGGCACGGAGGGTGGAGAGAGCCTGATCCACAGCGGGCGCTTGCTCCCCGGGCACAGAGGGTGGAGAGAGGTGGACCCCAGCGGGCACTTGCTGCCCGGGCACGGAGGGTGGAGAGACCTGGTCCACAGTGGGCGCTTGCTCGCCGGGCACGGAGGGTCGAGAGAGGTGGAATCCAGCGGGCGCTTGCTCTCCGGGCACGGAGGGTGGAGAGACCTGGTCCACAGTGGGCCCTTGCTCCCCGGGCACGGGGGCACGGAGGGTGGAGAGACCTAGTCCACTGTGGGCCCTTGCTCCCCGGGCACGGGGGCACGGAGGGTGGAGAGACCTGGTCCACAGCGGGCACCGCCGCTTCCTCCGGCAGATGGTCCGAGCCGCGCGCTGCCCTCTGCTCCCGCTGCTGCTGCTCGTGTCCTGGGCATCCCCAGGCGCGGCCGCCCCGGACCAGGACGAGATCCAGTGCCTCCCCGGGCTGGCCAAGCAGCCGTCTTTCCGCCAGTACTCCGGCTACCTCAAAGCCTCCGACTCCAAGCACTTCCACTACTGGTCTGTTCACCCCGGAGCTGGCGGGAGCAGGGAGGCAGTGGGGGAGGGGGGGTCCCTGCACCTACCCTCCGGTCCTTTCCCCTTCCCAGGTTTGTGGAGTCGCAGAAAGACCCTAAGAGCAGCCCGGTGGTACTTTGGCTCAACGGGGGTCCTGGGTGCAGCTCCCTAGACGGGTTCCTCACAGAGCACGGCCCCTTCCTGGTGAGTGAACCCTTGCTTTGGCCCACTGTAACCCAAGAGAGGGAAGGGACATTGTCTAGGGAAAAGACCGGGAAGCGGTTCAGGCAGCAATCTTGGGGCTGTCCAAAAATTGTTTTCCTCCTTCCTGAGCCTCGGTGTTGGCATCTACACCACTGGTTTTCCTGTCTGTACACACTATGAGGGGGCTGGGGCCTCATATACAGGGCCAACACCACCGGCCTCGTCCTTCCTCCTCTGTTTACCCCTTGAGACTCACACAGCCATCTCTTGCCTCCTCAGATACAGCCAGATGGTGTCACCCTGGAGTACAACCCCTATTCTTGGAACCTGGTATAACCCCAGCTGTGGGTCCCCGTGGGGTGAGGGTGGGCACCAGATGGTCTGGGTTCCCCTCTTCTGCCCATTTCCTCCTCTTCTCTAGATTGCCAACATGTTGTACATCGAGTCACCGGCTGGCGTGGGCTTCTCCTACTCCAATGACAAGGAATACGCCACCAATGACACGGAGGTGAGTCTAGCGCCTGGCCACCTACCCTAACGTCGTTGTTTCCTTCGAAGGTGGCATGGTCAGGGGGAAGAGCTTGGCCCTGGAGGAGTCCGCTTTTGACCCTGTCACATGCTGTGAAATGTGATAATAGCCAAGTCACTTCCCCTTGCACAAAACAGGGTGGGCTGGTTTCATTCTCTCTCTAGAAGATCTTTCTAGCCTCAGTGCTGCGCCTTCCTAGTTCCCTCCGTGTTCCCATGCCCAGGTTGCCCAGAACAATTTCGAAGCGCTTCAAGACTTCTTCCGCCTCTTTCCTGAGTACAAGGACAACAAACTGTTCCTCACGGGTGAGAGCTACGCTGGCATCTACATCCCCACCTTGGCCGTCCTGGTCATGCAGGACCCCAGCATGAACCTCCAGGTACAGAGCGGCGGCTGAAGGCAAGGGGAGGCACTTTGCATTAGCGAGGTCAGTCTGGCCAAACGCCTCCCATCCAGTCCTCCTACCACAGGAAGCTCACCTGTCAGGCTGCTGGCTCTGTTTAGATTGAGCGGCCTTCCACACCCAACCACCCACCCCCACAATCCAACCTGGCTCTCAGCTCCCAGATTGCAGAAGGCCTGGGTGTGGGTCAGGGGAGGCTCCGCCTCATCCTCGACCTCCAGATGAGCTGAACATCCTGGCTGTTTCACAGGGGCTGGCTGTGGGCAATGGACTCTCCTCCTATGAGCAGAATGACAACTCACTGGTCTATTTTGCCTACTACCATGGCCTTCTGGGGAACAGGTATGGGAGAGGGACAGTTGGGCAATTTCTAGGGTGGGGCAAATCATGAGATCTCAGAGCTGACCTCAGGCAGGTGATCTCCCTTGCTCTGGTTTATGAGCAGATGGGGACTGGGGTTAGTAGAGGGTTTGGTGCTTAAAGGCCAAGAATGAGATCAGAATTTAAAGGAACTAAGGAAGCTGAGTATGGTGATAATGTCTGTAATTCCAGCCCTCAGGAGGTGATGAGGTAGGAGGATTGTGTGAGGACAGTTTGGGCTACATAATAAGACCTTGTCTCAAACCCCTTCTCCCACCTTTTTTTTTTTTTTTTTCATGTAGGGTCTCACTGTAGCCCAGGGTGACCTAGAATTCACTATATAGTCTCTGCCTCCCAGGTACTGAGATTAAAGGCATGTGCCACCACGCCATGCCTTCTTTTTTTTTTTTTTTTTTTTTTCGAGGTAGGGTCTCACACTCTAGCCCAGGCTGACCTGGAATTCACTGTGTATTTTCAGGGTGGCCTCAAAGTCACAGCGATTCTCCTACCTCTGCCTCCCGAGTGCTGGGATTAAAGGTGTGCACCACCACGCCCGGCTTTTTTTTTTTTTTTTTTTTTTTTTAATAAGGAACTGATGTCTATATAGACTGGAGGGTCAGGTTCTTAGAAACCTAGGTTTGGGTAACCTGCCTACCACACCCTGAAAATCTTTCCTAATCCCCTGAGGTTAGCTCAGGGCCTGGTGGATGGTTGGAGGAACAGGACCTTGTCTCCTATGCCCAACCAACCACCAGCCTAAGCACTTTCCCTCTGATGTCCCACAGGCTCTGGTCTTTGCTGCAGACCCACTGTTGCTCTCACGACAAGTGTAACTTCTACGACAACAAAGACCCAGACTGCGTAAACAACGTGAGCTTCTGCCGCCATTGTACACTAGCCCTGCCACACTAATCCTAAGAAGTGGACCATATTTTCTCCCAGGAACCCCCTGCCTCTGTAGCCCCATTATTTTTTTTTTTTTTTTTTTTTTTTTTTTGGTGGTCCTGGGGATCGAACCCAAGGCTTCATGTATGCAAGGCAAGCGCTCTACTAACTGCACTACATCACCAGCCTGCCCCATTGCTTTTTCTACCCTGCGTTTTTCAGCCTTGTAGTCACCTCTGGGACATCCACTGAGGAAACAGAGGCAGAGAATGTTTAAGTCATTTGCCTGAAGTTACATTGCGGAAAATAGTGGTGCTAGGATTGGAAACAGGTCTGGAAGATCCCTTCCACTGAGCCTGTTTTAACTACCTGTCGAAAAACAGTAGGCGTAGAGGGTGCTAACAGGAGGTCAGGTAGAACAGAGAACAATGGTTTGTGGGAGTCACTAAGGTCACAGATTATGTTGTCGCAGCTCCTGGAAGTGTCTCGCATCGTGGGCAAATCTGGCCTCAACATATACAATCTCTACGCGCCATGTGCTGGTGGAGTGCCCAGCAGTTTTAGGTAAGAGGTGCCATGTGCCTTTTGGACCAACCCCAGCCCCACCTGGAGGCCCAGCACCCACCGAACCCCTCTTACTTTCAGGGATACTGACACTCTTGTGGTCCAGGATTTTGGCAACATCTTCACTCGCCTGCCACTCAAACGGGAATGGTATCAGGTATGCTAGGGAAAGGGCTTTTTTTTTTCTTTTTCCCCAATGGGGAAGGTGGGGCAAACAAAGGAAGACCCCTGGCCCTGTGTTTGTGCCCCCAGACACTGCTGTTACGTTCTGGGGGCAAAGTACACATGGATCCTCCCTGCACCAACACCACCGCCGCCTCCACCTACCTCAACAACCCGTATGTGCGGAAGGCCCTCCACATTCCCGAGCAGCTGCCCCGCTGGGACATGTGCAAGTGAGCAAATGTCCCTGTGTGGCTCAGGGGGTAGCCGGCCGTTGGGACCTGTGACATCGGCAAGGTTTCCAGGGATCTTATGGCTAGGGTTAGTTTCAAGAGGAGCAGTGTGGGTGTTGGAGGTGAAAATGAGTCGTTAATACAGGGTTATCTGACATCTCTGAATTCCAAGTGAGCGATTCACTTGTAATCGGCCACATTGGTTAACATCAATTATTTACCTGACATTTAGTAAGACACTGCCATCCAGAGCTGCCCAGATCTTCCTATGGTTTCCCCCCCACACACCCGCCCCAACACACACACAAGTAAAAGGGTGACTGATGCTTGGCATGGCAGGGTTTAGGCCTGTCCTGAATGGGTAGTGCCCATCTGTGTGCTACCCTATTGTGACTGACTTTCCCACCTCCTGGCCCTGGCACACTGAACACCAGCTGCTTCCCAGTCACTGTACCAATCGAAAGATGTACCTATGCATTTCCCTACAGTGGTGGGTTGAGAATCTCTGAATGCCAGGTCACCATTCAATTAAGTCCTAGAGAGGTAACAGTCCCAAAGATGGGTCTGAAACCCAAGTCTCTGCTTGCTAGGCTGCGGTTTGGGGGTAGGAGAGGTCTGATCGGTTGTCTTTTCCTTGCCCCCACCCTGCTTTTCCTGATGCTCCTGACAGCTTCCTGGTGAACTTACAATACCGCCGTCTCTACCAAAGCATGAACTCCCAGTACTTGAAGCTGCTCAACTCCCAGGTGCGTGGGTATGGTACGGCAGGACGCAGGATCCACCAGCAGCTGTGGGACTCGAGTACAGTGTCAAGCTGTGGGTCCCCTTAGAACAACCCCCCACCCCCCTCTGGACTGGAGAAGGTGCAACAATCTTGGAGATGAAGTCCTTTGCCCAAGGTCCATGGTTGGTAGGGTCAGGATTTGAACTTGGACTTAATCCCGAGCCCATGCTACTTTGCTGTAGGCGGCCAATGGATCTTCCTGAGCACAGGAACCTTTAGAATGAAAAGAGCTAGTGGGACAGTCACAGATGGACAAATGGAGGTCCAGGGTGGGAGAAGTCCTTGCCCAAGGTCATGAAGGATTGGCAGGGACATCCCTTTACCAGTCATGTGGCTCCGGGAAAATTCCTTTTTTTGTTGTTGTTTTTGTTTTTATTTTTGTTTTTTGAAGCACTGTAGCCCAAGCTGACATGGAAGTCACTCTGTAGTTAAAGTTGGCCCAGAATTTACCACAATCCTACCTCAGCCTACCAAATGCTGGGACTAAAGGTGTGAGCTACCATGCCTGGCTAAGGATCTCAAGTTCTAAGTCAGTCGGAACTACATACTAAGAGACCTTGTCTCCAAAAAAGGCGATGGGAACAGGGGACAATAATGGTATCTCCTAGGTGGGCTTGGTGGCGCAGGCCTTTAATCCCAGCACTCAGGAAGCAAGGGCAGGAGGATCGCCGTGAGTTCAAAGTCAGTCTGGTACTACATAGTAAATTTCAGGTCAGCCTGGGCTAGAGTGAGACACTACCTTGGGAAATAATAATAATAGTAATAATAATAATGGTATCTCCCTCCTGGGGTTGGGGACATAGCTCAGTTGGTAGAGTGCTTCCGAAGCATGCATGAGGCCCTGAGTTCATTTGGCAGCACTTCATAAAGCAGATGTGGTAGTACATGCTGTAACCCTAGCACTTGGGAGGATCAGGAGTTCAGAACCAGCCTGGACTACATGAGATCCTATCAGAAAAAGTTAGAAAAAAGAAAGAAAAATCACCGGGCATAGTGGCATATGCTTTTAATCCCAGCACTCAGGAGGCAGAGGTGGGAGGATCATTGTGAGTTCGAGGCCACCCTGAGACTACATAGTGAATTCCAGCTCAGCCTGAACTAGAGTGAGACCCTACCTTGAAGAAGAAAAAAAAGAAAGAAAAACACCCCCTCCAAATAATAATAATGGTATAAGCCCTTCATATATGGTAAAAAGGTTGATTGATACTTACGGGACATGTCATAAGCAGCCACAAAACAAGAGTTTCCTGTTTGTGTCATTTAGCTGGGCTTCTGAATTCCCTGAAAGGTAGGACTGGAACCAGGGAAGGGCTGGGGCCTAGGCTCATCCTAAAACTCCATTTTGCCCTTGTCCTACTGCAGAGATACCGGATCCTGCTCTACAACGGTGATGTGGACATGGCCTGCAATTTCTTGGGGGATGAGTGGTTTGTGGATTCTCTTAACCAGAAGGTAAGGCGGGGAGTGTTCCAAGCTCTGGGACCTGGCTGAATGCTAGGGTAACAGGCACATGGGCCTGGAGTGCCTCTGGTCTGCTGAGGACAAATCCGGAGAGGTGCCCTGCCCCCAAGTCTTTGGGACAACCATGAGCAGCAGTGGTGGCTGCAAGCTGATGTCTTTCCTGATGGGACAGATGGAGGTGCAGCGCCGGCCCTGGCTCGTTGACTACGGGGAGAGTGGGGAGCAGGTTGCTGGCTTCGTCAAGGAGTCCTCACATATTGCCTTTCTCACAATCAAGGTAGGGCCTGGCCTAGTGGGGGACAACTAGAACCCAAGGGGAAGAGTTGGGGAGCCACCTGGCCTGACCCTCTGGCTTCCTGTGATTCTGGGATGTCTTCAGGGAGGAGGAGAGGGAAGAATAAAGATCTAGGGGTGAAGGAAGCGCCCAGGGAATTCTATAACAGGAAGTGAATTGCTGGGGATCAGAATCTCACACAGTACTCTGCTCCCCAGGGCGCTGGACATATGGTCCCCACTGACAAGCCCCTAGCTGCCTTCACCATGTTTTCCCGTTTCCTGAACAAGGAGCCGTACTGAGAGCCAAGGGGACCTGTGGATGTCCCTGGTGACCTGATCCAGAGCCTCCCGGCCTCTCTCCAGGAGGGGGTCCTCCTAGATGCACAATGCCCTTGTGGGGCAGGTCCCTGCTCTCTCCCACGCCCCTCACTGCTTGTGCATCCCACCAGGGCTCCAGGGCTTCACACAAACAGCCTGGGGAGCAAGTGAGCACTTGAATCCTGGGGTGGCTTGGCCCTTCTTGACACATTGACCCCATCCCAGGACTCCAACAGAGCTCTCAGGAAAGCCCAAGGAGAGGTGTGGACGGATTGTAATTGACGGGTTGACTGATTATGGCATTAAATTGGGTACAACTTCAGACTGCCAGCTTCTCTGTGGCACTGGGAAACACTACAGGCTGTGGAGGGGAGAGGGAAGGGCTGCTGAGAAGGAGTGAAGTCCTGAATGCCAGCTCCCGGCGTGGGGCTGGAGGGCTCAAGCAGCTGCTGCAGAGAGTGGAGGGGCGCTGGAGGTCCTAGGGTCCGTGGGGTTGGCAGGCCGGTTCTTGTCAATCACTTCTCGGAGCCCTTTGGCGAAGTGGAGGTCAGCCCCGATGGTGAGGAAGCCCTGGACGGCAAAGGGGTATGGGGAGGGGGGATCTTGGTCATTCAGTCACCTTGGAATTTAGAGAAAGAGTGATGGAGTGCTTGGCCTTGAGAAGGGTCTCAATGTAGCGGGAGAAAGCGCATCAAAGTGGACCTACTGTCGAGGGGAGGCTGCAGAGGCAGGGGCTTCCTGTAGAAGCTGACCTGTCAACTTAGATTTGAAAGATTAATAGAGATTGTGAAGACAGGCATGGTGGCGCATGCCTTTAATCCCAGCATGCGGGAGGCAGAGGTAGGAGGATTGCCGTGAGTTCGATGCCACCCTGAGACTACATAGTGAATTCCAGGTCAGCCTGGGCTACAGTGAGTGAGACCCTATCTCGAAAAACCAAAAATAAATAAATAAATAAATAAAAAGAATAGAGATTATGATGAGGTTGGAGAATCATTGCTAGAGAGAGTCTGGTATAAGATTAAAACAGGAAGTGGAGCTGGGAAGATGATTCAGTGGTTAAAGGTTGCATAGCCTTCTGGCCTGGGTTTGGTTCCAGTACCCATGTAAAGACAGACACAAAATGTTGCATGTAAGCCAGGCGTGGTGGCGCACAGCCTTTAATCCCAGCGCTCGGGAGGCAGAAGTAGGAGGATCGCCATGAGTTCAAGGCCACCCTGAGACTACATAGTGAATTCCAGGTCAGCCTGAACCAAAGAGAGACCCTACCTCGAAAAAAAAAAAAAAAAGCAAAAGAGGCCTGGAGTGATGCCTTAGCAGTTAAGGCACTTGCCTGCGAAGCCTAAGGACCCAGGTTTAATTCCCCAGTACCCACATGGGCCAGATGCACAAGGTGGCACATGTGTCTGGAGTTCGTTTGCAATGGCTGGAGGCCCTGGAATGCCCATTTTCTCTATCTGCCTCTCTGTAGTTATCTCCTCCTCTCTTTCTGCAATAAATAAAATATGTATATCTTTTAAAAAGTGCCAGGTGTGGTAGGCACATGCCTTTAATCCTAGCACTTGGGAGGCAGAGGTAGGAGGATCGCCTTGAGTTTGAGGCCACCCTGAGACTACATAGTGAATTCCAGGTCAGCCTGAGCTAAAGTGAGACCCTACCTCGGAAAAATACAAAAACAGGGAGGAGCAGTTGGTGAGGGAAGGGCTGTGGTGGAGGAGGCCTCTGGGGAGCTACAGGGGAGGAAGGGAAGGCCCTCTCCACCCGTCTTCCCTCCACTCTCCACTCACTGCATGGTTTGTCACCACTTCGCGCACAAAGTTGATACCCTCAGGTAGGGGGATCTGCACTCCGCGCCAGGTCCTCTCTGTGAACAGAAGCAGCCAGCTCAGGCTGGGTGCCACAACCCCCCCCCCCCACACCCAGCCTGCCATTCCTCCCTCCTCATACCCACATCCTACCATTGAGCATAGGCATCACCCCGATCTGCAGCAGGGTCTTCAGTGGGGTCTGCAGAGGGATCAGCTGGAAGGGGCACAGATAGTAGCAGCGTGTGGGCACTGGGCTTACCTGAGTGCCCCCAGCAGCCCAGCCCACCACCATCCTCAACTCACTGCCAGTGACTCCAGCGCAGACTGGTTCGAGTAGATATGGAACCTGCCCAAGAGAAACGAGCCTCGTCATGGCCGTGAAGCCTGGAAGAACCCCCCCTTCTCAGGTCTACCCTCAGCCTCCCAGTTTCCACCTTAGGTCTTCCTGGGGCATCCTTGAGGGAGTTTCTTCTCAGCCTCCTCTCCAGGCCTGCTACTGTGTGTGTGTGTGTACTTGCGTGCGCACGCACACACACACACTTCTCTATGCTAACAGCTCTTGCCGCTAGCTTTGCAAGTGCTATCCAGCAAAAATCAACAATAAGCTCTCTTTAAAAGTTAGGGGCAGGAAAGGTGGCTCAGTTGGTAAAGTGTTTGCCACACAAGCATGAGGACCTGAGTTCAGATTCCTAGCGCCCATGTTAAAAGCCAGGCATGGTGGTACATGCTTGTGTTCCCAATACTGGGGAAGTGGAGACAGGTGGATCCCTAGGCCTTGCAGGCCAGTTTAAACACCAAGGTAGCGAGAGACCCTGTCTGGATGGGCCAGGTATAGCGGCTCATGCCTGTGGTACTTGGGAAGCTGAAATAGGATCACCATGAGTTTGAGGCCGGCCTGGCTTACAGAGTGAGTTCCAGGTCAGCCTGGGCTAGACTGAGACCCTGTCTCAAAAAAAAAAAAAAAAAAGAGTGCCTGGCATCGTGGTACATGCCTTTAGTTCCAGCACTTAGGAGGCAGAGGTAGAAGGATTGCCATGACTTCGAGGCCAACCTGAGACTCCATAATGGATTCCAGGTCAGCCTGGACTAGAGCGAGACCCTACCTCAAAAATAAAAAAAAGAGAGAAAAATAGATAGTGCCTCAGAGGGACAATACCCAAGGTTGAAGTCTGGCCTCCACTTGCACACACATGTACATGCAAAACATACATACACACACACACACACACAGCAGGCTAATGGCACAGCCTTAGAAAGTAGATTCTAGCCAGGTGTGGTGCACACCTTTAATCGCAGCACTTGGGAGGCAGGGGTTGGAGGATCACTGAATTCAAAGTCAGTCTGAGACTACATAGTGAATTCCAGGTCAGCCTGGGCTACAACGAGAGACCCTACTTCGAAAAAATTTAAAACAAACAAAAAAAGTAGATTGTATTTACCATTCTATTTCCTTGTATGTAGCACAGGGGGGAAATTACTTGCCTTTAATTGCTGTAAGTTTGAAGCCAGCTGGGGACTGCAGAGTGAGTTCCAGGTCAGTTTTTTTGTTTTTGTTTTTTTTTTTCCAAGGTAGGGTCTCACTGTACCTCAAGCTGATCTGGAATTCACTATATAGTCTCAGGGTGGCCTCGAACAAATGGCGATCCTCCAACCTCTGCCTCCTGAGTGCTGGGATTGAAGGTGTGCGCCACCACACCTGGCTTTATTTATTTATTTTTAAGGCTGACTTTGAAATCACAATGATTCTTCTCAGTCTTCCAGAGTACTGGGACTAAAGGGGGGCGGGATGCCACCATGCCTGGTTGAGAGGAGGTTCTTTAAGGGAGTAGTCTTGTTGCACTAAAATAGACCCCAGCTCGCCAGGGCCTTACAGGGATAGCTCACTTTTAGTGCCACCGTTCTGTTGGGCAGGCATGATTATCCTAAAGATGTTAAGGCTCAGAGAGATTAAGGACCAGCCCCAAATCCTCATCCATCTGCACACCTGCGCAGGTCCAGCTTAGTGCGCAGTGCCTTGCCCCGGAATGTCATCTTGGCATTGAGTCGGGCTTCCTGCAGGAAAGTTCAGAGGGGCATATTATGGACTGGAAAGGCCTACAGCCCAGTTCTCAGTAGCCCCCCCCACCCCAAGAACCCACCCCTATAACAGGGCCCGCACCATGATCATGCTGGACAGCTGAACCTCAGGCCGGTTAGGTGGGACTAGGGAGATGGTGACACTGGCAGTGACAGCGATGGTGGTACCCGAGGGCTTGATGGTGCAGCGTGGGGGCGCCGTGGCCTGCAGCTCCAGCTTCAAGGGAGAATCAATCACTGCAGGGCTCTGGGGACAGAGCAAAGAGGGCGGTCACAACCCTGACCTGTTCTCTGGCAAGCACTGGGGAAGAGGAAGAGGGGCAAAGCCCAGGTTTTCTTGGAGCCCCGGGATGGCAAAAACAGACTCAAGTGGCTTCCTACACCCATCAGACCTGTACCCATAAATAATCCAAAGGGATGTCTCCCTTTTGTTTGTTTTGTTTTGAGGCAGCGTCTATAGCCCAGGCTAACCTGGAACTCACTCTGTAGCCCTAGGCTGGCCTTGAACTCAGCAATTTTCCTACCTCAGCCTCCCAACTGGGATTAAATATATATATATAATTTTTTTTTTGAAGTAGAGTTTCACTCTAGTTTAGGCTGACCTGTAATTCACTATGTAGTCTTAGGGTGGCCTTGAACTCATGGCATCTTCCTACCTCTGCCTCCTGAGTGCTCGGATTAAAGGCAAGCACCACCACGACTGGCTGGATTAAATATTTTCATAAAGCTCAATGTGGTGCAAGCCTTTAGTCCCAGCACTCAGGAGACTGAAGTAGAAGGATCATTGTGAGTTCAAGGCTAGCCTAGGCCAAACTGAGACCTTACTTCAAAAAAAGACAGGGCTCGAGAGATGGCTTAGAGGTTAAGTGCTTGCCTGTGAAGCCTAAGGACCCCTGGTTCGAGGCTCGATTCCTCAGGACCCACGTTAGCCAGATGCACAAGGGGGCGCACGCGTCTGGAGTTCGTTTGCAGTGGCTGGAAGCCCTGGTGCACCTATTCTCTCTCTCTCTCTCTGCCTCTTTCTCTCTGTCACTCTCAAATAAATAAAAATGAACAAAAATTAAAAAAAAAAAAAACAAAGACAGGGCTGGAGAGATGATTTAGCAGTTAAGGCACTTGCCTGAGAATCCTAAGGATTCATGTTCAGCTCTCCAGATCCCACATAAGCCAGACACACATGGTGACACAAAGTCACACGTGTGCACAATATGGCACACACGTCTGGAGTTCTATTGCAGTGGCTGGAGACCCTGGCACGCCAATTCTCTCTCTCTCCCTCTCTCAAAAAAAAAAAAGAAAAAAAAAGCCAGGTGTGGTGGCACGCACCTTTAATCCCAGCACTTGGGAGGCAGAGGTATGAGGATTGCCATGAGTTCGAGGCCACCCTGAGACTAATTTCAGCTCAGCTTGGGCTAGAGTGAAACCCTACATTGGAAAAACAAACAAACAAAAAAAAAAAACCCCACAAAGACAAAAAAACACATTTTAAAAAATGTTTAACTCCCTCTCCCCTCCCTGCATTAAACGAGGGTAAGTAACAGCTTACTAATCATTATGAAGGGCCCTACACTTGGAAGGCTTGGGTTTTCTCCCAAACTCACAGCAGTACAGGAAGTGGCAGCCCTGTTTCACAGACTTAGAAATAGGCTTGGCAAGGAAAGGCCACAGGCAAGAATTCTGTCTCCTCCATGGCCACCACAGGGGGCTTTCACCTGTGTCCTCCTCCCATCCCTTCACTGCCCTGTGGGGGATGACCCCCCCACCCTGGCCACAACCCTATCCCTGGCCAGTGCTCACCAGGAGGACAATACTCCCGAAGTAGGACGCCCTCAGCAGCATGTCCAGGTCATTCGGCACCTGAACAGGAAAATTGGAATGAGGTGTCAGAAACTCCATGGCGGGCCCTTCTTGCCCACCCCTCAGGCAGGGCATGGCATACCTTGTCCCCAACGAGTGACAGCTGCAGCGCCCCTGCCCGGAAGTAGCTTTCCATGGCGGAGTCGAAGAAGAACTCAGAGAAGGCGACGTATACCATCCGTTCCTCCTCCTGCAGCTGGGGCTCCACCGCCCGGTTGAGGAGACTCAAGTTCCCTTCTGCCAGGGGGAAGAATGCACCCTGGGATTGGAGGGCTTGGGGTCAGGATCAAGGCAAACTGGCCTGTCTCCTGACCCTGGGCCAGGCACACTGGGAAACCTTGGGGAAGTGGACCCAGAGGCTGCTGGCGGAAGACGGGGGCTCTAGACTTGGAATGTGGCAGGGAACATGAGAAGCAGGGAGGACCAAGAAAGGTCATGGGAGGGATGGTGTTCAGTGGCCTTTGGAAGCCTGTGTGGCAGTAATGACAGCCACTGTTGACATGTTCATAAGGTTATTTGGTGCCTGGTACTCTTTCAGCCTCCCCACCTCTTTTTTTTTGTGTTTTGTTTTTGTTTTTTGTTTTTTCGAGGTAGGGTTTCTAGTCCAGGCTGACCTGGAATTCACTATGTAGTCTCAGGGTGGCCTCTAACTCACAGTGATCTTCCTATCTCTGCCTCCTGAGTGCTGAGATTAAAGATGTGTGCTACCAAGCCCAGCTTCTTTTTTTTTATTTAAAATATATTTTTAATTCCTTTATTTTTATTTTTTTTTATGTTTTATTTTATTTATTTGACAGAGAAAGAGGGGGAGAGAGAGAGAGAATGGGTGCACCAGGGTCTCCAGCCACTGCAAACAAATTCCAGATGCGTGCGCCCCCTTGTGCATCTGGCTAACGTGGGTCCTGGGGAATCGAACCTGGGTCCTTTGGCTTTGCAGGCAAACACCTTAATAGCTAAGCCATCCCTCCAGCCCCCCTCCTTTTTTAAGATTTATTTATTTACTTTTTTTTTTTTTTTTTTTTTTTTTTGGTTTTCTGAGGTAGGGTCTCATGCTGGACTCGAACCCCTGGCAATCCTCCTACCTTTGCCTCCCGAGTGCTGGGATTAAAGATGTGCGCCACCACACCCGGCAAATCATATGGTTTAACTACTGTTTACATAGCATTTACATTGTATTAGGTTTATAAGTAATTTAAAGTACACAAGAGGCCAGGCATGGCGGTGCATACAAATTTGAGACCAGCTGGGCGTGGAGGTGCATACCTTTAATCCCAGCACTCCGGAGGCTGAGGCAGGAGTATCACTGTGAGTTCGAGGCCAACCTGAGACTCCATAGTGAATTCCAAGTTAGCCTGGGCTAGAGCAAGACCCTACCTCGAAAAACCAAAAAAAAAAAAAAAAAAAAGGAAGTAGGGTTGAGCCTAAGCCAGTAGCAACAGGAAGCCCCCAGCACTGTTAAGCGGGTAGACTAGCCTGTGCACAGCTGTGCTTTAGGAAGATCAACCAATCGCATGGAGGAGGAGGCGAGCTAGTCCAGAGGGCAGAGGTCGCAGGCACACCAACCCAAGCAGCTCACCCGGAATTCCATATCAAGATTGTTGGAGGAGACCACAGGATCCTTCAGGAGGGAGTAGTCGATACCGACAAGCTCGTCCACAGAAGTGCGCACTGTGGGGAGAGGCTCAGGTCACTCCAAGCTAGGTGCTTTTGGGCATGGGGCTTAACCTCTCTGCATCTCTCGTTCATAACAGGATGACACTCCTCTCATAGGGTTCTTATAAAGATCAAACTGATTTTGGGCTGGAGAGATGGCTTAGCTGTTAAGCGCTTGCCTGTGAAGCCTAAGGACCCGGGTTTGAGGCTCGATTTCCCAGGACCCACGTTAGCCAGATGCACAAGGGGGCGCACGCGTCTGGAGTTCGTATGCAGTGGCTGGAAGCCCTGGCGCGCCCATTCTCTCTCTCTCATCTGCCTCTTTCTCTCTCTCTCAGTCACTCTCAAATAAATAAAAATGAACAACAACAACAACAAAAGATCAAACTGATTTTAAGTGAAAGGCACTTAGTGCCTGGAGCGGGCACTGGTGTGTAAGTGCTCAGTGATGAAGCTATTTTTTGTTTGTTTTCGAGGTAGGGTCTCAGTCTAGTCCAGGCTGACCTGGAATTCACTATGTAGTCTCAGGGTGGCCTCGAACTCACGGCAATCCTCCTACTTCTGCCACCCGAGTGCTGGGATTAAAGGCGTGTACCACCATGCCCGGCTATGAAGCTATTTTATTTATTGTTTCTTTTTTCTTTTCTTTTTTTTTTTCAGGTAGGGTCTCACTCTAGCCCAGGCTGACCTGGAATTCACTATGTTGTCTCAGGTTGGCCTTGAACTCACAGCAACGCTACCTCAGCCTCCCGAGTGCTGGGATCAAAGGCATGAGCCACCACGCCTAGCACAAAGCTACTATTCGTTACTCCTACTATGTGACAGTTTTACCAAACCACTAAGCAAGATGGCAAAGGAATGGCTTCCCTTCTTGCTTTTCCCTGCCACCTCCTCCTTTCTTTCTTTCTCATGAGCTGGTAGGACAAGATGTCTGACCCACAGTAGACAGAGACAGCGGCTTGGGGAAAAGGAAGTCATAATTGAGCACCTATTAAGTTACCAGATAATGAAGACAAAGGGGGCCCCAATAGTTAGTCAACACACTGGGAACCTGAGGTCCTGGGGGGAGGTATTATCATCCAAGCCAGGAAACTGAGACCCAGAAAGAACCTTTTACTTCCTTAAGGTGCCACAGCAAGTCAGTGGCTCATTGAAGCCAGAACTGTCCCACAGCTGGGATGGGAAGGAGCCTACTTTGAGATGCTCCCTGACAGCGATCCATGTGGCGGCCTCCTGCCGTAGTAACACCGTCCCCAGGCCTGGACCACAGGGCTCTAGGGCCCACGAGCCCTGACTCACCAGGCACTGTGTCCAGGAGGGAGTTGAGCAGCACCATGCCGGAGTGGTGGATTACTGGGCAGATCTGAAGGGGTGGGACTAGAGTCAGGGCTTCTCAAAAACCAGCCACGCCCACCCCACTTTCTTCACCTGCCATTGCCTGGGCCTGCCACTGCCCCACACCTGCTGATTGAGAAGAAAGCGCATCCCAGAGGTGATGAATGTGGAGAGGAATTCATACACCTTCCTGCAAAGAGAGGAGAGGATGCGTGAGCCCAGCCCTCACTCCCCACCCCAAGCTGGAGCCAGTAGGAATGACAGAGCCCAAAGAAACCGTGGTGCCAAGAGCTCCTCAGCTTCAGCCTGAATTCCCAGCTAGCTCCTGCATGGCATTCTTTAAGATCTAAGCCCCAGCCGGGCGTGGTGGCGCACGCCTTTAATCCCAGCACTCGGGAGGCAGAGATAGGAGGATCGCCGTGAGTTCGAGGCCACCCTGAGACTCCATAGTGAATTCCAGGTCAGCCTCACCTAGAGTGAAACCCTTCCTTGAAAAACCAAAAAAAAAAAAAAAAGATCTAAGCCCCGGGGCTGATCAGATGCCTTAGTGGTTAAGGCACTTGCCTGCAAAGCCTAACAACCCTGGTTCAGTTCCCTAGTATCCACATAAAGCTAGATGCACAAGGTGGCACATGCATCTGGAGTTTGTTTGCAGTGGCTAAAGATCCTGGCACACCCATTCTATCTCTCTGTCTGTCTCTGCTTGCAAATAAATAAATAAATAAAATATTTTTTGAAGTGGAAGTTTACTTCATCATCTATTAAGTATTGTGTATTTACAATATTTTTTACTCATTGAATAAGAGTATGGAGGATGGAAGAATGGCTTAGTGGTTAAGGCATTTGCCTGCAAAGCCAAAGGACTCAGATTCAGTTCCTCAGGATCCACATTAGCCAGATGCACAAGGGGGTACACATGTCTGGAGTTCGTTTGCAGTGGCTGGAGGCTAGGGCATGCCCATTCTCTCTCTTTCTCTGTCAAATAAATAAATGGATTAAAATAAAAAATAAGGGCTGGAGGGATGGCTTAGCGGGTAAGGTGTTTGCCTGCAAAGCCAAAGGACCCAGGTTTGATTCCCCAGGACCGATGTTAGCCAGATACACAAGGAAACACATGCATCTGGAGTTCATTTGCAATGGCTGGTGGCCCTGGCATGCCCATTCTCACTCTCTCTCTCTCCCCCTTTCTCTGTCAAATAAATAAATAATAAAATATTTTTAAAAAGAAATACCTATAATAAAATTAAAATTAAAAATAAATTTTTTATTTTTTTTATTTTTTATTTATTTGACAGCAACAGACAGAGAAAGAGGCAGAGAGAGAGAGGGAGAGAATGGGCGCGCCAGGGCTTCCAGCCACTGCAAACGAATTCCAGACATGTGCGCCCCCTTGTGCATCTGGCTAACGTGGGTCCTGGGGAATCAAGCCTCGAACCGGGGTCCTTAGGCTTCACAGGCAAGCGCTTAACCGCTAAACCATCTCTCCAGCACAAATAAAATATTTTTTAAAAGCGTATGGGTGTGCAAGAGCCTCTTGCCACTGCAGTGAACTCCAAGATGTGTCACTTTGTAGATCTGGCTTTATTTACATGGGTACTGGGGAACTGAACCCAGGCTGTCACGCTTTGCAAGCACCTTTAAACGACTGAGCCAGCTCCCCAGCCCATGTTTGTTGTGTATGCCAGTGCTGTGCCCAGCTGTTCAAAACATGAAATTCATCAAGCCAGGCGTGGTGGAGCATACCTATCAATCCCGGCACTCAGGAGGCAGAGGTAGGAGGACTGCCCTGTGTTCAAGGCCACCCTGAGACTACATAGTGAATTCCAGGTCATCCTGGGCTAGAGTGAGACCTACCTCAAAAAAGCAAAAACTAAAAACATGAAATTCATCTACATAACCACCCTGTTACTGTGAGCTTGGTCCAATTGGGACAGTAGTCCAAAGCCTTAGGCTTGTTGTAATGTCCAAGTGGAAATTTGCTCACGTGGTTTTTTCCTTCTTTAATGTTCGGCGGGGGCTCGAAGGCAGCACGTAATAAATATATTTTTAAATAAATAAAAAATATATTTTAAATAAATAAAAAAATATTTTTAAATAAATAAATTAAAAAAAAAAAACGATCCTTCTCAGCGTAGTGGTGCACACCTTTAATCCCACCACTCAGGAGGCAGAGGTAGGAGGATCACTGTGAGTTTGAGGCCACCCTGAGATGACATAGTGAATTCCAGGTCAGCCTGAGTGCCTGAGCACCTGAGCTAGAGTGAGACCCTACCTCAAAAAGAAAGAAAGAAAGGAAGGAAGGAAGGAAGGAAGGAAGGAAGAAAAGAGAGAAGGAAATTGAGGCAGTGAGCTTCAGCAACTCGCCTAGGTTCACACAGCCAGGAAGTGGTGGCACTGTGCTTTGGGTACATTTGGGGGGGCTCCTAAGCCTTGCATCTCCCGTTGGACTAGGAAATCAGGCTTTAGGGCACAAAGGGATGCCCTGGGGTTGGGGCTTACCTGAAGGTTCCCCCAAAGGCTGCATGCATTCTGGAGACAGAAGCCTCACAGGAGACGTTGGACACTTTCATCCGGCCAGTGGGATCCTGCGAGAGCTGCAGACCTGTGCGGATGGACACGCCCTCGGCCCAGGCATTGATGTAACCCCCGTCGTAGCTGCCAAAGGGGGGTTGTGCTTACCCCAGTGGCTCTTCACTGAAGAAGCTTCGCTGTCCTTCTCCCTGACCCCATACATTGTGATGCCTTTTTTTTTTTTTTTTTTTTTTGAGGTAGGGACTCGCTGTAGCCCAGGTTGGCCACAACCAGTAGAAACCATTGACCTAAGCACAGCCATGTCTACCTCCAGTTGAACCGCAGAGACGTGGAGTTCTGTGGCCCTTCTTAATTCCTCCCCTTGGGCTGTTTGTACGGGCCTGACCTTGTGCAGAAGACAGTATGGTACAGGCAGAAAAACAGTCTACAGCTGCCTCATTCCTACATCGTCTGACCTTGTCTCCCATTCCCATGCTTTTTCCATGTTTGATAAAAGAAACTTATTGCCAAGTTTCTTCTGAGTTTGGATAAAATAAACCAACACTCGTTAGGTGCTGCTGTCTTTCAAGTCACCCCAACAGGTCAAAGCTGCACTAGTCACGTCAAGGTACGAACCACTAGGCCCAATCACTGGGTCACCTCTGAACCAAGCTACATGTCTGCATGTTTCCCAGACATCCTACCAAACCTCCCCTCTGCTGTTAGAAAGCAGGCAGGGACGGGGAGCTAACAGGCATTTGCTGACAGCACCCTGCCCTCCCCTAAGAGTGGGGGTCCTCACAAGAACCAGTAGAGAAGCTGTCTCCGGAAGCGCAGCCCCAAAGAGGCGTTGGAAATTTGTAGCATCAGCTCTTGTTCTGGCTGGAAATGGAGCTCAGAGGAAGTCAGCTGCAGTTCAGTGACCTTCACCCTGTGGAAAGGCCCAGAGTCAGGTCCAAGGCCAAGAGGAGAGGACCCACCTAGACTCAGGAAATCCATTCCTAGGGCTGAAGAAATGGCTCAGTGGTTAAAGGCGTTTGCTTGCAAAGACTGATGCCTTTGGTTCGATTCCCCAGTACCCGCATAAAACCAGACCCACAAAGAGGCACATACATCTGGAGTTCATTTGCAGTGGCAGGAGACCCTAGACATGCCCATTCTCTTAAATAAATTAATTAATTTCTTCTCCTTCCTCTGGAGAAGCTGGGTGGGTGGAATGGATTCTTCCCTTGTCCCTCAAAAGCCCAGTTTGGACTTGGGTGACTCAGGGATTAACTCCATCTGACCCAGGGCTTTAAGAAGTCGTGTCACAACTCAGGAGGCAGAGGTAGAAGGATTACCATGAGTCTGAGGCCATCCTGAGATGAGACTACATAGTGATCTCAGGTCAGCCTGGGTTAGAGAGAGACACAACCTTGAAAACAACAAAAAAAAGTCATTGCCAGGTATGGTGGCTCGTGCCATTAATCCCAGCGCTTGGGAAGCAGAGGTAGGAGGATTGCTGTGAGTTCAAGGCTACCCTGAGACTCATTCCAGGTCAGCCTGAGCTAGAGTGAAACCCTACCTTAAAAAACAAACAAACAGGGCTGGAGAGATGGCTTAGTGGTTAAGTGCTTGCCTGTGAAGCCTAAGGACCCAGGTTCAAGGCTTGATTCCCCAGGACCCACGTTAGCCAGATACGCAAGGGGGTGCATGCATCTGGAGTTCATTTGCAGTGGCTGGAAGCCCTGGCACACCCATTCTCTCTCTCTCTCTGCCTCTTTCTCTCTCTGTCTGGAGTTCTCAAATAAATAAAAACAAACAAACAAAATAAAAAAGACCATCATTGTCAGCCTTGGCTAGAGCAAGACCCTATCTTAAAAACACATGCACACACACACAAAAGGTCTTTCAGCTTAATTTGGTGTGGTATCTCACTCCTTTAATCCCAGCACTGGGCAGGCTGAGACAGGTATACAATTAGACACTGCTTCAAAAAAATAATAAAGGGAATTGAGAAGATGGCTCAGCAGTTAAGAGTTAGCTTGGAGGCTCTCTGATCACTTGGGAACTTCCAGCTGTGGGTGAGTTTTTCCCTCGCCTGGACCTAGGCTGGCTAGGGAGGCCCCCTTGCCCTTGCTCTCCGCATGGGTTCTTTATCCCCCTCCAGTTTCCCACATGGCAAGAGCTCCTTGAATTTTCTTTTTCTTTTTCCAGGCCCTCCATGGGGGATCTCTAGCCATGTCGGTGCCTTTCCTTGGTTCTGTATTTCCTTCAATAAATATAATAATTTAGCTGGGTGTGGTGGCACACCCCTTTAATCCCAGCACTTGAAAGGCAGAGGTAGGAGGATCGCTGTAAATTTAAGGCCACTCTGAGACTACATAGGGAATTCCAGGTTCTCCTGGGCTAGAGTGAGACCCTACCTGCCTCCCCCCCCAAAAAAAATAATAATAATAAAGAGGTAGCTTGCAAAGTATGCCGGCCTGCATCTAATTCCCCAGCCACCCACATTAGCAGGATTAAAAGAGTGGTGCAAGAATCTGGTGGCGTAGTGTTCATTTGCACCAGCAAGACTCTCTGACGTGCATGTGCACACACATACACACATACAAATATAATTTAACATAATAACAATAACAACAAGTTGTGTTTATGTAGGCTTTTTTGTTGTTGTTGTTCTGTTTTGGTTTTCGTTTTTCAAAGTAGGGTCTCCCTCTAGCCCAGGCTGACCTGGAATTCACTATGTAGTCTCAAATTGCCTTCGAACTCATGGCAGTCCTCCTACCTCTGCCTTCCAAGTGCTGGGATTAAAGGGGCGTGTCACCACACAAATTGGCTTTAAATTTGTAATCCTCCTACCTAGGGCTCCCAAGTCTGTCATCATGAGAGCTTCCTACCAGGTCTCTCTTTTTTTTAAATTTTTCTTAAAGATTTTATTTTTATTTATTTATTTATCAGAGAGAGAGAGAGAGAGAGAGAGAGAGAATGGTCACACTAGGGCCTCTAGCCATTGCAAACGAACTCCAGATGCATGAGCCACCATGTGCATATGGCTTACTGGGATCTGGAGAATCGAACCTGGGTCCTTAGGCTTCACAGACATGCACTTTAACCGCTGAGCCATCTCTCCAGCCCTCTTTTTTTATTTTTAATATGTTTATGTATGTACAGAGATACTCCTGACGCATGTGCCACCTTGCATCTGCACCACCCCGTGCCCTAGGCTCTGCTCTCACACACTGGTAAATTCTTCCACTCCTTTTTGGTGCTTGTGGAACATTCAATTCCAAGGGTCCGGGTTCCCTCTTCTTGGTGCCACCTACTTCTATGCTACGCCCCACCAGCCTGATCCCACCTACGTTGAATGTTTTTATTTATTTATTTATTTATTTATTTTGCTTTTTCGAGGTAGGGTCTCACTCTAGCTCAGGCTGACCTGGAACTCACTACGCAGTCTCAGGGTGGCCTCCAACTCACAGCGATCCTCCTACCTCTGCTTCCCAAGTGCTGGTATCAAATGCGTGCACCACCACGCCCGGCTGTTTAATTAATTAATTATTCATTCTATGTTGCCTGTCTTGGCCATTACCTTTTCATCCCTACCCTGTTTTTCAAGTCCCGCCCCATCCATCCGACCACGCCCCCATCCGCTCTACCACCGGGTCCCCAGAAGTCTCGTAGGAATTCCGCGGGCCCCGCCCCCGGGCGCCTGAGACCGCCCCCTCCCGAAGCTCCGCCCCCAGGCCCCGGCCCCGCCCCCAGGCCCCGCTCACTCGGAGATGTTGTAGTAGAATTGGCCCTCTCCGCCGCTCAGGTCTGGAATGGTGATGGTCTCCAACTCTTGCTCCAGAAAGCGCAGCCCTTCCTGCTTCACTGAGGCAGCACCAAGAGAGACCCTCAGCAACCCCCTGCAGCCCCGGGGACCCCCCCACCCCCCCACCTGCGCGTGCGCCTCACCCAGCTCCAGCGCCTTGGACGTGATGCGGATCTTGCAGCCCGGCAGCTCGGCGTGGGTACCGGCCAGCAGCGCCAGGAAGAGGGTCCCAAACAGGGCCATGGCGAGCGGGCCTGCGAACCGGACGAGGGCGCAGAAGTCATCTGGGCCGTTCAGAGACACTCCTTGGACGTTCAACTAGAGGAGGGGTCCCTGGCCTGGACGGTTACCCTACATACAGTTTTTTTGGGAAGCTCGAGACCCGCGATGTTGCCTGCGTTCGGCAGATGCAGAAACTGAGGCTGAGCAGTGCGATGCGCCCTGGGGGAGGGGATGCTCTCCGTCCCCGCGTGCGACAACTGCATGATGAGCTTGGACCCCACGGGGAGAGCCCTCCAACTCCCCACCACCCGCCACCACCACTTTCCTTTTTCTTTTGGAGGCGGGCGGGTGCAAGCTTGTACATTGCCATGGCAACGGCCGCACGCGCATTCCTGAGGGGTGGCTAGCGGTCTCCAGGCTGCACGCCCGGGTGGCCAGCCGGACCACCGGTCAGTCTCCTGGCTCCCACAGCTCCTAGATCTCTCCCATTAGGCTTTGTGCCTGATGCTCCCGTCTCAGCGCCCTGCTCCATCCGCCCCACCTGGGTTCCGCGGGCCGCTGGCTCGGGGACGGGGGCCCAGGGGAGGAAATCCCGTTGCACCCCAACTCACTCAGCGGTGGAGCTGGGACGGACGCAGCGCGCACACGTGGGGCGGCGGGCAGCACGGTGGATCCGGGCACCGGGGTCTGGCGGGCAGCTCGGATCCAGTCTCCTTTATAACACTGGGCCTCCTCGACCCCCCTCCTTTCGGCCGCTCTCCCCTCCTCCTTGGGGACTGGGAGGGGACGGGGCGGGACTCTGGCAGTCAGGCAGGGTGGAGAGGGCAGCGGAGCCCCGTGACAAGCCCGGCTGCTGTTGAGACAAGTGGGGGACTCCGTCCTGCTGGAGGGAAGGAAACGCAGAAGCCACCCTCCCAGGCCACGGCTGTCAGATTCCAATTACCACCAGTTTCTTCCTACGTGATGATGGGCAAGTCGCGTCCTTTGGTCAATGAACCTCAGTTTCTTCTTCCAACCAAACGTGCATGACCATAGTAACTACCTCTAAGGCAAAGGGAAAAGTCAATACCAGAGGCTTATTTCTCCTTCCCTTTCCCTCATGACACCTCCTTGCCTGGGTTTACTACTATCTGAGGTCCACAGGGGACCAGAGACCTTCCCCGCTTGGAAAAACAAGTCCTAGAACGTGCTTTGAGCCGTGCGTGGTGACGCACGCCTTTAATCCCAGCACTTGGGAGGCAGAGGTAGGAGGATCCCTGTGAGTTCAAGGCCACCCTGAGACTACATTCTGAATTCCAGGTTAGCCTGAGCTACAGCGAAACCCTACCTTGAGAAAAACAAGACAAAGCAAACAAAATAAAATACAAAAAAAACGCGCTTTCAGCCATGGACAAAGCCACAAGGGCAATTGGACTCTCCTCACTGAGGGAAGTCTGTCTTTTTTTTTTTTTTTTAACACTTTATTTATTTGCAAGGACAGAGAGGGGGAGAGAATGGGTGAGCCAGGGTCTCCTGCCACATAATACAACTCCAGATGCATTATGTGAGCACTGAAGAATTGAACCCAGGCTGGCAGACTTTGCAAGCAAGTGCCTTTAACTACTGTGCCATCTCTCCAGCCCTCCTTTCTTTAAAAAAAAATTATTTGGGGCTGGAGAGACGGCTTAGCGGTTAAGCGCTTGCCTGTGAAGCCTAAGAACCCCGGTTCGAGGCTGAATTCCCCAGGACCCACGTTAGCCAGATGCACAAGAGGGCGCACACATCTGGAATTTGTTTGCAGTGGCTGGAGGCCCTGGCGTGCCCATTCTCTCTCTGTCTCTCTCTCTCTCTCTCTTTCTCTCTCTGCCTCTTTCTTTCTATGCCTGTCGCTCTCAAATAAATAAAAGTAAACAAAAAATTTATTAAAAAATTTAAAAAATTATTTGAAAGCAGGGTATGTGTCGGGGAATGGGTGCTCTGGAGTCTCCTTGGCCACTGCAAAACAATGTCCATGGCCAGGTGTGGTGGCACATGCCTTTATTCCCAGCACCTGGGATACAGAGGTAGGAGGATCGCCTCGAGTTTGAGGACACCCTGAGACTACAGAGTGAATTCCAGGTCAGCCTGGGCTAGACCTAGATGCTACCTTGAAAAACAAAAACAACAACAACAACAAAAAATCCTCCAGAAAACAAAAATAAATAAATAAACCTCCAGAAGCATGCACCACTTTGTGCATCTGACTTTATGTGGGTACTGGGGAATTGAACCCAGGCTGGCAGGCCTTTGCAAGCAAGTGCCTTTACCTGCTGAGCCATCTCTAGCGCCATTTTTGTCCTTTTCTTGAGGACTATGGAGTCTTAAACTACCCACAGAGTTCCAAGCACCGAGGAGGGAAACAGAGTAGATACAAATTATCTTTTTTTGTTGCCATACAGGTGAAAGAGACAAGGAGAAACAATGGTGTTCAGGAAGCGTATCGTTAGCACTAAGCACTCATCTGGCTAGGATTTATCCAGGACCTTCCCAACTGTCTCTGGAAGCTGGGTGTGGTGGCATGCGTCTTTAATCCCAGTACTTTTGGGAGGCAGAGATAGGAGGATCAATGTGAGTTTGAGTCCAGACTCAGACTACAGACTGAGTACCAGGTGAGCCTGGGCTAGAATGAGACCTTACATCCCTGATACTGAAAACGTACCATAGGGGTAGCCATGAGCCCTAGGGGTGTAACGTCTGCTGGTGTCTGGCTAAATGAACATACTATGCTCACCAAACTGCCCAGTAAGCACTTCTCTTAATGTTTATACTCATGTATTAATGCTACACTCACTTTTGGTTAGAGAACCTTCTCTTTTCAGATGGCAATGACCTTGGGATGACTCAGAAGGCACCATGGTGCTGAGAAGATATGACAGAGGAGTGCTCAGCACTGAAATATCTGTATCACACCTTCCAAGGCTCAGGGTCCATTGTGGAAGAGGAGGCGGAAAGAATGTAAGAGGCAAAGGAAGGGTAGGACTCCTTACAACGTGCTCCTCCAGACACAAAATGGCCTGGATATCCATGACCTCACAGTGCCTGACACTACCTGCACAAGACCATCATAATCGGAGGAAAAGATCATGACACCAAAATAAAAGAGAGACTGATTGAGAGGGGGAGGGGATATGATGGAGAGTGGAGTTTCAAAGGGGAAAGTGGGGGAAGGGAGGGAATAGCCATGGGATATTGCTTATAATCATGGAAGTTGTCAATAAAAAAATAATAATTGCCGGGAGTGGTGGAACACGCCTTTAATCCCAGCACTCAGGAGGCAGAGGTAGGAGGATCGCCATGAGTTCAAGACCACCCTGAGACTACATAGTGAATTCCAGGTCAGTGTGAGCTAGAGTGAGACCCTACCTCAAAAAACAAAAACAACGTTAACAACAAAATATGTGTGTGTGTGTGTGTGTGATTTTTATTTATTTATGAGAGAAAGAGAGAGAAAAGCAGATAGCAACAGAGAGAATCAGCATACTAGGGCCTCTAGCCACTGCAAATGAACTCCAGACGCATGTGCCACCTTGTGCATCTGGCTTATGTGGGTACTAGGGAATCAAACCTAAGTCCTTAGGCTTTACAGGCAAGTACCTTAACTGCTGAACCATCTCTGCCACCCTAAAATATTTTTTTTTATTTATTTGCAAGCAGAGAGAGAGAGAGAGAAATACAAGCATTCCAGGGTCTCTTGCTACTGCAAACAAACATCAGATGTGTGTGCCTGGGTTCTATCCCTTAATAACCATGTGAAGCCAAATGCATCACCACACTTGGCCTTGTTGATTTTTTTTATGACAGAAAAGGGGGGAGAGAGGGGAGGAGAATGGGCGCACCAGGGCCTCCAGCCACTGCAAATGAACTCCAGACACGTGTGCCCCCTTGTGCATCTGGCTAACGTGGGTCCTGGGGAATCGAACCTGGGCCCTTTGGCTTTGCAGGCAAATGCCTTAACTGCTAAGCCATCCCTTCAGCCCCCCCCCCCTTTTTTGGCGTTTTTAACTGTTGCATATTTGCTTGCTTGCTGTCTCTCTGAGAACTGGAGTTTTGTTAAGCACTGTATCTTTTGTCTAGAACAGTGCCTGGCAGGCATTGAAGACACCCAGACTTGCTCAGTAATCGAACTGGTTCAGAATCCAGCGATGGTCCCTGGGGAACAGGCGGTATTCAACACACCTTTATCAATCCCTGTGTTTTATTAGTGTCAGCTCCTGACTCTCACTAGACAGCCTTGTTCTCACCGCCCAGCAGAAGGCGGGGTCCCTGGCTCTGAGCCCAGGGGCTCACTGGCTCAGCCTCCCCTCCCCATTGCATGGGTTTCCCCTTCCTCTTTCCCTCAAAGCGTGTTGTGGCTTCGCCTCTCAGTGATGCTGGCAAAAATCCCTTCAGCGTTCATTCCTGGCCTTGAGGGAAGTGGAGGCTTGCGGGGTACTCAAAGTAACAGGACAAAAGGGCTTCTGGACCCCTTAGTGCCCAGCCAGCCCAGCCATATCACCAACATCAGGGTAACACAGCAGTGAAGTGCTCTGGACCTGCCTTCTGTCACAGCAGATGTCTGCCAGTCTTTCTGGGAAAAGGCCAAAGGGTACATAGTTTAGGCTTTGCTCAACTCTAGCTCTGCAGCATGAACAGACATGAGCCATGTCTAAATTGATGGCTGCCAGCTGGCTGTAGCACATGGGCAGTAATTCACCAAACCCTGGTCTAGAGAAAATGAAAGCAGATCTGATATAGAGCCTCAGTCTTCACATCTGCAAGATGGGGACACTGAAGACAGGTGGGTGGTAACTCCCTCAAGTCAGTGTGGCCCACAACCTGTTCCTCTCACTCTCTTTCTCTCTCCTTCTCTCTCTGCCTCTCTTCCTTTCCTTCCTCCCTTTCTTTCTCCTTCTCTCTTGCCTGTGCAAACGAACTCCAGATATATGTACCATTTTTCTTCCTTCTTTTCTTCCTTCCTTCCTTCCTTTCTTTTTCTTTTTCTTTTTTTCTTTTTTTTTCTTTTCTTTTTTTTTTTTTTTTGGTTTTTCGAGGTAGGGTTTCACTCTAGCCCAGGCTGACCTGGAATTCACTATGGAGTCTCAGGGTGGCCTCGAACTCACGGCGATCCTCCTACCTCTGCCTCCGGAGTGCTGGGATTAAAGGCGTGCGCCACCACGCCCGGCTTCTTCCTTTCTTTTTCTTTCTTCCAATGTTAGTGATAGAACCCAATATACTGTGCATGCTAGGCAAACCCTCTACTATTGAGCTACATCCCCAGCCCTCCTTTTCTTTCCTTTCTTTTTCTCAGGTAGGGTCTCACTCAAGCCCAGGCAGACTTGGAATTCACTATGTAGTCTCAGGGTGGCCTCAAACTCATTGCAGTCCTCCTACCTCTGCTTCTCGAGTGCTGGGATTAAAAGTGTGCACCACCATGCCTGGCTTCTTTTCATTTTGAGACAGTTACACTCAGTTGACCTGGCAAGACTTGACTTAAACTTTTTTTTTTTTTTGGTGGGGAGGCAGGGGTTCGAGGTAGGGTCTAACTCTACCAGGCTAACCTGGAATTCACTATGTAGTTTCAGGCTGTCCTTGAGCTCACAGCAATTGATCTTCCTACCTCTGCCTCCCTAGTGCTGAGATTAAAGGCATGCTCCACCATGCCCAGCTAACCTTGGGCTTTTTTGTTGTTGTTGTTAGAGACAGAGAGAGGGAGAGAAAGACAGAGAGTGAGAATGGGTACACCAGGACCTCTAGCCACTGCAAATGAGCTCCAGACCCATACGCCACCATATGCATCTGGCTTACGTGGGACCTGGAGAATCAAACCTGGATCCTTAGCCTTCGAAGGCAAGCGCCTTAACCACTAAGCCATCTCTCCAGCCTTAACCTTGAACTTTTGATCCTCCTGCCTCAGCCTCCCAAGTAGCCAGGAATAAAGGGTCATGCCACCATATTCCCCTTATTACAGCTGTAAAGCAGGTTGAGGAACTGAGGTGAAGTTGAAGAAAATTTCTGGTCAAAGCAAAGAAACAGAAGCCTCGCTGGCCACAGGATGCGCAAGCTGGATTTCTGCCCAAGATGCTAGCATGCGCCTTCTTGGCTCCCTCCTCATTCTGTCTCCAGCTGTGTTTCCTTTGGGTCTCTGCCCAGCTTGGAGAAGCTGCATCAGTCCCTTTCACCTCCTGACTACCCTCAGCCCAGTGCCCACCCAAGCTGTTCCTCAGGAAAGACCCCCTCCCGCTCACTCTGCCCGGAACAGTTTATGTGCCTATTGTGGGTCATGGTGGGCCTGTCTGGGGACACGTGACAGAGGACCCAGTTGAAATGAGGGGAGGGACATGGGGGAAGGCAGATGTCCAACCTTGATTACATCTGTTTTCAGAATACAACTGGACAAAACAGTCCCCATGGAGCCTGGACAGTTACCAAATAGGGAAAAGGGAAATATGGGAGTAGGGCTTTCTGAGTTCAACTGTTGGCTGGCTTTCTGGGGTTACTAAAGCCTAGAGAGCTGCTGTGTCACCTTCTCCTTTTCTTTCCCATTTCCTCCTTGAAAGCCAGTTCCTTTTTCCAGGGAAAGAGCCAGAGCCATGGCCCTGGTCCCTGCAGACCTTTCCAGGTTTGAAACTAGAAGACTTGGGGCTGGGCAGATGGCTCAGTGGTTAAAGGTGCTTGTCTGAAAGTGGAAGAGTCTAAGGTTTTGATGAGGTGTCACTTCCTCAGGCCTTGGGTCATACACACCCTTCACTTGGGCCTTTTCTTCCTCTTTTTATTTATTTATAATTTAATTTATTGTTTTTATTGACAACTTCCATAATTGTATCTTCCGCTTTTTAAAAGATCACATTGGCCGGGCGTGGTGGTGCACGCCTTTAATCCCAGCACTCAGGAGGCAGAGGTAGGAGGATTGCTGTGAGTTCAAGGCCACCCTGAGACTACATAGTGAATTCCAGGTCAGCCTGAGCTAGAGTGAGACCCTACCTCGAAAAACCTAAAATAAATAAATAAAATAAAATAAAATAAAAGATCACATTGGCCAGGCGTGGTGGTGCACACTTTTAACCCCAGCACTAGGGAGGAAGAGGTAGGAAGATCGCCATGAGTTAAGGCCACCCTGAAACAACACAGTGAATCCCAGGTCAGCCTGGGCTAGAGTGAGACCCTACCTCAAAAAATAAAATAAGGGCTGGAGAGATGGCTTAGTGGTTAAGTGCTTGCCTGTGAAGCCTAAGGACCCCCCTTCGAGGCTTGATTCTCCAGGGCCCACGTTAGCCAGATGCACAAGGGGGCACATGCGTCTAGAATTCGTTTGCAGTGGCTGGAGGCCCTGGCGCACCCATTCTCTCTCTCTTTCTCTACCTGCCTCTTCCTCTCTCTGTCTGTCACTCTCAAATAAATAAATAAAAATGAATTAAAAAATAAAATAAAATAAAATAAAATAAAATAAAATAAAATAAAAGATCACGTTGTAGCTGGACATGGTGGCACACGCCTTTAGTCTCAGCACTTGGGAGGCAGAGGTAGGAGGATTGCTATGAATTCCAGGCCACCCTGAGACTACATAGTGAATTCCAGGTCAGCCTAAGCCAGAGTGAGACCCTACTTCGGAAAAAAAAAAAAAAAAGGGTGGAGGGAGCTGGAGAGATGGCTTAGCAGTTAAGGTACTTGTCTGTAAAGCCAAAGGACACCAGTTCGATTCCCAAGGATCCACATAAGCCAGATGCACAAGTTGCATGTGTCCGGAGTTCATTTGCAGCTGCTGGAGGCCCTGACATGCCCATTCTCTTTCTCCCTCTCTTCTCTTTCTGCTTGCAAATATATAAATAAATAAAAACTAAAAACAAAGCCAGGGGCTGGAGAGATGGCTTAGCAGTTAAGGTGTTTGCCTGCAAAGCCTAAGGACCCAGGTTCAATTCCCCAATACCCACGTAAGCCAGATGCACATGGTGGTGCATGTGTCTGAAGTTCGTTTGCAGTGGCTGGAGGCGCTGGTACACCCATTTTCTCTCTCTCCCTCTCCTGTTTATTTTTTCCTTTCTCTCATAAATAAATAAAAGATAAAAATAAGTAAATAAATCAGGCATGGTGACGCACGCCTTTAATCCCAGCACTCGGGAGGCAGAGGTAGGAGGATTGCCATGAGTTCAAGGCCACCCTGAGACTCCATAGTGAATTCCAGGTCAGCCTGGGCTAGAGTGAGACCCTACCTCGAAAAAACAAACAAACAAAAAAAAGTAAATAAATAAAGAAAACAAAGCCAGGTGTGGTGGTGCACACCTGTAATCCCAACACTGAGGAAGCAGAGGTAGGAGGGTTGCCATTGAGTTTGAGGCTACCCTGAGACTACATAATGAATTCCAGCTCAGCATGGGCTAGAGTAGACCCTACTTCGAAAAACCAACAAAATAAAATAAAAACAAAAGAAAACAAACAAAGAGTGGAAGCCATAGCATATTTTTCTACCCTTTCCAAACCCTCCACTAGCTCCTCATAACATGATTAAACTCAATTTTTTTATTTATTCGAGAGACAGAGAGAGAGAGAGAAAAAATGGGCACACTAGGGCCTCCAACCAGTGCAAACGCACTCCAGATGCATGCCTCCCTGTGCATCTGGCTTATTTGATTCTGGGGAATTGAACCAGGGTCCTTTGGCTTTGCAGGCAAATGCCTTAACCACTTAAGCCATCCCTCCAGCCCTATACTCAATTTTTTGCTGTGACCCCCAAACACTCTACGTGACCCAGCTCCTTGCTAGGAGGTAGCTCCATGACTCCATCTTTCCACCACAAGTTGGATCAGACTTGGCTTTCTAATGGACTCTTCTGGCCACAGCGGCATCTATACCCACGTCAGCCCACTGAGAGGCCCCTCGCATTATTACCTGTCATTCTGTTTAGTTCTGGATTGCCTGGGTCTCCTAGCACACTCTAAGACAGGAGCCTGACACCCAAGTACACGCTGAGTCCACAAACACTTGTGGAATTCAAGAAAGGGTGTTTGCTATCATCAGCACCCTTACACAGGGGGGGATTTTATGGTGGGCTGTGTGGCCCTGGCCTAATTTTCTGCTGAGCCTCTAAGCTCTTTCTGCTTCCTGCTGGCACCACCCATCTCCCTGCATTTCTCTTGGGTTAACTGGAGCTGGTCTGTAGCCAGGAATGTCATACTTCCCTAATCTCTTCAGAAGGTTGAATGATCCCTAAGATCCTAGGAGGTACCCTTTTGGGACCTCAGCTGGCCTTGCAGAAATCAGAACTTCTTTTTTAAACTTATTATTTTTAAAATATTTTATTTGTTTCCAAGCAGAGAAAGAGAAGGGCGGGGAGAATGGGCATCCTAGGACCTCTTGCTACTGCAAACCAATTCCAGATGCATGTGCCACCTTGTGCATCTGGCTTATGTGGGTCCTTAGGCTTCACAGGCAAGCACTTAACTGCTAAGCCATCTCTCCAGCCCTAAACTTATTTTTATTTATTTATTTGACAGAGAGAGAGAGAGAGAGAGAGAGAGAGAGAGCGAGCGCTGGGCATGGTGGTGCACGCCTTTAAACCCAGCACTTGGGAGGTAGAGGTAGGAGTATCACTGTGAGTTCAAAGACACCCTAAGACTACATAGTGAATTCCAGGTCAGCTTGGGCTAGAGCAAGTCCCTACCTCCAGCCCCCCAATGAAGTTATGAAATTTGCAGGAAAGAAAGTATTATACCAAGTGAGGTAACCCAGGCCCAGAAAGCCAAATGTCACATGTTCTCTCTCATATGTGGATCCTAGCTACAAATGACTGGACTTCTGTGTGAGTAGGAAGAAAACTCAGTAGCAGAGGCCAGTAAGCTAGAAAGGAGGTATAAAGGGAATAGAAAGGGAGGGGGTTGCCGGGCGTGGTGGCGCACGCCTTTATTCCCAGCACTCGGGAGGCTGAGGTAGGAGGATCGCCATGAGTTCGAAGCCACCCTGAGACTCCATAGTGAATTCCAGGTCAGCCTGGGCTACAGTGAGACCCTACCTCGAAAAACCAAAAAAAAAAAAAAAAAAAAAAAAAAAAAAAAAAAAAAAAGAAAGGGAGGGGGTGACTTAATAGATGGTATTGTATATATGTAAGTAAAAGAACAGATAAATGGGGTGAAAAGGCCCAAGTGAGGTCAGGGGAAGAGATTGAATAAAGGAAAGGTTGAGAAAGGGCTAATCAAAATCTAAAAGGATATAAATAAGTCATATGGAAACTACTTTTTTGGACAATGGAACACACAGGAGTCATAGATTGTTACTAGAAAAATTTCAGTGCCAGGGATGGGATTCCTTCCAGTGAGTTGTTGGCCAGGGAGGTCCCCCAAAACATTACAGGCCATTGCTGAGGCCCTTAGTTTCCCACCAGGAATAGATGGCAAAACCCTATTGCTGAAGACTCCACATACTTAGGCTGCAAGGTCACTGAGAAACCCTGCTGGAGCTGAGCTGAAAACCTCCTCCATGTAGACCTGCTGACAGAAAGCTGGAAGAAGCAATTCTGCATGCAGTTCAATGGGAGAAAGAGAAATCACCAGTGAAGATACTCAACAGTGGACACTGCAAGCCTTATATTTGGCCAGCTAGGCCAAATGAGCCAACAGGTACAATAGGCTGCCATGGTGGGGCCTAACTGCCCTCTAATTGGACTGGAGGCCCGCTCCACGGGAGGGAATACATGCCTGATACTGAAAACCTACAACAGGGTTGTAGAGCCCTAGGGGTGTAATGTCTGCTGCTGTCTGGCTAAATGTATATACTATGCTCATGAAACTGTCCGGTAAGCACTTCTCTTCATGTCCATACCCATATATTAATGCTACTCTCACTTTTTCATTAGAGAACTTTCTCTTTTCAGATGGCAGTGACCTTGGGATGACTCAGAAGGCACCATGGTGCTGAGAAGTGACAGAGGAGTGCTCAGCACTGAAATATCTCTATCACACCTTCCATGGCTCAGGGTCCGTTGTGGAAGAGGTGGCAGAAAGAATGTAAGAGCAAAAGAAAGAGTAGGACTCCTTACAACATGTTTCTCCAGACACAAAATGGCCTGGATATCCATAACCTCACAAGACCATCATAATCAGAGGAAAAGATCATGACAGCAAAATAAAAGAGAGACTGATTGAGAGGAGGAGGGGATATGATGGAGAGTGGAGTTTCAAAGGGGAAAGTTGGGGGAGGGAGGGAATTACCATGGGATATTGTTTACAACTATGGAAGTTGTCAAGAAAAAAAATGTAAAAATAAACAAATTAATTAAAAGTATGTAAGAGCCCCCCCCCCCGAAAAAAATGTAAAAAGAGAGAGAACTGGAGAGATGGCTTAGAGGTTAAGGCACTGGCCTGCAAAGCCAAAGGACCCAGGTTCAATTCTCCTGGACCCACATAATCCAGAGACACAAGCTGGCGCATGCATCTGGAGTTCATCTGCAGCAGCTAGAGGGCAGCATTTTCTCTCCGTCCCTCTTTCTCTCTCAAATAAACAAACTAAAACAGAAAGAGAGAGAGAGAGAGAGAGACAGAGAGAGAGAGAGAGGGAGGGAGGGTTATTAAGCATGCCAGGGCCTCTAGCCACTGCAGTCAAACTCCAGATGCATAAGCCACTTTGTGTATCTGGCTTTATATGAGTACTGTTTGAACCCAGGGCGTCAGGCTTTGCAGGCAAGCACCCTAACCACTTAGCCATATCTCCAGCCCCAGAAATCAGAACTTCTTGATCCAACTCACTCCCAGGATCCCTCCTTCCAACACGCTAATCTGGTCTGGGACTATAGGTATGCTTTCTTTGGGAGGCAGGAAGCATGTCTTCTCCTCTAAACCAGAATGCACCCTGGTGAGTGAGAGGCTGCTGGCCATGTTGAGCTCTCTCTCACTGCCTCATAGGTCAAAACTTCAGACCTGAGGTAAGACCATCAGTTTCCAATCCATCCACATGGTAGGAGTTTTTCTTTTATATTTTATTTTTTATTTATTTATTAGAGACAGAAAGAGGGAGAGGGAGAGAGATAGAGAAAGTGAGAATGGGCACGCCAGGGCCTCTAGCCACTGCAAATGAACTCCAGATGCATGAGCCACCATGTGCATCTGGCTTACATGGGACCTGGAGAATCGAACCTGGGTCCTTAGGCTTCACAGGCATGCGCCTTAACCATTAAGCCATATCTCCAGCCCATGGTAGGAGTTTTTAAAAGTAGAGAGTTTTTTTTTAATTTTTAAAAATCATGTTTTATTTTTATTATTATTATGGTTTTTCGAGGTAGGGTTTCACTCTAGCCCAGGCTGACTTGGAATTCACTATGTAGTCTCAGCGTAGTCTTAAACTCTTGGCAATCCTCCTACCTCTGCCTGCTGAGTGCTGGGATTTAAAAGTGTGTGCCACCATGCCTGGCTTTTTTTTTTATTAATAAATTCCATAATTATAGACAATAACCCATGGTAATTCCCCCCTCCCACTTTCCCCTTTGAAACTCCACTCTCTATCATACCCATTCCCTCCCCCCACCTCTGCCAATCAGTCTCTCTCTCTTTTTTTTTAAATTAGTTAATTTATTTATTTTTTGGTTTTACAAGGTAGGGTCTCACTCTGGTCCAGGCTGACCTGAAATTAACTAGGTAGTCTCAGGGTGGCCTTGAACTCACAGTGATCCTCCTACCTCTGCCTCCTGAGTGCTGGGATTAAAGACGTGTGCCACCACGCCCAGCCACACCCAGCCTTTCAATGTGATTTTTTTATTTGTGTGTGTATGAATGTATGGTTGATAGAACATGTCCATCATCACAGAGGTTCTACTGAGCCATGCCACTCTAAACGAAGCCACCAAAATTACTCTGCTGAAAAGCTAGCATAATGCTAGAGATCACTTAAAAGGTACAGGACTTTTCCATGGGGGTCTGTGAAAGCTCATTCTCCCCTGGTATAAGTGACATGTGAGCCGGGCATGGTGGTGCACGCCTTTAATCCCAGCACTCAGGAGGCAGAGGTAGGAGGTCACCATGAGCTCAAGACCACCCTGAGACTACATAATGAATTCCAGGTCAACCTGGGCTAGAGTGAGACCCTACCTCGAAAAACCAAAAAATAAAAAATAAATAAAATAAATAAAATAAATATATGTATGAACATTAAGAGAAGTGCTTACCAGGCAGTTTGGTGAGCATAGTATATACATTTATCCAGACAGCAGCAGACGTTCCACCCCTAGGACTCATGACTACCCCTGTTGTAGGTTTTCAGTATCAGGGATGTATTCCCTCCCATGGAACGGGCCTCCAGTCAAATTAGAGGGTGGTTGGTTTCCCCGATAACAGATGTGCCACTATTGCACCAGTTGGCTAATTTGGCTTGATTGGCCAAATATAGGTCTTGCAGTGTCCACTGTTGAGTATCTTCACTGGTGATTTCTCTCTCTCCCATTTGCATGTGTTTTGTATGTGTGATGTTCCTCAGCTAGTTGAACCTTCTCAGTTAGAACCCAAGTATTCTAAAACCCCTCAGCTGGGACCCAAATTCAACTGGTTGGCCTCTCCTCTATGTCACACTGTCCTCTGATTTCAGACATTCAGGAAGTGACTAGCTGTCACCCTGTCTTCTTTTTTTTTGGAGAAGTCTGGAATTGAATTCTGCATGCTCCGCTCCTATGGCTGTAAATAAGTTGGCTCTTGGCTGTCTAGCCTGAAGCATTAGGGCGTCATATAGGGAATATAGGTGGAGGAGGGGACCACCACCTTGGGGATGCTGAATGTTAACTTAGAACAGGGAGCAAATGTGGAATCCAAGGCCCTGGTAAGGCCTGCACCTCCCCCATTTCCTGTGTGCTCAGGCTTTCAGGTCCAAACTCACCATCTCTTCATTCCTCATCCTCCTCAGCCTGGGCACAGGCTGCCCCTTCCCCTTCTCTTGCCTACCTTATCCTCCACTCTTCTCCCAGTATGCAGCCCATTGTCTTTGCCTCTGAAGGCTCCCTGGTGCACCCACTTGCCTGGCACTCTTTGCAGCCTTATCTTCCTGTGCACAAGGCTTGTTTATATGCTGGTTTCCCCCACATCTCTGTGGGGCTCCTTGAACACAAAGCCTTATTTATCATTTGTTCCTGAAGTCCTAGGTAGGACAGGCCTCAACACATATCCGGCCTAGCTGAGCGCAGAAATGGGAACATCACACCACATCACACACTTACAGGGTCAGGAAGACCCAAGGAGACGCCTCTTCCCCTGGTCTATTCTTGGCTGAAAGGGCTTCTCTCATCTTGTCCCAGAATGGCTGGAGAAACACTCCCTTTAGAAACAGCACACCAGGATACAAGTCTCTTTGGCCCCGGCTGCCCGCTTACCCTAGAAACTTTAAGGGTAACTGACACCGCAGAACAGGGTGTCTGAGCAGCTCCACGCAGCCTGAAGGAGGCTCTGCTGGAGCCTCCCTTCCCCCACTGGCAGGGGCTGGGAGAAGGGTGACCCTACTCTCTCTCAGCTGCTAAGAGAGAACAAGGGAGTTAAAACCTGAGCTAGAGGCCTGGAGGGATGGCTTAGCGGTTAAGGCTTTTAAAGGACCCAGGTTCAATTCCCCACATTAGCCAGATGCCCAAGGGGGCACATGCACCTGGAGTTCGTTTGCAGTGGCTGGAGGCTCTGGCGTGCCCATTCCCTCTCTCTCTCTCACTCCCTTTTTCTCTGTCAAATAAACATTTTTTTAAAAAAGTGTTCCTTAAAAAACAAACAAACAAACAACAACAAATAAAAAGCCCTGAGCTAGAGCCAGGCGTGGTGGCACACACCTTTAATCCCAGCACTCAGGAGGAAGACGTAGGAGGATCACTGTGAGTTCGTTTGAGGCCACCCTGAGACTACATAGTGAATTCCTGGTCAGCCTGAGCTAGACTGAGATTCTACCTAGAAAAGCAAGCAAGCAAACAAACAAACAAAACCCTGAGCTACTTTGGCTTTTTCACACAGGTTTGTTTTATCTTTTTAAATATTTTTTGGGGGGAGGGAGTTCGAGGCTTTTCGAGGTAGGGTCTCACGCTAGCTCAGGCTGACCTGGAATTCACTATGTAATCTCAGGGTGGCCTCAAATGAACTCACAGTGATCCTCCTACCTCTGCCTCTCAAGTGCTGGGACTAAAGGCGTGCTTTTTTATTTTTATTTTTTAAGAAAGAGTCTCTCATTGGCCTGGAGCTCACCAAGTAGAGTAGAATGGTTGTCCAGTAAGCCCCAGAGAGTCGCCTGTCTGCAGTTCTCTAATGCTGGGATTGCAGCCATGTGCCATCACACCTGGCATTCTTTCTTACATGGGAACTGCGGATGGAACTCAGGTCCTCATTCTGTGAGGCAAATACTTCACTGACAGAACTCTCTCTCAAGCACACTGCGAGTTTTTGTTTTTGAGGTAGGGTCTTGCTCTAGCCCAGGCTAGACTATGTAGTCTTACAGTAGACTCGAACTCATGGTGATCCTCTTACGTCTGTCTCCTACGTGTTGGAATTAAAGGCGTGAGCCACCAGGCCTGGCTCTCCTACAACTTTTTTTTTTTAGATTTTCTTTTGCTTGTTTGCCTGCTTTCTTTCTTTCTTTCTTTCTTTTTTTTTTTTTTTTGAAGTAGGGTCTCACGCTAGCTCAGGCTGACCTGGAATTCACTATGTACTCTCGTGGTGGCCTTGAACTCATGGTGATCCTCCTACCTCTGCTTCCCAAGTGCTAGGATTAAAAGCATGCAGCAGCATGCCCAGCTCTTTTCATTTTTATTTACTTATTAGAGACAGAGAAAGTGAGAATGGGCATGCCAGGGCTCTAGCCACTGTAAACGAACTCCAGATACACGTGCCACCATGTGCATCTGGCTTATGTGGGACCTGGAGAATCGAACCTGGGTCCTTAGGCTTCACAGGCATATGCCTTAACCACTAAGCCATCTCGTTAGCTCTCTCCTACAACTTTTTTTTTTTTTTTTTGTTTTTCGAGGTAGGGTCTCACTCTAGCCCAGGCTGACCTGGAATTCACTATGGAGTCTCACGGTGACCATGAACTCACGGCAATCCTCCTACCTCTGCCTCCCGAGTGCTGGGATTAAAGGTGTGGCACCACCACGCCCAGCCTCTCCTACAATTTTTAATGCTAGCTATGTAGTGAGTTTCAGGCCAGCCTCAGCTAAATAAAGTTCTAACGTCCTCCCCCCGCCCCAAAAAAAAAAGAAAAAAGAAAGGAGGCTGGAGAGATGACTTAGTGGTTAAAACACTTGCCTGAGAAGCCTCAGGACCCAGGTTTGACTCCCCCAAACTCACATAAGGCAGACACACAAGGTGACGCATGTGCATAGGTGGCACACGTGCATGCGTCTGGAGTTCATTTGCAGTGGCCAGAGGCCCTGGCGTGCCAATTCTCTCTTTCACTCAAAAAAGGCGGGTGCTGAAGGGATGGCTTAGCAATTAAGGTATTTGCCTGCAAAGCCAAAGGACCCTGGTTTGATTCCCCAGGACCTACATTAGCCAGATGCACAAGGGGACACACGCATCTGGAGTTCGTTTGCATTTGTTGCAGGCCCTGGCATGCCCATTCTGTCTCGCCCTCTTTCTTTGTCAAATAAATAAAAATAAAATAAAAAAAGAAAAAGAAGCCGGGCGTGGTGGCACACACGTTTAATCCCAGCACTCGGGAGGCAGAGGTAGGAGGATCGCTGTGAGTTCAAGGCCACCCTGAGACTACAGAGTGAATTCCAGGTCAGCCTGGATTAGAGTGAGATCCTACCTCGAAAAAACAAAAAGGAAAAAAAATTTTTTAAAAAAATATTTTATTTATTTGAGAGAGTCAGAGAGGGAGAGAGAGACAGAGTGAATGGGCACGTCAGGGCTTCCAGCCACTGCAAACTCCAGATCGTGCATCTGGCTTATGTGGGTCCTGGGGAATTGAACCCATTCTTCCAGGCCCTCCCCAAAAATTTAATAGACATTGTAGTTATACACACTTATGGGGTGCAATGTGACCTTAAATGCATGAACACCATATATAATTTATGATTTCTTTGTGTTGGGAACATTCAAAACCCTTTCCATCTGAGCAAGCATGTACATATATATCAGTTTTTACATGGAGGTAGGGCTTTGACCCAGTTGAGACTGGGGTCTTCAAAAGTCCTGGCTGTCTAGCGAGGCTTTGTCTAGAGATGTTGCTGAAATACTAGAGTCACAAATCTTTGCTCAGGTCACCTCATCTTAGGTGTGACCAGCTCCAGGCTGCTGGCAGACACTGCCAGAACAGGCAGCGCAGTTTTCTTGGCATCCCAAAGGACCCCTCCTTGGCATTCTCACCACAAAAGCCAGAGAGAGCCTGGAATAGAAATTGGGGGGTGCCCGAGACAGTCACTCAGCTCTGGCCTCAGTGTGGTCTGTCTATGGTCAACAAATATGCATAGTCAGCACAGCGCTGGGCAGAGAGGTGGTGTGGGGAGGAGCCCCAGCCCCACCCTTAAACCGTCCAGTCTGTTGGGGGTGGAAATGGGGAAAGGCATAGCATGGGCCATGGTGGGAATACAGAAGAGGAGCCTGACCTAGCCAGGGTGCAGTGTAGCAAGGAGCTCAAGGAACGCAGGCTGTCTGGTACAAGAGGCATTGAAGGATGAGTGAGTGGGGAGGAAGAGTAGGTGTTGTGGTCACCTTTGCTGGGACAAAGCAGCTGACCAAAAGCAGCTCATGGGAGGACAGATTTTTATTGTTTTTTTTTTTCCCCAAGGTAGGGTCTCACTCTAGCTCAGGCTGACCTAGAATTCACAAGTCTCAGGGTGGCCTCTAATGGTCATCCTACCTCTGCCTTCCAAGTGCTGGGATTATAGGTGTGCACCACCACACCTGGCTAGCTCTGGGTTTTGAACCCTAGGAATGCATAAACTGGCATGGTGGCAAGAGCCTGTAATCTCAGGAGGTAGAGGCAGTAGGATCTGAAGTTCAAGATCATTCTTGGATGCATAGGGAGTTGGAGACTAGCTGGGATACATGAGACCCTGTCTTTAAAAAAAAAAAAAAAAAAAAAAGCCAGACACAAGGCTGGAGAGATGTCTTAGCAGTTAAGGCAGTTGCTTGCAAAGCCAAAGGACCCAGGTTCAATCCCCCAGGACCCATGTGAACCAGATGCACAAGGTGGTGCATGTGTCTGGAGTTTGTTTGCCATGGCTAGAGGCCCTGGGTGTGCCCATTCTCCCTTGTCACAAGCTGGGAGGTAGCGAGGAGGAGCTAGCCCCTGAACAGCCAATGGGGCTGGATTGACTAATAAACTTTAAGTCCCGCCCCCAGTGACACACCTCTTTCAGCAAGGTGCTACCTTCCACCTCAGGCTATAGGGACATTTTACATTCAGACCACAAGGGACAAATGCAGAAGCAAGGAAGTGACTCTCCCCAAAAGAAGAGCAATCACCTTGTGGGGGGCCTCTGGTTGGCCAGAAGCTCCGCCTGAGTGATGCTAACCCACCTGTCCACTTTGTGATCCAGCTGTGCCTTACCTGATGTTTGCTGCTCTTGTGTATGTTGTCAAGGCTGTTCCTGACTTTAAGGTCTCCTCAGACTTTCCACTACCTAAATCTAAAAGCAGCAAGAGGCCCTGATGCGCCTATTCTCTCCCTGCTAGCAAATAATAAAAACATTTGGGGCTGGAGAGATGACTCAGCGGTTAAGGCTCTTGCTTGCAAAGTCTTAGGACCTGGGTTCAATCCCCCAGTACCCACATAAAGCTAGATGCACAAAGTAGCACATGCATATGGAGTTCTTTTGCAGTGGCTGGAGGTCCTTGTGCACCCATTTTTTTCTCTTCTCTCTGCATTTGCATATAAAAAAAGAAAAAAAAATTAAGCCGATGACTCCCACCTTGAATCCCAGCACTCAGGAGGCAGAGGTAGGGGGAATCACTGAGTTAAGGCCAGCCTTGGAGCTACAGAATGAGTTCCAGGTCAGCCTTGGCTAGAGACTCTACCTCAAAAAAAAAAAAAAAAAAAAAAAAAAAAAAAATTACATCATAGCTATCTGAATTTGGCTTTATGCGCCATTTTTTTCCTCTCAGGGTAGGGTCTCACTCTAGTCCAGGCTGACATTGAATTCACTATGTAGCCTCAGGCTGGCCTCAAACTCACGGACTCCCACCTCTGCCTCTGGAATGCTGGGATTAAAGGCAAGGCGTGCACCACTATGCCCAACTGTTTATACCCATTTTTATAGAGTTCCAGGTCTGCCTGGGCTAGAATGAGACCCTATCGGAATTATTTTTTTTTTTTAATGTACTTGTGAGAAAGAGGCCGAGAGAATATGAATGTGCCGGCCAGGGCGTCCTAGCCACTGCAAACGAGGTCCAGACGCACGCGCCACCTTGTGCACCATGCTTTTTAAAGTGGATACTGGGGGAATCAAACCCTAGTCTTTAGGCTTTGCAGGGAAGCACCTTCACTGCTAAGTCATCTCTCCAGCCCTTTATCCCCATTTCTGTCCTCCTGGTCTCTGTTCATGTGTAGATTTGAAGTAATGATCCCTAAGGACAGGTCTTGGATCAAACACCAACAAACAAGAAATTTATTTGAAGCCGGGCATGATAGCCTCACCTCAGTTCATTCTCAAGCTGTGAGTTGGATCAAACACCAACAAACAAGAAATTTATTTGAAGCCGGGCATGATAGCCTCACCTCAGTTCATTCTCAAGCTGTGAGTTGGGCATATTTACCTTCCCTGAGTCTAACACCTAGTTTAACACCTTCAAGGTCACACCATTGTGAAGATTTAATCTATTCTAGCTCCGTTTTCTCTTGACCTCCCTCCCCCGCCCGGCCCCAGTTCCCCAAGCGGCAGGCAGCCAGCGTCATGGAATATCCAAGGCTGCCCATCTAGGGCATGTGCAGTGCCAGTCCAACAGCAGGTGGCAGGCAAACTTATCTTGCTCTCAAGCCAAGCACGGGGAGATCGGCTTACTCAGGAGGCCACAAGTGGGTGGAGCCCTGGAAAGGGGGACCTGCCTTTGCCGGGTCTCCAGCCACGCTAAGCTTTACAGCAGTGCTGGGGATGAGCCCACGGCCTTGTTCATGTGCTGGGCAGCTGGCCTGACTTCCATCCCCAGCCGTCCAGAGGCTCGAGTGAAGAAGTCTCTCCCGGTCCACCTGCTTAGCACTTTCCCCACGGTTCAAAGCCATCTTCATCATTAATGAAGACGGTGCCGTCTTCCCACCCCGGCCCAACGCCGGGCTGCTTCTACTCGGGCAGCAACTAGCTCATCTTGGGAAGTCAGACTTGGCCGGCCAAGTGGACCCGGGAGGATAGACGACAACCCGCCACCTTCCTCCCCCCGACCCCCACCCCCCAGGGCACTACGTCACCAGGACCCGCCTCCGCACTGGGGCTGAGCCAGAGACGCCCCCTCCCTAGAAAAAAGCCCCAACAGCCTCATGCGCCCTAATATACCCAGCCAGCCCAGCAGCACCCCACGGGTGTGTCTCATCGGGGAAACTGAGGCGAGGGCGCCGTTCGTGATTTCATCCCTCCCTCGGTCTGTATCCTGGGGACAACAGCGAGGCTAGTTTTCTCACTCCTAAGAGCCACGCGGGACAACAGGGAAGCTGGGGAGGAGGGGGGAACCCGAAAGCAATCAAGATCTGGGGAGCCAGCCAACACTGCCACACTCAAGATGGCGGCACGGCCGCGGCGAGGTCCCTCAGAGGCGGTCCCGACGCATGCGCAGCGCGGAGTCCCGGGCCGGGACACAAGATGGCGGGCGCGGCGCTGGGGAGGGCGAGGCGGAGGCGGCAAAACGGGCGGTCGAGCAGAACGTGCAGCCGCGTCCCCTCGAGTCCGCTTCGGGCAGGTAAGCGCCCCAGGAAGCCGAGGTTCCGCTGCGAGTCGAGCCGGGGTCCGGGAGTCCGATGCTGCACGGCGGAGGGCCCCCTCCGGCGCTTTCCGCTCGGGGCTGCCGCTCGCCCGGGTCTCTTTGGCCGCCGCCATCTTAAGAGCTGCGGGTGGACAGCCCGGCCCATGGCCGGGGTGAGTGAGGTGGGCCCGGAGAGCGCGGGCGGAGCGGCCTCCAGGGTCCCCTCCGCTGCCGCCGCCGCCACCGCCTTTGTGTCGGGCTCCGACTCCGAGTCGCCTCAGCCCGGGGGGCGGGAGCGCGCGGCGGGGCGGGGGGCGGAGCCCGGGAGATGGGCCGGCGCGTGCGCGCGCGCCACACAGCCCGCCCCCGCAGGGGCTGGGGGAGGGGCGGCCGGGCGCGCGCGCCGGCGTACTTGTGCCCCGCCTCGCGCACGCGCGTCTCCTCCCCGGCCCCCTCGCGCCTGCGTACTTCGCAAGCCCCTGGGCGCTCCTCCTTCCTGGCCCAGAGCATTGTGATTGGGTCAGTGCTGAGATCCTCCCGCCCCATCTCGCCCCTCATCCCGGAATCTGATTATTTTCCTTCTGGCGGGGTTCCGGTGGTTGCGCAGATACTGTTGTTTTTTTGTTCTTACGCTCTGCTACGCGTCTCCAGTTTCGGTATGCGTGGGGGTCGGGAAGGCATTGGCCAAATAAAGACATTTACCTAACCAGAGACACTGTGTCGCGCTGCAAGTGACAGGGACCCGGTGGTTCCGGTTTCTAAACCGGGAGACGACCGAAGGACCTTGGGACTGGTCAACTCCCAAGCTAGTACTTGTGGCCACAGACCTGCTGCACTTATCTCAGCCAGTCTATTTTTAATTTTTTGTGGTGTTGGGAATCGAATCATGCCTGGCAATCACTGCACCACCGAGCTACACCCTCAGCCCTTAGCGATTTTTTTTTTCTTTTTTGGAAGCAAAGCGTTTTATTACTAATTGTTTCTGTTCCAGGCTGACCTGGAACTCTTACCCAGCTCAGGCTGGCCTGAAGCTCATGACAATTCTCCAGCCTCAGCCTCCCGAGTGCTGAGATGAAAGGCGTGAGTACTACGCCGGGTTTCCTTAGCAATTTTTGTAAAATTAATTTTATTTATTTATGAGAGAACGGGCGCGCCAGGGCCTCTAGCCATTGCAAACAAACTCATGTGCATCTGGCTTGTGTGGGTTCTTAGGAATCAAACATGGGTCCTTAGGCTTCGCAGGCAAGCACTTTAACTGATAAGCCATCTCTTCGTTCCCCTTTAGCAAATTTGAATTTGGTAAAAATTTCAGGTGGTATAAAGTGAAAAAATAACTCATCTTGACAGAGTCTTACTCAGAATGCGTTAAAGTTACAGAATCTTAGCGAGGATGGTGGTGCAAACCTGTTTTACTTTTGTAGCGCCTTCTCTGGGCTGTGGTTAAAGTTTTAATTATTTTATTTATTTATTTATTTTGGTTTTTCGAGGTAGTGACCTGGAATTCACTCTGTAGTTTCGGGGTGGCCTCAATCAGGGGCTGGATTGTTAGGATTAAAGGCAGACACCACCACACCTGGATTAAATATTTTTATTATTTTTAAAAAAAATTTTTACAAGCCTCCAGATGATTCTGGTAACAGCCAATTCTGGCACTTGTCATACTGCCTGGCTGGTGCATCTATGTCACATTTCTTTTGAGTTGTGTATTTTATTTTTATACAAGCAGAGAGATAGAAGACAGACAGAGAATGGGCTGAACTTGAGATGCATGCATCTCTTTGAGCCTCTGGTTTTATGTGGGGGTGGGTACTGGGGAATCAAACCGGGTCTTTGGGCTTTGCTGGCAAGTGCCTTAACCCCTGAGATATCTGTCCAGCCTACAAGATATTTGTTTTTCTTTTTCTTTTTCTTTTTTTTTTTTTTTTTTTTGAGGTAGGGTCTCACTCTATCCCAGGCTGACGTGGACTTCACTATGTAGTCTCAGGGTGGCTTTGAAGAGCAGTTCTTCTACCTCTGCCTTCTGAGTGCTGGGATTAAAGGCCTCCACCACCACGCTCGGCTACAAGACATTTCTTAAGATAAATGTTTTTCAATAAAGGTGAATTAGATGTGCCTATGTGTTTGCATGTTTTTTATTTTTTTTCAGGACACGATTCTAAGAAGTTAGTCCTTGACTAGGTGTGGGTGGCTTAGGGTGGTGACCCAGATCTACAGTATGTGTGCTTTGTTCACTTTTCTTGGGTCTATGGGTACTTTGGTTGGCAGGGCCAATGTGCAAAATAAAGTCATGGGCACCTTTTTTTTTTTAAATTATTAAAATCCAGACATAGTCCACTTAAGGAAGAGGCCGAGATGGAAGGACCACTGAACAGTAGCTGTAGACCAATCTGGGCAATATAGGAATAGCCATCTGACAAGAGAAAAGGGCTGGGTATGCTGGCCCAGTCCTGTTATTGGAACACTTGAGAGGAGGATCAGAAGTTCAAAGTCATCCTCAGTTCAAAGGGAGTTTGAGTCTATCCTGAGCTATATGAGACCCTATCTCCAAAAAAGAAAAGAGGGGACTGGAGAGATGGCTTAGCGGATAAGGCGTTTGCCTGCAAAGTCAAAGGATCCCGGTTCGATTCTCCAGGACCCATGTAAGCCAGATGCACAAAGAGGCGCCCGCATCTGGAGTTCGTTTGCAGTGACTGTGGAGTCCCTGGCGTGCCCATTCTCTTTCTCTCTCTGCCTCTTTCTCTCAAATAAGATATATTAAAAGAAAAGAGAAAACTATATATAGGAGCTAGGCGTGGTGGTGCACACCTTTAATCCTAGCACTCAGGAGGCAAAGGTAGGTGGATCACTGTGAGTTCGAGGTCAGCCTAAGCTAGACTGAGACCCTACCTTGAAAAAACAAATAAACAAAAAAACCACAACTATATAGCTTGGTGGAGTTTGTGTGTGTGTGTGCACACTGTGCGCACACACTTATTTATTTATTTATTTGAGAGAGAAAGAAGCAGATAGAGAATGGGTCTTCAGCCACTGCAAACAAACTCCAGACACATGTGCCACCTTGTGCATCTGGTTTATGTGCTTCCCAGGGAGTCGAACCTGGGACTTTTGGTTTTGCAGGCAAGTACCTTAACCACTAAGTCATCTCTCTAGCCTGTTGAGCATGCTTCCATCCCCCCCCCCCCCCCGAGGTAGGGTCTCACTCTGGTCCAGGCTGACCTGAATCGACTTTTAATCACAGCACTGGGGAGGCTGTGATAGAAGGGTCACCATGAGTTTTAGACCAGTCTTGGTTTCATTGAGTTCTAGGTCAGCCTGGGCTAGAGTGAAATCCATACTCAAAAAAACCGCCGGGCGGGGTAGTGCATGCCTTTAATCCCAGCACTCAGGAGGCTGAGGTAGGAGGATTGCCTTGAGATCAAGGCTACTCTGAGACTTCATAGTGAATTCCAGGTTATCTTGGGCTAGAGTGAAACCCTACCTCAAAAAGCCAAAAATAAATAAATAAATAAATAAACCAACAAACCAGGGCATGGTGGCTTAAGCCTTTAAGCCCAGCACTCAGGAGAATTCCTGTGAGTTCAAGGCCACCCTGAGACTATAGAGTGAATTCCAGCCTGGGCTAGAGTGAGACCCTACTTTGAACCCCCCCACAAAAAAAAACTACAATTTTTAGTCTGGGTGTGTAGCACAGTGATAAGAGTATTTCTTAGCATCTCCAGAACCTGGCTTTGAGCTCTAGCATTGCAAGAAAAATTTAAAAAATTTTAAAGCATTTATTTATTTATTATTGCAAGTAGAGAGAGAGCGATTTGGAGGGGGGAGGGAAAGAGTGAGCTTGCTAGGGCCTCCAGCGACTGCAAATGAACTCCAGATGCATTGCATGCGCCACCTTATGTATCTGGTTCACATGGGCACTGGGGAGTCGAGCCTGAGACCTTATTAACCACTAAGCCATCTCTCCAGCCCCCTTCCCCCAGTGTTTTTGATCAGGCCCAGTGGCATAGGATTGTAATCCCAGCAGGAGGATCACATATTCCAAGCCTGCCTAAAATGCAGATTGAGTCAGACTAACTGGGCCACACCTTTAATCCCAGTACTGGGGAGGCAGAAGTAGGAGGAGTTTGAGGCCACCCTGAGAGTGACTACATAGTGAATTCCAGGTCAACCTGGGCTCCAGTGAAACCCTGCCTCAACCCCACCCCCCAAAAAAGAAAGTAAAACAAGGGTTGGGGACATAGCTTAAGTTGTCCAACATGAGGAGGGCTCATATCACCTCCTATCCTCAGTACTGCCAAAAGAAAAAAAAGTTCAAACCAGGCATGTTCTATATGCCAGTACTGGAGAGGTGAAGCAGGAGGATCAATTCTGAGTTTAAGGCCAATTTGGACTACTTAGCAAGACCTGCCTCAAAAGGCCAAAAGCTAGGGATCTAACACAGTGGAAGGGTGCTTGCCTAGCATGCACAAGACTCAGGGTTCCATCCCCAGCCCTGCAGAAAAGAATTCAAGATGGTGACATGAGAGCATTAAACCAAGCTAGCACTGTGATCATCGGCCCTCCCTGGGCCCTGTAGCCATGCGGTTAAAAAACTATGATGACAAACTAACTGGTTGGCAGGTTTGAAGAATACCATTTTCTTTCCTTGAATCACCACATCCCCCCAGTGTGTCCTTGTCTCTGTTGCTGTTGTCCCTACCCAGGCACGTTTCACAGATCAGTGACTCACTTTTCTTCCATTTACTCTCCAGCTGCTGACATAAGGAGTCCCCGAGGCTTCTGTCAACTCCACTGCTGACGAGCCCACCCACCTGTGCTGAGCCTTCTCGCAGGCCTCCCCTTGCCTGTGAGGTCAATCGAGCCGGAGAAGAAAACTCTCTCATGCTAGTGTTGCAGACCCCAGAGGGTGAGAGAAAAGGGGACCTTATTCAGCCTTGAAACCCATGGGCTCAGCCCCTAAGATCTGTTCTAAGCCTGTAATCAAAGCCCTATGTCCTGTTCTGCGATTTCACCTGCCAAGCTGTACCGCTAAAGTAACCATTCCCTTTCCAAATTAACAGATGCCTGTGACTGAGTGTACAATAAAATTATATTCCAATGATTCCTATGATGTTGTCAACAGCCAATCAGGGCTCCTGATCAGCATGAGCTAATCAGTGTGGCCACAATGAGTGGGTAAAATTTCCGCATGCAAAGATAAACTGTCTTTTGGACTTATTTTGAGTGAAGATTTGATTTCTTGTGGGTGTTGTGACATGCTGAAAACAGCTTCAGCATCAGCAGTCTGATTTCTGGTGGAAGCTGCTTGCCCGTTGAGGCTTACACTGGGCGTGCTTTGGTGGGCGTAGTAGGCATACAAGTCTGAAGGGGCTAGCCTCCTTGCTGGCGTTAACAGTGTTTACCTGGGATTCTGAAGGACTGAATTGCGGTGCTCAGGTGCGCTGGTTTCTTCAGCAGCAGATTGCTTCCTGCGCTGAAGTATATAATGAGCCTTTAGATTCCCTCTCCTGTCTCCCGCAAGAGGAGAGGTTACCGGTCCTTCTCATAGGAGTAACTTCTCAAGGGCAGACCCTGTTCTCTGTTTGGCACCCTGTTTGCCACTTGGGTGTTTTGTGAATATCTGCAGAATTAAAGAGCTCCTGTTGGGTCCAAGCTGCATGCTGAGCTCTGGTGAGAGACATATTGAACCCAGTGTCTATTCCTAGAAGCAATGCCAGTCTAACAACAGCTCGGGCTGTAGATCAGGCATCTGCATGCTAATGCGCAGTGTTGTGGCACTGAGGAGGGGCTTTAGCCACCTAATGTGGACAAAGGGGCCCACAGTCAAGGAAGACTTCTGAGGACGTGCTTCCAGGAGCAAGTCAAGCAGAGAATCAAGGGAAGGAGACTTTAGGCAGGAGCAACAAGAGGGTACCCATCTTCCGGTTGGTCCCAAGTGCTCCTGTGGCACCAGCTGGCCCTGCAAGATTGGACTGGGTTGGGTTTCATCCCATCTGTGCATATTCCCGGCCCTTGCTTGTAGCCGTAACTGGTGGGTGCAGTGTTGATACTCTCGGTCCTCTGTATGGCAGGTCCCGCGTGGGTGCTGAGATGGCCAATGAGAATCACGGCAGCCCCCGGGAGGAAGCGTCCCTGCTGAGTCACTCCCCGGGCACCTCCAATCAGAGCCAGCCCTGTTCTCCAAAGCCAGTCCGCCTGGTTCAGGACCTTCCAGGTACTGGCAGGGAGTGGTGGTGGGATGGGGCATCAGAAGGGTGCTTCAGGAGCAGCCCTGACCCGAGCTGGGTTGTGCTTGTTTGCAGAGGAGCTGGTGCATGCAGGCTGGGAGAAGTGCTGGAGCCGGAGGGAGAATCGTCCCTACTACTTCAACCGATTCACCAACCAGTCTCTGTGGGAGATGCCCGTGCTGGGCCAGCATGATGTGATTGTGAGTGCCAGCCTAGGGCAAGCATCTCAGAGCAAACTCTGGCATGCAAACCTTCCTCAGATGTACCCTGAGGAGCTAGGTGCCTAGCCATGTGCTGACACCTGCAGATACGATGTCTAGCAAGACAGTCCCTGGCTCATGGACTCTGTAGTCAAGTGGGACACTGGCAAGTGAACAGATGGTGACAGTGATGTAGCATAGTGAACTTCCAGGTGTTGGACAAAGCAAATAAGATAGGTATAACAAGACAGACCTCTGTGGTGTGCTGAGTCTGTGAGGGGGGTGGTAGGGTTGTAGCTGTGAACTCGTAGGCAGAGTGGTGGTGGAATATTTTAGACCCTGGTCTGGGGAAGGGAAGAGTGCAGAAAAAGCTTCACTGAGAATCAGTGTTGAAGGTGAGGTCAGCTACGTGCAGGGCTAAGCAGGGAGAGGAGCTCTGCACCATTCTCCTCTGCTAGGATGTGGGCTTTGGGTGCCTCCTCAGCTGGAGCAGCCTTTACTGTGCAGTCAAGTAGCCTCCCCCCCCCATTTTGCAGGTGAAGACACTGAGGATCAGAGGGTGAGGGGGACGTTACTGCCCCAAGGCCTTAAGGCTGGCAGCAGGCAGAGCAGGATTTTCACCTTGCTGTGCTTTCAGAGCCACACTAGTCATTACCACACCAAGGGTCCATCCACAGAGCCTTGTCCTTTTGAAAACAAGTATTTGCCATTCCCCTCTATTGCCGTGTTCATTCTTTCCTCAAGGCACTGCTTTCATACCATATTATGATGATACGGACTCGTGTTATAATCTCAGTGGTGAAGTAGGGGTTAGCTGGGCCTTTACAAAAGTTTCAGGTCGCAGGCAGGAACAGCCCAGTGTTCACCTGCATCCCAGCTCTCTGGCTGCTTCTTTGAGGAGCAGAGACAAGGTGGGAAGGCAAGTGGATTCTGAAATACAGGGGCTCTTAAGCTGCTGCCCCATTATAACTCTGCTGGTCTCCCTCCACCAGTCGGACCCTTTGGGACTGAATGCAACCCCACTGCCCCAAGACTCAAGTTTGGTGGAAACTCCTCCTGTTGAGAGCAAGCCTAGAAAGCGACAGCTCTCAGAAGAGCAGCCAAGTGGCAATGGTGTGAAGAAACCCAAGGTGAGTGTCCAGGACTCTCAGGGCCTGCTGGTAGGGCGCAGTATTGAAACCTAGTTGCTAAGTGTGCTGACTTGACACCTTTCTTATTCTCTTGTTCCAGATTGAAATCCCTGTAACACCCACAAGCCAGTCGGTGCCCAGCTCCCCCAGCATCCCAGGAACCCCAACACTAAAGATTTGGGGTGCATCCCCTGAAGATAAACAGCAAGCAGCTCTCCTCCGACCCACTGAGTGAGTCCCTGCTCATTGGCTTGGATGCCTGTTGCTGATGGCCAGCCTGCCCAGGACTGTGGGGTATGGTGGTGGTGGGCAGGGCATCTTCAGTGCTCCCGTCTGTGCCCCAAGGGTGTACTGGGACCTGGACATCCAGACCAATGCTGTCATCAGGCACAGGGGTCCTTCGGAGGTTCTGCCCCCGCATCCTGAAGTGGAGCTGCTCCGCTCTCAGCTCATCCTGAAGCTTCGGCAGCACTACCGGGAGCTGTGCCAGCAGCGAGAGGGTAACTGCACCCCCGATCCTCAGCCCCCTTGCTTTCCTCTGCTGGCAAGAGCCAGAGCTTCCCCACTTGGGTTCAAGAGTGGGAAGGGACACCTGATGGTTTAGAGCATGTGTCGTGGAGGGGAACAGACCTGTTGCCAAGTCCTGGCTGCACTATCTGTTGGCCTTGTGACACTGGGCTTGTTACACTTTGGTCTCCACATCTGTAAGATGGGGACCGTAATAGTTCTTACACAAAGCGTGGCTGGAGCTTACTGTTTGCCAGGTATCATCACCTCACTTTTCTTTTCTTTCTTTCTTTCTTTTTTTTTTTTCCCGAGGTAGGGTCTCACTTTAGTCCAGGCTGACCTGGAATTCACTCTGTATTCTCAGGGTGGCCTCGAACTCATGGTGATCCTCCTACTTCTGCCTCCCGAGTGCTGGGATTAAAGGCATGTGCCACCACACCCGGCTCTCACTTTTCATTTACATGTAAAATCACATAAAAATGCCAGGGAGATGACTCAATGGGCAAAAGTGCTTGCTACAAACATGAGGACCTGAGTTCAATCCCCAGCACCCATTTAAAAAGCCAGGCATGGCTGTGCATGCCTTTACCCCAGCACGGAGTGGGGTGGAGAAAGGAGGCTTGCTGGGACTTATTGGTCAGCCAGTGTAGCCAAAAGTCAGTGAGCTGCAAGTTCAGTGAGAGACTGGGCACTCCATCATCTGGAGTGATGGAGGACACTCAGTGTGTGCGTATACAGCTGCACACACATTCAGAGGAAAGGAAGTAACACAAAAGCCTAACAGCAGGAACACCTGAGGCTGGTCTGTAGCTCACTTGTTAAGGTGTTTGCCTGCCACACATGAATCCCCTGAGTTCAGTCCGACAGACTGCATCAACTGGCAGTGATGGCAATGACATGCTGAGTGCGTCTCAGCATTCGAGAGGCGGAGACTGCAGGATCAGTACATAGTGAGTTGGAGAGCAGTACGTGATACACGAGACTGATGTAAACACACCACCATCATCAAAACCTCAGGGATGCCTATACCACATTATCCTACGGCGTAAGTGAAGTGGAAGTACTCAGCACACTGCAGCTTTACATTTTATAATTGGTAAATAAACATGCTTAATTTTGCTGAGATATAGACCCGTCTCCCCTTCTTTACAAAATTCAATGATTTAAGCCTGGTATCGGTGGTCCACACACATCTTTGGAGGCTGAGGCAAGAGGATGTTGATTTTCAGGCTTCAGGAAACAACCTACTCGTGATCAGTACACTTGAGAGATGTGGTGTAGAAGTGCTTGGGGCTGAGGTGATGGCTCAGCAGTTAAAGGTGCTCGCAAAGTCTGCCAGCCTGGGTTCAATTCCCAGCACCCACATAAAGCCAGATGCAAAGTGGCACACATGCTTGTGACCCCAACACATTGACAGTGGGAGGTGGAGCCAGAACTGGACGCTCTTGGGCCAGCTAGTCTGACATTCCTTTCTAGCCTGGCAGTTTGTGGCAGTGCAGTCCTGCCTCAAAAAGATGGAGCACACCTCAAAACTGTCCTCTGACCTCTACACGCATGCCACAGCATGCACCCCGACACTAAAAGTGCTTGAAAATAACGGATCACACCCTGTTTACTGCCCCGCTGGTGACAGTCCCTAATGGAACCTGTTGACTGCTCTGAGTGTCAGCAGCTCTCCTATCCTGCAGGCATTGAGCCTCCTCGGGAATCTTTCAATCGTTGGATGCTGGAGCGCAAGGTGGTGGACAAAGGATCTGACCCCCTGTTGCCTAGCAACTGCGAGCCGGTCGTGTCACCTTCCATGTTTCGTGAAATCATGAATGACATTCCCATCAGGTATAGCTCCATAGCTCACTTGCTTGGTCCTTATGCCGCCATGTGTTGAAGGGTTCTAACTGCCTGTTTCTACTAGGTTATCCCGAATCAAGTTCCGGGAGGAAGCCAAACGCCTGCTCTTTAAATACGCAGAGGCTGCTAGGCGGCTCATCGAGTCCAGGTTTGGCTTTCTGCCCCACACAAAGCGGGTCCAAGACCAAAAAGGTGTTAACGATCTGGCTTGTGCTCCAAAGATGTGTTGGAAACCTAGGGGTCAGAGCCTGAGATGCTAGTGATGTGTGATGGGAGGAGCACACTGTACTACTGGGCGCGGTACACAGTTGAACCCTCTTTCTGCTTCTGACCTGCAGAAGTGCATCCCCTGACAGCAGGAAAGTGGTCAAGTGGAACGTGGAAGATACGTTCAGCTGGCTTCGGAAGGACCACTCAGCCTCCAAGGAGGACTATATGGTGAGTGCCCTGGGGTGAGGCCAGTTGAAAGGCTTCGCGGCCCCCTTCCTCCAGGGAGCCTACTCTTCCATCAGGCTGCTGGAGCTGCCAGTGCCTGTTGTGTAGCATCGCAGACCTTGACGTTTGTCAGGCCTGACTCAGGCCTGCAGAGGTGTGCCTCTGGGCGCCTGGCTTTCTCCTAAAGGACATGCTCATTAACGTATTTCATTTGGGCCACTTGCAACAGCTGCCTTTTCTTTTTTGAGGTAGGGTCTCAGTGTAGCCCAGGCTGACCTGAAATTCATTATGTAGTCTCAGGGAGTCTTTGAACTCACGGTGATCCTCCTACCTCTGCCTCTCAAGTGCTAGGATTAAAGGCATGCCTTTCCAATTTTCTGGCCAAAACCAATTTTTTTTTTTTTTTGAGTTGTCTTGCTCTAGCCCAGGCTGAGCCTATCACTTCTTAAATCTCTCCACAGCACTAGCAATGGGCATTCTTTTCAGGGCCTTTTTTTTTTTAAACAGAAGACAAGGTTTTACAATAGTAACTGTGCACCTGACAGGCAGAGTGACAAAGGTAGATGTATTCACTAGGGAGAAACTCATTTTCACTCAGTGTGATTCACAGTGTGAATCAGCAAAGTCAAAAATGCCAAGTCATTCTTGCAAGTAGCTAGAAGTTCAACCTTTAAGACTGTACCAGCTAAGTTCCCTGTGTTGTGATCATGAATGTTGTAAACTGGCATCCTACCTGGCTTGTCTGTTTCTCCACTAGTTCTGACAGGCTGTGGCAGTGTACCGGCAACAAGAACTGTTGGCGTACGCAGGCCAGGGTTGGGTTAATCCTGCCCAGGAGTGACACTGACTTTCCTCACTGGTCTGCGTGCTGTTCCGTGTTCCCTTGATAGTTGAGTAAGAGTCAGACACAGCTCATAAGTAGCAGACCGTTTCAGAACGGACTGCTAAGAGTCCAGTAGCCTTGCAGTTGTTACCTGTCAGCTTCACAGGGGCTCTTTGGCCCCAAGTGTTCTGACCTGGGGTTTCCTTCAGGATCGCCTGGAACACCTACGGAGGCAGTGTGGGCCCCATGTCTCAGCTGCAGCCAAGGATTCCGTGGAGGGTATCTGCAGTAAGATCTACCACATCTCCTTGGAGTATGTTAAACGGATCCGAGAAAAGCACCTGGCCATCCTCAAGGAAAATAACATCCCAGGTAAGGACAAGGTACTAGGGAGCCAGGTAAGATGCCACTGAGTCTATATCCTAGTCCCTGACTGAAGAAGCAAGTGAACCCCACAGGGAGAGACTGGTTTGGGGAAGCCCATGTTTCCCAGCAACATTTAGGGCAGAACTGGCTGCCCTTTAGGGGTGGTGGCATTCCTCTGGGAAATGATGAGAAAAGATCCAGAAGTTGATGGAGAAAGATAGTTGGCAGACCTGGGCCCACATCTGTTTTCTGCAAGCTTTGCTTTCCCCATACCTAGAATTGTGTGTGGCAGGTAAATGAGTAGACTGGGCCCCAGCAATCCCCCAAAATGCTACCGTAACTATATAGTGCAGGCAGCACAGTTCTCATACTTCTGTTGCCTGCTTGTCACCAGGCCTAAGGCTGGCATATGGGTCTGTCAGCACACTGACACAGGCTACCAGTTCCTGCTTTGCCAACTGGCTGGTTGTGGTGGTTTTTAATTTTTTTTTTAATTCCTGAAACTAAGTTAGTTTACTGATCTGTATAAAGTACCTGGCAGAGTAGGTGCCAAGGCTGTCCAGAGCAAGGGTGGTCCCTTACTGCTCTCCCTGCCCACAGAGGAAGTAGAAGCGTCAGAGACAGAGCCCCGCCTAGTGTACTGCTACCCAGTGCGGCTGGCTGTGTCTGCTCCGCCCATGCCCAGTGTGGAGATGCACATGGAGAACAACGTGGTCTGCATCCGGTATAAAGGAGAGATGGTCAAGGTCAGCCGTAACTACTTCAGCAAGCTGGTAAGAACTGGGAAGGAGGGCCCTAGTGGATGGCACAAGTTGGGGATCTTCCTTGACTAGAGTCCTCAGCAGGTGGCCAGGGATGCAGGCATGAGCCCAGTGCTAAAGCCACCACTTTCTGTTCTGCAGTGGCTCCTTTACCGCTACAGCTGTGTTGATGACTCTGCCTTTGAGAGGTTCCTGCCCAGAGTCTGGTGTCTTCTCCGACGGTACCAGGTAAAGGCCTGGGGTACTGGGAGACTTCCTGGAGGGAGCAGGGAGTCCAAGCCTGACACTGACTATGGCCACTCTGCAGATGATGTTTGGCGTGGGCCTCTACGAGGGGACTGGCCTGCAAGGATCGCTGCCCGTGCACGTCTTTGAGGTCCTTCACCGACTCTTTGGTGTCAGCTTCGAGTGTTTTGCCTCACCTCTCAACTGCTATTTCCGCCAGTACTGTTCTGCCTTCCCCGACACAGATGGCTACTTTGGCTCCCGCGGGTGAGGGCCAGGGGCTGCTGCCGCCCCCCACCCCCCATACCTGTGCCTGGGAAGCCATCCTCCAGAGCACAGGCCCCTTAGTTATTGCTTTCCTAATGCTTTAGGACTTGGTAGTCAGGTAGCCCCTCTCTTCACCAGATACCAATTGTGGGACCTTGGACATGTTACTTAACCTCTGCAAGCCTCTGCTTTTCTGGTTGTAGCCAAGCACATAGCAGACACCTCCTAACCTGGCCTGTGGACTTCTCAGTGGGTTAGTTCAGGTTTGGGATAGGCACACAAGGTTCCAGGCACTGGAGTGACGTGTTGAGGCAGACCTATAGTCTCAGAACTAGTAAGGGTGGTGATGAGCACGGGTGACATAGGTAAGCCATCTCTAGTAGGAAGAAATGGCCAGGCTACAAGAGGGAAGCCATGGGTGTGGCTTTGAACTCCAGCTCCTCAGCCTGGTGTCAGGGGCACCCGTGTCTGAGCCTGTCTGTCCTCAGGTACCTTTTCAGTGGACATAGGTATACCTTGTACCAGGCCAATAAAGGGCCAATGTTGCCTTTGGCCTGCCTGTGGTCATCTCTTCATTGTGGCTGCCTAGGATATGGGCAGTGTCTGTATCTACCTGAGGGACTAGGTGCTGTGTGGTTCGAATGCTGTCCTCTTTCTGCAGGCCCTGCCTGGACTTCGCCCCGCTGAGTGGGTCCTTTGAGGCCAACCCTCCATTTTGTGAGGAGCTCATGGATGCTATGGTCTCTCACTTTGAGGTGGGTATGCCACCACTGACAGGAAGGCAGAACTGCCAGTCCTCTGGAGGGCAGCCCCTCATGTCTGCCATCCTGTACCCTTTCCCACAGAAACTGCTGGAGAGCTCACTGGAGCCCCTGTCCTTCATCGTGTTTATTCCCGAGTGGCGGGAACCCCCCACACCAGCGCTCACCCGAATGGAGCAGAGCCGCTTCAAACGCCACCAGCTGGTCCTGCCCGCCTTTGAGCACGAGTACCGTAGTGGCTCCCAGCATGTCTGCAAGAAGTGAGTGCCAGGGAGGCAGGGGAAAGGAGGGCCAGGCTGGCAGGCAAACATGCCAGGCCAAGCCGTGCCCTGAGCACCTGATTTTGCCCACAGGGAGGAAATGCATTACAAGGCTGTCCACAACACAGCCGTGATCTTCCTGCAGAATGACCTTGGCTTCGACAAGTGGGGGCCAACACCTGAGCGGCTGCAGGAGCTCACCACTGCCTACAGGCAGTCAGGCCGAAGTCATGGCTCAAGCTCTTCCTCCTCCTCCTCCTCCTCCTCGGAAGCTAAGGACCGGGACTCGGGCCGGGAGCAAAGCACTAGCCGAGAGCCCCTTTCCACTTAACATACCCTGCAGGGAGGAGGAGCCCCACTGCTGGGACTCAGGCCTTTGGGGGCTGAGCGAGCGGGACCCAGGGCCCTCCCCTGGGATGGCAGCAGGACTTAAGCTGCCAGTGACATAGGAATATAATGGCTCTACCAGGGCTCTCCCTCCCTGCCCCTACCCCCACTTCAGACTCACCCCAAGATCCTTGTATATATAGGCCCATGCCTTCCCAGCCCCACACTGACCCTGTTGCTGCCTTGTTTCATTTGTAAAAGGAAATACAGAAACTCCTCCAAGAATGTGTGAGGGTCTTGAGGGCAATTTAGGAGGCTGTCTGGAGCTACTTCTGTGACCAAGCCATGCCATGTCTAGGTGCACCTGTTCATGCCCCTTAGGTTTTCACACCCTATCTCTGGGTCCCCACAAGCCTGGGTTCCTGGTAGCTTCTGACTGTGCTCAGCAGATTGGAGTTCAGAGCCTGCGTCATCTAGGTCCAGAACCCAACTGCTAGCCCTGCCCAGATACCTCTGAGGACCAGCAGCTGGGCCCCAGCCTAACCGGACTTGCTGGTCTGGAAGCCTCATTCACAGAAGTGCTGCTGGATGTTAGTCAAAGCTCAGGAGGAAGCACAGCCTCAGAGCCACCACAGGCTTCAGGGCACAGCATTTGGCCCTGTGAGGCCCAGGGGAGGAAGCAAAGTGTGCAGGTTTTGGCAAGGCTCTCCCCAGCTCACTCTCCTGAGATGAAGGCTGCACACACACGGGTCTGCCCTTGGGTGGGCCACCATACTTACAGAGGCAGGGCCAGCTGACTGTAGAGCCAGCAGCCTCCACCTGGAGGGGGCTGTTCACAGGCTCCCGCTTTGTTTCCTGGTCCTTGACTGGTTCAAGCTGTCAGCAAGTCAACAAAGAGCTGCCCGGGCTGGACTCTGGTCCCTTTATTGAGAATGAGGGCCAGTGGGTCCATCCAAACAAAAATAAATCTCTCTCAAAGCCTGCCTGCAGGCTGGGGCACCCAGTCTATCGTTGCTGGGGCCCATGACTGCCCCCCAACCCCAACAGCACAGGTCTGGCTCCTTTGGAGTCACAGGATTCTGGCTGCTCAGAATGTGGAGGCCCTAAGTAGGACAGGAAGGTGGGTCCTCCTGTTCCCAGAAGAGCTGGCCTCGATATCCATAATGTGCATCGGGCCCAAGGGGCTCAGTCTTCGGTCAGGGTGATGACGTCATACTCGATGCTCTGGTGCTGCAGCTGTTGAATGTGTTCAGGCACTGCTTCCTCAGTGCCAAACAGGCCCTGGGCTTGGGCCATGGCAGCATCAGCCACCGCTGCCAGAAAAGAGAAAAGCTCGGTGAGCCTGAGCCCCAGCAGCCAGGTCTGGCCCCAGCCTCCTGTCCACCCGGTTCTAGCCCATACCTGTGACAGCAGAATGTGCTGCAGCCTCAAGTTGAGCCTGAGTGACAAGCTGCTGGCCTGGGGACACAGGCACATACTGGATCTGGAGGGAAGAAGCCAATGAAATGTGGCCCTGGAGGAGCCTCTCCAAACCCCAGCTCTTTCTAGTCACCCAAACACCCTACCTGGGACTCCTGCAGGAACGGGGCACCTTGCTCATACTGGATGTGTGTGATCTGACCTTCCTGGACCTAAAGATAGGAATCCAACCAAGTGATCCTAGGAATAGTCTCCTCCTCCGAGAGAAAAGGCTTCTTCAAACTCCACCTCGCCCCTGGCCTGGCCTACCTGGATATGGTGGCCATCAGGGACCACGACATACTCCTGAGGCAGTAGGTGCTGGACACCGTCCTGAGAGATGATGTACTGCACCTAAAGAACGGGTGGGAGGTGGCAGTGCTAGGACCCCACTTAGCAGAGCTCAAGGAGGAAGGCACAGTGGGCCAAGGCCACCCCCTGCAATACAGCTGCATGGGTGGACCTAGGAGAGGTCGTTTCCTCCCAAGGGGGCCTTGGTGAGGAAGAGGCAGCAGCTTACCTGGTTGTCAGCAGTCACCAGGTGCTGTACTGTCTGGCCATCTGCTGTAGTGATTTCTTGGATGTAGGTGGCTTCCTCCTGCCAGGGCCAAGCCAGCTCTAGCCTCAGGTATATATGGCCCCATCCTGTCTTCAGGCCCCTCTGACCCTGGCTCTTACCTGATTGGTCACTGTCTGTTCCTGGGCTACAATGATGTGTTCCTGGCCCAGTGCCTGCTGCAGCCGTTCTGAGCCCAAGACTCCGTGACTGGACTGGAGGGCAGCTAGGCACAGAGGAGGGTGCTCACCCACAGTCTTTGGGGAAACCTATGTGCCCCAGCCCAGAGGTGCCCGTGGACCCACCCTGGCCCATCCTGTGGCCCAAGGGCCGCTGCTCACTGTGCAGAGTGGCCAGGGTCTCCTCATCACTGTTGAGTATGATGGTCTGAGTGGGGGCCGGGGCTGGGGCCCGGGCCGCAGGAGCCCCCGTCTTCCTTCCATCGGCGCTGTGCAGCCGCTGGATGTGAACTTGAGGTGCCCATTCCGGTTGAAACTAAGGAGGAAGGAGGCGGCTGGAGGCAGCTCCACCAGGTGTGCCCATGGGACCCCCTTGCTCCTGGCTGTGCCCGGCCTCACCGCTGCCCACAGAGGTGGCACGAGAAAGGCTTCTCATTGGTGTGGGTGAGCATGTGCCGCCGCAGGTCCTTCTTGTTCTTGGAGGCAAAGCTGCACTGGCTGCACTGGTGGGGCCTCAGGCTCGAGTGCTGCGCCATGTGCTCCTGTGCAGGGTAGAGGCCAGGCACTGCTGGGTCAGGATCAATGGCAGCAAGCCCTCATAACTAAATCTCTGGGCACCCATGAGGAGCTGGGCCAAAAGTACAGACACAATCGAGACTGGCCTCGTGGGCCCTGAGAGGGAGAAGCCAGAGACTCCACCTTAAGTTCCCTGGGAAGTCCCATCTTGGTTTGTGCTTCGTATTGTATGTAACTTAGAGGCACCGAATGGGACCCTGGCATTCTAGGACTTGCTTTGCCTGTCTCATCATGGACAGTGGGGTTCTAGGTTCCAGCCTCTCACCAAGCTCGGGATGCACTGCTGGATGAATGTGGAAACCCTCAGGCAAAGAGGAGGGAGTCCCAGAAATGGACCAGAAGCTGCCCCACTCCCTGTCTTCACTGTGGCCCCACTGGCTTTAAAGCTCTGGGCCCTCTTATCCTCCAGTGATTCAGTTCCCCGCTCCACACTCATACCACCACCTTCTGTGCCTGTATTCTCACAGCCCGGCCCATCACTTCTCTAGCATCTTCCCCAGCACCTCACCCACTGGCTTGCTCCCCCCAGGTCTGCATTCTGTCCTATATACTGGAAACATTAGTCACTTTATGTCTGGCTGGTCTCCTAAAGAGGCAGCTCCCTGAGAACTGGGATCTTGTTGAGAAACCTCTAACCCTACAGAGAATAGGACTTTGGGAGGGTGCTCAATAATGGGTTCCTGAGTGGCCACAGAATGAAGGCAGAGGCATAGCAGGGAACACCTACCCGGACCTCAGGCCACTGGCGGGCACTGAAGGGGCAGTCTGGGCACTTGAAGGCAGCAGGCCCAGCATGGGCCCGTTTGTGACTTTCCATCTCGGCTCGGCCTGGGAAGGCTTCTGCACATACTTTGCAGGAGAACTTCTTTGATGAGGCAGCGGCTGCAGATGGTGAGGAGGGTGGCACCACCAGGCCCAGGGCTTTGCTGGCTGCAGGAGGTGGGGAGGCCGAGCCCTGGGGGGCCCCCACCTGGTGGATCTTGGCTGAAGATGAGGCCTCAGGGCCATCTCTGGTCAGCCCCCCACACTGCAGCAGGGGCCATTTGGCTCCAGAGGTCAGGGTATCCGGGGTGGGGAAGGAGATGGAGCCATCTGCAGTCAACTGTGAAGAGAGCCCGCAGTATGAGGTGCTGAGGAGGGGTGGGGTGAGAGATGGGGTAGGGATGGTGGCTACCCCAAAGCTCACCTCAATGTGATGCAGCTGGGTTCCATCGGCTGCCATGATGTAGTGGGTGCCAGTCTCCTTGAGTGTGTCACTTACAACCACAGCCTGGGATGCCTCCCCTGGAGGCTCCTCACTGGGAGCACAGAGAAGGGGAGGTAGGTATGAGGTGGAGTTCTGGGAGAGGATGGGGGGGAGGGGGCTCATAGGAATCCCTCCCAAACAGTAAGCATCATCACTTGAGAGTAGTGGCCACCAAAGACTGCCTGGAGTTCTAAGACTGAGTAAACACAGAACTCTGTATGTACTGGCAAGGCCTCTGCTCTCTCCCATAAATGGTTACTGAACCCAGAATTTTGCTTTGCAAGGGAAAGCTGACCCCTCTTCCTGGCTGGGCAGGGGGTAGCAACCTAGGAGTCCTGGCCAAGAGGGCCAGGACAGGGAAAAGCCAACAGGAGCAAATAGGATGGCTCTGCCAACCAGCAGCCTGAGGTGGTCTGTGCAGGTGCTGGCTGAGGGCTCCTGACCCTTGTTCCGGCACTGGATCTAGGCTCCCTCCAATGGCCTAGTAGATTAGTGAGAAGGAAAATATATTTGCCCCAAACTTGCAACATAAGGAAGCCAATCTCAAATGACAGGCTGCAAATACTGGCAAAGGAGCCCAAGCTTGCTGGAAACTGGGGACAGGGATGCTGAGGATAAAGGATATGCCAAAATAATAATTAGTAATAATAAAAAAAAATAGAAATAAATGAAAGGCTGAGTGTGGTCACACCTTTAATCCCAACACCCAGCACCTGGGAGGCTGAGGTAGAAGGATCTCAATGAGTTTGAGGGCAGCCTGGGCTAGAGTGAGACCCTCCCTCAAAAGAAACCCAAAGTACATGGACTTGGGAACCAGAGTTTAGAGCCTCACTTCCTATGCATCTGACCCTAGGCCACTTCCTGCCCTTACTAGCCTGTTTCCTCATTTGGAAAAGGAGGGAAACAAGTCTTACGGGAGTGGGCAAAGTGGGACCATGAGGACTAAGTTCCCAGAACAGGGAATGGCCCAAGAATGGCAGCTCCTGCCCTACACAGGACAGAATCTTGTTCTGCCTCCTGCTAACTGGGCTGGAGTGGACAGTGCCCACATCTGCCTCAGCACCTGCAAAAGGCTGAAAGGCCTTGTAGAAGGAGGACTACCTACCTGTAAGGTGTGCCAGGGGCTGACGTCCCCTCCTCCATGGGGGGTGCTGTGATGACACTGTAACCAGGCCCACCAAATGGTGGCAAGGCGATCTGCTGTAGGTCAGGGGGGGCTAGCTGGTTCTCAGTGGCCACACTGGCCCCTGGCTCGGCCACGTGGAGCGTCACCACTTGTGGAGTGGTGTCTTCAGGACAGGGCTGGCCACCAGGAGATGTTAACTCCGCTTCCATGCCTGACTTTACCACGGCCACCTGCAAACGGCAGCGGCGATCAGGACCGATGGGCCCTGGCAAGAGACTGCCGCTGCACAGGACCTCCTGCAGCCCGCTGCCCCCAAGCTCGCCCACCGCTGGCCAAGCCTCTGCTGCCACCACTCATTTGCACACCCCAAGTTCTTTCTAAAACAAACCCCACTCGGCAACTGCAAACACAGTGACAAGAATGGGCAGTGTGGGGCTGGAGAGATGGCTGAGTGGTTGAAGGCGCTTGCTTGCAAAGCCTGCCGGGAGGTTGTTTTTTATTACTTAACTAAACTTATTTGAGAGAGAGAGAGAGAAAATGGGGCACCAGGGCCTCTAGCCACTGCAAAGGAACTACAGATGCATGCGCCATCTTGTGCATTTGACTTACGTGGGTCCTGCAGAATTAAACTTGGGTCCTTAGGCTTCGCAGGCAAATGCCTTAACTACTAAGCCATTACTCCAGCTCTGGGCTGGGTGTGATTCCTCAGTACTCTTGTAAAAGCCACAAGATGGCGAACGTGTCTGCAGTTCATTTGCAGTGGCTGGAGGCCCTGGCGCACCCATTCACTCACTCTCTCTCTCTGCTTGCAAACAAAAGTGAGACCCTACCTTAAAAAAAAAAAAAAGAGGGGGTGGCTGGAGAGATAGCTCACTGCCTTTTTTTTTTTTTTTCAAGGTAGGGTCTCACTAGCTTAGGCTGACCTCAAATTCACTATGTAGTCTCAGGGTGGCCTTGAACTCACAGCAATCCTACTTCGGCCTCCCAAATACTGGGATTAAAGGTGTGCACCACCATGCCTGGCCCATTTTATTTTTATTTTTTTTTAAAGCAGGATCTCACTCTAGCCCAGACTAACCTGGAACTCACTCTGTAGCCCAAGGCTGGCCTTGAACTCAAGAAAATCCTCCTATCTACCAAGTGCAGGGATTAAATGTGCTTGTCGCCACGCCTGCCTGCAATTCTTTCCTCCTTCCTTCCTTCCTTCCTTTCTTTCTCTTTCTCTCTCTCTCTCTCTTTCTTTTTTGAAGTAGTGTCTCACTCTAGCTGAGGCTGACCTGGAATTCATTATGTAGTCTCAAGGGTGGCCTCAAACTCATGGTGATCTACCAACCTCTGCCTCCCAAGTGCTGGGATTAAAGGTGTGTGCCACCATACCAAGTTTTGTTTTGTTTTGTTTTGTTTTTTTAAAGTTTTATTTATTTATTTACAAGCAGAGAGAGATACAAGAGAGAAAGAGCACTGGGGTGGCATCCTCTAGCCATTGCAAACGAACTCCAGATGCATGTGCCATCTTATGCAACTGGCTTACATGGGACCTGGAGATTCGAACCTGAATCTTTAGGCTTCGCAGGCAAGCCCTTTAACCGCTAAGCCATCTCTCCAGCCCTCCATTTATTATTATTATTTTTAAATAGGTAAAACTCCTATAAAAACACACACATGAAAAACCAGATGTGGTGGCTTATGCCTTTAATTCCGGAACTCAGGAGGCAGAGGTGGGAGGATCACTGTGAGTTTGTGGCCAGCCTGAGACTACAACATAAGTTTCAGGTCAGCCTGGGCTAGAGAGAACCTAATTTGAAAACAACAACAGGAAAATTCCCACAAATGAATGTTTACATAAATCTTGGCATAAAGGTTGGGGGAGGTCTTTTATTTTTTTATTTTTGGGCTTTTAATTTTTTTTATTTTTATTTCTTTATTTGAGAGTGACAAGATAGAGAGAGAAAGAGGCAGAGAGAGAGAGACAGAGAGGGAGGGAGGAAGAGAGAGCCAGAATGAGCACACCAGGGCCTCCAGCCACTGCAAATGAACTCCAGACGCATGTGCCCCCTTGTGCATCTGGCTTATGTGGGTCCTGGGGAATCAAGCCTCAAACTGGGGTCCTTAGGCTTCACAGGCAAGCACTTAACCACTGAGCCACCCCTCTAATCCCGATTTTTGTTTTTTTGAGGTAGGGTCTTGCTCTAGCTCAGGCTGACCTGGAATTCACTATTTAATTTCAGGGTGGCCTGGAACTCACAGTGATCTTCCTATCTCTGCCTCCTCAGTACTGAGATTAAAGGCATGTGCCACCACACTTGGACTTTTAGGGATATTTAAACAAAAACCACAAAGAATGACACATTATATAAGAAAACAAATCTCTCTTTGTCCAAATGCTAACTACATGCTAGGACTTTCAGGTCCAGTGTTAGCTTCCCTCCAGTAGGGAGTTTCCTCTGTCCCTGCCCAGCTTGGCAGCACATTACTGCTCCAGGATCTTGGGAGATGGGAAGCTAGTTCAAACCCCGAGGCAGCCCCCTGAGGAACAAGGCAGAAAGGAACAAGCGAGAAAGAAAGCCAAACAAGAGCAGGGCCCAGGAACCATGGGCAGAGAAAGCTCATGTCCCTTGGGATGGCAATGGTCACTGGCACTTGAAGAGTACCCTGGGGGAGGGTCTACCTTCTCTGTCCGCACAACCAGTTCCCTTGAGTTTGCCCACTGGGATTTGTCTGATCTGTCCCTGGTCAACCTGGAACAGATCAGTTACCGCTCTCTACAGAGCTGGCACGTTGGTTGTTGGATGGGGCCGATCCTGTGTGCTCACCTGCAAAGCTGTGGCCCCCAGCTCCCGCTGAGCGCTCATGTTCAACAGCAGATCCAAGGCAGTCTGTGTGGCCATTGCAGTAGACTCCTCAGCTCCTAGGTGGGGTGGAATCTGGGCCTGAGAGTGGGCTACACACTTGGTTCCCAATGCCACCCTCCCCATCTCCCTGCCTTGCCGCCTACGATCCCAGCCTCCATCAAGGCTCACCTTGCTGGTAGATGATGGTGGCGCCATTCAGAGTATCAGGACAGAGCAGTGGGGGGGTCTCGGCTGACTGGAAAGACGCAGCCTCTGAGGGGGCCTAGGGTTGGAAACAGGGCCAAACCTGAAAGGGGTGCCCCAGATCCAAGCTCATTTCCCACTTGTACCTGCTGCATCTCACTGCCATTTTTCACCTTTTTCTTTGTTGTTGTTCTGTTTTTTTTTTTTTTTTTGAGGTAGAGTGTCACTTTAGCTCAGGCTGACCTAGAATTCACTATGTTGTATCAGGGTGGCCTTGAACCCATGGCAGTCCTTCTACCTCTGCCTCCCGAGTGCTGGGATTAAAGGCATGCGCCACCATTCCCAGCTTACATTCCATATTTTTAAAAAAAGAACTGGGAGGCAGAGGTAGGAGGACTGCCAAGAGTTCAAGGCTGCCCTGAGACTACAAAGTGAATTCCAGGACAACCTGAGTTAGAGTAAGACCGTACCCTGAAGAAAGAAAAAAAAAAAAAAGGAATGTGGACTGGAGAGGTGGCCCAGTGGTTAAGGCGCTTGCCTGTGAAGCCTAAGGACCCATGTTCGACTCTCCAGATCCCACATAAGCCAGACATACAAAGGTGAGGCAAGCACAAGGTTGTACATGCCCACTAGGTGGCACAAGCGTCTGGAGTTTGACTGCGGTAGCTGAGGCCCTGGCACACCAATTCTTTCTCTCTCTAAAAAAAATAAAAAAAAAATACATGAAACGCTTCATGAATTTACATGTCATCCTTGTGCAGGGACCATGCTAGTCTTCTCTGTATCGTTCCAATATGTGCGCTGCCGAAGCGAGCACTCACTGCCATTTTTGAAGGTATTTGTCAGCTCAGCGCTATAGAGGGCATGTGAAGTGAAATCGCTTCTGAGGACAAGGACTGGAATCCAAGAGAGCCGGCTCCAGAGCCCATGTTCTGTCAGCACACTGGCTGGATGTCTTCCTGGCTGGGTGCGCTCGTGACAGAAAACACTGGCTGCTTGCCCCAAGTCCAATCCATCCTTCCTTCCTTATCGCTAAGAGTATTTATCTTCATGATACCCAGGCCCCAGGCTTTAATTCTCAGGCTATCTCACAAGTAGCAAGCTGCTGCCACATAGCTAAGCAAGGACCTTTTGGTGAAGTTCACAAGCAAGACAGGCGGGCTGATGGCCAGCACTTTTCTTTCCTTGTCCCACCTGTCCCATCCCTTCCTCTTGCTTCCCATCTGCAATGTGGCTGGGATTCTCCTGCACCTATGCCAGACCGTGAGGACAACTACAAAGATGAAGGTCAGGGGCCTAGGATGGCTATACAGATATTGAGAGGGCTTGGTACTTGTCCACCAGGGTAGTGCCACACCAGCTCTGGACCACCAAGCTTTGGAATGTCACAACAGATACTGTCCTTGTCATTCTCCAGACCCACTGCAAAGCCGACCCACTCAGCCTACAGCTGCTGCACGTGCAGTACTGCTGGTCTCTACCACAGCTGCAGAGGTTAAGAATCAGCGTGCAGACGAGGACGCTGGGGATGGGAGAGGTGGCATGATGTTGCCGCCCTGGCCATGCCCCACCCCGTGGGCTGCTGGCTGGCTAGCCTACCTCAGGAGGAGTGGGGGAGCTGGCGGGTGGCCCGGGGGCCGCGCTGTGCTGCTGCTTCAGCTCCTCTATCTGCTGCAGAGAGAAGAAAGGGCGGCGGCGGGAGGGGGGCTCCTCGGGGTGGCGCCGTCCCCACTCCTCAAAGCTGCCCGCATGTCGGCATCGAACGTGCAGCCGCAGGTTCTTCTTGTGGCGAGTGCTGAAGTGGCAGTACTCACAGGCGAAGGGCTTGGCCCCTGCAGGCACAGGGAAATGCTGGCATCCACTCGCCCCTCCAGCAAGGCAGCCCCACTTGGACAAACGCACGCTGTTGCCCGTGCTGGCAGACCACAGCAAAGCCAGGAGCTGACTCCACATGTGTATTTCCTGCCGGTGCCCATCCTCAAGGTCACATGACTACACACTCCCCTTGTGAATGACCTACTTCCAGGTAGTCAGAAATCTGGTCAAGGGAAGCCTGGGCTCTCAGAGGCTGGCACTAAGGGGACAGAGGACCACTTTCTCTGGCCAGTCACATGCTGCTGTACTTGGAATACAGCCCACCCACTGAGACCCAGCATGGCCCAGTCCCAGATCAAATGGAAGCTGTTACCCTGATTACCACATGGAGGGTACTCCCGGTTCTCCCTTTCACGGCTGAGGTGCAAGGGAGAAAGCAAGCGGCCCAGGGCTATCAGAGGACAGCAGGCGGGCTGGAGGTAGGCATAGGGCAGAGGGAACAGGCCACAAGAATCCTCATGACAGTGTAAGGACAAGCCTGTTCCCATGGTGCGGGGTTGTAGAGCACTGGGCTGTGCCGGGCCTGACCTGTGTGTTTGACAGCCACGTGAGACAGAAGGAAGTCTTCCCGGAAGGTGCGGTAGGGACAAAAGCTGCACTTGAAAGGCTTGTCACTGATGTGGGACAGCTGGTGGTTCAGCAGCACTTTCTTGTCCTCACAAACAAACTCGCAGAACTCACACTTGAACCTGGAGGCAGTGCGCAGGACGGAAGCTCAGAGGCAGTTTGAAAGAGGGAAGGTGTGGCTCCCACCCGCAGGGGCCTCTGATGGGGGATGTACCTGCGGTTGGCGACAGCCTGGATGTGTGTGAGCAGGTGCATCTTGAAAGTGTAGCGCTTCTTAAAAGACTTCCCACACTGTTGGCGGGCGCGGGAGTTAGGCGGGAGGTCTGGGGACGGCCCGTCTCCAGCGCCCTTGTGCCCCCAGGCCCCACCCACCTTATCACACATGTGGGGCTTCTCGGTGCTGTGCGTCTTCATGTGCTGCGTCAGTCGCTTCTGCATGGGGTACACACGGCCACACACAGGGCAAGGAAACGAGTTCAGCTTTGGGGGCTAGAAAGACACAAGTCATCGTCAGATGGACAGCAGGGGAGGCGGCCAAGAGCCCTCAACCCCCACGCACCAGCAGCCCTGGCAGACTCCCTTCCCGGCCAGGGCCCCACACTCACCGGATCTGGCCTCTTCTTCCTAGGAAAGGAAGATCTAAGCATTAAATTATGGCTTTCCCATGCCCATCCAAGACCCTTATGTCCTCCAGACCCAGTCTCAGTCCTGAGCACTCCTTGTCACCTATGCCCCCTTCTCCTAGACTTGCATCTCCCAGTGGGAGTCTACCAGAGAGAATGCTGAGGTGCAGTGGAGGTCCTGTACTTGGCTAGCCCAAGACAGGCTCTCTCCCCTCCAACTCCAGTTACAGAATACACTCTGCACTAGAGCTCAGAGCAGGTCCACAGGAACTGGAGAGCAGGCATTCGACCTGGTGACTGGAATCAACCTATCTATCTTTCCTTCTTTCTTTTTTTTTTTTCCTCCAAGGTAGGGTCTCACTGTAATCCAAATGAACCTGGACCTGGAACTTAATTAGGCTGGCCTCGAATTCACAACGATCTTCCTACCTCAGCCTCCCAAGTGCTAGGATTAACGGTGTGCACCACCACACCTGGCTACCTTTTTTTAAAAAATATTTTATGTTTTATTTATTTATTAGAGAGAGAGAGAGAATGGGCACACCAGGGCCTCTAGCCACTGCAAACAAACTCCAGATGCATGCAGCATCATGGCTTACATGGGATCTGGAGAATCAAACCTGGATCCTTAGGCTTCTCAGGCAAACGCCTTAACCACTAAGCCATCCCTCCAGCCCTCTTTTTTGTTTTCAAGGTAAGGTCTCACTCTAGCTCAGGCTAACCTGGAATTAGTCTCAAGGTGGCATCAAACACCCAGAAGTCTACTTACCTCTGCCTCCTGAGTGCTGGGATTAAAGGTGTGTGCCACCATGCCCAGCCCTATCTTTCTTTTCTTTTTTTTTTTTTAAAGGTAGAGTCTCACTCTAGCTCAGGCTGACCTGGAATTTACTATGTAGTCTCAGGGTGGCCTTGAACTCTTGGTGATCCTCCTACCTCTGCCTCCCGAGAGCTGGGATTAAAGGTGTGCGCCACCACGCCCGAATCCTATCTTTCTTTTTTTGAAAACGAAAACCTGTAAGCATCTCAGAAAGTTGGCCTTTTTACATACACAGCTTGAGTCAGCAGGAGGCTGTACCCTCCTCTTACTGCACACCGCCCATGAAGCCAGCCTTGTGCTGAAGCCACAGGCACAGCTGTAACTCAGTGAGTGTCACCAGGGCCCTGAGGACATCTGCCTCTCCCGGCCCTGCCCTGTGCCACACTGCAAGGAGCCTGCACCGGGGTCACACTCTTCAGATCACTGGTGAATCTGTGAGGCACACAACTTCCTTCAGCCTCCCCAATAACTGTTCTCATTTCCCAGATGAGAAAGTAAAGCTCCCAGAAAGGAAGATCCTAGATTGGGGATCTCCAAGGACCTGCCTCTGAGAGCTCTGGGTCAAATGAGCAGGGACAGTTCACCTGGCTTTTCTGGCCATTTCTTTAACACCATGTGATGAGGCATGCTCACAGCCAATGCGCTAACCATGGCGGTCCTGGGCCCCGCGCTCCCCTGCCCCACACAAGCCACTCACCTGTCCCGGCTGTGCACAGCTGCGTGCCGAATGACATCCTTCCGGTAGACACTGGTGTAGCTGCATTCGTCGCACTTGTAGGGCTTGCTGCCCACGTGATTGAACATGTGCTCCTAGGAAAGGAGGGACGGTGGGCTAAGGTTCCCCTCCCTGCCCTGCCTGTGCCCACAGCCTTGGGGTGAGTGTGCACAGCAAATCCTGCTGCCAGGATCCAGGGCATTCTCCTCAGAGATGCCTGCCCTGTGCCTGGCTGGCTTCCAGTGTGACAAATGGAAGCTAAGGCTCAGGGTGAAGGGACCTTGCAGTGGCAGCCCCTTCCCTCCAAACTGTGAGACACCCCAGGCACAGCCTGGAGGACAACTCCAGGTCTCCAGCCCAGTCTGTGTGGAGAAAGCACAGGAATGCCTTCCGGGCCCTGAAGGACCACCCACAACCCCAACATTGGTGGTGCCAAGCTGTAGTTCCCTGGGCCAGTAAAATAGGGTAGTCAACACCTACAACCTCACTGGGTCACATAATGATGAAATTGCCCAGACACCGGGGTACCTCTAGGGTACAGAGGGAAGGAGCCCTGTCTTCTGATACATTATTGCCATCAGCTGGGAAGACTCTATGACAAAACCACACTGCCAGTCAGTGGTGGCAACAAGCCAGTCAGTGGTGTCTGCTACGTGAGCGGCATCCTTGAAGTCCAGGTACCCCTCCCTGTGCACCCTGTCAATCATCTGCAGCAGCCCTCTGCAGGACCCCCACATCCCAGCAGGGCTGGAAAAGCTAAGCAAGCATCTTTCACACACAGGTGGCCTGGGAGCTCAGGGGAACTCCTCCTAACTAGCCTTGAAGTTGGAGTTAAACCTTCCAATGTGGCTGCTTTGGGGTACCCATGCTCTTGTAAGTAGACTGCTGAGTGCCTCCCCTGCCCCACACTCTCCTGGCCACCACACCTTGAGTGAGGACCAGCGGCGAGAGCGGTAGCTGCACTGCAGACACTTGAAGAGCTGTGGGTCGCCAGCCTCGTGGGAGTTGACATGGAAGCGCAGGTCCTCGTGGGACAGGAAGCGCGAGCCGCATATGCGGCACAGATAGGGCCTCAGGAGTGGCTTGGGTGACTTGTAGTAGTACCTGCCAGGGGAGTGTAGGGACGGGACTGGCTCAAGCTTCCGGGGGCCACCCGTCAGCCTCAGCCATCCTCACCTTCATTCCATTCTACCTACTTGCGGTACTTTTTGCCTAGGAACCGCCTAGAGGGTCGCCCTCGGCGGCGGGGTGGGACATCAGGCTCATCCTGGCAGGAGGGGGCTGCGTTCTCTGCATCTGACTGGCTCACACCAGGCTCCTCTGGGCCCCTGCACGTCTGGCCCAGGGACCCCAGGCATCCTGGGCCTGAGGAGCTGGGGGCCTCAGGATCCTGTGGCTCTGGAAGGCTCTGTCCGCTCTGGGAACTCACTAGAGGCTCTTCTACACCTGCCATGGGCACAAAGGTCACAAGTCAGCCAGACACACTGGGACAGTAGATGAGAAGTCAGCCAACTCCCCATCCCAGACCACTGATTGACACATGGGATCCACAGGCTGGTCAGACACGCCGCATCCTAAGCTGATACCCTCTCAGATGACTCAAGTGGGACCTTTTCAGCAGCTACAAGACAGCTGGGTCTAGATTGGCACCCTCACTGGCGGGCTGGCTGCACTCAGCAAAGTCCCTTACAGTTACAGCTTTTTTTTTTTTTTTTTTTTTTTTTTTGAGGTAGGGTCTCACTCTGGTCCAAGCTGACCTAGAATTAACTATGTAGTTTCAGGGCGGCCTCGAACTCACGGCGATCCTCCTACCTCTGCCTCCCAAGTGCTGGGATTAAAGGCGTGCACCACCACGCCCGGCTTTTACTTACAGCTTTTATCTGTTCAGTTGTAAAAGCTCAGTCTGTTCTGTTGCTGTGAGTTTGCCACTGGAAGGCATCTGCCTAAAGACTAAACCATCAGCTGAGCTGGGCTTCTTGGGGAGGAGGTGCACAGCCACTGTGTGAGGCTGCTGCTTTGCGTGCGCTTGCTCGGTCCCCAGAACGCTAAGTAGGAGGCAGTAAAGTCACCCCTGATGCATCACACAGTCTGTCCCATGACCAAGTCTCACCATCTGGAAGGTCTGAGGTCTCCAGGCGAGGCAGCTTCCGGGGCCTACCAGGCCTCCTTCGGGGTCTTGGGGTACTAGGGGTGGGGCGCTGGAGCCGGAGCTGCCGGCCTCGGGGCTCATCCTCAGCTGGGTTGTAGTCGCTGTCTTCTGCGTGGACAGAGGGAGGACAGTCCTGAACCCTTGCCAAGCATCTTTGGGCAGAGACTACTTGCAACCCTATCCCCTCCTTCCTCAAGCCCACCAGCGGGGGCTCTCTCTCAGAAGCCCTCTGGTACCCTGCCGACCCTCTGGACTGAGTGTCCCTCTCTGAGCCCTTTCTCTGTACCTTACCTGCTATTAGCTCACACAGCACCTGTATGTGAATCAGAAATCAGACCTCAAGACACTTAAAGCCACTAGTAGAAAACAGGCAGAGACAGGAGGATCTTCAGGGCTTGCTGACTACCTAGTCTAGCCTATTTGGTGAGCTCCATGTTCAGTGACAGACCCTTACTCAATAGAGCGAGACACCAGACTTCCACCTCTGGTCTCTATACACACAAGTGCACCTGCACACGTTTGCCCACACATGTGAATAAGCATACACACATAGCAGCACAATCCTAACAATGATAATAACAAACGCAACCAACTTTTCTTTGTTTTGGTTTTTTGTTTCCCCTCATTTGTGGCCAGGCTGACCTGGAATTCACTATGGAGTCTCAGGGTGGCCTCCAACTCATGGTGATCCTCCTACCTCTGCCTCTTGAGTGCTGGGATTAAAGGCGTGTGCCACCATGTAGGGCTTTTGTTTTGGTTTTTGATTGAAACAGGATCTCATGTAGTCCAGGCTGGCCTTAAACTCACTATGTAGTGAGGATGACCTTTAACTCCTGATCTTCCTGTTTCTATCTCCAAATGGAGAGATGGCTTAATGGTTAAGGCACTTGCCTGCAAAGCCAAAGAACCCAGGTTCAATTCCCTAGGATCCACATAAGCCAGATGCATAAGGTGGCACATATGTCTGGGATTCATTTGCAGTGGTTGAAGGCCCTGGCGAGCCCATTCTCCCTCTCTACTACTTTCTCTCATTCTCTCAAATAAATAAAATAAAATAATGTTAAAAATAAATAAATAAAGGTATGAGCCATTACACCTGGTTCTTCTTCTGCTACCACACACGCACAAACACACATGCGTGCACACACACACATACATGCATATACTCCCCCCGACCCTGCGCCCCAGGTAGGGTTTCATTCTAGCCCAGGCTGACTGGGAAGTCATTCTGCAATCTCAGGCTGGCCTTGAACTCAGTGATCCACAGGGATTAAAGGTGTGCGCCGCCACCACTCCCGGCTCTACCACTAATCTTCATGATAATCTTATGCTAAAGAGCTTCATACCCTCAAGGTCATCGATGGCCCCTGCATCTACAATGTCATCATCTTCCTCCTCCTCAGGCCCTTCCTCCTCTGAGGTCTTGGTGGAGCTGCCCCACTTTCGCAGACGACTCTTCTTACTGGCTGAAGCTGCTGCCACTGTGTGAAGGGTAAAGCGGGCTGCCACGTCTGGCCGCATGCCCTGCCCCCACCAAGCCTGCCAGCCCTGCAGACGCACCTGGGCGGAGGTGCCGCGCCCGCATGTGCCGCAGCAGTGTAGCCTTGGTGCTGCTCCGGTACTGGCACATCTTGCATTTGAACTGCTGCACTACCACCACCTCCATCATGGCCTCCAGGTTCTGCAGGTCCAGCTCCTCAGCACTGGGGACTGGGGGTGGCTGTGCTAGAGAGGTGGGCTCACCCAGGGGCTCCAGGCACGTGGATGTGGACGTGGGGCCATCGGTCAGGGCCTCGATGGCTGCCAGGCTATGGGTCAGGGTGGAAGTAGACATTGGAGATGCCATGGGAGCACCTGGGGAAAGGGGTGAGGGCAGAAGACAGGAGTGGCTATGACATACAGCTGCTCTTCCCAAGCAGATCCACATTCCCCACAGAGACCATCTTGTCAGAAACCAGGGAGGTGGGTAACCTGCTAAGATCATGCGGGGACCTGTCTTCCTGCCCACAGTGGGATCTGGGTATGGCACTGGGGTCTTACCATCATCTGGACCCTGCAGGATCAGGTACTGAGTGGTCTCAGCCCCGCCTTCTTCAGCACTGGTCACGGGGATGCAGCCTGACAAAGAAGGCAGGAGGGTCACGGTCCTCAAAGGGGCTCCCAGTTGTAGGCTCACATCCCTGGCCCCCACTTGACAACTGGAGATCAGTTGCATTGCCCCCCCTGAGCCTTGGGTACCTCCCCTGCAGGGCTGGTGGGAGAGCTGGTGTGGCTGAGGTGCTGGCCCAGTCACCAGGATACCACAGCTGTCCAGTCTTTGACTACTAGGCCAGGAATTTTCTCCTTCTTCCTCTCCAAACTTCCTCAAGGTCAAGACGCAGTCCCTGCACCGCTTTCTCAGGGTGGGCTTCCCAGACCGTCAGGGCTCTGAGATGTTGGGGTCTCTTTGTCCTCACTAACAACAAGAGGCCTGGCTGGCATGCTACTTAACAGTGCAAGCTCTGTTGTCCCCTCTCTGGGCTCTCTGCCTGGGACTTCCCTCACTTATGGTGTCACTGGGTAAGTCATTTTACAGATGTGGTGCCTCAGACTTCTCTTCTGGTCAGTGAGGGTGATGGCAGCATTTAGTTTGGGGCGGTGGATTACTGGGAGGCTCAGTGAGCTCCCCTGTGTCAAGTGTCTACAAGGGCCCCAGGTAGAGTCAGCTCCAGCTTCCTCTATTACTGAGTGTGCTGACACGCGGCACCACGCTGACTCACTGTGGTGTCTCACTTGACCCTCGTGTCATTTACCGCTAGGAGATGAGTTACTGCTCCCCTCTGACACGTGGCTCTACACAGCTCTGCCTCTGGGGCCACGGCCTCTCCCCACTCACTCTGGATGAGGTCGGGCCCAATAGTGGACTCGATGATCTTGTCGATGGCAGAGCCCAGGTCTGAGGAGGAAGCCGTGCAGTCAGACACCAGCACACTGGGGTCCGGGAGAGCGCTGGAGTGCACCTGGGGCAGGGGACCACCAGGCACCTCTGCTACCACGGAAGATGAATCAGGGAGGTAGCCATGAGGCAAGGGACCCGCTGAGATGCTCTCAGATACCTCCTCCTGCAGGTAGGAAGCAGGGGAAGTTGAGGACGGCACATTCTGCCAGTTCCCATTGGCTAGCATCCTCTTGTCCAAGGGCAAGTGGAACCATCCACACACTCAACCCCTCACAGGACCACGAGAACTGTTTCCCAAGTTCACCAAGAAAGTCCAAGGCCCATGGCTCTGCTCAGGGGCTACCTCAGAGCAAGGGAAGGGCCTGTCCAGACCCTATGCCACAGCCAGAAGGGGCGTTTCCATCAGCCTTTCCCCTATAGTCTCCCTCTAGCCTCACACTCCAGCACCATTTCTCACTGCCTTAACTGCTACCTCCTCTAGGAAGTCAACTCTGACTCCAAGGCCAAGTTAGGGCCACTTCATGCGCACTGCTGCAGCTCTGTCCTAAGTAAGCACCATGCTGGGCTGCATCCCATCCTCCATCTTAACGGAAGGTCCCCCACTCCACCCCTGCGCTCTAACGTGCTCCCATGGCACAGCAGTCTCCACTGGGGCTTGGACCACACCTGTCTTGTTCTTCTACAGCATCCCCAGAACTTAGCATGGGCCAGACACACAGCAAGCCCATCTCTGCTGACTTCATGAAACCCTGGACCGGGAATTGAGAGCCGCTGTTTTGGACCACCATCAAGTGCAGTCAAGAATATGAACACTGCCTCTCCAAACTACTCAGAAAATGACTAGAGGCAGGTCTATTTCTCATTCCTTCTCGACACGCGAGTCAGTGGAGGGTTAGAAGTTGGATAGCTTGGGGATGGAGAGATGGCTTAGCAGTTAAGGCACTTGCTTGTAAAGCCAAAAAGACCTCGGTTTGATTCCCCAGTACCCACGTACGACAGATGCACAAGGTGACACATGCATCTGGAGTTCGTTTGCAGTGGCTGAAGCCCTGGCCCGCCCATTCCCTCTCTCAAATAAATAAATAAAAATATTTGAAAAAAAGAAGTTGGATAGCTTGCTCAAGATCACATGGCTACAATATGGTGGGTCATGAAGAGATGGTTCAAAATATTTCTGTCACAGCCCTGAACCTACAGAAACAGGCATTCCTGCTCCACGTGATGGCTGGGAAGACTTGAGATTCAGAGGTCTTCCTGGGAATGAGAGACAGAGTCAATATTCGAACTAGGATACTGTCTTTCAGAAAGTGAGGACTCTGGGGGGCAGTGCAGTGGAGAAAAGTGTGCACAGATCTGAATCCTGGCTCGGTCAGCACCCCGTGCCTCAGTTCCCTTTTCTGTAGCATAGGGAAGAAAGGAGTGTGTCTTATAAGGTATCGAGTTTTAATTCAGAAAACTCACGACAGGAGCTACTGCATGGCACGGTGCCTGGTTCAGAAGCAAAATAAATACCAGATACAAGCAAGCCGTCCTGGGTGCCCACCCTCGGCTGTCATGCTGGACTCCTCCCTTGCCACCCAGCCCCATCCATACCACTGAGCAGCTGCCGCTGTCTGAGCTTTGTCCCACACCAGAGTCATCGGCCTCAGCCAGCCCAGGGGTGGTGGCGGCATCGCTGCTGTCCGCTGACACGTCTTCCGAGGTGCCCACTCCCAGGCCGCTCTCAGTGGGCTCCTCGAGCTGGCCAGGCCGAGGGGCCGCGTCACTACTGCTTTCCACTTCGTTCTCCTCCATGGGCTCGGGGAACCGAATGACAGTGAAGCGTAGGGCCTGGGGTTTTCACTCTGCCAGAAAACGTGACCGGGGCTGAAACAAGCGGGCCACTTCCCGGGGCTCAGCAACCTCCTCCGCCCACCCAGCTGCATCCTTGCGCCCATTTTGCAGATGCAAAGACTGAGCATCGCACGGGGCGGGGCTTGCTCCTGTATTGAGAGGAAACTTCCGGGAGAAGACAGGGGAAGACTTAAGAGTCCCAGACAAGGGCTCTTCGCTGGGAAGAGTGGTCACAGGCGTGCAATCTCAGCCCTGTCCTCCTCCTCCGTCCGGGCGCAGTGGTTCCCCCCGCAGCATCCCTCCTCCCCCCAGATGCAGGGCTGGTGGTACAGCCCGCTGGCCCCCAGGGTCAGTGGTTCGCTCTCCCCCTCCCCGGGCTGCCCGCGGAGGGGGCTGACAGCGACGGTCTCGGGGCCTGGTGACTCGGGGCTGTCCCCGGCGCTGCCTGTGCTCCAGGCCCGACGCCATCTTGTGGCGGCGCCGGGTTTCCGCTCAGGCAAGTGCGTGAGCGACTAAAAGGGCCTGGGACCCCGGGGCCTTGTTCGGACAGCCCCGCCGGCCCCGGGACCTTGACGCCCGGAAACCCCGCGGCGACGCCCCAGTGCACGGCACGGTGCAGCGGGGCGGCCGGGCTCCACCCGACGCTCACCCGAGCCTCTCGTGTCCGCGTCCCTGTCCGGCTCCGGCATCGACGAGGTCGCCATCCTCTTACTCCCGCGGCGTAGGAACCCATTGGAGCGTAGACCGGAACTACTTCCACCGCCGCCGCCGGGAAGAGAGGTTGCCAGGGTCATAGGAGGTCCTAGAGAGACCCGAAAAAAAAAACCTCGCTCTGCTCCAGAAGGGTTCTAGACTCTTATGTGCCTTCTAGTGCGGGGGCGGCGTGGGGTGGGGGTCCCTCGCCACCTGGGGACTACTTTTCCTCTGGGCGGATGGCTACAGAGGAAGTGGAATGACGTCATCAGGGACCATCCTGGGACGCGCGCGCGCCGAAGGCGTCCAGTGGGTCCCCTGGGGCGTGGCTCCCGGCGTCTGGCCACACCCCCCGGGGTCGCCTAGGGCCAGCCTGCGCAGCCTTGGAAGGGTTAGGCTTGGCGGGAGGGGGAGTAGACGTCACCAATCTTATTTATTTGTTTATTTTTTCTTTTTAAACTGGCTTTTTAACCTTAAGTGCTTAACTCTCTTCTTGAGCCCGATGGAATCCTCCCGGGTCAGTTTTCGCTGCGTCCTGGGGAGGGGAGCATGGGAGTTTTGCACAGATTAAAAAGCGAGATTTGCACCACACCCGTCGTGGTGGCGCATGCCTTTAATCCCAGCATTGGGGAGGCAGAGGTAGGTGGATCGCTATGAGTTCGAGACCACCCTGAGACTACATAGTGAATTCTATAGTGAGACCCTACCTGGAACAAAAACGAACAACAACAACAACAAAAAAAGTGAGATTTGGGCTGGAGAGATGGCTTAGCGGTTAAGGCGCATGCTAGCGAAGCCTAAGGACCCAGGCTCAATTCTCCAGTTCCCACGGTGGTGCATGCGTCTGGAGTGCGTTTGCGGTTACTAGAGGCCCTGGTGAGCCCATTCTCACTCTAATAAATAAGTAAGCAAATATAAATCCTTTAAAAAAAAAAAAAGCAAGATTTGCTTGTCGGGTGTGGTGGGGCACGCCTTTGATCCGGGAGGGGGGGGGGGTGCTGGCAGAGCTAGGAGGATCACGTGAGTTCAAGGCCACCCAGAGAATATGTGGTGAGTTTCGGAAAAAAAAAAAAAAGTGAGGTTTGAACACGGTCAACGCTGCCCCAGACTCACCTCAAGATGGTAAGGGCCACATGGGAGGCGAATCTGGATGGTGAGGCGGAGGCACTAATGCCTGACTCTTGGGAAGCCTCGTATATGAATTTCTTACATTAGTAGGGCTGGAGGTCAGGATCCCGCACAGCTGCCCCCTGCTCAGAGTAGTGTGGTCCAGTGGTAAGAGCGAGCCTCAGCATCTGTACACACAAAAATAGTGTAGGGTGGCCAGGCTAATCCCAGCACTGGGTAGTGAATTCCAGGTCAAGCTGAGCTAGAGGGAGACCTACCTCGAAAAACAAACAAACAAAAAAATAGTGTAGGGCATTCCAACGTGTGCAGTCCTCCTTCCCTTGTGTGGCCCCAGAATGCCACTCTTTATTAAGGCTTTTTAGCATTATGCAGTGAAAGAGTACTTGAGGGGAAGTAAGGTGCTGTGCTTTTGTCCTTGGTTGCTGTGTAGTACAAGCTGTTCTCTTCAATTGGAAAATACACATTTTGGATTTTTATTTTATTTTGGTGTTCCGAGGTAGGGTCTTGTTCTCTAGCCCAGGGTGGCCTGGAACTCATGGTGACCCACCTACCTCTGCCTCCTGAGTGCTGGGATTAAAAGTGTGTGAGAGAGAGAGAGAGAGGAGAGAGAGAGAGAGAGAGAGAGAAGGCCACGTGGTATATTCCCCAGTCTGGACCAGAACTCTTAGCAGTCCTCCAGGGAAAATACATATTTTGGGGAAAAGATTTCAGGAAACACATGTAAGAAAATGTGAAAAGGGCAGAAGGCATTTTGAGGTGTTTCTTGAAGGCACCTGAATATGAAGGTCAGTTTGTCTTTTCCAGGAGGAATAGGGCAGGAGGTCTCCGGAGGAACTGATAAGGTCCCTAGTGCAATCCTTGGGACCTCTGTCAGCACTGGCTTAATGGCAGGTCAGTTTTGCACTCCGGAAGCAGTTTCCAACATGGCTCTGATTTCTTAGCCCAGAGGAAGCTCTCCCTGCTTCTGACCAAGTCCCCTCCACCCAGAAGGTCAGGGTACCCAGGAGAAGTCCCACAGAACACATTCCGAGCCCCGAGTTCTGAGATCCACCCCTCACTTTAGCCTCTGCTACCACATCCCAAGATTATAGAATGTCATGGAATAGTAGGTAGCAACGTTTTGGTTTTTTGAGGTAGGGTCTTGCTCTAGCCGGGCTGACCTGGAATTCACTATGTACTCAGGCTGGCAGCACTCCTCCTACTTCTGCCTCCTGAGGGATTAAAATTGTGGGCCACCAAGCACAGTCTTGTTTTGTTTTCTCTCTTTTCCTTGAAGCAGGTTCTCACTTAAGGGTTACCTGGAACTTTGTAGCACAGGTTGGCCTCAAGTTTACAGCAATCCTTACCTCAGCCTCCTGAGTGCTGGACTTAAAGCATGAGCTATCCTACCTGGTTCTTATTTTTCTTTTTTCTTTTATAAGATAATCTTACTGTTGCTCAGTGTTGGAAAGCAGATTCCTCCAAATTAAAATATTCCCCCTTTAAAGAAAAAATAATTAAATATTTTTAAAGGTCTGGAGGGTTGGCTTAGCGGTTAAGGCACCAGCCTGCAAAGCTAAAGGATCCAGATTTGATTCCTCAGGACCCATGTAAGCCAGGTGCCAGAGTGAGACCCTATCTTGAAAAAACAAAAGATAATAAAATAAAAATATTTTTTAAAACTCCCCCCTGGGGATGGAGCAATGGCTTAGTGCTTAAGGCATTTGCCTGCAAAGCCAAAGGACCCAGGTTCGATTCCCCAGGACCCACATTAGCCAGATGCACAAGGGGGGGGGCGCATGTGTCTCTAGAGTTCGTTTGCAGTGGCTGGAGGCCCTGGCACACCCATTCTTTCTCTCTCTTTCTCTGTCAAATAAATAAATAAATAAAAATATTTTTAAAAAATATTAAAAAAAACTCTCCCCTGGGCTGGAAAGTTGGCTTAGTAGTTAAGGCACTTGCCTGTAAAGCCTAAGGACCCAGATTTGATTCCCCAGTACCCACGTAAGCCAGATGCACAAAGGGACTGTCTGGAGTTTGTAATGGTTAGAGGCCCTGGCGTGTCCATACACTTTCTCTCTCTCCTCTCAAATCAAAAAATAAAAAATATTCCCTTTTGAAGGGAGGAGGCTGTCAAGAGGTCTAGGAGAACTGAAACTTTAAAGGTCACACCTTGGTCTCCAGCCAAGGTTATAGGAATGGTAAACAAAGGGCAGACTATGTGGGTTCCCAGGGAAATTGGGACACTCAGGCTGGCTTGAATTTAATCCTGCCTCAGCCTCCTGAGTGCGGAGAGTACCACACTTCCTGTGAAGCCCTTCATCTGCAGTATTCAGTCCTGCCTACCTCCTTTGTGAGTGTCATTGTTCTTCCTGTCCTGCCTGGGAAGACCCTGAGGCCCAGAGCATCAAGGCTTCTGCCTCAGCAGGGAAGAGCTGCCACTGAAGGCCAAGCAGTCTGTCGGCGGGCACCATGCACAACTGTAGATTGCTGTGCCCTTGTTTAAGTCCTAATGGTCATACTTCAGAACTACTTGTCTTATGTTATCTTTTCCTCAGGTATTTTCCCTCTCAGAAGAAGTAGTTAGAAAATCACACAGCAAGCTGGGGATGTGTGAAACCCTGGGCTCAATCCCCAGTACTGAATGAAATAAATAAATGAATAAATAAGTAATATTTTTAGTTAAGAAGTGGCTGGGGTTTCAGTGTTCAGGAGGCTGAGGCAGAGGACTGTTGAGCCAATCTAGTCTACATAGCGAGTTCCAGGCCAGCCTGGGCTATAGAGTGAAACCCTGTCTTTAAAAAAAAAGGGTGGGGCAGGCGTGGTGGCGCACGCCTTTAATCCCAGCACTCAGGAGGCAGAGGTAGGAGGATCTTGTGAGTTTGTTTTTTTTTTTGGTTTTTCAAGGTAGGGTCTCACTCTAGTCCAGGCTGACCTGGAACTCACTGTGTATTCTCAGGGTGGCCTCGAACTCACGGCGATCCCCCTACCTCTGCCTCCCAAGTGCTGGGATTAAAGGCATGCGCCACCACGCCCGGCTTGGATCTTGTGAGTTTGAAGCCACCCTAAGACTACATAGTGAATTCCAGGTCTGCCTGGGCTAAAGCAAGACCCTACCTTGAAACACCCACAAAATGATAAATAAATAAAAGGCTGAGAAGAGGTTGGCTAGAATGTTAAAAAAAAAAAGGGGGGGGCTGCTGGAAAGTTTGCTTAGCTGTTAAGGCGCTTTCCTGCAAAGCCTGACTACCCGAGTTTGATTCCCCAGTACCCACGTAAAGTCAGATGCACAAAGTGGCACATGAGTCTGAAGTTGGTTTGCAGCAGCTGGAGGCCCTTGCATGCCCATTCTCTCTCTCTCCTTGAAAAAAAAAATATATATATTATTCATTTAAGGTCATATTTTACAGAAGCTTACGTAATGTCACAAAGCTTATTTTTAAGATTTTTTACATGTGTCTGTATGGGTGAGGAGGTCAGAGGACAACCTCAGGATGTCACTCCTCTCCTCCCGTCTTGTTTGAGACCGCCCCCACTGTGAATGCTAGGTTAGCTGTCCCTTGAGCTTTGGGATTCTCTTGACTCAGCCTCCTATTGCTGTAAGTACACTGAAATTACAGACACGTGTGCTGCTTGGGTCCAGCTTTACATGGGTTCTGGAAATCTGAACTCTGGTTGTCAGTCTTGAACACCAAGCACTTCTAACCACTGAGCCATCTCCCCAGCCTCTATTTTTTTAAATTGTTTATTTGCAAGCAGAGAGGGAGAAGAGAGACAGAATGGGCATGCCAGGACCTCTAGCCAGAGCAAGCGAACTCCAAACATATGTACCACTTTGCGCATCTGGCTTTACGTGGGTGCTGGAAATCAAACCCAGGTCTTTAGGCTTTGTAGGCAAGCACCTTCGCCACTAAGCCATCTCTTCGGCCCCTAGTTTTATTATTTTTTAAACAAAGTATTTTATTTTTTAAATATATCTTTAAAGCTTTAAAAAATTTTAAAAAGATGTACAAAAAAAAAAAAAAAAAGGAAAGGAAATGTTTACAGTTTCCTGTTGTTTAGTTGTTTCCTGCCACTTATACATCTCTTAGGGAGGTGAGTGACTCAGAAGCCTCAGGAAGCAGAAAGTTTCAAGACTCATGAGGTCTCCATCAAGGTCATGTAAGCAAAGAGTTTGCGGGGCCCCAGGAATGCAGCTCTCCTGAGCTGTCATCCGTGCTGGGGTGGGCTTTCTGGGGACACAGTGGCCTGTGAGTCATGTCAGTAACCCATTGGTTCACCAAGCTAGACTTGGGTGCTGTTCTATGTGGGGTTACAAGATACTGGTTCAAGTCTCCCTAGGAAATGTCACACTGCACAACTGGGATCAACAATCATTAATGAGCTAGGGAGGGGCAGTTGGATAGCTGTGGTGACATGTGACCAGAGGTGCGACCGAGGCTGCTGTGTCTGAGGGAGGAGCGCCTGCAGAGCGAGCCCCACAAGGCTGCCTTTCTCCATTTGGAATGGAATGCTGTCCGTTGACAGCAGAGACAGTTGTGTGCGCCTGCTCTGAGTGATAAGACATGCAAGGAAGGCTGAGCCATATAAGGAAATGCAAGGATGACCATTTTGTTTACGTGATAAGACAAGGGGTGTTGCCATCAGGTTCGCGTTGCTGGCAGAAAATGCCCGACCAAGAGCAGTTTCTGGGAGGAAAGGGTTTATTTTGGCTTACAGACTTGAGGGGAAGCTCTATGAAGGCAAGGGACAATGATGTCATGAGCAAGAGGGTGGACATCACGTCCTGGTCATCATCAAGTGGACAACAGCAACAGGAGAGAGTGCCAAACGCTGGCATGGCAAAGAGAAGCTGTCTACAATACCCATAAGCCCACCCCCAACAATACATCACCTCCAGGAGGAAACCAAAAGCAAAAGGGGGGGAGAGGCTGGAGAGATGACTTTATTTATTTATTTATTTGAGAGAGAGAAAGAGACAAATAGAAAGAAAATGGGTGGTCCAGGACCTTTAGTCATCGCAAACGAACTAGACATATGCGTCACCTTGCACATCTGGCATTATGTGGGTACTAGGGAATCAAACTTGGGTCCTTAGTCTTTGCAGGCAAGCACCATAACTGCTGGACCATTTCTCTAGCCCATCCTTTTAACTTTTTTTTTATAATTTTAAAAAATTTTGTTTGTTTATTTATTTATTTGAGAGAGACAGACAGAGAGAAAGAGGCAGAGAGAGAGAGATAGAGAATGGACGCGCCAGGGCCTCCAGCCACTGCAAACGAATTCCAGATGCGTGCGCCCCCTTGTGCATCGGGCTAATGTGGGTCCTGGGGAACTGAGCCTCGAACCGGGGTCCTTAGGCTTCACAGGCAAGCGCTTAAACCGCTAAGCCATCTCTGCAGCCCCTTTTAGCTTTTTATTGACAGCTTCCATAATTATAAAACCATGATAATTCTGACCCCAACCCTATTCTCCCCCTCTCACATCCATCCTCTATCAAATCCCCTCCACCATTCAATTAGTCTTTCTTTAATTTGGATGTCATCATCTTTTTCTCCTGTTGTGACGGTCTTATGTAGGTAGTGTCAGGCACTACAAGGCTATGAATATCAAGGCCATTTTGTGTCTAGAAGATTGCATTGTAGCCAGGCGTGGTGGTGCACGCCTTTAATCCGGCACTCAGGAGGCAGAGGTAGGAGAATGGCTGTGAGTTCGAGGCCACCCTGAGGCTACATAGTTAATTCCAGGTCAGCCTGGACCACAGTGAGACCCTACCTCGAAAAAAAAGATTGCATTGTAAGCAGTCCTACCTGTCCTTAGGCTCTTACATTCTGTGCAGTCATGGCTTCTGCAATGGACCCTGCCTTAGAAGGTGTGATGGAAATGTCTCGATGCTGAACACTGTCACTTTCAGTACTATGGTGCCTTTTGAGTCGTCCCAGCAGTCGCTGCCATCTGAAAAGAGAAGCCTCTCTAACCAAAGGTGAGAGAAGCATTAATATATGGGCATGGACATTAGAAAAAAAAAAAAAGTGCTTACCGGGCAGCTTGGTGAGCACAGTACATGTATTTAGCCAGACAATAGCAGGCATTACTCCCCAAGGGCTCATGACCGCCCAGGCACAGGCTTTTGACTAAGTTTTCAGTACCAAGCATGTATCCCTTCCTCCAGCTCAATTAGAGAGCAGTTGTACCCCATAACGGACATGCCACTATTGAACCAGCTGGCACATTTGGTCTGGCTGTCCAATTTTTTTTGGGGGGCAGGGAGGGATGCTAAAAAGATTTTGTTTAGGAGCTGGGTGTGATGGCGCACGCCTTTAAATCCCAGCACTTGGGAGCAGAGGTAGGAGGATCACTGTGAGTTCAAGGCCACCCTGAGACTCCATAGTGAATTCCAGGTCAGCCTGGACTAGAGTGAAACCCTACCTCGAAAAACCAGAAAAAAAAAAAAAGTCCTAAAGCAGCCAAGAGGGGATGAGGGGCCTGGGAAGGTAGCATAGCCATTGGAGATGCTTGCTTGCAAATCCTGCCCAGGGCCCAGGTTCAATTCCCAGGTTGCCCATATCAACCCTGCTGTGTTTGTTTACATCAGCAAGAGGCCCTGGCATACCCACACACACATCCAACAAATAAAAACCAATCAACAAGCCGGGTGTGGTGGTGCATGCCTTTAATCCCAGCACTCGGGAGGCAGAGGTAGGAGGATCGCCTTGAGTTCGAGGCCACCCTGAGACTCCATAGTGAATTCCAGGTCAGCCTGGGTTAGAGTGAAACCCTACTTTGAAAAACCAAAAAAAAAAAAAAAAAACCCAACAAATAAAAACGATGAGATAAACAATACAAGTCAGACATGGTGGCACACGCCTTTAATCCCAGCGCTTGGGAGGAAGAGGTAGGAGGGTCGCTGTGAGTTTGAGGCCAGCCTGGGACTACAGAGTAAGTGCCAGGTCAGCCTGGCCTAGAGCGAGATCCTACCTCAAACAAAACAAACAGGGCTGGAGAGATGGCTCAGTAGTTAAAGGTACTTGCTTGCAAAGCCTGACAGCTTGGGTTTGATTCCCTAGTACTCACATAATGATGCGCAAAATGGCACACGCGTCTGGTGTTCCCTTACAGTGGCAGGAGGCCCTGGAGCAGTCATACTCTATTTGTCTCTCTCTCATATACATAAAAATATTTTTAAAAATTAACAAGCTGGGCATAGTGACGCCTTTAATCCCAGCGGAGGAGGATGAGGGAAAGCTAGCTTTCTTTTCAGGCAGTTTCATTTAGGGACTGAGGCTCAAAGAGAACCATGAGATGCCGCCCGACAAGCCACCTGGCCCTGAAACAAGAATGAAACTTGACGAAAAGGGAGCTCGGCTGAGGGAGACCGATCCACAGCGCCCCCTGCTGCCCACAGTCTACTGCGCTACCTGGGTGGGCTGAACCTCAGGTTCATATTCCAAATTTGCTAGTCAATCAGGCCTTCCCCTTACATCCCTGAAACCGATGCTATAAAGGCTGCAGTCTTCTGGCCCCTCTCTCTCTTCCCTTCTTTTCTTGCGGGAACCCAGGCGTGTGTGGGTCTCTCCAGCTCTTACCTGTGCTGCTGGGACATGCGTGAGTCTGGCCTCTACCTCCACTCAGCCTTGCTGGTGGGAGAGTGTAGCACTGTATTTTAAAAAATATTTTATTTATTATTTCAGATAGAAAGAATTGTTTCTTAATTTAAACGCTTCTGCTTGCCTCTGCTTTATAGTTTTGGGTAACTTCTCGCTTTGATTACTTGCATGGTTTTTCTCTGATCTCGGAATCGGATCGGAATAGTCCCCCCAGTGCTGGGACTAAAGGCGTGCACCACCACACCCAGCTCATCTTTATTAATTCTTTATTAAAGGTCAAACAAAGCCCAAAATTTGGGGTTCATAAGTTCTGGGAGACCCCTTCTGAGCCCCCAAATCCTGCATCACCAGCACTTGGGAGGCAGAGGTAGGAGGATTACGGTGAGTTCGAGGCCACCCTGAGACAAGTGAGACCCTACCTCATAACAAAACAGAACAAAAAAACAAACAGACAAACAAAAACAACCCAAATACCCCCACAAAGCAGACAGAGGGGACTATTTGGATCATTGAAAGCAGATGTGGCAAGATTAGTGTCAAGCAGTAATTGCTAAGGAAAAAAAAAAATCAGAAAACCAAGTACTGTGTTTAAAATCTGAGCAACAGTTTACAAAAGGGATGAAAGAGGGGGACGGCAGCAGGGCAGGTGAAGATGATAAGCTTGTGCTCGGAGTGAGCTGTTAGCCCTCTGCAGTGTGCCGTGTGCATTTCTCTCATGCAAGAAAGGATACTGGGGGAGCAGGGGTACACATTGTTTTCCTAGCCTGGGCCCTCTAAGCAGCTAGGTATGGCCAGTGGAGAGACAAGGGCCATGGCACTGACCTGGTTGGTGCCTGTCAGAACAGGGGGCCCAGGCACTAGCAGCAGACACAGTGTGCAAGAGCACAGACTTGTTCCCCCATGGCCCTGAACCAGGCGGAGCAGTGCGAGCCAGCCCAACCCCACCCATTAGAGGTGCTGACAGGCAAAGCAGCTCCACTCAGCTCCCCAGGACAAGAAAGGGGGCAGCTCACACAGTGTGGATTCCGGGGGGCCTCAGTAAGGTGGTACCTCCTGTCCATGTAGTGTCCCCAACATTGCTCTTTTGTTGAAATACTTGATATGAGAGATGAGGTCTTTTCTGTATTGGACCTTGTTAATGTTTCCTTTAAAAAATTATTTTCCAGGGGTGGGGGGGCTGGAGAGATGGCTTATCGGTTAAGGTACTTGCCTGCAAAGCCAATGCAGGTTCAACTCCCCAGGACCCACTTAATACAGATGCACAAGGGGCACATGTGTCTGGAGTTGGCAGTGGCTACAGGCCCTGGCGTGCCATCTGTCTCTCTTCTCTCTATCTCTCTCACTCTCTGCTTGCAAATAAACAAATAAATAATATTTAAAAAATTATTTTTTGGGGGGGGCAGTCATTGTGGCACATGTCTTTAATCTCAGCATTTGGGAGGCAGAGGTAGGAGGATCACTGTGAGTTCAAGGCCACCCTGAGACTACATAGTGAATTCCAGGTCAGCCTGGGTTAGAGTGAGACTCTACCTTGAAAAATCAAAAAAAAAAAATTAGTTTTATACTGGAAAGATGCTTAGTGGTTAAGGCAATTTCCTGCAAAGCCTAATAACTTATGCTTGAATCTATAGGTCCCACAGAGCCAGACTCACGGTGAGGCAAATGTGCAATACCTCGTATGTGCCACAAGGGGCCACATGCATCTGGAGTTCGTTCACAGGAGTAGCTGAAGGCCCCGGTGTACCCGTTCTCTCTCTCTTTCTTCCTCTTTCTCTCTCAAGATAAATAAAACTATTTTTCAGGTATGGAGAGATGGCTTAGCACTCAAGGCGCTTGCCAGTAAAGCCAAAGGATCTAGGTTCAATTCCCCAGTGTCCATGTAAGCCAGATGCACAAGATGGTGCATGCATCTGGGTTCATTTGCAGTGGATGGAGGCCCTGGTATACCCATTCTTTCTCTCAAAAAAAAATAAATAAAAATAAAATTATTTTTCAGCACTTGGGAGGCAGAGGTAGGAGGATTGCTGTGGGTTCAAGGCCAACCTGGGACTATAATGTGAGTTCCAGGTCAGTCTGTGCTAGAGTGAGATCCTACTTGGAAAAACCAAAAGAGAAAATTTTTTATTTGCTTATATGTATGTGCATGTGCACACACATACACACATCAGGGACCCTTACTGCTTCACACAAACACCAGAGATTTGTGGTATTTTTTGCATGTGGTTTAAATAGGTGGCTTCTGAATTGAACCCAGGCAGGCAGACTTTGCAAGCAAACATGTTTAACTACTGAGCCATCTTCCCAGCCCTAATATTTCCTTTTTATTATTCCTTTAGCTGCCCAAGACCAACAGGCATTTGTTTGAATCAAATGATGATGGGCCTTTAGAGATCCTGTCCACTTTCTGTAAAAAGATTTCATCTATAGTGCAAACCCTTGAGTATCTTACAGATTTGGAAAAGCATCTAGAAGAATAGGAAATGAGAAATTGAATGCTGTCTTCTAGAGGCAAAGTGGCTGTGGTGTTCATGGCCTCACAGTGGCTGATGCTACCTACACAAGACGTGCATAATAGGGGAAAATGATGACATCAACATAGAAGAGAGGGCCGGGTGTGGTGGCGCACGTCTTTAATCCCAGCACTCGGGAGGCAGAGGTAGGAGGATCACTGAGTTCAAGGCCACCCTGAGACTATATAGTGAATTCCAGGTCAGCCTGGGCTAGAGTGAGACTCTACCTTTAAAAAACAAACAAACAAAAAAAAAAAATAGAAGAGAGGCTAGTTGGAGAGAAGAAGGGGTTCAGTGGAGGAGGATTCGGGAGGGGATTATGATCATGGTGTATTGTCTATGTACAGAGGTTGTCAAGAAGGTTTTATTTTTTTTTAAAGGGCTGGAGAGATGGCTTAGCAGTTAAGGCACATGCCTTTGAAGCCTAAGGACCCAGGCTCGATTCTCCAGGTCCCATGTAAGCGAGATGCACAAGGTGACACATGCATCTGGAGTTCGTTTGCAGTGGCTAGAGGCCCTGGCGTGCCCATTCTCTCTCTGGGTGTCTCTAATAAGTAAATGAAAATAAAATCTTTTAAAAAAAGTCAAAAGAACTGAAGAGATGGCTTAGCAGTTAAGGCACTTGTCTGCAAAGCCAAATGACCTGGGTTCAATACCCCAGTACCCACATAAAAGCCAGATGCACAAGGTGGCACATGTGTCTGGAATTCCTTTGCAGTGGCTAGTGGTCCTGACATGCCCATTCTCATTCTCTCTTTCTCACTCTCTCTCTCAAAGAAAGAAAGAAAGAACACAAGAATGTAAGAAAGGGGCCAGGCGTGGTGGCGCACGCCTTTAATCCCAGCACTCGGGAGGCAGAGGTAGGAGGATTGCCATGAGTTCGAGGCCACCCTGAGATTACATAGTGAATTCCAGGTCAGCCTGAGCTAGAATGAGACCCTACTTTGAAAAAAAAAAAAAAGAAAGAAAGAAAGAATGTAAGAGAGGGATGAAATGTTGTCTCCTAATTGAAACACTCCTTCCTGGGGAGAAGAGGGAGACTCATAAGACACAGGAAGCTAACAAAACATACAAGGCCAGGAAGTTAATGAAACAAGACTCAGAAGTCCCAAGACTCATGAGGCACCTGCCCGAGGTTCCATGTGCAGTGAACAGTTGCTGGAGAAGGGAGACTCCCCCCCGCCCAAGGTAGGGTCTTGCTGTAGCCCAGGTTGACCTGGAATTCACTCTGTAGTCTCAGGATGGACTTGAACTCACAGCCATCCTCCTACCTTAGCCTCCTGAGTACTGGGATTAAAGGCGTGCGCCACCTTCCCAGCAAGATGGGCTTTTTGGTGATGCAGCTGCCTTTGAGTCACCCATGTTCCTGTAAGTAACCCCAATAAACTCAATGGTTTACCAAGCTAGAGTTGGGTGGAATTTTCTTTGGTCTGCTGTTGGTACCTTTTCTGAGGTGAATGTACCTTAGTTCTTGTCTCCTTAGGAAAAGTCATGCAACACCCGGGGTGATAGACAGAGCTATAAATACAGGAGAAACCTTCTACAGGGGACACTGATTGCATAGCAAGGTGTTTAGTGAACACTTACCAAGAATGGGGTGCTGTATTACACACTTTAAACTGTAATCACAACTAAAGATGCCATTTACCCATAAGGAAACAGGTTCAAGGGCAGTGAAGTGACCAGGGTCATGCACTCTGCGGTCAAGTCCTAGTTCCCTGACTCCCACCCCAGGGCTCCTTCCATTACACTAGACGCTGTCCCGCTGAGAGTGGGCAGGTGCTCTATGGCCCATCGCTACTTTCTCTCCAAGCCAGGGGTTTAGTGAAACCTGTTGTTAAAGATCTATTTATAGCCCAAGACTGTACTACCACTTGGGATAATGAGACCCTAAACTTGACTCCCTGGGGCTTAAATTAAGGCGTCCTTGTATTTGTCCTGAATATTTCAGGCTTGGAAGCAGGTGGGGTAGCAGGGAAAGGCCCTAGGACCAGAATGCTTGGATCTAGAAAATAGGCAGGAGTCAAATGATGTTCGTCTGTTAGTCTATGATGGTTATTCCCGATATTGGCAGCAAGGGGCGCATATGTGAACATTTCATCTGGTCATAAGAAGACAGGAGGGGACATGCAGAGCTTGAAGTTCTGTCTCGTTACTCTCTTTCCTGCGGTATCCCCTAGCATCTAGTGCAGTTTTGTAAAATACCGGATACCTGTTTGTTGTGTGAATGAACTGTTTCCTCGTGTTGTTATTATCATTAGATTATTTCGTTTATATTTTTCGCGGTACTGGAAATTGAACCTTATACATGTTAGGCAAGTGTTCTACTGCTGAGCAACATCTCCAGACCTTATTATTTTCTGTGACAAGGACTTGCTACATGTAGCTCATTGCTGGCCTTGTGTTCAGGATCTTCCCACCTCAGTCTCCCAAGTGGTGGGATTAAGGCGTGCCTCACCATACCTAGTGGTCTTCATTTTATACATAGGAAAACTAACAATATGAGGGTCCTAGCCGTGAAAACAAGACTTAGTTGCTGCAGAGCTGTTTTTGGTGGTGTAGCAGTTACCTCACTGCTGGGGCAAAATACCTGAGCAGAAGCAGCAGATGGAGGGAAAGGGTTTATTTTGGTGAGGGGACGTTTCGGCATGTCTGGTTGCAGATAGCTGGGTGTCACACCTCTACGGTGACAGACAGGAAGCAGCAAATGTGAGCTAGAGCAGGGGAGGCTGAATTATAAAATCCCAAGGCCCATCCCCAATGAGTCTCTAACAAGGTTCCACCTCCTAAAGACTCCACCAGCTGGGGATTAAGAATGAGGTTTAGGGGCTAGAGAGATGGCTTAGCGGTTAAGTGCTTGCCTGTGAAGCCTAAGGACCCTGGTTTGAGGCTCGATTCTCCAGGACCCATGTAAGCCAGATGCACAAGGTGGCGCATGCATCTGGAGTTCGTTTGCAGTGGCTGGAGGTCCTGGCGCACCCATTCTCTCTCTCTCTCTGCCTCTTTCTCTCTCTCTCTCTCTCTGTCTGTTGCTGTCAAATAAATAAATAAAAATAAACAAAAAAAATCTAAAAAAAAAAAAAAAAGAAGAAGAATGAGGTTTAGGCTGGAGAGATGACTTAGCGGTTGGGGCACTTGCCTGCGAAGCCTAAGGTCCCAGGTTCAATTGCCCAGTACCCACGTAAGCCAGATAGATGCACAGGATGGTGCATGTGTCTGTTGTTTTCTCGCAGTAGCTTGAGACCCTGGCACATCCATTCTCTCTCTGCCTGCCTCTTCGTCTCACTCTCAAATAAAAAAAATATATATATATTTTGAGTTGAAAAAAAAGAGAATGAGGCTTAATCCCAAACACATAAGGCTATAGGGTACATTTCATATTCAAACCATCACAGATGGCAAAAAAAAAAATCAGCCTGGAGAGACTGGGGCAAACCTGGTATTGGAAAATTCAAGAAACTATAGCCTCCCCTAAGGCAGGAAATAAAAGATGGACCAGGGACTGGGATCCCACCATCATCCCCAGACAGAAGCTGGAGCCACAGGCCTGTCTCACCAAATCCATGGGAACTTGAATATAACTATGGAGTGTTTCCCAATCCCACCATTCCCAAGACAGAGGTGGGCAAAAATGTCCTGAGTTCTCCCTGCCTTGGCCTTCTCATCTCTCCCCAGGGCTCGCCACTGGCCACATCTAGCCAAGAGCCGAGAGACATGGTTTACCTCTGTCTGCATAACAGAGCAGGAGAAAAGAGAGCGGACTGGATTTTAGACAGCAAGGGCAGTGGGTCTAGATAACTCTTTCTTCAGGAAGGGGCCATATCAGGTGCGCTGTCAGGCAGTACACCTCCTCCAAGTCCATGTGCTCTCTCTAGGCTCCTCCATGTCCAGCTGAACCATCCACCACCCCTTCCAGGAAGCCTTCCAGGACTCCTTCCCACTAGAGTTGCTGTCTCCCTTCGGTGTGTTCTCCTGGTACCCTCAATAGACCGGTCACAGCATATGCCACAGTGCGATACTGCCAGTGACCTCAGCACTGAGCCTCCCACAGCCAGAGCCGGGTCTGATTTGTTCCTCTTCTGGGCAAAAACTGGTTGTTGAATGAATCAGCTCCTGGTAAGATGGGATGGAGCAAAATGCTCCAAGAGAGTTGCACCAATGAGAGGATCCTGGCATGTACCATCACATGCAGTTTGGCCCTGGACTGGCCTTGTTCCCTGTGAATCCCAGTGTCATCTCTGAAATGGGAATTGTGGGGCCTGGAAAGATGGCTTAGCAGTTAAGTCACTTGCCTGCACAGCCAACAGACCCAGGTTTGATTCCCCAGGACCAACATAAGCCAGATGAACATGGTGGTACAGGGGTCTGAAGTTCGTTTGTAGTGGCTAGAGGCCCTGGTGTGCCCGTTCTCTCTGTGTCTTGCAAATAAATAAATAATACACACACACACACACACACACACACACACACACACACACACACACATATATAGGCATATATATATTTGATTTTTTGAGGTAGGGTCTCCTTGTAGCCCAGGCTGACCTAGAATTCATTATGTAGTCTCAGGGTGGCCTTGAACTCACAACGATCCTCTTACCTTTGCCTCCCAAGTGCTGGGATTAAAGGAGTGCACCACCACTCCTGGCATAAATATATTTTTAACATTTATTTTATTTATTTGAGAGAGAGAGAGAGAGAGAGAATGGGCCTTTAGCCACTGCAAATGAACTCCAGACGCATGCACCAACTTATGCATCTGGCTTACATGGGTCCTGGGGAATCAAACCTGGGTTCTTTGGCTTTGTAGGCAAGCCCCTTAACTGCTAAGCCATCTCTCCAGCCCTAAATAAAATATTATTAAAAAATTATTGAAATGGGAATTGTGCACACAGCACTCATGAGTATATGGCAGTTGAACTAATCCATCGGCTCTGGGTCACCACAGTCAATTCTGGGTGCCACGTTGAGGGGGGAGCCTCGTAATTGCCTGCTCCTCGGTTCCCTCACCTGTAAGCTTGGGGTGATGTTAATGCTTCACATGGGATCCCAGAGCACTAAGGAACCAATGTATGGAAGCCAGCATAAATGTTCCATAAGTACTCTGAGTTCTATTATGTGGGGCGCCTAGCCAGGTGGCTAGACACTGAATTAGGGGAGTTTTGGATGACATACAGCAAATCTGGCTGCTGTCTTTCTCACTCACAGTGGCCACACTACTAAGCATCATCACTGGCGTACAGTGGCTTCTCGACCCATCTTCACTGGGCCACTGAACAATGACTCTGTTACACAGGGTTACATTCTGCCTATAAGCGCTGTGCGTTGTGACCTCAGGTACCACAGAGGATGTTGCCCAACTCTGACCCTGTTGTACAGTGAGAGGACCACCTTGGAAGTGAAGGGGGGGGCTTCTGGGCTTATGAGGGCATTCACAGAGGAGGTCCGGAGCATCAGCCACACGTCAGATGTTCTACACACACTGCACTGCGTTGCAGCCTGCAAGGCACAGACCACTGCCCTCCCTGCTGTAGGAGAGAGAAAGAGAGAGAGAGAGAGAGAGAGTTCCAGGAGGGAGGGGAACCCACCCAAGGTTGTACGAAAGCGAAGGGGCACAACTGGATACTCTGGACTGATAGCTCCAACTCCCGGCTCCTCCCACTGCACCAGCTGCCTCCTCCCAGAAGCCAGAGGGACGGAAGCCGAGCCCCGAGAGCCAACGCTGAGGCCAGGCTCAGGCTGAGTGACAGCTTGAGAGGGGGACTTTGACAGCTGTGCTCAGGCTGGCCGGGAAACAAGGGCTGCTAAACTTGGAACCTGGGAACAGGAACCATGGTCACAAAGACAAGAGAGGGAGGACCAGGAGCTTAGGAGGCGCTGGACCCCATTCCGATGACCTTGGGCTCCTCCCGCCACAAAAAGCTTTCCTCTTACTTACTCTGTGACATCGAGTGAGTCAACCATCTCAGTTCAGTGTTGCTGCTTGTCACACAGGGTCACCGTTCCTGCTGGCTTGTGAATACATGAGACAATGTAGAAAGACAGAACTGGGTCAGTCCAGGCCAGAACTCCAGTCCTAATTAGCTGTATGACTAAGGCAAGTAAGTCACAGCTCCTCTCCATGCCTTGGTTTCCCCATCCTTGTGTTAGACATAGTGCCTGTCTTGGGATCACTGTGAGGATGGGCCCTGTAGTGCATTTTATTTTTGTTTATTTATTTGACAGAGAGAGAGAGGGAGAGGGAGAGGGAGAGGGAGAAAGAGAGGGAGAGAGAGGGAGGATGGGCTCACCAGGGCCTCCAGCCACTGCAAACGAATGCACCACCTTGTGCATCTGGCTAACGTGGGTCCTGGGGAATCGAACCTGAGTCCTTTGCCTTTGCAGGCAAATGACTTAACCGCTAAGCCATCCCTCCAGCCCCCCCGTAGTACATTTTATGTTTCCCTGAGTTCAAGTCATGCTCCGTCACCTGGAATTGTTTAGTCTTTCTGTCCCTCTGTTTCCTCCCTTGAAAAGTACGGGCAAAGCGGGACATTTGCCTTGTGGAGCGGCGAGGTTAAGTGATATAATTAATCAACAAGAAGGTAGACCAGCAAGCTCTGTTGCTGAGGCCTCATTAGCCCTGGGTCTGACACCTCACAGTGACTAGTAGTGTCGTCTGCATGCTGGGCACCACTTTAAACACTTTAAAGGTTGACTGTCGTCCTCAAAGAGGGCCCCTGAGGTAGGTGATATACTGCCCCCATTTTATTCCTGAGGAATTGAGTCATCCAGACGGCCAGTGCCCTGCCAAAGGTCATACAGTGATCAGTGGACAGTCTGAGTGCGGCAGACTCAGCCACCTAATAAGGGTGCTATTAGAATATCTGTGTTATTTTGGAGCAATTTTGGAACCAGGAGAGATGGCAATTATCCGCGTCTCGGTGGAATAAGGCTTACAAGAGCTCCAAAACCTGGGTGCAGATCCGCCCATGGAGGGATGCTGGATCTGCCTGCTCAGTTTCTGTGTCTTCCAGCAGGGGGCGCCCGCTGCCTCTGCCTGGGTCACCCCACCCACCCACGACTGGGAGACCTGTGGGGGTGCGCCCTGGCACACCCTGGGGACCACAGGGAAAGGTCCGTAGAGAGTGGCAGTGATTGTGCAAAGTCAGGAGTTTATCACTCCGTGTTCCCCAGACTGGGCTGCCAGGCTGCTTCATGCCCTGTCTCCGTCAGGGTATGGCCAGGAATATGAAACTTTAAAACCTTAATGAAATATCATTCGTGAGTGAACAATTCAATAAACTGGAGCTAGCCGGGTGTGGTGACGCACTCCCAGCACTTGGGAGGCAGAAGTAGGAGGATCACTGTGAGTTCAAGGCCACCCTGAGACTAGAGTGAATTCCAGGTCATCCTGGGCTAGAACAAGACCCGACCTTGAAAAACCAAAAAAATAAAAAATTAAATAAAAAATTAAAATTAAAAAATAATAATACATAAATTTGAGCTAAAGGTATGAACAAAGCACTGAAGACTGTAATGTTGTAAAATAATAATATTGAGAGACAAAGCAAATTGCCAAATGCACAGAATCTAATGTGGCTGGTGGGGAGCAAGGTGAGGACGGGAAAGGAGGGTGTACCTCCTGTGTGCGACTGGGACACAGTTTCAGCTATGTTTATTGCCACCAACCAGTGGTCACTGCTCCACACTCAAGAGACTGGGCCCTGGGAAGTGCCCTGTGTAGGTTCTGGGCAAGTCTGAGATTGTGTGGCCTGGGAGTTCTAGGGTCCTGAGCATCCGGAAGTGTGGTCTCTAGGACATTCACAGACGACAGCTGTAAGCACTCCTCCATCCCCTGCGCTCCTTGTCCGCAAAGAGGGCACAGACAGCAGAGGCAGAGACTCCATTAGAGCTCCAGGTTCAACGTTGAACCTGCCAGGGTCTAGGCTCTGCTGTACAGATAACACTACTTACCCAAGGGATAACACATGCCAAACAATGTTCTGTTCGTCGCTACATGTGGAAGGGGTACTTTCCCTTTAACAGCACAGGAATCGGGGCTGGAGAGATGGTTAAGTGATTAAAGGCATTTTCTTGCAAAGCCCGATGGCCCTGGTTCAATTCCCCAGTACCACTGGGCGTGGTGGCGCTCACCTTTAATCCCAGCACTTGGGAGGCAGAGGTAGGAGTATTGCTGTGAGTTCAAGGCCACCCTGAGAATACATAGTGAATTCCAGGTCATCCTGGACTAGAGCAAGACTCTACCTTGAAAAACAAAAACAAACAAACAAAAAAACCCAAAATCAATTCCCTAGTACCTATGTAAAGTGAGATGCCCAAAGTGGTGCATGTGTGTGGAGTTCATTGGCAGTGGCAGGAGGACCATGCTCACTCACTCACTCTCTCTCTTTTTGGACTATCTATCTATCTATCGTCAAATATATATATATATATATATATATATATATATATATATATATACACACACATATATGTGTGTGTGTGTGTGTGTGTACCTGTGTGTGTGTGTGTGTGGTTTTTTGAGGTAGGGTCTCACTCTAGCTCAGGCTGACCTGGAATTCACTATGCAGTCTCAGGGTGGCCTCGAACGAACTCACAGCGATCCTCCTACCTCTGCCTTCCGAGTGCTGGGATTAAAGATGTGCGCCACCACGCTTGGCTAAATAAAATATTTTTAAAAAGAGCACAGGAATTAAAAGATGCATGTGTGAGAACACCAGATGGGGACGGAGGAGGGAAGCAGAGTAACAAACAGGAAGATGCCTAGGGGTCATCACAGTGTGTCTGTCATTACGTGCTTTGATCTGGGTGGTGGGACTGGCTTCATTACCTAGGTCTTTTCAATGCCGAGGCTATTTCATAATTTAAAAATTAACCTTAGCCGGGCGTGGTGGTGCACACCTTTAATCACAGCACTTGGTAGGCAGAGGTAGGATTGCCGTGAGTTTGAGGCCACCCTGAGACTACATAGTGAATTCCAGGTCAGCCTGTGCTATAGTGAGACCCTACCTCAAAAAACCAAAAACAATTAACCTTGCTGGGTGTGGTGGTGCATACCTTTAATCCTGGCACTTGGGAGGCAGAGGTAGGAGGATTGCTGTGAGTTTGAAGCCAGCCTGAGACTACAGAGTGAATTCCAGGTCAGCCTGGGCTAGAGTGAGACCCTACCTTGAAAAACCACATACGTACTCAAAAAGTAATAAAGCTGGGCATGCTGGCGCACGCCTTTAATCCCAGCACCTGTGAGGCAGAGGTAGGAGGCTCACTGTGAGTTCAAGGCTAGCTTGAGACTACGTAGTGAATTCCAGGTCAGCCTGGGTTACAGTGAGACCCTACCTCAAAACAAGAACAACAAAAAATTAACCTTGAAAAATAATAGAGGGTTGGAGAGATTGCTTAGTGGATAAGGCACTCGCCTGTGAAGCCTAAGGACCCAGGTTCTTCTATTCCCCGGTACTCACATAAGCCAGATGCACAGGGTGGCGCATGCATCTGGAGTTCATTTGCAGTGGCTAGAGGCTCTAGTGTGCCCATTCTCCATCTGCCTCTTTCCTCTCTCTCTCTCTTAAATAAATAAATAAGCACTTAAAGAAAAGTAATAGATGAGCTGGGCCTGGTGGTGCACACCTTTAATTCCAGCCCTTGGGAGGCAGAGGTAGGAAGAGCACTGTGAGTTCGAGGCCAGCCTGGGACTACAGAATGAGCTCTAGGTCAGCCTGGGTTAGAGTGAGACTCTACCTTGAAAAGAACAAAAAGTAGTTATTGAAGGGCCTTTATCCTAACCTCATTCCTTCTCATGGGCTGGAGCTCTCTGTACTTCTCTTTCCTTCTTTTAATCTAGTAAAGTCTCTTTAAACTTAAAAAAAAAAAAGTAATTGATGAGGTAATAGATAGGTGAGATGGTTCAGTGGGTAGAGTGTTTTCCACAAAAACATAAGGGCTGGCGGGCAGGCACATACATCAAATGCTGGACATGGTAGGATGGGCCTGTGATCCCAGAGCTGGGTTGGCAGATATAGGAATCCCTGAAGCTGGAATTTCCAAATTGATGAACTCTCTCTCTCTTTCTCTATCTATCTATCTATTTATATATATTTGGTTTGTCAAAGTAAGGTCTCACTCTAGTCCAGGCTGACCTAGAATTCACTATGATTCGCTATGTAGTCTCAAGGTGGCCTTGAACTCATGGCAGTCCTCCTATCTCTGCCTCCTTAGTGCTGGGATTAAAGCAGCCATCATGCCTGGCTTTTAAAATATTGTTTTAAAAAGTGGGATAGAGAGATGGCTTAGTGGTTAAGTTGCTTGCCTGTGAAACCAAAGGAGTCAGGTTTGATTCCCCAGTACCCACATAAGGCAGATGCACAAGGCGGCACATGCACGTGGAGTTAATTTGCAGTGGCTAGAGGCCCCGGCGCACCCATTCTCTCTCTTTCTACCTATCTGCCTCTTCTCTCTCTCACTCTCTCAAATATACACATGCATACATAAATAAATAAACAAAATAGCAAACAGACAAAACAACAGTGGGGTCAAGGGCTCTAGGTGAGCCCTTCATAATGGCTCCTTAGAGGAAGGACCTTCTCTGGTCCCCATCCACAGCCCAGTACTAAGCTAGAGAAGAGCAAATACTCTGTAAATGGGGTTTAGAAGCAGTTCCTGCCTCAGGATTCTGAAAGAGGGCTGGGGGATGGCTCAGGGGGACACCAGAACCCACACAAACAGCTGGGTGCCTTAGTGCAAGCAACTGTGATCCTGACACCCCTACAGCAGGAAGGGGGGAGTCTGAGACAACAGTCAGGCTGACCAAGACAGTGGTGAACAAGGAGAGTCCCCGCCTCAAACAAGGCGGCAGGTGAGGGCCAACCCCCAGGTTGTCCCCTGACCTCCACACGAGCACTGTGGCAGGTGTGTGCCTGTGTTCACATTATACAGAATACATATGCATATATTATGCAAAAAAATATCATGAAAGAAAAATGGGGCTGAGGCTCAGCTGTTAAAGTTACTTCCTTGCAAAGCCTTCAGGACTGGGTTTGATTCCCCAGAATGCACATAAAACCAGATATAAAAAAGTGGTGCATGTCACTGGACGTGGTGGCACATGACTTTAACACTGGGGAGGCAGAGGTAGAAGGATAGCTATGACTTTGAGGCCAGCTTTAGACTACATAGTGAATTTCAGATTAGCCTGGGATAGAATGAGACCTTATCTTGGAAAAAAAAAAAAGTGGGGCTGGAGAAATGGCTTACTGATTAAGGTGCTTGCCTGCAAAGCCACAGGACTCAGGTTCGATTCCCCAGGACCCACATAAGCCAGATGCACAAGGTGGCACATGCATCTGGAGTTCATTTGCAGTGGCTGGAAGCCCTGGCGTGCCCATTCTTTCTTTCTCTCTCTCTCTCTCCTGCTTTCCCTCTCTCAAATAAAGAAAGAAAGAAAGAAAAAATGGTGCATGTATATGGTGTTTGTTTACAGTGGCAAAAGCCCTGCATGCCCATACACATAAATAAATGAATAATATTTAAACATGAAGCAAAATAATTCATTCTCTTGTCTTTCTAGAGGATTTCCTCCCTTTAACTTTGTTTTTTTTCAGGCACCTGGAATTTATTTATTTATTTAAAAAATATTTTATTTATTTATTTGCAAGGAAAGAGAAAGGGAGAGGGAGAGAATGGGTGTGCCAGGGCCTCTAGCCACTGCAAACAAATTCCAGATGTATGTGGCACTTTGTGCATCTGGCTTTATGTGGGTACTGGGGAATCAAACCCAGGTTGTTAGGCTTTGCAGGCAAGCACCTTAACCACTAAGCTGTCTTTCCAGCCCTGGAATTTCTTTTTCTTTCCTTTGTTGTTTTTTTTTTTTTTAACATTTTTTACTTTTTAAATTTTTTTTAAAAAATTATTTATTTATTTATGTAAGACAGAGAGAGAGAATGGGCACACCAGGGTGTCTAGCCACTGCAAACAAACTCCAGATGCATGTGCCATCCTATGCATCTGGCTTTATGTGAGTATTGAGGAATCGAACCTGGGTCCTTTGGCTTTGCAGGCAAGTGCCTTAACCACTAAGCCATCTCTCCAGCCCCTCCCTTCTTCATTTTTTTTTTTTTTTTTTTGAAGTACGGTCTCACCCTAACCCAGGCTGACTTGGAACTTACTCTGCAGTCCCAGGCTGGCCTTGAACTCAGCAATCCACCTATGTCTGCCTCCCCAGTGCCTGGGAATAAAGGCATGTACCACCATGCCTGGGTCTATTTTGACAACTGGAATGAGGTAGGGATGCAGCTTTATTTTGTCTGAGTGGCTGGTCAGTTGCAAAAGACATATTGAATAATCTGTCCTCCTGCCACCAACTGGAAGCTTCTCCGTTAGCACACATCAGACTCCCAGGCTCACGCGGCTCTATTTCTGGACTCGCTCTCCGGTCCGGGTGATCTGTCTGGGAGTCTGTATGTTTTAGAGCTCCCAGGTGATTTTGAGGCAGCTGGTCTGCAGATGGTGCTTATCTGTGAGGAGACACTTTCGTGAGTCCTTAGCAGTGAAGGAGAGAAAAGTAACAAAGTTAAATTTCACTTCAAGGGCATATCCTTTATTCTTAGTTTGAGGGCTTACTAGAGTTTCTATTTAAAATTAATTAATGCTAGTAGAAGAAGGTTATTTTGGGATCTCTGTGAGTTCGAGGCCACCATGAGACTACAGAGTGCATTCTAGGTCAGCCTGGGCTAGAGTGAGACCCAACCTTCAGAAAAACAAAAACAAAAATAAAAAACAACAGAAAAATAAGGTGTTTTTTTTTTGGGGGGGGAGGGGTTCTGAGGTAGGTCTCACTTTAGCTCAGGCTGACCTGCAATTCACTATGTAGTCTCAGGGTGGCCTCAAACTTGTGGCGATCCTCCTACCTCTACCTCCTAAGTGCTGGGATTAAAGGTGTGTGCCACCATGCCCGGCTTCCAGCTCTTTTGTTTAAATTTATTTATTTGAAAGTGAAAGACACAGAGAGAGAGGCAGATATATAGAGAGAATGGGCACACCAGGGCCTCCAGCCACTGCAAACGAACTCCACACCTGCGCCCCCTTATGCATCTGGGTAACATGGGTCCTGGGGAATCGAGCCTCGAACCGGCGCTCTTAGGCTTCACAGGCAATCGCTTAACCGCTAAGCCATCTCTCCAGCCCGAGCTTTTTTTTTTTTTTTAATAAAAAATTTTTTTGAAGCCAGGTGTGGTGGTGCACGCCTTTAATCCCGGCACTCAGGAGGTAAAAGGATTGCAGTGAGTTCGAGGCCACCCTGAGATTACATACTGAATTCCAGGTCAGCCTGGGCTAGAGCGAGACTTTACCTTGAAAAAATATTTTTTTCATTTGAGAGAGAGAGAGAGAGAGAGAAAGAAAGAAAGAAAGAAAGAAAGAAAGAAAGAAAGAAAGAAAGAAAGAAAGAAAGAGGCAGATATAGAGAGAATGGGTGTGCCAGGGCCTCTGGCCACTACAAACAAACTGCAGATGCATGTGCCACCTTGCGCATCTGTCTTATGTGGGTACTGGGGAATCAAACTTGGGTCTGTAGGCTTCGCAGGCAGGTGCCTTAACCACTAAGCCATCGCTCCAGCCCCAGATCCCGATGTGAAAAGGGCTTTGGGGGCTTTAGATGTTGGGGTGGGTCAGAGGACCCGAGTCCAAGGAGGATAGCCTGAGCAGGTTGGAGGTTGACTGAGCAGAGAGAACATCCCAGGCCCTCCTCACAGGCTCCAAGTCTGCCTTGTCGGAAGGCGCAGCTCACAGAGGTGCCAGTGCCTTTGAGGAAGGAGGGGCAGCTGAACGCTGGGGAGCAGAAGACCGTCAACTTCTCACCTCAGGGTGTGCATCCTGCCCTGCCCTGCCCTGCCCTGCCTGCATGACTCAGGCTGAAACTGGACCTGGAATTTGCCCTGCCTGGAGGCATCTGCCCTGTCTGAGCCCTGGCTGCCGGTGTCTGTGGTGTTTGCCAGTTGTCTTCTGTTTGCTCTGCAGGAATTACTGTGGTGCTCCCAGGTGGACGGGGTGGGTGCTTGTCAGGGTGGCAACTCCCATTCCTCCTTTTTACACGGCAAACGCTTTTTGTTTATTTTTATTTATTTATTGGCAACAGACACAGAGAGAGAGAGAGAGAAAATGGGCGCACCAGGGCCTCCAGCCACTGCAAACAAACTCCAGATGCATGCGCCACCTTGTGCATCTGGCTTACGTGGGTACTGGGGAATTGAACCTGGAGCTGGGGTCCTTAGGCTTCACAGGCAGGTGCTTAACCGCTAAGCTATCTCTCCAGCCCCAACTTTTTTTTTGTAATATTATTTATTTATTTATGAGAGGGAGAGAGAGAGAGAGAGAGAGAAAGAGAATGGGCACGCCAGGGCCTCTAGCTACTGCAAACGAACTCCAGATGCATGTGTCCCCTTATGCATCTGGCATAAATACCCTTATGCATGGGTACTGAGGAATCGAACCTGGGACCTTTGGCTTTGCCAGCAAATGCCTTAACCGCCAAGCCATCTCTCCAGACCTATGGAAAACTTAAAAGAATTTTAAAATATTTTATTTATTTGAGAGACAGAGAGAGGCAGATACAGAGAGAGAGAGAGAGAGAGAGAGAGAGAGAGAGAGAGCATGCCAGGGCCTCTAGCCACTACAAACAAACTGCAAATGCATGTTCCACCCTGTGCATCTGGTTTATGTGGGTACTGGGGAGTCCAGCCCTGGTCCCCAGGCTCCGCAGGCAAGTGCCTCAACAGCTAAACCATCTCTCCAGCCTAACATGGCAAACATTTTTTGTTTTGTTTTGTTTTTCAAGGTAGGATCTCACTCTAGTCCAGGCTGACCTGGAATTCACTCTGTAGTCTCAAGATGGCCTTGAACTCACAGCGATCCTCCTACCTCTGCCTCCCGAGTGCTGGGATTAAAGGTGTGTGCCACCACGCCTGGCACATGGCAAACTTTTATTCACTCTTCAAAACTTGCAGAAGGCGCTCCTGCTAAAACCTTCCCTAGCTTTGACATCTCCTCATGGATTTACTCACCCTCTTCTAATAGGCACTCTATCTGTGTGACCTTGGGCACATTACTTAACCTTCCTGTGTCTTTATTTCTACATCTGGGAAATGACAGCACTCATCTTTTTAGGTAGCTGTGAGGAGTAAATGAATTATTACCTGTGCATTTTAGGACAGTGTCTTGCATACTGTATGAGCTAAAAAACTAAGCTGTGGACGTAGTTCAATTGTTAGAGTAGCAGCCAAGAATGCATGAAGCCCTGGGTTTGAACCCTAGCATTGCATAAACCAGAGGCGGTGGCAAAATCCCAGCATTTGGGAGGTGAAGGCAGGAGGATCAGAAAGTTCAAGGTCATCTTTAGTTACTAGCAAATTCAAATCCACCCAGGGCTTCATGAGCCCTTATCTCAAAAAAAAAAAAAAAAAAAAAAAAAAGCCAGGCATGGTGATGCACACCTTTAGTCCCAGCACTCGGTAGGCAGAGGTAAGAGGATCGCTGTGAGTTCGAGGCCACCCTGAGGCGAGTACATAGTGTATTTCAGGTCAGCCTGGGCTAGAGTGAGACCCTACCTTGAAAAATAAAACAAACAAACAAACAAAAAGAACCCAGCAAATTTTTATTACTGCTCTGTTTCTATATTTAAGAAACACCTGAGAATGCAGCCAGCACAGTGGATTAAGATCCTGTCCTGGTGACGTTCTCAGCCTTAGGGGGAGGGAGACAAATAAACAGGAAATTCTCTCTGCATCATGAAAAACGCTATAATAAGGGAAGTGGTGGGTTGAGGAGAGTCATGGGAGCACTCAAGAGGCCCCCTTCCCAGGTCGGGGTGGTCAGCGGGATTTTCCTAGAAGAATCATGCCTCAGCTGAAACCTAAGAGATGAGGAAAATAGCTGGGTGAAGGAGGAGGGTGGAGAGCGGAGGTGTGGGAAGGAAGAGCCGCCAGAGGCCACAGTGTGTCTGAGGGAAGGCGGGGATGGATGGGGGCCCTGGGGTCGGACCCCACGCGTCAGTGTGTACAACGTGCTGCCTTGCTCTGTCTCCCCGTCCCGGGTTTATGAGCTCCCACTGGGACACAGCTCACGTTTCCTTTTATTCGGTGCAACAGCACCCAGCTTGGCCCTAGCCTGGAACCCAGCCAGGAAACAAAAACCTTGCCTTTCCCATCAGGCAGCTATCTTAGGCAATGCTTTTGTTCTTTAATTAAAAAAATTTTTTTATCTAGGGAGAGACAGAGAGAGGGAGAATGGGTGTACCAGGGCCTCCAGCCACTGTAAATGAACTCCAGATGCATGCACAGGCTTCTGTGGGTCCTGGGGAACCGAACCTGGGTCTTTTGGCTTTTCAGGCAAGTGCCTTAACAGCTAAATCATCTCTCCAGCCCCCCCCTTTTTTTTGGTCTTTTGAGGTAGGGTCTCACTTTAGTCCAGGCTGACCTGGAACTCACTATATAGTCTCAGGGTGGCCTTGAACTCACAGTGATCCTCTTACCTTTGCCTCTTGAGTGCTATTTAAGGAGTGTGCCACTATTTCTGGCTTTTTTTTTTTTTTTTTGAGCATGAAAGAAGCAGAGAGACAAAGAGAGAGAGAGAGAGAGAGAGAGAGAAAATGAGTGTGCCAGGGCTTCCAGCCACTGCAAACAAACTCCAGATGCATCCGCCACCTTGTGCATCTGGCTTATGTGGGTCCTAGGGAATTGAACCTCAGTCCTTTGGCTTTGCAGGCAAGCGCCTTAAGCCATCTGTCTAGCTCCCCCCACCACTTTTTTAATCGCTGCGGGAAGTCAAATTCATTTGTTTGTCCAGTTGTTATCTGCTGTGCATCCTGCGTCTGGGAATTCGTGCTTTCTTCAAGGGATTAAACCCAGAGCCCCTCCCATGCTAGCCAAACACTGTACCACCGAGCTATACCCGAAAATTCTCCAACTTCTGTGTGTGTACCCAGGTGAAGTGGGTTCGATGGTTCTGGGATGGGCTTGGGATTCTGCATTTCCTTTCCCTCTCTCTCTTCCTTTCTTTCCTTCCTTTCTCCCTCCCTTTCTCTCTCCCTCCCTTCCTTCCTTATTTATTTATTTTGGGTTGCATGCAGTCCAGGCTGGCCTCTACAGGCAAGATGGTGCACGCCTTTAATTCCAGCACTCAGGAGGCAGAGGTAGGAGGATCATTGTGAGTTTGAGGCCACCCTGAGACTACATAGTGAATTCTAGCCCAGGCTGACCTGGAATTCATTATGTAGTCTCAGGGTGACGTCGAATTTACAATGATCCTCCTACCTCTGCCTCTCTAGTGCTGGGATTATTTATTTACTAGAGACAGACAGAGAGAGAGAGAGAGAGAGGCAGATAGAGAGAATGGGTGCACTAGGGCCCCCACCCATTTCAAATTAACTACAGATGAGTGTGCCACCATGTACATCTGGCTTACATGGGCACTGGGGAACTGAACATGGGTCCTTTGTCTTTTCAGGCCATCTCTCCAGCCCCTGAGCAATGGGATTAAAGGTATGGTCCACCATGCCCAGCAGAAAGAGAGAATGGGCACTCCAGGGCCTCTATCCACTGCAAAGGAACTCAACGTATGTGTGGGTACTGGGGAATTGAACTTGGGTCGTTAGGCTTTCTAGGCAAGCACCTTAACCACTTAGCTCTCTCTCCAGTCCCCCCTCCCCCATTTTAACAGCTAAACTTGTTTAATATAAATATTAAAATACTGCTGGGCATGGTGGCACACACCTTTAATCCCAGCACTCGGGACACAGAGGTAGGAGGATTGCCATGAGTTCTAGGCCAGCCTGAGAATACAGAGTGAATTCCAGGTCAGTCTGGGCTAGAATGAGACCCTACCTCGAACCCCCCCCCCCAAAAAAAAAAATTAAAATAGGGTTAAAATAGGGTTGGACAGATGGTTTAGTGGTTAAGGCGCTTGCTTGTGAAGCCTAAGCACCCATGTTCGACTCTCCACATTTCACGTAAGCCAGATGCACAAAGGTGAGGCAAGTGCGAGGTCGCACATGGCCACTACATGGCACAAGCATCTGGAGTTCAGTTTCACTGCTGAGGCCTTGGTGCACAAATTCTCTCTCTCCCTAAAATAAAAAAGGGGCTGGAGAGATGGCGCTTGTCTGCAAGGCCAAAGGACCCAGGTTCGATTCCCCAGTACCCACGTAAGCCAGATGCACAAGGTGGCACATGTGTCTGGAGTTCATTTGCAGTAGCTGGGTGCCCTGGCATGCCCATTCTCTCTCTCTCTCAAATAAATAAATAAATAAGATATATTTAAAAATAAAAATAAAAAAGAGAGCTGGGCATGGTGGTGCACACCTTTTATCCCAGCATTTGGAAGGCAGAAGTAGGAGGATCATTGTGAGTTCAAGGCCAGCCTGAGAATTCAGAGTGAATTCCAGGTCAGCCTGGGCTAGAGCGAGACCCTGCCTCAAAAAAAAAAAAAAAAAAAAAAGGCAATATTAAAATAATGATTACATTTCCTCATTGCTAATGTCACGAAAGTATATGCCTTTTCTAATCAAAATAAGTTTTACCACGAGGAAGACCCTTTCTTTTTGAGGGTTAGGGGAGACAGGGTCTTTCTCTGTAGCTGAAATTGGCCTACAACTCACTATGGAGCCCAGGCTGGCCTTGAACTCTTTGCAATCCTTCTGTTTCAGCCTACTGAATGTTGGGATTATAGGTGTGAACCATCATACCCAGCCGTTTTATTTATTTATTTATTTATTTATTTATATTTTGTTTTTTCCAGGTAGGGTCTCACTCTAGCCCAGGCTGACCTGGAATTCACTATGTAGTTTCAGGGTGGTCTTGAACTCACAGTAATCTTTTTACCTCAGCCTCCTGAGTGGTGGGATTAAAGGTGTGTGCCACCATGCCTGGAATATCCAGCTATTTTTTTTAAATGTATTTATTTATTCAAGAGAGAGAAACAGACAGACAGACAGACACGGAGTGAGTATGGGTGCTCCAGGGCCTCCCACCACTACAAACGAACACCAGACTCATGTGCCACTTCATGCATCTGGCTTTATGTGGGTATTGGGGAATTGAACCTGGGTCAGCAAGCTTTGCAAGCAAGTACCTTTAACCACTGAGCCATCTCCCCATCACTATACCCAGCTAATTTGGGGGGAAGATTGGTGGTGACAGAGATTGAACCCAGGGCCTTGAGCATACCGGACACTCTAACCACTGAGCAACACCACAGCTCAGGTTCGGCTAGTTTGAACAGTTCTGTTGAGGTCCGGGTGACAGGAGTGACCCCGGCTGTCCAGTACCTGAGCCTGAGTGATTTAGGATGGAGGATGGAATCTTGGGGTAGGAGCCTGGTTAGAGGAAGCAGGAGGCCTGAGGAATGTGGACTTGGATGTGGGTGGGTTGGCTCACTCACAGGATGCTTACAGGCAAGTGGCTCTCTTTGGAAGTTAGCTAACCCTGGGAAGGGCCATCCCTCTGAGGGCCTAGAAAGCCCCAAGACATCAAGGCATCATAAAATGCAGAAAATAAAAAGCATGATTGACACTCCCAGGAATGTGAAGGAAACCATGTTGAGCTTTTCAGTCTACTCTCAGTCACCGCCTAACTTCCCCCAGAGAGGCTCATGGGAGTGTCATGAGGAAGGAGCAGTCCCGAGTGTTCTATCCAACTTCCTGACCCCATACAATAGTGAAACAGTCACACTGAATCGTTGTGGTTTTTTTTTTTCTTCAGTCATTAAGCTTATCTGCTATTTTTCTTTTTCTTTCTTTGAGGTAGGGTCTCACTCTAGCCCAGGATGACCTGGAATTCACTATGTAGTCTCAGGGTGGCCTTGAACCTCTGCCTCCCAAGGGCTGGGATTGAAGGCTTGCGCCACCATGCCTGGTTTATCTGGGTTTTGAACAGGAGGACTCACTGAGTTGCTCCGAACTCCTGAGTTCAAGTGATTCTTCTTGCCTCAGCTTCCCGGATGCTGAGTCCCCATAGGATTGGGGACTATATTCTATTCTGCCACGCATTGGACTGAGATCCTTTACTACAAGACTCAGCTGTTAGTAGCTCCTTAGCCTCAAAGGGGTCTGTGGAAACTATTCAGTGACTGGCTCACCAAGCAGATATGACTCTTTGCCATGTAGTGAGTTATTAGCCCTCCCCGCCTTTTTTTTTTTTTTTAACTTATTTGAGAGCGACAGACAGACAGGAGAGAGAAAGAGGCAGAGAGACAGAGAGAGAGAATGGGCATGCCAGGGCCTCTAGCCACTGCATATGAACTCCAGATGCATCTGCCACTTTGTGCATCTGGCTTCCGTGGGTTGGAGAATCGAGCCTTGAACAGGTGTCCTTGGGCTTCACAGGTAAGCGCTTAACTGCTAAGCCATCTCTCCAGCCCCAGCCCTCCCTTTTTGGTGTGTGTGTATACGTCCATGTCAGGTGTGGATGCGTGTGTGTGTGTGGAGGCCAGGGGATAGTTTTAGGTGTCATTCATCTGTCACCGCTCACCTTTTTTGAGACTAGGTCTCTTGTTGGCCTGGAGTTCACTAAGTAGACGAGACTGGCTAGCTAGGGCTGCTGCCTATCTCTGCCTCCTCAGCACTAGAATTAAAGTGAGGCTACCATGCCCAGCTTTTTCACGTGGGTTCTGAGGATCAAACTCAGGTCCTCACGCTTGTGAGGCAAGCACTTTACTGATGAAGCTATCTCCCCAGCCATTGTTGCTACCCCCCCCTTTTTTTTTCTGAGGTAGGGTCTCACTCTAGCCCAGGCTGACCTGGAATTCACTCTGTAACCTCAGGCTGGCCTCAAACTCGCAGTGATCCTCCTACCTCTGCCTCCCGAGTGCTGAGATTAAAGGCGTGTGCCACCATTCCCGGTGCTACCCTTTTTAAATTTTATTTTACTTATTTGCAAGGAGAAAGAGAGAGAGAGAGAAGAGACAGACAGAATGGGTGCACCAGGACCTCTAGCTGCTGCAAACAAATGGCAAATGCATGCACTTTTTGTGCATCTGGCTTTATGCAGTGTAGCCGTCAACTCACGTTGCTGGGATGAACTTTCAAACCAGGCACAGTTACGGGAGGAAGGGATTTATTGAAGCTTACAAACAGAGGAGAAGTTTCTTATTGGCAGAAGAAGCTGGCCTGCTTTCACAGGTCCATGCAGAGAGAAATACCACCACCACCACCAGCATAAGCAAGCACACTTCAGGAACTCCATAATGGCAGGACTCTAGCCCTCTGCATGTCTTCTGTCTGGAAGCAGATCTGCCCCCAAACACATCTTGGGGCTGGACCCTAGGATCTACCCACAGTGACCCCTGCTGCAGGCAGGTGGCTGGAGATCTAAACTTTACTAAAACTGAGTTCTATTGGGGGACGTCCATTCAAACCACCACACATGGGTATTGGGTAATTGAACCTATGTTGTTAGGCTTTGCAGGCAAGCACTTTAACCACTAAGCCATTTCTACAGTCGTATTACCAAACCCCCCTTTTTTTGTCTCCCTCTGTGTCGTCTGTATGGTGTGCTGTGTGCAGATTGGCTCACGTACAGAGAGGCCAGGGAACGTCAGCGTTCACCTCCGTCACTTACCTGCTTGTTTCCTTGAGACAGAATCCCTCATTGACTCCAGAGCTGTTGTTTTTGGCCAGGATGGTTGATCATGCTCTTACAGGACTGGAGTTACAGGCGTGCACGGTCATACCCAGCTTTTTATAAAAGTCAGTGCCAGGGAATGGAACTCTGGTCGTCTCAGGCCCTCGTGCTTGGGCAACACACGCTCTCATCCACTCCTCGTCCCTTATTTGCCCACTCCCTTTTGTTAAGGAAGAGACAGGTATATGATGGAGGGAAAGTGACCCATGGTCACATCGTGCAAGTCCAGCTCTGTCGGATCCCAGCCTCCACACTTTACTCATGGTTGGGAGACTCCTCGCCAGGTACCTCACTCAGGCCTCTGAAAAGGGAAGTCTCCCCCACCCCCCCAACCTCCTCCTCTTCACTGGTACTTCAGATCTTTCCCCACTGCAGAAATCCCTCAGGGTCTCTCAGCAGGAGCCGCTTTGGAGGCTCCCTGTGCCTCTGGCCCTCAGGCCTTCCTGCTGCGTCCACTCAGAACCCGGGCCATCTTCCCTTCCTCCCAGCGCCCAGGCTTCAGGTGTATCCAGATCCCAGCGCTGCGTGACGTTCAGGTTCCAACACGTCTCAGCAGGCTGTGTGAATATATTCGTTTTATTTTCCTCTAACGCGCTACAGGGACGAGGGGGGGTGGGCGGGCGGGCGGGGGAGGAGGGGCGGCGCTAGAGCTCAGTATGCAAATGTATGCAGATCGCATGTAAACGACGGTGTCCCGGGATTAATGGGCAGAACCGGCAATCAGAGAAGGCCCAGCTCCTGCGCAGGCCTGGGGCTCTGCAGCCCCGCAGCCGCAGCCGCAGTCAGAAATGGCTCTCTGGGGAGCCTGTCTTGTGCTTTCGGAGCCGGTCTCTGCAGCACGGGGAAGAAGAGCTGAGGAAATTGGTTCTGGATGCTTCCTGGCCAAGGGCTCTCAATTGCTTCATCTATGTTGGGGGTGCAGCGGGGGACAGGGCGTAAAATCCCTGAACCTCTGTAGGTTTCCTCAGCCAGGTTGAGGGGGGCTGTTCTTGTTGTCATTTCTACACCAAGGGCTCTTGCTAACACCCATTTCCGGACCCCATTGGTTACCGAATCACAATCTCTATTTTTTAAAAGTCCTCAGCATTGACAAATACTGATGCAAACCTGTTTTTTTTTTTTTTTTTTTTTCGGTTTTTTGAGGTAGGGTCTTGCTCTAGCCCAGGCTGACCTGGAATTCACTATGTAGTCTCAGGCTGGCCTCAAAGTCACTCTGATCCTCTTACCCCAGCCTCCACAGTGTGCACCTACAAACCTTTTTTTTTTTTTTCTACCCAGGTAGGGTCTCACTCTAGCCCAGGCTGACCTGGAATTCACTATGGAGTCTCAGGGTGGCCTGGATCTCACTGCGATCCTCCTACCTCTGCCTCCTGAGTGCTGGGCTTAAAGGCCTGTGCCACCTCACCTGGCAAACCTGGGGTTCTTAATCTGGAGTTTCTTACAGGCTGTGGGAAGGGCTGGATAGCTGTGTTCCATCCAGCTGGATCTTGAAAAGAAAAAAGAAAAAGAAAAACACCCGTGCTCAGGTTGCACCACAGACCAACTGAGGGGGTGGGGGGGGGGGAGGATTGAGACCTAAGCCATTAGCCAAAAGAAAATCCCACATGGGGGGCTGCTCAGTGGTAGAGAGCTCTCTTAGCATGTGTATAGTTCTGGATTTGATCGCTAGCACCCCCATGAAGAAGAAGGAAAATCTCAAGAGATTCCGGTAGGTGGCTATTCCCACAAGACACCTGCTATACCGGCGTTGTCTGGACTATGTTAGGCACCAGGCCCACTCCCAGTAGCCCAGCTTTCCCCTTTCGAGTGGCTGGAGTCAGGACTGGTGTGCAGGTGGCCTGTGTGAATACACCAAAAGCACCATGAACACGTTTTTTGAAATATCCTTCTCCCAGGGTTTGATTCAGCTCACCTCCCTCTCCTGCTCCCACACTCCTGGACCTCAAGAATCAGAATCAGCCCTGAGTGACCAAGACTCCTGAGCTCCTCGGTGGGACTATTTTAATGTCTTTTCTAACTGCAATGTCATGGTGAGAGGTATCAGTGTTATAGTCAGAGAAGCCTAGATTGCCACGTGGTTTTCGTTCTAGCTAGGTGACTGGTCAGTTGGCTTCATCTCCCTCAGCCTCAGTTTCCTCACCTGAACATGGGGTTAGAACCCTCCCCATTTAGTGGAGAGATGACACTGACCTGAAGCAGAGGTCTCATGCATCAGGATCACATGCACACTCGCACTCACATATATGACCATGCACACGCATAAACATATACATCATGCACACACATGCACACAAGACAAGACTATATATAGCCAGATGCACAAAGTGGCACATGCATCTGGGGTTCACTTGCAATGGCAAGAGGCCCTGGTAGGCCCATTCTCTCTCTCTCCCTGCTTGCAAATAATAATAAATAATTTTAAAAAATAAGCTGGGTGTGGTGATGCACACCTTTAATCCCAGCACTTGGGATGGAAAGGTAGGAGGATTACTGTGAGTTCGAGGCAACCCTGAGATTACTTAGTGAATTCCAGGTCAGCCTGAGCTCAAGTGGGACCCTACCTCAAAAAAACAAAAAATAAAAAAATAAAAATAACAAGACTAAGGCTGGAGATATGGCCTAGCAGTTAAGATGCTTGCCTGTGAAGCCTAAGGACTCATGTTCAACTCTCCAGATCCCGCGTAAGCCAGACACACAAAGGTGAGGCAAGCAAAAGGTTTCACATGCCCACTGGGTGGTGCAAGTGTCTGGAGTTCGGTTACAGTGGCTGAGGCCCTGGCGTGCCAATTCTTTCTCTCTCTGTCTGTCTGACTCTCTCTAAAATAAATAAGTAAGTAAGTAAATAAATAAATAAATAAAATACAAGACTATCGGGGTTAGGGATGTAGCTCAGTGGTAGAAAGTTTTCCTAGCATGCACAAGATCTCTGGCCTTTATCTGGATTGCTGATGCAATATTTCTGGGGTACATGGGATCAGAAAGCTCCCAAGAGGCTGGGGAAACGGCTCAGCAGTTAAGGGTACTTGCTTGCAAAGTTTGCCCGCTCAGGTTCAACTCCCCAGTACTCAAGTAAAGCCAGACACTTAGGGTAGTGCATGCATCAGAAGTTCATTTGCAGAGGCAAGAGGCCCTGGCATACCCGTTAATAAAAATAAATAAGTAAAATAAAAGTTCCCAGGCTGGAGAAATGGTTCAGTGGTTAAGGTACTTGCCTGCAAAGCTTAAGGACCCAGGTTTGATTCCCCAGCACCCACATAAAGCCAGATGAGCAAGGCGGCACATGCATCTGGAGTTCGTTTGCAGTGGCTAGAGGCCCTGGTGCGCCCATTCTCATTCTCTCTCTCTCTCTGCCTCTTTCTCAGTCTCTCTCAAATAAATAAATAAATAAATAAATAAATAAATTTTTAAAAAGTTCCCAAGTATTGCTACTGCTGCTGGGGGTCAGGGACCACACTTTGAGAACCCCTGAGCTGGGTATGAGTTAATGGTGGCTGACCAAGAGTCAATTTGGGCTTGAAAAAGTGGTAAAATCTGTGTGCTGTGTGTTCCCTTCCTTCCTGAACCATCCCCCAGGGTGCTCCCGTTTATTCTGTCAGCAAGAATTGAGCCCCACTGGATGTTTAACCTTGGATTTTCCAAGATTAAGGCTTCCCTCCCTCTGTTCCCACGGAGAATGGTTAGATTTAGACCTTGGGTCTGTGATCACTGAAAATATGGTGCCCTTCTCCATCTGTCATCCAAAGTAAAATAACAACACCGCAGCCTGAACTGACCATCTAAGGAAGTCCAACCAAAGGCTGAATTTCTGCATGCGGGCTACTTTACAGGGTTTTGTTTTTTTTCCTTCAAAAGTCAAAACCAACCTTTGAAATGTGTATTCTGAAACTGCACATGCTTGGCTGGGACCCCAAGCATATATATATATATATATATATATATATATATATATATATATATATATATATTTTTTTCCTGAGGTAGGATCTCACTGCAGCCCAGGCTAATTTGGAATTCACTATGCAGTCAGTCTCAGGGTGGCCTCGAACTTTTGGCAATCCTTCTACCTCTGCCTCCCAAGTGCTGGGATTCAAGGCATGCGCTTAGGTTCTCTTATTTATTTATTTATTTTTGGTTTTGCGTGGTAAGGCCTTGCTGTAGTCCAGGCTGACCTGGAATTCACTATGCCCTCATTAAGTTTGGCACCTTTCCTAATTGATGTACTCCCCTTAGCCTAGCTGGCCTTGAAGGGCCAGAGACCATCTGAGTCTCCTCCCTTAGACATTCCTGGCCGAAGACGCCTATCCTGAATAAGGACACAAAGACGCCTATCCTGAATAAGGACACAAACAGCTACAATTTTCTTTTTTCTTTGTTTTTCCAGGGTCTCACTCTAGCTCAGGCTGACCTGGAATTCACTATGTAGTCTCAGGGTGACCTCGAACTACCTCTGCCTCCCGAGTGCTGGAATTAAAGGCGTGCGCCACCACGGCCGGCTTACAATTTTCTTATCAACGGCACCTGGTCCGGTCTGTTTTTCTTAGGCTCCTCCTTATAAACTTGCACCCCAGCCTGGCTCAGTGCTTCAGCCTCCATCCCGTGGGAAGGCTGCTGCCCCTCCTTGTTTTCTCTAAAACTTACACTTTCCTTATAGTCCTTTAGCTTTGCAGGCAAGTACCTTAACCGCTAAGCCATCTTTCCAGCCCTCTTTTTCATTTATGAGAGAGGAGAGAGAGAGAATTGGTACACCAGGGCCTCTAGCCACTGCAGTTGAACCCCAGGTGCATGCGTGACCTTGTGCATTTGGCTTATGTGGGATCTGGGGAGTTGAACATGGGTCCTTAGGTTTTGCAGGTAAGAGCCTTAACCGCTAAGCCATCTCAACCGCTAAGCCATCTCTCCAGCTCCCCTCAAGCATATTCTCAACTGCCATTGGGCAATCTACTACCAAAGGACTGGACTTCATACCCACCTTCCATCCCTGAGCCCATCCCTCAGCACCATCTTGGTACTCAGGATGCAGAGACAGATCATAAAGGACAAGTCTCTCTCTTTATTGTTTTATTTTTTTTGTTTATTTATTTTTATTTTATTTATTTGAGAGCAAGAGAGAGAGAGAGAGAGAGAGAGAAAGAGAACAGGTGCATCAGGGCCTCCAGCCACTGCAAACAAACTCCAGATGCATGTGCCACCTTGTGTCTGGCTTAAGTGGGTCCTGGGGAATCAAGCCTTGAACCAGGGTCCTTAGGCTTACACAGGCAAGCACTTAACTGCTAAGCCATCTCTCCAGCCCTAACAAGCCTCTCTTGAACCTTAAAGGAAACCTCTCTTGTGTATTCTGTGTTCCTTCCAGCTACCTGACTTGGTTATTTTCCTGTTTTTCTCTTTCTTTCTTTTTTTCTTTTTTCGAGGTAGGGTCTCACTTTAGCCCAGGTGGACCTGAAATTTACTATGTGGTCTCAGCCTGGCCTTGAACTTTTACCTTGGCCTCCAGAGTGCTGGGACTAAAGGCATGTGCCACCATGCTTGGATGTTTTCTTTTATTTATTTGACAGAGAGTGAGAGAAAGAGGGAGAGAGGGAGAGAGGGAGAGAATAGGCATGTCAGGGCCTCTAGCCACTGCAGATGAACTCCATATGCATGTGCCACCCTGTGCATCTGGCTTTACGTGGGTACAAACTCGGGTCCTTAGGATTTGCAAGCAAGTACCTTAAACACTGAGCCATCTCTCCAGCCCTGATTTACTTCTTTCTTTCTTTCTTTTTTTTCTCTCTTTCTTTCTTTCTTTCTTTCTTTCTTTCTTTCTTTCTTTCTTTCTCTCTCTCTCTCTCTCTCTCTCTCTCTCTTTCTTTCTTTCTTTCTTTCTTTTTTCGAGGTAGGGTCTCACTCTTGCCCAGACTGACCTGGAATTCACTGTGTAGTCTCAGGGCGGCCTCGAACTGACGGTGATCCTCCTACCTCTGCCTCCCGAATGCTGGGATTAAAGGCGTGCGTCACCACGCCCGGCCAGCCCTGTTTTCTTATTTTCTACAGAGCTCAGCCAAATGCCTCAAATTAGTTCCCTGTGTTGGTCCCTGGATTTAAACCTCCTCAGACTGGCTTCTGAGCAACCACCCTTCCCTGCCCCTGATGCTTCCCCCCCTGACTTCCTTCTTGCCTGAGCTAGTGATCTGACATTAGCACGGGTTTGGAGTCAGGAGGCTGAGGCAGGAGCCCTGTCACCCACCAGCTGGGGGACAGTGAGGAATTTAAAGCACTTCTCTGAGCCAGGAGTGCTAGCATATTCCTTTAATCACACCCTTTGGGAGGGAGAGGCAAGAGGACCACAAGTTCAAAGTCAGCCTGAGCTACATGGGAAGACCCTCGTGAAAAAGAAGCCAGACACAGGGTTGGGGACGTGGCTCAGTTGGTAGAGTGCTTGCGTGAAGCCCTGGGTTAGATACCCAGCACCGCATAAAACTGAGGGGGATGGTACTTGCTTGTAATTCCAGCATTTGAGATGTAGAGCAAAGTACAAGGTCATCCTCAGCTACTTAGTGAGTTTGTATACATGAGACTCTGTTAAAACAAACAAACAAACAAAACAACAACCACCAAAAAAACAGGGCTGGGCTGGAGGGATGGCTTAGCGGTTAAGGTGCTTGCCTGCAAAGCCAAAAGATCCTGGTTCGATTCCCCAGGACCCACGTTAGTCAGGTGCACAAGGGCACGCACACTTTTGGAGTTTGTTTGCAGTGGCTGGAAGCCCTGGCGTGCCCATTCTCTCTCTCTCCCTCCCTCTTTCTCTGCCAAATAAATAAAAATAAAATATTTAAAAAAAAATCAGGGCTGGAGAGATGACTTAGTGGTTAAGGCACTTGCCTGCGAAGCTTAAGGACCCAAGTTTGATTCTCCAGGTCTCATGTAAGCCATATGCGCAAGGTGAGGCAAGTGCCCAAGGTAGCACAAAATGGTGCGCGGGTCTGGAGTTTGGTTGCAATGGCTGGAGCCCTGGCACACCAATTCTCTCTCTCTCATAAAACAACAACAACAACAAAAAAGAAACAAACAAAAATAAAAACCAGAACACTTTTTTTGGATTTTGAGTCTATCATCTTGAAAATAATTCATAGCCGGATGTGGTGGCGCACGCCTCTAATCCCAGCACTCGGGAGGCAGAGGTAGGAGGATTGCCATGAGTTTGAGGCCACCCTGAGTCTCCATAGTGAATTCCAGGTCAGTCTGAGCTAGAGTGAGACCCTACCTCGACAAACAAACAAAAAACAAAAAAAAAAAAAAAGAAAGGAAAATAATTCATAATCTCTGCCTTTCATGAGGGCCAAGGGGTTTCTGAAAGCTCAGACTCAAATCGGACCTCATGAGGATGTGCCATATATTGCAAATTAGGTGCACTGAGGCAGGTTGACAGTGCTGGGCTAACTGTGTGGTGCCTCCTCCCCACGGGTACTGATTTAGATGTAGCTGGGACATGCGTAGAATCTATGATGGAAGATCAGAGGGCTGGAGTCAGGCCTGAGTGGAATCTATCCCCTGCTGAGTGTGTGGAGTTGGGTAAGTCCCTGGGCCTCAGTTCCCTCACCTGCATAACGGAATTGTGAATGCTAATTTAAAAAAAATTATTTATTAGAGAGAGGCAGAGACAGAGAGAGAGAGAGAGAATGGGTGTGCACCAGGGCCTCCAGCCACTGCAAATGAACTCCAGATGCATGCACTACCATGTGCATCTGACTCACGTGGGACCTGGAGCATCGAACCTGGGTCCTTAGGCTTAGCAGGCATGCGCCTTAACCACTAAGCCATCTCTCCAGCCTGTGACTGCTGATGTGGGAGCATTGTAATAACACAGGATTATTACATCTTCCTGTCTTTCTTTCCTTTTTTTCTTCCTTCCTTCCTTCTTTCTCTCTCTCCATGCCAACCATGTGCCAGGTGCTGTGCTCAAAACTTGCAACACACAGTCTCACAAAAGTCCCCATTGCAACCCTTTAAAGTGGGTCCAGGGCCTTGTGTGTGCTGAGCGCACAACCTACCACTGAGCTATGTGCAGTCTTTCTTCTATTTTGCATGTGAAGAATGTGACTTCCTTAAGGTTACACAGCCAGTAAGTAGTAGGAGCTGGAATTTAAATTTTATTTATTTGACAGAGAAAGAGGGAGAGAGAGAGAGAAGGAATGGGCACGCCAGAGCCTCCAGCCACTGCAAAGGAATTCCAGACGCACGCGCCCCCTTGTGCATCCCCTGGCTAACGTGGGCCCTGGGGAATCAAACCTGGGTCCTTTGGCTTTGCAGGCAAACGCCTTAACCGCTAAGCCATCCCTCCAGCCCGAGGAGCTGGAATTTAAACCCGAGAGATCTGATTCCCAAGTTTGTACCCTGAACTCTCTATGGCAGGTGTTCAGCGCAGGTAAGTGGGGGGCAAGATTTAGCATCTTTAAGGAATCTAGGAGTCAGCATGGGAATTACCCCCACCCTAGGGCTAAGGTACATTTGTGGTGGGAAGATGGAATGGAGTGATGCCCTCCCCTGCGGCAATGCGGCTGAGGACAATCAATACAGCATACACATCTCCCTGCTTCATCCCACACAGGGGGCGTGTCTCCCCCACTTCCTGCCCTGGGCTCTCAGGCTGAGTTGCCCCGGTCCTCCCCAACAGGTTTGGAGTTCCCCCATGGTAGACAGAGGGAGAGATTCCTCATCTCCGACACTGGCCTGATCTGGGGACCTGGAGTTATTAATAGCAGCCTGCAGGGCTGTGTCATCCAGGGGTGACTCAGGGCTCCAAGGGCCAGCCCCCTCCTCATCCTGCCCATTAGGGGCCTCCACCTGAGGAAGGGATTTGCAGTCTGAGCAGTGACTCTGGGTGGGGCGGGGTGGTGGGGTGGGGTGGGGTCAGGGGTCAGTTTGTCCTCCCTGGGGGCACTTCCTGCCCTCTGCTTCTGGGTCCTTAGCTAAACTCTGCTGTGGTCTTGGAAGGAGCTGGGGAAGTGGGGAAGGGGATGTGGTAACCAGAACCACTTCCTGCCATGCCAGTGTTGAAAGCCCAGCGCCCTCCAAGTTCCCCCTAGATAGGGGGCTGGTAAGAAGGAAGTTGGGGGGGGGTTGAGGAGAGGAGGCTTTTTCTTTAATGGACTCCAGGAATCAAGCCCAGGGGCTCCTGGGGGTGCTCTTTCCTGCTCCCCAGTTGGTAAGAACTGCTGACAGTCCTGAGAGGGATCATTCTGTGTGCCCACACACACAGCCTCACGAGGGAAGCGCCATTAAAGATGGGGAAACCGAGGCACCCACAGGTCATGTTGATTGCTGAAGTCACATGGCAGAGGTGAGGCTTGAACTTGGGCAAGCTCTTAGCTGTCACTTCGTATTGCACACTGTTCCTGGATTGCCCTGGGACCACTTAGGGTCTCAGTTTCCTCATGTGTATGGGGAAGGCCATTGGAGGAGATAAACGCACCCACCCTCACTTGTGATGTTTGCCTCTCTGGTAACTAAACAGTTACTCAGTCTCCTTCTTACTGGATGGATGGTCAACTCTACAGGCAAGGGACAATACTGTCTTGGTCACTACAGTAGCCCACTTATTTACATTTTACTTTTTTTTTTTTTTTCAAGATGGTATCATGTAGCCCAGGCTGGCTTTGAACTCACTATCTAGGTAAGGATGGCCTTGAACTCCTGATCCACCTGCTTCTGCTACCTGAGTGGGTGTATCACAATTCTTAGCACAATGCCTGGCCCTAAAACTCAACAATCATTTATTGAACAGTGTTGTTTTTTGAACATGCATGTGGTGCGCATGCGTGTATGTGTATTTATATGCGTGTTGGTGCATGTGCGTGAGTGCACGTGTGTGTGCATGCTTGTGGAAGCCAGAGGTCATTGACAGGTGTCTTCCTCAAGTTGCTCTAACTGAGACATCTATCCAGCTCTGAGTAGTATTTTTCAAAAATATTTTATGTATTTATTTGAAAGAGAGAGAGAGAGAGAGAGATGGAGAATGGCCATGCCAGAACCTCTAGCCATTGCAAATGAACTCCAGTTGCACCTGCCTCCTTGTGCATCTGGCTTCATGTGGGTACTGGGGAATTGAACCTGGCTCCTTTGGCTTTGCCAGCAAGCGCCTTAACTACTAAGCCATCTCTCCAGTCCTGAATGATTTTTTTTTTTTTCTTTGAGGTAGGGTCTTGCCCTAGCCCAGGCAGAATTGGAATTCACTAAGTGGTCTCAGAGTGGCCTCAAACTTATAGCAACCCTCCTACCTCTGCCTCCCTAGTGCTGGGATCAAAGGGTGTGCGCCACCACTGCCTGCATGAATAGTAATTTTTTGGCTGGGGGTTGGGAGGCAAGCCCAACAGACTGGCCTTTTTTGTTTTTATGGGGGCGGTGGAGAGACTTGCCAGAGCCTCCAGCCATTGCAATTAAACTCCAGATGCATGCGCCCCCTTGTGCTTGTGTCACTGTGTGTCTGGATTACATGGGACCTAGAGAGTTGAACATAAGTCCTTAGGCTTTGCAGGCAAGCACCTTAACAGCTAAGCCATCTCTCCAGCCTGAATAGTATTTTTTGATCTGTGTGTGTGTGTGGGGGGGGGTGTTGTATGCATGTGTGTGTAGATGCGTGTGTGCCTATCTGCACACACGCAGAGGCCAGAGGAGAATGCTGGGCTGTCACTTTTCTACATTGTCTTCTTGAGACAGAGTCTCTCTGAATCCAGAGCTGCTAGTTTTGGTCACACTAGCTGACCAACAAGCCTCAGTGTTTGTCCTGTCTTTACTCCCTTCAGAACTGGTTTTTTTTTTTTATTTTATTGTTTATTTTCCTTTGGTTTTTCGAGGTAGGGTCTCACTCTGGTCCAGGCTGACCTGGAATTAAGTATGTAGTCTCAGGGTGGCCTCGAACTCACGGCAATCCTCCTACCCCTGCCTCCCAAGTGCTGGGATTAAAGGCGTGCGCCACCACCCCCGGCAGAACTAGGGTTTTAGACAGTTATGGCTACTCCCAGCTTTTTTATTTTTTGTTGTTGTTGTTTTTGTTTTTTGAGTTAAGGTCTCACTCTAGCTCAGGCTGACCTGGAATTCACTATGTAATCTCAGGGTGGCCTTGAACTCTCTGCGAGCCTCCTACCTCTGCCTCCGGAGTGCTGGCGTGTGCTACCACACCCGGCTGATCCTTGAATCTTAACTGGGCATGGTGGCTTACGCCCAGCTTTTTATGTGAGTGCTAGGAATTGAACTCAGGCTGTTTCCGGCCCTCATGCTTGTGCTGCAAGTGCCCTTACCCGCTGAGCCATCTTTCCAGACCTTGAGTAGTATTTTTAAAAATATTTTATTTTTATTTATTTGTTTGTTTGAGATGGGGAGAGAGATAGAGATAAATAAATGGATAAAGAGAGAGACAGAAAGAGAGAATATGGACACGCCAGGGCCTCCAGCCACTGCAAACAAACTCCAGATGCATGCGCCACCTTGTGCACCTGGTTTACGTGGGTCCTGGGGGGTCGAATCTTGGTCCTTTGGCTTTGCAGGTTGTGCCTTAACCACTAAGCCACTTCTCCAGCCTGTTGTTTGTTTTGTTTTGTTGAGAGAAGGTGACATGTAGCCCAGGCAGGTCTAGGGTTTGTTACGTAGCTGAGATTGACCTTTTACTCCTGATCCTCCTGCCTCCTCCTTCCAAGTGTTGGGATGACAGGTGTGGACCACCATGCCCAGTTTAGATTCAAGGATCAGCCGGGCATGGTGGCACACGCCAGCACTTGGGAGGCAGAGGTAGGAGGATCACTGTGAATTCGAGGTCACCCCAAGACTACATAGTGAATTCTAGATCAGCCTGAGCTAGAGTGAGACCCTACCTCTAAAAACAAAAACAAACAAACAAAAAAGATTCAAGGATCATCATTAATGGTTTGAGTATCTGATGAAAAGTTTGGACCATTTACAAAGAAAAGCCGACACATACCAGGGGTTCTGCTCCTCCTACTCAGGGGACATTTGGCAATGTTTGGCAACATGGCTGGTTGTCACAACTGGCAGGGGGAGGTGTTACTGGCACCGAAGGAAGGAGTGGCTGAGGACGCTGCTGGACACACTGCAGTGCCCAGGACGGCCCCTACATACAGAATGATCAGCCCCCACCACGCAGAGTGCCAAGATTGAGAAACAGGGCATACATATACATAGATATGACACCATAGATAGAACCCAGATCTGTAGGCATGCCAAACATAAATAGATGTGATATATTTGGTACAATGGATGACAAGTTGGTGTAGTTCATAGATTCTTCTGAAGCCCATCGCTCTGCCTCCTAGACGAAAAGCCTCTGGATGGGAGGAACTCCTCTTTTATTTTTTATTTATTTATTTATTTTTTTTGAGGTAGGGTCTTGCTTTAGCCCAGGCTGATCTGAAACTCACACTGTAGTTCCAAGCTGGCCTCGAATTTTAGGGATCCTTCTACCTCTGCTTCTTAAGTGCTGGGATTAAAGGAGTGTGCCACCATGCCCTGCAAAAAAAAACTCCTTTTTTTTTCTAATATATTTTATTTATTTATTTGAGAGAGAGAAAGAGGGAGGGAGGGAGAGAGAGAGATAGAGAGAGAATGGGTGCGTCAGGGGCCTCCAGCCACTGCAAACAAACTTCAGATGCATGCACCCCTTTGTGCATCTGGTTTATGTGGGTCCTGGAGAATCAAACCGGGATCCTTTGGCTTTGCAGGCAAACACCTTAACTGCTAAGCCATCTCTCTAGCCCAAGAAACCCCTTTTTTTAAACATTTTTTAATGTTTTATTTATTTATTTGCAAGCAGAGAGAAACAGAGGAGAGAGAGAGAGAGAATGGGCATGCTAGGGCCTCTAGCCACTGAAAATTCTGAACTCCAGACACAGACAAATGTATCGCTTTGTGCATCTGGCTTCATATGGGTACTGGGGAATCAAACCTGGGTTATTAGACTTTGCAAGCAAATGCCTTAACTACTGAGCCATTACTCTAGCCCTTAATATTTTTATTTATTTATTTGCAAGCAGAAAGGGAGAGAGAGAATGAATGAATACGTAGGAGAGATTGCTCAGCAGTTAAGGCACTTTCCTGCAGAGCCTAACAACTTGGGTTTGATTCCCCAGTACCCATGTAAAGCAAGATGCAGAGTAGCACATGCATCTGGAGTCCATTTGTAGTGGCAAGAGGCCCTGGCGTGCCCATTCTCTCTGTCTGTCGCTCTTCTATTTCTGCCTGCAAATAAATAAAAATACTTTTTAAAGAACAACAACAAAAAAAAAAAAAAAAAAGGAGAAAGAAAAGAAAACCACCCTGATGCTGGGTGTGGTGGCGCATGCCTTTAATCCCAGCACTTGGGAGGCAGAGGTAGGAGGATTGCTGTGAGTTCAAGGCCACCCTGAGACTACGTAGTGAATTCCAGGTCAGCCTGAGCTGGAGTGAGACTCTGCCTCAGGGAAAAAAAAAAAAAAAAAAAAAAAAAGACAAGACTGGGCTAGAGAGATGGCTCAGTGGTTAAAGCACTTGCCTGCAAAGCCTAATGACCTGGGTTCAATTCCCCAGTTCCCACATAAAGCCAGATGCACAAATTGGCTCATGTGTCTGTCTGGAGTTTATTTGCAGTAGTTAGAGGTCCTGGTGTGCCCATTCTCTCTCTTCTCTCTGCATGCAAATAAAATACATAAAATATTTTAAAAAGGAGACAAGGCCTGGGAATGTGGCTCAGTGGTACAGTGCTTGCCTAGTATGTGCAAGGCCCAGGGTTTGATCCCCAGCAACACGCGTGTGTGTGCACACGCACGCACGCACGCACACAGAAATGAGAGGCTTATGGAGAGCTTATCACAATGCTCACCACAGTATATATCAGTGACTTATTATTATGATTTGCCCAAGAGTCACATAGCTGGGAAATGGCCAAGCCCAGACTGAAATCCACGATGTTGTGACTCAAGCATAAGATTATTAATCAGATGAGTCTGGGAGCTTCCAGTCTCTTGAAGGGGAGGTAACCATCTCCACATCACAGGTTCGTCAATTAGGTAAGGACATAAAGTGCCAGGCTGGGCATGGCAGTGTATGCCTTTAATCCTACCACTCAAGAGGTTGAGGTAGGAGAATCATGAAGAGTACAAAGCCATCCTGTAGCTACAAAGTGAGTTCAAGGTCAGCCAGGGCTGGAATGAGACCCTGCCGCCAAACAAAGCACTGGATACATATAGGTGCTGTAAAAAAAAAAAAAATAGCTGGGATTGGGCTGGAGAGATGGCTTAGTGGTTAAGGCACTTGCCTGCAAAGCCTGACAACCCTGCTTCGATTCCCCAGTGCCCACCTAAAGCCAGATGCACAAAGTGGCGTATGCATCTGGAATTCAACTGCAGTGGCTGGAGGCCCTGGCATGTCCATTCTCTCTATACTCTCTCTGTATATCTCTGCTTGTAAATGAATAAATATAAATGAATAAATAAATAAATATTTTTTTTAAAAAAATAGCTCAGATCGGGCTGGAGAGATGGCTTAGTGGTTAAGGCATATGCCTGCGAAGCCTAAGGATCCAGGTTCGATTCTCCAGGTCCCACGTAAGCCAGATGCACAAGGGGCACATGCGTCTGGAGTTCGTTTGCAGTGGTTATGGGCTGCGGCGCGCCCATTATCTCTCTGTCTCTCTTCTCTCTCTCTCTGCTTGCAAATAAATAAATACAAGTATAAATAAATAAATAAATAAATAGCTCTGATCACTGGACATGGTGGCTCTCACCTTTAGTCCCAGCAATTGAGAAACTGAGGTAAGAGGATCTCTGTGATTTCGAGGCCAGCCTGAGACTACCTAGTGAGCTCATGGCTCAGCCTGGGTTAGAGGGAGATGCTACCTCAACCCCCCTCTCAAAAAAAAAAAAGCCGGGTGTGGTGGCGCACGCCTTTAATCCCAGCACTCAGGAGGCAGAGGTAGGAGGATTGCCATGAGTTCGAGGCCACCCTGAAACACCTCGGCTAGAGTGAGACCCTACCTCGAAAAAACAAAAAGAAACAAACAAACAAACAACAACATCAACAACAAAAAAGCTAGGATTTCAGGGCGTGGTGGCGCACGCCTTTAATCCCAGCACTTGGGAGGCAGAGGTAGGAGGATTGCTGTGAGTTCAAGGCCACCCTGAGACCATAGAGTGAATTCCAGGTCAGCCTGAGCTAGAATGAGAACCTACTTCAAGAAACAAAAAAACAAAAAGCTGGGATCATTACTGTTGTTGAGGTAGGGAAGGAGGAAGAGTGCTGGTTACTGATGAGAATTGGCACTTCATCCCCTGGAGGATAGGGCTGGGATGGGGAAGGGCAGGTGAAGAATTCTTAGCTCAGAAAGAGGAAAGACACTTGATCCAGGTCCCCCAGGGGCTTAGATTCCAAGACCCCAGACTCCTGATTCTAACCTTGGCCTCTGGCTTGTTACCAGGGGCCATTGTCACCCAGTGAGGACTTATAGACACTGTGCTAAGCACGTTATGGCTCTCATCTCAGTTTATTCTCACATCAATTTAGGGACAAAAGGCTTGGGAGAAGCCAGATGTGGTGGCACACATCTTTAATCCCAGCACATGGGAGACAAGAGGTATGAATATCGTGAGTTCGAGGCCACCACATAGTGAATTCCAGGTCAGTCTGGGCTAAAGGGAGACCCTACCTCGAAAACAAACAAACAAAGTCCTGAGGGACAATGGGCTTTTTAAAAATTATTTATTTTAAAATTTCATTTATTTATTTGAGAGAGAGGCAGATAGATATATAGAGAGAGGGAAAGAATGGGCGGGCCAGGGCCTCCAGCCACTGAAAACTAACTCCAGACGCATGTGCCACCTTGTGCATCTGGCTTTATGTGGGTACTAGGGAATTGAACCTGGGTTCTTTGGCTTTGCAGGCAAGCACCTTAACTACTAAGCCATCTCTCCAGCCCACATATATTATTTACTTATTTAAGACAGAAAGAAGCAGACAGAAAGAGAGTATGGGGTATGCCAGGGCCTCCTGCCACTGCAAAAGGAACTCCAAACGCATGTGCCACTTTGTGCAACTGGCTTTACGTGGGTGTTGGGGGCCTGTAGTCTCAGGGTGGCCTCGAACTCACGGCGATCCTCCCACCTCTGCCTCCCGAGTGCTGGGATTAAAGGTGTGCGTCACCACAACCGGCGTGGCCCTGTTTTTTTTTTTTTTAATTTTTTGTTCACTTTTATTTATTTATTTGACAGTGACAGAGAGAGGAAGAGGCAGATAGAGAGAAAGAGAGAGAATGGGCGCGCCAGGGCTTCCAAGCCACTGCAAATGAACTCCAGACGCGTGCGCCCCCTTGTGCATCTGGCTAACGTGGGTCCTGGAGAATCAAGCCTCGAACTGGGGTCCGTAGGCTTCACAGGCAAACGCTTAACCGCTAAGCCATCTCTCCAGCCCCCTGTTTTTTAATAGCAGAAACAATTCCAGAGTGGCAAGGACATTTGCCCGAGGCCCACTGGACGGGGGAAGCTTCTGCCGGTCACAGGTTCACACATGCCGCAGAGGTTCCCCTTGAGCGCCCTGAGGAGTCAGCCTGCCGATGCAGGGGCTACCCAGCGGAATTCCCCCACTCCTGCCGCGCGGGGTCCACTCCTTCCGCTCCCAGATGGAGGAGCGGCAGAGGAAGTTGAGTCAAAAGCCCTTCAGGAGGAGAGGAGAAGGCAGAGCCTGGAGTGTGGGGTGCTCTCGCCCCGGGGGGGGGCGTGTCCCAGAAGGATGAGGGGCAGAACCTCAGGGAAACTTCCAGATCTCTCCTGGGCTGACCACTTGGGGCCTTCAGATTGAGGGCCAGGGGGGCAGGGTGGGGAGGGGGAAGAGTCCTCAGCCTGGGTGCCCTCCCTCCTTTTCCCACAAACTCTTCAGTTTGCAAAACCCAACCCCTCCCCTGAGTGCTGTGGTTTCCTGCAGGTCTGGGGTCCTGTCTGACTACGCAGTGGGGACTGTGGGCAGGAGTGAAAGGAGGTGGTGTAAGCCCTTACACACACACACACACACACACACACACACCCCTGAGTCAGCACCAGCCTGGAGAGGAGGGGCGGAGTCACTGATTCAGTTGTCCTGCCTCTTTAAAGCCCCGGAAAAGGGCAACTGCACAGCCAGACACTGCCACCCTCCACCATGAGCCCCTGGCAGCCCCTAGTCCTGGCACTCCTGGCACTGGGCTGCTGCTCTGCTGCCCCTCACCAGCGCCAGCCGACTCTTGTGATCTTCCCCAGAGACCTGAGAACCTCCAATCTCACCGACATAGAGCTGGCCCAGGTAGTCAAATGAGGGACTGGCCAGAGATGAGTTCAGTATCCCTCAGAGGGCTTGGAGCCCCAGCAATGCTGGCTTGTCTGGGGAAACAGATGTGTCCAGGAGTTGGCACTAGGGTCCTCTGGGCTGTGCCGGCTAGCGATGGGCGGGGGGGGGGATTACTAGGGCAACGGGATGGGGAGGCTTTGGAGGGCTCTGGAGTGGGCACGGGTTGGCAGCGAACAGTTAAACCCCAGCGGAGGGGGTGGGGTAGGCCTGCTTCAGATCACCCCCAGTGGCAAGGAGCTGAGGTCTCTGTAGGAAGGGGGCTTACTGGTTGTGAAAGAATCATTGGTGGTCACTGCCTTATTGATTAGACCTAAACGTGAGGTGGCATGGTCCTGCTCTGGAGGGCAAAGTCACCAGGCCATGACACAGACGCCTGCCCCTCCTTCCACAGGAATACCTGTATCGCTATGGTTACACGCGGGCTGCGGAGATGCAAGGAGAGAAACTGTCACTGCGTCCTGCGTTGCTGCTGCTTCAGAAGCAGCTGTCCCTGCCCCAGACGGGTGAGCTGGACAGCAAAACCCTACAGGCCATTCGCACCCCGCGCTGCGGCGTCCCCGACCTGGGCAAGTTCCAAACCTTCGAGGGTGACCTCAAGTGGCACCACCACAATATCACATACTGGTGAGAAGCTGGCCTCAGAGGACGTGGCTGCGGTAGGGGGCTGCCAGGCTGGTGTGTGTGTGTGTGTGTGTGTGTGTGTGTGATTGGGGTTGTGCCCCGAATTTATCTAGGATGAATCCGGGCTTTCACCGGATCACTCCACCTCTGAGCCTGTTAACCCTTTGCGGGGAGGTGGGCCTGTCAATTCAAGTCCTCCTTACAGATGGACGCCTGGATGGGCAACCAGGGAGCGCTGGGTAGATTGAAGAGTGAGGCTTTGGGGGCGGGGGTCGCTACTGCTGCCCTAACCCAGCCTCCCGCGTCTGATCCCTTTCCTCCCGCTGTTAGGATCCAGAACTACTCGGAAGACTTGCCTCGAGACGTGATCGACGACGCCTTTGCGCGCGCCTTCGCGGCGTGGAGCGCGGTGACGCCGCTCACCTTCACCCGCGTGCACAGCCGCGACGCGGACATCGTCATCCAGTTTGGGGTCGCGGGTGAGAGCGAACTCCTGGGCCGGGACACGGGAGGGAGGGCACGGAGAGTGCAGAGGGGACAGTGTACCAGCCTGTTTATTTATTTATTGCCTACCCCGGGACGGGACGGGGGGGGTGCGGGGGGAGCCTTGGCTGCAGCTCGGCCAAATGGCACTCCCTCCTGTGCGGGACAGGGGACAGTGCCAGGGAGCCGGGCTCGGAGCGCTGAGCTGGGGTAGGGCTGGCGGTGGGTGGGTGGAAGGAATCCAGTTTGCATTCAAAACTCCATTACTACCGGGCGTGGTGGCGCACGCCTTCAATGCCAGCACTCCAGGAGGCAGAGGTAGGAGGGGCGCTGTGAGTTCGAGGCTAGCCTGAGACTACATAGTGGATTCCAGGTCAGCCTGGGCTACAGCGAGACCCTACCTCGAAAGACAAAACAAACAAACAACCAAAACCAAAGCTGCCTTCCTCTCCACCTGTTTCTTCAGAGCACGGAGACGGGTACCCTTTCGACGGGAAGGACGGGCTCCTGGCACACGCATTTCCTCCAGGGCCTGGCATTCAAGGAGATGCCCACTTCGACGACGAGGAGTTGTGGTCGTTGGGCAAGGGCGTTGGTGAGGTCCCTGGCCCCCTTCCTTAAGACTGGGGGGTCTCCTAGACCCGTCCCGCGCCGCCCTGACTCCAGCGCCCTTCCTCTCACAGTGGTACCCACCTACTTCGGAAACGCGGACGGCGCCCCTTGTCATTTCCCCTTCACCTTCGAGGGCCGCTCCTACGTGGCCTGCACCACGGATGGCCGCAGCGATGACATGCCTTGGTGCAGCACCACGGCCGACTACGACACTGACCGTCAGTTCGGCTTCTGCCCCAGCGAGAGTGAGTTCGCGGGAGGGGTGCGCGCGCCACCATCGCTCCTGGGGTCCAGAGCTTTAGGTCCCAGCCTTTAATCACAGTGCTCGGGAGGCAGAGGTAGGAGGAGCGCTGTGAGTTGAAAAAACAAAACAAAACAAAAATACAAAAAAACAATAAAATAAACAAAGAAGAAAGAAAGAAAAAGTAGAAAGAGAGAGAGAAAGCCAACCAAACAAAAAAGAATTCTAGTTTCCAGTCCCATCTCGGCCACCAGTGTGTGGCCACTCTCTGGGCCCATTTCCCTCATCTGTGAAATGAGAGGAGGGAGGGATGGGACCAGGATGTACCGTCAGACGTGGGGGGTAATAACGAGTGTCTCCCCAGGACTCTACACCCAGCACGGCAACGGGGACGGTAAACCCTGCGTGTTTCCATTCATCTTCGAGGGGCGCTCCTATTCATCGTGCACCACCGAAGGCCGCTCGGACGGCTACCGCTGGTGTGCCACCACAGCCAACTATGACCAAGACAAGCTCTATGGCTTCTGCCCTACCCGAGGTGCCTCTACTCCACCCACCAGGTTCAGCCCCTCCAGTATTGGTACCCCAAAAGGCTCCTCCATCCATTATTATTTTGTCTCCATAATCCTCAGCTGCCCACCATTACTCCCAACTGGTCAGCCACCCTACCAAGCCTCGGCCTTTTGAATTTCTATTTCTTAAAATGTTTTTATTTATTTACTTGGGATAGAGAGAGAGAGAGAGAGAGAGGCGGGGCGCAGATAGAGAGAGAATGAGTACATCAGGGCCTCTAGCTATTGCAAATGAATCCCAGATGCTGGTGGCACCTTGTGAATCTGGCTTACGTGGGTACTGGAGAATCCAACCTGGATCCTTAGGCTTCGCAGGCAAGCCCTCCTTAACCACTAAGCCATCACTTTCAGCCCCCTTTTAAAACTTTTTTACTGCTAGCTTCCATAATTATAGACAATAAACCATGATAATTCCCTCCCCACCCCCACTTTACACTTCCATCCTCCATCATATCCCCTCCCCCTCTCAATAAGTCTCTCATTTATTTTGATGCCATCATCTTTTCCTCTTATTATGAAGATCTTCTGGACGTAGTGCCAGGCACTGCAAGGTCATGGGTATCCAGGTCATTTTGTGCCTGGAAGATTTCATTGTAAGCAGTCCTACCCTTCCTCTGGCTCTTTACGTTCTTTCTGTCACCTCTTCCACAATGGACCCTGAAGGCTTTTTTGCTTAGCCTGGGATCTCATCTTTAGTCTCTCCCTCTAGTGGTTTCTGACCTCAGTAGTGCTCCACAGCGCCCCCTAGGCTTAAAACAGGCCATCAAAATTCTCTGGCATTAGCTTTCAGCCTGGCACGCCCCCCCCCCCCACCAGTATTAGACCTCCTACTTGGCTCACCTTTGCCCCTTCGGGTCTCTGCAGCCGACTCCACCGTGATAGGAGGCAACTCTGCAGGCGAGCTGTGCGTCTTCCCTTTCGTCTTCCTGGGCAAGGAGTACTCATCCTGTACCAGCGAGGGCCGCAGAGATGGGCGCCTCTGGTGCGCCACCACCTCCAACTTTGACAGTGACAAGAAGTGGGGCTTCTGCCCGGACCAAGGTGGGCAGGACTCTGAGGCTCTTGGGATGGAGGCCTTGTCCCCTCCCCCCCCCCCCCTCCCCGCACCTCCGCAGTGATCGAGGTGCAGTGGCAGGGCCGGTGTCACACCTCAGGCGCCTCCTTCCTTGCAGGATACAGTCTGTTCTTGGTGGCGGCACACGAATTCGGCCACGCACTGGGCTTAGATCACTCCTCAGTACCGGAGGCGCTCATGTACCCCATGTACCGCTTCCTGGAAGGCTCCCCCCTGCATGAGGACGACGTGAAAGGCATCCAGCATCTCTACGGTGAGGCTGTGGAGACAGAGATGGAGGAGAGCAGTGGAGATGGAGAGGGTGTGGTTCAACTGCAGTACCAGCAAGTGGGGGTGGGGGGGAAGAGCTGGGACCTCTGGGATCTGGACTGAGTACAGATGCTGCCCTGAGCGTGCTTGGAGCTGGCACTCCGGAGAAAGACAGATGTGGCTTCCAAAGCCAGCCCAGGGTGTGTAGCTCAGTGATAGGGTGCTTGTGTATCGCTTAGCATGCATGAGGCCCTGGCAGCCTCTTCATAGGTGACTTTGGGTATGTCAGTTCACTCTTTAATTTCTTCCTTTATAAAATGTTTTTTTTTTTTAAGGTAATGTCTCACTAGCCCAGGCTGGCCTGGAATTTACTATACAGTCTCAAAGTGGCCTCGAACTCACAGCGATCCTCCTACCTCTGCCTCCCCAGTGCTGGGATTAAAGGCGTGCGCCACCATGCCCGACTTCTTCTTCTTCTTCTTTTTTTTTTAATGAGGATACTGTCTGGATGTGCTGGTGCAAGTCTGTAATCCAAGCACTCAGGAGATTAAAGCAAGAGGATTGCCTTGAGTTTGAGGCAAGCCTGTGCAATGTAGCCTACATAATGAGATAGTCTTAAAGAAAAAATGTGGGTCTTAATTCAAAGTCATCCTTTGAAGATCAAATGAGCCAGTCTTATGAGTTCACAAAACGATCAGAACTGACTGGCGTGGTGACCACTCAAAAGACATCCCCCCCCCAGTGGCCTAGAAGAGGGAGGGGGATTTTTTCATATTCAGGGCCCATCCCAGAGCCTGACACAGCCCAGATAAACATGGCTTGATGTATGGGGAGTGGCCTGCTGTGACGAGAGGAACGCAGGCTGTAGTGTCTAAGAGAGTATTCAGTTCAGGGTTCACTGCTGGGCTCGGGGGCATAGAGAAATGCTGAGTAGAAGGGGTGTCTCATCTCGTGTCTCTCTTCAGGTCCTGGCCCTAAGCCTGACCCCAGGCCTCCAGCCACCGCCACACCTAAACCACAGCCCACCGCTCCAGCTACAGTCTGCCCCACGGCACCTCCCACCGCCTACCCCTCAGAGCGCCCCACAGTTGGCCCTACAGGTGCCCCCTCAGCTGGTCCTACCGGTCCCCCCACTGCTGGCCCTCCTCAGACCCCTACAGTGTCTTTCGATCCAACAGAGGATCCGTGCAGGGTGAACATCTTCGATGCCATCGCAGAAATACAGAACTCTCTGCATTTCTTCAAGGACGGGTGAGCAGAGCAGATGTGTAGATCAAAGAGGGGGGCTTGGGGGAGGGACCTCTGTCCCTCCCACCCACTTGGCCTCCCGCAGTTCAAGGGTCAATGCCCCGTTTCTTCCTTTCCCCTTCGCAGGCGGTACTGGAGGCTCTCTGAACGCAGAGGGCGCCAGGTGCAGGGCCCCTTTCCTATCGCCAGCAAGTGGCCTGCTCTGCCCGCTAAGCTGGACTCTGCTTTTGAAGACCCAGTGTCCAAGAAGATTTTCTTCTTTTCGGGTCAGTTTCCTCTCCCACCCCACCAGTCTAGCATACAGAGACCCAGAATAAGCCCATGAAACACGCCGCCACTGGAAAAGGGCATCCCCCTCCTAAATGGTGGGGTTGGATTTCGGTTGCACAATCGTACCCAGGGGCTCCAGTCCCTGGGGTAACAGAAACTGCGGATGACACGGGTCATAGGCCTCGCTGGCTTCACCCTCCTGTCACACAAGGAGACTGTGCCCCCATTATCGTGGCCACCCGCCCCTCGCCCCCACAAACCAACGTGGCCCCGTCTCCTTTGCAGGGCGCCAAGTGTGGGTGTACACGGGCTCGTCGGTGCTGGGCCCAAGGCGTCTGGACAAACTGGGCCTGGGCTCGGATGTGTCCCACGTCACCGGGGTCCTCCCGCGCGGAGGGGGGAAGGCGCTGCTTTTCAGCAGGGAGCGCTTCTGGAGGTGAGAGTCCCGCGGCCGCCGGCAGGGGGAGCCCGGGCGCCACGCACCCGCCGGTCCCGGGACTCAGCACCTGTCTGCCGGCTGGCTACCTCCTTCCTGCAGGTTCGACCTGAAGACGCAGACCGTGGATTCCCAGAGCGTCACTCCCGTGGATAGAGGGTTCCCCGGGGTGCCCTGGAACACACACGACATCTTCCAGTACCGAGGTGAGGACTGCAGATGCGGGTTGGGGAGGGTCTTTTCAGGAAGGTCCCTCCCACTCTAGGCTCCCCTGCCTTAGTGATTGGCCAGATGCTCAGCAAAAGAGAGAAACAGCCCTTGGACAGTGAGCAAAGCTAAGTAAGATCCGGGTATTGAGGCGTCCCCAGGTCCTTCGGGACACAGCTAGAAGTGAGACACATACTTCCCTTCTGCTCCAGCAAGGAGGGTCGCTCCTCTACTAGACAGTAGTTAGCAAGTGCCTATACTGCGCTGGCCACTGGACCTCCACAGGGACTACGGTGTGAGATGGGACAGTTTAAGCTGTGTGTCTTTGAACAAGTCACTGCTCCTCTTGGAGCCTTAGTTTCCTCATATGTAAAATGGAGATGACAGCTAGAATATGAGACTGGACATGTCAGGGCCTCTTGTCATTGCAAATGAACTCCAGACACATGCACCACTTCGTGTGCATCTGGCTATACACGGCTGCTGGAGAATTGAACCCCATGCCAGCAGGTTTTATAAGCAAATGCCTTTAACCACTGAGCCATCTGTCCAGCCTTGTCTTTTTCACTGTTCGCATTCCATTAGTCCTGTAGCCAATTTGGAAAAAAAAAAAAAAAAACAACGATCAGTTTTACCATCTCCTTTATAAGTCCCCACTCCCCAGTCTGAGTTGTACTGGTTGTTTAGTAACCTTTAGCATATTCCCCAAGGGTGGGGAGAACAGTGGTCCCAAGGGAGACACCAGATCTATTCAAGGGGAAAGAAACTAACACGATCCGACCTCCCCTTCCTTCTCTGTACCTCTGCGTGCTGATCTCCTCCATATACTCCTGGCAGTCACCCTGCTGCACCTACGCTGGCTGCTTTTTGGACAGATCAAGGTCACTCCTAGCTTAGGGCCTTTGTGCCAGTTGCTCCCTCTATCTGGAAGGCTTTCCCCCTAAATTATCACCAAGCTGCCGCTGTCTCATCCTTCAGGTCTCAGGGCTAAGGTCACTAACTATTTCAGCACGTCTATCCCCGACCCTCACTATCTAATCACATGTTTTTACTTCTTCCATAGTTTGCCACATTGTCAAAACCAATCTCGCTTATTATTATTATTTTTTTAAATTTATTTTTAGGTTTTTCGAGGTAGGGCCTCGCTGTAGCTCAGGCTGACCTGGAATTCACTCAGGCCGACCTCAGACTCATAGCGATCCTACCTCCTACCTCTGCCTCCTGAGTGCTGGGATTAAAGGCATGCGCCACCACGCCCGGCAACAAATCTCATTTATTTTGAGGCTTGCTTGCTGTCTTTCTTGCCTTACTGGAACGTGAGCACCAAAACATTTGAGAGCATGCTTGCATTTTCTTTTTCTCTGTGGTGTCCCCCTGTCTCTCACAGTGCTTGGCACATAGTGGGTTGTTCAGTAAGCATTTGTTGGATTAAGGAAAGACTGGGCTTGTCCAGTGAATGTTGAATGAATTGTCCTGAGCATTAGAATAGGTCATCCATTATCTGCTGACTCATTTACAACATGTCTATGGAATACCTTCTATGTGCCAGCTCTCTTCATATATATATATATATATATATATATATATATATATATATATATATATATATATTTTTTTTTTTCGAGGTAGGGTTTCACTCTAGTCCAGGCTGACCTGGAATTCATTATTTAGTCTCAGGGTGGCCTGAACTCACGGAGATCCTCTTATCTCTGCCTCCCGAGTGCTGGGATTAAAGGCATGTGCCACCACGCCCGGCTCTAAAATAATTTAAAAAATATTCATTTATTTGAGAGAGAGAGAGAGGAAGAGGCAGATATATAGAGAGAATGGGCATGCCAGGGCCTCTAGCCACTGCAAAAGAACTCCAGACACATACGCCCCGTTGTGTATCTGACTTACATGGGTCCTGGGGAATCAAACCCGGCTCCTTAGGCTTCTCAGGCAAACGCCTTAACCACTAAGCCATTTCCCCAGCCCTCTGTGGCAGCTCTTCGAGCTGTGTCCACCAGCTTCTTACAGGCAGGTAGGGGAGCTTGGAGGTGTCATGGAAAGATTTAGAAAGGCCAGGAGGGGTGAAGGGGAAGGTATGGTTTCTATATCTATGTGTGTTAAAGCTTAGGAATCACCCTCCTCCTGCTTCCATTTCCCACAGATAAAGCCTACTTCTGCCAGGACCGCTTCTTCTGGCGTGTGAGTTTCTGGAACGAGGTGAACCAGGTGGACCAAGTGGGCTACGTGACCTACGACATCCTGAAGTGCTCTGAGGACTAGGACTCCCATTCTGCCCTAGCAGTGCAGTGCAGGTCCCCAGAGACCATCCCAACGGGGAAGGAACCAGTTTGCTGGATACAAACTCGTGGTCCCTTCCAGAGGATGGGAGGAGTGAAGGTGGGCGGGGCCTTCTCTTCACACCTTTCTTTTACCTTGGACTGTTTTTAATAAACTTAGATTCTCTAATTATTATGAGCAGTGTTTTTTCCCCCTTTTTCTTTTCTTTTCTTTTTCTTTTTTTCCTAGGTAGGCTCCCACTCTAGCCCAGGCTGACCTGGAATTCACTATCTAGTCTCAGCGTGGCTCAAACTCACGGCGATGCTCCTACCTCTGCCTCCCAAGTGCTGGGATTATAAGAGTGTTACATCATGCTCGTCTTTTGTTTGTTTGTTTGTTTGTTTTTGAGATAGGGTCTTACCCTAGCCCAGGCTGGCCTCAAACTCATAGTGATCTTCCTACGTCAGCCTCTGAGTGCTGGGATTAAAGGCGAGTGCCACCATGACCGGCTGATTATTTCTTTTATGGCTGAGGAAATGACCAGGTATTCATTCATCAAACATTTTTTTCCCAAACATTTGTTTAGCTCCTTAATGAAGCCAGGCTTTGACCTGGGCATGGAACACAGGGCAATGAATTGGGACTATGGTACTGCCTTCAAGGGTCTCTCAGAGGTCCCAAAACAATGCCCTGGGGACTTGCTTTAAAACAGACTCCAGGTTCTACCTGAGAGAGTCCAACTCAGTGATGGGAGTTATTCTGTGGCTGGTGGCAGTGGCGTTGTGCTTGGAGAGTACAAAGCCTGTGATCTCTAATTCTTGAGTAACGGTGTGGTGTGTGTGTGTGTGTGTGTGTGTGTTTCTGCGCTTTGTGATTGAGGTTGGAGAACATTTCCCAACCAAGATAACCTCTCAACTGGAACTGACTCAGGAAGAATGAGTGAGTGTCTTCCTGTGCAAGCGGGGGCAGGCTCTGAGAAGGCAGCCTGCCAAAACCATCAATCTCATGCGCGTGCGTGTGCATGAAATAGCATGTACGAGACTGAGGGTGATAGCAGTTTGCACATAGTGAGGAACTGATGCCCTGGAGTAAGGCGCCCACGATGCTAGTAGCTACCCTTATAGAGCACCGCGAGCCAGGCTGTGTTCCACGCACTTCCGCTGTGTAATTAAAACAACCCTCTGAGGCCCAGGAGATGGCTCAGCACTTAAGAACACTTAGTGCTTAAGTATGAGGTCCTCTTAGGTAGGAGACCACCTAAGTTTGACTCCCCAGTACCCATGCAAAAAGTTGGGTCACGCCAGTAGTGGTGGCGCATGCTTTTAATCCCAGCACTCGGGAGGCAGAGAGGTACGAGGATCTCTGAGGGTTCGAGGCCATCCTGAGACTACAGAGTGAATTCCAGGTCAGCCTGAGCCAGAGTGAGACCCTACCTCAAAAAACAAAAAACAAACAAACAAAAAAAGTTGGAGCTGGGCGTGGTGGCGCACGCCTTTAATCCCAGCACTCGGGAGGCAGAGGTAGGAGGATTGCCATGAGTTTGAGGCCACCCTGAGATTCCATAGTGAATTCCAGGTCAGCCTGGGGTAGAGTGAGACCCTACTTCGAAAACAAACAAACAAACAAACAAACAAACAAACAAACAAAAAAAGTTGGGCCAGGGGCTGGAGGGATGGCTCAGCAGTTAAGGCACTTGCCTGCAAAGCCTAATGACCCGGTTTTGATCTCCCATTTCCCATGTAAAAGCCACAGGCACAGTGACACACGCATCTGGAGTTCATTTACAGCAGCTGGAGGCCCTGATGCATCTTTGCTTGCCAAACAAATAAACAGAGAGGGCAGAGACCATAGAATTCCAGAGTGAGTTCCATCACTAAGATATATGTGGATGAAGGATAAGAGAAGGACACGGACATTCTCTGGCCTCCACACATGCATGGGACATGCACCTGCACATGCATGTGCATACTTTACACACACATGCAAAACAAAGCAAAATAACTCTAGACAGGCACTACAGTTACCTTCTGGGTACTGTTAAAATGGTCATCACCAGGCTGGAGAGATGGCTCAGCGGTTAAGGCGCTTGCCTGCAAAGCCTAAAAAACCTGGGTTTGATTCCCCGGGACCCACGTGAAGCCAGATGCACAAGGTGGCGCGTGTGTCTGGAGTTCATTTGCAGTGCCTGGAGGCCCTGGTGCACCCATTCTCTCTCAAATACATAGACAAACAAACAAATAAAAAATAGTCATTCCCAGTGCTGTTTTACAGATGAGGAACTAGGGCCCAGAGAGTGCCACGCTCACTCAACATCTTACTGCTAGTGAACAGTGTCAGCAGGAAACCAATTTGGGTATGCGCTGGGAGAAGAGGGAAAGCAGGCGTACTGGGGGCCTACGAATGGCTCAGAACTCAAGGGTGTGGTGATTGGCAGGTGGATAAGGGGAGCAGAGAGGATTCTGAGATGCTCGGGGGTTTTGGAGGCCTGGGTGACATGAGAGGTTTGAATTCCAGGCTAGGGAGCAGAGAGGTGACCCTATGGCTCAGCAAGGGAGGGACTTGGCTGGATGGGTCGGGTGGGTGAGTGGAGGTGATGGGATTGGCCCATGTGATAACCTTCTGGACCATGTGGGAGTTTAAGGAGAATCTTGGAGTTTAAGGAGAATCACCTGCCACCCCCAAGCTTGCTATGGGGAAGTTTTTCTCTTAACTGTTCTATTTCTTGTTCAGGAATGAGCCTCTCCTAAACAGCGTACAAACATTCCTTAATACGCCTTGTTTACAATTCCTCTTCTCCCTGCGAGATACTATACTGTGTCTCTACCCCACCCCCACTCACAATCAAACTTTCCCATGAGCAGTTTCTACTCACCGTCTCCACTTCCTCATTCCCACTCTCTGGGCAAATGTCCAGCCAGGCTCCCTCCCCACCGCCCGCCCCCCCCCCCAATCAGCCATCTAAGCCACCTGTGACCCGCAGCCACTGCGACAGACCCTGCTCAGTCTACATGTGATGTGACAGCTGACACAGCCCTTCCTCCTGACGTGCTTTCCTCGGGTTTCCAGGACACAGACAAACCCTTGGCTCTTTCCAGTCTCGAAGGATGAAGCAGCTTGTGTTCTGGTTTTGGATTCTTCTCTCCTCTGTGGACGCTCCATCCCTGAGATCTCGCCTGTTCTTTCCAGCTTGGAAGAGCATCTCGGTGCTACACTCTGAAATGGACACCCCCAGACTTCACCTCTCCCCTGACCCCCACACTCAAAGGCTCAACTCCCTGTTCCACATGGCCCTTCATGGTCTAACAGGCCTTCCGCCTAGACTCTCAAACGTCACCTTCTAAACCTGCTTCTCTCGGCATCACAGCCTTAAAAATAGATAATAGCATTCACTATCCACCCTCAAGCCTCTACCTTGATCATCCTAAAATCCAGGAACCAGCTAGTGAAGCTTATTCTAGTCCAGGGTTTCCTCAAAATCACAGCTGACATCTGGGGCTGAGTAATCTCTCTCTCTCCCTCCAGGGTCTCCTGTAAACCACGTTGGCCTCAAACCTGCTATATAGCTAAGGAAACCTTGAACTTCTGCTCCTCCCGCCTCTACTTCCCAAGTTCTGGGATCACACATGCGTGCCACCATGCCTGGCTAGGGTAATTCTTTGTTGGTGGTGGGGATGTCCTATACACTATAGGATGTTCAGGGTCCTACTTGAGGAGGTGGAAGGACCCATGGCCAGTGCTAGGTCCATTGAGAGTCCCCTGATCCTAGCGTTGGGGTGACACACAGTAAGGTGGTGGTGAACCTGTGAGTCATTTCCCAGCAGCCTTGGTACCAGTCAGATGACACCAGTGACCTTTAGCTACTCAATACCAGTACCATGCCTCCTCCAGTTGTGATGGCTGAAACTTTCTCAGCACGGCAAATATCTCCTGATGAACATCACCACATCCAGGTGACCCAGTGAGAACCACTGCTTCTTCTTCTTTTTTGGTTCTTTGAGGTAGGGTCTCGCTCTAGCCCAGGTTGACCTGGAATTCACTATGTAGTCTCAGGGTGGTCTTGAACTCATGATGATCCTCCTACCTCTGCCTCCCGAGTGCTGAGATTAAAGGCATGCACCACCACGCCCGGCTCCATTGCTTCTTTTTTAAAAATATTTTTATTTATAAGAAGAGCGAGAGAGAGCGAGAGAGAGAGAGAGAGAGAGAGAGAGAATGAATGAATGAATGAATGAGAATGGGCACACCAGGGCCTCTGTTGCAAACCAACTCCTAATGCATGTGCCACTTTGTGCATCTGGCTTTATGAGACTACTGGGGACTTGAACCTGGTCGGGTAGGCTTTGCAAAGTTGTACCTTTATCCATTGAGTTCCTCAGCCCTGACTTTTTCTTTTCAGTAGAATTATTATTTTTTAATTATTTATTTACAAGGAGAGAGGAGAATGAATGAATGAATGAATGAGAGAATGCTGCACCAGAGCAAACAAACTCCAGCTGCATGTGCCACTTTGTACATCTGGTTTTATCTGGGTACTGGGGAATCGAACCTGGGCCATCAGGCTTTGCAAGTAAGTGCCTTTAACCGCTGAGCCATCCCTTCAGCCCCAAGAACCACTGTCTACGAGGCAATAAGCAGTCAGAGGGCCGGGGGTATAGCTCCACTGGTAGAGTGCTTCATATCCTGGGTGTGGTAATGAACACCTGTAATCTCATCACTTTGGAGATGAAGGCAGGAAGATCAGAAGTTCAAGGTCATCCTTGGCTACATAATAAACTCAAGGTCAGCCTGAGCTATGTGATACCCTGTCTCAAAACAAAACAAAACGCCCATATGGACAAGTGCACCTATTACAAGTGAACATCACAAACTGATCACAATTGTGACTAGCACCTAGATCCAGAATCAAAACATTACCAGTCGCCTAAAAGTCCCCGATGCTGCACTCCAGTAACTTCTCCTGTCAAGTCAGCACCACCATTACTTCCAGCAGCTTAGAAACATTTGGACTTCTTGTTTGTTTGTTAAGACAAGGACTCACTCTGCAGCCCAGGCTAGCCTTGAACTCAGGGTACTCCTTCTGCCTCAAGTCCTAGAATTATAGGTGTGAGACATCACACTAGGCTTGACTTAAAAATCAAATAAGCCGGGCGTAGCGGTGCACGCCTTTAGTCCCAGCGCTTGGGAGGCAGAAGTAGGAGGATCACTGTGAATTCAAGGCCACCCTGAGACTACTTAGTGAGTTTCATGTCAGCCTGGGCTTGAGTGAGACCCTCCCTCAAAACAAAACAAATAAAAACCCAGGGCTTGAGAGATTGCTTAGTGTTTAAGGTGCTTGCCTGTGAAGCCTAAGGACCCAGGTTTGATTCCCCAGGACCCACATAAACCAGATGCACAAGGTGGTGCATGTGTCTGGAGTTCTTTTGCAGTGGCTGGAGGCCCTGGTGCACCCATTCTCTCTCCCTCTCTCTCTCTCAAATAAGTAAATAAATATTTTTTAACCCCAAACTTTAAATAATGCTATGAGGTATGTTCTCTCTGTATCTTCTGGATTCTTTTGTTCATTATATTTGTGAGATGCGCCTGCATTTTGTAAATTGCAAGTGAGTTATTCTTTTGTTTATTTATTTAATTATTTTGAGGTAGGGTCCCACTCTAGCCCAGGCTGACCTGAAATTCACTATGTAGTCTCAGGGTGGCCTCAAACTCATGGTGTTTCTCCTAACACTGCCTCCCAAGTGCTGGGATTAAAGGCGTGCACCACCACGCCCGGCAAGTTATTCTTTGTACTATGTAGAATTCCACTGTATAATGTGTAATGAAGATGGATTTTGCTGTTGGTAGGTATCTGTGTAGGTTCTGGCTTGGGACCATCATGAATAATGCTGCCATGAAGATTCTTCTTGTACAGTGTCTTTGGGAGCACATGGGCAGCCATTTCTTCTGGGCGTTTACCTGGGAGTAAGGCTGAAGGATACACATATGGTTGGCATTAGCAGATGCCACCAAATGGCTTCCCCAAGTGGTTTTGCCCATCTGTCCACACTTGTACCACAGTGGACTTTCCAGGGCTGCCAATTCCCCTCTTACCATCACATGTCCTGACGGCTTCACTTCCTTGTTATCAGGTGACTGTCGCTTCTCTACTCTGGTCTCCCTCACCTCTTTCCTGGGCAGGAGCCTCCACACTTGACTCCTGTGTCCACTCCTGCCCTTTTTTTTTAGCTGCAAGAGTAGTTGATGCTGGTAAAATGTAACTTAAATCACACCACCCTCCTCCAACCTGCTCAAAAACTTCCAGTGGTTTTCCTTTTGGATTAGAAAACAATCTAAGCTCCTCTCCCTAAGCTTCAAAAGGCCATTTGAGGGCTGGAGAGATGGCCCAGTGGCTAAGGTGATTGCCTGCAGAGCCTAACAAGCTCAATTTGATTCCCCAGGACCCACGTGGATCCAGATGCACAAGGTGGCACATGCATTTGGAGTCCATGTGTTGTGGCTGGAGGCCCTGGTACACCCATTCTCTCTGTCTTCTCTCTCTCTCTCTCTTTGCCTGCAAATAAATAAATAAATAATTTAAAGAAGGCCATTTGATATGTCCTCTTTCCTTCCTCATCTCCCATCATTCTTCACTCATTCTGTTCCAGGCACAATGTACATCCTGCTGCTTCTTCTTTTTTTAATTTTTATTTATCTGAGAAAGAGAATGGCCACACCAGGGCCTCCAGCCATTGCAAAGAAACTCCAGACATATGTGCCACTTTGTACATCTGGCTTATGTGTGGGTCAGACCTGGGGAATCGAACCTGTATCCTTTGGCTTTACAGGCCATCTCTCCAGCCCTCTTGCTGCTTCTTGAACAGTCCCAGGCTCCTTCTCACCCCAGGCCCTTGTTACTTTTTTTTTTTTTTTTTGTATAGCAGTGCTAGATGCACAAGGTGGACATGTGTCTGGCGTTTGCAGTGGCTAGAGGCCCTGGTGTGCCCATTCTCTTTCTGCCTCTCTCTTGAAAAAATAAAAAATAAAAAAATAAATAAATAAATAAAATATTTAAAAAGAAGTTCTTCCTGTCATCATCCCATGGCCCTGTTTTCTTCCTCACATACATCAGTCTCAGCGACTTATATCTATGCATCTGCTCACTGACACTCTCCCCTCTGTCCTCCTTCGAACGTAGACCACAGAAAGGCAAGGAACCAGTTGATCTCATTTACCGTTGCATCCCCAAGACGCCTAGCCTACCTGGCACCAATGCCTGAAACACAGGAGGGCCATCAGCTTTTGTTGAATGAATGAACCCCAGGTGTTCAGAGACTCCCAGCAGAAGTGGGCCTGGGCTGCGGGAGCCACACACTGGAGCCCTCCAGTAAGGAGTGACTCACAGCTGGGGTGGGCTCCTGGGGCGCTTCCGGTGAAATCTAGTAGGCCAGGGCCTGGGAACCAAGGGGCCCGATTGGGGAAGACGCGGCACAGCGGGCACTAGGACCTTGTGCGGCGGCGCGGCGGCGGGGGGCGGGGGGCAGGCGGGGGAACCGCTCTTTTCTTTCTCCCGGAGACCGGCTGCGGCCACTTGTGCGATCCGGGCCGCCCCGTCGCCCGGTCTGCTGCGCGCCATGAGCCGCAGGTTCACGGTCACCTCGCTGCCCCCCGCGGCTCCCGCCGGAGCCCCTGACCCTGAATCACGTCGGCATTCGGTGGCCGACCCCCGCCACTTCCCAGGGGAAGACGTCAAAGGTAGAGGCCGCAGGGGGCGGGGCCTGGATCGCTGCTGGGGGCGGGGCCTGGACAGGTGCTGGGGGGCGCCGCTGGGGGGCGGGGCCAGGATCGCTGTTGGGGGACAGGGGCGGGGCTATGATCACAGCTAGGGGCGGGACTTGGAAGTCACTGAAGGCGGGAAGAGGGGGCGTGGCCATCTCATGGCGGGGGCCGGGTCGGGAGGGGCGGGACTTAAGGGGGCGGGGCCATGATCACCGAATGGGGCGGGGCCTGTGCCTTGTTGGGAGGAAGGGGCCTGAGACGAGAGATGGATACCCCGAGGGAGCGAAGAGTGTGTGTGGGGGGGTCATGGAAAGGGGGGCCGCCCAAAAAGAAAGTGGAAGGGGGCGGGGACAGATCCGGGTGGGCGTGGACACGTGGGAGGAGGTGGGGCTTTGGAAAGAATTGAGGCGGGTTGGGGGGGAGGCGGAAGAGAGGGCGATCTGGTGACCGAGGGGCTGGACCAGGCCGGGAACTGGCTGAGGGCACTGAAGGATCTGGGGACCTTGAGTAGGAGGCGGAAGCCCACAGAGGGTGAAGGTGAACTAGGGAGAGGCGGCCTGGAGATGAGTCCAGAGCCTTGGGGAGCAAGGCTGGGCTGGGTCAATTGGGGGGTGAGGCAAGAGCGGAACTAGAGGGAAGAAGGGGGTTGGGTCTGGAAGATGGGAGTGGGGCCAGGGGTGGGGGTTGGGGCCGAGGACCGGATGGAAAGTGAGTCTAAGTCGCTGAGGGCCAGGTCTGCAGGGTCCTTGGAGCCTGGCGGGTTCTCCAATGTTCTGTACCCCCCTAAAGTCATCCACCGACGCCTGGGCATGTCTAAAGAACACGGGAGCCAGGGAAATTCCTTTGAATCCTGGGAAGGTAGATACAGCAAGGATTCCCAGGGACGTCAGTCCGCATGGACCCTCCCTGCTTGGAAATTCGGCCAGTTCAGGCCGAGTCGGAGCCGTCTTCCTTGATAGCCCAGGCAGTGGTCTTGTGACAGAAATCACATGCAGCATATAGGGGAGAGCAGGGATCCTCCTGGTCTTCCGTAAACAGATTGTATCTTGGTTACATGCACAATATCCCTCTGCGGGGAATACATCAGGGGTGCTCTGCCTAGCTCTGGAGGCCCTCCAGTCTGGTCACTTCCAGTGACCCCAGCGCGGGGAGGAGGAAGAGCCTTCCTGCGCCGCCAGGGGTCGCTGCTGAGCCGCGGGTGAACGCTCCCTGCCCCAAGCAAAACCAAGCGCCAAAACCCTCAAAGAGTGTATTCCTTAGGGGTTTCTTTGACGGACTACCTCACTGTTCCAGACCAGTGAGCCCGCTGCGACCTGGACTTGGACACTTGGATTTCTCTGGATGCTTCCACCTCCCCCATCTTTACCTTAATTTGCCCCTTTTCTTATTTTCACAAATGACCTATCAGCCTTCCAGAATCTGGAAAACAAACAAACAAAAAATGCCTCCTTTTCTCTTCCCATCAAATCGAATTGGTTCTCATGACCTGACCACTGACCTCCAAAACTGATCATGAATCTGGTTAGGTTTCTGCCATTGTCAGTCACCATCCCCCAGGTCCAAGCCTGCAGAACTTACATAGCCAAGACCACATCTTCCTCTCTGGTCTCCCTGCCTCTAGTCCTGCTCTGAGCATCCCCCACACAAGGTGCCCATCACTAGGATAAAGGCCAAGACCTTTAGTCTGTCATTCAAGTTTTTTCCTCATTTGCTCCTGGTATCTGTCTCCTAGTTCTCCTTCCATTTAAGTCAGGAAAATGCCTGCTCCTTCTGTTAATTCTAGTTCATTCCATTTCTCTTGAAAATCCTTTTCACTCTTCCCTGGTCCCAGGAAGAGGCAGTCATTCCTCTTGAGCCCACCCGCTGGAGCAAATGTCCCAGTGGATGATAGATGTTGACTTGCATGTCTCCACTTGGGGCATCTCAAGGACAGCAGCCACGTCCTTTATCTTTGTGTTCTGAGTTCCAGGCCCAGAACCTTTATCTCAGTGCCCATCAGATGGGAGTGTGTGGCTCTAGGCTCCTCCGTCTCCTCCCCCTGCTTTCTCTGCTTCCATTAAAAAAAATTTTAATTTATTTTATTTAAGAGAGGGGGAGAAGTAGGCAGGGAGAGAGAGAGAGAGAGAGAGAGAGAGAGCGCACCAGGGCCTCCAGCCAATGCAAACAAACTCCAGATGTGTGCTCCCCCTTGTGCATCTGGCTTATGTGGGTCCTGAGGAATTAAACCTAGGTCCATTGGCTTTGCAGGCAAGCTCCTTAACTGCTAAGCTATCTCTCCAGCCCTCTCCTTCCATTTCTCATCCCTTTGTCTGAGAATGAAATGTCTAGGTCTCTTGTCCTGAGGTGATTGCTCAGTCTTCCCATTATACTGCTAAGTATCTAGTAAAACATAGACCCAGGATATGAGTGTACAAATGTGCATGGAAAATGAATGTGAGTCTGGAATACTGTGTGCTTGGGGCTGAGGCTGTGTGTGTGAGTCTTGAGGAAGTATCCCGTACTAGGTCTGACGGCTTGTAGGTGCTCAGTGAGTCGGAGCTTATGTGTGTTGCTGTATAGCCAGTGTGCTGATGGGTAGGTTGATGAACCTATTATTGTATCTTATCTGTGGGGTGAGCACCTAAATGCACGAGTATATTCAGTGTTTCATTCTGAGAATGGTTTGGGTGACTTTAAATCTTTTAGGCCCTGAGATGGCCTCAGGCACCTTCTTCTTGAAGGTCAAGACATGGAGAATTAACAAAGGCTCCTGCGGGAATCTGGTGGTGTCTTTTATTTTTTTAAGAAAATACTTTATTTTTATTTATTTGAGAGAGAGAGAGAGAGAGAGAGAGAGAGAGAGAGAGAGAGAGGTGGGTGCTCCAGCTACTGCAAATGAATTTCATACGCATGCACCACCTTGTGCGTCTGGCTTTACATGGGTCCTGGGGAATCGAACCTGGGTCTTTTAGCTTTGCAGGCAAGCACCTTAACCACTAAGCCTCTCTCCAGCCCTGGTGGTGTCTTTTCTATAGCTGTCACTGTGTCAGCCTTCTGATCTTAGAGAGATTTTCTTCCAATCTCTTGTCCCCAGACTCAAAGTGTGAGAGATGAGAGCATGTATGAAGTTGAGAGGGGTTGGGAGAGACTTTGTAGGCCTCTGTTTAGTCTGCCGCGTAAAGGAGCTGACAGAAAAGGTCCTTCCAGCCATAAACATGTTAACAGTGATTCAGGGCATGTCGACGCACACCTGTAATCTCCACACTTGCAGGCTGACACAGCAGGATTGGGACTCTGAAGCCAGCCTGGGTTACATAGCATGACCTTGTCTTAAAAAAAACGGTAAAGAGTTTTTGATGTTTTGATGATATAGAAGGGTCGAGGTGTCCACTTCCTTCTTTCAGACTCAGAACTCATCCTTCAGTTTCCCCATCTGTGAATTGGGAAGAATGATTAGGTTACTGGTGTGTGTGTACCCTGGAGATCTTGACCAAGGGGTTCTCTAGCTAGGGCTCAGAACCTCACTGCCCACCTCAGCCCAAGGTGAGCCCTAGGAATCTCCATGACAACAAACTGGTTATGAACAGGGCTGCAGTTGCCATGGTGACAGGTCTCTCTCTCTCTCTTTCCCCCTCCCTCTCTCTTCTTCCCTCCCTTTCCCTCTCTCATCCCCCTCCTCTCTCCTCCTCTCTTCTCAATGAACCAGATCTGCAGGCCTCAGCTTTCCAGGTGGGGCGAGGGTGGGGGTGGGGGTGGCGAGAAGGGGTCCAGATTAGGAACGAGGGAAGATAGGCTGAGTCTGCAGGGGAATGGGGGGCTGTTGGGGTGCTGTTACCATGGTGACGGGGATGCAGCCTGTTAATTAAGCCCCCGGTTGTCACGGAGACGGTGGTGGTTGACGTGCTTTGCGGTAAGCCCTATGTGTGGGGTGTGCTATGTGCCGGACTCATCAACTCACTGCTGGGATTTGGGTCTGGAGGATGGAACATGGAGGTGGGTGAGGATAGTGCAGGAGAGGCCTCAAGGGCCTTGGCTCTGTGAGGCCTCAACTGACAGGACGTGGGGAGTTCCTGGGGGCAGTGTCATGGAGATAGGATGAATGGTGACCAAAGCCTAAAGTGGAAACAGAATACCTCCTGGGGAGAGCGGATGCAGTGGGTCCTCCTGCCTCTGCTTCCTCTGGGCAGCCCTCATCCTGGTCCAGGGAATGGAGCCCTGGGGTCGATGCCAGAGACTTGGATTCTAGTTCCCAGCATTGCTAATTTAGCCAATGACGAAAATTTCTTCCATTCTATTATCATTTCTAGATTCCAAGTGGTAAGTGGGTAAAATAATTTGTAGCCCAGCGTGGTGGCACATGCCTTTAATCCCAGCACTTGGGAGTCAGAGGTAGGAGGATTGCCATGAGGTCGAGGCCACCCTGAGACGACATAGTGAATTCCAGGACAGGCTGGGCTACAGTGACACTCTACCTGGAAAAACCAAAAATAATAATAATAGTAACTATTATTATTATTTTGGTTTTGCGAGGTAGCGTCTCACTCTAGCCCAGGCCCTGACTTGGAATTCACTATGTAGCCTCAGGATGGCCTTGAACTCACAGCAATCCTTCCACCTCTGCCTCCCAAGTGCTGGGATTAAAGGCATGTGCCACCATGCCCAGCTTATTTTTTATAAAGTCTCTTCCAGTTCCCAAATCCTCAACCAGGGAGGCAGCTTCTCTGAGCTTTCTTTCTCTCTCTGAGAAATGTAAGGTGGGAAGGAGTATGAGTTTTAGGGAATCTGGGTTCAAAAATAGGACCCCGCCCAGCTCTGCCTCACTATGTAGTCTCAGAGTGGCCTTAAACTCATGACGATCCTCCTACCTCTGCCTCCTGAGTGCTGGGATTAAAGGCATGCCCCACCATGCCTGGCATGAGTATTTTTTTTTTTCAAAGCCTGGTACCACAGAGAGTTGGTCTATGGACAAAATTAGTCTTCTTGAGAGGCAAAGAATATAAATTGAAGGGCGGGGGTGGGGGGTGGTCCCCCTTGGGACTGTATTTTCTCTTGATCTGGTCTCTTTAGGAAGATGTACATATATACATATGTATATGGCGGAAGATAATTTTTGATAGAGTCCCACTAAATATCCCTGGCTGGTCTGGAACTCACATTGTAGACCTGGCTAGCCTTGAACTTGTAGTGATCCTCCTCCTTCTGCTGCCTGAGTGTTGGGACTACAGGTGTGTACCACCATACCCAGCCAAAATTGGCTCTTCTTTTCCTCTTTTTGTGGTACTAGGGTTTGAGCTCTGGGTCTTGTGCATGCTAGGCAAGTGCTCTGCCACTGAGCTAAAACTCCAGTACTCCACAGAAAGAGCCCTGTGGCTTTCATCTGAAGGTGTGGAGAAATTAGATTATACAGTTTAACCCTTTTATTTTACAAATGGAATCCTGAACTCTAGAGACAAAAGAACTTACTTTTGCCCTGGGATACACCAGTCTGGGGCAGAGGACAGGACAGAACCAGTATCTCCCACATTCCAGATGGTTCTAGAGATCAGACCCCCTGACAATGGGGCACACAAAAGATCAATCACTCTGGCCTTCACCTGTTTTCTGTAGGGATTGATTGAGTTGTCCCCAGTGATGAGAGCTGTAATAGCCTTGGGTCACAAATGAAAAGACATGCCCACCGGGGCAACATCCCACCCCTGGGCTTGAAGAAAGGCATCAGCTTTATTCCAGCCCTTCTCAAGCAAACATGCCTCACATGTTACTGAACACATCTGTGCCCTGGAATTCACTAGGTAGTCGCAGGGTGGCCTCGAACCCCTGGTGATCCTCCCACCTCTGCCTCCCGAGTTTTGGGATTAAAGGCGTGCACCACCATGCCCAGCTCCCACTGTTTTTGTTTTAATACTCATTGCCAATCCAAAGTCATCTCTTTTTTTGGGGGGGGGCTGGGGGAGGAAGAGCCAATAGTAGCAAATACTTACACCTTGTCTAAATAGTTAACTCTTCACCCAAAGGCTTGGTTGGTTGTCCACCAAATCCAGTGATAAGGGCACCTCAGAAACACCTTTGAGTTTACCTTCCAAGGTTGACCCAAGCTGAAGCCTTGGGAAAATTTGCATCAAGCCTGTAGTGTCGTGGGCGCTGTCCAACGTTCTGAAATGCCTGCAGTCCTGGGATCTCTGCAGATACGGCAGTCTTTTTCTGAAGGTCCTCTGGGTGCTCCTTCAGGTGCAAGCGAAGAGGCCACCCTAGCTCTGTACCTCTGAAGCCTGAGTGTAAAAAAAAGAGGAAAGCTCAGCTCAGATGAAGTTATTATTATTTGTTGGAGTCAAGAATCAGAGACTGCTGAATAGCTCAGTATAACCATTATCTTGTCTTTTTCATTATCTGCAAGACCAGGTTAAAAAAGATAGCCTATGGAGGAGAATCCTAAATTGGAGTAAAGTGAACTGAATTTTGCTATTCATTTGCTTTTTGACCATAAGCAGTCATTTCCCGTCTTTGGGGCTTAGTTGTGATATGAAAATGGGGCATTAGATAACATGACCCATCCTTCTGTCCTATAACCCTCCTGGAATGTCAAGGACTTGTGTCAACTCTTTTCCCTTAAATTATTCCTTCCCTGGCATGTTTAGATCTCCCAGACTCAAAGGGTCCAAACCTCTGGTTCCACTTCCTCAAATGTCCCTACAACTAACTCATGCCTGGATCCTTGGGGGTGCTGAAGGGTCCTAGGACGATCATGCTTCTCTAGGACTGGTTTCAAGGGAGGAGGAGGAGGACCCCAGAGAGCATGCCCGATCTGGAAGCCTCAGAAAGCAATCCTGGATTAGGGGATTAGACACTCCCGCCCCAGGAGAAAATCTGGTCCCCAACCAGCAGGTGGCCTCATTCTCCCCTCCCCCACCCTGCTCCTAGCCAGCCTGGGGCCAGCGTGTCCTCCCAAGAGGCTGCACCATTCCCAGCGGGGAGTCAGTGCTCCCCGGAACCTCATTGCTGCCTCCTGTCCTCACTGCATCTCATCCCTAGATCATTCCACGTCAGAAAGTCCCTGCCTGTGGACTCCAGGGGCTTGTCTTGGGGAGTGGGATGCTGAGACTCCAGTCAGCCTGAGCAAAATGACAGTTCCCTCTTAACTCCTCCAGCAGCATCCCGCCGGTTTACAAACAGGATGTCAGACAAACCCACTGACCTGAGACCCCCGAGGCGGGGAAGCAGCACAGCGCTTCACTGACGGGCTGGGCTCCACACACACCCCCCCTCCAGCTCCAACCTCTCAAACAGCGATATGGGAAAGGGTCGGATTCCCTCCCTCCAGGCCTGGCCTCTCCAGCTCGGTAGACAGGCTCCCCGGAGCCCCATATTCCATGGCGCATCCCCCTCCTGCCGCCTCAGTCCTCCTCATCTTCCCTCCGGGGGTCATCCCAGACCCCTAGTCAGGCAGCCGCTGCGGGGCCGCCTCCCCGCGGCCGCGACCTAGTTCCCTGCCGTTATTTTTAGGGCGCGGGATGGCACCTGCCCACGTGCCGGGCCCCGCCTGCGCCGGAGAGTGGGGGTGAGCTGCGTCTGCTCTAGGGAAGCTAGGGCTCCGTCCCCCGCAGCATCCTCTTCATCCCAGCCGTGCAAGCCCCCCGTTTTCCTAAGAGGGGGCCACCAGATGCTCTTGGCCCGCCCCTCATCCCCTCTCCTCCCTCCCACCGGTTCTCCTCCTCCCCCCCCAAAAAAAAACCCCGCCAGCGGCTCACGCCTCCTGCATACGGGATGAGGTGAGCAGCGCCGCTGCTGAGAGGGGGCGCGCGCGGGTGTGAGCGTGTGTCCGTGTGCGAGTGTGTGTGCGCCGGGCGGGCACTGCAGCTTCTTCCTCCGTGGAGCGGAGAGCAAGCGAGCGAGCGAGCGAGCGATCGGCGAAGGCGGGCCGAGCGAGCGAGGGCGCGGGCCAAGCGGAGCATCCATCCCCGGCCCCGCGCCGCGCCGCGCCGCGCAGCCACCATGCTAAACAACCTGACGGACTGCGAGGACGGCGATGGGGGAGCCAACCCCGGTAAGCAGTGATCCGGGGGCGGCGGCGAGGAGACGAGGCAGCTTTGGGGTGAGAGGCGGAGCGGGGGTGGTGGTGGTGGTGGTGTTGGGGGGTGGGGTGGGGTGGGCGTCTCGTTCCGAGAAGAGCCAGGACTTGACCCCCGGGGCGGTGGACGCCCGAGGCGGCCTGGAGCCAGGCTCTATAGGAATGCGCTAGGCGCTGTCCGAGGTGCTGGAATGCGCCGCGCCCGTGGGCAGAACCGCGGCCCAGGGTTGTCATTATCCGCGGCCTGGGGGACACACTTGCTAAGCCTAGGGGCGGCGAGGGCGGGGGGTTGTGTGGGTGGGAAGGAGATGGAATCGTTAGAATGGACTGACGTGTGGCTCGACGGGCAGGAAGGTGGCTCTTTCCCCGAAAAAGGGACCCGGACATCCTGGTGCAGAGCGGGGACCTGCAGCTCTTGGGGGCGCAGTCTGCTGCAGTCTCTTGGTCTGAGACTTCCAGCTGGAAGGTGGTGGTGGTGGGGGGAATGATGGCTGTGGGATTTGAAGGGATATGATAGCTCCCTGTCCCGGCTGCACTTGGTGCAATTCGGACCCCTTCCTTCTAGGCTGCTTGGAGTCCGACCTCCTGAAGCCACCTCCTCTGTAGATTCTCAGCTCTACTTTGCAGATTCTCCCTCTAGCTTTCCCGTGGGTTCCTATTCAGGACAGAAGCAACATCCTTTCTTCCCTCTTTCCCCCCTCCTCTTGGTACCCTGGAGTGGCAGTTTGGTTTCCAGGGCGGGGCATGGGGGCGTCTTTCTAGTTAGCTCCCCCAGCTTTCCCGGTGAGGCCTCGAAAATGGGGTCCCAGCGGCTGAATCCCCGGGCGCCCGCCGCCGCACAGACACTGCGGACTGGCTGCGGTGGGTGCGGAGACTGGCCAGGAGCTGAGGGGGCTCCAGAGCTAGTCTTTTTGCCACTCCGCTGTCCCCCGCCCTCCTCCGTGGTTTCCTTGCTCTGAGGTCTTGGGGCCAGCCACCCCCTCGGGCTCTCAGGCCCCTCGCCGCCCCCCAGCGGTCTCAGCCATCCATCACCGCTGTCAGCCGCCCCCAGCCCCCACCCTCTAGCGGCGCTGCGTCCGCTGCGCACTAGCGCGCCTCCCGTGCCTGCTGTCTGCGCTTAGCGCCTTCAAACGTTCCCCCAGGCATTGCTTGACCCTTTGGGCCAAGACTCCCGCAGGCCTCTGCTGGAGATGACCCAAGTAAAGGCCCCAAGGGCTGAAAGCTGGTCTTGCAGAACCCAGGTCTTTGAGGTCTTCAATTTTAGATACCAGTCGGGGCCAAGTGGAGGCTTGGGAAGGCTGAGGACACCAGGGTCCCTGAATCTTTGTCTGAGACACCCATCCCTCCCTTGGGACAAACTACCCATGGCCAGCTCATCCATCTCTCCAGTGACCCTGGGGTCACCTCGTGGGTAGTCCCCCGTGGCTGCACGGGGAGGAGGGTTGTGAAAGTAGTTTGGGATAGCTCCAGGCATGTCCAAGCAGTGGCCAGAGAGCAAGAGGGTGTCATTTCTGTCTGGAATCCCCTGCATATGACTCCAGTCCGAGACAGGGGCTCCATCCGAGAGGCCATCTCTCTGCTTCCCCAGACGTGGGTATGGCAGATTCCCCAGCACCTGCTTCCTCTGCCGACCTTCCCTGGGCCTCCAGGATTCCTTGGGGTCTTTTAAAAAATATTTTACTTTTACTTATTTATTTATTTGACAGAGAAAGAGGGAGAGAGAAAGGGAGAGAATGGGTGCGCCAGGGCCTCCAGCCACTGCAGACGAACTCCAGATATGCGCGCCCCCTTATGCCCCTTATGCATGTGGCTAATGTGGGTCCTGGGGAATTGAACCAGGGTCCTTTGGCTTTGCAGGCAAAGGCCTTAATCACTAAGCCATCCCTCCAGCCTTTCCTTGGGGGAAGGGGTCTTGAGAGGCCTAGTAAAAAGGCATGTGTTGGAAGCAGGATTTGAACTAGGAAATCTTTTTAGTTCTCACCCTTCCCTATTGGTTTCTAGACACTAAGTGTGGCAGGCCCAACTGGAGGTCATATGTATATGGAGTCCAGGATCTAGGACTATAATGGCCAGAACCTGGGTCAGGCATTCTGAGTCCCAGAGGGTAAAGGTCTCCTCCAGGTGCTTGGAGAAGGTGGTAAGAGGTGCTTAGGACTTCCTGGGCTTGAGAAAAGAAGGATTAAGAACCCCTGGCTGTCTGATTCTAGATTCTTAAAGCTATATCGAAGGACCTGGGTGCTAGCCTCAGGAAGGGTAAGAGGGCTCAACGGGGCTAAAGAAGGCTATTGTCCCCTTGGAGTTTGAAGCCCCCCTATTACTCCCCAACCTGGCCAAGGGATTCCCCTAGGCCCAGCCCCGGGCCCCAGGGGAGGCTCCTTAGCCCACACCGCTTGCTTGTTTCCTCCCTGGGAGCTCTGGCGGCCACAGCTTAATTGAAAGCCGATTCGGGCTGAGAGCTCCCAGGGGGCGGGGGCGGGGGCGGGGAGGGCTCAGCCTCGGTCTGGCCTGCCTCTCGCGCGCTACTCGGCGGCGGCGGCGGCGGCGTTCCCCCATCACCCAGACTCCTGGCTCTGGGGAATCAGGACGAGCTTCCCCTTTGCTGTCCTGTTCCTTTGAGAACACAGGCGCGTATTCCCCATCCCCCTTAACTAGTGAGTCGGGCGTTCCAGGGTGAGGACGAAATCAACCCTAGGCTGACAATCCCGGGAGCCTGGCGTCCCGCCCGGGGCAGCGGATGGAAAGGCAGGACCTAGGACGAGTCTCCCGAGCTGCCCCCTCCCCTGCCCTCCTCTCCCCGCCACGATCTGGCCTGGAGTCTGGCTCTGCGCTGCGCGCCGCGTTACATAAGCGGCTGCGGGCGCGTGGCCGGCTCGGCTCCGCGCTGCGCTGTCGACCCGCGCGGTCACCATGGAGACCGGCGGCCGGCCGCCTAGTTACAGGGTCTCCTACCAGGATGTCCCCCTTCGCGCCCCTGTGAGCCCCTAGTCTCCGCAAAAGAGGCCGGTTGGAAAGGGGTGTGGGAGACAGAGGGGAGGGGCTCTCCTGTTGGTTCTGGACTTGAGAGGGGACACTTCTGGGAGAGGCATCCAATCCCCGCCCCCCACCATGCACAGAGCAGCTCTGAAAGTCGTGCACCTGGGAAGAGGTGGGGTGAGGATCATGGCCTGGGTGGGCACCAGGTCTGCTAAGAGTCGTCGTTGCAGTAATAGTAGCAATAGCCACACTTGGGCCACTACAGCGTGAGTTCTTGTAGCGGATCCCCTAGCCACAGTATGAGCTAAGCACTATGCCTTAGCAATGAGAGAATGATTTGCCTGGCACAGGGGCACAACTAGGAAAGCTAGGACTGAAGCCTGGACTTCTCAACTTCAGCCCTTTCCCTGACCATTAGGAAATTTTCTCTCACCTCACACCCCACCAGCACTTCTAGTCCTTTCCATCCCGTGGTAAGAACAGGAGGAAGCGGGCCCACGTTTCGAAAGAGAAGGAGCCCACTTCACTCTTGTTTCTCATGTCCTCTGACCCAGGACAGGTCTTTTGAGGCTCTAGGGTCTGAAAAGAGAGCCCTGGAGAATCTACCTCCAAAGACCATTTCCGGACCATCCACTGGGATCTGGGTTCCCATGGGGAGGATGGGTCGGTTTTTCCCAGGAACTCACATAGTTGAAACTTGCTCTTAGGCAACCAGGCATTTCTGCCTTTGTGGGCAAGATGGAGGTGGTGGTGTTTCCTCGAAGAGCAAGGTGTTACTTCCCTGCTTGTTTCTCATCCGGATGAGAGGGCTCATGCTCTGGAGATGAGCCCTGGCTGGGCAACTGAGGAAGGTTTCCAAGATACAGAGGGTTGGATGGGTAGGGATGGGCAGAGAAGGATGCTAAGAGATGAGGGTATTGGAGATTCAGGGTCGGTAGGGCCTCGGTCTCAGTTGGGCCTTGGTCAGGTCTTCTCAGAGCCCAGAACAGTTGTCTGCTGCTAGGGTTCAGGCCTGGTGCTGAGGGAGGGAAATGGCTGGAGCCTAAGTGCCTATGGAGGCTTCTTTCTGGAAGGACCCCTTCTTCTTGGCTTGGCACACTTCCTGAACTCACATGGTTACCCTTGCTCCCTCTGTTACACAGCTTCCTTCCTGGGTATACAGCCTTCTCCATATGCCCAGGTGGCTTTTCCTTGAGGGCCCTGTGGTGCCTCACCCTCAACTAAATTCAGCATTTCCCCCACCTCCAAACTCCTCCTCTCTTACTCTTCCAGTCTATTAAATAGCACCATCGCCCTGCCCATTCACCCATATTAAAAACCCCAGGCATTATCCTCGATTCTTCCTTCTCCATCCCGAAACATCTGGCATAGAAACGTGCCCGTAGTTCTTGAGTTTGTTGCCTCATATAGCTGTGGTCTGGTGATTACCAGCCCTCGCCTGGGTTACTGAAACTCTCTAGTTACCGTATTCCTCCCGAGAAACCAGAATGGTTGCTGTAAAACCCTTCAGGTCATGACACTTCTTGGCCTGAAATTTCAATGACTGTCCACCGTCCTCTGGATGGAGTCCAAAGTTTTAAAGATGGCCAGCTACTTCTTAAGGACCCACTTCACCCTGACCTGCCTAAGCTCATCTTTTTTCCATTCTTTAGCCCCCAGTGTGACCGTTCCTCAGACTCCAGTCAAATCCTGCTTTGTTGGGCAGCTCTGACCCACTCTGTTCCCTTTCACCTCTGGGCCATCAAACGCATGGTTTTCTGGATTGTCTCTGCCCAGAGCACTCTCCCAGTCTAGCCCTTACTCATTCTTCAGTTCTGAGCTGACACATCACTTCCTTTGGGAAGCCTGCGGTGACCTCCCAGACTCGGCTGAGAGCCCTCCTGTGTTTCTCTTCTCTCCCTGACTTTAGTACTCTGGAGTTCCTGGTTTCTCTTCTGACCTTAGGTTGGTTCCCAGGGACAGTGTCATAGTCTGGTTCCCTCTCTGCCCATTCCCTCATCGGCACATGGTAGACGTTCAGTTGACTGACAGTGAGTGGGAGGGCATAAGAAGTGTTATAAAGGGTCACTTCTCCAAGAGGTGGCATATCCTTGGGGCCTAAGGCTGCAGATTTTCTGCTATCACCCCCAGAAAAGAGCATGTGACCATCCAAACACTAGGATGGGGTCATTTATGTTCAACAAGGGAATTCTGGGGAGTCTTGGGATGTCCTGGTGGATGGAGCAGAACCCCTAAGAGCAGAGCAGCATTCACATGTTTATTTTTTAAAATTTTTTTGTTTATTTATATTTATTTATTTGAGAGCGACAGAGAGAGAAAGAGGCAGAGAGAGAGAGAGAGAGAATGGGCGCGCCAGGGCCTCCAGCCACTGTAAACGAATTCCAGACGCATGCGCCCCCTTGTGCATCTGGCTAACGTGGGTCCTGGGGAATCGAGCTTCGAACTGGGGTCCTTAGGCTTCACAGGCAAGCGCTTAACCGCTAAGCCATCTCTCCAGCCCTCACATGTTTATTAACTACCCAGAACATGCGGAGCAGTATATCAGACTCTTCACATACATGCTGCCCACTAAAACCCATCAACAAGGCGGAATGAGTCCCATTTCCTTAACATGTGACCCAAGGCTCAGAGAGTTAAAGAGGCCGCACAGCTGTGTACTGGGTGGATAGAGCACCAGCGGTTAGTGCCAGAGTCCTGACTCCTCTGCCTTCTCAGGTGATGGCAACCCCAAGGAAAGCAGCCCCTTCATCAACAGCACCGACACAGAGAAGGGAAAGGAGTACGATGGCAAGAACATGGCCCTGTTTGAGGTGGGCTGCTCGGGCTGCAGTTAGTCATGCTGGTTCATCAGCTGTTCCCTCCTTCCCTGGGGAAGAGTAGATGCCTCTCCACCCTCAGGTCCACCTTCTTCCTTGGCCTCCCCCATACCTCTTTCACGCTCCTTGTCTCCCTCCCCCTCTCCTTTCTCATTGTCGCCTTTCTCTGTCCTCCTTCTCACTCCCCCTCTGTTTCCATCTCATCTCCACCTCAGTGGCTTGGCCTTTGTCCCCATCTTTCTAGCTCACCCCAGCCTCTGACCTGGGCTTTCCTGACACTGATCCCCCTTCCTCCATAGGAGGAGATGGACACCAGCCCCATGGTGTCCTCCCTGCTCAGTGGCCTGGCCAACTACACCAACCTGCCCCAGGGGAGCAGAGAGCACGAAGAGGCGGAAAACAACGAGGGTGGAAAAAAGAAGCCGGTGCAGGTGGAGTCTTGGGGAAGAGGGGGTGGTGGAGGGGGGCTGGAGGGATGGATGGAGGGTAGAACAGAGGGCTGGAGGAGGGGAAGGCCTGGGAGATGAAGGACGGTGATGGAGCAGACGAGGAAGGAGGAGGCTGGAGGTTGGATGATGGAGGCAGGGATGGGCGCTGGAGTAATGGAAGCAAAGTGTATAAGAATCAGAGGGAAGAGGGAGGAAGGGAGGGAAAGAAGAAAGAGAGGAGAGTCGGGGGAAGAACACAGAGGAGGCACGGGCTGGGGCAGCAGAGACTGACACTAGGCTCCCTGGCAGGCCCCCCGCATGGGCACCTTCATGGGCGTGTACCTCCCATGCCTGCAGAACATCTTTGGTGTCATCCTCTTCCTGCGGCTCACTTGGGTGGTGGGCATTGCGGGCATCATGGAGTCCTTCTGCATGGTCTTCATCTGCTGCTCCTGTGTGAGTGACACCCTCCCCTGCCTGGCCCTGACATCTGGGGCTCAGCAGAGGACTGGGGTGGGAGGTGGGGAGGGTGGAAGCATGAGACCTGAGCTTTTTATAGGAGCCACTGCCTATGATCTTTGAGAGTAAATGAGGTCTGCCTGGCCCTTCCTGCGCCTCACAGGCTTCTCCCTGATGGCTGTTCACCAGGTTTCACCCAGATCTGTATGTGTGTGAGTGTGCAATTACACAAGTCATACAGATTCATTGATGAACGTGACAAGTGCAGAGAAGCAAAGAAAGTTCAACATAATCCCCAAATAGTCACCATTTTGGAAGGTCCTAATTCATCAAAAAATGAGATGAAGTGATCTCACAAATAGCATTTTAACTAGATTATTTCCCTGCCCTCTCTGAAAAACAACAACAGTGAAGATTCACTGAGCAGTGAATTCTTGACCCACTTACATGCTCACGCATAACCCTGAGATGCGAAGATGCTGGTGCCAAAGCTATTGATCCCATCTTATAGATGAGGAAACTGAGTCTGGAGCAGTGAGGCAAATTGCCTGGAATCGTACAGCTGTCCAGAGGCTGCGCGGTGCTTTCCAGAGCTCTCTGGTGCTGTAGCATTAGCACCTCACGATGGTGAAGAAGAGATTTTTTTTTTTTTCAGAAGAAGGACTTGGCATGAGTAGAGTTGGAACAGGCCCAAGGAGAAGCTGAGCTGAAGAGAAACTGTGGGTTTGGCTGTGGTTGTGGGGTGTACGGCTTGGCCTCCAGGCCACCACAGTCCCCAGCAACTGCTGCTCTGATGATCTATCTATCTCTTTTCTCACCAGACGATGCTCACGGCCATTTCCATGAGCGCAATCGCAACCAATGGTGTTGTGCCTGGTATGTCTTTGGGGCTTCTGGGGAGGGGGAGAGAGCCAGGGATTTGATGGTCACAAGGACTGGTAGTGGCTCAGGCTTGGGTGCCATCAGGAACCGAGAGAGGCAGTAGTGCAGGTCAAGGGCTGGGCTATGGCCATGTGGGGTAGATAGAAGCAACCCTTTTGGGGGTAGAGAAAGAGGCAGTTCTAGTGTTGAATAGGGCAATGGGCCAGGCGTGGTGGTGCACGCCTTTAATCCCAGCACTCGGGAGGCAGAGGGAGGAGGATCGCCATGAGTTCAAGGCCACCCTGAGAATACATAGTGAATTCCAGGGCTAGAGTGAGACCGTACCTCGAAAAACCAAAAAAAAAAAAAAAAAAGAATAGGGCAATGAATGGCTGCCCTCTCCACCTCAACCCGAGACCCTCCTCTCCCCCATCCTACTTTCCGAGCCATGACCTCCTTACAGGGGTAATTAGCATCGTTGTAATTAGTGCTGCAAAATCCACACAGAGTGCTTGGCTAGGTCTCCCACAGTCTGCTTTCTGGGGTGCAGCCTGAGGCCAAGAGAAGTCCTTTTCTACCACTGAGTCCGTCTCATCCCCAGAGCGCCCCCGTGGCCCCCTGATCCTCTCACTGATACTAGGTTTTCTCTGCAGCTGGTGGCTCCTACTACATGATTTCCAGGTCTCTCGGCCCTGAGTTTGGGGGCGCCGTGGGACTCTGCTTCTACCTGGGCACTACATTTGCAGGGGCCATGTACATCCTGGGCACCATCGAGATCCTGCTGGTGAGAAGGGTAGAGGAGGCGGTGTGGGGGTGCTGGGCTGTCACCCAGTTCACCGTTTCTCCCTGGGCACTCCCCACAGGCCAGGCCACCCTGTAAGGCCAAAGAGAAATCGGATGTGGTCTGCCTTGAAAGAGTTCCCTGTCTAGTTGGGGAGACAAGATACAATAATTATGCAACAGGAACAGCTGCGGTTTATCAGGCACCCACTGGGCTCTCAGCATAGTTCCAAGTGCTTTATAGTCATTATCTGAAATCCTTAGAGGTTTAAGTATTATGATGGCATTTTACAAATGAGAAGCCCACAGAGGCAGATCACAAGTTCAAGGTCACTCAGCTACCAGGGAGGTGGCAGAGGTGGGTTGGTAAGAGTTAAAATAATGGCAGTATTTACTAGTGACAGTGATGTAACATGATAGTGACCATTTGCCTGTCACATGCTAGGGACTGTGCTAAGCTCTCTATGGATGTGAGTTGCAGAGGCCCAGCGGTTCCTGGATTGTAAAAGGCAGCCATGAGGGGCCCATGCAAGGAGATCTGGTAGGAATAGTGGTGGATGGGGAGAGACCAGGGACCTGGGCTGCCAACTTGGGTTTCTGTTCTTCCTTCCCTTCGGGTACGGAGGGGCACTGACGTGGGCGCCCTGGTTTAGAAAAAGCGGAGCTGACGTTTCCCAGGCCCCGCAGGCCCTGCGTTTTCAGAGTGTCATACTATTTTATTCTCACAAGTCTCTCATGAGTTAGAAGATGAGCACTTCAAACTTTTTTTTTTTTTTGGTTATTTATTTATTTGAGAGAGAAAGAGGCAGATATGTAGAGAGAATGGGCATGCCAGGGCCTCCAGCCATGGCAAATTCCAGGTGCATGTACCACCTTGCACATCTGGCTTACGTGCTACTGGAGAATTGAACCTGGGTCCTTAGGCTTCACAGCAAGTGCCTTAACCACTAAGCAATCTCTCCAGCCCAGAAGATGGCCATTTTAGAGTCAAAGAAAGCAAAACCTAAGAGGGTCCGTGGAGCATATGGAAGGATGTGAACCTGTGTCTCTGACTTCTGGGGTCTGCACTTGTCCATGATCCTACATGGCCATGGAGAACTAGAGCTATAGGTTCCAGAATATCTGGTTGGGGGCAGGATGGAGCGGGTGTGTGGGAAATGAAAGGTTTGAGGAGGCAGTGGAGAGAATCATAGACCTCCATGACTTAAAAATAGTTTAGAATGTGTTATAAAAGCAGTTCTACTCATTGGAAAAATATCAAATAAAAAATGTAAAAAAAGAAAATCATCCAAAGAAAATCACCATGAATACTTAGTGTATCTCCTTCTAGTTTTTGTTTTCCTTTTTTTTCTTTTCTTTCTTTTTTTACGAGGTAGGGTTTCACTCTAGTCCAGACTGACCTGGAATTCGCTATGTAGTCTCAGGGTGACCTTGAACTCACAGCTATCCTCCGACCTCTGCCTCCCAAGTGCTGGGATTAAAGGCGTGCGCCACCACACCCGGCTCCTTCTAGTTTTTGTTTTTCTATGGGATACTGCATTCTGACTTTGTAAAATATAACTCCATGCCACAAACACTTTTTTAAGTAACTGAAAACTCTCATTAAATATAATATAAATATCATCTGCGAGTGAAAATAACTTGTAAGAATATAAGCATATTAAGTTTAGTAATTTTAGAAAATGTAGATGTGCAAAATAATAATTATTCATGTTTTGACCATTCAGGGAAAACTACTGCCGACTTTTTTTGTTTCTGTTTTTTTTGTTTGTTTGTTTCTGTTTTGTTTTCCTCAGATAGTGAGTATTTCACCATGTAGACCAGACTAGTTTTTTACTGATCATCCTCTTGCCTCAGTATCCCCAGTGCTGGTACATTTTGATATCCTCAAACATACAGTCATATGCAAACATATGTGTAAATATTTACATATATAAATGTATTAGAATGAGATATTAAGATATACTTTATTTATTTATTTATTTATTTTGAGGTAGGGTATTGCTCCAGTCCAGGCTGACCTGGATGGAATTCACTATGTAGTCTCAGGGTAGCCTCGAACTCACAATGACCTTCCTACCTCTGCTTACTGAGTGCTATGATTAAAGGTGTGCACCACCACTCCCAGCAATATTCTTTTTTCTTTTTAAATTTAACTTTATTCATATAATATACTATGGGTAGTTTTTTTCCCCCCCTAGAGACAGGGTCTTTCTATGCAGGTCAAGGTGGCCACAAACTCATAATCTTCCTGCCTCAGCCTTCTAAATTCTGGGATTACAGGTGTGTGCTACTGTGCCCGGCCATGGTTAGTTTTCCTAAAATTTATTTGCAAGCAGAAAGAGATAGAGAGAAGACACACACACACACACACACACACACACACAGAAGGAGAGAGAGAGAGAGAGGGAGGGAGGGAGAGAGAGAATGGGTACATCAGAGCCTCTAGTCACAGCAAAGAAACTCTCCAGATGCATGTACCACTGTGAATCTGGCTTTATGTGGGTACTGGGGAATCGAACCTGGGTTCTTAGGCTTTGCAGGCAAGTACCTTAACCACTGAGCAATCTCTACAGCCCATAGTTATTTATTTTTTTTTGAGGTAGGGTCTCACTCTAGCCTAGGCTGACCTGGAATTCACTATGTCGTCTCAGGGTAGCCTCAAACTCACAGCAATCCTCCTACCTCTGCCTCCCGAGTGCTGGGATTAAAGGCGTGCGCCACCACGCCTGGTTTCCATGGTTAGTGTTTGAGTCAGTCCATATGAATCTATATCTTGTGTATGTGTGGGGGGGGATGTGTATGGGCATACACACATGCTGGGGATTGAACCCAGGGCCTTGTGTGCATACTGAGCACATGCTCTGCCATGAGCCATGTCCCCAGTCCCATGCTGGTTTATTTTTTGTTTTTTATTTTTTTAGGTAGGGTCTCAGTCTAGCTTAGGCTGACCTGGAATTCACTATGTAGTCTCAGGGTGGCCTTGAACTCGTGGCAATCCTGCTACCTCTGCCTCCCGAGTGCTGCTGCAATGCTGTGTTTTGAAATAGCTTTATACTTTATGTGGGAATATCAGGATTTAGTTATCCAATTTCTAGTGATGAACATCTAAGTTCTTTCTACCTTTCTATTTAAAATAATGGAAGAATAAATAGGGCTGGAGAGATGGCTCAGTGGAAGAGGCACTTGCAAGCAAAGCCTGATAGCCTGGTTTCAATTTCCCAGGACCCACATAAGGCCAGATGCACAAAGTAGCACATGCATCTGGAGTTTGTTTACAGTGGCAAAAGGCCCTAGTGTACCCATTTCCTGTCTCTCATTTATATTCTCTTTCTCCTTGCAAGTAATTTTTAAAAAATATTTTATTTTTATTTGAGAGAGAGAATGGTCACGCCAGGGCCTCCAGCCACTGCTAATGAACTCCAGATGCATGTGCCCCCTTGTGCATCTGGCTTATGTGGGTCCTGGGGAGTCAAAGCTGGGTTCTTTGGCTTTGCAGGCAAGTGCCTTAACTGCTAAGTCATCTCTGCAGTCCTGCAAATAATTTTTTTTTTTAAAAAAGAATAAAGCTGGACATGGTGGCACACACCTTTAATCCCAGCACTCGGGAGGCAGAGGTAGGAGAATTGCTGTGAGTTCGAGGCCACCCTGAGACTACATAGTGAATTCCAGGCCAGTCTGGGCTAGAGCGAGACCCTACCTTGAAAAAAAAAATGGGCTGGAGAGATTGCTCAGTGGTTAAGGCGCTTGTTTGCTTGCGAAGCCTGATGCCCTGGGTTGGATTCCTCAGTACCCACATGAAGTCAGGCACACAAAGTGGCTCGTGTATCTGGAGTTTGTTTGCAGTGGCAAGTGGCCCTGAAAGAATGGTGTGCCCATTCTCTCTCTCATCCCTCTCTTTGCCCCCTTGTAAATAAACAAATAATAACTATGATCAATAATACAAATAACTTATGTCTTTGCCATTTTTTTTTTCATGACCGTATCATAGTCCTTGCAAGACAGGCCGGGCCTTCTTTAGTTGTTCCACTGCTACTGGTTGTCATTTCCCATCGTGCACCACTGTCACTTTGACGGACGTCCTTTGGTCCCAAAACCCTGCTTGCATTTCAGACCATTTCCCCAGGGTCATTCTCCGCTGGCTTTCCCTGCTGGGTTCCTGGCCTGACTTCTTGTGTTACTGACCTTTGACCCTTCCCTGCAGGCTTATCTCTTTCCTGCCATGGCCATCTTCAAAGCAGAGGATGCCAGCGGGGAGGCAGCGGCCATGCTGAACAACATGCGGGTCTACGGCACCTGCGTGCTCACCTGCATGGCCACCGTGGTCTTTGTGGGTGTCAAGTACGTCAACAAGTTTGCCCTGGTCTTCCTGGGTTGTGTCATCCTCTCCATCCTGGCCATCTACGCGGGAGTCATCAAGTCTGCCTTTGACCCACCCAACTTCCCGTGAGTGCTGCATCTCGGAGCCTACATCGTGTTCCTACCCCAGGCGCCAGCAAAGTCGGCACGACAGGCAGTCTGCTAAGGCCCCTCTTACCTCCGGGAACCTGGGTGGTGTGGGCTGGGAGAAACCTTCCTTGGGAGGCAAAGTGTCTCCTGTTTGGAGGGCTGTTTCTTCAGGGATCATATTCTTCTGGGGTAAGAACAATTTCCCCTTTGAAGGAAGGTCAACGACTTGCTGGTGGGATGACTTAGGAAGATGGAAAAGGAACTTCTGTGGCCAGGGCACAGTTTTCCTGGACAGCTCCACCTCCCGGAATAGGGAAGTCTCTTAGTGTTTGACACGCCCTCCTGGATGGGAAAAGACAGAGACGAGAGGGCTCAGGGCTCTGTTAGTTCTTCCTCTGTCCCTAGGATAGAGTCACCCTCTTGATCGCAATGGGCCAGGGGCGCTGTCCACGGTCCTGAAACCCAGCATTGCTCTAAAGCGCTGATCTTTCGACTCTGTCCGGTCACCAGAATCTCTTGGGAAGCTTTACAGAAACACGGATGGCCAGGCTGTATCCAAATAAAATCAGAACCTTTGGATGTGGGACCCTGGAGCCGATGTCTTTCAAAATGCTCCCAGTGGTCCTGTTGTGAAGCCCGGGCAAGCTCCTGCTCCTCCCCATCTTCCTTGCTCGCATCTCTCCCTAGGATCTGCCTCCTGGGGAACCGCACGCTGTCTCGCCATGGCTTTGACGTCTGTGCCAAGCTGGCTTGGGAAGGAAACGAGACGGTGACCACGCGGCTCTGGGGCCTCTTCTGCACCTCCCGCTTTCTCAACGCCACCTGTGATGAGTACTTCACCCAAAACAATGTCACGGAGATCCAGGGCATTCCTGGAGCAGCCAGTGGCCTCATCAAAGGTCTGGGGGAAGGGCGAGGGCAGGTGTCTGGGGAGCAGTGCAGGGATTGTAGGTTAAGCAGTCAGGATTAAGGGGCCCTCCGTGGGATTCTGTTAAATTCAATCAGACTTAATTGAGCACCTACTCTGGGTCTTGTTCTGCTCTCTGTATGATGGAAGGGTAGAGATAAAAGTTAGAAGCTACTTCACCATCATTAGGAAAGCAACCCACCCATTTAGTCACTAAGGACCTACTAAGATTCAGCACGGTGCTAGGCACTAGAACCAGAAAATACATAAGTCACAGTCCTTGGACACAAGGAGTCTCATGACAGAGCTGTATTAGCAAATAGTGATTCACATAGATGTGTGTTCAATGGACAGAGAAGTCTGAGGGGAGAGAGTGCTCTTGTGTATCCAGTGACAAGAACAGGCTTCCTGTACTCACCCAGGAGGGTTTTGAAGGACAAATGAGATTGGCAGTTGTCCTAGGGGAATAAGGGAATTACACACTGAAGAACAGCTTGCTTGATGCGTGCGGACATGGAAAAGCAGAGTATGTCCTTCCAACCACAAGTAATTTGCAATGACTTGGGGCGGGGGTTAAAGTGCAGAGGGAGGAGGGCAAGGCATGATGTTGGAGAGGCTGGCACGAGACAGATTGTGGCAGCCCCTGGAAGTCACATTGAAGAGTTTGGGCTACACCCTGAAGCAGTGAGTTTCTAGGAGGAGCCTGATGCTAGAAGCTCAGGAGAGAGATGACTCTTCTGAGGGAAGGGCATTAGTGGGAGTGGAGAGGGCACTGCTCTGCCCAGGAGGTATTTGGTCGTATCTGGAGACATTTTTGGTCATCAGAACTGGAGACATGCTACTGACATTTACTACGCAGAGGCCAGCATACGGCTGAACTTCCCACGTGTTCTAGGATTGTCCTTCACAGCAAACAGTCATCTGGCCCCCACGCATCACCGGTGCCAAGGTGGAGAAACCCCGGGATGGAAGGAGAGGCACATTTGAACTGTTCATTTAGGGTCGTAGCAGGCAGAAGTTGGAGATATGAAGTACAGGAAGGGAGTGGGAGCGTCTAAGGTCATTGCCAAGGTGTTTGAGCCTGAGCCGGTGCCACTACTGAGATAAAAGATGCAGAAGTGATTTAGGGCCCGGGGGTTGAGATCAGCTGGGACACATCGAGTCAATCTCAGATTGGCTTTTTTTTTTTTTTTTTTTGGACGCTTCCTGCCAGATTGTGTTATTTGAGGGCAGGTATTGGGTACAGTTCATCTTTGGGGTTTGTGTGTGGTGGGTAGGAATAAAATCTAGCCAAGGGGCTGCAGTGCTGACTCAGCAGGTTAGAGCTCTTGTGGAAGCATGAGGACCTGAGTTCAATCTCCAGCATCCATATAAAAAATCCAGGCATGGCCATTCATGCCTGTAACTCCAGCACGGAGTGGGGTAGAAACAGGAAGGCCACGGGGGCTCTGTTCATCCAACCTAACTGAAAAAAAAAATGTGGAGCCCCAGGTTCAGTGAGAGACTCAGGGAAATAGGGCAGAAGAATAAAGGACACCTGATATCTTCATCCGTCCCTCGCATGGATGCACATGGGCTTGTGTATTGCACACGCATGTACATATAGCACATGCACACAAACACCACACATACTACACAAAGAAACAAAAAAGGACAATCTCCCTTCCCCCCAACAGTCCTAGCTAAGGCCAGGGGTGGGGAGTGATATTTGCTTGGCTAAGACTTTTTAAAAACACATTTAATATATTTATTTGAGAGAGAAAGAGGCAGGGCGGGGGTAGGGAGAGGGAGAGAATGGGCACACCAGGGCCTCCAGCCACTGCAAACAAACTCCAGATGCATGCGCTCCCTTGTGCATCTGGCTTACGTGGGTCCTGGAGAATCGAACCTGGGATCCTTTGGCTTTGCAGGCAAACACCTTAACTGCTATGCCATCTCTCTAGCCCTACTTGGCTGAGACTTTTTATTCCCCTTACTTCCTGGCCCCTGAGTTCTGGTCCCCTGACTTTTGTTTTACTTCCTAAGCACCCTTTCTTCCCCTTCCCCAGAGAACCTGTGGAGCTCCTACCTGACCAAGGGGGTGATTGTGGAGAGAAGTGGGACGCCCTCAGTGGGCCTAACGGATGGCGGCCCTGTTGACATGGACCACCCCTACGTCTTCAGCGATATGACCTCCTACTTCACCCTGCTGGTTGGCATCTACTTCCCGTCAGTCACAGGTGAAGGGGAGCCCAGAGAGGGAGGCCTTTGCTGGGAGTGCATGGGCACGAGATTCAGTGACGAGGCTAGGGATGTGTAGTGTGACAACCCAATCACAGAAGCAGGAGCCAGCAGTTAAGTGTCCACTGGAAAGATGAGAGAGGCTAGACAAGGCCACACCCCTGCCCAACATCCCACAAGAAACAGCATGGCAGGACCAGGTCTCGGAACTGTGTCCTCCCTCCCTCTCCTGCTCTCTGGGGGCCCTGAGTCCTGTCTGAGCTGCTCTTCTACTCACAGGGATCATGGCTGGCTCCAACCGCTCCGGGGACCTGCGGGACGCTCAGAAGTCCATCCCTACTGGCACCATCCTGGCCATCGCCACCACCTCTGCTGTCTGTATCCTGTGCTGATGGGCTGGGTCTGTCCCGGATGGGGCGTACTGCGGGAGGCTGGCGGTTCAGAATGGGTGCCTGGGAGAGCTCCACGTTGGGATTCTCCTTCACGCTCTGCTGCAGACATCAGCTCCGTTGTTCTGTTTGGGGCCTGCATTGAGGGAGTCGTCCTACGGGACAAGTAAGTGAGAGAACCAGGGGTTGGTCCTACTCTGGGGGACTTGCTGGGTTGACCTGGCAGGGGAGCTGCCACCCGGTCAGGGGGTCTGTGGGTGGGAGGACACTGTGGTTGTTGACAAACTCACGTTATTATATTTATCTTTCTCATGTCACTCAAATTCAGGAAGTTTGAAGGATGGGATAATGATACTTTCCTTTTGTTTAAAATACATTAATTCATGAATAGATGTCTATGTGTTAGTTACTACAAAGATTAACACACAGTTTTTGTCTTAAAGGAGATCCTTTTTTGTTTGTTTGTTTTAGTTTTTCGAGGTAGGGTCTCACTGTAGCCCAGGCTGACCTGAAATTTACTATGTAGTCTCAGGGTGGCCTCGAACTCATGGCGATCCTCCTACATCTGCCTCTTGAGTGCTAGGTCCTTGGAGGTGGCGACTACATCTGCAAACTGATTTTAAATATTTTTACTTACTTATTTATGTATTAGAGAGAGAGAGAGAATGGGTACACCAGGGCCTCTAACCGCTGCAAACAAACTCCAGATGCATGCGCCACCATGTACACCTGGCTTACGTGGGTATTGGGGAATTGAACTTGAGTCCTTAGGCTTCGCAGGCAAACATCTTAACCACTAAGACATCTCTCCAGCCATGCAAACAGATTTTAAATGCAGAACATGAGGAGTGGTCATGGAGAAGGGAGAAGACTGTGGGAGCACACTGGGGTCTGGGGAAGGGTCCTCAGAGGAGGAGGGGCTGGAAGTGTCTTATGCATAATACAGCAGGTCCTCTACCAAGCACAGATCAGAAATGTTTGACCAGATGACATCAGTATGGTATGAATTTTTTTTTTTTTTCTGGCCATCATTCCCTAAGCCACAAAGCACATTTCTATATATAGCACTTACATGATATTAGGTACTGTAAGCCAGCTAGAAACGATTTAGTATACAGGAGAATGTATGTCAGTTACATGTGAATAGTATGCAATTTTATGAGATGTGAGCATTATGGGTTTTGGTATCCTATGGAAAGGGACCAATCAATCCCCCATAGAGACAGAGGGACATCTGTCTCTCACTCATCCTTTCCACTTCCAGTGTTGAGCAGGGATCAGGTGACTAGGAGGGGGAAGGGCATTCCAAGCAGGGGGAACAGCATGTACAAGAGTGAAGAGACGATTGCTCGTGCATGTGTTTATGCACTTGCGTATATCTGTGTATACGCTCACGCAACGTACATGTGCATACCTGTGGCTGGAAGGGGTTCAGTGCCTGGTGCCTCACTTCTGGCGGGCACACGTACACTTGAGGAGCTGGGAGAGGGAGGAGACTGTCTCAGACTCCCACTGACGCTTCTGCTTCTGTAAGGTAATGCAGTGGAGGCAGGATGGAGACCTGGCTTTCACACCAGGAAATCTAAGATTATTAGTATTTTTTTGTTTTGTTTTGTTTTGTTTTTCAAGGTAGGGTTTCACTCTAGCCCAGGCTAATTTGGAACTTACTCTGTAGTCCTGGGCTGGCCTTGAACTCACAGTAATCCTCTTACCTTTGCCTCCCAAGTGCTGGGATTAAAGGCATGCCCCATATGCCCAGCTCATACCAGGAAATTTAAGCTTTATTTTGTTTTAAAAAATGGAGGAAATCCAAAAGTTTTAAGTGGGGCTGTGACCTGGTCAAGTGGACAATTTGCATGTGTTATGCCTGTTAGTTTTAGGGCACTTTGACCTCCATTTATCTTATTTAATCATAAACCTCCCACAAGATTGCAAGGGATCCAGCTAGTCCCTTCATCCACAGCTCTTCATCTGATATGTGGAGTCCTTCCACAATGGCCCTTTGAACACACCTTCAGGGGCAGCACTGAGGCAGTGGCTCACTCTTCCTCTTTCTCTCTCTCTTTTAGTGCTGTATGTGTGTGTGTGTGTGTGTGTGTGTGTACATGCAGAGTCTACAGGATTCTTAGGAACACTACCTACCTCTTTTTTATTTTATTTATTTTTTTCAGTGTAGGGTCTTGCTCCAGCCCAGGCTCACCTGGAATTCACTATGCAGTCTCTGAGTGGCTTCAAACTCACGGCAATCCTCCTACCTCTGCCTCCTGAGTGCTAGGATTAAAGGCGTGTGCCACCATGCCTGGTACCATCTACTTATTTATTTATGAGAGAGAGAGAGAGAGAGAGAGAGAGAGAATGGGTGTACCAGGGCGTCCAGCTACTGCAAACGAACTGCAGATGCATGCACCACCTTGTGCATCTGGCTTATGTGGGTCTTAGGGAATCAAACCTGAGTCCTTAGGCTTTACAGGCAAGTGCCTTAACCACTAAGCAATCTTTCCAGCTTTACCTATTTTTTAAATTGGCTTATTTATTTGATAGAGAGAGAGAGAGAGAGAGAGAGAGAGAATGGGCAAATGGGCACGCCAGGGCTTCCAGCCACTGCAAACAAACTGCAGATGCATGCTGCACCACCTTGTGCATCTGGCTTATGTGGGTCCTGGGGAATCGAACGGAGGCCCTTTGGCTTTGCAGGCAAGTGCCTTAATTGCTAAGCCATCTCTCCAGCCCCCACATCTGGCATTTTTATGCGGGTTCTTAGGATTGAATTCAGTCTCTCATGCTTGCAAGGTGAACCCTTTACCAACTGAGCCATCTCCCTAGCTCCTCTTCCTCTTTTCTCTTTCTTCTTTCCTTTTCTTTCTCTTTTTTTTTTCTTTTGGTTTTTCAAGATAGGGTCTCACTGTAGCCCAGGCTGATCTGGAATTCACTATGTAGTCTCAGGCTGACCTCGAACCTTCAAACTCACAGTGATTCTCCTACTTCAGTCACCCTAATACTGGGATTAAAGGCATGTGCCACCACACTGGGCATGTTTTCTTTTTTCTTGTCCCTTTCTCTTCTTCCCTTCCTCCCTCCCTTCCTTTCTATGTTGTCCAGGCTGCTCTTGAACTCCTGGGCTCAAGCAGTTCTTCTGCCTCAGAATCTGTGTGGCTGGGACTGCAGGAATGTACTGCCATGCCCCTTCCATGTTAAGACAGTGTCCTTGTAAGAAAATGACTTCCTTTGTTCTTACACCACTAGCACATGGGGAGGCTAAATCCCCACTTTCACAAGAGACATAGAGGTCCTACTTGCTCAGGAAAACAGATAAACAACTGGCCATTTATCCAAATCACATGAGGAGACTGGGAAGATGGCTCAGTGTTTTAAGATGCTTGCTTGTAAAGTCTGCCATCCTGGGTTAAATTCCCAAGCCCCCCATGTAAGCCAGATGTAAAAAGTGGTGTAAGTGTCTGGTGTTTGTTTGTAGTAGCAAGAGGCCCTGGCTTGTGCATATATGTCTGCGTGTGCATGCATGCAGGCATGCATGCACGCACACACAAATTTAAAACATTTTTTAAAAATTCAAAAAATAGGGCCAGAGGGATGGCTAAGTGGTTAAGGCATTTGCTTGCAAAGCCAAAGGACCCAGGTTTGATTCCCCAGGACCCACGTTAGCCAGGTGCACAAGAGGGCGCATGCGTCTGGAGTTTGTTTGCAGTGGCTGGAGGCCCTGGCGCGCCCATTCTCTCTCTCTCTCCCTCTTTCTCTGTCAAATAAATAAATAAAAATATTGAATAAATAAATAAAATATTAAAAAATAGCTGGGCATGGTGGCGCACGCCTTTAATCCCAGCACTCAGGAGGCAGAGATGGAGGATTGCCATGAGTTCAAAGCCACCCTGAGACTACAGAGTAAATTCCAGGTCAGCCTTAACTACCTTGAGACCTACCTTGAAAAACCAATACATACATAAATAAATAAATAAATAAATAAATAGCATTAGTGCCATGTTTTGGGCACAGTACTCAGTATTTTACATATTATATGCTTTTTACTCTCTCACTATATGTATGGACTCTCATTTTCAGCCGAGCAGGTGAAGTTACTTGTTCAGGGTCATATAAACAGGACGTACAGAGGCTATTTGGGGCAGTATCTCTCCTCTGAACCCTACAGGGCCTAACTCTGCGGTCAGCAGACTGTTGGTCCTGCCCTCAGGTGAGTCCCGGTGGCTCTGGTCACCCCCTGTGTCTGTACCGTCCCTGCTTTATTCCAGGTTTGGTGAAGCTGTGAATGGCAACCTGGTGGTGGGCACCCTGGCCTGGCCGTCGCCCTGGGTCATCGTCATTGGATCCTTCTTCTCCACCTGTGGAGCTGGGCTGCAAAGCCTCACAGGGGCCCCACGCCTGCTGCAGGCCATCTCTCGGGATGGCATCGTTCCCTTCCTGCAGGTCAGTGTGGGCAGGAGAGCAGCCTGCCCAGTAGATCAGCCAATCAGCCGTCTGCCTAAGGGCCACAGTGAATCAGAGCCACAGTCTCCCTCAAGCTCCCCCCTGGGCATTTCTGCCCCACACCTCACTAAGAGGAAAGGGGGCCTTTATTTTGAATTTGCCCCATGACCAGTGACATCTCACTTTAGCCCGGAATAACCTGGAACTTACTTTATAGTCTCAGACTGGCCTTGAACTCTCATGACCATTCACCTACCTCAGCCTCCTGAGTGCTGGGATTAAAACTCCCTCAGGAACTTCTTGTCCCCTTCAGGGGTCATTTAAATGTCATTGAACTGAGATGCCAGTAAGAATGGGCAAAATAAGAAAAGCCCCTTTGGTTCCCTAGACGAGGAACCCAGCCTTTTCTTCCTGCCCCCCTCATTGGTTATAAGATCCCTGTCTCCACTCCCCTGGCTCCCAAGATTGGGGGAGAGAGACAGAGTGAGGATTGAAAGACAGAGAGAGAGAGAGAGAGAGAGAGAGGGAAAATCCTGACAGTCTCAGTCCCCCATGATGGCTGCTCTGTTTCTAGGTCTTTGGCCATGGCAAGGCCAATGGAGAGCCGACCTGGGCGCTGCTGCTGACCGCCTGCATCTGCGAGATCGGCATCCTGATCGCCTCCCTCGACGAGGTCGCCCCCATCCTGTCCATGTGCGTGCCTGGCCTGCTGCCTCCCATTAGCTCCACACACCTCTCTGCCTGGATACTCCAGCTGAGACCTGTAATACCCCCATTCCCCGAAAACTTTAGTGGCCCCTAGCAATTTCCCCAGTAGCCCTAGTCCTTCGTTCTAGAGAGATTTACGCTTACTTCCACGAGGGCGAGTTGTAAGGAGATCTGACCTTTCGGCACGACTTCACTGCCTCTCTCACCTGTCTTCCCTTTTCCAAAGCTGAGGCTTTGGGAAAGGGACAGAGAACAGGAACAGATTTAGAAGTGATTCCCACGGAAACAGCTACGGCTCGACTAAGTCAGGAGGCAGCAGTGACGGCAGAGGGATGGCCGTGTGCTAGGACAGCCAGCTCTGTGGGGCGCTTCCCATGTCACTCCTTGGTTTTCTGATCTCACATGCTCCCCTTCCCGGGTCCCCAGGGCAGAGAAGGAGTGGGGCGATGGCATCTGAGGCCTGTCTCTTAGTGCCGCGCGCTATGCCGTATTGCGCTATGCCCGTGTGGTCCCGTCTCCTGTTCCTCTCTTGCATCCCCGTCTCTCCGGGCTCTTTCTCATTCTAGGTTCTTTCTGATGTGCTACATGTTTGTGAACCTGGCTTGTGCGGTGCAGACGCTGCTGAGGACGCCCAACTGGAGGCCGCGCTTTCGATATTACCACTGGTGGGTGCTCTGCCCCACCCACCCAATAGTAGCACCATATCTCACCTCCCCTCAGTCTCCACTTCGCCCTAGCCCACCCCCTTCATGTCTGAGGACCACATTTTGAATGGGATATCCCATTGACTCCAGCTTTTTGTAGCCAACTAGCATCAGAAAGGGTCATCTGGACACAAGCGGTGATGGACACAGAAGCAGCCTTGGGGCTTGAGATACGGGTCAGGTGGTAGAGCACTTGCCTAGCACGCGTGAGACCCTGGGTTCAACCCCCAGCAGCAAGTGGAAGCAGGAGGAGCAAGGCCAGGCTGGAATACATGAGACCCTGTCTGAAAAGAGAGAAGGAAAGAAAAAAGAAAAAAGAAAGAAAAGAAAAGCCAGGGCTGGAGAGTTGGCTTAGCAGTTAAGGTACTTGCTTGTGAAGCCTAAGGACCCAGGTTCGAATCCCCAGTACCCACGTAAGTCTAGATGCACAAGGTGGCACATGCATCTGGAGTTCATTTGCAGTGACTGGAGGCCCTGGCTCAGCCATTCTCTCCTTCTCTCTCTGCCTCTTCCAGCCTCTTTCCTGCCTTCTGTCATAAATAAGTAAATAAATAGTAATTTTTATTTTTTAAAAAAAGAAAAGCCAGCTGGGCGTGGTGGTGCACGCCTTTAATCCCAGCATTTGGGAGGCAGAGGTAGGAGGATCGCCGTGGGTTCGAGGCCACCCTGAGACTACATAGTGACTTCCAGGTCAGCCTGGGCTAGAGTGAGACTCTACCTGCGTCTGGGCGATCAGCGCCCCTCGTGAGGTCTGTTGAGCATCGTGGTGCCCAGTGAGAGGAAGTTGCTCCCCCAAGGGCTCTGCAGCTCTGCTCAGTGGTTTCCTCCGTGACTGTCTGTATCTGCAGCGGGATGACAAGACTCACGCCACCACCAGACACCCGAGCTCGTGCAGGGGAAGGCGCTTGCCCAACACCACGATGGCATAGTAGGACTGACATGGGGGCTACCAGAATCCCATTTCAGGGTTCCTGCTTGCTGCTGGCCTATTCTGGAAAGCCCTGCTTCCACAGAGCCATGTCTCAAAGCCTGTCAGCCCATAAAGCCCAGCGGCTGTGTGGTGTGGTGACTCAGGAGTGAGGTGGGGTGGTGCCCTGTCTATAGCTGCTTGTTCATCTACAGACCCCGTGTCTAGATGGCGCTCACGGTGACAATAGTGTGACATCCCATGCTAGGAAGAAGCCTCAGTCAGTAAAAGCTCACCATGCAACAAGCATTAGGATCTGAGTTTGGATTCCCAGGGGCCATGTAAAAGCTGGGTCACAGGCTTGTAATCCCAGCACTGGGGAGACAGAGACAGGAGAACCCTAGGGCTATCTGGCTAGCTAGTCTAGCCAAACCAGTGAGCTGTAGACTCACTGAGAGAACCTATCCCAAAGAATGCCATAGAGGGTCTGGAGAGATGGCTTAGTGGTTAAGGCACTTGCCTGCAAAGCCAAAGGACCCGGGTTTGATTCCCCAGGACCCACGTAAGCCAGATACATGAGGTGGCACATGTATCTGAAGTTCATTTGCAGTGGCTGGAGGCCCTGGCACACCCATTCTTCTCTCTCTCTCTCTCTCACTGTCCCTCCCACTCTTTCTCAAATAAATAAATAAATAAATAAATAAATAAATAAATAAATAGAAAACCATAGAGGGCAATTAGTAAAGACACCTTACATTGACTTCTAGCACACGCCCCCATGCATGGGTAACCCCCCACATGCACCCACATGCTAACACACAGCACACTGTGCACGTTGTACGTATACATATGCACATAAAGCAAATTGTGTGCCACCCCCTAGACCTGGCTGTAGCTGCCTACATCTTGCCCAGACCCTGCCCACCCTCCTCTTGCTACTTCATCCCTGGCTCCCGCAGAGGCACTGCCAGGTCTCAGGGGTCCGGGCTCTCTCCGTTGCACAGGACCCTGTCCTTCCTGGGCATGAGCCTCTGCCTGGCCCTCATGTTCATCTGCTCGTGGTATTACGCCCTGGTGGCCATGCTCATTGCTGGGCTCATCTACAAGTACATCGAGTACCGGGGGTGAGTGTGTGGAGGGGCTGGGGAGGGGGAGGGGCGGCCGGGGTCAGGAGGGGCGGAATGCCACGGGGGGGGGGGTGTGTGGCACGGGGATGAGGCAGGCCTGGGCTGGAGGGCAGAGAAGAGGTCACATGGGGTGGTTGGGGAGATGGGGGCTGAGGCTTTGGGAAAGGGACAGAGAACAGGAACAGATTTAGAAGTGATCCCCACGGAAACAGCTACGGCTCGACTAAGTCAGGAGGCAGCAGTGACGGCAGAGGGATGGCCGTGTACTAGGACAGCCAGCTCTGTGGGGCGCTTCCCATGTCACTCCTTGGTTTTCTGATCTCACATGCTCCCCTTCCTGGGTCCCCAGGGCAGAGAAGGAGTGGGGCGATGGCATCCGAGGCCTGTCTCTTAGTGCCGCGCGCTATGCCCTCTTGCGCCTGGAGGAAGGGCCGCCGCACACCAAGAACTGGAGGTGAGAGATGAGAGTCACACTGGCTTTTGAGGCTGAGTGGTGCCTCCGTGCTCCGGCTCCCCGACCCCTCCCCTGCGACCCTGAGGCTGAACTGAGCTGCACACATTTGTTCTCCAAACCAACTCACCATGTTCATCTATCCCTTCGCTCCATCATTTACACACACACACACAAACACACACACACATTTACAAATGTGTGCTGTATGCAAGCCCCTTCCTGGCTCTGGGGATGCAGTAAGCTCACGTGTGGGGAGAACTTGTACAGAGAGAGGCAAAGCAGATAAGGATCATCTCATATGAGACTCGTTCCCTCACTGATGGTGACAAGGGTCTAAGCAGTCTCCAGATGACGACAATTCTGCCACCTTATTCCCCTGAAGATCAGAGGCCAGAGGACCCCCACATCAGGTGCTTCCTCATGGGCAGCTGTGCTTTCCCAGCTCCCCAGTTCCCACTTTGCCAGGTCAGGCTGAAACTGAGTTAGGCCTGGGATGCATTGACTGGCCTGAGGCTCCCAGGCATCTGGTTTTGTGCTGTTTGCCTACGAATTTCCAAATGAGCAGCACAGCATCCAGCCCAGAGTAGGTGCTTGCAGAACACTGTGAATCTGATGGCAAGTTGGATGCATGTAATAGCTCACTCCATAAGGAAATGAATGGGTAATGAGATGGAAGGATGGATAAGGCTTATACATATGGGGGAGTTAGCTGGTTGAATAGATGGATGTGTGAATGGATATTGGGTAGGTGGATGTGTGGGCCGTTGAGTGAGTAATGTACTGTAGGTAAATTTATCTGTCTATTAGCGGATGACTGAAGGCTGAAGTGGATGAGTAGGTGGTTGAATGGGTAGATGAATGAGGTGGATGGAGAGATGGCTGGATGGCTGGATGGATGTGGGAGTTGGCTGGAGGGCTTGTTATTCAAAGAAGTGGATGCTGCTGTTCAGGTGAGGGGTAGGCGATTGGGGCCCCGGAGGACAATAGGTGAAGTGATTGCAGGGTGTGTAGTGAGTGGGTGGTTGGGAGGCAAGAGGCAGGTCACATGACCTTGTGCCTTCTTCAGGCCCCAGCTGCTGGTGCTGGTACGCGTGGACCAGGATCAGAACGTGGTGCACCCGCAGCTGCTCTCCTTGACCTCCCAACTTAAGGCAGGGAAGGGCCTGACCATTGTGGGCTCTGTCCTCGAGGGCACCTTTCTGGACAACCATCCCCAGGCCCAGCGGGCAGAGGAGGTGAGCAGTGCCCGATGGGGTAGGGGCATCCAGGATACTCAGGGAGACAGCCTTTGTTCTTCTATGATTTCCTTTTCTTTTTAAAATTTTATTTTTATTTACATATTTGAGAGAGAAAGAGGGAGAGAGAGAGAGAGAGGGAAAGAGAGAGAGAATGGGCACACCGGGGGCCTCCAGCTTCTGCAAACAAACTCCAGATGCATGGGCCACCTTGTGTATCTGGTTTACGTGGGTCCTGGGGATTCAAACCTGGGTCCTTTGGCTTTGCCGGCAAATGCCTTGACCGCTAAGCCATCTCTCCAGCCGCCTATAATTTCCTTTCTTAAACTCTTTGGGATCAAAGGACGTTCAGGGTTTTGTTTCCTTCCTAAAAGTGGAACCAGAGAGTCTGGGAGTCAGTGCCTTATTCCCCAGAACCAAAGACCAAAGACCATCAGAGCAAAGAGCACTCATTTTATGGATAAGGAAACTGAGGCTTAGAGAACTTCTCCCTGCCAGAGTTCAAATCTTTTGAAGGGTTTTCACATCCCTGGTCTCTCTCAGTCCCTGCCTTGCAAGCAGTCACTAGTAGGTGTTGCCACATTTTGGCACAGGATAAAACCAAGGTTCTGACGGGCATGGTGGCACACGCCTTTAATCCCAGCACTCGGGAGGCAGATGTAGGAGGGTCACCATGAGTTCGAGGCCACCCTGAGACTACAGAGTGAATTCCAGGTGAATCCTGAACTAGAGTGAGACCCTACCTTGAAAAACCAAGCCAAACCAAACCAAACCCAAACAAAACAAAACAAAAACAATAAGGCCGAGAGAGGGAAGGCAGCTTTCTGCAAGCCATAAGACTGGCTGGACGTCTAGCCAGTGTTTGAACCTGCCCCTGGCTCCGTCCATCGGTCCATACCCCAGGGCAGCAGCTGAAACCGCCGAGGGCAGGGGAAGCACCATATGCAGGATGCGAGCCGAGAAGTGTGTGGAAGCCAGTGGGTAGAAGAGGAAGTAGCCTGTGTCTGTCACTCAGGCCTTTCTCCCCTCAGGGCTGTGGCTCGGAGTAGAGAGAGAAAAGGGGGCCTGAGGGAGGTGAGGTGAGACGGGTAGGGCCCCCCCTAATGGCTTGTGACAGTTGCTGTTTCTGCCTCACTGAGCCGTTCACACCAATCTGTCAGGGCCCAGAGCTGGAGGCCTCGACTGGTCAGGACAAGTCAGCACGGAAGGGCTAAGAATATGCTGTGTACCAGGCACTGGTCTAAGCACAGGGCAGATGGAGACGCTTCCGAGCAAGCGCCAGCCCTCCAGGTAGTCATAGGCCACACACAGAAGGCTTCAACCCCATCAGCTGCCAGTGAGTGCTGTCCTAGGTTAATAACTGCAGAGTAGTGTAGTGTGTTAGGGTCACGATAGGCCAGGCCGTGTCCCGAGACCTCACATCCACCACGCCATGTAATCCTCTCTGTTCCTGAGTGAGGTGGCTGTCCTGTCCTCATGACTGAAAAGAATCGAGGTTAGATGACTTGCCTGAGGCTGCAGCCGGGAGGTAGCCGAGATGGAATTAACCTCTAACTGTTTGACAGCGGGGCCGCTGTTCAGGGCAGAGGGGTGGCCATGAGACTCCCGCAATGACATTAGCGCTATGCCCCTAAGCAAGTCTTAATGTCTCTGAGCCTCAATTTCCTCATTGATGAAATGGGAGTAATAACATTTTCCTCAGTGCAGATTAAATATGTACTACAAATGCTTGTGGGTTTTGTTAAAATAAGAATCATCACATTATCTGGCCATTGCAGTGAAGCTCTGCTTAATTCTGGTCTGGGAAGAGGGTGATGTTTGGAAAGGGTGGCATTCCGTTTCTGAACGGCAGGGTGGAATAGATGATGGTGTCAAGGGGCATGTTGGGTGGTGGGAAGGGTGGGGGCAAGTCACATGTGGTGAGCAGGAGCAGGGACCGTAGGTGACAGGGGGCCATGTACAGTTCTGGTTGTCCGAGTCTGACGTGACCAGGAAGATGAGGACGGGTGAAAGGAGAGATGGGAGGGAGGGACAGAAGGAGGTCTGAGGCCGGCCCCTGTCCACACACCCTCCCCGCAGTCTATCCGGCGTCTGATGGAGGCTGAGAAGGTGAAGGGCTTCTGCCAGGTAGTCATCTCCTCCAACCTGCGTGATGGCGTGTCCCACCTGATCCAGTCCGGGGGTCTCGGGGGGCTCCAACACAACACCGTGCTTGTCGGCTGGCCCCGCAACTGGCGGCAGAAGGAAGATCATCAGACATGGAGGAATTTCATTGGTAATGCTGTGGGGGGCTGGGGGATGTGTGCAGGGCTGGCCCTAGGCATCTCTGGGCCTGAGGGGTTCCTAAGCAGAGCCCAAGTGTGGAGTCAGCCTATGGAGGTGATGCCATATGCCAGCTAAGTGCTAAGTGCCGAGGACTCAGCTGTGAAGGGCAGTCTTGGCCCACGGGCCCTGGCAGGGTGACAGGAGGGCAGGGGGAAGGGCTACGGTTTTGGAGTCACAGTGGTGTGGGTCTGCATCTCAACACTGGTCCTACAGAGCTGTGTGGTTGTGCCCAAGTGAGTCACCTCTCGGAGCCACAGACTCCTGGGGAATAGTCAGAAATAGCAACAATAACTAACATTTCCAGAGCACATTCGGTGTGCCAGGCAAGTTGAGGCTTTCTTCTCGGACATTCTCATTAGTGCCCCAGGGGCCAGATACTGTTATCTCCACCGCCATAATGGTGTGTGAGACTGAGGCCCCGAGACATTAAGGAATTTGGCTAGGTCCCACAGCTGGGAGGCCAGGTTTGAACCAGCCCAGAGGTTGCACTGTTAATTCCAAACAGTCCTGTCTCCTTTAAGGGTTCAGTGTGGCCACACAAGGTGGGTAGTGACTAATCATAAAAGTGGCATCATTACCATTTGACAAATGGGGAAACGGGGGCTCAGAGAGACCAAGGAAGTTTCTCAATCCAAACAACAAATGTTCAGTGAGGCCCAGGTGGATGTCATTTTTCTGAATCTTCCAGCTCATGGTCAAGGCCAGATGGGGTGTCGTAGGGTGCTGGGTGCAAGTATTCAGTATTGGGGGGGGGATCAGAGTCCTTGTTCCCTTCTGGAGCTTTTCTTGGTCTCCCTCAGAACTGGTCCGGGAAACCACAGCTGGCCACCTGGCCTTGCTGGTCACCAAGAACGTGTCCATGTTTCCCGGGAATCCCGAGCGCTTCTCCGAGGGCAGCATCGACGTCTGGTGGATTGTGCACGACGGGGGCATGCTCATGCTGCTGCCCTTCCTGCTGCGCCACCACAAGGTGCGTGCCCGGGGTGCCACACAGGGAGCGGGCGTGCACGCGGCCTCACGGGAGAGTGCGCGTGGGCGAGGCTCCGAGCACTGGGGTCGCGGCCTCTCTCCTGGCTCTTTTTCCCTCTTGGGAGCTCCGATCACTTCCTTCATCCAGAGCGTTAGGATCCGACATGCTACACGGATAAGTGCACTGTGAAGAGGGAGAGCAGTGCTTAACCCAAGCAAGTCACACCTCAGTGGGGGTACCTCAGACCTCAGTGGGGGTGGGGCCTACAGATAGAGGTTTGCAACATATGTGTAAGGAACACTTGGGAACCGTGAGGGGACAAGGGCCTCGGGCGTGGGTCTTCTCATTGCCCCTGGGTGGCCCTTTCTGCATAGGCTTCAATCTTTGCAGGTCTGGAGGAAGTGCAAGATGCGGATCTTCACGGTGGCCCAGATGGACGACAACAGCATTCAGATGAAGAAGGACCTGACCACTTTCCTGTACCACTTACGGATTACGGCAGAGGTGGAGGTGGTGGAGATGGTAAGCCCCAGAAGCCCTGGAGTTCCACCTGGGCCTCTTCTCTCTTGGCCCAGCACCTATCAGTGGATGATGCCCGATACCTCTCAGCCTCTCACATGCTCACCCAAGGAGAGTTCATCCCTCCAGCCCTCCATTATGAGAATAGCCAATGTCTCATCGTGCTCATTCCGTGCCAAACACTGACTGCACTTTGTATACAGTAATTCTCACACCAGCCATAGCTAGACAGAATTAGAGCTTTTAATGTACAAGTAGAATATTGGGACACAGAAAGGTTAAGTCGTTGTCCCCACAACACAGTAAGTAGTGAGCCAGATCCAAACCCAGGCAGGTTGCTCTAGAGCCTGTTCCTGGTAGACACTATATATCTATATATATTTATCTTATCCATACATCTCCCCAGTTTATTTCTGTGTCTTCCCATCCCTCTGTGTATTCGTGACCTACCCATACATTCATTGATGTAATCTTTCACTCACCACTCCATTCATCTGGGTGTGTGTATTCATTCATCCTTTTGTTCTTTTTAAAAACTTCTTCCCCTTCTTCATTCACTCAGGTAATTAATTAATCTATTCATTCGTTACTTCATCCATTCACACCCCTGTCTCCATGTTGGGCAAACAGGGAATGAGCTGCCTGCTTTCCCAGATCTTTGCCCTCTTTGCACCACCCTTGCCTCCTACAGCCTTGGTGATGTTAGGGCGTGGGGTAGGAAGCCCCAGGCTGGTAGGGGGAGGGAGCCTGCCTCCCGCCATTGACTTTCCTGAGCTCAGAGCACCTGCTTTCCTCCCTCCCTCCCTCCCTCCCTCCTCTCGCCCCACCCCGCCTCTTCCTGCCCACAGCACGAGAGAGACATCTCAGCCTATACCTATGAGAAGACGCTGGTGATGGAGCAGCGCTCCCAGATCCTCAAACAGATGCACTTAACGAAGAACGAGAGGGAGCGGGAGGTGAGGTCGCTCTCAGAGCCTCAGGCTGCTGCTGGCTTTGGGTCTCTGCGCAGGTGTAAGATGGTCCAGGACCCACACCCCTGGTCATCAGTCCTGCTCCGTTCACCCCGTGACTCCTCATCCACCCCAACCTGCAGGCATTAGGCTCCTCTGCAGTGGGAGTACACACGGCTGCCGCATTGGCCCCGTCCCCTAACCATGGTACGGAGGGACCTTGGCCTTGGGATAGGCTTTCCCGCTCTGTGTGAGACTTCTGAGGCCCAATGGAGAACAGTGGATAGTAAATCTGTGTCAGTGACGAGTCTTCAGGGGCGTGGGCTGCCAGTGTGGGAGACAAGGGTTCATGTACTAGACGCTCAGGGAGTGGGTAACAGATGGATATTTAAAGACATAGCTGCTGGGTAGGAGTTAGGGGCAAGCCTCCTAGGGTGTGACTGAAGGGCTCTCAGGGGTAATGATGACAGGCCTTCCATGGGGTAAGGTCTCCCAGATATCAATCGCTGGCACCGATAAAAGACCATGCCAGGGAGTGGAGTCCCTGGGGGTAGGTGAGGGATGAAACCTCTGGCCCCAGACAGAAGAGCTTCTGGCGGTGGGCGCTAAATGCCTGAGGAATGAGTGGCAGATGGTGTAGGTGGGGTGAAGAACTGCGGGTTATGAGTCTCCCAGGTGTGGAGAATCCATTTCTCAGGATGTGGTTGAAGGATCTTCAGGGAAATGCGTGATGGGTACCCTTCTGGGCTGGGAACGATAGGCCGTCCTTGGGCAATAGCAAAAGTGGTGGGAACCGGCACATGCGCGGACCAGCCAGAGCTGAGGCAGTGCTAGGTTTGAGCCTTGCCGGGCCAGGTGTTAGCCTGCCGGCTGACGATGGCAGGGAGGTCCGGGCCCCAGAGGCGAGTGGCTAAGTCAGTGGTGAAGCAGCTATTTGATCTTGAAACGCTATACTGTCTTCACCATGGGCGTCCTTCTGGAATGTGTGTATCCTGGGTAACACCAGCGGTAGTGGCTCTTGGCAGGGTGGGGGTGGTGACTCCCAGCAGAGCTGGCACCAACCCGTGTCATCCCCCAGATCCAGAGTATCACAGATGAGTCTCGAGGCTCCATCCGGAGGAAGAATCCAGCCAACACTCGGCTCCGCCTCAATGTCCCAGAAGAGACAGCTGGTGACAGCGAGGAGAAGCCGGAGGAGGAGGTGTGCCTCACGGGTGGTTTGGCCCTCGCCAGTGGGAGCCAACCTTTGGCCACTGAGGAGTCACGGGCTGGCACGTCATCTCTCTCAGGTGCAGCTGATCCATGACCAGAGCGCTCCCAGCTGCCCCAGCAGCTCGCCGTCCCCAGGGGAGGAGCCCGAGGGGGAGGGCGAGACAGATCCTGAGAAGGTGCATCTCACCTGGACCAAGGACAAGTCCGTGGCAGAGAAAAACAAGGGCCCCAGCCCCATCTCCTCCGAAGGCATCAAGGAGTTCTTCACCATGAAGCCGTACGGGCCTGGGGGGGGGAGGGTTCCAGGCTGGGGGGCGGGCCCGAGGGTCTTGCTCAGCATGGCAGAACCTGTGAACAGGAGGGTCCCGGTCTGGCAGTCTGAAGAAGGCGAGGGGCTGGGCCTGATCACTGAGGGTCAGATCTCACTTCCACGTGAAGGAGGTGGGGGCCGGGGGCGGGGGGAGTGACCCCACGCTGACCCAGTGCAGATGATGGTGGCTCAGCCACACTCTTTCCTCTCTTCCTGACCCCTCTCTTTTTCTTTCTCTGCTTCTCTTTGTGTTTCCTGAAGGGAGTGGGAAAACTTGTAAGTTCGTCAGCACTTTTCCATTTTCTCTTCTAGGTTTCTGTGAATCCCCCACGGTTGCCCCCCCTCCCCCCCCCCTTCCCCCGGCCTCTAGGGTATCTGAACAGGCCAGCTTGGAGAGGTCTGGGGATGGGGGAGGGTGTCCCAGGTTTGCAAAGATTAGGTCCCAGCAGCCCAATTCGGGCTGGGTGGGCACCCGGACCCAACTTTTCCTCTCTTCCCCCCCCACCCCCCACACGCTCGCTTTCGCCCCTTTCTCCTCCAGGAACCAGTCCAACGTGCGGCGCATGCACACAGCCGTGCGGCTGAACGAGGTCATCGTGAACAAATCCCGGGACGCTAAGCTGGTTTTGCTCAACATGCCCGGGCCTCCCCGCAACCGCAACGGTGATGAGAACTGTATCCTGGATTTAAGTAAACTAGGGGCAGTGGGAGGAGGTGCGCGCCCGCCGGGGGAACCTGGGTCTCAGCCCCGGGGCCAGGACCTGCTTCCGGACCAGCACCGCGGTCAGGGAGGTGCCGGAGTCCGGGGAGCTTTGTCCTTGACCATCATCTCTCAGACATGGAGTTCCTCGAGGTCCTCACGGAGCAACTGGACCGGGTGATGCTGGTCCGCGGCGGCGGCCGCGAGGTCATCACCATCTACTCTTGAGGGTCAGGACCTGCCACCCGGGTCCCCGAGCGCGCCCGGCCCGCGCCCCCCGCCGCTGTCACCGTTTACATCAGCCCCCTCCACCCCCCGTGCCCGTGCCCTGGCCCCCTTCCCCGCTGCCTGCCGCCCGCAGGCCACGCCCGTCGGGGCTTGACTCGGCCCCGGGCGCCCCGAGCGCGGAGACCAGAGCCCCGAGCGAGCACCCCGGCGGGGCGGCCCGTGCGTCTGCCGACGCCCCTCTTCTGAGCCCAGCCCGGCCCGGCCCGCGGACGAGACGCAGTGGTCGCCGTCGGCGGAGGGGAGGCGGCGTGGCGAGGGGCGGAGCTGGGGCGTGCGGACCCCCGGCAGGTCCTCGCGGCCCAGCCCTCCGCCGGCCCGCTCGCCGAGCCGCGGGTCTGTACATAGTGTACAGCAGACATCGCGTGTATTTTTAACGTTCCCATATTTATGTCACTCGAAGCGCTACGGACCTCTCGCTACGGCCGAGCCACTCCCCCGCCTCGAGCGCCCAGGGGAGGCGGGGGCCTCGGGGAAGCTGGGTGTCCTTCGCCTCGGAGAGAGAGAGAGCGCAAAACGGGCTCCGGGGCCCAGGCGGGGGTCGTGGTGGTCCTGGTGCCCTCGGCTGCCCCGTCCCGCTCTCTCCTCCTCGCCCTTCCCCCGGCCGCGCGCGCCCTCGGCTTCCCTCCCCCCAGTTCTTTTCGGGGGGACGGGTGACCCCGCGTCCAGCTTCCCACCCCCCCCATTCGCCTCCCAGCGGATGCGAACTTCCTCGGCGCCTGCAGCGACGCGTGCGCGACCCTTCTCGTCGGCTCTTGTGCAAGTTGGGGCTAAGATGGGGAAGGGGCGCTCCTCTGGGGGACAGACCGAGGGACGCCCGAGCCCCACCGAGGAAGCCCCGCCCCGGTGCCTTGGGGAGGAGCAGGCGTCTCTCCACCGTCGGCATGTCGCCTGCTCCCCCTATTCCGTGGCTCCTCGCCAAAGACTGAACTTGTGGAGCTGGAGGGCGGCCCCCTCCGCAGTTTCACCTGGGACAGGTGGGGGAGCAGGGGGCGGACTCACCGGGAGGCCCCAGCACAGCCCCCGATGTTTCCTCCCCCATGTCCCCATCTGCAGCTTCTGCTTTGGGGAACCTGCTCCCTACCGGGTGTTCTGGGGCAGGACCTCCCTGCCTAGCAGCGGCCTCTAGCTTAGGTCTCCCAACACCGGGTCCTGGGGGAGGACTAGAGTCTCTGTTCTTTGCGCCTCTCTGTCCTCCTCTAACAAGGACTCAAGGCCTTTGGCTTTCCCAGCTCCAGTCCGTGGCGCTTCCGCTCCACCAGACCCCGTCAGTGGGGAGATGCCCTCTGCCCTCAGAGAGGTGTTTGGCCGGTTCCCTTTCCCCAGGGCACGTTACTAAGGGGATAGGCACTGCATGCTCCTTTAAGCGCCCTCTAGGACTGCGTACAGTACCTACAGCCCCAGGGCCCTGACCTGCGCACCTAGTTAGACATCCTGCCCACTCCAGAGCTGGGGCCACTAGGTACTCCTGACCTCACCACCTTCTTTCCTTTGAGCCCAAGGCAGAGAGCTGTGGCTGGTGTCATCCAGGTAGGGTCAGGTGTGGCCAGGGGCAGGTTTGGAGGTCTGCTGCTTCGTCCAAGACCCCTCTGAGATTTGATGGAGGACTGGATCTTCTTCCAGATACTAGTCAGGAAGCTGCAAGTGTCAGCAACCAGCCCCTGGCCATATCAACACCAATTAGGGAACCAAAGTTGTACTATCTGGGCCCAGGCTGTCTGGTTGGCAAGAGCAGTTTTCATTGATGAAACAAATGTCCCACAACAAAAACCCGAGTTTTCTGTGCTCCACGTGCAATATTTGTTATGAATGTTATCATGTAATTCATCAGATTATCTTTATAATCACTGTAGCTAGATGTTCCATGTCCATCCAAGTGACTTTTCTTCTGAGTGCAATATTTCAATAGCCTTGTAGTGGTAACTAGTGTTGCTTTTGTTTTAGACGATCTATGTGCAGGGCAATGCAATGAAGTTGAAACCCTTGTAAATAGGAGAGGTTGCAAGCCACATCAAGAGTATTTATTACTATTATTACTATTAGGCCTGCCTTTAATTTTCAGTGTGTTTCAGTATTTCGCATCCTGCCTCAGTATTGATCTTGTGTTCTTTGTGCCAATATGAAAAGGAGAGGGTCGGTTCTTTCCTTTATTGTTGAATGCTCCCATTTAATGCTTTAAGGCTTTTCCTGTATTTTTTAGACACCCGTCTGCACAAAATGCAATAAAAATAATTTTATTACACCCTTTATGGACTAAGGCATGCTGCTTGGACATCCAAGAGCAACTCAAGGCTCAACACAGGAGAGCAGATGGCCCTGGGCCAGAGGGCCCTGCACTCGCAGCAGCTCCCGAGCGAGCGAGCGAGCGGGGAGGTTTCCTAGGAGTCAGGCGGTGTGACATCTCCTGGGAGGCAGCAAGCCTGCCTAGGGAGGCTTGGCTTTTGCTGGCATATTGGTCCTGAGACCAAGGCAGCCTCGAGACACATACCATGTTTACAAAAGGTTATTCAGTCTAGATTCTGCCAAAAGCCTGCACAATTAGAACAGAGGCCAGCAACTGAGATGAAATGACCTGCCTGCAACTACCACCCAGAAAAGGCTTCTCCCAATGGGCTTACTTCCCCAGGCCTGCTGACGCACTGACCTGCCAGAAGTGGGGTACAGAGCAGTGACAGGATTTGCTGGCAGGCTTTTGCTGTGTGCTATCATTAACACTTCTCACTTGGTGGGGTTCTGAGACCTGACCCAAGGTTGAGGACAAGGGGCGGGGACCCCACATGTGCTCTGTCAGACCCAAGAAAGAGGAGCACAGCTCTCACTTTTAAATTTTAATTAAAAAGTAATCATTTCATTTTATTAACAACACAAGAGTTCCAAAGAGGAAAAACAAACCACTATATAACACAAAGGTCAGAATATAAACTGCTGCCATTTGGGGGCCTTGAGTTCTCAAACCACTGCTCACCACGGCTCATCCACTGGCAGGCAGGGCATGGCCTAAGTCTCTGCTCTCCCTCCTTGCCAGGACCCCCCTCCAACACTTGACCCACAGGGCTCTAAGGAGCAGGCTGACCAGAGGGAGACAGCTTCCTTTGGCTCCATTCAGGGCATCATCCAGAGCAGAGCCCTCCCTCTAAACAACTCATTCTAGTTTACAAGTTATGAATGTAATCTGCACAGAGCACATGTCCAGTTAACCACAGTTTAACATCAAATGGTCCCTACCTCCTGTTGATCAGAAAATAGAACAATAGTCTATGACAACAAAAGCCTGGGTTTTTTTAGCAAACAGTTCAAAAGAATCCATTGAAAGATGAATGTCCAATGCCAGAGTCTAGCACCGCCTTTTCAGAGCTGACTTTATCCACCAGGTGCTGCTAGAGGTGCTGCTGGAGGGCAGTGGGCCACATTCACAGTTTGTGTCAAACTACTGGTGAGTGGAACTGTTCACATCGCTACAGCCTCCAATAAAATGGACAACAAACAAACCACATGGACTCCAAACCAGCTACCAATGCAGACAGAAGAGTGCTTTTCTCAGGCTGTCTGCTGTAACATTCCTCCCCAGTCCAGGGCAGCTGATGGGAGAGCAGAGCCTCCTACTTGTGATGGGCACAGTGGCACTGCCCACCAAGGCCACGCTTGCTCCTGTGAGGCAGACAAGAGCTCAGTTCTGGCTGATGTGCTGAGGTGGGAAGGCTTGGTAGGTTCAGAATGATCAAAGGCTGTGTCAATTGGCATGAGAAATGGTATTCCCAACTCAGTTATCTGGAGCTTGTTTCTTCCTTTTCTTCCCCAAATCCAGCAGGTAGGGTCTAGAGAAACTCCCATCAAGTAAAAACTGAGCTTAGCCACATGTGCTGCCAAAGCAACCCCAGAGATACTTATTTTCTACCAAAAACCAAAAGGGTACACCCCCGAATGCAGTATAAATTCTGATTCTGTTACATAAGAAGCAACAAAGCCTTGGGCAGATCAGGTGGTAGAAACTTGGGACATTTGATGTCATCTGGAGAGTGCAGAGAACATCCTCCAAACATCTCTACTTTGAATGAAGTGGGAGGTGGCCAGGGCAAGAGGGAACTGGGGACAGAGGAACAATTTAGTTTCAGTAATGCCTCTGGTAAGATCCCATGGGGGCCTGGGGCCGTCCCACCTGAGCTGCGGTTTGGCTCACCAGGTGGGAGAGAGCAGGGCCACTCTGGATCAAGGTGTCTAGAGCCTTCTGTACACTGGGATTGTCAAAGTTAATACCTGTGGAAGACACAGGCCTCTGGCTAACCATGTTGCTGGCAGGTGCCAGGCGACTGGAGGGCTGGCCAAAGAGCCCTTGAGAAGGAGCCCCAGGCCTGGGGCCCATGTTCCGAGCAGATCCTGCCGGTCCCAAAATGTTTGGAGGCTGATTGCCAGAGGCCTGTGGTCTTTGCTGAGGCTGGTTGGTTGCTGCTGTGGAAAAATTCTGGTTCTGGGTGCTTCCAGCAGCAACTGAGGGGGCTGCAGAGCTGCTATTGGCCGTCACCGTGCCACTATTGAAGAGGCTGAGGATTTTGGCCTGAAGCTCTTGCTGGGAGGTAGGGGGTGCAGCTGGAGTGGGTGTAGCAGAGGGGAGCACTTGGCCACTCTGGAGTGGTTGGGAGCTTGGCTGTGTCTTCAACGAGGCACCCGAGGCCGCCCCGAGTGGCTGGCGGGAAATCGGGCCTGGAAGACAGAAGAGGAGGGCATCTGGTTGAGAGTGCCCCCTGGGGGCAGGAGGCCTAGCAGCCAAGGGAAGAACAACAAATCACTAATCACATCAATCACACCACAGAGACAGACATCAGACATCAACTTCCATAGGGGACGCTTCATGGTATGCACTGTTTTTATGGCAAACATCCTAGTTCCCAGAGAAAACTGCTTGAAAAAATGTAAATAAAATAAAAATGGGGCATCCATCTTGGCTACCAGAGTCAGTAATACTAATCCACCACCACCCACAGTAAATAGAGATCAGACTCAGTACAAAACCTAGAGTTGATCAAGTTCATTACAAGATCAGTGTGGATTGCCCATGGGAGAAACCAATGGATGAGCTCATTTCCCTTACCCACCCCAAAGAGCCCTGGGCCTGTCACCCTCCCCACAGAGCCTGGGGATTAGAGAAATGCAGAGTCAGAACTTCACCTCGGCCCTGCCACGTAGCTCACCAGGCAGAGAGTCGGTGCTGCTCCTCATAAGCCGCTCCTTGCGCTCTCGCAGGTAGTTGATAATTTTGTCTGTCTCTTCAGCAGTGAGGTATCTGTTGTCTGCCAGCAGGTTGATGAGGCTCTGGATAGCTGGAGGGTGCCCCCCACGCCCTCCCTCCTCGGGGCCTCCACGCTCTCTTTCCTGCAGGATGGCTTCATCGGCCATCTTGGCTGCCTGTCGGGCAATCTCCTCACGTTCTTTCTCTCGACAGTCATTCTTGTAGCGCTCATAATTTCTGGCCACCAGCACCATGGCATCTGCCTGGGGCATGTTGCGATGCTCTGTAGGAGGGAATGACATGAGTGATTTTCTCCCATGACAGACTCAAGTGCCCACCTGCTGCACTCTGCCAAGCTTTTCCTAACCTCCAACAAGAATGAATGATTTCAGTGACAAGAAGCCTGGAGACTGGGAGTCAGGTGGGTCTTCAGGGAAATGAGAGGGCATCTTTGGTAGGGAACACATCTATGTATAGAGCTATTTCTTTGGGGGAAATTCCTAGATCACAGACCTGTAGTAAAAACCAAAGAGACATGACAGCCTCCCACAGATTCAAATGGACCATGTGGGGAATAACCACGGGAGGCAGGCCCAGCAGCTTCTAGACCAGCAGCAGGAGGCCAAAAAGCCCTCTGTAAAGCCTGGCTCTCCCCTGTGCTCCTCAGGACAGAGCTGGCCTACCGTTTTTTAATTCATCAGTTAAAAAAGTCATGGATTAAGATCGAATTGTGACCCTAAATAACCTCTTCTCACCAGCGGGCAGCAGGTTTTGCAGGGCGATGAGCAGACATCACAGAACCTTATGGAAACATCCTCACACATCCTAAGGACTACCTATGAATGCTGTAGCTATGAGTGGAACTGTGGGGCCGCTAGAGACCCTGAGAAAGGGGAAAGGGGAAGTCTGGGCTGTAAGGGCTACATACAGAGTGTCAGGTGATGCAGCAAGTTGCTTCAGAGATGAAAGAATCTGTCCTGGGCCACTAGAGGGACAGAGCTTTCTTCCTGTCCTCACAGCCCCTCTGCTCGCTTGTCCAGCACACTGACAAGCAGTCTATGACACACTCTGTCCCCCAAGAGAGCACTCTAAAAGCGCAGACTTTACTGCACTAGGAGCAGTCAGTGCCAGAGGCAACCTCACTGGGAAGCCAATGACTTCACAGTGGTGGCTTGAATTAGGATGCAATGGGTATATTTTACACTGTGGAAATCGGCAAATGCTGTAAATCACCCCTCCCTCATACTCCAGATCTGGTTGTTAAACAGTTATCAACACTTGTATAAACCTAGTGCCTAAGTAAGTAGACAGCAGGCTCACCTCCAGGGCACATAAGAACCCTACCACATTTGAGCTCAGATATTCAAGCCATTTGTTTAAAACTACTACTTATGAATAGGGCATAGAATTAACATGCTAGTGACTACCTCTGAGGTTTTGGCCTAGCTGGGACTTTTGTACCTTGTGGAGTTCCAAACATGATATTGACTGTACAGGAACGATGAATCTGGTGTTGTTGGGTGATGACAATAGCAAAAGGAGACCCTCCCCTGCTAACATCCTCCAATGCTTGTGACAGTGACACCTCTGTGTTGAGGAAGATCAAGTCCACAACCATGCCAAGGTCTCGTACCTTCCGCCCCACAGACTCAGCATAATCTCTGTAAGAACAAACAGGATCCAGGTGAGCACTCCCTGACCAAGTCTTAATCTGCGCACTGCTGGGCCCTGGCCAGTTCAGCTGCCTGTACTCCTACAGAGAACCCACTCTAGCCCACCTAATACCCTATTTAGACTTCAAGGATTCCAGGCTTCTACAACAGTTGTGACTTGTGCACGGACATATTTGAAGGTGCCAGTTGGACAGTATTTGTTATCCTCTCTGCCTCTCTATTCAAGACAGGGTCTTGCCAACAGACCAAGCTAACCTGTAGCTCACTATGTACAGCACGATGACCTTGAATTTACAGTGATCCTCCTGCCATTCTTTCTTGGGTGCTGGAATTCCAGGCATATTCCAACATGCCCGGCAGATACCCTTTTTTGGATTCTCTAGTCTAATGTCCTTCCTTAACACCAACTTGTTCCTAAGAGGTACAGGGTCTCATTCTAGCCCAGGCTGACCTGGAATTCACTATGTAGTCTCAGGGTCACCCCGAACTCAACCGCAATCCTCCTACCTCTGCCTACTGAGTGCTGGGATTAAAGGCATGCGCCACCATGCCCGGCTTAGAAAGATGGATTCTGATCCCAGGCCTAGTATTTGCCCCCCTGCCGCCCTGCAATAAAACTGAAATGTGGCTCAGCTCCTATGTTATCTCCTTGATGCTCCCTCAGTCCAAATTAAATCCCCAATATATTCCTCTTACAGGAATGATCCCTTACGTATTTATTTTTTTCATCTTTCCAAGCAGAAGGGGATCTGTGTTTGCTTGTTACTGTTACATACAGTCCAGGAATCTAGCTTCTACCACAAATAAAACTTGCTGAATGAAGCTGGGTGTGGTGGCGCATGCCTTTAATCCCAGCAGATAGGAGGATCACCATGAGTTCAGGGCCACCCTGAGACTACATAGTGAATACCAAGTCAGCCTGGGCTAGAGTGAGACTCTACCTTGAAAAACAAACAAACAAGAAACTTGCTGAATGAACATACATGTACTACAACTACTGTGAAGACTGAAAATAACTTATGCAAAGTACCCAGCATGGGATAGGACACAGTATGAGCTCAGAGAATGATAGCTACTTATACATCCAGAAAAAGCTAGCATGCCTGAACAAGGCAGCCCAGAACCTGTGAACTCTGCCTGCTACTTGGTGTTGCAACACCTATTTCCCTAGTCACTGCCTTGAAATTAGCTCTTTAACACCAAACTGCTGAACACATGAAGTTATTTACTAACTACCTGGGGAAGCAGAACACAGCTACTGCCAGGCCTGCAAGCTGAAGAGGTAGAAGAGAGTGGCATGATGAACTCTGGCCGGGATAACATGGTCACCTAGCATGTCTACAAGGTCAGGCTTCATTCTCATGTGTTTCCCAAAGTGATTAGGGATCCAAGGTTGGCCCATGAAGGGTGGGGGATCTATTATTGCTTTTCTTGACTAGAATCAACTCCTATTCCAACTCAGTTCACATGACTCTCCAAGGCTAATTCCACCTCTATCTCCAGGACATGCTGCATGACCCCAGCCAATTACAACAAAGTGACAGTATCAGGGATAGGAAAGTGAGCCAGCTCAGTCCAATGAACATCCCTGACTTCTAAGTTACATTCCATCGAGAACTGGAAAAGAGAAGACCTCTCATCAGTGGGTCAGTGTCATTCATTCTGGTTTTTTGTTTTTTTCTTCCCCAGATAGAAAACATGCATGAGAATGGGAGCAAAACCAAGGGAAACAGTGCTAAAATACAGAGAACAAGTCTTGACAACCAAGTCTGATCTTCATGTGGCTATGCCTGACCTTCTCACTCAAGCCAGTAGAAATTTCTCCCATTGGGCTTAAGATAGTTAAAATTGGGGTTTCTGTCACTTAACAGTTCAAAGAACTCTAGCTCATACTCATAGCTGTAGCAGAATCAGACCAACAGCGTCAGTGGGGAAGAGCTGCTACACAAGAACCTGACTTTCTTTTGGGACCCTTCTCTGTCCTAAAAAGAAATCTGCATAGGGTTCTTACTTAGTCTGTTTGTTGACCACAATAACAGAGCAATCCACAGGTCTTTCAGCATCAAAGCGCCGCTGGATTTCCTCAAAATACTGACGATAAAGCTCTTCTCTACGACGTTCCTCACGTTTCAAACGCTCTGCAAGATACCAGCAGGGAAAACTGATTTAAGGACTGTCCTTCTATAAGAAAAATCCACAGGATACAAATCTATCTAATAACAATAATAGTAATTATTATTTTTCTGCTCTTGTTTTAGGTCCATCTGGGCCACATGAAATCCTGCTTCAAAAACCATGAAATGAATCATTTAGTTAACTATTGCTCTGAATCTCAGTCAACACTGGGTACTGTTAATCTTTTTATTTCTGCCCACATGACAGAAAATATTTCATTATTATCCTAATGTGTATTTTATTGACTTTTGAAAAAAAAATAAAGTAATAAAGTTTTATAGAATAATCTTAGTGATTACAATTTTCTACCAAATTAAAAAATGAAGCCGGGCATGGTGGCGCACGCCTTTGATCCCAGCACTCGGGAGGCACAGGTATGAGGACTGCTATGAGTTCAAGACCACCCTGAAATTACAGAGTGAATTCCAGGTCAGACTGAGCCACAGTGAGACCCTACCTCAAAAAACAAAAACAAAAACAAAAAAAGAAGCTCCCCTTGTCAGACGTGGTGGCGCACACCTTTAATCCCAGAACTCGAGAGGCAGAGGTAGAAGGATTGCCGAGAGTTCGAGGCAAGACTACTTAGTGAATTCCAGACCAGCTTGGGGCTAGAATGAGACCCTACCTAGAAAAATCAAAAAACAACAAAAACCCCACAAACAGCTCAACTCCAATCCTTTGTTCACATCTCACTGCTAAAATTTCCCATTTCTTGTTGGATGACTGAAGATGATGGTGCTAATTTGCATTTTAGAAATTATTTTCAAGTTTAATGTTTTCCAAATATTAACAGGACTTCTGCATCCTCCCCCCACCCTCCAAAGTAGGGACTCACTGTAGCCCAGGCTGATTGGAGCTCATTCTGCAGTCTTAGGGGGGTCTTGATCCTCCTACCACTGCCTCCTGAGTGCTGGGACTAAAGGTGTGTACCACTATGCTTGGCTTCTATATCTTTTTTTTTTTTTTTTTTTTTTGGTTTTTCAAGGTAGGGTTTCACTCTAGCCCAGGCTGACCTGGAATTCACTGTAGTCTCAGGGTGGCCTTGAACTCACGGCGATCCTCCTACCTCTGCCTCCCGAGTGCTGGGATTAAAGGCGTGCACTACCACGCCTGGCTTATTATATTCGTTTTATGAATTGCCTGGCTGGCTAAGTCATCAGGCCCTCTGGCTGAGGTACAGGTTATCAGTGCAGCTTTCTTTTGTTAACAGTCTATCAGTAACAGCAATGCACTATTTCTGCTCTTTTACCTTTTGCACGAGACTGACTTTCTGGGCCAGGAGGGCCTCGACCATCAAAGCTGTCTCTGTACCGGTCAAAGTAAGAGTCATCCTTTCTCCTGCAGTAGTCATCCATCCGCAAGTATCGGTCATAAGAGCCTTCTCTCCTGAAACGTTAAGGAAAAGTTCACAAGTTACAACTCTATCCTATTGTGCAAAAATCAGATGTGGAGCCAGGCACGGTGACACACGCTTTAATCCCAGCACTTGGGAGGCAGAGGTAGGAGGATCACCATGAGTTCGACGCCACCCTGAGACCTCAGGTAAATTCCAGGTCAGCCTGGACTAGAGTGAAACCTTACCTCGAAAAACAAAAAAAATATATAAATAAAATTAAATTAAATTAAATCAATCAATCAATCAAAAAAATCATGTGGGGAATTCTTTCAGACCAAAGTCCCTATGAGTAAGGCCCAAGATTCTGGGACTAGACAAAGACTCACTGCTTATCATCTGTTTTAAAACAAAACAAAAACAAAAAACCAAAAAACTTTTTTTCCCCCACAGTTCTTTAAATGTTTTTATTTGCAAGCAGAGAGAGATAGAGAAGAGAGAGACAGACAGAATACGCATACAAGGGCTTCCAGCTACTACAAATGAACTCCAGATACATGTGCCACTTTGTGCATCTGGCTGTACATGGGTACTGGGGAATTGAACCTGAGTCCTTTGGCTTAGCCATTCTTCTAGCCTTTAGTTTTTGTTTTTATTGAGGTAGGGTGTTGTTCTCATCCAGGTTAACCTGGACTTCACTATGTAGTCTCAGGGTGACCTCTAATTCATGGCGATCCTCCTACTTCTGCCTGCTGGGATTAAAGGTGTGCACCACCACGCCCAGCTATGTCTGTGGCTTTGATTCAGTCAACTTGTCTCACAGAATGATGGGAGGGAGGCAGGGAATGGTACATAGAAAACTCCTAGAGCACCAAACGCAAAACCACTAATGGTCATTATTACTTCTGGAGAGCCACTTTATGGCCCAGCTCTCTTCCCTGTGCCCTTTAATAACAGTAACTTTTTGTTTGTTTTTTTCAAGGTAGGGTCTCACTCTAGCCCAGGTTGACATGGAACTCACTCTGCAGTCTCAGGCTGGCCTTGAACTCACAGAGATTCTCTTACCTCTGCATCCTAAGTGCAAGGATTAAAGCTGTGCACTACCATACCCAGCTGCCCCATGCTCTTTAAAAAATTATAGCAAAATACTTGCAATAATTTATCAATTTTTTTGTTGTTGTTTCACTTTTTCTTCCTTCCTTTCTTTTTTTTTTTTTTTTTCTTTTGAGGTAAGGTCTCACCCTGGCCCAAGCTGACCTGAAATTCACTATGGAGTCTCAGGGTGGCCTCGAAGTCACAGCAATCCTCCTACCTCTGCCTCCTGAGTGCTGGGATTAAAGGCGTGCGCCACCATACCCGGCTTGTTATTTTTCTTGAGGTAGGGTTTCATTCTAGCTTAGGCTGACCTGGAACTCACTCTGCAGTCAAAACTGACCTCGAACTCAAACAATCCTATCTCAGCTTTCCAAGATTGAGATTAAAGGTGTAAGCCAGCATGCCTGGCCCACTTTAACTTAAACTTTTAAAAAAAAATTGTACATATTTGTGTGTGTGTGTATGTATGTATGGGCATGCCAGGGTCTCTTGCTGCTGCAAAATGCACACCAAATGCATGCACTTTTTGCAACTGGCTATATGTAGATGATGGGGAATTAAACCTGGACCAACAGGCTGTGCCAGCAAGTGTCTTTAACCACTGAACCATATCCCCAGCCCTTCTAGGCAACCCCCCCCCCACGCACACTTTTTTTTTTTAATATTGCTCCAGCTGGTGTTAAACTTGTGCTGTAGCCAAGGCTGGCTTTGAGCTCCTGATTTTTCTGTTCTATCTTCCTAGTGTTGGAATCATAGGTATGCACACTACCTTACCTGGTCATTTTAACTTTTTTTCCCTTTTTGTCATTTTAACATTTTTGTTTTTGAGGCAGGGTCTCACTCTAGTCCAAAGTGATTTGGAACTCACTCTGTAGTCTCTGGCTGGCCTCGAAGTCATGGTGATCTTTCTAAGCCTCCCTAGTGTTGGAATTACAGGCATAGACCCAGCCATTTTGAGTAGTTTTTTTTTTTTTTTTTGGCTTGTTTTTATAAGGTAGGGTCTCATTAGCCCAGGCTAACCTAGAACTCACTCTGCAGTCCCAGGGTGGACTCAAGCTCACAATGTTTCTCCTACCTCTGCCTCTGAAGTACTGGGATTCAAAGGCATGCACCGTCATGCCTGGTCCATTTCAGCTGTTTGTAAGTGCATACCTCACTTGCACTATGGGTTACAACGTTGTGCGCCATTGTCAAATCTATTTCCAAAATTCTCATCGCCTCAAACAGAAATCCTACTTGTCAAGCAGTAGAAGCTCACCATTCCCCAGCTCGTCCTAGCCCTTGGCAATGTTTACTTTCTATGACTTTCCCCATTTCAGGTATTTCATATAAACAGACCTATCCAATATTTTTCTTGTGTCTGACTTACTTCACTTCACATTTTCTGAAGTCCAGCCATATCTTAGTTTTACAGGTGAATAATCTACATACAAGTTCTTAATCCATTCATCTGCTGATGGATATTTGGGTGCTTCTAGCTTCTCATTTGTAAGAATACTACTGCTATGCACATTCATATCTGATGATTCTTTTCAATCCTTCAAGTTTTTGATGAATTGCTAAACCATTTTCTACAGCTATGTATACCACTTTCTACTAGCACTGTATGAGGGACCCAATTTCTCCCAATTTTGCTAAACTTAGTTCTTTTCTGTGTCTTTTGGAAAAGTTTTAGAAGGATCCTAGTATGTATGAAGTGGAATCCCGCTGTGGCTTCATGTGCATTTCCCTGCAGTGTGCTGACACTGAACATCTCTTCGTGCACTGTCTCTCTGTAGATCTCCCTGTTCTTGCACTGCCAACCCCGTTTGTACTTCCCTTCTGGTTTACTTGTACAATGCTGTCTTTCACATGACACAGAGAGGTCCAGGCTCTCTTCAACTTAATTCACCAATCGTTCACACCAAACTTCCTGAACACTCTATTTACTACTTAACAGACTCTGGGAGTATTAAGGCTGACCTTACAGAGTTTCCAACGTGTTCACCAAAACCCATCTAAGAAAAGTTGTGGACAGAAAGGCAAACATCATAGCTTTGTGTGTACCTGTACACAGGGTCTCGAGAGTCCCTCATGTCTCTGTATCTGTCATACATGGGGTCCCGGTGATCTCGAAAATCTCGAGAGTCTCTTAGATCACGAAAGTCCCTAAAATCCCTCATGTCCCGAGCATCACGTATATTTCTGCTGTCTCTGTGATCCCGAATGTCTCTGCTGTCTCTGTGGTCCCGCAAATCTCGAGGGTCTCGGCTATCCCGGGCATCCCGACCATTTCTGCCATCCCTGGATTCTCTCCTTGGACTTCCTCGAATTGGAGATCGGTCACGCCTTGTATCTCGACTGTCTCCAAAGCCATACGGATCCCTGTGGAAGGTAGCAAGAACATGCTAAGACAAAGAAACTGAAGATAGACAATCTTTTGGCTCTTTAAAGAAAGGCCTCACCCTTCAAGTATTCTCACAAAACAGCACTCAAACAGTGAGAGAGCATGACTAAAACTCTTAAGTAAACAGTCATCCATTGTGTCAGCAAATAAAGTCTAAAAGGTTTTAGAATCTTAAATGATTTCATCAAAGGGAAATTACGTGACCAACAGTCAAAGGTTTTGACCAGGCTAGTAGTATTCACCAGGTTTCGGGTAATAATTAGTATTTCTTACACATGCCAAACAGTCTTCTCAGTTTCAAAAAATTTTCAAAATGAAAATGCCTTTCCCGTAAAATCTATTTTCTTCCACCAGATATGCCTGAAAGAGACTTTACAAGTGGCTGAAGTTGGGGGGTGAATGACACAGTAAGGACCAAGGCTCATGAAGAAAAAAGAGTAAATTGTTCATCCCTTGTAGAAGCCAGCCCCACCCTTCAAGGACTTTCTCTAAAACACAGCTCTGAAAACTGAGCATGACTAAAAATCTAAGGATAATCATCCATCTGTCACCCTGCTGAGGCAACCTTATACAACATAATCAAAGGAATCATTTTTAAAGTACAGAACACCACTTAGAGGATGTAGCAGGGTCATCAAATCACAGAAACAAAGCAAACACAACTTGATATGTATGTACAATGTCTTGCTGAGCTGTTGAGTACTCGTCCCTCTCAATCAAAGGGCTCATGTAGAATTCTATCTCCTCCTTTTTTCCATCTTTATTTGTGTGCATGTGTATATAAGTAGGGGCACATCAAGGCACCTTGCCACTGCAAATTAATACCAGATGATCATGCCACTTTTTGCACCTGGCTTATGTGGATAACTTGGGAATTGAACTGGGGTAGGGAGTTGAACAGGATGACCTGGAACTCACTCTGTGTAGTTCCAGACTAACCTCGAACCCACAGTAACCCTCCTACCTTAGCTTCTGAGTGTTGGGACTACCACATCTGGTGATTTTTTTTTGGGGGGGGGGTTCAAGGTAGGGTCTCGCTCTAGCCCAGGCTGACCTCTGCCTCCTAAGTGCTGGGATTAAAAGCATGTGCCACCATGCCAGGAATTTTTTTGTGTTTTAGAGTTTGAAGTCAAGAGATATGTTTACCTTTCTTTGACTCAATATAGTTCAAGAGGCATTTTACCCTACTGAAAACTTATTCCTAACATACTTAAAATTAAAAATTTCCTATTCCAACCCAATCAGTTACATCCCAGACTTTTTCCTGTCTGTCCAAATTAATCTTTCCAATTACTACAGTTTAAGTTCTTTTAAAAGTTAACTTTAACTCTTTCTTTCCAATTCAATTGTGTATTTTTCTGTGCATTCCCTTCAGGTTTGTAAGTCCAATGTAAGTTCTTATTTCTTTTAAAAAATATTTTTATGTATTTATTAGAGACACGGGGGGGGGATGGGCATGCCAGGGCCTCTAGCTCCTGCAAACAAACTCCAGATGCATGCGCCACCATGTGCATCTGGCTTACATGGGACCTGGAGAATTGAACCTGGGTCCTTAAGCTTCACAGGCATGCACCTTAACTGCTAAGCCATCTCTCCAGCCTGCGTGCTCTAATTTCTATACTGACAGTATGAATTTCCAAAAAAAAAAATAATAATCTGCTGGATTTTAATTCATTCAACATATAAGTGCTGGGTATGGTGGCGCATGCCTTTAATTCCAGCACTTGGGAGGCAGAGGTAGGAGGACTGCCATGAGTTCAAGGACCCCCTGAGACTACACAGTGAATTCTAGGTCAGCCTGGGCTAGAGCGAGACCCTGCCTCGAAACCACCACTTCCCCCCCCCAAAAAAAAACCCACATAAGTACCACACTAAAATGCCTGTTTCTTCCAGCTGCCAGTTTCAACCTGCTGTACTTGACACCCTGGATTAGCCCTCCCTATAAATCTGCACCATTACAATCATCTCAGTTTCCTGGTTCAACCTCATCAGTTCTACTTATATTGTTCTCATGCTGTTATTTATAAGGCATCTCTCTGTTTTGTTTACTACAACCTCTGTACTTGCAGTATTTTTCCTAGACTAATCTAAGTACCATTCAATCCTCACAGAGAAGTCAGTCCATGTCTCTTGTCTTCTAGGAAATTTTCTCAACCCTTTCTACTACCAGTTTTCTCTCTATTCAACTCTAAAAGCACTTTCCTAACTCATCTTGACCTTTTTTTTTTCCCAGTGTCTGACCCACTTTAAAGATTACATCCACCACAGTAACCCTGTTCAGAACTCTTGTAATTCCCTAGCAAACAAGCTCCTCCCCCAATCCTTCTTTTCCATTTCAGGACATAATATACCAGACAATCAGTTGTTCAGGATATTGTCATTCACTCTTCTAACCACATTTCCAAATTCTGTTAATATTTTCTCTGGAATTGGTCTAGTTCATCTCACTTTACACCCATGAACATCATTAAATGCCAACCTTCATTTCTGCTCTCACCTCTTCTAGCTTTCCTCCACAAAGGTCCATCTGAAGCAAACATTTAGGTTCCTATCTTCTCCAGTCTTTTTTTTTTTTTTTTTCTCATCGAGGCAAGCACAACAGACTGCCCTTGTTTAAAATGTGAGAGTGGGTTAGGTGTGGTGGCGCACTCCTTTAATCCCAGCACTTGGGAGGCAGAGGTAGGAGGATTACTGTGAGTTTGAGGCTACCCTGAGACTACATAGTGAATTCCAGGTCAGCCTGAGCTAGAATAAGACCCTACCTCAGAAAAAAAAGAAAATGAGAGAGAGAATTGGTACTCTAGGGCCTACAGCCACTGTAATCCAACTCCAGACGTGTGTGCTCCTTGTGCACATGTATGGCCTTGTGTCACTATGAATCTGGCTTACATGGGACCTGGAGGATCAAACCTGAGTCCTTAGGCTTCACAGGCAAGCGCCTTAACTGATAAACCATCTCTCCAGCCCTCTTGCATCTTTTTCCCTAGTTCACTGCTTCCTTTCCCTGCAGCCAGCACTGATCTTTCTGGATCCTGCCACCTGTGCAGCAGGAATGGACCCACATTCTTCTCCAGGTTTCAGCACAGATACAAAAATATCCCTCATTTGCTGATTCTGGTTTCTCCTTTTTCCTTTTTTTGGTATGTCCTGGATAGGTTCCCATATCCCAGGCTAGTTTGGAGCTCAAGGAAGGAGGACTGTTACAAGTTCCAGGCCAGCCTGGGTTACACAGTGAGTACCAGACCAACTAGAGCTACAGAACAGGACTCTGTCTCAAAAATTAAAACAAAAGCCAGGCGTGGTGGCGCATGCCTTTAATCCCAGCACTTGGGAGGCAGAGGTAGGAGGATCACCGTGAGTTTGAGGCCACCCTGAGACTCCATAGTGAATTCCAGGGCAGCTTGGACTAGAATGAGATCCTACCTTGAACCCCCCCCCCCAAAAAAAAAAATTAAAACAAATACTACAAAATTTTCAGTGCCAGGGATGGGATACCTTCCAGTAAGTTGTTGGCCAGGGAGGTCCCTGATGCCCCCAAAACATTATAGGCCATTGGCGAGGTCCTTGGTTTTCCACCAGGAATAGATGGCAAGACCCTATTGCTGAAGACTCCACATACTTGGGCTGCAAGGCCACTGAGAAATCCTACTGGAACTGAGTTGATAACCTCCTCCATGTAGACCAGCTGACAGAAAGCTGGAAGAAGCCATTCTGCATGCAGTTCAATGGGAGAAAGAGAAATCACCACCAGTGAAGATAGATACTCAACAGTGGACATTGCAAACCTTATATTTGGCCAGCCAAGCCAAATGAGCCAATGGGTGCAATAGTGGCACGTCTGTCATGGTGGAAACCAACTGCCCTCTAATTGGATTGGAGGCCCACTCCATGGGAGGGAATACATCCCTGATACTGAAAACCTACAACAGGGGTAGTCATGAGCCATGGGGTTGTGTAAACGTCTGCTGCTGTCTGACTAAATGTATTTACTATGTTCATCAAACTGCCCAGTAAGCTCTTCTCTTCATGTTCATACCCTTATATTAATGCTACTCTCACTTTTGGTAGAGAATCTTCTCTTTTCAGATGGCAGTGACCTTGGGATGACTCAGAAAGTACCAAGGTGGTGGAAGAAGTGACAGAGGAGTGCTCAGCACTGCAATTCTTCTATCGCACCTTCCAAGGCTCAGGGTCCATTGAGGAAGAGGTGGCAGAAAGAATGTAAGAGGCAAAATAAGGGTAGGACTCCTTACAACGTGCTCCCCACAGACACAAAATGGCCTGGATACCCATGACCTCACAGTGCCTGATACTACCTACAAAAGACCATCATAATAGGAGGAAAAGATCATGACATCAAAATAAATGCAAGACTGACTGAGAGGGGAAGGAGATATGACGGAGAATGGAGTTTCAAAGGGGAAAAACGGGGGAGGGAAGGCATTACCATGGGATATTGTTTACAATCATGGAAGTTGTTAATAAAAAATAAATTAATTTAAAAAATATGAAAAAAAATTAAAACAAAACAGGGGCTGGAGGGATGGCTTAGCGTTTAAGGCACTTGCCTACAAAGCCCGAGGACCTATGTTCAATTCCCCAGGACCCAGATGCACAAGGGGGTGCATGTGTCGAGTTCATTTGCAGTGGCTGGAAGCCCTGGCACACCCATTCTCACTCCCACTCTACGACTCTAGTAAATAAATAATAAATTTTTAATAATTTTATTTATTTAAATTTTATTTATGTTTATGATTTATTAAAATTATTTAATAAAAATTAAAACAACAAAAAAAGTCTCTAAATTTTTGAGGGGTGGTATTGGGGATTTAAGTCAAGACCTTGTGTATGTTAAGCAGGTACTCTAATACTGAGGCTATATCCTTAGCCACCCTCCCTACAACTTCTTTGTATTTTCTTTTTTTACATGTGTGTATATATGCACATGAGTATAGGCTGTAAGCTGACTATCCTCCTAAGTCTCTACCCACATTTATTGAGACACAGGCTCTTCTTGAACCTAGAGCTCACTGATTTGAATTAGACAAACTAGCCAACAAGCCCTAAGGCCCTGTCTGTCTCTGTCACCCCAGTGCTGGGATTACAGGCATGTATCATTACACCCAGCATGTTATGTGGGTTCTGGGGATCTAAACTCAGGTCCTCATTATTGCGCAGCAAGCTCATTGGAGACTGCAAGCTCTACAAGGACATCAGTTTGAGTCTGCACTATAAATGTATCATGTAAAACTATGTCTGGCAGATGCTCTATAAACACGCTGAATGGAACTTGTTTCTGCACATATGCTTGGCGACTAAACTTATCAAACTGTCCTGTCCTGCCTAACATTTCAGTCAATAAACTACATGTGTAACAGACAGCCTATAGGATTGTATCACCTAATCACACGGTAGCCAAGTGAGTACATGATGCTGCTTCCAAAACATTCTTATTATTCCACATTCTGTTTCTATGAAACTTTGTTGTGTTTCACTCATACATACATACGTTTATTTTGAGATGAGGGATTTGTTACATTGCCCGAGTTGTTCTTAAACTTCCTGACTCAAGAAATCTGCCTTAGCTTCCAGAGTGGTTGGCACTACAGGCGTGCTACCTATTTCAAGTGTACCAGTACTCTTAGGTTTGGAGGAGCAAACATACGGTGGACCAGGTAACTTATAAGAACTAAACATTAGTTATTATCAGAACCAAATGTAGACTAACCAAATAGTTTCAAGCTTCCCCATTATTTCACCAAACCCTCCTAACATATGCAGTAGCTGATATAAAACACAATGTGGGCAAATAGTCAGGATCCAATAGGAAGTGACAACTGTAAAGTATCTTTGGATTATTAATGATCGGCGGATAAATCTGCCTTGGGGAGCGATTAGAAGTAGTCATTAGAGGAGGAATCAGATTTCAAGTGTTCTTGGCAATCAGGACTGAAATATCATGAGCCTGACAAGACCATAGACCACACACAAATACAAATCCTCAGGCTGGTAGAACCGTGGGTAAGAACACTATGTCACAGCATGTGTTCACAGCCTTAGGACAATTATAAATGCTGTATTTGGTTCTCACTTTTACTTTTATTTATTTATTTTTTTGTGGTGCTCATACATGCTAGGCAGGTACTCCATCACTAGTATACATCCCTAACCCCTTGATTCCCATTCTTTTGACTCTACTGAAGAATCTTAACCTGTCAGTCTATCTCTGCAGGTTGAGTATAATCCAGTTTTCATAGTCTGGGGTCCATGCTTCCAGTATGACACAGCAACCCCCCCTTCAAAAAATCTAAAGTCCATGTTCAACAAACTAAACTACTAATTCTCTTTTGGATACAAATGTAGAAGAGGTGATATTCACAAGGGGAAACAGAACCAAAGGAGCGGTGGAAGCAGGGATGGAGAGAGTAATTCTCCAAAACGATAAATAAAGCTCTTTCCCTTCTCCAGAAGATAAGCAGCATGGCACACTGTTATTCTGCTGGAGACAAAAACAAAACAAAAAAGCCTTTTAGGGTCAATTTAAGACCCAAACAAAAAACTCCACAAAACAAGAGGACTCCTGTTTCTGGTTCCACCGCTTTTCAAAACAAGAACACAGTTAACAAAAGAGTGGCACTGTGTTCAGGTTTCTGAGTGAGGGAAGGACAAAGCCTGCTGCGTGAAGCTTGACCTCAGACGGTTAAGTAGGCTACAAGCAGGTTTCTGGAGCACAATAAGGTTCACAATACTGTGGCACAGCACCAGAGGTATCCCACACAGGCCAGATCAATGCAGCTTACCCTCAAATACTGTCACTAGAGACTAAAAAGAAATTGAACACAGCAGTTACATAAATAAATATCAGCACCAGAGTCCACATACTAAAATAGTTGGTAGACACAAGTAAAATTTTGTGGTATGTTCTTTATCTACTCATCAGTGGGAAAAGAGGCAGATTCTTTGTTTTGAGCCACTCATACCGCTGGGAAACATTCTCAAGGGAAGGTAGGGGTAGGAAGGGAAAAACATGGCTCTAATGGCAAGTGATACACTTCTGGCTGACATGCTTCGCTTGCTGCAGGCTACAGGAGCTTGTGGAACTCTAGGCAGTCGAGAGTCCAGGAGAACTGACAGATGGTCATCTCAGGAGACTGTGACATACTTGAGCTGTTCTTTAGGCAAGCCTGAAACTTCATATCCAGGGTGATGCTCTTTGGCTTTGGCTGTATGGAAGGTCCATGTCTTTTTCTTTTCTACGGAGGTCAGCATCTCCTTTTTTCCTTTGTGTTGGTTCACTGGAGTATTTTCACTGCTTTTTTTGACCCTGAGAAAAATCTTTCATCTGCTCTTCAAACTTCTGTCACAGATACTGCCCAAAGACATTACCTAAATGGCTGGCTATATGATGCTGATCCCCCAACATGACGACTCCATGTGGTTAGAAAGAAAACACTTGTGCAGAGTTTTGCTATTAGATGCAGGTAGGGTATTGGGGTGCAGTGTGCAACGAGGTTCATACCTCACAGATTCAATATGCCTGTGCTTTTCCCTAGGAAGGATGCAGATTTTCCCAAACAGATATGCCTTTTCTGTTGGTAGAGAGGACAATTGCAGAGAACTGATGACTTTTCTTTGTGTTAGTAAAGAGGTAAATCATAGCCTAGAATCTTTAACCATGAGACCATCTAAAGAAACAATTATCACAGGAATTAAGGGGCCTGTGAACAAATAGAAAGCACTTCAGGTCATACAGAAACTTGTCCACAGCCAGGATCCTGCCGATGAGCTAATCACCAGTGACTCACCAGTAGTACCACATGAATATCTTTCACAAATATATGGGGGAATCTTCTGTAGAGCTTTTAATGTGGAAAAGTTAATTCTTATTTAGGTCACATTGACAGGGTTTAGGAAAAAAGTCCTCAAACACTTGGAGGCCAAGTCTGCGTAGGGATATGCTCCAAGATTTGGTTTTCCAAAGTGCACTGAAGATGAAAACTGAGAATATTTAAGGCAGAAATGTATCAGGATCCACAAAAGAATCCGTGCCTATCTATCAATATTAGACAACTTATACAATAATTATACAATGTACTCAAAGGAGTTCAAGAAAAAGGCCTAAGGGCTAAATAATAAGAATTCAGGCAAAAGTGTGATCATGAGTAGGGATCCCTCATGCAGAGTTCTGTGCTAGACTGACCCAATAGTGTCAGAATTATACCTTGACAGCTGGAGTCATTAGGGAGGCATATTACTGAACACAGAGCAAAGCCAGCAGAATTGTGGTTTACATAGACATTTGAAGGGGTGATAATCCTGTGAAAACTCCCAAAGATATTAAGTATCTTGATAATCAAGGATAAGTCCAGCAAAATGAGGTATTATGAAGGTCTTACCAGCATGCTTAAAAGCAATTGCCATAGGTAAAGTAGACAGCATGAGGGTACAATGTAAAAAAAATAGGTCTTGGACTCAGTGTCTTCCCCCACCTCCCCACCCAAAACAATCTATCTCCTGTGCCGGAGGCACACAGAATGCTCAGGACTGCCAAATGAAGGCAGTTCAGTTGATGTACATTTGGAATTACCCCAAGGCTTTGACTACAAGGATGTATCAAAGGGAGAGGGAGCTAGTATTCACCCTCAAAGAAATCATTAATCTGTTTCAGATTTTTTTTTTTTTTTGGTTTGTTTGTTTTCTGAAGGAGGGTCTCACTCTAGCCCAGGCTTAACTGGAATTCACTATGTTGTCTCAGGATGGCCTCGAACTCACTACAATTCTCCTATCTCTGCTGGAATTAAAGGCATGCATCACCATGCTCAGCTGTCTCAGGTTAATCACTCATTTACCTTGCCTATACCTTGCAATTTACTTTTATTCTATTGGTATATTTAAGAGAAAAGGCAGAATCAGGGCAATGAGCAAAATGTTAGTGCTTTATTTTGAATAGTGCTTAATTTGCCTGGACTTTTCCTTTTTACAACTTTTGACAACTTCCATAACGCCTGTATTTCTTTTAAAGGTAAAAATCTAGAATTCTTCAGAGTTTACAAGAGGATCAGATCAAATTTTATTTATTTTTTTTGTTTTTGTTTTTTTGAGGTAGGGTCTCACTCAAGCCCAGGCTGACTTGGAATTCACTCAGTAGTTTTAAGGTGGCCTTGTACTCACGGTAATCCTCCTACCTCTGCCTCCTGAGTGCTGGAATTAAAGATAGACTTATTGAACATGACTATCCTTTGTTGAAATAAGCATGACTGTGTGGCAGTTCACCATGTTAAATAACATGTTAAGGAAACTGTTGGCTGAACTTAATTAGCTTTGCCATCCCTCCTATTTTTTTGTAAATAAAGCAGGAAGCCACTGTTCCATCTGCATCCAAATGATCTCATTTTAGAACTTAGTCTGAAGAAGGTGATATTTTTTAAAGGTAGTAAAGGTGCTTGCTTGTGGAAAGGCTATCATTAAAAGAGACAAAGCATCAAGTTCCTTTGTTCCTTGCAGATGAAATTATGTAGTTGCATTTATGTTGGAATGAGATTAATTTCATTCCATTAATTTAATGCCCTGGCAACAGCTACATTGGGTTCCAACCAACGGAGTTGATAATTTCTCCAAAACTTCAGTCTGTTGAACGTCTATAATCAACTAGAAATATCAAGAGCATCAGGCTAAATACCATTATCAGATGATATAATACCTTTCCAGTCTATAACAGAATCAAGAGCTACTCTTTATTCTATAAAGTGTGTGTACTTGTACACAAACAAAACTACTACTTAGAGATCACAAGCATACAAGGATAACAGAGAGAGAGATTCTTCCACTGGAGGCCATGTCTTGATAGTTACAAATTCTATACTCCTCTTAAGTCACTTAGTTGAGAAAAATACACACTGACACTCTGCAAATTAGACACATGTCTTCTCAAGCCATTTGACAACTTTATCTTCATTGGAAGCCCCATAATTCAGAGCACTAGATGCAAACACTTAGCTTCCCATCTGTTTACTGGACAATGAGGAACATTAAAGATGGTGTTGCCTTATACCTGCAGCACAGTTAGATACAGCCTCGAGGAAGCCGATTATCATACCGATTTATTTGTTGCTCAGGCTACTCACATATACCTACAAGTCAACCAGCATGGTATTTATCTGCAAGTCACAGGCATTATTCATGGTGTTAACTAAGGAGACAAAGTAACAATCTATGTACAAATGTCCACTTCTGCAGTAAACCAATGGATAGCGAGGGCATCCATTTAACAGTTACGGAACAGTTGTAGTTGTGGTATTGGATTCAACTCCTCTGTATAGACAGATGGAGAAAGAATCCAATTGCAACCAGCAGTACTATCTTGTCCCTACTGTCTGCATGAACTATGCAGAGTAGGCATGAAATTTATTTTTAGTAAATCCCTTTACAGTCAAGTGGGGTATAGACACAAAACATACAGCAGCCATTCTTTCCTGTAAGTAGGCAACAAAATATACAGGTGGTTTTGCTGAAAAGGAGGACAGTCATATTAGGTATAAGTGCTGTCAGCTGGTCCCCCTAGATCCTGGGGGTTCATTGTGTTTGGCAGTATTCATTAACTGGAGGGAATATAATTTATTGTGGGGTGGAGCATAGGTATGTAGTTTCTGTGGAAATTTCACATGCCTTTTGCAAAGGCAAAATCCAGAGCATGCTTTTGAACCGTGAAGCGACATCAGATATGAAATCTGTCAGCATTCCACACAAAACTGCACACACTGCATCCCATTTGTATGCTGCTATGGGACCAAAGTTTGGACACAATCTCATCTTTGCTGTAAATTGTAACATTAGTAAAAGTCTTCCTTGAGTGAAGGGACCAGCTTAGTTTGCATCTTGAGGGTACATACCAGGTCTGTTTTGTGTACACTGCAAGGAAGAATATATTGGGGAAATGCCTTCTATTTCCAGGAAAGCTCAGAAAAAAGGGAGACTTTCAGAGGTGGAGTATTTTGCCCTTTTTATTTTCCCTCAGACAGGTAACCCAGACATGCGATCACTCGGGTCTCAGCACAGGCACAGCAGCAAGCTCTTAAGTAGCTCTCTCCGAAAACCTGAGTCAACATCTGGACCAGTAGCCATTTGCAACGAAGAGTCAACTCTGATGCCTGCTGCAATACAGCATGGCACACACCAACGACCCCGGGCCCTCCTCCTGCTGCTGTGGAGGCTCCCTTTGACACGCGAGCTGGGGAAAGACAGAGGGTTATCCTCTTCCAATTGCCTGCAACTCATGTTGCAAGCTGAACTTGCTGGGTTTGTCACTGAAAACACAAAGCTTCCTCTGGATCTCCTGATGTATGATTTTAAAAAGTAGCAAGGCCCTTCACACAAGGTTCTCGTTCTTATTTGCTTGAGTGTTTCTGATTTGTTGGGGGAGGGGGGAGGAAAAGACCCTTGATGTATGACGTTGGGCTTAACTCCCCAGAGCCCAACTCTCCCAAAGGAACTCACTGCTTCAGGGTACTTTACCTTCGTGTGGGGCTGGGTCTTGATGGAGCCGTATTCATATTTCTTCTTTCCGCTGCCTTATTAATATCTGAAAAGAATAATCAACCCATCTGTTCAATGCTACGGAATAAAAACAAGATCATCAGCACATTTTAAATGAAAGCAACAAGAAAACTACAATGGCAATCAGATGGGGTAAGAAAACCATTCAGCAGAGACAGAGACTGTCGCTTGGGTGATTTTTATTAAGTTAAGGCAGTACATTGTCATGAGTTTGTAGGTAAAAAATGTTCCTCTGTTTTGCAGCTAACACATAAGGTGTAAAACTGATGATGTCAATGTTTAAGCACTCTTCCCAGCCCTGAACTAACATCCCCCATCTGAAGGGAAAAGGTTGTTTGTCAGTTATGACTTTTTTTTTTTTTCCTGTCTTTCTGTTGTCAGGGTGAAAAAGGCAAGGAGTTTAGAGGATACATAATTCGAATTTTTGTTACAAATCAGTAAGAGTTGGAATCCATTGTCTCAACACTCCCAATAGTCCATGAAGCAGGACCTTCTTTTAGCATACCTTGCAATAGATAGAATCTTCCAGAATGAGATTTAGGAAAAAGTAATTTCTTTTTGTAATCCAAGAATATGGTATGTTAACATATATAAGCTAAGAATAAGAATTGGCATTGATAGGAGAATAGGTAAGAAAACACTCCTCATAAGAAGTTTTCATCTAGAGAGGTTGGCATGTTCAACTGAATAAGGGAATATAAGAGAATCTTACAAGCTTGCAAGACAAGCCAATGTATACTGTTTTACTATCAACAAAATACTTTATAAAACTAAAGTGAATAAAATATATCTTAAGAAATAATTTAAAGAAATACACCAGTCTATGCCCCAAAATCACACTTGACAATTTTATATAAATAAGTGCATGCATGCATTACTTTCATACTTCAGATGAAGAAATAAACAGCTTCCTACTGCAGTGTGGTTTTATTCCTCTTGTTCCACATTCAGCAATTAACAACTCCATAGCTAATGACTCAGATGGTATTAAAACTCACATAATTAGAATGCTTTAAAATAGTAATTATGTATTTTAAAAACCCCAAGAAGTTTGCTACCATGTGAAGGACCACAGCAAAACAAGAAACTTATAGTCTGGCATAGACTTTACCCTGCTATGCTGCCAACTTTTAAGTTCTTGTTCAGGTGAGAATGATCTACAATTCCGTTTTAAATCAGAAGTCTGGGCTGGAGAGATGGCTTAGCAGTTAAGGCACTTGCCTACAAAGTCTAAGGACCCAGGTTCTATTCTCCAGGTCCCATGTAAGCCAGATACACAAGGTGGTGCATGCGTTTGGAGTTCATTTTCAGTGGCTAGAGGCCCTGGTGCACCCATTCTCTCTCTCTCTCTCTCTCTCTAATTAGAAAAAAAAGACCTTAAGTCATGTCTCTATTCCAGACATGTGCAACATTTTGTACACATGTGTGACCTTGCGCACTTGTGTCACCTTGTGCACCTGGCTTATGTGGGATCTGGAGAATAGACCATGGGTCCTTAGCCTTCACAGACAAGCGTCTTAACCACTAAGCCATCTCTCCAGTCCTGTTTTTGTGCATTTTTGACAAAATGTAAGATAATATAATTCTCAATAGCTAAAGAAGTCTATTTTACCTAGGTTTTCCTTACCTTTTCAATTTAGCAGACACAGGGTATGATCCAATTTCTTTAAAAAAGTCAACAACTTTTTGTACATAAGGTTTGGCCAGTAATATCTGGCACAGTATTGGTAGTGCAGATTGTAGTAGTTACAATTTATAACTCTTAAAGTTTACAAATGTTGAAGTTACACGTTACATAACGACATGTATTACAGTGATAGCTGATTCTTTTCCTTGTAATTATCAATACCAGCTCAGGTTTGAAAAGGACTAACTGAACAAATCTGCTCCACTTTGCACCACTTTCTAATATAGAATAGCTAAGATTCAGAGAGAAATATAATGCCTTTGACTATTTACATAGATTTTAAAGTATCACCGAAATATACTGGGTGTGTGTATATAAAATTTTCTCTTAACTATCATGTCATCAACACAATATATATTATTATATGGTCTTGTGAAAAAAAAGTCATCCAAAATTTTACTAGAGCTGGCAAGCATTTATTTAAGAGTATAATATATACAGTACTACTTTTTTTTTTTTTTAAGATCAAGCTGCCTTGAACTTGTGATCCTCCTGCCTCAGCCTCTGGATTCTGGGATTACAGGCATGTGCCACCACCCTGTGCTCCTTTTGATACAACTCTAATTGGTAAATGTACATTAACAGCATGCTATGATTTGTCCTCTGCATACGAAAATGAGTGATACTGTGTTCATTCTCTGAGCGTGATAGTGGGCTGAGATCAAAGCCATCATGTATTAGGTAACTTTGATGCAATCAACTGGCTCCAGATGGGAAGGAGACAGTCTACTTTTGAGCTGTTAGTTGGTTTTTTTTTTTTAATTTTGCAATTGAAAGGTTAAAGACCATTCAAAATTAAATGTTCAAGTTGTTTTTAACTTTACTTACTTCGCGGCATTCACTTTCATTGAGCAATCCAAAGCAATTACATATTTGGATAGTGTGGCTTATGTTTCCTTTGTAAGAAAGAGTACTTTCAGACTACTTTCTTTCTCCCCTCCCCTCCCCTTCCTTCCCTCTTTTAAGACAAGGTTTCAATACTGTAGTCCAGACTTGCCTGGAACGTACTAGATGTACAGCCCATGCAGACTCCAAATTCAAGACAGTCTTCCTGCCTTAGTCTCCCAAGTGCTGGGATGACAGGTTTGGGCCATGCCCAGGTTTTTGGTTGTTTTCTTTCTTTCTTTCTTTGGAGGGGGGATACTTGAGATGGAACTCAGGGCCTTGTGTATGGTAGGCAAGCTTTCTGCCCTGAGCTACAACCCCAACCCGAACTGTTTATCTTAGAGGGCAGCACACTTTTAGCGTGGTATGTCAAGTGTTTGACTCTTCACCTTTGAGAACTCCTAACACTTTATCCTGGCTGAGATGTGGGAAAATGACACTTGACTGTGTTTGGGTAGGCATTTCATCTGTTAAGAAGACTGCCCAGCTAAAGCAAGGTCAGGTTTTCACTCATCATTGTGAAAACACAACCAGTAACATGAATCCTCTCAAAATCTTAACACATGCAAAAAGAACTTTTGGAAAACTGAAGTATAAGGTTTATTAAACAAGTGATTTTTTGAAAATGCACATGTTACTCGTAAAGGAGCTTTAGTATTAATCAGATTATTTTCTTCCGGAATCTTCAGAGAGCTATATAATCAACAAGGAAATAGATATGAATTTAACATAAAGGAACATAACATAATTTGGCTGTTTCTGGATGTCGGATGGAAAGAAGTCAGTAAAAGTGGCAAACTGGGAATTAAGTAGAAGAAAGGGTGCTAGGGTGCTGCTTCCCACTTCTGCTACACTTGATCCGGGTCAGATGGTTTTACAACCCATTCACTCTCTCGGTGTCTTCTCCACTTTAACTTGAGTGGTACTTCCATAGTTTGGCAATGATAAAAGCAATGTAAATGTCATTCACAACCATCACCATCACAGTAAGATATATAACCTTGGTGTGAACATCTAGATTTCCAAGTGGTCTTCTAAAAACTTTTAAAGTTAAAAGCACTTAATAATTTTTAAGTCAAGAAAACCAACTCAAGGGACTTACATAAAAAGAAAAACTAGGAAAGTAATTTAGAAAACATGATATGCATGAAATGGAAGAGCTGTTTTAAGCCATAAAAGCATTGGTGAAGAACTCCCAAAAGATAACATAATATTCAATCTACAATTTTAGTGTAGACTAATGTTGGACAGGGTTCAGATTGGTCACCGAATGTCACAAATTAAAAAAAAAAAGTTTCATTCACAGTACCAAGAATGCTTTGTTCTAGCTATTTTATAAATATTATTTTTTTTTTATTTGAGACAGAGAGAAAGAGAGAGAGAGGCAGGTATACACAGAGAGAGAATGGTGCCAGGGGCTCCAGCCACTCAAATGAACTCTAGATACACGTGGCACCTTGTGCATCTGGCTTTACACGGGCACTGGGGAATTGAACCTGGGTCCTTAGGCTTTGCAGGCAAACACTTAACTGCTAAGCCATCACTCTACCCCACTAGCTATTTTTTAAAGTAGATCATTACAAAACAACTCTTCATAAAATCCAAATTTTATACATCATACGAAGGGGCAGGAGGACATGTTGCGTCCACATTCTCTCTTTCTACTTGTAAGTAAACTAAAAAACATATGTAAAAATCCAAATTTGGGCTGGAGAGATGGTTTAGTGGTTAAGGCGTGTGCCTGCAAAGCCTAAGGACCTAGGTTTGATTCTCCTGGTCCCACGTAAACCAGATGCACAAGGTGGCACATGTGTCTGGAGTTCGTGTGCAGTGGCTAGAGGCCCAGCCGCGCCCATTCTCACTGTCTCTCCCTGAAATAAATAGATAAAATGTTTAAAAAATATATCCAAATTTGCCAGGTGTGGTGGCTCATGCCTTTAATCCCAGTACTCGGGAGGCAGAAGTAGGAGGATTGCCATGAGTTTGAGGCCACCCTGAGACTACATAGTGAATTCCAGGTCAGCCTGAGCTAGAGTGAAACACTACCTCGAGAAAACAAACAAACAAAAATCCAAATTTTATACTTTAACTCTGAATGTTCAAAATTGGGACTGAAAAAAATGACAGGACTGCTCATTTTAACTACATCCCTGATGGTGACTGATGGTACACTGTAACATCGGGGATGGTATGATGAACTTCACTATAAGAAGTCAAGGACACAAAAATGCTATGCTTAAGCTGGGTGTGCACTCAGGTGGCAGAGGTAGGGGGACTGCCATGAGTTCAAGGCCACCCTGAGGCTACATAGTGAAGTCCAGGTCAGCCTGGGATAGAGTGAGACCCTACAACAAACAAACAAACAAAAACCATGCTTGCTCATTTTGAAATCAACCTTTTAAGTCAACTGACTTGGGATAGTATATTCTGCTACTTGTCTCCTTCATTCTCCAATTAGAATATACCTTTTTATGTGTGTCTGGTGTATGCTTGCGGGCATGCGTGTTCCTATGTGTCAGCATGTATGCACATGAGTGTGGGGGCTAGAGATCAATGTTAGGGGGTCTTTCTCAATCTCATTCTACCTTATTTTTTTGGAACAGGGTCTCTCACTAAACCTGAAATCCATCAATTTGGCTAGACTAGCTAGCTAGCAGGTCCCAGGGATTCCCATTTTTTGTTTCTCCAACACTATGTGATGGTTTGATTCAGGTGTCCCCCATAAACTTAGGTGTTCTGAATGCTAGGTTCCCAACTGATGGCTATTTGGGAATTAATGCCTCCAGGAGGGAGTGTTTTGTTGGGGACGGGCTTATGGGTGTTATAGCCAGTGTCCCCATGCAAGTGTTTGGCACACTCTCCTGTTGCTATGGTCCACCTTATGTTGGCCAGGGGGTGATGTCCACCCTCTGTTCATGCCCTCGTTTCCCCTGTCATCATGGAGCTTCCCCTTGAGCCTGTAAGCCAAAATAAACCTCTTTTTTTCCCCCCACAAGCTGCTCTTGGATGGGTGATTTCTACCAGCAATGTGACCCTGACTATGACACACCAGGATCACAGACATGTGCCACCACATCCAGCATTTACATGGGTGCTGGGGATCCAAACTCAGAACTGCATGCTTGCATGGCAAGTGCTTTACTGACTGAGCCATCTCCCTAGCCCCAAAATATATCCTTAACTGTATTAGCATAACATCCCAGGAACAGGGATGCATGGAGGAAACAACATATTTACAGAATGCTTCCAACCCTGTACTAAGAACATTATCATGTTCATTACACTATTAAATTCTTCTACAACTTCATTTTATTTTCCTTTGTGTGTGCAAGTGCACATTCGTATAGAGACCAGAGGTTGAAGTTGTATTTTCTTCAGTCATGTTCCACCTTAATTTTAAAAAAGTTATTAATGCTGGACATGATGGCCTCACACACCTTTAATCCCAGCACTTGGGAGGCAGAGGTAGGAGGACTGCAGTGAATTCGAGGCCAACCTGAGACTACATAGTCAATTCCAGGTTGGCCTGGGCTACAGTGACCTTGAAACACACACACACACACACACACACACACACACACACATCTCACTTGTCCATGAGTGCAGGCACATGCATAGGGTCTCTTGCCATTGCAAATGCATTCCACTTTTTGCACCTGGCTTTATGTGGGTGCTGAGGTTTAAATGGTGCAGGCAAGTTTTATAAGTAAGCACCTTTAACCACTGAGCCGTCTCCCCATCTCCTCAAGTACTATTATGATTTCTATTTTGCAAATAAGAGTTAAGAAAATCACATTACTTATGTGAGGCCACATTTCTATAAGGAGGCAAATCCAGGATTCAGAGCCAAGTCCAACACACAAAGTGATTAGACTATGCTACCTCCAACAGGGAATTTGCAAAGACATGGTTTCCATCCAGAACACTCTTGCTAGGACTGATCATATGCTGGGAGAAATAGAAAAGGCCCAATCCAGCCTGGTGTGGTGGCTCACACCTTTAATCCCAGCAGAGGTAGGAGGATCACCATGAGTTCAAAGCCACCCTTAGACTACATACTGAATGCCAGGCCAGCCTGGACTAGAGCAAGACTCTACCTCAAAAAAACAAAAAGAGGCCCAATCTACACTGGCCATTCCAATGTTTAAATGCCTCACAGGTACTTAATGGAGTAGGGTCTACTTATACGATGGACACTTCAATTCCACCTACCATGTTTTTGGGTTTTGCCACTGACATTCTATTTATTTCAACTCTTCAGACAAAATAAAATTTATTGTTGCTTTGAGACAGCATCTCACTTGTAGTTCCAGCTAGTCTCTAACTCCAAATCCTCCTGCCTCAGCCTCCTGAGTGTTGAGATTGCTGGTGTGCTCAACTCTAAAATTCCCTTATTACTGTTAATTTCCTGGTTTGCTTGTTTTTTTGTTTTTGAGGTAGGGTCTCACTCTAGCCCAGGCTGACCTGGAATTCACTGTGTAGTCTCAGGGTGGCCTCGAACTCACAGCAATCCTCTTACTTCTGCCTCCCAAGTGCTGGGATTAAAAGTTTGTGCCACAGTGCCCAGCTAATTTCCTGTTCTTTCAATTGTGTGTTTTGGTGGGTCGTGCTGAGGAGTCATGAAGGCTAGGCAAGCACTCTACAACTGGTTTATACTGACAGCCCTTCTCTCTCTCTCTCTCTCTCATTTTTCAAAGTAGGGTCTTACTCTAGCTCAGGCTGAATTGTATTTCACCATGTAGCCTCAGGGTGGTCTTGAACTCATGGCAATCCTCCTACCTCTCTATGCCTCCTGAGTGCTGGAATTAAAGACGTGCACCACCATGTCTGGCTCTATCTATCTATCTATCTATCTATCTATCTATTTATTTTTGTTTATTCACTATGTAGTTTCAGGTTGGTCTTGAACTCACAGCAATCCTCCTTCCTCAGACTCCTGAGTGCTGCGATTAATGGTGTGAGCCACCATGCCTGGCAAGCTTAACTTCGTAATTTTTAATTTTTGACAAGACAAATGATAACCACATATTATAGACTGACAGCCCTTCTCTCTCTCTCTCTCTCTCTCTCATTTTTCAAAGTAGGGTCTTACTCTAGCTCAGGCTGAATTGTATTTCACTATGTAGTTTCAGGTTGGTCTTGAACTCACAGCAATCCTCTTACTTCTGCCTCCCAAGTGCTGGGATTAAAAGTTTGTGCCACAGTGCCCAGCTAATTTCCTGTTCTTTCAATTGTGTGTTTTGGTGGTCGTGCTGAGGAGTCATGAAGGCAGGCAAGCACTCTACAACTGGTTTATACTGACAGCCCTTCTCTCTCTCTCTCTCATTTTTCAAAGTAGGGTCTTACTCTAGCTCAGGCTGAATTGTATTTCACTATGTAGTTTCAGGTTGGTCTTGAACTCACAGCAATCCTCTTACTTCTGCCTCCCAAGTGCTGGGATTAAAAGTTTGTGCCACAGTGCCCAGCTAATTTCCTGTTCTTTCAATTGTGTGTTTTGGTGGTCGTGCTGAGGAGTCATGAAGGCAGGCAAGCACTCTACAACTGGTTTATACTGACAGCCCTTCTCTCTCTCTCTCTCATTTTTCAAAGTAGGGTCTTACTCTAGCTCAGGCTGAATTGTATTTCACTATGTAGTTTCAGGTTGGTCTTGAACTCACAGCAATCCTCTTACTTCTGCCTCCCAAGTGCTGGGATTAAAAGTTTGTGCCACAGTGCCCAGCTAATTTCCTGTTCTTTCAATTGTGTGTTTTGGTGGTCGTGCTGAGGAGTCATGAAGGCAGGCAAGCACTCTACAACTGGTTTATACTGACAGCCCTTCTCTCTCTCTCTCTCATTTTTCAAAGTAGGGTCTTACTCTAGCTCAGGCTGAATTGTATTTCACTATGTAGTTTCAGGTTGGTCTTGAACTCACAGCAATCCTCTTACTTCTGCCTCCCAAGTGCTGGGATTAAAAGTTTGTGCCACAGTGCCCAGCTAATTTCCTGTTCTTTCAATTGTGTGTTTTGGTGGTCGTGCTGAGGAGTCATGAAGGCAGGCAAGCACTCTACAACTGGTTTATACTGACAGCCCTTCTCTCTCTCTCTCTCTCTCATTTTTCAAAGTAGGGTCTTACTCTAGCTCAGGCTGAATTGTATTTCACTATGTAGTTTCAGGTTGGTCTTGAACTCACAGCAATCCTCTTACTTCTGCCTCCCAAGTGCTGGGATTAAAAGTTTGTGCCACAGTGCCCAGCTAATTTCCTGTTCTTTCAATTGTGTGTTTTGGTGGTCGTGCTGAGGAGTCATGAAGGCAGGCAAGCACTCTACAACTGGTTTATACTGACAGCCCTTCTCTCTCTCTCTCTCATTTTTCAAAGTAGGGTCTTACTCTAGCTCAGGCTGAATTGTATTTCACTATGTAGTTTCAGGTTGGTCTTGAACTCACAGCAATCCTCTTACTTCTGCCTCCCAAGTGCTGGGATTAAAAGTTTGTGCCACAGTGCCCAGCTAATTTCCTGTTCTTTCAATTGTGTGTTTTGGTGGTCGTGCTGAGGAGTAAGATGGAGCTGCTGGAAGATTATGAACTGAACAAAACTATCAACAGTCTGGTGAAACCAAACTAAGGAAGTTTTACTGGTGGGAGTAAGTATATTAATCTAAGGTAAGTCAAAATACTGCCAAGTATAGTAATATTCTTCAGGGACCACTGGTTTGACAGTGAAGGGAACAGGTGGAAGAAAATTATAATTATAAAAGGTGATGATTTTACCTTTAATAAAAGAATATGAGATGGACTGATGGCTAGAGGGGTAATTAAAAACCACCAATCTACCTTCAGCCATGCTTCTATCCCACAGCAGCTACTAACCTATTAGTTCACCATTCAGGAGGAAAAAAGACCATTCTTCTACATTTAAACATCTCTTTAAAAAATGTAGTAAAAGGGCTGGAGAGATGGCTTAGAGCAGTTAAGCGCTTGCCTGTGAAACCTAAGAACCCGGGTTCGAGGCTCAATTCTCCAGGACCCACATTAGCTAGATGCACAAGGGGACGCATGCGTCTGGAATTCATCTGCAGTGGCTAGAGGCCCTGGCGCACCCATTCTCTATCTATCTGCCTCTTTCTCTTCTCTGTCTGTTGCAAATAAATAAATAAAAATAAAAAACAAAAAGAAGTTTAAAAATGTAGTAAAAACAAATTAACCAAAATAATTCAACACCTCAGCGTGCATGTGTGTGTTAGATGCTGGGGATGGAGCCCAGGGCTTCGAGCATGCTAGGAAGTGCTCTACCACTGTCCTCACCCAGCCACCTCAGCTACTGCCTTCTGGGTGCCAGTCCTCACCTTCCACCTTGCTTTGAGGCAGGTCTCTTGTTCACTGCTACTATTCACTGTCATGTAAGGGAGCATCCCAGTTTCTTCATCTTACAAAATTTAAACTCTATAACAAACAAGCCTTTCCCTTTCTTTCTTTTTGTTTTGTCGAGGTAGAGTCTCACTCTAGCCCAGGCTGACCTGGAATTCACTATGTATTCTCAAGATGGCCTCAAACTCACAGCGATCCTCCTACCTCTGCCTCCCCAGTGCTGGAACTGAAGGCGTGCACCACCATGCCCACACGGCTTTTCCCATTCTTCACAGCATATGTACATACACATGATGATGTATTCCCAGCTACATTAGAGATATATGTTAATTCCTTCTATCACAGCTCTTTACTGAAGATCAACATCACCTGGAAAGACAGCTCCAAATCACATCCCCAGATCTTGTCTCAAATTTACAGAATCTGAGTACTGAACCTAGTGAAATGGTGTTAAACCAAATTTCTCTGGTGATTCTTGACAAGTACTTGGGAAGTATTCATCTGTATTTATTCCTTTGTTTTACACAACAGAACATATCATGAGGTCCTTTGTTTAGTAGTCTTCCTAAACCCCTTCCATTACAAAGAAGTAAACACAATCTGTTACAAAGACCATGTTGTGAAGATGGCTGAGATCTGGACACATGCAATCCCTATAACACAGTATAAAAAGTGGAAGCAGTATGACCTTCAAAGAAATGGAATCATCACCCAAGTTTCCAGAGTGCCAATGTTCATAATAAGTACACAATTATAAGAACACTGTGCCCTTCCACAGAAGTACTAGTTTACCTTCCCTTTCATTACTGAGCTTGGTACTTTTTGACAGCATGCATCCACTTCTTTGGCTAATGACATACAAAGTAACGAAAGCTCTAAATTGTGTTCCACACCTGGCCACAGTTTTTGGCTCTTGGGGGCTTCTTCTTTCAAACATTTTATTTTACTAACTTTTAACAAACACTAAAGACAGCCACACATATTTTCATATCCACACTATTAAATGCAAAGTGAAGCAAATGTAAAGTTAGTAAGTAGACCACTGGATCTTGGTAGATATACTTCTTTGTTCTGAAAAAGCATTCTAAGTAAGATACAAATAGAAGGAATTAAAATAGTGAAAGGACCACAGATATTCTAAATATTTCTATTATCCCTAGTTCAAACTATGCACTAGATCTTAGCCAAAAAACTAAGACGCAACCAAACTATAAAAGCAAAACCATTTTACAGTTCTTTTAAAAACAAACCCACCCATAAACCAGAGTTGTCAGTATCAATTACTAATTTAGGATAGGACTTCAACCTTCTATTTCTAGCAAAAACTCACTGAGTGGCTGGGCGTAGTGGTGCACACCTTTAATCCCAGCACTTGGGAGGTAAAGGTAGGAGGATCGCCATGAGTTCGAGGCCACCCTGAGACTACAAAGTAAATTCCAGGACAGCCTGAGCTAGAGTGAGACCCTACCTCAAAAAAGAAAAAAAAAAAACTCACTGAAGGAGCAAGGTTGGAGACTGAGATAAGATCTCACTGTGGCTGAGGCTGGTCTTGAACTTACTTGGCCTAGGTTGGCCCCGTATTTGTGATCCTTCTGTCTCAACCTCCTCAGTGCAAGGATTATAGAGGTTCATCACCATGCCTGGTAAAAACTTTTTTTTGTCTATGTAGTGCTGGGATTGATCCCTGGGCTAGTCACATACTCTACCACTGAGCTACATCCCCAACCCTCCAAAACTCATTTAAAAAAATTATTTACTTAGCTGGGCGTGGTGGCGCACACCTTTAATCCCAGCACTCGGGAGGCAGAGGTAGGAGGATTGCATGAGTTTGAGGCCACCCTGAGACTCCATAGTGAATTTCCAGGTCAGCCTGAGCTAGAGACCCTACCTCGAAAAACAAAAGAACAACAACAAAAAAATTATTTACTTATTTATTTATGTTGGAGGGAGGGGGCAGAATAGGCAGACCAGGACTTCCTGACACTGCAAACAAACTCCACTTTGTGCATCTGACTTTACATGGGTACTGGGGAAACCAAACCTATGCATCAGGTCTTGTATTAACCACTGAGCCATCTCTTCAGCCCCCTTATTTTTTTAAATGGGTTTAACCTTAAGGATTCTCCAAGTTTAATAAACATAAAGACCCCTTCGGTGTCTCTAAAAGGTAGAATCCTTGGACCATATATCCACAGACATGGGGGAAGAATCAATTTCCAATATGTTGTTCTGGTGATTAATACAATTTTTGGAAGACCACTTTTTTTTTTTTTTGGTGGTACTGGGAAAAGTGCATGCTGGTAAATGTACATTCTTAGCCCAGGGATGAGAATTTTGTTTGTTTTTTTGAGGTGAGGTCTCACTCTAGCCCAGGCTGACCTGGAATTCACTGTGGAGTCTCAGGGTGGCCTCGAACTCTCGGCAATCCTCCTACCTCTGCCTCCCGAGTACTGGGATTAAAGGCGTGCGCCACCACAACCAGCTTCAGGGATAAGAATTTGATAAATGCTGTTCTATGGTTAGTTCCTTAAAGACTTCAAGAGGTCTGGTTACACATTTATAACTGTAAGCTTTAAGTTTTCCCATTTGTTTCCTGTATATAAAAAATAATTTCAAAAGATTAAAAATTTATTAATCATTTTGCACCCCAGATCCATGTTATTACTATCTCTATCTCCAGTTGCATAATTAAATACACTGAATCTACTTATGACTCAAAATTCTCAACAGCACTGCAATCTTCAGTGATCAATTACCCTAGGGCAAACAGGGCTCTCAAGCTACAGATGTAAGCCCACTAGTTGAACTAAGCAACACTGATTCTTGCCGGTCACTTGGTCTTCATAAGAGGTCAACAGTGTTTTTATACGTGAAATAATGGCAAGAGTCTAGTATTATGCTATGATATGGAAAAGTCTTGTTTCTTTTTGCAATTTATTTATTTGAGAGAGAGAGAGGGAGAGAGAGAAAGATGCAGGTAGAGAATGGGCACATCAGGGCCTCCAATGGCTGCAAATGAACTCCAGGTGCAGGCGCCACCTTGTGCATCTGGCTTACATGGGTATAGGGGAACTGAACCTGGGTCCTCTTTGGCTTTGCAGGCAAACACCTTAACCACTAAGCCATCTCTCCAACCCTTGTTTCCTTTTTAAAAATATGTTTATTTCTTTCTTTATTTAAGAGAAACAGAGAGGGAGAAGGGTTGGATGGGCACACCAGGGCTTCTTGCCACTACAAATGAACTTCAGATGCATGTGCCATTTTGTACATCTGGCTTACGTAAGTACTAGTGAACGGAACCCAGGCTTTCAGGCTTTGCAAGCAACCATCCTTAACTTAACCACTGAGCACTGCTCCAGCCCAAGTTCTGATTCTTATGAGAGGAACCATTATCGTAAAAATAATTGGCCCCATTGACCTGTTAGCGATTATGTTTTTAGTGACAGAATAAAGAATGAAAATCTGGGCACAGTGGTGGCACACACCTTTAATCCCAGCACTTGGGAGGCAGAGGTAGGAGAACTGTTGTGAGTTCGAGGACACCCTGAAACTACAGAGTGAATTCCAAGTCAGCCTGGGCTAGAGTGAAACTCTACCTTGGAAAACCAAAAAAAAAAAAAAAAGAGTAAAGATGACCCTCCCTATAAATATCCATGTCTGGTGGCAATAAAACTACCATTTAAAAAGCAGCAGGCATGCTGCTATTACATATTTGGCTGTCAGTATACAGCTTTGTATTTCCCTAATGTGTGGCTGCTTCAAACAGTAGCTTTATCCATATCCTTTCATTAATGCCTCGATTAATGAGAGTAACACAGGGTAATTTTCTCTTGAGCACTGACTGCCCTTTTAACTTGTGGACAGTTTAACTCTGGTTAAGCAGAAGGGTCTAGACAAATGTGTATGCACTCACAGGACTTTTCTGGCACACAATGAAAAGCTGACATTGAGGGCTGGAGGGATGGCGTAGTGGTTAAGGTGATTGCCTGCAAAGCCAAAGGACCCAGGTTCAATTCCCCAGGACCCATGTAAGCAGGATGCACAAGGTGGCGCATGCATCTGGAGTTTGCAGCAGCTGGAGGCCCTGTTACGCCCATTCTCTCTCTCTGTCTCTGTCAAATAAACAAATAAAAATAATAAAATATTTTTAACAAAAGGTGACATTGAGCTTTAAAAGACATCTCAAAGACACATGGTAGTCATTATAAAACACAAGGTACAGAGAGCCAATAATACAGTAGAGAAAGCAGTCATTTGGGGGAACACTGTTAACTCACTGTGCTCATGAGAAGGCAGCAGGGCAAAGGTGTAATGGACTGTATTCTCAGCACATGTTCAGCAATATAGAGGCCTAAGAGACCTGTAGTAAGAACACCACCACACCCCAGCAGTTCCCTTTTACCTGCAACCACATTCTCTCAAGTGTGTTCTACTAAATATGTAATTTTGTTCAAGATATCTAACCTTTTAAAGTTTTCCTTCCTCATAGGCAGTAAAACACAATAACACCAATGTACCCATCTCCAAGATGATTGGCAGGAGCAAATGAGTTCGTATTTACCACATGCGTTGCTAGCTTAATGTTCCCATTACAATTAAGAGCCACCAAGAGAGTGAAATAAGAATAGCTGGACATGGTGGCCTTTAATCCCAGCAGTAGGGAGGCAGAGGTAGGAGTTAGAGGCCACCTTGAGACTACATAGTTAATTCCAGGTCAGCCTGGCCAGAGTGAGACCCTACCTTGGGGGGGTGGGGAGAAGCATAGAAGCAACATTTTTCATGTGGGGAGTCAAAAACAATAGAACTGTGTAAACTGAAGGGAATAAAAAGATACATATATTTCCTCTAAAGATCCCCCACCCTAAAAAAAGGTCTTCCATTCTTAAACACACCACAATATTACAATTCTCACAGTAGTAACAAGCTTATAAAGGCACTGCCATCTGCAGGCCACAGACATGGATTGCGTGCAATGGTTATTTAAAATAAAGTTTCATATCAAACCTTTTCTCATGAGACTTCTAAAGTCTTTCCCAAAGATGTTTATTTTTAGCTTTGAGCACTGGTAGATGAGGCTCCATTTGCTCAAGTTCTGAAATGGACTCCTGAGTAAAATCAGATTCTCCTCTGCACACGATTGGTGTTTAGAAATGTGAAGAAAATTACCTTAGCTTTATGTAGGTTCTACACTATGATCATATCAAGGTCACCCCTAAAGAACATGGACTTTCTTTTTTGCTTAAAACAAAATTTTGATGGTGGAGGATCTTGAATAGCTGGGGCTAACATTTCTGAGTTTCTTTACAATCTGCTCTAAACCTGACAAAAATAGTGAGCTTGGGCTGGAGAGATGGCTCAGCAGTTAAAGGCACTTGCTTGCAAGCCTGACAGTCTGGGTTCAGCTCCTCAGTACCCACATAAAGTCAGATGCACAAAGTGGTGCATGCATCTGGTGTTTGCAGTGACTAGAGGCCCCTGGTGTACTCATTCTCTCTGCTTCTTTCTGTCTCTCTCTTTCTCACACACACAAATAAATATTTTTAAAAAGTTAAAACAGCCAGGTGTGGTGGCACACACCTTTAATCCTAGCACTTGGGAGGCGGAGGTAGGAGGACTGCTATGAGTTCAAGGCCAGCCTGAGACTACATAGTAAATTCCAGCTCAGCCTGGGCTAGAGCAAGACCCTACCTCAAAAAAACAAAAAGAAGAGCTGGAGAAGTGGCTTAGTGGTTAAGGCATTTGCCTGCAAAGCCAAAGGACCCAGGTTCAATTCCCCAGGACTCACATAAGCCAGATGCACAAGAGGGCGCATGCATCTGGAGTTCGTTTACAGTGGCTGGAGGCCCTGGCGCGCCCATTCTCTTTCTCTCTCTCTCTCTCAAATAAATAAAGAAAAATAAATAAAATGTTAAAAAGAAAAGAGAGTCTGGAGGGATGGCTTAGAGGTTAAGGTGCTTGCCCACAAAGCCAAAGGAGTCAGGTTGGATTCCCCAGAACCACCACGTAAACCAGACGCACAAGATGGCACATGCGCCTGGAGTTTGTTTGCAGTGGCTGGAGGCCCTGGCGTGCCCCCATTCTTCTATGTCTGTCTGTCTGTCTCTCTCTCTCAAATAAATAAATAAATAAATATTTTTTTAAAAAAGAAAGAAAAACCAAAAAGAAATTCCTAACAAAAAATAGTTAGAAACAGCCCGGGCGTGGTGGTGCACACCTTTAATTCCAGCACTCGGGAGGCAGAGGTAGGAGGATAACGGTGAGTTCAAGGCCACCCTGAGACTACACAGTGAATTCCAGGTCAGCCTGAGCTAGAGTGAGACCCTACCACGAAAAAATAAAATAAAATAAAATAAAACACTCTCAACCTATAAGTAAGAGAAGCTGTCATGCCTCCTTTAAACATGCTATTCACAGGCAAATAAGACAGCACATCTGTATCTTTCTAGGAAGACTTCCATTGAGCAGTGCACATTCTACAAGGAAAAGCACCTTTTATGTTTTAGGTTGAGCGTGTCAGAGGTACTAAAGAATATCTGAAGGAGGACAGGAGAACTGCTGAAAAGAAATCAAAGTGAGCCAGGAGTGGAGGTGCACGCCTTTAATCCCAGCACTGAAGAGGCTGAGGTGGGAGGATTGCCATGAGTTCCAGGGGACCCTCGGACTACACGATGAATTCCAGGTAAGCCTGGGCTAGAGGGAGACCCTACCTCGAAAAAAAAAAAAAAAAAAGAAGAAGAAACCAAAGTGAAGCAAGAAAGTGATGTGAACCAAAGTGATTGATCCCCAATTCCCAGAATGCAAAGCTTTGGACTTTGTTCCAAAAAACTGACAGAGTTATTTTTCACACTAGTCTGATACACAAAACATTACATCTAGATTTGCAAAAAGCTCCATTAGAGTTAGAAGCACCTTTTCACGAGGTGTCAGGTGGCTACCACATTACACAATGCTGCTAGAGGAAAATTAAGGAGGTACACTCGTTGCATTTGTGGGCTAGATGTCGCACGCAGTTCTTTATGTCTAAGGCTTCTAAGTCAATCATAGCATCGGGTTTACAACCAGAAAGCTTAGATTACCATCATTCTTGAAGATCCCAGGGCATTTCATGGGATCTGCTAGGCCGCAGGGAAGAATTCTATGCACAGGGCAAAGCCACAGGACGACAACTAATCCCGTACTTGGAGGGCAAAATTTCCCACAGTGTACAACGTTGAATAACTTCAGGAGGAACAAGGCCATATTGTTTGATAGGTATTTATTTATTATGAGCATTTGGAAAAATAACTGGCTTTCCATTATAGGGTTTTTGACCGAAGTTTCCACCTTCAACAAAAAGAGAGCTGGGGGCGGGTGGGAGTCAGTTCAGAGAGGGGGGAAAAATTAACATTTGGTAAATAGTACAGGCGGACACAATGGTGCGCGAAGGGCTGAAAGTGGGGAGACGCCGTCCTATGCAAAGCCCCCGGTCCGTTATTGGGGAGCGCAAAAGTGGCCCGCGCTAGGACCCCTGGAAAGCCAAGCAGGTTCACAGACGCTGTGTGCGCTGCAAACCTCGGACACGTTTTCTTTGGGCCCAGGGTCCACGTCTATCAAAGGGGAGGGGTGTCACACCAGGGGATGTCTCAAGGATGCAGTCCGGAGGATTGGGGGGAACAGGCACCTCCAGACAGCGACATCGGAGGTACAGCGCTCCCCTACGCCCACACACACACCCCAGAGGGCAGACACCGCTGAGTGAGCCCGGCCTCCTCAACCCGGGTTCGAATCCCGACTACGCCACCAACTCAGGCCAAGGCGCCACCCCGCCCCCGACATCAGAGATCCGAGGAGGGAGGGTCCATTGCACGGTTCACGTACTGACCGACGGCTGCAAGGTCCCTCTGCAGACCTCCATCGCACATCTCCCTCCCCTCTCCCCGACTCCCCGTGCGGGCCTGGGCCTAGACCGAGCCGAGGCAGCCGCGCCCCGCACCGGGCATGCGCAGCCCCGCGCGCGCGCGCACCCGGGAGAGGAGGCCGCCAGTCTCCCGTCAACCGCTGGCCCATCGGCCCTGCTTTCTTTCCTAAGCCTCGGCGGACGGCCACCGCTTCCCCGCACTCACCGCTACCAGCGCGGCGGCCTTCCTCAGCCGCTCCTTCGCCCTCAGGCCCGCCGCTACCGAGCCTCGGCCTCAGCCCACCTGCCCGCCGTAGGACAAAGGCGCCACCAACCGACCGGCGCGGGCACGAGGCAATGGCGGCCGGGGCGGAGTGATGGGAGGTAGGGGGGGCAGAGGGCGCGCACGCAGCGGTAGGCGCGGCAGTGTCGCAAAAAGCGTGCATCTTTACGGCACGGCTGGAAGCTGGGGCGTCGATCTCCTTGGCGATGAGGGCGGGGAAGTGGCTCCTGGGGCGGCGGGGGTGGAGGGGTTGCCTGGTAACGGCGTCCGCGGTTGAGGATGGGCCTTAAGGCTGTGTCCCCTAGAGGACGTCAGTCAAGCCTTTTTGTTTTGTTTTGTTTTCTGTTTCCAGAGCTCATTCCCTCCTCTTTTTTTTTTTTTTTGTTTTTGTTTTTCGAGGTAGGGTCTCACTCTAGCTCAGTCTGACCTGGAATTCACTATGTAGTCTCAGGGTGGCCTCGAACTCACGGCGATCCTCCTACCTCTTCTTCCCGAGTGCTGGCGTGCGCCACCACGCCCGGCCCCTCCTCTTTTAACTATGGAAATTGAATATTTAAATACCCAAAACTCAAGTACCTGTTCAAGTACCTGTGGATGTGTGTTTTGGGGAATAATATATGTGGTCTCGACACTTCCTTCTTTTTTGGCTTTTCGAGGTAGGGTCTCACTCTAGCCCACGTTGACCTGGAGTCATTCTGTAGTCCTAGGCTGGCCTTGAACTCTTAGCCATTGTCCTACCTCAGCCTTCCTAGTGCTGAGATTAAAGGCGTGCACCACCACACCCTGCTGTTGCCACGATTTTTTGTTTCCTGTTTACTTATTTGAGGAAAAGAGAGAAAAAAAGGCAGATATATATAGAGAGAATGGGCGCTCCAGGCTCTCTAGCCGCTGCAACGAACTGCAGACACATGGGCCACCTTGTGCATCTGATTTACATGAGTCCTGGGGAATCGAACCTGAGTCCTTTAGCTTTGCAGGCAAGCACCTTAACCGCTAAGGCATCTCTCCAGACCCCTGTCACTACTTCTTGATCACAGGAGCAAAGCAGAGAGACGGAAAAAATGAAGTATTTAAATTTACATTTAAATAGGTTGTATATCCTATTAGTTTCACTGACAGGATGCAAAAGGCCTCTAGAGATACTGTTACATGTTCTTGATACTTATTTCTTCCTGAAATATTCAGTGTCAAAAAACAAATTCCCCAGAATGTAACTGTCCACCATGAAGCATGTAAAATGCTGCATTTTTCATTTACTTTATAGAGTTTATCACAGGGATTGAAATTGGCTCACACGATTGTAAATACACTCTATTAATCACAGGCATCACTACATGAGTCAGGTTAGGAAGTTCTGCAGACCCTGTAGGGTTGAGTTTTTCTCATGAATAGTGCAGACTAAGTAAAAATCATCAGTATGGAATTTAAACACTATGAAAAACCCAGTTTCTTTGAACGTCAGAGACTACATAGAGAATTGAGGCAGAAAGAAAAAAATTAAACAAATGTGTAAGCACAAATGGAAAGAAGTGCTGTAAAGGGGGGAAAAAGGAATTCTCAAAGGGTGAAACTAGAACCTGTTGACTGAAAATAATTGTTAAAGTGACAACTTCCTTCCCTCCTCCTCCTTCCTCCTCCTCCTCCTCCTCCTCCTCCTCCTCCTCTTCTTCTTTGGTTTTTCGAGGTAGGGTTTCGCTGTAGCCCAGGCTGACCTGGGACTCACTATGTAGTCTCAGTCTCAGGCTGGCCTTGAACTCACAGAGATCCTCCTGCCTCTGCCTCCCAAGTGCTAGGATTAAAGGTATGTGCTACCATGCTTGGCTAAAGTGACAACTTTCTAAGACTATGAAATTAGAGGCTGAAACATAAATTCTGTCAAATAGTAGATACTCCACAAATGTTCATTATTATTCTTTCCTCCATGTCTTAAAATATAAAAATTTAAGGAGAATCGTGCAGTTAAGTTATTATGATAAGTAAAGGCAAAATGTTGTTGATTTAGGGGTATATGAAGGAGAAGGCAGGCAAGATCTTGGTCCTCAGGGAGCTTTCCCCTTTAGGGAATACAAGTGGTAAGCAAATTATAATAACATACTATATAATGAGTATCTCATGATTGAGAAGTAAGTTAATTCTATAGGCAGACTCTTAAAAGGAAGCAGTGCTGAGAACTTGGTGTTTTCCTACTAAGAAAGACTAGGCAATAAGTCACATACATTGTATGCCTACCATTTTCTTAACACTTTAACAAATCTCACCTAATTTCATAACAGCCCCATAATACATGCTCATTTTACAGGTGTGCCAGTTAATTACTTTATTCAATGCCAGAAGGAAGTCTTTGCAGCCTTGTGCTCAAACTTGCTCTTTGAACCACAAACAATACTGTTCTCTGGTATAAGAAATTCTCTTCAAAGTCAGTGGTGCTTGGCCCAAAGTATGGCCAGTGAGTAAGATAGGGTCAGATGGATATTTGATTCCAATTCCCTTGGCTACATGCCCAAAAATGTTATTGCTGGATCATATAGTAGTGCTACTTATAGTATTTTGAAGAATTTCTGTACTACTTTTTTTCGTTTCTTTTAATTTTTATTTATTTGAGAGTGACAGACAGAGAGAGAAAGAGGCAGATAGAGAGAGAGAGAGAATGGGTGCACCAGGGCCTCCAGCGGCTGCAAACAAACTCCAGATGTGTGCGCCCCCTTGTGCATCTGGCTAACGTGGCTCCTGGGGAATGGAGCCTTGAACCAGGGTCCTTTGGCTTCACAGGCAAGTGCTTAACTGCTAAGCCATCTCTCCAGCCCTTTTATTTTTTTTAAAGGTAGGGTCTCACTATATCCCAGGCTGGCCTTAAACTTACAGTGATCCTCCTACCTCTGCCTCCCAAATGCTGGGATTAAAGGTGTGTGCTACCATGCCTAGCTATACTGTTTTGTTTTGTTTTAATTATTTGAGAGAGAGCGAGAACAAGAGAGAGAGAAAGGGAGAGAGAGAGAATGGCCATGCCAGGACCTTCAGGGGCTGCAAACAAACTCCAGATGCATGCAACCCCTTGTGTGCATGTGCGACATTGCATGCTTGCGGTTGCTGTGTATCTGGTTTACGTGAGAACTGGAGATTCGAACTGGATAAGAACTGGAGTTCGTAGGCTTCTCAGGCAAGCACCTTAACTGCTAAGACATCTCTCCAGCCCTATACTGTTTTTTGTTTTTTAATATGATTGTACCAATTTATTTCCCCACCAGCAGTTCCTCTTTCTCTACATTCCTACCAATATTTTTGGTCCTGTGTGTTTGTTTGTTTTTGAGGAACTGGCTATGTAGCTCAGGCTGGCCTCCAGCTTGGCAACCCTTCTGCCTCAGCTACCTAAGTCCTAGGTTACAGGAATACTCAGTATTGTGATTTTAATCTTTAGTCAATATTTTTTTCTAAAAAAATACCTACAATATTATGTACATAAATACATTTTTCTAGGCAAAGAGATTAATTTCTCTTTTATGCCATTCTCAAAGGGCTTATAGGAGCTAATAAAAGACAAAGTAGGGCTGAGGAGAAGGCTCAGTGGTTAAAGGCACTTGCTTGCATAGCCTGGAGGCCCAGTTTGGATTTCCTGGTACCCATGTAAAGCCAGATGCACAATGTGGCATATGTGTCTGGAGTTTGTTTGCAGTGGCAAAAGGCCCTGGTACCCATATTCATTCTCTCTCTCTCTCTCTCTCTCTCACTCACACACACACACACACAAAATATTTAAAAGCAAGGCAGTCCACATTTCTCAGTGCTATTTTAAAGACATTTTTTATTTTTATTTATTTATTAGAGACAGAGAAAGGGAGAGAGAGAGATAGAGAGTGAATGAGAATGGGCACACCAGGACCTCTAGCCACTGCAAACGAACTCCAGATGCATGCGCCACATGTGCATCTGGCTTACATGGGTCCTGGAAAATTGAACCTGGGTCCTTAGGCTTAGCAGGCAAGCTCCTTAGCCGCCAAGCCGTCTCTCTAGCCCCGTCAGTGCCATTTTAGCTGGCAGTCCTGGGCCATGGAGCTATCTCCATTGCCCCAAGGGTCCTAGGCGGTTTATAGACAAAATTTACTATTTGCAAAGATCTGGTGGATGAGAATATAAGCTGTGACATTAGCATGGCCCAAGTGCCTCTCTCTGCTTCACCACTTCCCAGCTGGGCAAGCCTGAGCTTGTTCTTGACTCTCCCTGCACCTCCTCTATAAAGAGGGAATAAGAATAGTACATGCTGGGGCTGGAGGGCTGGCTCAGTGGTCAAGTGTATTTTCCATGCAAGCATGAGGGCCTGAGACCACCTGGGTTGGATTCCCTGGCACCTGTGTAAACAGCTGGTGTGGCCAGGGGGCTCATGAAAACAGTAAGCTCTGGAATCAGTAAGAGACCCCCATCTCAAGGGAACAAGCAGATGAGTGATGGAGAGGGTCACCTGGTGTTCTCCTCTGGCCTCTGCACAGGGCACACATCCATACACATGTCCATATACTACACATACTGTACCCACACGCAGAGAGAATAATAAAAAATTAATAGGTCTGGAAAGATGACTCAGCAGTTAAGAGCACTTGAGACCCTGAGAAGAATGGAAGATGGCTGTAGTTTGATCCCAGGACCCACACAAACAGCTGAGCACGGCCTCCCATGTCTGCAGCCCTATTCCCATAGGGGAACAGATCAGAGAATTTCTATGGCTAGTGACAAAAACAGCAAGCTCTAGAATCATTAAGAGATGTGGCTTGCTGGGTGTGGTGGCGCACGCCTTTAATCCCAGCACTTGGGAGGCAGAGGTAGGAGGATCACTGTGAGTTCGAGGCCACCCTGAGACTCCATAGTGAATTCCAGGTCAGCCTGGCCTAGAGTGAGGGCCTACCTTGAAAAAAAAAAAAAAGAGAGAGAGAGATTGAGAGAGAGAGAGAGACGTGGTTCAAGTAAGAACTTGTGGAACAGTGATAGAGCAAGATATCCAATTGACAGGGAATCAGGTAGCTTTGTTAGGCAGTTAGAGTGACTGGGCCCCTGAAAGTAAAGGCACTTGCTAGAGATCAAAGGATGATTTGACTTCTTTTTTTATGTTTTTGGTTTTTTGAGGTAGGGTCTCACTCTAGTTCAGGCTGACCTGCAATTTACTATGTAATCTCAGGCTGGACTTGAACTCACAGTAATTCTCCTACCTCTGCCTCCTAATTTCTGGGATTAACCCAAACCAATCAACTGTGTCTCTCTGGCTCGTCTGAGCCAGAAGGTGAAACCCACCACCGTAAGGTTATAAAAACTCTCTCTCTCTCTGCTGCCTGACCACCGGGGGACCTCCAGCTTCTGGTGAGTTTCTCCTTGTCTCTGCCCAGCTGAGCCAAGTCAAGGGAGAACCCCCAACCCCTGCTTCCCATGTGGGCTCTCTGCACGGCAAGAGCTCTCTGCACTTTCTCTTCTGTCCTTTGTACGGTTTTCCCAGGCCCAGCTCTCAGGCCATGTGGGTGTACTCATTTTCCTTCCCTTGGTTCTGTACTTCACTCAATAAATATAATAATTTAATAATTATCCTTCTCAGTCTTATTTTAATTCTTTAGTTAAAAGTAGACATGAAGGGTTGGAGAGATAGCTTAGTGGTTAAGGCACTTGTCGACAAAGTCAAAGGACCCAGGTTTGATTCCCCAGTACCACATACAAAGTGGTGCATAAATCTGGCATTCATTTGCAGTGGCTAGAGGCTCTGGCATACCCATTCTCTATCTGCCTTTCTCTCTCTCTGTCTCTCAAATAAATAAGTAAAATATTTTTTTAAAAAAGTAGACATAACATCCTGTTTCACAATGTTGACCCCTGGCCACCACAGGCAAGCACCCACCTGCTACAAGTGAGTGCACGGGGCTCTCTGAATAGGTACATGCATGTGCATTGCATCTACCACACACAAATAGCACGCACTAAGGTCAGCATGAAGTTTAATAAACTGCAGTTGCATGTTCATATCACACTAACACTCACACAATCAGGCCTGGCTGCTATTGTGAGTTCATTAGCTTACAGATCGTGTCTGCTCTCATTCATCTTATGATGTCATACTGTGTGACTTTACATAGATTTAGACCATTGCTAGAAAGCAAAGGTTGTTTTCTAAAAATATTTTATATATTAGAGAGAGAGGCAGAGGCAGATAGAGAGAATGGATGTAGCAGGCCCTCTGACCACTGCAAGTGACTCCAGATGCATGCACCACCTTGTACATTTGGCTTATGTGGGTAATGGGGAATCGAACATGGTCATTAGGCTTTGCAGACAAGTGCCTTAACCATTAATCCATCTTGCCAGCCTGGCCCTGGGTTTTCATGTCTACTCTGTTCACAGGTAGAATAAATAGCACTTGAGTCCTGCTCCCCAGGACATTGGAGAAGGGGTGGAAGGGACTTGGCCATGATGATATGAAGTTACTGGTTGGCCTCTAACAAAACTGATCATTCTTTGCAGCAAATGTCAATAAGCAAAATGGATCTGAATGCAACTGTCTCTACTTGGCAAACTTGGTTGTATGTTAGAAGAGATGGCTAGTTTGGGGACCTGCTGGCTGGCCACCCTAAAGTCCTTCTCTGCCATTAGAAAGCTGCTTTGGCAGGGTGACCTTGTGAGAAGCCCAGCTTCTGGTCACACCCCTATGTCAGTATACTTCTGCACTACTCTAATAGTCAGAAAAATGGTCCCCAAAGATGTCTATGTCCTAAATTCTGGGACTTGTGAATCTGTCCCTCTACATGGTAACAAGAACTTTGCAGATGGGATTGATCTTGACATAGGGAGATGTCACAGTCAGTTCCACAATGCTGGGATGAACATTCAAACCAGACACAGTCTGTGGGAGGAAGGGATTTATTTCAAGTTTATACTTCCAGGGGAAGTTCCATCAGAGAGAAACCATCAAAAAAAAAAAAAAAAAAAAAAAAAAAAAAGAAAGAAAGAAAGAAAGAGAGAGAGAAAGAGAGAGAGAAAGAAAGAAAAAAAAAGAAAATAAAATAAAAAAATTCACAAACATGAAAAAGCGGCAAGCATGAGCTGGCAGCCAGCAGGACCCCCAGAGTTCAGACTGCTCCCATGTCTTTGGGCTGGCATCCAGATCTGCCCCCAGCAACACACCCCCTGCACCAGGCTGCTGGAGACTTAAGCAGGAAGTTTAATCATAATAAAAAGAAATCTGGAGCTGGGCGTGGTGATGCACGCCTTTAATCCCAGAACTCAGGAGATAGAGGTAGGAGGATTGCCACAAGTTTGAGGCCACCCTGAGACTCCACAGTGAATTCCAGGTCAGTCTGGGCTAGAGTGAGACCCTACAAAAAGACAAAAGCAAACAAACAAAAAAATCTGGGCTGGAGTGATGGCTTAGTGGTTAAGGCACTTGCCTACAAAGCTAAAGGACCCAGGTTCAATTCCCCAGGACCCATGTAAACCAGATGTACAAGGTGGTACATGTACCTGGAGTTTGTTTGCAGTGGCTAGAGGCCCTGGTGTGCCCACTCATTCTCTCTGTCTCTTCCTCTCTCAAATAAATACAAATAAATAAAAATAATTTTTAAAATATATCTTTATTTCTTTGCATGTGTGTGTGTGTGTGTTGGTGGGGGGTTGAACCAGGGTCTCTTATCACTGAAAACAAACACCAGACTGATGCACCACGTTTTTTTTTTTTTTTTTTTTTTTTTTTTTGAGGTAGGGTCTCACTGTAGCCCAGGCTGACCTGGAATTCACTATATAGTCTCAGGCTGGGCTGGCCTTGAACTCACAGCGATCCTCCTACCTCTGCCTCCTAAGTGCTGGATTAAAAGTGTGCGCCACCACACTCAGCAAATATTTTATTTATTTATTTGAGAGAGAGGGGAGTTCCAGGGAGAGAAAGAGAAAGAGGCAGATAAAGACACACAAGGAGAATGGACATACCAGGGTCTCTAGTCACTACAAATGAAATCCAGACACATGCAGCACCTTGTGCAGTTGGTTTACGTGGGTATTAGGGAACGGAACCTGGGTTCACAGGCGAGCATCTTAATCATTAAGCCATCTCTCGGGCCCCTGATGCACCACATTTATTTATTTATTTATTTATTTATTTATTTATATTTATTTATGAAAGAGAGGGAGAGAGGCAGATAGAAGGAGAGAGAATGGGGTGCCAGGGCCTCTACCTACTTCAAACGAACTCCAGACATATGCACCACCATGAACATCTGGCTTATGTGTGTCTTGGGGAATTGAACCTGGGTCCTTAGGCTTCACAGGCAAGTGCCTTAACTGCTCTCCAGCCCCTGATGCACCACTTAAAAACTATATATATTTGTAGCTAAGGTGGCACATGTCTTTAATCCTAGCACTCGAGGCAGAGGTAGGAGGTTCTCTGTGAGTTCAAGGCCACCCTGAGACTACATAGTGTATTTCAGGTCATCCTGGGCTAGAGTGAAACTGTACCTCAAAAAACCAAAATAAATTAAAAAAAAATAATTAAAGCCAGGTGTGGTGGCACATAGCTTTAATCCCAGCACTCAGGAGGATCGCCATGAGTTTGAGGCCAACCTGAGACTACGTAGTGAATTCCAGGTCAGCCTGAACTTGAATGAGAATCTACCTCAAAAAAACAAAAAAAATTAATAATATTTTTATTTATTTATTTATTTGAGTGAGAGACAGACTATGGGTGTGCCTGGGCCACTTGCTACTGCATACAAACTCTTGGTGCATCTGGCTTTACATGGGTACTGGGGGAATTGAACCTAGGGCCAGCAGGTTTTCAAGAAGTGCCTTTAACTGCTGAGCCATCTCCCTAGTCCTCAATGTGATTTTGTTTTGTTTTTGTTTTTCAAGGTAGGGTTTCACTCTGGTCCAGGCTGACCTGGAATTAACTATGTAGTCTCAGGGTAGCCTCAAACTCATGGTGATCCTCCCACCTCTGCCTCCTGAGTGCTGGGATTAAAGACGTGTGCCACCACGCCCAGCCTTTCAATGTGATTTTTTTTATTTGTGTGTGTATGAATGTATGTGTATGTTGTATAGTCTCTATGATGTATGTGGGTATGAGTATGGGTGCATGCATGCCATGGTGTGCATGGGAGGTCATAGGACAACCTTGGGGTGTTGGTCCTCCCCTTCCTTGTTTAAGATAGGGTCTCTTGGGCTAGGGAGATGGCTTAATGGTTAAAAGCACTTGCTTGCAAAGCCTTCTGACCCTGGTTCGGTTCCCTAGTACCAACATAAATCCAGATGCACAAAGTGGTGCATGCATCTGGAGATGGTTTGCAGTAGCCAGAAACCCTGGTGTGCCCATACATACACTCTCTCTCTATCTCTCTGTCTTTCTACCTCTCTCTGAACTAAACTTTTAAAAAATATTTTTTAAAAAAATAGGGGGCCTGGAGAGAGAGGGGCTTAGCAGTTAAGGCACTTGCCTGTGAAGCCTAAGGAACCATGTTCAAATTTCCAGATCCCATGTAAGCCAGACGCACAAAGGTTAAGCAAGTGCAAAGTTACACATGCCCACTAGGTGGTGCAAGCATCTGGAGTTCGAGTGTAGTGGCTAAGACCCTGGTGTGCCAATTCTCTCTCTCTCTCTTGCTTGCTCTAAAAATAAAAATAAATTAAATATAGGGGGCTGGAGAGATAACTGAGCAGTACTTACCTGCAAAGCCTAACAACCTGGGTTTGATTCCCCAGTACCCACATAAAGCTGGATGTACAAGGCAACACATGCATCTGGAGTTTGTTTGCAGTGGCAAGAGGCCCTGGGGTGCCCACTCTCTCTCCTTGCAGATAAATAATTTTTTTTTTTTTTTTTAATGATAGGGCCTCTGTTTTGCCACTGGGAAGGCCAGACTAGTTATGTGAGCTTCAAGGTTCTCCTAACTCCACCTCCCATTGCTGTGGGCATGTTGGAATTGTAAACACATCCAGCCCTTTGCACTCCACTGAGGCATCTTCCCAGTAATTACATGAGTCCTCACAGATGGAGCCTGGAGGCTCAAAGTCTAGGAGACATGAAGCAGAGAGAAAAGTAGAAGGAAGAAGAGAGGGAGAGAGAGACAGAAAGCAGAGGAAGGGAGGATGTTATGGTTTATATGTGAAATGGCCCTCACAGGTTCCTGTGTTTGAACACATGGTCGCAGTTGGTAGTGCTAGTGTGGAAGCTGTGGTCCTTTTGGGAAGTGGGGCCTAGCTGGAAGTAGGTCACTGGGCCATTGGTGGGGATGATCCCTGTCTCCTTCAGGTTCTGATCTTTCCTGATCCTCCAAGATGTGAGAAGCCTTGTGCTCCTACTGCCGTCCTTTCCCTGCCGTGATGGGCTGAAGTGTCCTGTGTCTATAAGCAACAATAAATCCTTCCTCCCTTAAGTTTCTTCTGTCAGGCAGCAGCAGTAATGTATGCATGTGTTGAGACAAGATTTTAAGCCATCCAGGTGGGCCTCAAACATACTGTGTAGCGAGGGTGACCTTGAACTACTTACCTTCCTGCTCCCACCCCCCCAAGTGCCACGATTACAAGTGTGTACAACCATGACTGGCTCACCCTAAACTATTTTTGCATCCCTTCTTCACCATATAACATACTTTTATTTTTATTTATTTACTTATTTAATTTTGTTTTTGGTTTATTTTCAAGTAGGGTCTCACTCTAGCCCAGGCTGACCTGAAACTCACTCTGTAGTCCCAGGCTGGCCTTGAATTCACAAGGAATCTTCTTACCTCTGCCTCCCCAGTGCTGGGATTAAAGGCATGTGCCACTGTTGCTGTCAGGTTTGCATTGCTGGTAGAAATCACCCAACCAAGAGCAGCTTGTGGGGGGTAGAAAAAAAGAGAGGTTTATTTTGGCTTACAGGCTTGAGGGGGAAGCTCCACGATGGCAGGGGAAGACGATGGCATGAGCAGAGGGTGGACACCACCTTCTGGCCAACATCAGATGGACAATAGGAACAGGAGAATGTGCCAAACACTGGCAAGGGGACACTGGCAATAATACCCATAAGCCTGCCCCCAATAATACACTGCCTCTAAGAGCCATTAATTCCCAAATCTCCATCAGGTGGTAACCTAGCATTCAGAACACCTAAGTTTATGGGGACACCTGAATCAAACCACCACAGCCACCATGCCTGATGACATTCTTCTTTACTTTGACAATTTCATACATGTATACAACGTATTTTGATCATATTTGCCACCCTGTCCCCATAGTAAATTCCCTCTCTCTTTCCAACCAATCCCTCTTTGTACTTTAATGTCTCTTTTTATTTTTATTTATTTATTTATTTTTTTTTGCTCGTCCAAGTTTCTTTTATTTTTTTTCAAATTTTTATTAACAACTTCCATGATTATAATTAATGTCTTTTTAAAAAAACATTTTATTTTGAATTATTAATTTATTATCAATTAAATAATTAAATTACTTAAATGATTATTTATTTATTTAAATATTTTATTTATTTATTGGAGAGAGAGAGAGAAAGAGAGGGAAAGAGGCAGATATATAGTGAGAATGGTCATGCCAGGGCCTGTAGCCACTGCAATTGAACTCCAGATGCATGCACCACTTTATGCATCTGGCTTATGTGGATACTGGGGAATCGAACCTGGGTCCTTAGGCTTCATCAGCAAACTGCTGAACCATCTCTCCAATCCTCTTTAATGTCTTTTTTGTTTATTTTTATTTATTTATTTGAGAGCGACAGACAGGGAGAGAAAGAGGCAGATAGAGAGAGAGAGAGAATGGCCGCACCAGGGCGTCCAGCCACTACAAAGGAACCCCAGACGCGTGCACCCCCTTGTGTATCTGGCTAACGTGGGTCCTGGGGAATCAAGCCTCGAACCAGGGTCTTTAGGCTTCACAGGCAAGTGCTTAACCACTAAGCCATCTCTCCAGCCCTAATGTCTTTTTAAAAAAGTATTTATTTGAGAGAGAGAGAAAGAGGCAGATAGAGAGAAAGAGAGTGGGCATGCCAGGGCCTCCAGCCACTGCAAACAAAGTCCAGACACATGCTTCTCCTTGTGCATCTGGCTTACATGGGTCCTGAGGATTCAAACCAGGGTCCTTTGGCCTTGCAGGCAAGTGCCTTAACCACTAAGCCATCTCTCCAGCCCTAATGTCTTTTTTTTTTTTAACATTTTAATTAATATATTTATTTGCAAGGAGAGAAAGAAAGAGAATGGGCACAGTAAGGCTTCCAGCCACTGCAAATGAACTCCAAACACGTGTGCCACCTTGTGCTTCTGGCTTACGTGGGTCCTGGGGAATCACACCTGGATCCTTTGGCTTTGTAGCCAAGCACCTCAGCCACTAAGCCATATCTCTAGCCCACCTTTAATGTCTTTTTTCTTATGACCACTGAATTTAATTAGGGTTGCTTACATGAGCATGGCTGGGAGGTTATTTACCAGAGCTTGGGCAACTTATCATTGACTACACTGAAGGAAATATCTCCCCCTGCTGAACCATCTCTCCAGTCCTCTTTAATGTCTTTTTAAAAAAGTGTTTATTTATTTGAGAGAGAGAGAGAGAAAGAGGCAGATAGAAAGAGAATGGGTGCCGGGCGTGGTGGCGCATGCCTTTAATCCCAGCACTCGGGAGGCAGAGGTAGGAGGATCGCCGTGAGTTCGAGGCCACCCTGAGACTCCATAATGAATTCCAGGCCAGCCTGGGCTAGAGTGAGACCCTACCTCAAGAAAAAAAAAAAAAAAAAGAAAGAAAGAAAGAGAATGGGCACTCCAGGGCCTTCAGTTGTTGCAAACAAACTCTAGATGCATGCTCCTCCTTGTGCATCTGGCTTATGTGGGTCCTGAGGATTCAAACCAGGGTCCTTTGTCCTTGCAGGCAAGTGCCTTAACCACTAAACCATCTGTCCAGCCCTGGTGGTATTAAAACGTAAAGTGTTCCCCACAGCCTCATGTGTTGTGATTAATCCTCATACGCAATCCCCAGATGGTGGAAATCTGGAAGGTGGAACCTTGGAGGGGGTTGTGTCACTGGGGGTGGACCTTGAGGTTTACTAGCCCAGCTCCAAGCCCAGTGCTTAGACTATTTCCATCAAGATATGTGAGCCATCCTTTCAGCTCGGCAGCAGAGTTCAGATCAAGAGACACTGTATTGGGACATTGGAAGGGCCCCCACCAGGTCATCCTAACCACTCCAACAGCCATGAAAGTGGAGGGGACAAAACAGAAGAGGATTAGACTTACTTTTTATGAAACAAGGGGGCCTATGTATGGCTTTAGGTAAAACTTGTTGCTTTTATGCCAATCAGGAATAATCTGAAATACACTGGCTTTAGTTAGAGAAAAATCTCTAAGAAAGCGAACTTCAGAGATAAGCCACTAATAATTGGTTTCAGTCCATGTTTAGTTGGTCTCCATGGCTAACTTCCCTTGTTTTTTCCATTGCTGGCCCTTGATACTACTGCTCTTAGGCCTTACCATAGGGTAACTAATGCTCTAAGTAGATTATATAAAGAATAGAGTAAATTGCCGGGCATGGTAGCGCATGCCTTTAATCCCAGCACTCGGGAGGCAGAGGTATGAGGATCGTCTGAGTTCGAGGCCACCCTGAGACTACATAGTGAACTCCAGGTCAGCCTGGACTAGAGTGAGACCCTACCTTGGGGGGGGGAGAATAGAGTAAATTCTGTTAAACTCATGGTATAGCAGACGCAATATACCCTCTTAGATGAGAACACCCTAGACACTGTTCTTCACAAGTCAAGGATTTGACTTGGTGTCATATCAGAGGGGGAAATGGAAAATGCAATGCAGGTATTTACTGTTAACTAAGGAATGGGATGATCCCTATGTGCAATGTACCATTACCTCCCTGTATCTCTTTGTTTCTAAATATCTTTGTGATTACATAGCATACAATGTTTCTTGCCTATGTGACCTATGTAACCTTGTGACTTCTTGTAATAGTCCCCCTTGTTTAACAGTGTGTAATTTTGTGGTTTAACTACTGATCCTGTTTTTACTATAAACATCATGTGCTTATTTCCAATAAAAGATGACACTCTGAACAGATCAGGGCTGCATCTTAAGATCCCAACCTCTGGGATGCAGACCTGGTACACCAGCTTTCTTCTTTTTCTTTCTTTTTACCCAATAAAACTTTTCCACACACACACACACACACACACACACACACACACACAGAGAGAGAGAGAGAGAGAGAGAGAGAGAGAGAGGTGAGCCAGCTTCCTGCTAGTGCCACATTTTCCAGCCACAAGGAAACTTCCTCTCAAAACTGTTAGCCTTTTTCCTCAGCTACTTCTGGTAGGGTATTTTGTCCCAGCAATGAGAAGATAACTGCCCCCCCCCCCATATAACATCCTGTCCTACAAAGATTATTAAATTCAGGGCTATTCACTTTTGCCATAATAGCTCTCTCACTTTTTGAAGTAATTCACACTTTTGATTTCTGCTGTACTTGATAGGATGTGTTCATTCTCTTTCGAGAGCCAAGTGAAATATACTTGTGAAAACACTTAAAGAGCCAGGCGTGGTGGCACACGCCTTTAATCCCAGCACTTGGGAGGCAGAGGTAGGAGGATTGCCGTGAGTTCGAGGCCACCCTGAGACTCCATAGTGAATTCCAGGTGAGACCCTACCTCAACAAACCAAAAAAAAAAAAAAAAAAAAAAAAAAAAGAAAGAAAGAAAGAAAGAGAAAACACTTAAAGAAAATTATCTATAATAAATATTTGTGCTTCCAGATGACCAGGTCAATCCAATTAAAGGCCCCCACCCTTCATCTGAAATTTTCAAAAGATCCATCTCTTCATTTGGTTTAAGTGCTGGGATGTATAAAAAAAAATCTATAATAGTGCAGTAAGGTAAAAATAATGACACTAGGACAGGGTAGCTCTTCAGTGGTTCATTGTTTCCAGGAGATTCTGGCCGAGGGAGTCTGGGCTATAAATTGCATTTATTTACTTATTTGCAAGGAGAAAGAGAGAATGAGCACAAAAGGGCCTCTTGCTGCTGCAGATGCACTCCAGCTACATGTGCTACTTTGTGCATCAGGTCTTATGTGGGTACTGGGGATTTGAACCTGGGTTGAACTTAGGCCAGTAGGCTTTTGCACACAAGCACTTTTAACCTCTGAGCCATCGGCCCTACCCCCCTGCCCCTTTTTTAAAATTTGAAACAGGGTATTCCAAGCCAGCCTTGAAATAGTGATCTTGGCTTAGCTCTGACTCTCCCCCCACCCCCAGAGAGAGAGAGGGAGAGAGAGACTCATATATAGCTCTCTCAGGTTTGGAATCACTGGGCTGGGTAATTAAAAATTTTAGAGATAACACACAGAAAAGCCATTTGCCATGTGTCACCAACTCTCAGAGTCCTTCACAAATAACCCAAACGGAGACTGTTACATCTCCCTCATAAGGGTTACAAGTGATAACTGCCTGAGTCAGCAGAGATCCAACCAAAACAAAGGTAAGTGTTCTAGCTTCAAAGCTCGGTGGTGGAAAGCCACCGTCTTCTCGTTCCCTGTGTGTAGGACTCAGGAGGGGCCTGGCAGGGCTGGTCTAGCTCAGAGTTAGTATCTACCTCTGGGACAGCCAGGCTCAGTGTGTCTCCATGTGAGCACTCTGCACATGCCCAGACTGGGCTTCATGGTAGCCCCAGGGCAACCATGTTGCTGGCACCAAGCTCAGGACTCAGAATGGCTAAAGGAGCCAGGCAGGAGCTGCACTGTCTTCTGTGACAGGATGTCAGAGATCACACAAACCTGTGCACTTTGAGCAAAAGAAAATGCAGACACCATCTCCGAAGGGGGGGAACGGCAAGGTCCTACTCTGTGAGGAATGTGTGGGGTGGGGGAATGGTTGTGGCTGACTAAGAAATTCTGTCCGTGCAGGGAAGTCACCCCTCATCCTCACGCCCAGCTGCCTTTGAGGCTCTGTGAGCTCTGTCTTCATTTGTCCTTTCCTTTACTCTAGGCCACTGTCCTCCATGCTCCCGATCTGCACCTGCATTGATTCTTTCAGCCCCCACATTCACCATATTTTTCCATCTTAACGCCTTGTGCCAGGTGTGGCGATGCATGCCTTTAATCCTAGCACTTTGGAGGAAGAGGCAGGAGAATCACTGTGAGTTCAAGGCCACCCTGAGACTACATAGTGAATTCCAGGTCAGCCTGAGATAGAGTGAGACCCTGCCTCGACAAACAAAACAAAAATACTGTGTAAATGTTTATACTCTGCAAGACAAGTACCACTTCTTTCCATTTTACAGATGAGCAATCTGAGACTCAAAGAGGTGAATTCATTTTTTCTTTATTGCTAAGTGAAAGACTTAGGATTTGAATCCATGCCCAGGAGACTCCAAAGCCCCATCCATGTTGTGCCGTATCTTGTAGAGTTTATGAACATTATGGAAATGTAGCTTGGGTGAGCTGATCATACATATGGACCAGGCAAATGTTTCCCTGCCATCCATCAGGATTCAATGGTTTGGAAAGAGATGACTCCTTTTATGTTTTTGCTGTGAAGTTACAGAATTGTGCAGCGCACGTCCTCATGAGTGTAGGAGAGGCATCAGCATTTGGAGAGCTCCATTACCCACATTGTCTGGACTGAGCCTGTCAAAAGTAGGACGCAGGAGATAAAAGGATTCACAAGTAGGAAGTTCTGTGTTGGGCTTCTGCCTGAAACAGAAAAAAAATCATTGTTTGGAAACCATTAATGATGAACTTGCTAAGGATGAAAGTCGTCTTGTGACCTGTGAATGGAATGAAATGAAAATGAGGTAATGGTACGTTTCATGAGGCTGGAGGATCTGAGAAGCTGGGAATTATCTCAGTGTGAATACTATGAGGAAGAGGGAACAAGGGAAGAGATCTTTATTCAGCTGTATTTATAGTAGGTATTCGTCCTGTCTCTCAGTTCAGGTATCACAAAGGCGCCGTTTCACCTTGCTAGGTGAATGCAAACAACAGTTGTCAAAGTCCCTGCTGCTTCCTTCCAAGGAACCTGGAGCATGCATACAAAGGCAAGAGAGGCAGAGAGCTCTGAAGAATGGGATGAATAGCTCAGGCAGAGACAGGAGACTGGGACACAAGAGCACACACAGCGCGGGAGCAGGAGGAGAAAAGAACCAAGAGAGATTCTCTTCACTGTTGCCCAACCCCCTTTTTGTGGTCCTGGTCACGTAATATGATATGTGACATGTGATTATGACAATGCAATATACTAGGGTAGATGGCAGCTGACCCATGTTAAAAGTACATACGAAGGGCCGGGCGTGGTGGTGCATGCCTTTAATCCCAGCACTTGGGAGGCAGAGGTAAGAGGATCGCTGTAAGTTCGAGGCCACCCTGAGACTACATAGTGAATTCCAGGTCAGCCTGAGATAGAGCGAGACTCTGCCTTAAAAACAAAACAAAACAAACAAAACAAAACAAACACAACACAACACAACACAACAACACAACACAACACCAGGGCTGGAGGGATGGCTTAGCCATTAAGGCGCTTTCCTGCAAAGCCAAAGGACCTTGGTTTGATTCTCCAGGACCCATATAAGTCAGATCCACAAGAGGGCACATGCATCTGGAGTTCGTTTGCAGTGGCTGGAGGCCCTGGTGTGCCCATTCTCTCCCTTCTTTCTCTCTCTGCCTCTTTCTCTCTTTCAAGTAAACAAAAGTAAAGTTAAAAAAATAGTACATACAAAACCAAACCCATAGCCGGGCGTGGTGGCGCATGCCTTTAATCCCAGCACTTTGGGAGGCAGAGGTAGGAGGATCGCCGTGAGTTCGAGGCCAGCCTGAGACTACATAGTGAATTTCAGGTCAGCCTGAGCTAAAGTGAGACCCTACCTCGAAAAACAAAAACAAAAACAACAACAACAACTAAATCCACTACTTTAGTTATATTAGCCATGCTCCAAGTGCTTACCAGGCACAGGTAGCTAGTGGCTCCATACTAGATGGTACATATATAGGCTATTTCCATTATCATAGATGATTCCACTCCACCAATATGTTTATTTTTATTATCTATTTATTTGAGAGAGAAAAGGGAGAGAGAGAGAATGAATGCGCCAGGGCCTTCAGCCGCTGCAAAAAGACTCCCAATGCACGCGCCACCTCATGCACGGGTCCTGGGGAATGGAACCTGAGTCCTTTGGCTTTGCAGGCAAGCGCCATCTCTCCAGCCCCTGCTTTTTAAATTTATTTCACCAATATGTTTAGAAGGACTCAGAGCCCAGGACAATGGAAACCCCATGACTCTACCTCTCTGGTTTGTAAGGAGATAGGCAGTAGGGTCTTCTGAAGTGGGACATAAGAGCTCTAGGTGCCTACGTACCATAGGTGGGCTATTTGAATGCTCTAAAACACAGTTGTTCTCATTGTGATCGTTAAGATCAACTTTACTAGACAGTATGATGAGAAAAGCACAACGTGAAGTGAGCCCATGCACTCAATTCACAGAAACCAGAGGCTAGGAGCATGTTCAGTCAGTAGCATTGTGGTTTTGGATTCAAGCCTCTGAGATCAGAGGTCACGTTGCTCCTTATCAAAGGACACTGCTCCCCTGCTGCTTGTTCCTCCCTCGTCAGTCAAGAGGAGGGGGCTGGAGAGATGGCTTAGCAGTTAAGGCACTTGCCTGCGAAACCTAAGGACTCATGTTTGACCCTCCAGATCCCACGTTAGCCAGACACACAAAGTGACGCAAGCACACAAGGTTGCACATGCACACAAGGGAGCCCATGCATCTGGTGTTTGATTGTGGTGGCTGGAGGCTCTGGTGCTGCAGTTCTCTCTCTCTCACTCTCTCTTGCTCTCTTGAATAAAAAAAAGAAAGTGAGGGCTGGAGAGATAGCTTTGTGGTTAAGGCATTTGCCTGCAAAGCCAAAGGGTCCAGGTTCAATTCCCCAGGACCCAAATAAGCCAGATGCGCAAGGGGCACACGCGTCAGGAGTTCGTTTGCAGTGGCTGGAGGCTGCTGGCATGCCCATTCTTTCTCTGTCTGTCTCTCTTCTATATCTCTCTGCTTGCAAATAAATAATTTAAAAAAAAAAAGTGAGAGGAGGATGTGAGTGCAAGAAAGTTATGTGGGCCATAACCCCGGGAAGCCCTGATGGGAACGGAGGGGGAAGTGGAACAGAGGCAGGAAGTCCTGGGAGGAGGAGGGGCCGATGAGCAGATTATATCCCATGGGCAACTAGGGCTTCATCTTGACTAGGGGCATGGTGCAGAATCCACTTCCTAGCCATCTCACCTAACCGGATAAGAAAATTGGGCATCTGGCCACTAACTTCTTTCACTGGTAGAAGGCTATTCGCAGAGTATTAACCCTGGCACTTCTGGCCCACCCCTGCCAAGGGTTGGCTACACATGCTCTTGAAGCTGTACAAGGCCCCCCAGTAGGTGGTCATAAGAGTCAAAATATGGAGAAGCTTTTCAGATTGCAGTGACCTTGGGATGACTCAGAAGGCATCATGGTGCTGGAAAGAAGTCACAGGAGTGCTCAGCACTGCAGTATCTCTATCATACCTTCCAAGGCTCAAGAGAATGTAAGAGCCAAAGGAAGGGAAGGACTCCTTACAACGTGCCCCTCCAGACACAAAATGGCCTGGATATCCATGACCTCACAGTGCCTGACACTACCTACACAACACCATCATAAGAGGAGGAAAAAGATCACGACATCAAAATAAAAGAGACTGATTGAGATGGGGAGGGGATATGATGGAGAGTGGAGTTTCAAAGGGGAAAGTGGGAGGAGGGAGGGCATTACCATGGGATATTTTTTATAATCATGGAAGTTGTTAATAAAAAAAAATTGAAAAAAAAATATGGAGAAGAAGGCTAGAGAAATGGTTTAGTGGTTAAGACGCTTGCCTGAAAAGCCAAATGACCCAGGTTTGATTCCCCAGGACCCACATAAGCCAGGTGCACAAGGTGGCACATGAATCTGGAGTTCATTTGTACTGGCTGGAGGGCCTGTTGCTCCCATTCCCTCACCCCCGCCCATCTGCTTCTGTTTCTCAAATAAAAAATAAAATAAAAATGGGGAGAAGAACAGTGACTGTGGAGGGCCTGGGGGTGTGGCAACCTACAAGGTGCTATACGGGATTGGAACAAGTGCTCTCCCTGCCTTAACAATATAGTGACTAGTGGTACATGGTACCGTTTTCACATCTTAAAATGTGAAAGCAAAATGATTACCGTTCAGGGCTGGAGAGGTTGCTTAGTGGTTAAGGCTCTTGCCTACAAGACGTAAGGACCCAAGTTCAATTCCCCAGTACCCATGTAAGCCAGATGCACAAGGTGGCACATGTGTCTAGAGTTCATTTTCAGTGGCTAGATGTATCTTAAATTAAGAAAAAAAAAAAAAGATTACCATTTGCCAGGGCAGTATATGGGAGAGCCTAGAGATACAATTAGACATTTGAGCTGATTTGCAACATGGATGTCCAAGGAAAAGATTGATAATCATAGCACAAAAGAACTCATTAGTAGTCCAGTGTTGTGGCCCACACCTTGTCAAATAAATAAAAATAAAAATTTTATTTTATTTTACTTTATTTTTTTGAGGTAAGGTCTCACTCTAGCCCAGGCTGACCTGGAATTCACTATGTAGTCCCAGTCTGGCTTTGAACTCATGGCAAGCCTCCTACCTCTGCCTCCTCAGTGCTGGGATTAAAGGCATGCGTCACCACACCTGGCAAAAAAAAAAATTATTTTATTTTTAGAGAGAGTGAGCCAGAAAGAGAGAGAGAGAGAGAGAGAGAGAGAGAGAGAGAGAGAATTGGCCCAGGGCCTCAGCCACTGCTATTGAACTTCAGACGCTTGTGACACCTAGTGCACATGTGCGACCTTGCGCTTGCCTTACCTTTGTGTGTCTGGCTAATGTGGGATCTGGAGAAAGATTGAAATGGGTCCTTAGGCTTTGTCAGCAAGCGCCTTAACTGCTAAGCCATCTCTCCAGCCCCATACTTGGCTTTTTACATGGATTCTAGGAATCAAACTCAGGCCTACATGCTTACCCAGCAAGAGCTCTTACCCACTGAGCCATCTCCCCAGAATTTTTTCTCTGCTTGTTTACAGTCAGCTCACTCTCAGATGGTTCTAAGACAATCTAACTCCATCTTCCTGGGTTCTTTCAATCACTCTCTAAGGCCTGAAAGTCTATATGCAAAGACCCCACTCAGCCTGAAGAAGCCAATTTGGTCACTGCCCCAAGTCCCTAATGGCAGTTAGGGTTAGTTCTTTAAGGAAGGAACTGAGGCAGTTTAAGGTGACCACACCATGAAAGTAAAAAAGCAAGAATGTCTTTGGGCCGGCCCTTGCAGTCTCCACTTTGCTAGAGATCAGAGAAGAATCTGGTTTCTCCTAATCTCTTGCCTAAGGAGTTACATAGATCCACAAACAACCCGAATCCCTCTCTGGGAAGGAGTTCCCCTTTCCTAACATTAAGATTTTTGAAAATATATTTTATTTATCTATGAGAGAGAGAGAGAGGCGGGGGGGGGGCGGGGAGAATGGGTGTGCTAGGGCCTCCAGCCACTGCAAAGGAACTCCAGATGCATGTGTCCCCTTGTGTATCTGGCTTACATGGGTCCTGGAGAGTTGAACCGGGATCATTTGGCTTTGCAGGCAAAGGCCTTAACTGCTAAGCCATCTCTCCAGCCCTTAAGATTTTAAATCTGATCCTGGCATTCTGGTGGGTTAAGCTCAGCCCTAAACTTGGCATCATGTTTGGGCTGTTCTTGAGCTAGTCCCTGAGTTCACTAATCAACTCTCTCTGACTCACCTGAGCCTGAGGTAGAGCCCATCACACTAAGACTATAAATAGATGCTTACCAGGAGAACAAAGCCTCTTTTTTTTTTGGCTGTTCATTTCTCCTGAACTTCCAGGTCCCTGCTCTGGTAAGCCCCCCTCATCTTAGCTCTCCTGGACTGAGATGTGGAAAGCCCTACTCCCATGTGAGCTCTGTACCCTCTCCTGCCTTCTACAGGGCAGGAGCGGTCTGTACTCTCTTCTCTCTCTTCCTCTTAATCTAATAACGTCTCTCTGAGCCTTAAAAGAAAGAATGCATCCAATCCATATCTACTGATTTAGAATTATTTCCATAATATGTTAAGTGGGAAAGGTGGTTTTAGAAAATGATAGATTCTTTCTCTTAGGAAATAAATACATTCTTAAATATATAGAAGGATACCTAACAGGATGTTGGGAAGAGGTAAATGTAAAGATAGAGGCAAGCAGTAGAAATATGCACATTGCATAACATTCTAGAAAAATATTCAACAGGAGCTCTATCTATGCTCTCTCTAGGAAAGAAAATTCTGAAAGGGGGTTTGGCAAGATGGCTCAGTGGGTCAAGGTGCTTGCCTGCAAAACTTCCCACCTGGGCTCCATGCCCCAGTGCCCACATAAAACCAGATGCACAAGTTGGTGCATGCATCTGGAGCTTGTCTGCAGTGGCAAGAGGCACTGGCGCACCCGTGCTCCCTCTCACAAGTTAACAAATTGATGAATGAAGACATGGTGAGCAGCTGGGAGTGGAGTGTGCTCAGGGTTTACTATCCTGAACTCCGCGACCTGCCGCGACTCAAGCAAAGGGTGGGATCTTGGGGCGGGGCTTGGAGGCCAGCCAGGACAGAGAAGGTTGCAAGAACTTCTTAAAATTTATTATTTATTTATTAGAAAGAGGCGGGGGGGGGGTGATGGGCACACCCAGGCCTCCAGCCACTGCAAATGAACTCCAGACACATGCGCCACCTTGTGCACCTGTGCATCTGGCTTAACACGGGTACTGGGGAATCAAACCTGGGTTCTTAGGCTTTGCAGCCAATGCCTTGACCTCCAGCGCTGCAAGAACTTTTCCATGGCTCAGTTTTGGCTATATGCTCTGCCTCCGAAGATTTTGCTCTTCAGCTGTCCTGTCTGTCCATCAACTGCCTGATATCCTTCCCATTATGTTATCTTCTTTGTTTTTCTTTTTCTTTCTTTCTTTTTTCGTTTTGTTTTTGATGTAGGGTCTCTAGCTCGCGCTGCCCTGGAATTCTCTATGTAGTCTTAGGGTGGCCTTGAACTCACAGTGACCCACCTACCTCTGCCTCCTGAGTGCTGGGATTAAAGGCGTGCACCACCAAGCCTAGCTATGTTCTCTTTTTGTAAATTCACCAGCTCCATCTTCTTTTGAGAGGAAGGAAGTTGGGGAGGTAGTGGGATAATAGAGAAAACTCCTTCCTTCCTTCTTTCCTCCCTCCCTTCTTCCTCCCTCTTTTCTCTGTCTCTCTTTGCATGTGTATGTGTGTGGGTGTGTGTCTGGGTGTGTATGCACACGTGGTTAGAGAGGGCAGAGATCACCAACGGTGTCCTCCTCAGGCTTTTTTCATCTTCCTTTTTTTTGGTTTTCTGAGGTAGGGTCTCGCTTTAGCTCAGGCTGAGCTGGAATTCACTATATAGTCTCAGGGTGGCCTTGAACTCATGTGATCCAACCCCCCCCCACCCCCCCCCCCCCGCCTCTCCTGAGTGCTGGGATTAAAGGCCTGCAGCACCACACCCCGGCTAACTCACCTTCCTTTTTGAGATAAGGATCTCTCCCAAACCTAGAGGTCACTGATTCAACTAGACAAGCTGGCCACTGAACCCCAGGGATCCTCCTGTCTCTGTCTCCCCTACATTGGGATTAAATTATATAGGTGCTGGGGATTGAACTCAGGTCCTCCTGTTTGGGCAGCAAAGCACTTTACCCACCGAGCCAGCTCCCTACCCTTGGGAGCTTCTTTTTTGAAGCGGTGCTGCAGGAAGAACTCTTTAGGAGTTGCCATCTGCCCTTGGCTTGGCTGGGAAGACAGAGCCAGTAGTTGATGATGGGGGAGGGGCACAGACAAAATTCTGAAGTAGAAACAAAGATGGCCGGAGGTTGCCTTTGAGCCTGCAGAACCCAGGTCAGAGATCACTTTAGATCACTTTAAGAAATCTGGGTCTTCCTTGCCCACAAGCAACTCTGTCTCTTATTCTAGACACTAAGGCCCTCCAAGGCTGAGGTCCAAGCTCCAGTTGTCTGTATCTAGGAATCAGAATTAGAAAGTCATTTTAACCAGATCAAGGTAAAGAAAGTGTACACTTTGTCACACTTACATCTGTTTTGTCAGCTCTCGGGTTTTCCACATTTCTGGTTGTGTGCTTTCCTACGTTTCTTAGTTCCTTTTGATAAATTCCACCCCAGCTCTGCTGAGCTCAAGGGAAATATTTTAGGGAAACAGGCCTGGGAATCCCAGATGGACAGTAGGGGCATCTATGGGAGATGGACGGCCACTCAGGCCAATGGGAGAACCAAGTAGGCGGGTTCTGTTGGAGCCCTTGCGACCTATTAGACTGCTGCATTCACTTGACAGCACTTTATCAGCACCTGGCATAGGCCTCAGCTCTGGGTGGACATCAGGTTACAAAGATGACTAAAACATTGATCCTTCTCTCTAGATGTCAAGCTAGCTGTGAGGAATGTTCAGTGCAAAGGGTGCGGAGTGTGAATCCCTGTTAGGAATTGGCAGTATGGCCCGCAGACAAAGGCAGCAGGTGCTGGGGACCCCATGTTCTAGGGCACCAGAAGTTCTTCCAGGGTTTATTAAAGGAAGCAGCACTTGCCCTACATCTGCTACACCAGACCCTAGTTTCCTCCTCCTCGCTCACAGAATAATCCCAGGGAGGAGGAGGTTTAGGTTTTACTGAGCACTGTGGTGTTTATAGTGGGAGGAAAGGGAACCCAAGGGGTGTGTGTGTGGGGTGGGGGGAGGCTCAAAGGGCCTCATGGAGCGTGAATGACTGCAGGAAGGGAATGTGGGATGCTATCCCCCCCATGGGGTTTACCTGGCAGCAAACAGTGCCTACCCGAGCAGAGGAGCAGAGAGGATTGGAAAGAGGAGACATTGCAGTTGGCCCGGATGCCCGTGCTCCCGTGGGTCAAGTGGGTATCATGGAACTGGTGCGCTTTTCTCAGGTCCCAGCCAGGCAGTCCGTTGCTGGGCAAGAGGGTGGCATCGGGGTGGGGAGATGGCTCACTCAGTAACGCGCTTGCCTCTCTCTCCCTGAGCCCATGTGGAAAAATACCGGGCATGGTGGCACATACTTGTAACACCATTGCTGGGGCGGCAGATACGGATAGATCCCTGGGGCTCACTGGCCAGCGAGTGCAGCCTACTTGATGTTCTCTAGGCGAATGACAGACTCTGTCTCAAAAAAGGTGGATGGGGCTGGAGGGATGGCTTAGCAGTTAAGGCATTTGCCTGCAAAGCCAAAGGACCCAGGTTCGATTCCCCAGGACCCACGTAAGCCAGATGCACAAGGGGGCGCATGCGTCTGGAGTTCGTTTGCAGTGGCTGGAGGCCTGGAGCACCCATTCTCTCTCTCTCTTTTTCTTTCTGTCAAAAACAAACACAAAAACAAAACCGTGCGTGGTGCCTGAGGAACAACACCCGGGGCTGTCCTCTGGCCTCTGTGTGTATGCGCATCCTTCACACAGGCCCCAGGTGGTGGTGGGAAGTCAAGGCCAAGCCCAAGTGAATGCCAAGAGCACTGTATAGAACGGCAGCCCTCCAAACAATTACCCACATACCCAGAGGAGGCCATCAAATGGCATTTGCCACTGAAGGCAGGAGAGACTACCGGCAGGCAGGCAGAGGGCTCATGCTGGGGCTGGATACTAGCAAAGAGATCTGCCCTTCCCTACTCCTCCCCATTTCAACAAGAGGAAGTTTGCCTCGGCGCCTCTCCTCATCAGTCCTTTCCCCCTCCCTTGCTTTTTACTCCTAGCAGACAGGACTCTGGCTCAAGTCAACCCTTGGATGAGTAGGAGAGAACACAAAATGAGATTGAAATTGAGTCTGAGAATAAAGCATCAAAGGATGGAGGTTTAATGACGGAAAGTGATCCAATCTGCCCAAAATGTCATTAAGGGATGGAAGAGGAAAATTCAGCATAGCATGGCTGGAGGCAGAGATTAGGGGGTGGGGAAGCTTCATTACTATGCCCAATGGAGTCGAGCCACCTCCACACATTGGTTCCACAAATAGACAGAATAATTGAAGCGCAGTGTGGCGGGGCTGAGTGTCACTCAGGTAAGCATAGAGCCTGGGGAGTGGGCTGTGGGGGAGGGGTTGGTGGTGGAGGCACATCCTTCAAGCTGAGCCTGGCAGGGTGAGATGAAAGGAGAGCGGGGGGGGGGGGGGGGGGAGGGGACGGGGAAGGCTTGTCAGGAGGAGGTGGCTGCATGGGACATCTGGGGAGTGGGGTTGGGCCTTGAAGGGGAAGGCTGGAAGGCTGGTTATAGACGCAGACCTGAAACCTACGCTAGTGCAGCTCTGTGAACTCAGAAGTGAGCGTCTCAAGCAGTGAGACGTCGCATGATACAGGGCGACACCCCACGACCACCTCTGGCCGCTGCATGCATGCACCTGTATGTGCACATGCACCTGCACTCACCGTGAAATGCATATACGTGTGCACATTTCACACACAAACACTCACAAAAGTGAGGGCCCTGGGGGAGTCCCCACAAGCCTAGGGGGACATCATCAGGTTTGCACTTAGCTAAGACCCCCCTGGTACCAGGCAACACTGGACGTGTGACCTCCAAGCATGTTCCTCACCCACTCACCTGGTCCTGAACCCTCTACAGAGGCTGTTTCCTCTGGGGTTCCACAATCCTGGGTCACCGTCCTTTCGAGCATTCTGCCCTACTTTTTAATATTTTTACTCTAATTTTATTTTTTTTCTTAATTTTTATAACATTTTCCATGATTATAAAAAATATCCCATGGTGCTACCCTCCCTCCCCTGACTTTCCCCTTTGAACTTCCATTCTCCATCATATCCCCTCCCCATCTCAATCAGTCTCTCTTTCATTTTAATTTTATTTATTTATTGGAGAGAGAGAGGGAGGGAGGGAGGAAGGGAGAGAGAGAGAGAGAGAGAGCGCACCAGGGCTCTAGCCACTGTAAATGAACTCCAGACACATGCGCCACCTTGTGCATCTGGCTTACATGGGTCCTGGGAATCAAAACTGTGTCCTTTGGCTTTGCAGGCAAGCGCCTTAACTGGTAAGCCATCCCTCCAGCCCTCTCTGCCCTACTTCTACTGCTGAATCCTTCCAGGTCTCCCCCTTTCATTGCTACCTCCTTGGGAATCATCTACTCACTGCCCACTCCCCATTATTCCCATTATGCTTCTCAATCCAACAAGGTTCTGTGCTTTCACACTCCTTGGAACATGTGTATACTGAAAAGAAAAGAAAAAAAAAAAAAACTTCCCCATATCTTGTCTGGTCTGCGCCCCATGGGGCAACCCGAAGGCTACTATTTATTCTTTCACATATTAATTTAAGATGCTTTAATTGCTGCTGTGATATGTTTTATATAATATAATTAATGCTGTAATTCTGTGTAGTTGCTTCTCCAAGCAGTTTTGTGAAGGGCCCAATTTTGGAATCAAGTAAACAAGGAATAAGTAGTAGTTGATGGTTTTGTAGTAAGGCTCCCCCTCCCAAAACAATGACGATTACTGCTTGGTTTCTCAAAGGGAGTTGAAATGGAAGGCGATTTGATTTTCCCTGCATCTGGGACGTATTTGGGTGGCTGTAACGAAGTCCTTAGGTCCTGATTGACATGTTTCTGGTCTATTCTTATCTGAGTACCATCTCTTCTACCCAAGGGGCTGAGACCACCAGAGTTGTGTTACACTCCGACCCCCCCCCCTCCATGCGACTTTGTGATGAGCTATGCTTGGGATGAAGAGTATCTGAACCTATGTAATTACTCGCTGGTTGAGGCTGTTGGCACAGTCCAAATGAAAGGTGATGAGCTCTGATCTGGGGCAGTGGCAGAGCTCACAGAAGACAGGGGATGGACTCCAGCGGTAGACTCCACAAAAGCTACCATTGTGTCATTTGAAGCAAAGGCCTCAAGGCTGTGGTAAGGGGACTTTCCTATCCTCACCTGCGCACCTGGCCTCTCAGCCTGGTCTAGACGTTGGAACTTAGAGGGTCAGCGTCCTAAGGAATGTCTACTTCTAACTCCTCCCAAGGAGGATGATTGAGGTTCAGGTGAACTCAGTGCATCAGCTGCAGAGCCTCCACTAGAACCCAGGCGAACCAGGGGCTGCAGAGTGTTAGCCCCAGTTCAAGAATGGCTGGAGAGATGGCTTAGCGGGTTAAAGCGCTGACCTGCAAAGCCGAAGGACCGAGGTTTGATTTCTCGGTACCCACGTAAAGTCTGATGCACAAGGTGACGCATGCGTCTGGAGTTCATTTTACGGTGGCTAGGATGCCCTGGCAAGCCCATTCTCTCTCTCAAATAAATTAAATTAAATTAAATTAAAAAGAATGGCTTGGCGGGGGTGAGGGGGAAAAGCCCAGGAGATGGAGGCGCAGACAGACCTTCAAGTTTTCTAATGTTCTCCCAGGGGTCCTACGATCCCCCCAAAGGCATCATTACTCAATACATGCCTGGCTCCAGACGCTGGGTGGGAGCTGGGATGAAATAGGATCCAGTGGGGCCACATGGATGGGTGGGTGGGGAAGCGAGGACGCTGGCCTCTGATACGGGAATTTCCTTAAGAGAAAGAAGCTCTGAGTTGGAAACACTCATTTCCTTGACTCGCCTTCCTGTCTTCCAGCCTGTGGCCTTTCCCGTTTTCTGGGGATACAGCCGCGGCTGGGGACTTTCTCAGACCTCTCGATCCTCGGCGGCGGCGGGGACACTTTCGGTTCTGCCTGGATTCCCGGAGGCAGCGAGGGGCGGGGAGGGGAAGGGGAGGGCTTGGTGGGGAAGAACCATGAGGGTCCCTGGGACGGTCCCCGGCACACACGGGAATCCCTCTCCCCTCTCTGCACTCCCCTTGGAAGCAAGGCCGGTCCCTGCGTGTCCTTTGTCCATTCTGGGTACCAGGAGGAGGCTCTCTGCCCTTCCATGTCTCCTCCGCCGAGTCCCTAAACTCCCTGGGGAATTAGACTCCCGGGAAGGTCCTGGGGAAATCCCTACCTAGTAACTAGCCAAGGGCCGCCCGCGATTGGTTCCTGAAGACCACGCCCCTTCCCTGGGCGGGGCCAGCGGCTGGGGCTGGGGAGTTACTAGAGGCCCCGCCCCGGGCACCCTGGGCTCTGTCTCCCGGGTCTCATCCCGCCGTCCCGGCTATGGTGCGTGTGTCCCTGCCGTGCGTGCTGTGGGGCTGCCTGCTGGCCGCGGTGAGTCGCTTCTGTCCCGACCGGGCCCGGTGGTGGGTTGGGATTTGAGAATGGGAACCCGGACGAGAGAGATCTTCCTAGCTGATTTGGGGGGGGTGGGGGGCGACGAGGGAGAGGTGGGGACGGGAAGGGATTCAGAGGCTAGGCAGAGGCATCCCAGGTCCTGGCTGGACCAGGTGGGCCGCCCTTCTCACCTGCCAGAGAGTGGGAGTTCTGGGTGGTCCACCCGGCGGCTTTGCCCGTCCAGCCGTACCTGGCCGGCGTGGATGGCTTGGGGTGCGCCCGCCTTGCTCAGATCCGAAGTCTGGGGCTCAGAGACTGGAAGAAGTTTCAGTGGGCAGGAAGAGAGGTTGAGCCAAGGGAAGGGGCGGGTCTGGCCTGTTTCCTGTCCCTTTCCCGATCCTTTCCCATTGTGGGTAGAGCCTCTCCACTAGTGGTTATGGTCTCCTTGCCAGCGGGGGCTGCCTTCTTCCAGGGCATCTTGTAGGAACAACAGTTGGAGGCAGAGGCCCAGGTACTTTTTGTTTGTTTGTTTGTTTTGTTTTTTCGAGGTAGGGTTTCACTCTAGCCCAGGCTGACCTGGAATTCACTATGTAGTCTCAGGGTGGCCTCGAACTCACGGCAATCCTCCTACCTCTGCCTCCCGAGTACTGGGGTTAAAGGCGTGCGCCACCACGCCCGACTCCAGGTACTTTTTCTGACAAGAAAAGATGTTTTTTTTTTTTCTTTTTTTTTTTAACATCCCTCATCCTCCTGTCGTGGGTGAACCAACTTAAGAGGAACTCCAAGGCTACGCCGCCCCTTGAATTTAAGACAACATAAGGGGGGGTTGTTGGTGCTGGAGACATGGCTCAGTGGTTAAGGCGCTTGCCTGCAAAGTCTAACCACCGGTTCGATTCCCCAGTAAAGACCCAAGTCAAGACTGATGCACAAAGTGGCCCATGTGTCTGGAGTTTCCTTGCAGTGGCTAGAGGACCTGTTGTGCCCATTCTCTTCTCTCTTCCTTGCAAATAGCAAAATAAATGCATAAAAAAATATAGATCCATTTAAGACAACGTGGGACTTGGAGGAGGAAAGAAACAGCCCATAGACCCCCAAGAAAGGACCAGGAGCAGGGGCTTCCTCAGACACCAGAATGGTCGGAACCCAACCAAGCATATCTCCGGGATTTTCGCAAGCCCACCCTTGATTCACTTCTGGTTTGAACGTATTTTTGTAGTTCCTCATTTTGGAGGCTGGGAATCCCCTGAGTACCTGGCTCTCTCATCCCAGCTCCTCTGGTCTCTCTCTCTCTCTCTTTCTCTTTCTCTCTTCTCTCTTCTTTCAAGATTCTGACATGTGGCCAGGGTAGGAATGACCCACAGTGTGTGTGGGCGGGGGTCAGCAGCAAGGGAAGAGAGGAAATGAGAAAGCTGTTTGAGAGACTTTCATTTTCACGCTAAGCAGTGGCTCCCTGGGAGAAGGGATGCAGGAGGAGGGTGGATGGGGAGAGAGAGAGGTGGAAGAGGCCCTTGTGTTGGTGGTGGCAGGGCAGTGGAGGAAGAGCCAGAGGTATGGAGAAGTCTGGATTTCCCAAGGGCCAACTCTGCTCTGATAGCCCTCAGTGTGAGTCATCTCTCCAGCCTGCAGATGCTTTCTATTGAGGTCTTTCTGCACATCTGGCTCTGAGCAAAACACTACATATGTTCTCCATCTGACAACTCCCCCATATGAGAAAAGGCTCCAAAGGGCGAAGGTCTTGCACAAAGTTTCATGCCTTGGTATCAGTAGAACCTGTATAGGAATCTATATCCGTCTGATTTCTGAGCCTGCCTCTCACATGGAGAGAGGTTCCAAGCTGTGGTCTTGAGACCTTTTGTGACAGAAGGACCAGAATACTGGGGAATGGAGCCTGGTGAGTGACAAGCTGTCAGAAGAGGAGGTGTGTTTCTCATGTGTTCAAAGCTGGCATCAAGGACTTCCATTGCTCTGGGAGTGGGATGGGAAGGTCCACGTTCACAGGAAGTGCCACTGTTGGGGGCAGGAGCCTTTTCTAACTCCCTTCTCTGTTTGGAATAAGATGCATTTCATTAAGTAATTTGCTCAGATACCCAGGTTGAATGAGAGCTACTGATTAGCTGGATCCTGGGCATCCAAGCAGATACTTGTGTATGTATAGTAATTAAAACTTTCTGGGCTGGAGAGATGGCTCAGTGGTTAAGGTGCTTGACTGAAAAACCTAGCGACTTGGGTTCAATTCCCCAGGACCCGTATAAAGCCAGATGCACAAAGAGGCAAATGCATCTGGAGTTCATTTGTAGTGGTTGGAATTCCTGGCATGTCTGTTCTCTCTGTTTCTCTTCTCTCTATCTGTCTTTGCTTGCAAATAAATACATAAAATTGGGCTGGAGAGATGGCTTAGTAGTTAAGGAGTTTGCCTGCAAAGCCAAAGGACCCAGGTTTGATTCCCCAGGACCCACATAAGCCAGATGCACAATGTGGCACATGCGTCTGGAGTTCATTTGTAATGGCTGGAGGCCCTAGCATGCCCATTCTCTCTCCCTCTGCCTCTTCTCTCTGAAATAAATAAATAAATAAATAAATAAAATTAAAAATACATAAAATTTAAAAATGCTTCCATTTAATGAGCTCCTACTATGGTTTAACCTGCAGCCCATGGACTATTTGTGACTGAGGGTCCCCATTTAAATATACTTGATGGTTCTTTGAAAACCCTTCTCATTTTTATAAGGAAAAAGTCTCTGGAGCTAGAATGTAGTTAATTCCTCTCAGTCTTGCTAATCCTCCCTTTTAAATTATTTTATTTATTTATTTATTTTGGTGTTTTGAGGTAGGATCTCACTGTAGCTCAGGCTGACCTGGAATTCACTATGTAGTCTCAGGGTGGCCTTGAACTCATGGCGATCCTCCTACCTCTGCTTCCCAAGTGCTGGGATTAAAGGCATGTGCCACCATGCCTGGCTATTATTTTATTTTATTTGAGACAGAAAGGGCAGGGGGAGAGAATATGGGTGTGCCAGGGCCTCTAGCCACTGCAAACGAATTTTATATTTTATATTTTAATACATGGGACCTGAACCTGAGTCCTTAGGCTTCACAGGCAAGTGCCTTAACCACTAAGCCATCTCTCTAGCCCTATTGTTTTATTTTTGAGAGAGACAGAGAGAAAGAGGCAGGGAGAGAGAGAGAGAGAGAGAGAGAGAGAGAGAGAATGGGCATGCCAGGGCCTTTCAGCCACCATCATGAACAAACTTCAGATGTGTGTGCCCCTTTGTGTGCATGTGTGACCTTGCACACTTGCATCACTGTATGTCTGACTACATGGGACCTGGAGATTCTAACATGCAGTCTTAAGTTTTGCAGGTAAGGGCCTTAAATGCTAAGCCATCTCTCCAGCCCTAATCCTCCTTTATAAATGACACTGAAAAGCAGGACTGGGTAGAGGGCTTTCAGCAAGCTGAGCCACCATTTGGGGTTTAATAGCATCATTTGTTGAATTTATTTTGATGGCTTCCTTTAATGTATGGTAAATGATACTGGCTCTTCTCTCACGGCAGTGATATAAGGTTTATGTTTTAAAGACATGTATTTAAATTAGCACAAGGCAATTAATAGCATGGATGGAAGCTGGGTGTGTTGGCACACGCCTTTAATCCCAGCACTTGGGAGGCAGAGGTAGGAGGTTGGCCATGACTTCGAGGCCACCCTGAGACTACATAGTGAATTCCAGGTCAGCCTGGGCTAGAGTGAGTCCCTACCTTGAAAAACAAAACAAACAAACAAACAAAAAGCATGGGTGGTGGTACCTAGACATCTTAGAAATGTACATGGTGTAAGTGAAAAACAAAGTGAAAGAATGGCGATGGATTGAGATGTTCAGATTCGGCTCCCCTGGGACCCTGGGAAAGTAACTCAGCTTCTCTGATGCTCAGTAGCACATTCTGCGGAATGAAAGTGCTAGATTTTTATCTTTCCAGTTTCACAGTCCTAGCATTTTATGAGGGAGCGGCTGGGTGGAGAGATGAGGTAGAGTGGAGGAGAAGCCACTATGAGGCTCAGGGAGGAGGCCTGGGAGCAGATGAAGCTATTGGGGTGGGGTGCTGGAGTCCTCATGCCCTGCTAGGTCCTTAGGAAAAGACTCAGGAGTCTTTCAGCTCAGAGAATTCTGCGAGTTTCCTAACTCTTGCTTGTAAAACACCAGAACTTGGTCTGGAGAGATGGCTTAGTGGTTAAGGTGATTGCCTGTGAAGCCCAAGGACCCATGTTTGACTCCAGATCCGATGTAAGCCAGATGCACAAAGGTGAGGCAAGCACAAGGTCTCAGATGCCCACTAGGTGACGCAAGCGTCTGTCATTTGATTGCAGTGGCTGAGGCCCTGGTGCACCAATTCTCTCTCTGTCTCTCTCTCTCTCTCTAAAATAAAATTAAAAAAATAAAACCAGAACTCTGGGTGCTTTTCTAATCAGACCACTCAACAGTTTAGACACACATGCACCTAGGTGTACGAAGAGGCGTTGGATTTCCATGTCAGCTGCAGCCTCTGTCCTGGCTGGTTCTCAACTTGCCGGTCAAAGAGGTGACAAGATCCCTTTGAATTTCATGCTTCTGTCATCAGGTCCACCCAGAACCACCTACTGCATGCAGTGAAAACCAATACCTGGTCAACAACCAGTGCTGTGACAAGTGCCCACCAGGTAAGATGCCAACAGCCCTGTAGCCCCTTAGTGGGATGCCTCTCTCTTGGCCTGCTGGCAGATTCAGACCTCCTGAACCTAACTGTGAACTCAAATCCAAAGCGACCCAGTTCCCCTCTCTGCCCCTGCCCTGCTGTCAGAATGTTCCGGGGCCCCTCTCTGCTGGAGAACCCTCCGCTGTCTCTCACCTGGGGGTCCTGTCTCTTCCATCTTCCCCACAAGACTGTGGAGGGTCCGTGACGTTCACCTCCGAGCAGTCCCCTCTCAAGCCCCGGCTCCACACATGGTGACACAGATCTTACTCACGGAGTTGGCCCCGGGCTGCCTCATTTTGTGATGTTTTTCAGGAAAGAAGCTGGTGAAAGACTGCACAGAACTCACCGAGACACAATGCACACCTTGTGGCAAAGGCGAATTCTTAGACACCTGGAACAGTTTGACGCGCTGTTACCAGCACCAGTACTGCGAACCCCGTGCGTGCGTGTGTGCGTGCGTGCGTGGAGCTGGGGAGGGGAGGGCCACTTTGGCTCATCGTCTCCTGATGGCTCAGCTGCCCTGATACTAACTAATAGCCAGGCTGTTCAGATGGGTTGCAGTCTGGGCTATCAGTTAAGAGAGTTGATTGCCATTGTACTTGAAAGAGGGCCAAGGAGAAACTGAGAAGATGATACTAGAAGCAGGCTTCCTATTTATTTATTTATTTATTTATTTTCAGAGTAGGGTCTCACTCTAGCCCAGGCTGATCTGGAACTCATTTTGTAGTCTCAGGCTGGCCTTGAACTCACAGTGATCATCCTACCCCTGTGTGGGATTAAAGGCGTGCGCCACCATGCCTGGCGAGAAGCAGGCTTCCTACCTAGTCCTGCGGAGGGGGGGTGGGGGTTCTCATCTTCCCTCCCATTTCTGCTGTACGTAGACTCAGGGCTCCAGGTCCTGAAGGAGGGCACGTCAGAGACAGATACCACCTGTACCTGTCAAGAAGGCCAACACTGCACCAGTAGTGACTGCGAGAGGTGTGCCCCCCACACATCGTGTGGCCCTGGCTTTGGGGTCAAGCAGATGGGTAAGTGGGCTCACTGTGAGCATGGTAGGCAGGAGCTGGAGCCAAGGGTGAGGGGCTGGGCACTGGGTACTTAGCCCCTAGACTGGGGCACTAGAGACTCCCGCTTGGGTTTGCATAATCCCCCGCTCCAGTAAGCAGGAAGTGGGACCTTTCGCATTTTGCCTTGGGCTCTGTCTGTGGGTGTGGGCCGTAGCTTGGGGAGGGGGATGGGAGAAGTTCTGCTGGCCGCAGCCTTCAGGGGCTTTGCACGGCACTGAGGCACTGAGCTCTTCCTGCCCTGCCTAGCTGTTGGCTCTTCTTTGAGAGCCAGACACGTAGCTGGCCCACTGTTGGCTGACGTGGCCTCCCCACATGTTCCCAGCGACAGGAACTTCTGATACCGTCTGTGAACTCTGCCCGACGGGCTTCTTCTCCAACGTGTCGTCCGCTGTGGAAAAGTGTCGCTCTTGGACCAGGTATAAGGACTGGCCCTCCCCCAGCCAAAGGAGGCTTGGCTGTGCCTCAGCCTCTGCAGTCACCTGTTCTTTCCCTGTGCCACCATGGCCACCCATGCTCATGCACTTGTGCAATGTCTGTGGAGCTAATGGACGTTTTCCTTGCCTGCTTTTGCTTACCGTCATAGATACTATTGATTTTGTGACCTTCTTTTTTTAATTTTTGTTTGTTTGTTTGTTTTTGTTTTTCGAGGTAGGGTTTCACTCTAGCTCAGGCTGACCTGGGATTTGCTATGTAATCTCAGGGTGGCCTTGAACTCATGGCGATCCTCCTACCTCTGCCTCCCAAGTGCTGGGATTAAAGGCATGCTCTTCGGAGGCTTGGCATTGTTTTCTCTCTCTAATCACGTTGCCTGCCTTCCCTGGGTCGTCTGCTACACATACTTGGCCCCATCTCTACTGGATCCCAAGATGGTCATGTCCAACTGCTGAATGGTCATTTCTGTGTGGTCACTCACCAGCAACTCTAGCTCTGTGCAGCATGCAGAATGGACCTACCTGGCCACTTCCCTCACCCAGAGTGAAAGAGGGGGGTGGCTGTGGAGCTGAACGTGCACACTGAGCGTTTGTACCCCCGTCCCTGGCCTGCACCTCCAACCCCACCACCTGCTCTGAGTGTCTTGGTGTAGAGGCCAGAGGAGGGCCTCAGGTGTTCTCCTCTGCTGCTCTTCCCTTCCCTTGAGACAGGGTCTGTACCTGAACCTGGAGCTCACCATTTTTCAGTTAGACTGGCTAACCAGTGAGCCTCAGAGATCCTCCTGTCTGCACCCCACTCAGTGCTGGGGTTACAGGTGTGTACAATAATCCCTGGCTTTTGAAAATTACTTATTTGTTTTTTTAGAGAGAGAGAGAGAGACAGAGAAAGAGGGAGAGAGAGAGAATTGGCATGCCAGGGCTCCATCCACTGCAATCAAACTCCAGACCTAGTGGGCACGTGCGATCTTGCACTTGCCTCATCTTTGTGTGTCTGGCTAACGTGGGACCTGGAGAGTGAAACATGGGTTCTTAGGCTTTGCAGGCAAGCCCCTTAACCACTGAGCCATCTCTCCAGCCCACTGCCTTTTTTTAAAAAAAAGATTTTATTTATTAAAGATAGAGGGAGCGAGCGAGAGAGAGAGAAAGAGAGTGAGAATGAGCACACCAGGGCCTCTAGCCCCTGCAAACGAACTCCACATGCATGTGCCACCATGTGCATCTGGCTTACGTGGGACCTGGAGAATCAAACCAGGGTCCTTAGGCTTCGCAGGCATGTGCCTTAACCACTATAGCTTTTTTTTTTTTTTTTTTAATGTGGGTGCTGGGAATTGAACTCAGGTCCTCATGCTTGCATAGCAAACACACTCACTGAGCCATCTCCCCAGCCTGCTTCCAGAGATCTTATGTTTAAACAAGTAAGCACCACTAACATATTCTTCCTCCTTTAATTTTTTTTTTTTTTTTTTTTTTGTATGTGTGTGTGTGTTTCGAGGTAGGGTCTCACTCTAGCCCACGCTGACCTGCAATTCACTATGTAGTCTCAGGGTGGCCTTGAACTCTTGGCGATCCTCCTACCTCTGCCTCCTGAGTGCTGGGATTAAAGGCGGCATGCACCACCACGCCCGGCCCTCCTTTAATTTTTTATGTAAGTAGTGGCATACCATCCATGCTTCTCCCCAGTGGATTGGCACTCCTTAAATGGAAGGAATCAGCCTTTTTTTTTTTTTTCCCTCTCTCTTGCATCCATCCGGTGCTTGGAACAGTGCCTGCTCACAGCTAGTCTTTCTGTGGGCATTGGCTGGTAACTGGAGGCTCCCATGCTGGAGTCAGGTCCATGAATTGGTCCACGAAATGCCTTAGGAAGTGTGGGACCCTCCCTCTCATCTGGAAATGGGAATGACCTTCCTCTCACAGGGGTTGAGCTGAGGACACATCAAGGTGTTTTGTGAGCTGCAGAATGTTTTTCTCACTCGAGGCTCAATCGTGGATTTTCTCCGAAGCTCTTTTCTTTCTTTCTTTCTCCCACTGTTGATGGCTTTCACTCTGCCACCTCCTTCTGTGTCCACTCCTCCCGGGACACCCAGGATCAGGTCTCCCACATCTCATATTTCAGCTCCTGCCATGCTCCCTGACTGGCCACCCTTCTGCCGTGTCCCTTCCATTGAGCTCGCTGGGAGCAGCGTTTCTCAGCTGTTGGGGCATCTCAGATGCTCATGAGACTGACCAGCCCTCGTCCGCTGCGAGCCGCCCCATGTACTCATCAGCCATCCGGATTTCCCTTGTTCTGAAACACCATCCTGCGCGCTGCCCACCTGGCTTCCCTCCATCATGCTGTCCCTCTTAGCTGAGTACGTGGCTGCTCCAGCTTTTACATCCTTTGGGCCTCTTTGGACCTTTCTTCCACGGGAAACATCTTTCCAAAAGACCCTGGAACTAAAGCTTCTCAGTAGGGGCCAGTTTTGCTCTCTGTGGGACATTGGCCAGGCCTGGACATCTTTCAGTTGCCGTAACTTGTGAGGGGGATGCTATGGACCTTTGGTGGACAGAGTCATCAGGGGTGCTGCTAAACATTCTGAGAGGTTCAGGAGCTCCCAGTGCAGAACACCCACTGGTACCAAGGTTGAGAAGCCCCTCCTTGAACTGAACTCGTCACCTCCCCTCTTCCGTCCTGCGGCTTCTGCCTCTAACAATGCCTGCTTCATTTTCACCTGTATTGCAAGGCTTGACGTGCAGTCTCCGTTCTCCTATGTGTTACTCCTTCAAGATGTGCAGTAACCCTTCCTTTCACTTGCTAGTTCCTGTCTTTTCCATAATAACCAGTGTGGGATGCCTCCCTGTAAGTAACATATACCCTGGTGAACTTGGACTGGCTGGCCTGTTGCCTGTTGTGTGTGCACACACACACACATATGTGTCTTTGCACAGCTGTGAGGCCAAAGACCTGGTGGTGCTACAAGAAGGAACCAACCGGACCGACGTTGTGTGTGGTGAGTCCGGGAGAATGGGTCCTGGCAGGTGTCTAGTATGGTGGGAATGGAAGAGGGAAGACTGAGGCACACATAAGCACCTGACGTGGAGGAGAGGAGGAAGCTGGGAGGTAGAAGGAGTTAAGGCTGCGGTTTCCCCAGTTCTGCCTCTTGTCTTAGGAGCCTAGGCAAGTCCCTTCTCTCTCGGCCTCAGTTTGTTCAACTGTAAAATGGGAGGGTAGAAGTAAATCCCTGAGTAGTGCAAATGACTGGCATGGGTCCTTGCAGTCTGTCAGCACTCCACAAACACTATTCTGCTACTCCGTATTTCAGGTACAGGTGCACTTGGTTTTGATGTTAGCATGAGAAGGTTGGTCTACAGCACAGATTACAAACTCAGAAAGCTACAGGGACTTGGTGGGTCATTTAATGAGTAAAAAAGGTCAGGCATTAAAAAGAAAAAAGCCTATAATCCTGGTTGGAGAGATGGCTCCAGCAGTTAAGGCGCTTGCCTGTGAAGCCTAAGGACCCAGGTTTGATTTCCCCAGTACCCATGTGAGCCAGATGCACAAAGTGGCACGTGCGTCTGGAGTTTGTTTGCAATCTAGAGACCCTGGCATGCCCATTCTCTTCCTCTCTCTCTGTCTCCAGTCCAGTATCCAGGTTTTAAATATAGAACCTCCAATTTAGAAAAGTTAGCAACTATCTCAACACATTAAAGAAAAGTGCTAGTCCCCCCTACATACATCTGCCAGCCACATTTCCCCAAGGGCCAGCTGCTTGAAAGCTGTGACGTCAGGGAGCTGAGACACTGGAGTATGTAGCAGCTTTGGGCATGGGGTTCGAGTACCCATGCTTGAGTCTCCATTTCTCCAGGTCTGCAGCATCGGATGCGAGACCTGGTGGCCATCCCCATCGTGATGGGAGTCTTGATCGCCATCGCCATCTTGCTGTCCGTCTATATCAGTGAGTGCTCGGATGGGGAGGGGGGAGGAGGAAGGAGAAGGAGGAAGAGGAGGAGAAGGAGGGCCTGCAGAACCCGCCATTCTGATGACCTTCTTGTGCCCCTCTAGGAAAAGTGAGCAAGAAGTCAAAGGATAAGGTATGTCACCCGTCACGTCCGACGCTTTCAGCAAGCTGGAAGAGTCCAGCTGTCTCTAGGCCGGGCGGCAGAGCAGGCTGCTCTCCCCCTCTCCCAGTCCTTGCTCCTTCTGCCCACTCAGCCTCTTTCAGGGCTGTCCTTGGCACCACTGCAGAGTGCCACTGGCTGTGCGTCCCTCCTTCCTTGGCAACCAGTGTGGGGGGGAAACCTCAACTTTGCGCCTCACACGCTGGGGCCAGTGTGTGGAGCCGAGAGGGGCAGCTCCTCGATTCCCTGGACTCCCACTCTGGAAGTTTCCTGTCACCTTCTGTGTGGCCAGCAGGGGGCAGGAGGCACCCAAGAAATCAAAGCCTTTTGGGGAAAAGGCAAGGGGGCTCGTGGATGGTGGGGGAAGGAGATCTGCTCCCTAGGGACTGACCTCATTCCCTGGCTCCCCAGGTCCTCCAGCTTGAGGTTATGCGGCACCACCCCGTGGAGGTGGATTTCCCCGGCCACAACCCTGCCGCTCCAGTGCAGGAGACCCTGCAAGGCTGCCAACCCGTCACCCAGGAGGATGGCAAGGAGAGCCGCATCTCAGTGCAGGAGAGACAGTGAGACGGGGCTGGCCTGGGACAAGGTGGTCCAAGAGGCTGGAGCTGCTCTGGTGGAGACAGCAAAGGCGTTGGAGGAGGGGTCCCTGTACTGACACGGATGGGGTGCAACCCCACTGAGTGTCGAGAAGACACCAAACACGGTTCACCCTTGAGAACTCTTCGTGCTTCAAGCAGCCACCCAGTCTCTCCGCTTGCTTTTCAAGATGGAGGAGAATCTTGGGTGTGGAAGGTCCACCTTGATAACCCAAGCCCGACAATTCAGGACTCAGAGATGAACATAGCGGCTTCCACGTGCCCAGGGACACGTGGACATGGGTTTCCGTTGCTGCTTTGTTTGTGATGCTGGAAGGCTGCTGGCCAAATAAAATTGTAATATATTTATACAACAGGATCTCAGGGACACTGGCAAATTGGGGTGTAGGGGGCAGGAGAGGCAGGTGGTAGAAGGACAGAATGGCAGAAACAGCACACACCCTGAACTGGGTGTGGTGGCTTACCTCTGTCTCTGCACTGGGGTGGTGATAGCAGGAGGGTCACGAGTTCAAGACTAGCCTAGGCTACATGAGGTTCTGTCACAACCTCCCCCACCAAGTACACCCCCAATAATGACACACACATACACATAGATACACTACACACACACACACACTATTACAGTATGTGTGTAGTGTATGTTATTGTACACAATACATTGTATGTACATACACACTATATATTATGTAGATATAGAAGGATATCTATAGATGGCTATAAATAAAATATACATTACATGTGTAGGTGAAAAAGCACGGATTCTGGAGGCATGCACTGAAAAGTCAAATTTGAAGAGCGGTGATGTCAGGGTGGGGAAGACTTGGCTTTCCCATAATGCTTCATGATTCTTTTTTTCCAAAAGGAGAGTGGATTTACAAAATGCTTATGTAATTAAAAAAAAAAATCATCAAACATGCACAAAGAAACCCGGGGGTGGACATGCTGGCTGACAAGAGCTGTTTCATTTGCTGTCAGGCTCACAGAATTAGGGCATTTGGTGAGGATAAGTAAGAACGTCCCCAGGCTGCTGTCCCTCCAGGGCACCTTCCTTGTGTCCTCGTATTTGGCAGCCAGTTTGTAGAGAGTCTACTCTATGTGCTCCACCAGCCGTCCAGGGCGCGCGAGGTCTTCGTCCCTCCCTCGTTAAGCAGAGGCACAGAGAGGCAAAGTAACTTGCCCGCGGCCACGCAGCAGCGTGCACTGAAGCTGCGCTTAGCGCTCCCACTCTTTTTGTAAAAATAATTTTATTGAGCCGGGCGTGGTGGCGCACGCCTTTAATCCCAGCACTCGAGAGGCAGAGGTGGGAGGATCGCTGTGAGTTCGAGGCCACCCTGAGACTCCATAGTGAATTCCAGGTCAGCCTGGGCCAGAGTGAGACCCTACCTCAAAAATTAAAAATTTTTTTTTTATTTATTTGAAGCAGACAGAGAGAATGGTGGGGGGAGGGAGGGGGGAGTGGAATGGGCACATCAGGGCCTCTAGCCACTGCAAATGAACTCCAGATGCTGTGCCACTTTGTGCATCTGGCTTTACGTGGGTGCTGGGCAATTGAACTTGGGGCTGTCAGGCTTTGCAAACAAGCGCCTTTAACCACTGAGCCACCTCCCCAGTCCAGAGGTCCCACTCTTATTTCCAAACTGCTCCAAGCTCTGTTTTCCAGCTCACCAGCATCTATGTCTGTGGCTCCTTCTAGGGAGGTTCCGGGTACCCTCTCACCCCGCTTTCTGACTTCACTGTTCCCCGGGGCTGCTCCTTCTTGGTCAGATGGTGCCCCCTCCAACTCTCCCCCCACAGCATCTAAGGATAAAAATAGACCCTCCTGTTCTTTTCCTGCTGTGCCAACCGAGGGGGAGCCTAGCCAGGAGGAGTTGCAGATGGAACCGGAGTAGAGGGGAGGGAGGAAGGCTGGAGGATGAGGAGGGGCAGCAGAAGCAAGGGGCTTGCTGGGGTTTAACCCCGGGGGTGTCTCCACCTGCTCTAGATCCCCCTGGGGGTCCTGTTGTCTGGAGAGTGGGAGTGGAGAGGGCTGGTGGTGGAGGTTGGGAGGGCATCTGGAAGCCAAGAGAGGGGCACCTGGCTTTGGCAGGCTTCCCAGAAGAGCTTCAAGAGCCATTTGGAGGCACCAGGTGGAGTCTTTTGCTTAGAAAGCGGAGCAAAGTGGCAGAGGGAGGGCAGGGGAGCCCCGGGTCGTAGTCCTCAGTCCCTGCCGTAGTGCTTGATTACTTGCGGGGACTCGCTTCCATGAGGGGCCGCGGTGGAAAGAGGCAAAACACTCACTTCTGCCACCCATCATCCATGTGACCTTGGGCAAGAGACTGTCACCTTTTTGCCTCTCAGTTTCATTACCTGGTCAATGGCAGCAGTCCTTGTAGCGGAGGCTACTGTGTTACTCCTGTGCTCTCTCCTAGAGGAAGGTTGAGACTTGACCATGCACCAGAACCACCTATGAGGCTTGCTAAGGGACAGATTGCTGGCCCTACCTCCAAGGTTTCTGGCTCAGGTCTGGGACAGAGATTAAGAATTTGCATTTCTAGGGCTGGAGAGATGGCTTAGTGGTTAAGGCGCTTGCCTGCAAAGCTTAAGGACTCATGTTTGTCTCTCCAGGTCCCACGTAAACCAGACACACAGTGACACAAGCACACAAGGTCACACATGTGCACAGGGGGCACACGCGTCTGGAGTTCAATTGCAGTGGCTGGAGGCTTGGCATGCCAGTTCTCTCTATCTCTCACTCTCTCCTTGTCTCTTACTCTTGCATAAAAAGAGGCAGAGCCGGGCGTGGTGGCGCACACCTTTAATCCCAGCACTCGGGAGGCAGAGGTAGGAGGATTGCCATGAGTTAGAGGCCACCCTGAGACTCCATAGTGAATTCCAGGTCAGCCTGGGCTAGAGTGAGACGCCACCTTGAAAAACCAAAAAAAAAAAAAAAAAAAAAAAAGAGGCAGTCTGGGACTGGAGAGATGGCTTAGCGGTTAAGGCATTTGCCTGCATATCCAAAGGATCTTGGTTCGATTCTCCAGGACCCATGTAAGCCAGGTGCACAAGGGGGCTCATGTGTCTGGAGTTTGTTTGCAGTGGCTGGAGGCCCTGGCGTGCCCATTCTCTCTTTCTCTCTCTCTCCTTCTTTCCCTCTTTCTCAAATAAATAAATAAAATATGTTTTTAAAAAGGCAGTCTGTTGGGCTTGCCTCAAAAAAAAAATAATAATTTGTATTTCTAGCAAGTTCTCCAGGTGGTACCAATGCTGACAGTCCAAGGATCACACCTTGAGAAGCCCTGCCCTTGGTTTTCCCACTGCTGAATTAGCAGCGGGCCTTCTTGTCGCTGGCCTCTGGTGTAGCTGAAGGCCAGGCCCACTGCAGCTGACAGCTAGCACACATACTCCCAACCAGCCAGGGTTCAAAGGTGGAGGTAAAACACTTTAACATCCTTGCCCTCGTGAGAAACAATTCTGAGTGTGTTCTAAAGCGTTTCTTTTTTTTTAAGTTTTATAAAAAATATTTTGTTTATTCAGTTATTTTTAGAGAGAGAGAATGAATGGGTGCTCCAGGGCCTCTAGCTACTGCAAACAAACTCCGGACACATGAGCCACCTTGTGCATCATCTGGCTTCCGTGGCTACTGGAGAATGGAACCTGTGTCCTTAGGCTTTGCAGGCAAGCACCTTAACCACTGAGGCATCTCTCCAGCCCCTACACTGTTTCCTGGTCTCTCTGGTTTTTTTTTTTTTTTTGTTGTTGTTTGTTTTTTGAGGTAGGGTCCCACTCTAGCCCAGGCTGACCTGGAATTCACTATGTAGTCTCAGGGTGGCCTCGAACTCACAGTGATCCTCCTACCTCTAGCTCCCAAGTGCTGGGATTAAAGGCATGTGCCACCCACCACTCCCAGCTCCGTTTCCTGGTCTCTAGAGTGACGAAGCCCCATGTGCCCAAAGCTAGTGTTCTATCCTGCTTTCTCTCCATTCCTAACATTGTTTCCTGGGCCGCACACACTGCCTGCCTCCATTTTTGTCTCAGGTCTGCTTCTGGAAATTTCCCCTGAATCAGCAGAACCACACACAAGAAGGTGAAAACTTGTCTTTAGCATCCCTGCCAGAGGGAAGGGTGGGTATTATTGGCATCCTCAAATGAGCTTTCTGTGGCTTCTAGCAAGTTATCCTGTGGCTTGGACTTCTGTCTCAGTAGATACCACATGAAGGGTTGTTGGTTCCTTAAAGGTCCTGTCGGGTTCTGAAAATAGAGAGGACCAGTGTCTTCCCTGGGTAGTGGGGTCCACTCTGGTGGCAGATGGACCGGTGGCTGTGAGGCACACAGCAGCCAGGAGGTGGCACCAAAGTGACGTGTGTCTGGCGGCGGCTTTGGCAACCTTGAGTCAGTTTGGCTTTGCTGAGCTGGCTCTGCGCAGGGCCCACTCTGGGGATGAGGCCCGTCTGCCCTTGGAGGAACCTCCTGCAGGCTGTCCTCTGTGACTCAACCATTCCCTAGATCTTGTGCCACCCATGAAAATCACTTTCCTTAACAACTGTGGACTGTGTCCCCAAGGTGCCCTTCACCTAGGCTGTGCAGTGACAAGACAAAGAGCTCGCACTGGTAAAGCACTCACTATGTGCTAGGCACAGCGCCAAGAACTTTCCACGTGGTCTAGTCGTCGTCTTCCTCAGAAGGACAACTCCACCACTGGCGCGGTCTCTTAGCACGTGCAGTGGTCAGTGACTCACGAAGACAGCAGTTAGATCCGAGGTCCGGATTGATCGAGTTCACTCACAAGTCTGTGCGGAGGGAACCAGGTTCCAGGTGACTGGCCTATAAGGCCGTGGTTGCCGGGGGTGGAGGGGTGGCCTAAGCCGAGCAGCCAGCCTGTCGGAGGCAGGGGCTGGAGACGGGCAGACCACGGCTGTCCCTGGGCAGCATCTGTCGCCTCCTTCCCACGCTGCCCAGAGGGCATGATGACTGTATGTTGCTGGCAGCTCATCCTCACATGAAATCTCCCAACATTTCAAGGCTACTAATTCCACAATTAAAAGATGCGCCGCCGCCGAGCTTCCAGAGCTCATGGTCGGATTAACCTTTACATGAGGCTCTCTCTGCTACACTGAGATGGTCCTCACTGAAAAGACAACAGATTGTTCCCAAGCCAGAAGAGGAGGTTGCACAGAAGAAAAAGATATCCCAGAGGGGAAAAAAAAAACAAACCTGAAAAAACAAAAACTTATGCCATGGGAGTAAATTCAGCATAAAAATAAATGGAAATAAAAGTTAAAAAAAAAAAAAAGCTCTTGGTGAGTGTTCAAGAAAGCATGATATAGAGGGTTGGGAGAGATGGCTCAGAGGTTAAAGGCACTTGCTTGTAAAGGCCTGATGGCCTAGGTTTGATTCCCCAGTATTCATGTAAAACCACATTCATTTGGAGTTCATTTGCACTGGCAGAAAGCCCTGGTATACCCATACTCTCATAAATAAATATAAATCAATATTATTATTATTATTTTGTTTTTAAAAAATCCATTTATTTATTTGAGACACAGAGAGAGAGAGAGAGACGGAGAGAGAGAATGAGCATGCCAGGGTCTCCAGCTACTGCAAATGAACTCCAGACGCATGCGCCACCATGTGCATCTGGCTTACGTGGGAAGTGGGAATCGAACCTGGGTCCTTAGGCTTCTCAGGCATATACCTTAACCGCTAAGCCATCTCTCCAGCCCCCCCTCTTTTTGTTTTTTTTGAGGTAGGGTCTCACTCTAGCCCAGGCTGACCTTGAATTAACTCTATATTTTCAGGGTGGCCTCGAACTCACAGCAATCCTCCCTCCTACCTCTGCCTCCTGAGTGCTGGGATTAAAGGCATAAGCCACCACCCCCGGCCAGCCCTTATTTATTTATTTATTTATTTTTTGAGGTAGGATCTCGCTCTAGCCCAGGCTGACCTGGAATTCACTCAGTAATCTCAGGATGGTCTTGACCTCACGGTGATTCTCCTACCTCTGCGTCCCAAGTGCTGGGATTAAAGGTGTGAGCCACCACACCTGGCTATAAATAAACACTTTTTAAAGTCTTGGAGTCTCATTGAGTCCACTGAGGTCCTGAGAGGACCCTGAGCCAGATCAAGCCTTCTTCTGTCACTATCCAGGAGTCTGGATGGAGCCCATGGCGGCTTAGGTTGTGCCATGTGGGGTGACCAGGACCCAGGGACATTGAAGCTCAGGGCGGAAGGACTCACTCTGGAAGGAGCTAAGTTGGGCACACATGTACCTCGAGGCGGACATGGCCCAGGTGAGTGTGGGCATACATTCTCTTGCAACCTTGGGGCCCTGTGGTGGATTCTTTGGGCAGCAGAAGTTATTGAAGACTCTGCCCCCAAGGATTCCTCTTACCCAGTATGAATCTGGCATAGAAAATTACAAACCTACCTGCAGGGGTGAGGAGATGCAGTTTTAATTTTAAAACGAGAAAGAGAAAAAAAAAATTAGGCTGTGATTGGGATCGTGAGAGTGCATGGGGAGGGGGCTGGCTCCCCTGAGACCAGCAGCAGGGGTTAGTAGGAGGGGTTCCAGAATGATCACCGGACAGCTTCGGGTCCCTAGGGGCAGGGCGTGGGGTACGCTCTCTCTTCCTATGCCTTCCTCCCTGTCCCCCCAGCTCTGCCTCCCTCTCCGTGGACTGGCACATCCTGCTGGCTCTTGGCACTCAGCTAATTCCCAGCCTCCTCCTCACCCCAGGCCTTCCTCCCACCCTACCTATGTGCTGCCTGGTCCTCCACTCCCTTCCTCCCACTTCCTGCCTTGCTCTCTGCCCACCGCCTTTCTGTCTGCAGCTCCTCCACTTCACCCTGGTTCTCTTTCGAACAAGTGTTATTGTTTTGGCTAATTATAAAAAGTCCTACTCCTGTGGTACACCCCCACCCAAGCAATAACCAAGGACAGGAAAATAAGACCACTTGTAAGCCTCCCCCCCACCCTGCCAATCATAAGGTACGGTCCTCCTAGACTTGATTCCTTTGCCAAAAGCATTTTTTTTTTAACTTGGGATATTATGAAATGTACTGTTTTGTAAGCAGCCTTCTTTGCTTAGCAGCGTAGAGCAGACATCTCTTCATACCGATAACTATAGATCAACAACATGGTTTTTAATCGCTGCTCCTAATTCATGGAAGCAGTCTTATGCTGATGAGCTTCCAGCAGTTTCCTTCGCTCTCAGTCTCCTTCTGGAGTCTCCTGGGCACGTCCTCTCTCCTCCTCTCTTCTCTCTCATCTTTTGTTTTCTCTTCATCTCTTTTACCCTGTACTCGCTGCTCCTCACTCTTGCCTTCATCACCATTGTGCCTCCCCTGTTTCTCCTCTTCCTGTCAATCTCTCTGGAGGATAGGACATCTCTGGCCCTCCCCCTCGTTCTACAAGTTCTCCCTGCCCATCCTGCCAAGGGGTTGGGGTCGGCAGTGTTTAACACCGCTACCCTGTGTCAGACATGCGCTGTCTCATTAGCTAGGCTGTCCCCCCAAGTGAGGCAGGCAAGAGCCGCCGTAGCAGCGAGAGGCCTAATTGAATGTAACTAATTATTCACTCCTTTAAATGGGCCTGGGAGGGACAGAATTACTCACTCTGAACTGGGGAGACAGGGAACTGGCCGGCTGGCAAACAAATCCCCGGGCCTGCGGAGAGGGCTCTCCTCAGAATACTAATTAGGACGGGAATGATGGGCTCAGGACAGGCAGGGGCGCCTTTTCCCTGGCTCTGCCTTATGTAGGACTTGGGGTGTGTGGAGGAGAAGCAATGCTATTGTTGAGGACCTCGGGGAAGGGTGAGGGGCAAGGGGAGATGAAATGGGGGGGGCTGATGTTTAAAGTGGACAGAAATACGAGAGAATGAGTGAACTGGAGGTGCTGGCCAGTAATCTCGGTCCCCTAGAGTAGGAGAGCTGACTCCGAGAAGGACGTCCCTCTAGTACCCACTATGCTGGGGAACCCCTTGATCCCAGGCAGGGAAGACGAGGCACAGAGGGGCAAACATCTCATTTCTCCAGGACCAGCAGTTCTGATTACCTGACAAGCTTCGGCTCGTGGCCCAGTCTCTATGGATTATGACTCCCTCACACTATCCGAGTCTTTGCTCTAAAGTCACCTGGTTTATGGGGGTCCATTCTTCGCATCCACCTCACTCCAAAGGACCTCAGATTCAGGCCTGACCTGGAACTCTGAGGAGTAGCCTGAGGGAGGAGAATGGGCCGGGGTGGGGGGGATTCAGACAGGAAGATGGGGCCTCGCTCTTGGGGTGGGATTAAGTGACTCTGGGCTGCATGCCTTGGGCAGCTCCTGGAGGTCAGAGTTGTGGGTTATTGGGGATTGTAAAAATATGGAAGAGGGCTGGAAAGGTGGCTTAGTGGTTAAGGTACTTGCCTGTGACACCTAAGGACCCATGTTCAACTCTTCAGGTCCCATGTAAGCCAGACGCACAAGGTGATGCAAGTGCATAAGTCACACATGTGCACAAAGGTGGCACACACATCTGGAGTTCGATTGCAGAGGTTGGAGGCCCTGGCACACCAATTCTCTCTCTCTCTCATAAAAAAGAAGACAAGGGGGCTGGAGAGATGGCTTAGTGTTTAACACACTTGCCTGCAAAGCCAAAGGACCGAGGTTTGATTCCCCAGGACCCACATAAGCCAGATGCACCAAGTGGTGCATGCATCTGGAGTTCGTTTGCAGTGGCTGGAAGCCCTGGAGCACCCATTCTCTCTCTTAGCTCTTTCTCTCTCTCAAATAAATAGATAAAATATGTAAAAAAAAAAAAAAAAAAAAAGAAGACATGGAAGAGAGATGAATCAGATTGGAGGGACCCCGAGAGTGGAGAGGTCGGTGGGGGTGGGGGTGTGCTAGGTATAGTAACTATGATTCTAGATGGGCATTTCTGTGCTTCTCCCACATCATGTCATTCAATCTTAACAGAGATCCTTTGAGGGTGTCCTGGCCTGGCAGCTGAGTAAAGTCAGCTCAGAAATGTTGAGTAAGCGGCCCACAGTCACACTGCAGAGCTCGAGTCCCCTCAAAGCCGGGACCAGAGCCGCCTCCTCCCCCACCCCCCCCCCCGCCCCCGCGGCCGCTTTGTGCCTGTGATCTCTTCGCCGGCAAGTGATGATGTGGGCGTGCTGCTAGTCTGCCGTGGGCATGCTTGTCAGATGAGTGCTTGCTTGTGCGTGCGTGTGCGCGCGTGCGTGCGTGCACGTGTGCTTTCTTGAAAGGAGCAAGCTGTCTACAAGTTCCCCCTCTCTGGCCCAGCGCTTATGCTTCCTGCTGACCAACCAGAGTAGTGGGGTAGGGCTGCCTCTGCCCCCACCCTCCCCAGTCAGTAACAGTGACCACTCAGCTGGTGGCTCCCTCTCCTGGTGGTTGGCGGACCTGAAAGACAGGCAGAAAGGTGTGTCCTGTCAGCTAAGTGACAAGCAGCCTCAATCGTTAACAAAGTAGGTGACAACCCTCTGAGGTCCAGCGCAGAGCACAGAAACCCCTTTCCAGGATTTCCAGCTGCCTCCTATCCCTAGTGAAGGTGGCAGGGACAGATGGATTGTTGTCACCCCCTCTTGCCCCTCCCCCCACTCACCAAATGCAGGGACATCGTGGGAGTTTCATGGAGGGGTAGCAAATTTATGAGCCCAACACTGATTCCCAATCATTTCGCTGGCCAATCCATCTTTCTGGAGCCAGGGATGAAATGAAATTATTGCAAAATAAATCTGTGCGGATGATGGAGGGGCTGGCAGGTCGGGCAGCAGGGGTTGGAGCAGCAGAGGAAGCTGGAGTTCAGGTGGGAGCCACTGCCACGGCCACTCCCCTGGGTTAATGTCTAGAGAAGGGACTTGGCACCCTCTAGGTCTACGGTAGGGCATAGCTCTGTCCGGGCTCTCAGCTCTCTCAACATGGCCCAACAGGATTGTCATCTCAAAAGCTGGATGCAGGACCCTCGGGCTTTTAAAAATAAATTTACTGGGATGGAGAGATGGCTTAGCGGTTTAGCGCTTGCCTGCGAAGCCTAACGGCCCCGGTTCGAGGCTCAATTCCCCAGGACCCACGTTAGCCAGATGCACAAGGGGGCGCATGCATCTGGAGTTAGTTTGCAGTGGCTGGAGGCTCTGGCACGCCCATTCTCTCTCTCTCTCTGTCTGTTGCTCTCAAATAAATAAAAATAAAAATAAATTTATTTATTTACTTGGAGAGAGAGAGAGAGAGAGAGAGAGAATGAGCACACCAGGGCCCCCACCCACTGCAAACAAACTCCAGATGCATGTGCCACCACGTGCATCTGGCTTATGTGGGTTCTGGGGAATTGAATCTGGGTCCTTAGGCTTCGCAGACAAGTGTCTTAACCACTAAGTCATCTCTCCAGCCTGATATTTCACTGTTTTTTTTTATTGTTTTGTTTTTTCAAGGTAGGGTCTCACCCTAGCCCAGGCTGACCTGGAATTCACTATGGAGTCTCAGGGTCCACCTGCATTCATGGCCCACAGCCGAGGCCCAGTGTTAACTCTTCAATTTCAGGGAAGAGCGAGGAGAGGGACCTAGCATGTGGCTGCTCAGAGAGCATAGGAACCGCATCTGTATTTGAACAGATTCTAGAAGGACAGGTGTACAGTGGCTGAGAGCCAGTCTTGGGGCAGCATGTCCCAAGAGTCAAGGCTTGGGTTCAGAGCCCAGAGTGCCCTCAGTCCCCATGCCCAGAGCGCTGAGCTCACTTGCCATCGCCTCCCACCCCAGCAGCTCCCAGGGGACTCCCCCCTCTGCCAGGGCACTGAGTTGGAAGAGGATGCAGCCAGCCGGCTGGGATGCGATCATTCAGCCTTCTGAGCAAGGCCAGTCCTAGCCACAGGACAGCAACGAGGCTCTGCAGAGGTCGCTGGACAGGACCTGCCCTCCGCAGCCCTCGCTGGTCCAAGTTGCTTGCTCCCTAGAAAGGACACCATGGCTTTGGGGACTGATGACAACTAGCTAGATCATTAGCACCTACTGCTGTTGTAGACTGGGTGGGGTGGTGTCCGAGTTCGGCCCCGGGGCTCGCTGGGTGAGTGGGGGTGGGAGCCAGACATGATACTCGGGAAATGAGATCTGTCTTGTTATCTGTGCTCGCCCAGGCTGAGGGCCTTTAGGCATTAACCATGCCATCCACGGAGTTGAGGCTGGCAGAAGATGGTGGGGGAGGGCTGTGTGCTGAAGCCCAGGCTGGTGTGGTGCGGCACCTGCTGAATGTGTGTGTGTGTGTGTGTGTGTATGTGTGTGTCCCTGGGTGGTTTGTGGGATTTTGTCTCCAATAGTGCCTGTGTGTCTTCCTGGTGAGTGTGCCTATCCTTTATAAGTATGGGTGTGGAAGTGACTCTCTTTAATGTGTGCGTGTGTGTGTGTGTGTGTGTGTGTGTGTTGTTGGAATTGTATGAGCATTTTAATCTTTGTGTGTATCCATTCTGTGTGTGTGCCCGTGTGTGAGTGCAGATGTGTGTGCCACAGTGTGTGTGCGGAGGTCAGACGACAACCTTTGGGTGTATGTCCTTCTCCCTTGTTTGAGGCGCACACAAGGCCTGCTGGGGACCTCTGGGATTCTCCTATCTCCACCTCCCATCTTGCCAGTAGACGCGCTAGGATTACAGACATTTGCTACCACGTCCAGTTTTACGTGAGTTCTGGGCAGTGCATGAAATCAGGCTGTCACATTTGTGCAACAAGTGATTTTTGCCCTCTGAGTCATCTCCCCAGCCATGCGTGTGTTTCTTTGATGCGCATGTGTGTGCACACCCATGAGTTCCTTACGGTTTTGTGTATACATGTCCTGCTCATGTCCCATTCACCCAGAGGCCCGTGGGCTCAGCCATGCCTGGTGGACAGAGTCAGGAAGGCAGGATAGGCAGGCTGGGTGGGTCTTGGCAGCTTCCAGAGGCACCGGACTGGCAGGGAACAAAGGGGTAATTAGTTGAGAGGCCATGAGAGCTGTTGATTGAGGAAGAGGAATTAGTGGGTGCCTGTAGGGGACTGGGCCATGGGGAGGCTGGCATTTTGATTAGGAAACATCAGGTGCAGAAAGGCTTACCTGAGCTGCGGGAGATGTTGGGGGGTGCCGGCAGTTCTTAGCTGTAGGGGGCAGAGTGGGAAGCCCCAGGAGGGACCAGGGACAAATTGGATCAAGGCCCCAGGGAGAGGAATGGGGCTTCCTGGGAAAGGAGGTGGCAGTACGCAGAGGTTCTCTCAAGCTGTCCTCAGTGAGTGCTCCCTCCCACTACCCGGAGCCTGGCGCATAGTCCTCCCCACAGCGTGGAGGCTGGCCCTGCCACAGGCCAGACTCCCAAGTGAGGGAACGGATGCCCAGACCGACCGAGGTAGCAGCTTATTCAAGGTCACACAGCTGTAGGTCCAGGCTTGCTTGACTTAAGCATCTTTGCTTTACCCTTTATGCCACCCTGCCACTCCCCAGGTCTCTGGCATCACCAGTGGGGAGAAGTTAGAAGACATTCCTGGCAGAGAAAAACAGAAATTGGGGCGGCGGGCTTGGGGGGGGGGGCGGCAGACGGCTGAGTAGATAAAGCACTTGCCACGCAACCCTGAGTACCCAAGTTCAAGATCACCATATGAAATGTTGAAGCCTTGGCAGGCGGCTGTAATCCCAGTGCACCTGCCATGAGAAGGGAGCAGAGACAGGAGAATATTCTGGAAGCTCAGGAATGGAGTGGTGAACATGAAGAGACCCTGCCTCAAATAAGGTGGAATGTAAGGACCAGCCAGAAGGCTGTCCTCTGACCTCATGTGTGCGCTGTGGCATTTTTGTGCCTGGATTCATCATATGCAGGAACACACACACGCACACACACACACAAGTAAACTTTAAAAATTAAGAAGAAAGGGCTGGAGAGATGGCTTAGCGGTTAAGCGCTTGCCTGTGAAGCCTGAGGACCCCGGTTCGAGGCTCAATTCCCCAGGACCCACGTAAGCCACATGCAGAAGGTGGCATTGCATTTGGAGTTCATTTGTAGTGGCTGGAGGCCCTGGTAGGCCCATTCTCTCTGTCTTTCTGTCTGTTTGTCTCTCTCAAATAAATAAAAATAAAACAAAAAAAATCTTTAAAAAATTAAGAAGAAAGAGAAATAAGAATTTGCAAACCCACAAACTTGACCAACAAATCTGAGAAGGAGTCAAGTGTCACTGGAGATAGGTTAAGAAGCGACTCACAGTGAAGCTATTCCTTGCCGGTTAGGTGGTTGGAGTCTATTCTCTCCATCCTTGGGATGTGGACTTGGGTCAGAGTCCCTGGGTTTGAATCCCAGCTCTACTGTTTATCCCCTGTGTGATCTTGAGCCACCTGCTGGACCTTTCTTTCTTTCTTTCTTTCTTTTGTTTTGTTTTTTCGAGGTAGGGTCTCACTCTAGCCCAGGCTGACCTGGAATTCACTACGGAGTCTCAGGGTGGCCTCGAACTCAAGGCAATCCTCCTACCTCTGCCTCCCGAGTGCTGGGATTAAAGGCGTGCGCCACCACGCCCGGCTTTACCTGCTGGACCTTTCTTGCTTCCGGTTTCTCATGCGTGAGATGGAGAGGGTAAGAGGATCACGTGGGCAGTGCATGGGCTGAGTCAGAATGGTGCCCTGCACGTAGTTAAGTCCTTCCGCCCTTGGCTTGTATGTTGAGGGAGCAGAGTGGGAATGGCTGGGGCTGCGGAGGGGCAGAGAGCTGTGGGACCCGGGCTGAAGAGGAAGCGGGAGTTGGTCTCTGGCATCAGGGTCGAAGGGGTGGAGTGCGGCTCAGGGGAACTTTTGGACATGCCCAGACTTCCCATTTCTCATGAGAACCACCACTGCAGTCTCCTTCTTTTTAAAAAATATTTTATTTATTTATTTATTTTTATTAATTAATTTTTTATTAACAACTTCCATGATTGTAAACAATATCTCATGGTAATGCCCTCCCTCCCCCCACTTTCTCCTTTGAAACTCCACTCTCCATCATATCCCCTCCCCCTCTCAATCAGTCTCTCTTTTATTTTGATGTCATCATCTTTTCCTCCTCTTATGATGGTCTTGTGTAGGTAGTGTCAGGCACTGAGAGGTCATGGATATCCAGGCCATTTTGTGTCTGGAGGAACTTGTTGTAAGGACTCCTACGCTTCCTTTGGCTCTTACATTCTTTCCGCCACCTCTTCTACAAAGGACCCTGAGCCTTGGAAGGTGTGATCGAGATATTGCAGTGCTGAGCACTCCTCTGTCACTTCTTCCCAGCATCCAGCCTCCTTCTTGCTCCTCCTGCCCTCCAGCCCATTCTCTTCCCATTTATTTATTTGGTTCTGGAGAATTGAACCTTTGGGCCCTTTGGCTTGGCAGGCAAGTGCCTTAACTGCTAAGCTATCTTTCCAGCCCCATATTTTTTTTTTTTTTTTTTTTTATGTAGAGTTGGCCTTGAACTCACTGCCATCCTACTCTAGCCTTGTGAGTGCCAGGAATAAAGATGTGAGACACCATGCCTGACTTGCCGCTTTAATTGAATCATGTCCCTCTCCTCACCCGTAGCCTTTAATGGCTCCCCTTGGCCTGTGGAGATGGTCCTCAGTGCATGTCCAGAGAACTCGCTGGAGGCCAAGGGAACCTCAGTTGGCACATCTGGGTCCAGTGGGGTCTTGAGGACATCCCAGGTGGGGCTGGTTAGTCTTTTACATCTCTTGTGAAGGGAGTCAGGCCAGGCTCAGTGACATTAGACAAACAACCGTGGACTCCACACTTTAAAAAAAAAAAATATCTCCAACAGTGTCCTCCTGCTGTCCACCTCTTGGCGCCATGTGGGGCGACTCCCTCAGTCTCCTCTCAGTGTTCTCCTCCCCAGGCAGGTGTGGGATTGGGCTCTGCTTCCAGTCCTATCTCTGGGTCTCCATCTTGTCCCGAGCCTTGAATATGTGACCTTCAAAACCATCTCTCCAGACTGACAGCATTCTGTTTGATATAGGGTCTGGCTATGTAGCCTTGGCTGGCCTCGAACTCCTTGTCCTCCTGCCTCGTTGACCTCCCAAGCGCCGGTTCTACCACACCCAGCTCCAGCATCTTTCTGGACATTTCCATGCGGACATCCAGCAAGAATCTCAGAGTTAAACCTTCTGACGAAGTCCTGTGTTTCCCCAGCCCTGTGCCTCCTTGTTACCCGGGTTCTCTTCCTTGCTTGCCCTCCCCATAGATTGATCCATCAGCCCCTGGTCCAGCTTCTGTTCTCTTTCCTTTTTAAAAATATTTCATTTAAGCTGGGCGTGGTGGCGCACGCCTTTAATCCCAGTACTTGGGAGGCAGAGGTAGGAGGACTTCTGTGAGTTCAAGGCTACCCTGAGACTACACAGTGAGTTCCAGGTTAGCCAGGGCTAAAGTGAGATCCTGCCTTGAAAAACAACAACAAAATTCCTATTTATTTATTTGAGAGAGAGAGAGAGAGAGAGAGAGAGAGAGAGAGGAGGGGGAGGAATGGGCATGTCAGGGCCTCTAGCCACTGCAAATGAACTCCAGAAGCATGCACCAACTTGTGCATCTGGCGTAGGTGGGTCCTGGGGAATCAAACCTGGGTCCTTAGGCTTTGCAGGCAGGCGCCTTCAATGCTGAGCCATCTCTACAGCCCCCTCTATTTCCTTATGACAGGTTCTGTATAGCTTTCCCACACCTGAGCATTGCTTCTGGCTCCTGCTCCTGCCTCCTTCTTGCTCTCTCTAGCCACCGAGGGGACTTTTAAAACCATTAATCAGATTATGTCACTCCACCGTTTAAAACTCTCAAAGGGCATTCCCCAGCGCTTACAAGTCTGAGCCCTTTGCTCTGAAGCACGAGGCCCTGGGTGACTGGTGTTTGCCTCTAACCCTCCCGAGGCTCTCCCCATTGTTCACTGTGCTCCAGTCACAGCCCCTGGTTCCTGAGCAGACAGAGCTCAGCTTCATCTTGCTCCTCCTGCCCAGAACTCCTCACTCTCCATCTTAGTACTCACGGGCACCTTCTCTTCTTCCAGCTGTCTGCTTGACATTCATCACCCCGGAGAAGTCTCCGCGACCCCCGAACAATGTGGTCTCCCTGTAGAGTGGGTCCTTTTCATTCTTTGTTTTTCCCATAATTATACATGCCATGTAGTAGGAGTGTCACCTGCCCTGCCTCCCCAGTGCCAAAGATGGTGCCTGGGTCAGAGGGGATCCTTCTCAAGGACTTATGGGTCGAATGGACTGGTTGCGTTTATGTTGACATTCCTCTCGCATGACTGGTGTCAGCTTCGAAGAAGAGGGTGGGCGGGGGGGGGGGGGTGGAGAAGCCTGTAGTCCTAGCACTTGGGAGGGGGAGGCAGGAGGTTTGGGAGGTTTAGGTCAGCCTGAGCTACATAGCAAGACCCAGTCACTCCTCTCTCCCTAGAAGAAATAAAGAAAGAGGGCTGGAGAGATGGCTCATCTGTTAAGGCACTTGCCTGCAAAGCCTAATGACCTGGGTTCAATTTCCCAGTACCTACATTAAGCCAGATGCACAAAGTGGCGAATGCATCTGGAGTTTGTTTGCAGTGGCTGGAGGTTCTGGCACGTCCATTATCTCTCTGTCTCTGTCTCTCTCTCTCTCTGCTTGCAAATAAGCAAAAAAAAATTTTTAAAAAGAAGTAAAAAAAAGAGTAAGAAAATAAAGAAGGAAGGGAGGGAGGGATGAAGGAAGGAAGGAAAAAGGATCCAATAAGTGACTTGTATCCAGAATTTATATATATATATATATACCTTTTAAAGGTAGGGTCTCTCTCCAGCCCAGGCTGATCTGGAATTCATTCACTATGTAGTCTCAGGGTGACCTTGAATTCACAGAGATCCTCCTACCTCTGCCTCGAGTGCTGGGATTAAAGGTGTGCGCCACCATGCCTGGCTGTATCCAGAATATAAAAGTAGCTCTTACAACACAATGATTAAGAAAATGGGCAAAGGATTTGAATAGATATTTCTCTTCTCTCTCTCTTTTTGAGGTGAGATTTATCCAGGCTGACCTGGAATTCACTATGTAGTTTCAGGGTGGCCTTGAATTCATGGTGATCCTCTGCCTTCCACATGATGGGATTAAATAAAGGTGAGCGCCACCATGCCTGGCAAATAGATATTTCTCTAAAGAAGACAGACAAGGGCCAGAGAGATAGTTCAGTTGTTAAAGACGCTAGGTGAAGCCTGCCAATGGGCTGGAGAGACGGCTTAGTGGTTAAGGCGCTTGCCTGCGAAGCCTAAGGACTCATGTTCAACTCTCCAGGTCACACGTCAGCCAGATGCAGTGACACAAGCATGCAAAGTTGCACATCCACACAAAGGGGCACAAGCGTCTGGAGTTTGATTGCAGTGGTTGGGATGCCCTGGCCCGCCAATTCTTTCTCTCTCTCATAAAAAAAAAAAAAAAGCTTGCTAGTGAGGGTTCAAGTCTCCAGCATCCACATAAAGCTGGATGGGAGTTAGATCCAGGAGAATCCAAAGCTCATGGGCCAGCTAGTCTGATGTTTGTTTGTAGTCTAGCAGTTTGTTCGCAGTGGCAAGATACCCTGTCTCAAAGAAGGTAGGAGTGGGGTCTCACTCTGGTCCAGGCTGACCTGGAATTCACTATGTATTCTCAGGCTGGCGTCAAACTCACTGTGATCCTCCTACCTCTGCCTCCTGAGTGCTGGAATTAAAGACATGTGCCACCACACCCGGCAGTAAATACCTTTTTTTTTTTTTTTTTTTTTTGGTTTTTTGAGGTAGGGTCTCACTCTAGCCCAGGCTGACCTGGAATTCACTATGTAGTCTCAGGGTGGCCTCAAACTCAGTGATCCTCCTACCTCTGCCTCCCGAGTGCTGGGATTAAAGGTGTGTGCCACCACGCCTGGCTAACTTTTTTTTTAATGATCTTTTTTTTGTTGTTGTTTTTATTTTTATTTTTATTTATTTATTTGAGAGCAATAGACAGAGAGAGAAAGAGGCAGAGAGAGAGAGAGAGAATGGGCACGCCAGGGCCTCCAGCCACTGGAAATGAGAACTCCAGATGCTGTTGCGCCCCTTGTGCATCTGGCTTACATGGGTCCTGGGGAATCGAGCCTCGAACAGGGGTCCTTAGGCTTCACAGGCAAGCACTTAACCGCTAAGCCATCTCTCGTCTTTTTTTTTTTTTTTTAAAGAAGTCATAAAGTATCCAATAAGCACATGATGAGATGCTGGAATCATTAGTCTCTAGGGGAATGCAAATCAAACCCACAAGGCACCACTTAACCACAGATGCATTATCACTTTACTAAAATGGCTAAAAAACAGCAGACAATATCAAGTGTTGACCTGTATGGGGAGACACTGAAATACTCCCATATTGCTGGTTGCTGGTGGGATTATAAAATAATGCAGCCATTTTGAAAGTGGTTTGGCAGGTCCTCAGGTAAACATGGGGTTACCATGTGACCCCACAATTCTCTCCTGGGTGTGTCCCCAAGAGAAATGAAAACCACACAAAAATGTTATTTGAAAAAAGTGTAAGATGTTGATTTTTTTTCTTTATCCACAGTACAGGGACATGTGGGTCTCTGGTGGGGTCCTGGAAGAGGTCCGGATGACTGAGGCCAGATTCCTGGCACTTGCCCTCTTCGATGATCCAGGTTTTACACTTGAACCCCAACTTCCTGTCTGGCCCTTTTGAACACCAGCCAGTCATGGCCGCTGCTCCCTCTCTCCTTATCACCTTTGGGATCTCCCCGGCTGCCTGGGCTCTGTAGTTTGAGCCTTTGCCTGGGCTTCCCTTTCCCAGCGGATACAGGTGAGATCCACAGGGGAGGCGGCTGAGGTCAGGCACTGTGCTTGGTGTTGGTGATTGACAGCCTTGGTGGGCTTGCAGGCGGACAGAACGAGGGTGGCTGGAAGGAACAGTGAAGCTTCAAGCTGGGAGATGTGGTCTGGGCTGAGAGAATGCAGCAGGAGACCAGGCAGGAAAGTATCCTCAAAACGGGGTCAGGCAAAGATCAGAAGAAGGAGAGCCCAGCCTGATGGCCGGGGTTCAATTCCCCAGCACCCTCATAAAACCACATGTACAAAGTGACGCATGTGTCTGGAGTTCGTTTGCAGTGACAAAGAGACCCTGGTGTGCCCATTCTCTCACTAGCTCGCTTGCTCTCTTGCTCTCTCTCTCTCTCCCCTTGCAAATGAATAAAGTATTTATTCATATATTTTTATTTTTTATTTATTTTCATTGTTTGTTTTTTCAAGGTACGGTCTCACTCTAGCCCAGGCTGACCTGGAATTCACTATGTAGTCTCAGGGTGGCCTCGAACTCATGGCGATCCTTCTACCTCTGCCTGTCGAGTGCTGGGATTAAAGGCGTGCGCCACCATACCTGGCTTAAAGTATTTTTTCTTTTTTTTTTAAATATTTATTTATTTGTCTATTTTTTGTCTTTTTTTCTTTTCAAATTTTTTTTATTAACAACTTCCATGATTATAAAAAATATCCCATGGTAATACCCTCCCTCCCCCCACGTTCCCCTTTGAAACTCCATTCTCCATCATAGCCCCTCCCCATCTCAATCAGTCTCTCTTTTATTTTGATGTCATGATCTTTTCCTCCTGTTATGATGGTCTTGTGTAGGCTGTGTCAGGCACTGCGAGGTCATGGATACCCAGGCCATTTTGTGTCTGGGGCGAGCATGTATATATATATATATTATATTAAAAAGAAGGAGGAGGAGTAAGGAGAGAGCCCGGTCTTGGCACAGGGTGAAGGCACATCAGGGTGGAGGAGTCATTAGCCTTGATCGTGGCCCAGGAAATGGAGAGCAGAGGGATGATCGTAGAACCCCTGAGCCTGGATCTCGGGGCTCTGGAAGGTTATGCTGAAGAACCCGGGTGTTTCCAGAGGTGTGAGTTTCCGTCCTATCCCACGGTCCCCTGCTCCTACAGTCTCTGGTTGTGCTTGCTTCACACATCCAGCTGCTTCTCTCCCCCCGCCGCCACCAGAAAAGATGTGGCCTTTGTGTGATTCACAACCATGTCCCCGACAGCCAGAACAGCGCCCGGCTCGTGCAGACGCTCGATAAATACTCATTGAACGCATGGATTTACCTGCCTGTCTCTTCCACTTAACTGAGTTATTTAAAGTCAGAGGTCTGGTGGCTTCATCCCTTTGTCCCTTAGGCCTAGTACAAGCCTCTCATGCATGTGCTGCTTAGTAAATATTTAAAGAATGAGGTAGCCAGGCGCGGTGGCCCATGCCTTTAATCTAGCACTAGGGAGGCCGAGGGAGGAGGATGGCTGTGAGTTTGAGGCCAGCCTGAGGCTACATAGTGAATTTCAGCCTAGGCTAGAGCAAGACCTTGCATCAAATAAAGGGTAGGGGGACTGGAAAGATGGCTCAGCAGTTAAGGCTCTTGTCTGCAAAGCCTAATGACCTGGGTTCAATTCCCCAGTACTCACGTAAAGCTAGATGCACAAAGTGGTGCATGCAGCTGGAGTCTGTTTGCAGCAGCTGGAGGCCCAGGCATGCCCATTCTCTCTTCTATCTCTCTAAATAAATAAACACTAAAAAAGAATGAGGGAATCAAGGAATGAGCATGTCTCCCAATCTGTTAAGAATACCCAAAGGGCAAGAACAACTCCACTCAGGATTCACATCCCTGGTGGCTAACGAGTTACTTGGCAGGGGGCTAACACTCCGACGGTCTGCTGAAGCTAAGGAGAGTCAACAGGGTGGCCTTGCATGTCCGCAGTGTGAGCTAAGGTAGGCTCTAACCCACCATTCCTTGGCCAGCAGGAAGAGGGGATGCCTGGCTGGCAAAGGTCTTAGGGACCCTGGAGTCACAGGCTGGGCTGTGTGGACTGGGACAGTCTGGATGGGAAATGGGCAGGGAGTCCAGGAGATCCTTCTTGGGAGCCAAGGACCTGTTTCTGGTCTTCAGCCTCCTGACCCCACCTTCCCCTAGCAACTGGCAGGCAGTTCCACCAATGAGGTGTGGGTACAGCTTGAGGGGTGGTGGTACGATGGGACAGATGGTGGGAGACAAGGAAACCCCCATGTTCTCCTCCATCTGTTACATTTAATTGACTTCCTGCAGAAAGAAAAAAAAAATAAACCAGTTGCAAGGATGAAATTGCTAATTAAAAGGCCCTCTGATTAGATAGACAAATATTTACCAATTATGCCTGACCCTGTCTGTCCCTCTTATGTCTGAAAATTCCTCCATCAGCAACATGGCCGCATCACATCCAGCTGGTGGCTCTTCTACCAATCGCTCTCCTGGGGCTCAGATTGGCTGTGGGTGAAACAGAGCAGGAGACAGGCAGAGACTGGCAAATAGTCGTTCAACAAGTACTCATGGTGCCTGCTCTACCTTGGTGCTCATTGCTGGCCCCCGAGATGCCCGAGTGGGATCTCCATGGACAGTTCCTCACAGAGGCACACCTTCCGAAGAGTGGAAGTCCTACTTGGCAATCTGGGATTGCTGGTGCCAATGGAGGGACTTTTTCTTTTCTTTGCACAGTGGGGCATTAGCTACGCAAGCCATATCCATTGGTTTCACATACTCAAGAAGGCGTGCGTTTGAAATTTATTTTTTTCTTTTTGGGCAAGCCCAGCAGACTAGCTTTTATTTTTGGGGGGGGGGGTTGTTTTGAGGTAGGGTCTTGCTCTGGCCCAGGCTGACCTGGAATTCACTATGTAGTCTCAGGGTGGCCTTGAACTCACGGTGACCCTCCTACTTCTGCCTTCCGAGTGCTGGGATTAAAGGCGTGTGCCACCATGCCTGGCCAGACTGGCTTTTTTTTTTTTTTTTTTTTAATGTGAGAAAGTGAGAATGAGAGAGAGAGAGAGAGAGAGAGAGTTGGTGCACCAGGGCTTCCAGCTACTGCAATTGAACTCCAGACATGTGCACCATCTTGTACACATGTGCAACCTCGCGTGCTTGCATCATGTTGTGCATCTGGCTTATGTGGGACCTGGAGAGTCGAACACGAGTCCTTAGGTTTCACAGGCAAGCACCTACACTGCTAAGTCATCTCTCCAGCCCAATGGGCGCCTTTTAAAAATTCATGCCCAAATGTGCACCATGGTAGCTCCGCGGAGGGCACTCTGCAGTTCAGTGCCTGATTCTCAACGGGCTCTTGGGATGGCAGGGGAGAAAAAGTGTGAAGAAACAGCATTTAACAGCATTTGCTGAGCACCCAGTGTCTGCCAAGCACCGTGGTAGGTGCTGGGGGAGAGGGATGAGTAGCACACATGTTCTGCTCTCCAGGATCCTGGTCTAGCTGGAGGAGATGGCTAGGCAGTCTGGTTCAACCCTTCATTCTGTGCCTTCCTTGGAGCTATGGGACATAAGAGTCGCAGCTCTGAGCACATGCCACCTACATTCAAGTCCTGATTGTCACCCAGACTATCCATGTGTCCTTGTGTCCATGTGTCCTTGGGCCGGTTACCTCACTTCTTTGTGTGTCAGGCTTCCTACCTAATTTCTTTTCTTTTCTTTTCTTTTTTTTTTTTGAGTTAGGGTCTTACTCTAGTCCAGGCTGACCTGGAATTCACTATGTAGTCTCAGGGGTGGCCTTGAACTCACGGCAGTCCTCCTATCCTCTGCCTCCAAGTGCTGGGATTAAAGGCATGCGCCACCACGCCTGGTTCTCCTACCTAATTTCTAATTAATAATGGTAACAGCAAGGCTGGGGAGATGGCTCGGTGGTTAAAGGCACTTGTTCCACAAGCCTGCCAACCACAGTCCCGATCCCCAGCACCCATGTAAAACTGGACATAGAAGTGACACACACGTGTCCGTAATCTCCATATGCCTATGGCAATGGGGGGAGGGAGGCAGAGTCAGGAGAATACCAAGGCTTGAGGGATCAGCTAGTATGGTCTCCCCAGCAGCAAAAACAAGGGAGACCGTGTCACAAACAAGGTGGAAGGAGAGGACGGGTGTCCTAACCTCCACACACACACCGTGGCACGCACACATCCATGATACACATCATTATGCACACACATACACACGCATAGCTTTTTCAAACTGGCAACAGCATCCCAGGGTTATTCTAATGACTAAAGGAGGTAATGCATGGGACTCACGTCTGACCACAGTAAGAGCTTGATGAAGACTAGCAAGTATGGTTCAGTACTATGGCATGTCAGGCCCTGTGGTGGCTTGAATCAGGTGTCTCCCATATGTCATGTGTTTCGAACGCTTGCTGCCCAGATGGTGGCGATTTGGAAAGTGGAGCCTTGCTGCAGGAGGTGTGTTGTTGGAGAGTGGGCTTTGGGGTGTGCTAACCAGCTCCCCCCGCCTCCGCCGGGGAGATCAGCTCACTCTCTCGTTGCTGTTTTCTTTCTACCTGCCGTGCCAGGGTGATGTCCAACCTCTGCTCTCCCGTTGTTTCCCTGGAGGCTTGGGGCTAAGTCCAGGCTAGGGAAATGGAATGGGCTCCTGGCAAGGAAGGCAGCGCTCTGGCACTGGGGGTATGCAAGCTGACGGGCGGTGGCTACAGAGAGGATCTTGGTTGGGGCAGAAAGGCAGCCATGTATACCAGCCAGACGCCTAGTTTTAGAGCTGTCCTGCCCATGAAGAGAATGGACCTGATACCATCGGTGTCCAGCTCCTGTGACCTCTGTTCCTACCTCCAAGTGACAGATGACATGCGGAGTCCTCACAACACACCAAGCACAGGTCTGAGCCCGTGGTCGTGGCATTTCAGTTAAGCCTCCCAATAGTCTAGGGTTTCAGGCACGGTTATGTCGTGCTGCCTTTACAGAAGGGGAAACTGAGGCCCTCAGAAGTGAAGTATGCACAGAAATGACAGAGCTGGGGCTCCAGCCTGGGCTTGGATGGCCTTGACCCCTAGCTACCAGTCACCTTGCCACCCTGCCAGCCAGAGGGACACTCTGGGATGCCCCTCCACCCCCTGCCACATGTCCATGAACACTCCGCCGCTCCCCGTCCCCTCCTGGGCTCATACCTCAGAAGCCCCACACAGAGCTTTCTACTTTAGAGGGATATATATTATCTAAATTTGATAAGACAACTTAATTTCACTCCGTGTCTGTTACCGGCGATAAAACCAGGAGACTTTTATGACCCAGCGTCCTCAGCAAGATTGTCAGGAACTTATTATACAAGGTCTAACTGGATTTCTCTCTGCAGATGGCGGGGAGCCGCGGGCTGGAACGGGATGTGGCTGCATGTGGGGGAAGAAATGCAAACCGCTTGTTCCTCGGGCTGAGATAAGGCACAGACCTGGGGCTCCCCAGAATCTAGAGTTGGACCTGGCTTTCCTGGTCCCTACAGGGTGATTTGGGGAGGATCTGGGGAGGATCTATCCTGTTGGGGGAGGAAAGGGAGGCAGACTCACGGCTGGATCACCTGTGCTCCAGGGAAGGAATGTGGAAGTGCCTGAACCTTGGGGTTCAGTAAATCAGCTTCTAGACTTAGCAATGCAGACAAGGGGGGGGGGCTGGGCATGTGAGGAGGTGTGCCGGAAGAGTTGCAGGGAGGAATGAGAGGACTGAGGAATGGGGGTGTTCACCACTGCCCAAAGTCCCCTGAGATTCATTCCTTGTTTCCCCAGGAGCCCAGATCCATCTCAACACCCCGTCCCTAGGGTAGTGAGGACCTCAGAGTAGGGCTCCCACATGTACCCCATTCCTGGTGGTGGGGTTCATATCCAGACTGAGATGCCTGGGATCACAGATACCTCAATATTAGAGTTTCTCTCAAATTCTGATATTTCCCAGTTTTGGGCTCACCAACAGGCTTGGGGACCTCATATTGTTTTGTTTTTCTGAAGTAGGGTCTTGCTCTAGCCTAGGCTGGTCTAGAATTCACTATGTAGTCTCAGGCTGGCCTCGAACTCATGGTGGTCCTCCTACCTCTGCCTCCTGAGTGCTGGGATTAAAAGCATGTGCCACCATGCCTGGCTAGATTTTTTTTTTTTTCGAGGTAGAGTTTCACTTTAGTCCAGGCTGACCTGGAATTCACTATATAGTCTCAGGCTGGCCTCTAACTCATGGCGATCCTCCTACCTTGGCCTCCTGAGTGCTGGGATTAAAGACGGGTGCCACCATGTCCGGCTGATTTTATTTTTCCCCCATGGGTGCCGGAGATTGAAGTTAGTCTCTCATGCTCGTACCACAAGTGCTCTCGCCTGATGAACCACTTGCTGGCCTCAAGGTTATTTTTGAGGCAAGGTCTTCCAGCTCAGGCTCGCACGAAACTCGTCATCCTCCTGCCTCAGCCTTCCGAATGCTGGGATTCCAGGCAGCTGCGAGATGTGGGGTATAGAGGACCCGTAGCCAGCTTCAGAGTCTAGTCCGAGCTTGGACAGGCATGCCCCAGTGTGGGCTCCGACGGCCTAGGTACAACCCTGGATTCAGATGTCTCCCCACAGCAATCCTTTGCCTGGCTTGGTCCCCTCAGCAGTGGCTGCCACCTAGTTGGAACCCCGAGGCCCCATTCCAGCGCAGTGCACAAATAGGGTTTTGGTTTCCTTGCCACTGTCACTGGCTAGGAAGTCAGGCCTCCCAGCTTGCCCACAGACCCATGGCTCTGGTCTCTTCACTGGGCCAGAGGGCAGTGGAGACACAGGCAGGTGCCATTCAGCCATGGTGACATGTTCTGAGAATGTCTTCAGGAGACTCTGGGGCTGTGTGAGCCCTATGCAGTGAGTGCGCTTACACACACTAACATGCCACATGGCCAGACCATATCATCTTATGGTCACCATGGAAAATCCGCCTGTCATCTGCCAAAATGTCATTATGCCGTGTATGACTGTATTGTCTCTGTCCCCTGGCGCCCTAATGCTCCTGCAAGCTGCTTTCGCTGGACTCTGCTCTCTCAGGCTTCTCTCCCCTCATTTGGGTCCGTCTAGGTCCCTCCCACAGTGTCTGGAGAGAAGATGGCACACACTGGATACCCTCTGAATGCCAGGGCCTGGCATATCCGTGGTATCATCAAACCCTCACCTAAACCTTTCAAGCTAGAATTCTGGTTTTTTTTTTTGGTTTTTCGAGGTAGGGTCTCACTCTAGCCCAGGCTGACCTGGAATTCACTATGTAGTCTCAGGGTGGCCTCGAACTCACGGCGATCCTCTTACCTCTGCCTCCCGAGTGCTGGGGTTAAAGGCGTGCGCCACCACGCCCGGCTTAGAATTCTGTTTTTATACCCATTCTGCAGATGACACAGTGGAGGTGCAGAGGCTAAGCCACTCATCCAAAGACAAGCAGTCCAGAAGGGGAGCTCTTCTCTTGCCCTGTTGCCGGGGCTGGAAAGAGCTGCCTGCATCTGGGCGAGGAGGTGTGGGCATTGTTGCTGAGTGGAAAGTCTGCAGTTTCTACACGGGCAAAGCAGGTCTCCAGTAGACTGGAGGACAGGGGGCGGGGCCCAGGAGCAGACACTTCGGTGAGATCAAGGGCACCGGCTGCCATGGCCAGTCACTGGGGGCTGGAGACAGGAGCTGGCCTTTACCAAGAGACAGTGATGGATGGGCCAGGTCCCAGCTTTGGGCAGTGAAGGGCAAACAGAGACGAGGCTCCTGTGTTACTATGGGTGACTTTTGTGTGTGTGTAGGTGGTGGTGGTGGGGAATGTCAGAAATCACCGCCACCCCTCCAGGGATGCCAGGGCTGAATTCCCAGCCTTGGGTGAAGCTGGGAAGTCTGCAGGGATCCGACTACTAATGACCTATATTGGTTTCCCTGGTTCTACAGGACACACGCAGGCTCTGCCCCCTGGTCACCTACTCTTCAGGTGGGCTCTCATGAAGATCATGGAGCGCAGATGAGGTCAAGGTCAGGGCATGAATCTTCAGAGCCTGAGATGCGGTGGGAGAGCCCACGAATGTCGGGCCCAGACTTTACTCTCTCTTCGCCATGGGGCCTTGGCTAAACCACTTTGCCTCTCTGAGCCTCCAATATGTATATAATCCCACTGATCTGTCAGGCTGTGGGGACTGCGGTAAATGCTGACTCAGGAAATGATGTGTCCCGTCATACAGGGGCCATACCTGCTCCCCAACAGGAAGGTCCTGAGTATCACTTCTTTTTTTTTTTTTTTTTTTTTAGTTTTTCGAGGTAGAGTTTCACTTTGGTTCAGGCTGACCTGGAATTCACTATGTAGTCTCAGGGTGGCCTCGAACTCTCGGTGATCCTCCTACCTCTGCCTCCAGTGTGCTGGGATTAAAGGCGTGCGCCACCACGCCCGGCTCTGAGTATCACTTCTAAGAGGAGAAGAGACCGAAAGCCTCCCAAGTCCCCAGCTGAGAGTGATTTTATTTTATTTATTATTATTTGTTTTTTTGAGATAGGGTCTTACTTTAGCCCAGGCTGACTTGGAATTCACTGTGTAGTCTCAGGGTGGCCTCAGACTTACAGCCATCCTCCTACCTCTGCTTCCTGAATGCTGGGATTAAAGGTGTGCGCCACCATGCCCGGCTCCTATTTGGTTTTTTTGAGGTAGGGTTTCACTCTAGTCCAGGCTGACTTGGAATTCACTGTGGGATTCAGGGTGGCCTTGAATTCATGGTGATCCCCCCCCCACCTCTGCCTTCTGAGTGCTGAGATTAAAGGCATGCACCACTACACCCGACTGTTTTCTTTTTAATTAAAAAAGCTTTATTTGTTTATCTGCAAGTGTGTGTATGGTTGTGCCAGGGGCTCTTGTCACTGTAAATGAATGCCAGACATTTGTGACACATTTTTTTTTTTTTTTGCATCTGGTTTATGTGGGTGGCTTTGGAATTGAACTCTGGCTGGCAGGCTTTGCAAGCACCTTTACCCGCTGACCAATCCTCCCAGCCCCTTGATTCTATTTTTTAAAGAGAAACAAGTCATATAACCCTCAAAGGATTTTCCCTCTTGGCTCTTAAAAAAAAAAAAAAAAACCTAACATCTTCATTTCCATCCCCCCCTTTAAGCTAATTTGTGGGAAATTAAAATGGGGAACTCGCTGTGGCTGGCATTTTAATTGGCTCATGTCTGGCTTCTCTCTCTGATCCCCTGATTAGCTGTAGCTGTTTCCATTAAACCCTCCGTGCTCCCTTTAGTTTAGCTTCTTTGCCCTCCATGGGCCTGGGACCGCAGAGCCGCCCAGGGCCGGGTGACTCTTCTCGGCCCCATGGCTCCCCGAGGTGGTGTATGGTCCCAGGGGTCCCAAGATAGTTTCTGACCCGTGGCTGCTGAGTGCACCTCCTTCCACATCTGGACGCAGTGTTCGCTTACACTCCGGACATGATCAACGTCCTATTTCCTCCTCCATCCACCTCCATGCCTGGGACACCCCGCAGGGTGTGACGAAGGGTATCCCCAACTTTGTTGGGCTGAGGTTCTTTCCCGTCTTCACCAGCCATCCAGTCTCTGCTTAGAAAGCCAGTTGGCAGGGGTGGGTGGTGGAGAGCTATCTTAGTGGCTAAAGGCACTTGCTTGCAAAGCCTGATGGCCCAGGTCTGATTCCCCAGTACCCACATAAAGCCAGATGCAGAAAGTGGCACATGCATCTGGAATTTGTTTGCAGTGTCTGGAGGCCCTGGCGCTCCCATACTCACTCTGTCTGTCTGTCTCTCTCTTTGCCTCTTTCTCTCTCTTAAATAGATAAATAAAAATAAAGTAAAAAGCCAGTTAGGGGCTTTCCTCATGTTCAGGTTGCTGTATAGCCACAGCAGAACTTCCTGTATGCCTACTTCCTGTCCGATGTTACCTGTGGTCTCATTTTATCCTCCTTAAACCCCAGGGAAGAGAGATGGTTGTCTTCCCATTTTATGGATGAAGAAACGGACACGCAGAGAAGCAGTGACCCGCTGAAGGCCACACAGCTTGTCTTACTTCTAGAGTCTGAATTAGAATTCAGGCTGCCTGGTGCCCAAACTCCCCTCAGTTTAGCCCGTTTTCTTGGTTTTAGATTAAAGCATGTTTCCTCTGATCCTGGATTCCTGTTGCGTTTCCCCCCTGGGGGGCTCAGACAAGGCACCCCCATCCCTCTATCTCTGGCATCCCGCCTCCTCCCCGTCTAGCAGGTGAGGATGGGAGTGGGTGAGAGAGACCAATCACTCAGCCTCAGCCCCCAGAGGCAGGGTTCCCTCTCCACTCTGCGGGGAGGGGGGGGGCTCAATCAGAACTAATCAGCCAGTGCTAATTATCCTACCCGTGGGGAGGTGAGCGCTGTGCGGGGAGGGAGCAGCGGTGGAGGGGCCACCCCGTGGGGACCACGTCTCTTCCTGTTCCAGCCCTGGCTGGGCGCTGCGGGACGCTGGTGTGACATTCTCCCTTTCTCTGCCTCTGTTTTCCCCAGACACGGGGCATCGGTGAGAGCAGCGGGCTTCTACCTGCGACACGCACCGCACGGGGAAGAGCCGTGTGAGCGCCCTCCAAAAGCCAGGATGCTCGTGTGGCTTCTGAATGGAGATGCGGGCTTAGCTGGGCCTCCTTTCATATCTGGTTGCTGGGGTAACTAATGCAGTTGGTCACCTCTCGCTTTTCTCAACTCTCTCTCTCTCTCTCTGTTGTGTGTGTATGTGTTTGTGTGTGTGCGCGTAGGTTTGGAGGCCGGAGGTTGATACTGGTTATCTGCCTCAATCAGCCCCCTACATTATTTTTTGGGACAGTCTTTCCCTGAACTTGGAGCTAACCGATTCACTGAGACCAGCCGGCCGGCTCCAGTCTCCCCGTCTCTGTCCCACCAGCACTGGGATTTCAGGTGTGTAGTACCACACCTGGCTTTTGTGTGGGTTTTGGGGACCTGAACTCGGCACCACACCTGGCTTTTATATGGGTTTTGGGGACCTGAACTCAGGAGGGAGTAGTGACATCTACTAAAAAATAGTCATGAAGAGCTGGGCGTGGTGGCGCACGCCTTTAATCCCAGCGCTTGGGAGGCAGAGGTAGGAGGATCGCTGTGAATTCGAGGCCACCCTGAGACTACATAGTGAATTCCAGGTCAGCCTGAGCTAGAGTGAGACCCTACCTCGAAAAACCAAAGGAAAAAAAAAAAGTCATGGAAAGTTTGAATATGGTGATAGGGCAAGTCCAGGGTTATAGGATATAACTGCTCAATAAATGGCGGGCTATGGATGGTGAGGGGGCACTGCGTTCACACCATCTTATTTAATTGACAATTGGTTTCATCACTTTTTTTGAGGTAGGGTTTCATTTTAGTTCAGGCTGACCTGGAATTCACTATGTAGTCTCAGGGTAAACTTGAACTCACGGCCATCCTCCTGCCTCTGCCTCTCAAGTGCTGGGATTAAAGGCATGTGCCACCACACCTGCTTGTTAGTTGACAATTGGATCAGGGAGCCATTGGGACAAGTGAGGAGACTGAGGCTGAGAGGAGAAACCCTTGCTCCACTGTGGAGCTAGCCTCATTCATCCCCACACTCACCCCGTCTCTGCTGAGCATTTTCTGACGCCTAGCTTCCTCCAGGTCATTGCCAAACACAGACTCTTGGGGTTCAAGCACAGGTGATTAAAATTCCCACCATCAGGGATCCTTTTGGGGGGCTGGGGAGGGTAAACTGATCCTCCCACTCATGGAAATTCTTGGGGTTTGGTGCCTAATGACCCCCTTCTCATAACCAATGAATGTTAATTTCTTCCATAATTACATCGAAAGCTATCAAACTATCTAATTTAATTTCCTTGTGAAAATAAATAGCTAAAGTGGCCCTAGGTACCGACGTAAATTCCTCAGGCAGAACGGGCCAAGAGTGTGGCATGGGCAGGCCCGACTGGCTACCATCCACACTTAATAAGTGCATATTTATTGGGTCCTCCCCCTCCCCCAAGAGGCAGAGTTCTGCTGACTCAACCAGAAGGGAGGAGAGGAAAGTGATTGAGGCCACTGTGCTAATGTGCGGAGGAGGGGAAGGGGCCTAGGGAGATGTGTTGGCAGTTAATTAACCATCTTTGCACACCCATAACGTTTTATTCAACACGTATGCAAATACGGCCCGGTGACTCTGCTGGCCCGCCCCATCCGCCTCCTGGATGACTGTTAACCTGAGGCTCAGCTCACGGGGGCGGCGGGGGGGGGGGGAGCAGGCCTTGGCTGTGCAGCACTGGCCCAGCTTCTGTCTTTCTCGTTGCTGTGGCTCTTCTCTGCTTCCTTCGGCCAGCAGCATTACTCTGACCTGCTTGCCCAGGGCTGGGGTGTCACCGTCTCAACCCTGGACCGCAGCATCCCCGTCTCTCCTCTTCCCTGTTGCCAGCACTTGGCGTCAGGCTCATCCAACTTGTTGTGGGTCTAGCTGCGCCTCCTTGGTTCTTGTCTTTTTTCCTCTGCTTGGTATGTTTCAGCCACAGTGGCCTCCAACCAAGCTCCCTGTACCTCAGGACCTTTGAACCAGTACGGGGGGGGGGGGGGACAGGAATGCAAGCCCTACAGCCCCTTAAGAACATACCAGACTTGTCCGATCTGGACTAGAGGTGCAGTCAGTGCTCCAAGCTGGAAAGGAGTCAGGCTGACATCAAATAAGAAATGGAGGAGCTGGGGTGGAGCTCCACGATGGCGTCCAATAAGCTGCCCAAACTCCTTGTGGCATCACTCTCTGTTTGATTTTTTTTTTTTTTTAAAGCAGGGTCCACTCTAGTCCAGGCTGACCTGGAATTCACTATGTAGTCTCAGGGTGGCCTCGAACTCATGGCGATCCACCTACCTCTGCCTCCCATGTTCTGGGATTAAAGGCGTGCGCCACCATACCTGGCTTCTGTTTGATTTTTTTAAAATTTTTGTTTATTTTTATTTATTTATTTGAGAGCAACAGACAGAGAGAGAAAGAGAAAGAGAGAGAGAGAGAGAGAGAGAGAGAGAGAATGGGCGCGCCAGGGCCTCCAGCCACTGCAAACGAACTCTAGACACATGTGTCCCCTTGTGCATCTGGCTAACGTGGGTCCTGGGGAATCGAGCCTTGAACCGGGGTCCTTAGGCTTCACAGGCAAGCGCCTAACCGCTAAGCCATCTCTCCAGCCCATGTTTGATTTTTTTTTAATAGTCTTGTTTCTTTGCAAGCAGGGAGAGACAGAAGAGAGACAGACATAGAGAATAGGTGCACTAGGGCCTCCAGCCATTACAAATGAACTCCAGATGCGGGTACCATTTTGGGCATATGGCTTTACATGGACACTGGGGAATCGAACCTGGCTCATTAGGATTTGCAGGCAAGTGCCTTCACTGCTATGCCATCTCTCCAGCCCTCTTTTTGACTTTTTTTGAGACGTGATATCTCACCCTGTAGTCTGTGGTGGCCTAGAACTCACTATGTAACCACACTGGCCTCAAACTCAAGGCCACTCCACTGTCTTAGCCTCCCAAGCACTGGGGCTGCAGATGTGAGCCACCCTGGCCAGCCTTTTCTTTGTCTGCAAGTTTAAGGTCAATGTCATTGCCAACCATCGTGCTGAAAGTGCCCCTTCCGCTTTTATAGCTACCTTGCCTTCCTATTTTCTTTGCACCACACACGTTACTCTGCTCATCTCTTTTTATTCATTTGTTTGCAGGTTTATTTTCTCTCCCTCTAGAATGTAACTTCGCAGGGAGAACAGTCTTATGCTATTTACTGTGGCCTCTCTAGGTCCAGGAGAAGTACCCAGGGCAGGTAAACGCTCGTTCGTCTGACTGGAGGGAAAGTCTTGTTGCCCTCATTCATGCCCTGGTCCCCCTCTTCTTCAGGATAGTCTTTCTTTTCTTTTTCTTTTTATTTATTTATTTATTTGACAGAGAAAAAGGGAGGGAGAGAGTTAGAGAGAGAATGGGTGCACCAGGGCCTCCAGCCACTGCAAACAAACTCTAGACAGCATGCGCTCCCTTGTACATCTGGCTAAATGTGGGTCCTGGGGAACCGAACCATGGTCCTTTGGCTCTGCAGGCAAATGCCTTAACCATTAAGCCATCTCTCCAGCCCCGGGATAGTCTTTCAAGGTACAGCTCCTACTATGCACACACCTCCATGGCTCTCTGGTTCTCTGGAATAATAATACCTGTCATCTCACCCATGCTTTTGCCACCCAGACTGTTGACTCCCATGGCCATTCTCTGGCATCCTTGCTCCTTTGTGCTCCACACACGTTGGCCTCCACATAAGCATCACGTGAGTCTTGCACAGATTGTTCTAGTTGCCACGTTCCGTTTGCTTGGCCGGCTTCAAGTTCACCTTGCCTTCTGCACCTCCATCAGGCCTCGCCCACTCCTGGAACCCTTCCTACATAACCTACGCCCTCCTCTGCCATCTTCCCCCTTAACTTCCTAGGTATGGAGGTCATCATGGGCCCGGGGTTAGATCATATGCTGGTCCAAGAGTGCGGATGCTGGGGTCACCTCCCTGCACCCCTGCCCCAGCTCAGCTGCTCCCGGGCTGCAGCAGATGTCTGCAGAGGTGGTCCTGGCTGGGTGGTGGCTTCTTGGATTCACCTGTGTGAAGACTGCTTCTGAATGCCATAAGATGCCTGGTAACCTGTAATGAATAAAGACAACACACCAAGAGCACTCGAGAGTCAGTGGTAAACAGGTTTTGGCTTTGCTGCTAGAGAGAGATGGCTTGGTGGTTTAAGGCGCTGGCTTGCAAAGCCTAAAGGCTCAGGTTCGATTCCCCAGTATGCATATAAAGCCAGATGCACAAAGTGGTGCATGTGTCTGGAGTTTGTTTGCAATGGCAGGAGGCCCTGGAGTGCCCATTCTCTTTCTCTCTCAAATAAATTTTGTTTTAGAATGCTGTGGCTTTTGCAGGGCACCTGTTACTCCTTCTCCGTGAAGGCAGCCGTGACCTGTGGTGACCTCCCACATAGAGAGAACCGCAAGAGAGTGAGGAACAGACAGGAGGGTGACCCAGGCACCCAGAGCTACTTGCATTTGTGACCTAGAGAAACTGCAGGGTACTATGCTTATTGTTTGAGCTGCTCAATTTGGGATTTCATTTATTATGCTGGGTGACCATGGGCAGGTTACTTGTCCTTTGTGCCTGGGTCTCTGTGGCTGTGAAGGCCCCTCGGGGCTGCTGCGAGGTCTCAGTGGGTCACTGTGGGCACGGCCCTGAGCGCAGTGTGCCTGGTGTGCAGTCGGCTCTGATAAGTGGCTGCTATTACACTGTCAGCACTGAGGAGGTGTAGAGCCAAAGCCGGCATGCCAAGGATAACAGTGGCTGTTCATTGCTGTCTTGGTCTGAGGGCCCAGCCTCTTTATGATTCCATAACTCCTCCAGCTTTGAGGCTGGGGTGCTGCCCACTATATTCAGCTCATCCCCACGGCCTCCCTTCAAGGTAGGAGCTGGTTTATTAAGAATGTTTTATTTATTTGTTTGTTATTTTCTTTGCTTTTTTCAAGGTAGGGTCTCACTCTAGCCCAGGCTGACCTGGAATTCACTATGTAGTCTCAGGGTGGCCTTGAACTCATGGTGATCCTCCTACCTCTGCCCCCCATACACCCCCGAGTGCTGGGATTAAAGGCGTGCGCCACCATGCCTGGCTTTTTTATTTATTTGAGAGTGAGAGAGAGAGGCAGATAGAGAGAGAAGGGGCATACCAGGGCCTCTAGCCACTGCAAATGAACACCAGATGCATGCGCCACTTTGTGTATCTGGCTTTACGTGGGTACTGGGGAATCGAACCTGGGTCCTTAGGCTTTGCCGGCAAGTGCCTTAACTGCTAAACTGTCTCTCGGGCCCCTGGGAGCCATTTAATAAATGACGAGATTTAGGTTCAGACAGGTTAAAGGTACTTTCCCAAAGTCCCACAGGCAGAAGCTGAATCCAGGAACAGTTGGCTTCGGTTTCAATTGCTCTGCACTCTATCAGTGCCTCCCATAGGCCCCCGCACAGAATAGGGCCGGCTGTGGCCACTACCTGTCTGTCTGCGTGGTGAACACTTTCCCAGGTGAGAAACCAAATGACGGTCACCCCCTGCCAAGAGACTTTGGAGGCCACTGTTTCATGCTGAAGGCTTAGATGGTGCTGCTGGTGGGGGCCGGAGATGGCTGTCCACTGACCCTCTCTCTTCCCGGTGGCCTGCCTTAATGGAGGGGGCGGGAGCAGCAGCTGGAGCCAGCAGGGAGCGCTGCCCATTAGCCCTAATTAGCAGCCCGTCTGGAAAAGCGCTTGGGCTGACATCAAGCTGTTGTCGGTGGGTCCCAGCTGGGTCGTAGCTGAGAGGCAGCTGCAGCATTTCCAAGGTCTGAGCCCAAAGCGCCGGCTGGGGAGGCCTCACCGCTCAGTCCACCTGCACCTAGCCATGCAGAGGGGCGGCTGGGCTCACGGTGGTCACCCAGGCCTCCCCCCACCCCACGGCTACCTCCCATGCCTGCAGAGCTCTGGCAAAGCCCTGAGCCTCCATTGTCCTGGAAGGTCCTCTTGCTATCCTGGAAGATGGTACTTACTGAACCAAAGACACTGGCCTGAAGAATTTGAAGGGTGTGCCTGAGACCCTTCAATTAGGAAGTGGCAGAACTGGGGGACCCCATGAGCCAGTGTCCTGAGCCCAAGGCTGGGGTGGGAAATAGGAGGAGACAGAGATGAACTAGGGCTGGGGACTGGGGACAGGAAGATAGAGGACAGGACCCTAGGACGATATCACTGACTCCAGCCCTCTCTCCCAAGCTGGGCAGGGCTCCCTTCCCTTGGCTTGGGGGAATAGACAAATTATGTGGCAGAGGAGGGGCTGGGCAGGAAGCGGGTGCAAGCTGGAGAGGAGACGCAGGTGCCAGGAAGGACCCAGCCTGCCTTCCAAGCGCACTTCCTCTCTCTCAAAGCGCTAAGAATAAACTGGGATTTAAAATCGAAGTAAAAAAAAAAAAGTCACAAACCTCCTAAAGCTGCCTTCTGAGAAATCGATGGCAGTGATTTGTACAGCAGACATGCACATCGGGGAAGCCCTGCCAGTCTCGGCAGGCTGTGGAGCAGCAGGAGGGTAGGAGGGCCATCAGACCCCTGGCCGTCGATATTGTTGTCCGTAACGATAACAGGCGAGGCACAGAGAGCTTGAGCGGCGGCGCTAGACTCTCGCTGCGGTGCTTTGGAGAGATTAGCTCGTTAATCCTTGCAATTAACCTCGCTGGGGAGGGTGCGGATCCGTCCTTGTTCGGCAAGTGCAGAAGTGGATCCCGCCGTGAAGAGGCTGGTGGGGGGTGGGGTGAGATTTCAAGTCTCAACCTGTCAGTCTCTAGAGCCTGTGGGCCTTGTCACAGCAGACGGAAATGAGGGATGCTGCCCGCTCAGAGTTCACCTCAAAGAGTGACTCAGGTCTCATCCGGGAAGCTTTCAGAGCATGGGGGAGAGAGATGGGTGGATAATGGCTGTCTGGAAGGTTGTGGGGGAGGAAAGCCTCCTGGAGGGAGGCTGGGTAGTCACAGGGGACCAGTGCCACCCATGACAGACCTGGAACTACAGGGAAGTTCCCCACCTCGGGCCTCCTCATCCTTCTAGACCCAAACCAGTTACGGGCAAAGTATCTCCCACGGGATGACCCTCACCTGTTCTACCAATAAAGCTTTATTGGAACACAGCCACACCCACTCACTTACATGTCATCTGTGGCTGGTCCCACACAATGACACAGGTGGTGGATACAGATACCTGGCCCTCAAAGCCCAAATGTTTACTATCTGTCCCTGTGCAGAAAGGACATGCTAGTCCCTATTCAAGACAGCTAAACAACATAATCGTCTTCCTTTAGATCTCAGAACTGTAGAATACCAATGCTCAGTGTATCCATGGAGAAGATTCTAACCGAGACAGAGAAGGGAGGGACACATCCAAGCGAGAAAAATAAAGGGCAGAATAATGGCTGGGCTTGTTGGCGCACACCTTTAATCCCAGCACTTGGGAGGCAGAGGTAGGAGGATGGCTGTGAGTTTGAGGCTACCCTGAGACTACATAGTGAATTGGACTAGAGCAAAACCCTATCGGGAAAAACAAAACAAAAAAAACAAAAACAAAACAACAACAGAAAAACAAAACAAAACAAAACAAGGCCTGGAGATATGTTTTAGTGGTTAAGGCACTTGGAGGCAAAGCCAAAGGACCAAGGTTCGATTCCTCAGTACCCACATAAGCCAGATGCACAAGGTGGAGCATGCATCTACAGTTTGTTTGCAGTGGCTAGAGGCTCTGCTGGGCCTATTCTCTCTATCTGCCTTTCTCTCTCTCTCTCTCTAATAAATAAGAAACATCAAAGCCAGACGTGGTGGTGTGTGCCTTTAATCCCAGCACACAAGAGGCAGAGGTAGGAGGATCACTGTGAGTTAGAGGCCGCCCTGAGACTACAGAGTGAATTCCAGGTCAACCTGAGCTAGAGTGAGACCCTACCTCAAAAAATTAAATTAAGGGCGGGAGAGACGGCTTAGCATTTAAGCGCTTGCCTGTGAAGCCTAAGGACCCCGGTTCGAGGCTCGATTTCCCCAGGACCCACGTTAGCCAGATGCACGAGGGGGGCGCACGCGTCTGGAGTTCATTTGCAGTGGCTGGAGGTCCTGGCGCGCCCATTCTTTCTCTCTCTCTCTACCTCTTTCTCTCTGTCTGTCATTCTCAAATAAGTAAAAATAAACAAAAAAAATTAGAAAAAAAATAAAATCAAATTAAAAAAATCAAAAACAAACAATCAAAAAAGAGCAGAATACTGCTTTCTTGTGTGTCTGGAGTGTGGTGGCCAGGTAGGTTCCCCTGAGAAGCCTGGAGTGCCATCCTCAGTGCCAAGGCCTCCAGAGATGTGGCCTGCATGCTGGGACCATTCAGACAGAAGCCTTCCGTGGGCTGTGTTGTCAGTGCTGACTTTGATTCACCACTGACATCTTACGTTACTAATTCCCCACTTATGTACTGCTGTAAGTTTTGCTTTCAAAATAAAATTAGATGTAAAAGGGGGCTGTTGGAAGAAGAAAAACATTCAGTAAATAATAGCCCAAATGCTACTTGGAAATGGCAGAAATCGTAAATATGGTATTCAAATGGCTGAACCAGGGCAGATGTGGGTCGATTCTGCCATATTTCTAGCGCTGAAGTTTGGTATTGCTGGAATTTAGGGCCAGGCAGGATGAGCATTCCCTAGGCTAACAATGACCCTCTGGGGATGGGCCTAGTGAGGCAGCTCTTCCGCTGTGTGTGTGTGTGTGTGTGTGTGTGCGTGTGTGTGTGTGTGTGTGTGTGTCCTTCCTGGGCCTGCACAAAGTCAAAGGGTCTGGGCAGATGTCCTAGCCACTGCCAGGCTGTGTAGATGGCAGGAGCCGGCTCCCCCAGTGCCAGGCAATGGTTGATGTTTTTATGGGCACATTGCATGTAATGAACTTCACTCCAAGATCTGGGGCCATTCTAGAAAATTTTATTCAGGCTGAAGAGAAGGAGGGGAGGAAAGAGCATGGCTTTTTCTGCCTCTGCAACCTCCACTGGTCTCTGCCACAAAGGAGAGAAGAGAATGACTGAAACCATCAAGCTCACGTGGAGCCCAGAGCGCCAGAGTGGGTTGGCAGCAGGCGCCTCTCCCCTCTCAGAGTGACTTTATGTGGTCTGTGACTTTGGGGTTGAATCTTGGACATCACAGACATGCCAGTTGCTGCTTTCTTTTGTTAATTCTCCCTCTTTTTTTGGTATGTGGTGTGTGTGTGTGTGTGTGTGTGTGTGTGTGTGTGTGTGTAAGCCAGAGATCAACATCAAGTATCTTCCTCAGTCACTGTCCATCTTATTCTTTGAGATCAAGTCTCTGGCTGGGCTAGAGCTAGCTCACTGACTGGCCAGTGATCCCCAAGGATTCCCTGTCTCCACCTCCCTAGCGCTGGGATTAAGGAAATGTGCCACCATGCCCAGCATTTTACGTGGATGTTGGAGACTCTGAATTCGGGTTTTCATCGCTTTAGGCCCTAGGTGATGCTTTCTTCCCTGCATGGGTGAAAAGATCCGGCATTCGTCTGCCACCCATGCACCTGGTCACACACACCCACTGTCCATCTTCCAGCCACACATTTGGTCACTCCCACCATGCATCTTCCACCCACGCCCCCAGCCACACAAGCATCCACTGTATATCTTACACCCACACACCCAGATACACACACACATACACACTGTCCATCTTACACCCACACACCCGGCCACACACACATCCACTGTCCAGTGTTTATGGAAACTCCAAGGCCCCGAGGACCAGGCAGTGGACTGGTCACTGAAGAACTTCCTGTCCTTCCAAGGACACCTCTTTGCCCCTTGGTCCCCTCCACACATGCTCACTGAGCCTCACGGTGTGTGGCCACAGTGACACTGGAGGCACGGTCATGGTCAAGGACAGCATCCATGTGTATGTGTGGGTGTGGGTGGGGGGTTGGGAGGCCAACACGATGGCACTCTCATGAACAAAGGGGGGGGGGCTGGAGAGATGACTTAGCAGTTAAGACACTTGCCTGCTAAAGCCTGAGGACCCAGGTTTGATTCCCTAGGACCCATGTAAGCCAGATAAACAAGGTGGCACATCTTTGTTTGTTTACAGTGGTTAGAGGCCCTGGTGAGCCCATTCTCTCTTTCTCTCTCTCCCTCTCTCTCAAATAAATAAATAAAATATTTTTAAAAGAGAGGAGACCCTGGCGCACCCATTCTTTCTCTCTTTCTCTCTCTCTCTCCCTCCCTTCCTCTCTTGCTCTGTCAAATAAATAAATAAATAAATTAATTAAATTAAAAAAAATACTCAGAAAACCCAAAGGGCTGGAGAGATGGCTTAGTGGTTAAGGTGTTTGCCTGCAAAGCCAAAGGATCCTGGTTTGACTCTCAGGACCCAGGTAAGCCAGATGCACAAGGGGGCACACGCATCTGGAGTTCATTTACAGTGGCTGGTGGCCCTGGCATGCCCAATCTCTCCCTCTCTCTCTGCCTCTTTCTCTCAAATAAGTAAATAAATAAAATATATATTTTACAAAAAAGCCAGAGGCCAGGCGTGGTGGTGCACGCCTTTAATCCCAGCACTCAGGAGGCAGAGGTAGGAGGATTGCCGTCAGTTCGAGGCCACCCTGAGACTCCGTAGTGAATTCCAGGTCAGCCTCAGCTAGAATGAGAACCTACCTAGAAAAACAAAGAAACAAAAACAAAACAAAACAGAACAAAAAAAAAAAAAAAAAAAAAAAAAAAGCCGGGCGTGGTGGCCCACACTTTTAATCCCAGCACTCAGGAGGCAGAGGTAGGTTCACTGTGAGTTCGAGGCCCCCATGAGACTACATAATGAATTCCAGGTCAGCCTGGGCTAGACTGAGACCCTACCTTGAAAAACAAAAAACGAAAACAAAAAACAAAACAAAACAAAACAAAAAAAAAGAAAAAAGAACACGGGATGGAGCCTAGTAGCATGGTGATGATCACTGATGGTGTCCTGGAAGTCATTCCTGGGATGGAGCCTCGTAGCACGGTGATGATCACTGACGGTGTCCTGGAAGTCATTCCTGGGATGGAGCCTCGTAGCACGGTGATGATCACTGACGGTGTCCTGGAAGTCATTCCTGGTGATTTGCACTGGGACATGGTGATGAGTGTGATGGGAATAGGCACTGACATGCTCCTGTGTGTTGGTGGTGCTCTGGTAACATCCATGGTGGGTGCTGGGAGATTGACCACCCTCCTTTCTTTCTTTCTTTAATAAATTTTTGTTCATTTTTATTTATTTGAGAGCAACAGAGAGAGAAAGAGGCAGATAGATAGATAGATAGATAGATAGATAGATAGATAGATAGATAGATAGAGAGGGAAAGAATGGGCGCACCAGGGCTTCCAGCCACTGCAAACAAACTCCAGACGTGTGCACCCCCTTGTGCATCTGGCTAACGTGGGTCTGGGGAATCGAGCCTCAAACCGGGGTCCTTAGGCTTCATAGGCAAGCACTTAACCGCTAAGCCATCTTTCCAGCCCAACTCTCTCCTTTATTTCTGTAGTTTAAGCTCTTGCAGGCAGGCAGGCTTTGGGTGAGCCCATGGCCCACGTGGCATGAGGGCAGTAGCCCTGTGGCCTTTGTGCTGGCTTCCCCGTTGGGGACCGATTGATCCCGGTCCCTAGGGGTTTCACTCTGAAAGTGGAGTGTCATTTTGCACCACAAAACCCTCTTTCTTGTAATTACCAAGGATTACTTATGAGGATCGTGCGCGTGTGCTGGTATTGATTGCCACCCCGAGAAGCTCAGGAATCATTTCAAGTAGATTAACCTAACTTTCTTTCGCCTTTTGGGAAGTTGGACTTGGAGTTATTTAAGGAGATTAATCAGCTCTTAAGAGATTCAGACAGCCCGTCCTACCTCTTGAACTAGCTGGGGACACATCATCTTCCCCTGCCTTCAAATATCTTTTCCTGGAACCCTCCCACCCTGTCTGCGTTCCCACCACCGTTGCCTTGTCTTAAAGTCCTCTTCTGCTGCTGTCTGTTTTCCTGGGCAACCTGGATCCCAGGCTGAGCACCCCCTCAGAGAGGGCTGGGCCACCGTAAGCCGTTTCTCTCCAAGCCCCAGTCCACTACAGCTGTCACATAGGAGGGTCTGACCACCTATTTTCTCAGAGGCTATGGTTTGCCTTCAGTGGGTTTGAACACATGGATTCTGTAGATGGCAACACCATTTCACCACCTTTCTGTGCTCCCTGATAGATATAGGACACCCCTCTGCTTGGGTCCTAGGAAGCCTTGGACTGCTCCGTCCTTCCAAGAGTGTTGGTCCTGCCTAGAGGCGGAGACGACCGGCAGAGGGAGGAGGTTGAAACCACAGAGAGGAAGCGGAGAGGAGGAAAGATTGAGAGAGGTCTCAGGAGGACTTAGCATCCATCTGATCCCCGACCCTCCTCCAACCCATCTTGGAATGTTAAGAGGTCAGGTACTGGAATCAGGAAGACTTGAGTTCAAATCCTAGTTCCAGCCCTTCCTGGCTGGGTGGGGGTGGGGCTTGGGCAAGTCGCTTCACCTTCCTGAACTCTGAGGCCTTCATTATTTAAGTGGGGGAAGAGTAGCCCCTGCCTCACAAGGATGCGGCCACTATCAGAGGACGCCACGTGTGTGACCTGCCTGGTTCTTAGCAGATGTGCCCCCCGAGAGTCAGTAGAGATGGCCAGCCCCTGATGGTGGGAACCCTGGCCCTCAATAGATCCTCTGCGAGGAATGGCCACCGCCTCATCTGACTTAGATCTCTTGCTTCTCCCAGGTGAGGGCAGGAGGGGCAGCCAGGGCTCCTGGGGTTCTGGGATTCTCCATTCTTGGGGTCTGGAGACACTGCAGAACACTGCATGTCACTGTTATTCCCGTTCTGCCATTTCTCTCCCCTTCCAAGAAAAAAAAAAAAAAGTTGGAAGTTGAATATGGGTCCCGAGGTGGAATATTTTCCAAATGTCAGTGCAATCTGGGCCACATTACTGCTAAACGCGATCATCTCCGCGCCTGCTCTGAATGTCAGTGCGGCGCCTGGACAGAGTGACAAACAGCAGCTGACAGGTGGGCCTCAGCCTCTCTCTCCTGGGAAAGTGGCTTGGCAGGGCAGGAAATCAGGCCACCTCCGGGCCAGCAGGCAGGAACTATGGCCCAGGTGGGACCCACTGAAGGCCTCAGGGGTCCTCATACATGCAGGTGGCACGTGTTCTGGCATCTCTGAGCCCTCTTCCTCATTCCCTCCTGCTCCCTGCTGTGTGCCAGGGCACACGTGGCTTAGACACTTCTGGAGGGGTTGCTAAGTTGATGTGTGGGTGTGTCTTCCATGTCAAGGTGCCACTGTGTACCTGGGAGTTTACACACGCTAGTGCACATTCTCACTAAGTCCTCTGGAAGATCGAGGGCGTTTCTGTCGTAGTTCTTTTGTGTGCACTGGTTTCTGCCCTCTCTGTGTTGTTGCCTATGAACATAGTTGTGTGTGGTTGCTTGTATGTGTGACTGTGTGTGCACACACTCTTGATGTGTGTGTGTGTGTGTGTGTGTGTATACATTTCTTAGTTTATAAATACCATCTCAGCAATCCAGGTGGAAGAAGAGACTAGAGTGTGGAGGGAGCTCTGGCACACTGCCCAGGCCCCAAGGTGGATGGCTACTTGCTCTGTAGGGCTGGTGATTGGATAGGAGGGATGGAGATTAAATTACCCCTGGCTGCAAGAGGCAACTGTGGAGAGGGGGGGGGGCTGAGGATGTAGTTCTATTGGTAGAGGACTTGTTTAGCATGCACAAGGCCCTGAGTTGCATAAATTGAACTTGGTGATGCATTCCTGTATGGATGGAGAATCGGAAGTTCAAGGTCATTTTCAGTTAATTAGCAAGTTCCAGACTAGGTTGAGCTACATAAGACAGAGAAACACACACACACACACACACACACACACAGAGAGAGAGAGAGAGAGAGGAAGGAGAGAGAATGATTTGATCTTTGGGGTTATAGGGATGGGGCTATGAATGACTGGAACTCCTACTAGGTACATTCCTGGCCCTGTGTGTACAAAGGGTTCATGTGCCTGTGTGGATGAGAGTACCAAGGACCATATGTGTTGTCTCTCTGTGGGTTGATGTGACCATGAGAACATATGTGAGCCCATACACATAGATATGCCCCCATGTCTGTCTCCACACCTGTCACTGTGCCCGCTAGCAGCATGTGCCTGCCTGGTGGTGTACATGAGTCTATGCCAGTGCGTGTCCATGTTGGCAAGTGTGTCTCTGTGTTCACACTTCTGCACACGTGTGGCATGAGGGTCCGAATAGGTGTCTATGTTCATTTGTTGCTGTTGTTTTTTTTCTTCCTGAGACAGGGTCTTATTATGTAGGCCAAGCTGGTCTTCAACTCAGGCTCTTCCTGCGTCAGCCTCCTGAGTGTTGAGACGGCAGGCACGGATCATCCTACCTGGCCTGTATAGGCGATGTTATATGTGACTGCATGCAACCACGGGTTTCTGTGGTTTGTGCTAAGCAGTGTCTGTGGTGTGTGTGTGTGTGTGTGTGTGTTTAATGTGAGCATGTGAATCAGTGACTGGGAGGGAAGAGGAAGGGATCGTACTTCCTGACCCCACCCCAGCTGACACCATAAGTCCCATAGCCTCGTCTCTGTGACTGTCTGTGAGCACAGGCTCTATCCTGCTTGTAAAGGGAGCTGAGCCTGGGACAGATGCTGGATGTCATGGGTCGAATGTGTCCCCTCTAAGATCCCTGTGTTGAAGTCCTAAACCAACCTGGCCTAGAACCTTCCCTTCTTTGGAAATAGGGTCATTTCAGATGTTACTGGTGAAGATGTGGTCATACTCTCATGGATGGGTCAGTCACCTAGTGCGACTGTATCCTTTATAGACATGGGAAGATGTGCGCCCACAGGCACGTATCCAGGGAAAAATGGGGATGTGGCCCATGGGGAAGGCCGGCTGCAAAGCAGGGAGAAGCCCTGGAATGGCCACCGTCACTGCTGTCAGAGGAGCCAGCCCTGAGGTGCCTGGACTCCAGGACCCTAAGCCTCTGGGACTGTGAGACAAGATAAGGCATGTCTCTTGCTTCAGCCACCAGCTCACGGCGCTCAGTTACCATAGCCTAGCAAAAGCATCCAGGGGATGCAAAGAGCAGGCAAGCACCTCACTCCGGCTCCTTCTGCTCCCCAAAGACCCGTTCTGCAGGTGCATTTGTTGCCAGCCTCCTCTAGCTCCGAGCTCCCCACCCCAGAGGCCTTAGCTCTGTGGTCTCCTCTGGGAGACTTTCAGGTAGCCCTGGCCCATCTGGCCTCCAGCCCCTACTATGTCCCCATCTTACCTTCTGCCCAATGCAACTGGCGAGGCTGGGCTTCATCATTTCTTCCTAAATAAGCATGTCTTCCCTCTCCATCTTCCTCCTCTCCCTGTATGTCTAGGTAATGCAGGGACTGAGGGTCTCACCTAGGGTTGGGGGGGGGTCTCAGCTTCTTTCTCTTTTGTTTCTTTTTTTGGTTAGGGTCTCACACTAGTCCAGGCAGACCTGGAACTCACTATATAGTCTCAGGATGGCCTCGAACTCACAGCAATCCTCCTAACTCTGCCTCCCGAGTGCTGGGATTAAATCAGCTTCTTTCTGAAAGAGGAGTACTAAACTCACCCACCCTTCCTCTTGTGCCAAGAGCCCTCTCACCTGCATTTTAACATCTGCTGTTCATTTTGCCCACACCCTATGCCAGGTCTGGTCTAGTGTGGATGTTCCTGTTCTGAACAAAAAGTGACAGGTCGACACTTTATTTGTCAAAGAGGAATGCATCTGACCTGAAGATTCTAGAATGTCAGGCCAGGAAGGAGCAGAAGGGATCAGTTTGGTTGCCTCGGTCAGTTGCCTCACTTTGCATCTGGAGAAACTGAGGTCCAAGCAGGCTCCTCTCACTCCACCTGACCCTGATGGTCATCCTCAGAGTTCAGCCTGGATCCTTCGACCCCAGCATCTTCCACTTTGCTATCTCATGTAGACACAGGGGCCAGCTTTTTGCTCTTTAGGCCCCTCTTCTGAGCTTTTAAGTTTTGTGTCTGTGTCCAGTAGCCTCCCAAACTCAACAAGTCCGAACTAAAGACTGACTTTTCCTGACCCAAATCTGGGCCCTATTCTGGGTTTTCTGGTTCATCGCTATGCACTCAAGCCTGAAGCCTTTGACCACTACCAAGCCATTCTTCACATCCAGTCACTGGCCAACGTCTCCAGGTCTTCCAAATATTTCTCTAATGTACTCTTGCTGACTCAAGCTAAGCTTCAATATCTTGCTCCAGGATCACTGTACCAGCCTCCTGCGTCAGAGTTTTTCTTGGCTGCTTGGGACAAAAGACGAAAATAAGTGTCTTTAACAAGTTGGAAGTCGATTTCTTCTTTCACGTTAAACAGATCTGGAGATGGGAAGGTTTGGCTTGAGGGTGAAACAACCCAGTCTTCCAGTTCACTGGCTGGGTAGCTATAGCATATGACCTTGGTCCTGATGGATCAAGGTGTCTGCTTCAGCGCCAGCAATCCCAACCGTTCAGGCTGGAAAAAGGAGGCAGGAGCCAGAAAAAGAGGCAAAAGGCACAGGCTCTTGGCCTTTTGGACGATGACTCAGAAATTGCTGCATGCTGGTGCTCAGTCCACACAAAATATATCTGTGGTGGAGGCTGGGAAATAATGATCGTTGTCATAGGCGACCATGTGCTCAGTTAAAAATTTGGAGTTTTCTGATCAAAGAAGAAGGCAAGACTTAGCTCTTCCCAGCGTAATAAATGAGTTCCCATTCATCTTAAATTCAGATCTAACGAGGTGTACTATATTTATCTGTCAACCTCACACATACTTTTTATGGCTCCCCGTGGTTACAGGGAAAGGGCCAAGCTCTTTGGAGGGGTAAACTGAGCCCTGCTGCCATGTGTGGCTCTTTACCTCTTAAACAAGTGCTCACTGCTCCTACAGTCTCTGTAGGACCCCCACCCAGGTCTTTGCTTCAGTACTTACGGGGCCTGGAATGACCTCTGCCATCCGAGAAGCTCAGGTGGCCAGTGGGCCTGTGGCACCCCAACTCCCACATTCCTGGGGACATGGTCGCTGAGTGACATGACCAGTCCAGGGCTGCACAGCAAATGAGGACACAGTGGAAGCAGCATCTGGGGCATGGGGACGCCCTCCATAGTGCTCTCTGTGCAGCCCGGAGCTAGGATGTCTGTCTTTGCCATCCCACATTAGGGCATGGCGTCCCCAGCACTCAACGGGTTAAGGCAGCCACGGGAGTTGGGAGCTGGCGCCTGCGGAGTCCTTCCTGACAATAAAGCTAATGACTCTCTCCTTGCCGCTTTCTCTCGCACAATAACATTTAATCATCATTTGCACAGCAGATGAGGAGTTTGTGGCAGATGTGATTCTGTGTGAGTGGCGATTTCTGTGTGTGGGTACCGTTCCTGCTGTCCCCGGCACACCTGACAGTCTGGGGTTGGGGTAGGCTGCACGTGGGAGGGGGGGGGTCTGTGGACGTCCACGTGTCGGGGATCTGTCTCCGTCCACGTGTGGGAGGCTGGCCTTGGAGGCACGTGCCTGCCCGTCTGTAGCCATGTTTGCCTGGGGTGCTGAGCACGTGGGGAGTGGCTGTGGGCGGAGCATGGTGAGTCTCCAAAGGTACGCATGAGCAGGAGTGCTTGGGTGCCCGAGGACAAGGTGTGTAGGACTGCATGTGTGCATGCATGGTGTAGATCATATAAGTGCCTATAGGTGGTCACATTCATAACGACCCTATACAGAGATCTATGTGCTCACATGTGCCAACAGAACTACGGGTACTGTGCACTCAAAGTTACAGTGTGTGGGCTGGAAGAATGGCTTAGTGGTTAAGGCATTTGCCTGCAAAGCCAAAGGACCCAGGTTCGATTCCCCAGGACGCACGTTAGCCAGATGCATAAGGAGGCGCACATGTCTGGAGTTCCTTTGCAGTGGCTGGAGGCCCTAGAGCGCTCATTCTCTCTCTTTCTCTGTCGAATGAATAAAAATAAGTAAATAGTTAAAAAAAGGTACAGTTTGTAACTGAATACTTTTTTATTTTTATTTTTTTGGTTTTTTGAGGTAGGGTTTCACTCTAGCCCAGGCTGACCTGGAATTCACTATGGAGTCTCAGGGTGGCCTGATCCTCCTACCTCTGCCTCCCGAGTGCTGGGATTAAAGGCGTGCGCCACCACACTGGCTCTATTTTTATAAATTATTTATTTATTTATTTGAGAGAGACAGAGAGAGAGAGAGGGAGATGCATGTGCCACCTTGTGCATCTGGCTTTACATGGGTCCCGGGGAATTGAACCTGGGTCTTTTGGCTTTGCAGGCAAGTGCCTTAACCACTAAGCCATCTCCCCAGCCTGTAGCTGACCCCTTGAATCTTCACATGCTTTCTCGTGCATGTGTACAAATGTGCATGTATGTTCTGAATATTGCATAGAGCTCATTCATGTGCCAAGCACATCTGAAATTATATGCATATGTGTGCAATGCTTTGGAGTAGGAGCTTACACAGAGCACGCATATATGTATGAGTGCATATCTGCATGAAAACATGTTTGCAGTGACAAGAACCAGCAGACACACATGTGCTTGTGTGCGAGAGAACGCACACACGGAAGGCATTATATGCTTTGTGTGCAAACATGGTTTCGTACATGAGTGCTTGTCTCCAGTAGCATGGTGTGCAGACATGTGAGCACCTTTGCACACCTGCAGGGTGTTCTCCAGGTACGTGTGGTGTGTCTGCACAGGTCTGCATGGTGCACACAGGTGGAAGCATGTCTTTGGGGGGGTGGTACGTGCACGCAGCCTGCTCTGCAGCCGTGGGCACGCAGTGGAGCGCGAGCTCTAGCTTCAGACCCGCGGCTGACAGGACTACATTTTCAAAACGCTTGGCGGCCAGTGACATAGCTGGCCTGAGCACGTTCGCTGGCAGGAGGTAAGTGGAGCTGCTGATTCGTGACCCGGGGGTGGGCGGTGATGACGGCTGGCTGACGGATGCGGGCGCTTAGCTTCCCCGCATGACAGCAGCCGGCAGCCGGCTCAGAGAGCCGCCTGAGTCAGAAGGTGGGGGTCGGACCTTGACCCGTGGCGATGGAGCTGGCTTCCTGCCTCCCTGGTGCCTGTCCACAGCCATGTGAAAACACAGGCCTGGGTCACACCAGGGGTGCAGAAGCGGGCTTAAACAGTGGCCAGCCAGCTGGCCCCTCCTCCACTGTGCTCCCCAGCCCTGTCATCCATCAGGATCGTATCCACCCTCCCCAACTGCTCCGGTCTCCTACCCGTGCCCTGGGGCCCCTCCAGTACACAGCCACGGCAGGGAGCTGGTGGGATGTGTGTAACATGGTCCCAGGACCTTACAGGCTTTGTGTGCTATTATTGTTAAATTTTTTTTTTTTTTCAGACAGCATCTCATGTATCTCAGGGCCTGAACTTGTTATCTTGTTGAGGGTGACCTTGAACTCCTGATCCTTCCGTCTCCACAGCCTGAGCGCTGGGCTTACTGGCATGCCCTAGCACCTGGTTTATGTGGTGCTGGGGGTGGAAGCCAGGGTTCTGTGCATGCTAGGCAAGTGCTCTGCTCACCGAGCCACCACCCACAGCCTGCGTTTTGTCCTCTTGAGCAAGGAACTCCTCTTCTGTGAACTTGGGGTTCCTGTTCTCAGTCTCCTAAAATAGGACTCAAAAGGTACCCACTGAAAACGAAAGGGCATGCGCTCCAGGTAAAAGGCTGGATATAGCGAGCAGAGTGTGTGTGCCTCACCTCCGGGTTGATTGTGCATGGTCTTTAGTACGGTGATGCCTGGCGTGTAGCAAGAGCCACCATGGTCATGACCACTGTCATGGTCACTCACTTCCCTGCTCCAAAATTTGAGGCCAGGGGCTGGGAAGATGGCTGAGTGGTTCAAGACACTTGCTTGCAAAGCCTGCTGACCTGGGATCCAATCCCCCAGCCACCCACGTAAAGCTGGATGTAAAGTGTGGTGTAAGTGTCGGGCGTTTGTTTGAAGCAGCAAGAGAGCCCTAGCATATCCATCCATACACAGATGTCCAAACACGTGCAAATAAATAAATGGCAATGAAATTCATGGCCAATTACACATAAGTTCTTGTTCAAGTCGCCTTATCCCACGATAATGACTGTGACCTCGGTGACAGCAATAAAAGGGCGATTTTGGTTTTCTTTTACTTTCCAAGTGGCCGTATGCAGAGAGAGACACAGTGAACAGAAGGCCTCGTCCTCTGAGCTCCCTGGCCGAACTGAGCATGCCTGTTTGATACCTGAAGATATAGTCCCTGAGTCTCTGTGTAACACGGGCAGAGGGTTTGGGAGACCTGGGGACCTGGTGGCACCCGGCGAGGCAGAGGGCCAAAGGCTGTGCATCCCACCAGACCCTTCCTAGTCATCTCAAATCATCAGAGATGCTTGCATGCTCCTTGTGGGACCTGGGGTAGGAGCCGGGGGAAAAGGGGGACCCAGGATGTTACCTTCCCTTACATCTCTGACCCCAGAACCAGCAGAAACCACAGGAGCCTAGAAGACTTTTACAGGCCATAGACAGTGGTGTTAAGTACAGGGATGAATTTGCCCAGAGCAGAGAGGCGCTTTCCACATACTATGCCAAGGCGTGTTCAGAGCTGTGTGCCCTATCCCGTGGGCTGCTGACAGGGAGTGCTGGCAATGGGGCACCTCGCTTTAACTCTGAGCACCTCCACTTACCACTTGTTTGATTTCGGCCAGGCTACGGCATCTTGTTGTGCCTCAGTTTCCTCGTATATAAACCAGGGTTACCCCATTGGGTTGTGATAGGGTTAGTGATGAGTTAATTTTCGGGAAGTATTTAGTGACCTCTACTAAGATTGCACTGAAATCTCACCACCACCCTGTGGAGTTACTGTTGACAGCCTGTGCAGCTTATGGACAAGAAAACAGGTACAGAGAGGGTTAAAAAAAAAAAAGGTGCTCAAAGTCACACAGCAAGTAAACAGCAGAGCCTATGGCAGAAGAACTCTGGATGAATAAAGTTCTTTATGCCTGATTCCGTGTGATTTTGGTAAGACATTCCCCATGGGTGGGGTTTGGAACTGTGTCCCTCTGAACAGGTAACCTGTCTGTAACCCCCTTTCTTGGCAGGATCAGGATCCTGTTAAGGCAACTGGTATGTGTGGAAGGAGCAGCCTTGGAGTCAGGGGCTTATTCTGCCCCAGTTCTGCCACCAGCCAGGTGACGACTGTGAGCCAGTCACCTTGCTCCTCCAAGTCACAGTTTCCCCCTCCGCAATGGACGTGGCAGCAACCGGACTCAGATCTGCTGTGGGCTCTGCCCACAAGTCCATGAGAGCTACGCAGAGGTGAGACACGACTGCACATCACCCCTGATCCCCAAGTCACCACAGTCATTTTTCATTAGGAACCACAGAAGCCAGTCCCCCGCTGGGGCCTCCACACTCACCCACATCTGTTGCCAGCCACCATGGTGGACATCGGTATACAGGTTCATTAATCACACATTAGCCTGGTCTTCAGGGTTTCTCCTGAGCTGACCTTCAACCAGCCTTTCCCGTCTCAGTCCCACTCCTCCACCCCGCCACCCAACCCCTGGGACCATATGCCCTTCACCCTGGGTCCTTAACCTGGCTTTCAAGTTTTTTTTTCCATGGCTCATCTTCAACCAGCCTTCCCTGTCTCCGCCTCACTCCTCTACTCCATACTACACCCCCTGGGTCCCTATGCCCTCCACCCTCCCAAAGGCTGCTGCACGCTCATGCCCGCCTCACCTTGGCCTTTGCAGATGGTCATCTTCTGGCTTGGAATGTTTCTGCTTTCCTGACACATCTACTTCTCATGCTTCAAGACCCACCTGTAGTCCTCTCTTCTGGAAAGCCCTCGAGTCATTACTGTCTTTGTTTAGTATTCCCAGGACCGCATTCTGTTCATTTTGCTGCATCTATGACTGGTGATTTCTGTCTTTCCCTGCTAGGTCTTGAGTTACCGGAAGGGCAAGAATTACTTACCGTCCTTGTAACTTGGGGCAGCCGGCCACCGTCAGCCTCAGTTTCCCAGCCTGTGGACTGAGGCTGGCAGGACGTAACTGGTGGTATTCAGGATGTGCCACAGTCTCTGGATCTACCATTGTGGGCCTCTGCAAACACGGAGGGAATGAGTGAAAGCTTCCCGGGAGGATCACAAGATAAGACGAAACTGTTTACTGAACACCGGCCGTGCGTCAGCAAGACCTGAGATCGGAGCCTACCACCCAGTACCTCCTGACTGTCTTCCTGGAGAGAGACTGTCACCCCTACTTTGCAGGAAAAGGGACCTAGAGTCTGGCGGGGGAGGACGTTGATGCAGGATCCAGCTGGTACTCACATGGGGTCCATGTGCAATCACTAAGTCGGGGGAGAGGGTGGCTGGAAAAGACAGGCAACCTACCTCAACAGCCTGCCTCCTACTGTCACAGCATCAGAGCTGGGAAGTTCTAGTCAGCCGAGGATCCTTTTTTTTGTTGTTGTTGTTTTGTTTTCTTGTGTAGCAAGGTTTGCTATGTAGCCCTGGCTCTCCCGGAGTTCACTATGTAACCCGGCCTGGCCCCCAACTCATGGCACTCCTCCTGCCTCAGCCTTTCAAGTGCTGAGATTACAGGCATGTGCCACCACACCTGGCCAAGGAGTTCTTAAATTGAGGTCCACCGAGGGAGAGGCTTAGGTTCCCACAGCTGACAGAGAAGTTCCCCACTATGCCCAACCCTTCTTCCTCACCCAGCCTGGAGGCCCCATCTTGTCTCTCTATTAGCCCCCTCCTTCTCTTTTCTTGGTTTTTCAAGGTAGAGGCCTGGCATTCACTATGTAGTCTCAGGCTGACCTCAACCTCAAATTCACAGCGATCCTCCCCCCTCTGCCTCCCAAGTGCTGGGGTTAAAGGCGTGTGCCACCATGCCTGGCTCCATCTTGTCTCTCTTGACACCCCTGCCAAGGGCCTTATTTTGACATAACCAGAGGCTCAGCTGGGGGCATCCTTGTCCCCCTTTAGGGCAGGGTCAGAAGCTGACAGTTGGGATCGGCTCAGTTCCTCCTTCCTGGGAGATGATGACATGAGGCAGAAAGGCCATTGAGGGTCAGGGAGAGAGCTCAGGCCTGAGGTGGGGGAGGGCGGGGGGGGGGGGGAAGACATTCTGGGCCTCTAATAATGACAGAGATGAGACTAGTAAAAAGGCTAGCATTTATTGAACACCTACTCTGTGCCAGGCACTGCCCCAACCCCTCGACACACGAACCCTTTTTATCCTCACAACTCTTTCGAGGTAGGTTCTGTTATTAACCTCATTTGACAGATGAGGAAACTGAGGCCCAGAGAAATGAGATGACTTGCCCGAGGTCAGGCAACTAGTCAGCTCCACCCTCATTCTCTCGGTGAACCTAGACAGGTCACAACACTTCTCTGGGGTGGGGGCGGGGGACTTTCCCATCTGTCCCCTGAAGGAACCCCCACCCCCACCCCCGTCTTTCCCTCCATCTCATGGTCTTTCTGGACAACTCAACCTGCTCTCAGCGTCCCAGCACACAGTAGACGCTTAGTAAATGAACTGCCCTTCTTTCCTCTGTAACTTTGATGCGGGGTGTGCGTGTGTGTACGTGGCGGGGGCAGCACCTTCCTCCACCCAGGTTCTCCTCGGGCGGCTCCGTGCCCATGCCTGGAGGGGCTGCGGGGGGGGGAGGGGCGCGGTGCCACCTCCATCTCCCCTGATCGGCCCCGAGGGGGGTGGTGGAGTGGGGTGCAGGGGTGCCGCGCGCGCGTGCGCGCAGTGCCGGGTCTTCCTCGCTTTCCGTGTCTCCGGTCCCGATCCCGCAGCCCTCGAGGGGCTGGAGATGACGTCGGAGCGTGAACCCCTCCGAGTCCCCTGCCGTCGTCGTCGTCGCCGTCGTCGTCGGGCCGCGCGCTGGGAGGATGGCGAGGCTGGGGGTGGGGGAGAGGGGACGGGCGCGCGCGGGCGCGCACACGCACACACACACACGCACGCGTACGCGCGCGCACGCACGCACGCACGCGGGGCTAGGAGGCGGGGAGCTCGTCGTCCCCGCGGTGGCCGGCGTAGAGCGCGGCCAGGGGTCGGAAGCGAGGTCCCCAGCTGCTGAGATAAGCGAAGTCCTGCTCGGAGCCCGACGAGGCGCTGTGCAGCGAGCTGAGCGAGGCGGCGGGCGAGGCGGCGCCCTCGAAGGCGTACGTCTGGAAGGCGTCGTAGGGCGGCACCGACAGGTCCCCGTCCGCCAGCGCCACCTTGCGGCCGATGAAGTCCCTGAACATGGAGAAGTCCGGCTCGGGGCTGGGAGGTCCCTGCGGCAGCGAGTGACGCTCCGAGGGCAGGTGGCCGTGCGGGGGGCTGCCCGCGTCCCCGCCCGGACCCCCGCCGCAGCCAACGCCGCCAACGCCGCCAACGCCGCCGCCCGCGTCGCCGCCGCCCTTGAGCTCGCCGAAGTCGTACAGACTGCGCAGCGCTGACATGTCGTAGGCCTCCGTGTCCTGCTCGCCGCCGCCCTCGTCGTTGTATTTGATGACGTTGTCCCGCATGTCCTCGTCCTCGTCCGAGCTCAGCTGGCTCTTGTGATGGCGTCGGAGGGTCAGGATCAGCAGGACGAGCACTGCCCGGGGTGGGGTGGCGTGGGGTGCGGGTGGGGACACAGCGAGGGGGACAGTGAGAGCTCAGCCCGGGGCCCTAGCAACCCCTCACCTCCACCTTTCACAGTCCTGCAAGTTTTGTAGGTATGGTTCTGTATAAATAGGTCATCTATCTATCATCTATCTATCTATCTATCTATCTATCATCTAATCTAGTATCTATCCATCATCTATCAACCATCCATCATCTATCTTATCTATTCTATCTATGTATCCATCCGTCCATCTATCTATCTATCTATCTATCTATCTATCTATCATCTATCTATCTATCTATTCTATCCATCTATCTATCTATCTATCCATCTATCTATCTATCTATCCATCCATCCATCTATCTATCTATCTATCTATCTACCTGCCTACCTACCATCCATCATCTATCTATTTATCTATCTATCTGTCTATCTATCTATCTAATCTTTCTGGGCTAGAGAGATGGCTTAGTGGTCAACATGCTTCCCTGTGAACCCTAAGACCCAGGTTCGATTCTCCAGGACCCACATAAACCAGATACATCTGGAGGCGCATGCATCTGGGGTTCGTTTGCAGTGGCTAAGGCCCTGGCACACCAATTTTCTCCCTTTCTCTCTCTCTTTCTCAAATAAATAATAAAATATCTAAATATATGTATATTTCTGCCAGGCATGGTGGCACACACCTATAATCCCAGCTCTTGTGAGGTAGAGGTAGGAGGACTGCCTTGAGTTAGAGGCTACCCTGAGACTACATAGTGAATTCCAGGTCAGCCTGGGCTAGAGTGAGACCGTACCTTGAAAAACCAATATATATATTTTTCTTACAGTCACAAAGAACTGAGCTGACTGGTGTGGTGTTGAGCTACCTATCTCTAGAGGTGTGCAAGGCCAGTGGGTTTGGGGGTGGTAACTGCTAAATGTTTTCATTGGAGAGCTGGAGACAACCTCTGTGGTCTCCATCCTCAACCCTTAAGAGATGCACTCGCCCAGGACTCTGCAGGGTTGAAGGTGCAGCTGAAAGAACACTGGCACGAAACCCCTCTCCTCTTTGCCCTGTCCCCCTCGGTCCACTCTGGAAGTTTCCTGCCCCAGCTTAGTGTTTCAGGTCAGGTCCGGAGAGTGCCAGCCAGGCCTGGCAACTTAACTCCAAGCCCCCTGGGCTCCTCTCTCTGTCTCATTGGCTCTCAAGGAATGGCCCTTCCACACATTGCTGCTCCTGGGCTGGGCCCTAGATCTGCTACAGTGGTGGGGGTGGGGCACACAGGAGTCTGATTTCCCAAGGCCTCTGGGTAATGAAGAATTATCTTATCCTGGCATGGTGGTGCATGCCTTTAATCCCAGCATGTGGAAGGCTGAGGTAGGAGGATCACTGTGAGTTGGAGGATAGCCTGAGACTAATTCCAAGTCAACTTGAGCTAGAGCAAGACCTTACCTAGAAAAACCAAAACCAAACCAAAACAAAACAAAACAAAATAAAAAAATAAAAAAAAAAGGGAGAGAGAGAATTAGCTTAACTTGAGAGTCAAAGCTCTACCTCTGGCCAGATCCTGACAAGTTAACCCCAGAATACAGGCCCTAAGCTACCCTCCAGTATCTTGGTCATGTTTTCCTAGCTAGGTGTCTGGTGTAGAGTGAACATCTGATGAGTGCCTGTGAATGAATAAATGAATGATGAATGAGGAGCTGGCTCAAGACCTGAATGAAAGGGCAAGTGAATGAATGAATGACCTGTCCCTCTTGTCCTTCTTCATCTGGCTTCTTGGATAATACATTTGTCACCTCCTCAGCTTCCCTCCTCTCCAACAGCTAATTTCTAGTCTTCTAAGCAGACGTTCCTCTAACTCCTTAGCAGCTGCCCCATGATGTCACACCCTTGCCTTCACCCACAGTCACTCTCTTGGGATGCTCCTCCAGGCCAGTGGTTTTAACTTCCATTTGAAGCTGGAGACTCTGACATTTAGATTTATATCAAAGAGGACTCAACATTTCCTCTTTGTTGACCAAGAGAACCTCTTTTTTTTTTTTTTTCTTTCAGTTGTTTGAGGCAGGGTCTCACTCTAGCTCAGGCTGACCTGGAACTCACTAGGTAGTCTCAGAGTGATCTCGAACTCACGGCGATCCTCCTACCTCTGCCTCCCAAGTGCTGGGATTGAAGGTGTGTGCCACCACGCCTGGCTTCCCAAGAGAATCTTATACTCAATACATCCAAAGTCAAAATATTTATTTTTCCCCCTTCTCACTTTTAGTGTCTCCCCTAGAGCTTCATCAATGAACCCCAGTGCCTGGAATATTTTAGCTATGCAAATGTGTCCAACCTTTTGGCACTGTAACACAAGGTTGTCATCTACAAGGTTTATACTAAGAACCATCCAACTGAGTTTCACAAAACAAATCACAACAAATCTACAATTTTTAAAAGGGAGTTTATGATTTTGTGTTGGGTTCCCCATTCACAGCTCCCCTGGGCAGTATATGGCCTGCAGGCTGTGGGGTGAGCATGCCTGGATACCTAGGAGGGACTCAGTGGATGGACAGATGGACAGACAGACTGGGACGGGACTTCCGGGTACTGTGCCAGGAATGAGACTTGTTGCTCAAACAGTTCCAGCCATGCCAACAGCCAGAGCCCACACAGGTTACAAGCTCACCACCTAACAAGGTAGCTTACAACAGGGCTTTGAATGCTCGGGCTAGGCCTAGAGGGAGGGCCAGGGGAAGGAAGGTGTCAAGAGAGAAGTAGGAAAGATGGATGGACTGCTTTCAGAGCTGGAGGCCCGGAGCCGTGGAGGGGGATGCCCGCGAGAGCAGATGGTGGGGATTGCGGGCGGCGGGCGACAGATGTGCCAGGCCTGATCAGTGATTCTGCCCGTCACCTTTAGAGCACTGATGTGCACTTTCTTCGTTTGTGGGCAATTAGGCAGAAATTTGTTTGCACTGCCTCGGAAAATGAAACCGCTGTAAAGTGCACCCTCTGGAAAAAGGGCTCTGAGCTGTGGACTGGCGTGGGGAGAGAGGGGGCTGCCTGGGTAGGGCCCTCACAGGGCCTCTGCAGGGGCCTGGCTGCATGCATGGGGTCCTTGGAGGATTCACGGTGCAGCGGGGAGGCAGCTGCCATCTCCCCAAGGACTGAACAAAGCTGGTGTCTGTGCTCTCCCGAGCAACTCGGCTCTGGCCGCACTATCACTCGAGTGGCAGAACTGGGGTCAGTGCCCAGAACCTGTTTGAACTTGGGTGGTGTGTGAGTTAATCTTTAGTTGTCAATTTGACAGAATTTAGCATCACCATGGAAACAAATCTCTCTCTCTCTCTCTCTCCCTCTCTGTTTGTGAGGTTCTTCTAGATTAGGTTTCTTGAGGCAGGTAGACCCACCTTAAATGTGGGTGGCACCAATCCCATGGGGCTGGGGTCCTGGGACTGTGTGTAAAGAAGGTTGCCTTGGGGCTGGAGAGACGGGCCAGCGGTTAGGGCACTTGCTGGCAAAGCCTAAGGACCTGAGTTTGATCCTCTAGTACCCATGTAACATCTGATATACAAGGTGGTGCATGTGCCTGGAGTGCATTTGCATTTTCCGGAGACCCTGGTGCACCCATTCTCTCTCTTCCTATCTGCCTCTTTCTCTCTTTCAAATAAATAAATAAATAAAATATCCAAAAGGGGAGAGCTGCCTGAGCACCAGCACTCATCACTCTCTGCTTCTTCAGTGTGGACTGAATGTGAGCAGCTGCCTCAAGCTGCCGCCGCCAGGCCTTCCGTGAGGGACGGTGACCTCAGACAGTAAGCCTTTCCTCCCTTGAGTTGCTTCTGACCAAGTACGCGGTTACAGTGATGAGAAAGTAACTCACACAGGGGCTGTGGCTATGACAGGAGCCAAGGCCACTTATATCCCTTTAGTTCTGAAACTTGTTCACTGGGGACAATGTAGATGGGCCCCCTAATATCTTAAGATATTGTCCCAGGTACCCTAAGGTTTTGCCCCTAGTTTTAATTCACAGCTAGTGGCATTGTTAGAGGAATGGGGGACACAGAGGGAGGAGACTAAGTTCAAGTCAGAAGGACTACCTGTGTTTCCTTACAGGAGCCATTTGATCTTTCTGAACTTCAGTTTCCTCATCTGAAAAACAGGGTTGATATATCTGGCCGTGCAGTCATGCATTCATTCTCTTTTTAAAATATTTTTATTTATTTGTAAGGAGAGAGAGTGATAGATAGAGAGAAACAATATGGGTACACCAGGGCCTCCAGCCACTGCAAATGAACTCCACATGCATGTGCCACCTTGTGCATCTGGCTTATGTGGGTCCTGGGGAATCGAACCTGGGTCCTTTGGCTTTGTTGGCAAGTGTCTTAACCACTAAGCCATCTCTCCAGCCCGCATTCTCTCCAAGAAGAATTAAAAGGACAACAGCTAAATGGCACATCTCCATCACACCCTCCAAGGCTCAGGCGACATTGTGGAGCAGGGGTGGAAAAGACGTCAGAACCATGGGGTGAGCAGGAGTATTTTGATGTACTGTCCTCCCGACATGAACTTTCTGGTGCATTCATGACCTCACGGTGGTTGTTGTTGCCCCACCCCCACCAAGGCCTGCACAGTTCTGAGTTCATCAACATTTTGACATGGAGGACAGAGGAAGGCAAAAGGAATGAGACATCAAAACAGAGGAAGGGGGCTGGAGAGATGGCTTAGCAGTTAAGGTGTTTGCCTGCAAAACTAAGGGCCCAGGTTCAATTGCCCAGCACCCACGTAAGCCACATGCACAAGGTTGCACATATGTCTGGAGTTCATTTGCAGTGGATGGAGGCCCTGGCATGCCCATTCTCTCTCTCTCTCTATCTGTCTCTCTTTTCCTCTCTTTCTCTAATAAGTCAATAAAATAAAATACTAAAAAAAATCAGAGGAAGGACTACTTGGAAATGGGAATGGATACAGGGGAGGAGGAGGACAAGAGGATAATGGGATGGGAATATGATCAAATTACAGTACGTTTATGTATTAAAGTTCTCAATAAATGTTAATATTTAATATCTCAATAAATCTCAATATTTGTTTGAAAAGGACAACAGATATAAATAAATTTCAAACACATGCTTGGGATTTGTTTGTTTGTTTTGAGGCAGGGTCTCACTCTATAGTCCAGGCTGGCCTAGAACTCACAATGTAACCCAAACTGCCCTCTTAACTTGTAGCAATCCTCCTGCCTCATCCTTCTAAGTTCTGGGTTTACAGGCGTGAACCACCAGGCTGAGCAATGCGTTTGTTTTCACATACTGGCTTGAGCTGCCTGGACGAAATCTGTCCAGGTAGGGCCACCGTCTACAGCAGATGGATCTCGAAGATGGTTTGGGGCAGCCCACACTTCCATGGGGGAAACCGAGGCACAAGGGGTGTCTAGCTTGGGGGAAAGAAACTCAAGTTCTAGAATGGAGCCACTCAGGCCAGGTGAGTAGCTCTTGGACTCACCGACCAGGATGAGGACACAGACCAGGAGAGCGATGAGCGCACCGGGGCTGAGGGAGGCGGCCATGACAAAGGCGGTGGTATTGCAGGACTGGATGGCGCCAGAGCTGTCGCAGCCGCAGACCCGGATGGTGAGGGTGCCCGTGCTGCTCAGGGTGGGCGGCCCACTGTCTACCACCAGAATGGGCAGAAGGAACACATCCTGCTCCTGCCGGTTGAAGCCCACGTGCTGTGTGTGCACCGCAGCCGTGTTGTCTGCACAGGAGAAATGGGTCACATGTGACTCAGGGCCTGGGTCCGCCTGCCGTCCCAGGCACCTCTTCATTCTGCCGCAGACTTGCCTCTCCATGAGCCAAACTGCTATCTCCCCACAGAGCCACGGGTCTGTCCCTCCCATCTCCCCCAATTCTGTCTTGGCTGTTGAAGATAACGTCCTACCCCACACAGGACCATAATCGTCCTTGGCTGTCCCGGGATTCTGTCTCAAGAGTGTTTTCAGCACTTCTGAGATGTTGCTACCAGTTGTGCCAAGGTACTGTCCCCAGCTATTCCAAGATTCTGTCCCCAGCTGGGCTGAGGTCCTGGCCTTGACTATGTCAATTTTTTTCCATTGATCTCGGTGCTTTTTGTCCCCTAGACTCTACTGTGGTTGCCCAGTGTATTTTTGCCCCAGGAATCCTGTGGTCTTTGGGTTGAGGTTTACTGGGGTCTGACGAGTCCAGGGTCATAAGAGAGGGATGACAATACTGGCTGACATGTGTCTGTGGCTGAAGGACTTTTCTGTCCTTCCTGACAATCCCAAGTCCTAGATCTGGCTTAGGAGGTCCTTATAAGGAGGCTGATCCTTCAGGGTGGGGACACACTTAACATAGGCCGATGAAGGGACCTTGGAGCAGCAAGGTCTCCTTATTTGTGGCTTTTCCTTTTATACAGGTAGCCAGGAGGGTGTTAAGCTACGCCAGCTGCTGTGGACAAGGTGGGACTCAGGACGGAGGAGCTGGTCTTGGAACTCAGGCTGGGTGACAGATGACACCCACTACCTCTGTCCTTCTTACTTCCTCTACAGCTGTCCCACATGAGTTGGACCAGCTGGACCCTTTAACACTGATAGAGCCTCTTGGCTCTATGCAGTGGGGGGTAGGGGGCTGCTGAAGAGCCCAAAACCCCACTGGCTGCTGCCTGCCTGACCCCTGCAGCTGATTCAACTCCTTGCCTGGTGGTCCCCTTCATCTTCAGCGTGGGCTCTGAGCTGAGACTTTGGCAGGTCAGATTCCTTCCCCACCTTTGGGGTCCCAAGTAGTTCATGGCAACCTACATTTGTGTGAGAGGGAAGCTGAGGCCCACAGGGACTGTTTGGGAAGGAAAGCCAGGGCCCAGAATAGAGTAGGACCCCAGTAGCCCTTTCCTCAGCAGCTTCCTCGCCCCAATTCAGTGTCTCAGACCTGGCCTTCCTCATCTTGAAAACAAGGTGGGGAGCAGAGCCATTGGAAAGGACACATGTAGGAGGTGGGCTGGAGGTCCACATGAGACAAGATGGCCCAAGAAGTGATGGGCATATGAGGTTTAGTATACTATTTTTCCTACATCAAAAAAATATTTTTACTTATTTATTTGCAGAGAGAGAGAGAAAGAAAGAGAGAGAAAGGAAGAGAGAAGAAAGAGAGAGACAGAGAGACAAGAAACACAGAGAGAATGGGTGCACAAGGGCTTCCAGCTACCGCAAAGAAACTTCAGATGCATGTACTACTGTGCATCTGGCTCACTTTACTTCTTTGGACCTCAGTTTCCTCATTAGTAAACAGAAACAGGGTCTCTCCTAGGGGTGAGGATGAAACAAAACAGTCCCCAGCATATGGAAATTCTCCATAAATTCTGCTTAATATATAGATTTTTTTCTATGCACTGCATCCTATACTTGCTCCTTGTATGAGCGTCCCTGCTATCTGGGACACCCTCTCTGCCTTCTTACCCAGGCAAATTCCTCATCTGTCATGCTCCAACTAAATGTCACCTCCTTTCTGAGTCCTCCTTCCTCTGCTTTCCTGGGAAGGAGGGACTTATGGCCCCCTCTCCCTTCTCTGACGACAGAGGCGTCACACGCAGTTCGGTGGCACATTGTCACCTTGTGTAAAGCCAGTGCGTGCCCGTCTCTGCACAGCTGGGTCCCAGCTGTGTGCCAGGCTCCAGCAATGCTTGAAGAGCCACGACTTTTGGGCTACATGGTGACCAGGGCTTAGCGCCTCCAGCTCTTCTTGGCTGGGCCTGTGGCTCTCCTGTCAACGGGCAAGGCAGCCCAGCACAGAAGTCATTCCCTCCTGCGGGGGGGGGAAGGAGCCCGAGGGCAGAGGAGAGAGGAGGCAGTGGGTGGGTCATGGCAGGCTTACTAGGTGTCAGACGGCGCGGGCACTTGATGTACATGGCTACATTTAATGCCACGATCACGAGCTCAGCAGGAGCTCCCTGGATGTATGTGGAAACTGAGGCTCAGTGAGAAGGGACTAGTTCATCATCCATTTGTCCTTTCAGCTATCACAGGCCCATCCAACCTCCCTCTATCCATTCATCGATCATCCATCCACCCATCCATTCATAGCCTATGCTTCTGTCCATTCATCTATCATCCATTCATCCTCCATCCATCCATCTACTCATCCATTCATCTATCTATCCATCCATCCATCCATCCATCCATCCATCTTCTCCATTTCCTTCCTTCTTCCTTCCTTCCTTCCTTCCTTCCTTCCTTCCTTCCTTCCTTCCTTCCTTTCCTTTTTGAGGTAGGGTCTTGCTCCAGCCCAGGCTGACCTGAATTCACTATGTAGTCTCAGGGTGGCCTTGAACTCATGGCGATCCTCCTACCTCAGTTTGCTGAGTGCTGGGATTAAAGGCGTGTGCCATGCATCCATTTTCTATCCATAAATTTACCCTGTATCATCCATCCATCCATCTTCCATCAAACATCTATCCATTCATCCTCCCTTACCCACCCATTTATTTACCCATCTTCTTTCCTTCCCTTCCTCCTTTCCTCCAACAGCTCTATTAACCGCCGTGTGCTAGGCATCGTGTTGTTCGCCGAAGGAAAACAATGGAAGGAGGCTAAATCAACCCTTTTTGGATGCGATCTCAAATCCCAACGCGAGAGACAAATCCTCATTGAACAAACCCACAGCTTCATCAACGATGACAAACCGTGGGCAGTGCTTGGGAGGACAAGTACCCAACAGACAGGACGTGACGCTGCCTGGGAGGTCAGGGAGGTCTTCACATTTACCCCGGTGGGTGTGTTCTGGGAAGAGCACCTGGTGCGAAGCTCCTCCGAGGTGGGAGGACAGCCCTGTGGCTGGAGGGAGGAGGGTGTAGCTAGAATAAGTCCAGTCCAGACTGGACGGTGGTGAGAGCCTGTCCTGGAATGTTTAGCAGTCTGACTTTAGTGAAGAACTTGCATTATTATTATTAGTATTTTTGGTTTTTCGAGGTAGGGTCTCACTCTAGCTCAGGCTGACCTAGAATTCACTACGTAGTCTCAGGGTGGCCTCGAACTCATGGCGATCGTCCTACCTCTGCCTCCCGAGTGCTGGGGTTAAAGGTGTGCGCCACCACGCCCAGCTAGATTATTTTCTTACAAGCAACCGGAGGTCATGGGTTCATGGGTTTTAAGTCAAGAAGTGACCTGCTGAGGCACCATCCATCCATTCCACGGAACTCTGAAGTGAGCACTCTGCCTATATGTCAGAATTATCCTAGCCCCTGGGGGCATGGCTATGAATACGGCAGACAGGGCTCCTCGCCTGGCTGAGCCTGCCTTCTAACCAAGGAAGCTTGTAACCGAAAATGTATGAATTGCCATGGAAGACAGGTAGGAAGTGTCTGTGTGTGTGTTGTGTGAAACAATAGCAGTAGTGGCAGCAGAGAGAAGCAGACAGATTTGAGGAATGAGTGCCTGGCCCTGGCCCAGCCTCCAATTGCCAGGCAAGACGGAGATGCTGTCTCAGGGTTGCCGTCTTTGACTGTGTGACCAGATGTTCCCGGCACTCCTTCACCCTGTGGAAGGGGATTCCCTGGACACCATCCCTGAACGCATCCAGCTGCCTTCCGCTGGGACGTGGCTGGTCACCCCGGACTCCCCCCGCCCTCACCCGCCACCCCAAACCCTTCTAACATGGGACCGGCGCCCAGTGCTGCATCCATCCATCTGGCCCGACATCCATCAGCGTCAATCCCTGGCTGCAAAAGCAATATTTATAAATTACGTTTCCAAACTGGCTACACATTTGTACAAAGAAACAGATGGGTTAGGGTAGCCGTTTGTCACCTAGGATATTTATACAGTGAGGAGGTGGGGGCTTGGCACATTGTGTGAAGGGGCTGGGGGACTGCAGGAGACCCTCCATGGCTACTGCGACTTCAGCAGGCTGAGGCTACCCTGTCCCCAGACTGCTGGGGATACAGTTGGGTCAGGCATCAGAGGGTCTAAGGGTTCTCCCTTTGGTGGGGGGCGGGGTATAAAAAGCCTTGATGGTGATCCAGATCTATGCCAGGCCCAGAAGCTGGCCCCCAGTGCCTCTTGGCTCAATCTCCTTCCCAGTCCTGTATCCCACTTGCTGTAAGCACGAAGCTCTGTTCTTTCAGCTCTGTTCCTACCTCAGGGCCTTTGCACTTGCAGTTGCCTCCACCACACGGCTCTTGGCCCAGTGATTTGCATAGCGTCCCCCCTCCCCTGACTGCCTTTAGATCCCTACTCATTGTGGGTCGCCTCAGAGAGGCCGTCTCAGACCACCTGCTTTACTTTCCACTTTCATGCAACTTTTTTGTGTGTGCGTATGTGTGTGTATATTTGTGCCTATGCGTGCCCTCGTGTGTGTGTGTGTGTGTGTGTGTGTGCAGGCCAGAGGTCAACATCAGGTATCTTCCTCAACTACTCTCCATCTCATTATTATTTTTTTCTTTTCGAGGTAGGGTCTCACTGTAGCTCAGGCTGACCTGGAATTCACTATGTAGTCTCAGGCTGGCCTCAAACTCACTGCAGTCCTCCTACCTCTGCCTCCTGAGTGCTTGGATTAAAGGCATGCACACCTAGCTCAACCTTATTATTTATTTATTTATTTTTGTTTTTCGAGGTGGGGTCTTGCTCTAGTCCAGGCTGATCTGGAATTCACTATGTAGTCTCAGGGTGGTCTCGAACTCATGGAGATCCTCCTACCTCTGCCTCCTGAGTCCTGGGATTAAAGGTGTGCACCACCACACCTGGCTCTTATTTTTTTTTTAAGATTTATTTTTATTTATTTATGTATTAGAGGCAGAGGGAAATAGAGAGAATGGGCGCACCGGGACCTCTAGCCACTGCAAATGAACTCTACACACATGCGCCATGTGCATCTGGCTTATGTGGGACCTGGAAAATTGAACCTGGGTCCTTAGGCTTTGCAGGCGTGCCATCTCTCCAGCCCTTATTTTTAATTTTTATTTATTTATGAGAGGACAGAGAGAGAGAGAGGGAGGGAGGAGAGAGTGTGTGTGAGAGAGAGAGAGAGAGAAAGAAAGAAGAAAGAAAGAAAGAAAGAAAGAAAGAAAGAAAGAAAGAAAGATAGGGCATACCAGGACCTCCAGCTGTTGCAAACAAGCTCCAGATGCATGCACCACCTGGTGTATCTGGCTTATGTGGGTCCTGGGGAATCAAACCTCAGTCCTTTGGCTTTGCAGGAAAGTTCCTTAACTGCTAAGCCATCTCTCCAGCCCTCTGCCTTACTTTTTGAGGCAGGGTCTGTCACTGAACCCAGAGCTCGCTGATTTGGCTAGACTAGCTAGGCCATCAAGTCCTCAGGATCCTCCCGTATCCACCTCCTCAGCCAGCTCTGGGATTGCCAGTGTGTGCCCACGGTCCTGGCTTTTCCACATGGGTTCTGGGGAATTCAAAGTTAGGTCCTTATGCTTGTGTGACAAGAGCTTTCCTGACTGAGCCATCTCTCAGCACGCCCCCCTCCTCCCGCCCCATACAGCACATTTTATTGAACACCTACAATGTGTCCAGATTGTTCTTAGGTACCCAGGGTCCTGCAACAAAGCAAGGTCCTGACTCTCTTGGAGATGACATTGTTCCTTCCTCCTGGTCACTCTTCCCCAACACAGTATCGATTTGCTTAGTTTATCTCTTGCATGTAAACTCCAGGAAGCTGGGGATTCTGTTCTACTTGTCACTGCATGTCCAAGGCCTGGCACAGAGCTTGTCACATAGAGCTATGTCTCAGTGATGCTCAACGAGCCATTGCTGCATGCAGGAAGTGACGCGTTCAAGGTTTGTTCACGTGTCCTGGTAGCCCGCATCTGCCCCATTTAAAGGTGAGGCTTGGAGAGGGACAGACACTTGCCAGCGTTGCATAGCGGGTCCCCAGCTGAGCCTGGGTTGGCACCCTTACTCCCTTGTGCTGTGACACCTGCCTTCCCTCAGTCCATTCCTTAACTGTTCCAATGTCAGTTTCACAAGGAATGGGGCGGGGGTGCATCTCACAAAGGACTCAGCTCGGGTCGGGAGGCACTTTGCTTCCATAGTGGGGAGCTGAGGCCAGGAGCCACTGTACCAGGGACAGATGTGGGTGTGATCCCCCCCACAGCAAGTGTGGGCGTGAACCCCTGCAGGTGTGGACATGAAGCCCGGTCATCTCTGACTCCCTGCAGGACTCTGGGAAGAGCCCTTTCCTCCTACAGTCTGTTTTCCCACCTGAAAGGGGTGGTTGGGAAAACCACCCCCCATCATGGGGATGACTTGAGCAATGTGACGGGGTTGGGGGGGGAGAAACACGTGAACCGCAGGTGGGAAATGAGCAGTCATCCTTCCTTCCTCCTTCACTTGGCATAGAGGCTCTTCCCCGACACTCACCCAAACACTCCTTGGGACACTGTCTTGGAGTCTTTCCATCTGCCATTTCCTACCCTTAGTGTGCCTCCCACTCTTCCAACCTACACCTTGGTCATCTTGGTTCTTCAGAGGTGACCAGTTGCTGGCAGATAGCCCCCCAGCCTGGCTCAGGATCTCTGACCTTACAGCCAGTCCTGGTCCTGTGGAGAACCCAGTTCCTCCATGAAGAATGAGGGAGGAGGACAAGGAGACAGGTCCCTACCTCACGTGCCATGGGATTTGGTGGCTCACAGGTAGCTTACCCTGGATGTCCAGCAGAGAGAAATGAGGGTTGCTAGGTGCTTCGGGCACCAGGCGGAAGTAGAAGCGGTGGCCTCCTTGGGGTTCATCTCTGTCCACAACACTGATGGTCTGGATAAGCTTTAGGGCAGGGAGGGGCAAGAGTACAGTGAGGCAGGGAAGAAGGAGCCTTAGCCAGGCCTGGCAGCAGCTGGGTCCCCAGCCCTCAGGGTACCTGGCCAGGCTTGGCATCTTCACATATAGCTGCTTCATAGGGTGTGGCCAGCTCTGGAGGATTGTCATTCACATCCAGGATTCGGATCCTTAGGGAGGCCCGCGATAGCTGAGCGTGATTGTCTGTAACAGGAACATAGGAGGAACCACATATGGTGGTGCACGCCTTTAATCCCATCACTCAGGAGGCTGAAGTAGGAGGACTGTCGTGAGTTTGAGGCCAACCTGGGGCTACAGAGTGAGTTCAAGGTCAGCCTGGGATAGAGTGACATCCTGAGTAAAAACAAAGCAAAGCAAAACAAAACACAGAAGGAAGGTGAGAAGCATCAGGGTGGCAGTTCCACGAGCAGATGCTCACCTTCTCTACCACTGACTTCCCCATCTCCTCCATCTGCATTCCTCAAATGTCATCTCCACCATTATCACCCCCAGCTCCATCCATGCCATCTCCATCATGACTCCATCCCTGACATCCCCAGCTCCACCATCACTGTCATCAGCTCCACCATCACCACTCCAAGCTCCATCATTACTGCTGTGGTCAGCTTGTGGGAAATAAAAGGTTTATTTTGGGTTACAGACAAGAAGAGAAGCTCCATGATGACAGGGAAAATGACAACATGAGCAGAGAGTTGACATCACCCCCTGGCCAACATCAGGTGTACAACAGCAATAGGGGAGTGTGGCAAACACTGGCAAGGGAAAACTGGCTATAATACCCATAAGCCTGCCCCCAACAATACACTGCCTCCAGGAGGTGTTAATTCCTAAATCTCCATCAGCAGGGAACCTAACAGTTGGAATACCTAAGTTTATGAATCAAACCACCACAATTACCATCTCCATCTCCACCATCAACACCCCTAACTCCACCATCACCATCATCATCTCCACCATCATCACCTCAAACTCCATCATTACCATCATCATCTCCACCATCATCACCCCAGACTCCACCATCACCATCATCTCCACCATCATCACCCCTAACTCCACCATCACTGTCATCATCTCCACCATCATCACCCCTAACTCCACCATCACCATCATCATTCCCATCATCACCATCCCCAGCTCCATCATCTCCACCATCATCACCCCTAACTCCACCATCACTGTCATCATCTCCACCATCATCACTCCTAACTCCACCATCGCCATCATCATCTTTACCATCATCACCCCTAACTCCACCATCACTGTCATCATCTCCACCATCATCACCCCTAACTGTACCATCACCGTCATCATCTCCACCATCATCACCCCAAACTCCACCATCACCGTCATCATCTCCACCATCATCAGCCCTAACTCCACCATCGCCATCATCTCCACCATCATCACCCCTAACTCTACCATCGCCATCATCATCTCCACCATCATCACCCCTAACTCCACCATCACTGTCATCATCTCCACCATCATCACCCCTAACTCCACCATCACCATCATCATCTCCACCATCATCACCCCTAACTCCACCATCACCATCATCATCTCCACCATCATCACCCCTAACTCCACCATCACCATCATCATCTCCACCATCACCATCCCCAGCTCCATCATCTCCACCATCATCACCCCAGATTCCACCATCACTGTCATCATCCCCACCATCACCCTAACTCTACCATCACCATCATCATCTCCACCATCATCACCCCTAACTCCACCATCACCATCACCATCCCCAGATCCATCATTCCACCATCATCACCACAGACTCCACCATCACCATCATCATCTTCATCATCATCACCCCAGACTCCACCATCACCATCATCATCTCCACCATCAACACCCCTAACTCCACCATCACTGTCATCATCTCCACCATCATCAGCCCTAACTCCACCATCACCATCATCATTCCCATCATCACCATCCCCAACTCCATCATCTCCACCATCATCACCCCTAACTCCACCATCACCATCATCATCTCCACCATCATCACCCCTAACTCCACCATCACCATCATCATCTTCATCATCATCACCCCTAACTCCACCATCACCATCATCTCCACCATCATCACCCCAAACTCCATCATTACCATCTCCATCTCCTCCACCACCATCATGTCATCATCATCATCTCCACCACCATCATCCCCCCCTCCACATTGCCATCACCAGCTCTACCATTGTCAATTCATCTCCAACATCTCCATCGCCATCCTCATCCTTTCCTGTGCCATCTCTAACCCCATCTCCATCATTACTCCATCACCAGCACAACCTCTATGGCCATGGACAGCAGCACCACCCACCATGATGACCAACACCATCTGCTCCGCCACCATCTCCATGATTAGTGCCTCTACCACCTCCACCATTACTACAGCATCACTGCCATTAAGCTGTTACCTGGACAACTACCATCAACTGTTGCCACTGCCTCTAGCAGGTAACTCAGTGTCCTTACCACTGTGGCCATCACCCCAGTAAATCACCATCGCCACAGCTAAACTCAACACTGTCACCATATCCATTAGCTCCACACTTACCATCCCTCTGCCATCCCAAGTACTAAGACCATCACTATGACGGCCTTCATGACCTCTATTACCACCACCAATGTCCCACACACCATCATCCATCACAACCATGACCAGCCCCATTACTACTACTGTCATCCCCTCCATAATCACTAATAACACTATCGCACCTGTCCCCAGGCCACCACTACCACCCTTGGCATCTCTGCCTTGATACCCAGAGTACTGGATAAAGCCACAGCGTCTACACCGGTTATTTGGGTGTCCTTGCAGAAATTCTGTGGTCTGGTATAATTTGTGGCCCCACTTTCCAGAGGAGAAACTGAAACATGGGAACATTTAGAGAATGAGTCAGTTGGCAACTGACTCCCCAAACTGCTGCTCAGAGCACACTTGACCCTGAAAGGGCCACATGAGTCCAAGGAACAAAACCTGAAAGTATGGAGATGAAAAGGCTGGATCCAGCCTTCGAGTTTGGGGAAGACCTCGCCCTCCACGACATTAGTTTCTCATCTGGAAAGTGGACAAGGCATGGTGATTAAGAGCAGGACTCGAGGGGCTGGAGAGATGGCTTAGCAGCTGAGGTGCTTGACTGCAAAGCCTAAGGACTTGGATTTGACTCCCCAGAACCCACATAAGCCAGATGCACATGGTGGCACTTGCATCTGGAGTTCATTTGCAGTGGTTAGAGATCCTGGCGTGCCCGTTCTCTCTCTTATAAATAAATAAAACATTAGAAAAAAAAAGAGCAGGACTCGAGCTGTGATCCTGAGCCCATCTTCGCTATTCAGTAGCTGTGTGACCTGAGCCAGGTCATTTGACTTCTCTGTGCCTCAGTTGCCTCTACCTGCAGAACAGTTGTTTAAGAGACACATTGAGGGCTGTAGAGATGGCTTAGCAGTTAAGCGCTTGCCTGTGAAGCCTAAGGACCCCGGTTCGAGGCTTGATTCCCCAGGACCCATGTAACCAGATGCACAAGGGGCACACGCGTCTGGAGTTTGTTTGCAGTGGCTGGAGGCCCTGGCGTGCCCATTCTCTGTCTCTCTCTCTCTCTTTCTCCCTCTTTCTCTCTCTGTCATTCTCAACTAAAATAAAAATGAACAAAAAAAATTAAAAAAGAGACACATTGAATTAATCCCTCTGAAGCACTTACAATGAACACAATACTTACCCTATGTGTGTGTATGCAGTACAGAACAATGGTAGACAGGTGTTTGTTAAATAAACAGACATGAGAAAATGACTAGCCATGCCTGGCATCTCTGAGAAGTGCCCTGAATGTTGGTTCCCTGTCTCAGGCCTCTCAGTCCTCGGTTTCCTCTGGGAGAGGAAATTAGACCCCGTTTCTAGGCAGGGTCTTAGGTGACAGGTATCTGCTGCTGGGCTGGCAAGAAGCCATCTGGGGGGCAGCTGGATACCCCATGAGCTTTGGGGGGTGAGTACTATTATCCTGCTTCCTCTGAACTCAGGGGCCCTTTGGGTGCTGACTGTAGCAGCTTGCTTATTGATAGAATTGGACATGGAAGCCCCCTCTGGGGGGGGCTGGGAAAGGAGAGAGAGAGCCCTTCATTAGCTCAGACCCAGCTTCTCTGTGGAGTCCCCCATAGCCGGGGGCACCTTATCTCCTCAGCTCACCCAGATCTGCCGCCTCAGCGTTTAGAGGGGCTCTTTGAGGGCAAGAGATGGGAGTCGTGACTGGGAATGCCGGGTGAGCCGTTATTTTTAAGAGCGTGTTGCCAGAGAACCTCCACAGACAGATGGGGGTGCCTTCAGGAGGCTGGGTGGGGGTAGGAGGTGGCCCAAAGCCAGGATCTGATGGGGTGTGTGTCTTCCAGCAGAGGCAGGGTGGGGCTGGCTGGGACTCTGATGTCCTTCCTGGCTGCCAGGCTCTACAGTGTGGGTGCTGGGCTACAAGAAGAGATGGAACGGGAGACCTCGGAGAGGGGCAGCTTGCTCAGTGGACAATCACCCTCTGAGAGTATGGCCGCCACTGCTGGGAGCTAGGCCCTTGTTATCCCACCACTGCATAAGCCTGGGTCTCCTGGACTTCCTCTTTCAGCATGTCATACACAGGTCACCTCTTGGGAGAGCCCTGAGTCCTTTACCCTGAGTGAGGGCCTCAGATCTAAGGTGGGCGGCTAAGGGCACTTACTGAAGTGTGCCTCCACGTTGCCCAGGCTGCCACCTGTTGTGCTTGTCCTGAGGAACGGAGGTGGCACCAGCGCCCTTGACACTGGCCAGTAGTTCTCTTCCCCAGCCTTTAAAAAATGCTGGAGAGATGGCCGAGTGCTTAAAGCGCTTGCCTGCAAAACCTAACAACCCGAGTTCAATTCCCCAGTACACAAAGTGTACCCCAGATGCACAAAATGGCACATGTACCTGGAGTTTGCTTTGCAGCAGCTAGAGGCCTTGGCACACCCATTCTCTCTCTGCTTGCAAATAAATAAAATTTATTTTTATTTTCTTTATTTGAAAGAGAGAGAGAGAGAGAGAGAGAGAGAGAGAGCGCGCGCACCAGGGCGTTTAGCCACTGCAAACGAACTCCAGATACATGCATCACCTTGTGTATCTGGCTTATGTGGGTCCTGGGGAATTGAACCTGGGTCCTTTGGCTTAGCAAGCAAGCACCTTAACAACTAAGCCATCTCTCCAGCCCTAAAATATTTTTTTTTAAGCCAGTGCTTCTGGGAATGGCGGTGCACACCTTTAATCCCAGCACTTGGGAGGCCAAGGTAGAAGGATCACTATGAGTTCGAGGCCAGCCTGAGACTACATAGTGAATTCCAGGTCAGCCTGGGCTACAGCAAGACCCTACCTCAAAAAACAACAACAACAACAACAAAAAGCAAATAAACAAAAATTGCCAGTGCTGATTTTTTTTTTTTTGTACCCAGGCTTGCACAGCCTGTCCTTGAGTGAGTGGCAGGTGAGGGAGTCCAACCTGTTTCTCACTTCTGATTGGTTCCTTCAAGTTCCCAACATCACAGCTGACATTATTCATAATCACCGATAATAAATAGCAAATTCTGTGTTAGTACTTTACACATTTCTGTCACCAAACAAAGAATCCATCTGTGTTTAACCTTGACCTCTGTGCAGGATTTTCCAATTTACAACACCCTTTCTTATCTAGTCCCCCGGCTATGGGGGACTCCACAGAGTGAGCCTCCAAACACTCGAGAAGGAGGTGTCGTTAAACCTGTTCTATAACCAGGAAAACTGAGGCCCACTAGGTGAAGAACTGGACTGTTGTCAAAGCCAGGGTTTGGGTTTTCTTTTCTTTCTTTCTTTTAAAGATATTTTTATTTTTATTTATTTATTTATTTATTTATTTATTTATTTGTGTGTGTGTGAGAGAGAGAGAGAGAGAGAAAGAGAGAGAGAGAGAGAGAATGGGCACACCAGGGTTTCTAGCGACTGTAAATGAACTCCAGATGCATGTGCCACCATGTACATTTGGCTTACGTGGGTTCTGGGGAATCGAACCTGGGTCCTTAGGTTTCACAGGCAAGTGTCTTAACTGCTAAGCCATCTCTCCAGCCCAGGGCTAGGGTTTTCTTGAACCTCCTGATCTAAGTGTGTGGTCCAGATAGTGTGAAGGGAGGAATCCTGATTCTTGGGTCTTTTTCTGGCCAGTGGCAGCTGCTCAGGCCCTGGCACATAGGCCTCATCCAGTGCCCAGTGGTAGGTGTCCCCTCCAGAGGCCAGGTCCGCTTGTGGCCCTCCCCCCCCTTGGCATCTCAGTTCAGCTGACTGACATGCAAATTAGTTTAATTATTTCTTCTTCTAAAATAAATTATATTTTGCAGTAGCTGCAATATGTTGTGTCAGGCAAAATTACATTCAATATTTTTAAACTAATTGATGCAGCCTTGAGGAAGGTTGATTGACAGCCCAGAGCTGAGCAGGCCTATAGCCTTAACCGATTTCTAAATTAAAATTAAACGTGCTTCGGCCCGCTGCTTCCTTCGTGAGCTGGCTCTCCAGGCTTCTAGGGAAGTGGCAGGTGGAGCCCTGAAGGCCTCAGGGTTCTGAGGAGGTTGGGCAGGAAGGGCCGGGAGCTCAGGAAGAGACCAGGATTGGGACAGGAGGGCCACTGGGCTGCCGCACATTCGTGTCTTACATTCTCAGAGCCTAGAAGTTCCCTGTGCGGAACGGATGGGGGTTGGATTGGACACTTTGGAACTGAGACGTGTGGTTTTTGCTGACGACGACAGAACAGGGAGCCTCCTTTGTACCAAGGGCACAGTAAGAGCAAGAACAACGTGGTCTTTCGGGTCTAGAGGCAGAGACAGAGTGTACTGACTGTGGCAAGAGTCTAAAGAAAAACAGCTCGGGGGGCCGAGAGCACGCAGCCGCGAGTCCTGTCCCAGTTGGGTGCACGGGATGTTTTCTCCAGGACCAAGCGAATTTTCTGCTCAGATCTGGCTGGAAAGTAACCCCAGGGGGTGGGGGGGCGCGGGGGGGGGCAGGAAGAGGATGAGGGTGCAAAGATTGCCCCAGGGAGTGGGATCAGCATGTGTAAAGGCCCTGGGGTGGGATGGGAGGCTATAGAAATAACAAGGAAGACTCCAGTCTCTGGCAGGGTCACTTGTCTGGCATCTGGACCAAATGGAGCAGGCAAGGGACAAGGACACAGGGCCTGGCTCAGTGACTGAAAGGAATGTGCTTCTTCCCCAATGGAGGGCAGCAGGCACACGTTGAGTCCCTGCCGTGGAACAGGGTCTGTCCTATTCTGTCAACCTTGGTGACAGTTCAGTAGCTCTCCTGCCTCAACCCTCCCACCGAGAGGGAGGGCCTAGTGTCACTGTTTTATGATGAGGAAGTGGGCTCAGAGAAGTGAGGCTACTTCCCTAACGTCTCCCTGAAGATGGGACTTGGACACTGGCCTGGCTCCAAATGGGGAGAGTTTCTAGACAACAGAGGGTCTCTTAACACCTTCGGCTGCTAGAATCCTGCAAGGACCCAAATGCCTTGCTTTCTCCACACAGCTCTCCTTGACTGCCCTCAGCCTTGGGCAGATGACAAGCCTAAGTCTGCACTCCCAGAAAGTCCTGTGGATGGAATTGGATGGCCACCACCTCTGTGACCTTGACCCTCCTCCTGCCCTCCCCCCTCCTCTCTGCCCTTCTCCTTCCCACATCTTATTCCTCAATCTGAGCCTTCCTCTTTCCATTCCACACACACACTGCTGACCCTGTCTTCAGTACCCTGTGTTTTATTAATTTTTAATATTTTGTTCTTATTTATTGAGAGAGAGAGAGAGAGAGAGAAAGAGAGGAGAGAATGGGCGCACCAGGGCCTCCAGCCACTGCCAACGAATTCCAGATGCATGCACCACTATGTGCATCTGGTTTATGTGGGTTCTGGGGAATTGAACATAGGTCCTTAGGCTTTGCAGACAAGTGCCTTAACCACCGAGCCACCTGTCCAGCCCCGTTCCTGTGTTTTTGTTGGGCTCATGCATCCCCTCAGTAAGTAGAAGTTTTGTCTGCTTTGTTTGCCAAAATAATAGGTGCTCAATAAAGTTGTGCCCTACGAGTGTCAGTGGCATCCCCGATTGTGTAGCCTGTACTTTCAGAGGGATGCTGGAGGGGACAAGGAGACCGTGAGGCTGCACCCAACAGGACCCATCTAAGGAGCAGGGGAGCGCCGTGACAGAGACAGCTTCCTGTCTCTTGGGGAGTGACGGAGGTAGACTCTGTAGTTCTTCTCAGCCATCACAGAGAAAGAGGAGCCTCGAGAAGAGAAGTGAGGCTTGGGGAGTGGGTGGTAGGGAGAGGGTTAGAGCTGCTGGAAGGATCCTGTTTCCTGTGTAGCAGAGAGACTTCTCCGCCATGATCTCCAGCCCCGCCCCTCCTCCCCGGAGGGAATTAGATTGCATCGGAACCCCAGACTCTGATGAGAGCTGACCAGCTGGGCTGGAAGATTGATCATCCCAATTACCCACAGTCAGGGAGGCAGACAGTGGGAGAAGGAGGAGGGGCTGGGAACAGGTGGGTGCTCCAGTAAAAGGGGTGTGGGGACAGCCAGGATTGGCCTCCTGGCACACTCTGCCCTGTCCCCACCCCCCCACCCCCTCCTTGGAAGCAGGACTCTGGCCGTCTCCTTGTCTCCCAAGAGCAGGGGGCAGGCTTTGACCTTGTTGAGGAAGAGACTCTTCCAAGGCTGGAGGCCTTTCTGGGTGAAGTAGGGGCTCAGGAAACACAGTACCTCTGGCATTGGGGGTGCTATTGGGAGACGTTTCCTTCCCCTGGGGCTGAGTGGGCTCCTGATGTTTTAGTTGTCCCACAGAGACTCTGTGGACATCACGGAATCTCTATCCCTGTTAGTGTCTCCTGGATGCTAAGGTGGCAGAGGATCCCAGGTATGGTCCGGTCCAAGGGGAGCCCAGGTGTAGTTTACACTCGCCCGGTGACAGGAAGTTCAGTGCCTCTCAAAGCAGCTCTTCCCATGCAGGACTGCCTGCCTGAGACTCTGCCCTGGGCCTGCCTTGGCTTCGCTGGACTCCCTGCCACCGTCACAACCCTGTCTTGGCACCCTGTGTGGGGATAAGCCCGAGTCCTCCCGCCTCGTCCCACCTGTTCTGTTCCTTCCAGCCCAACCTTATCCAGGGCCCCAGGGAACCATGACGACCTCACATCTGATCGTGGCACTCTTATGCTCAAAGACCTGTGTTGGTTCCCTATCATCTCCACAGGCCTGACTCCTCAGAGAACATCTAGACCCTTTCTATATAGGCCAGTGAGCCCCTGTACCTTTTCCTCAGCGCCCTGCTCCAGCCACACCTGTCTGTCTGCTCACAGTGAAGCCACCAAGCTGCCCAGCTTTGGCCCACAGAATTCTGCAGGGAGACACAAGACCCAGCCATGGGGAAAAAAAAAAAAAAAAAAAAAAAGCTGTCCTTGGCTTCTGAGACCCAGTGTGGAGTCCCTGCTTCTTGGGTCTCCCCTGAGCCCCTGGGAACCCAACAGAGCCATAAGTTCATTCACCACCACACCCCTGCACCAGCCCAGGCTGCCTGGGGCTATGACAAAAGAGGCCTTGGAAAACACTGGTTTGGGTGGACATGGGGGAGCATTCTGCTGTCAGACCCCCGTGGAGGCTCCCGCTCCCCAGCCTGCTCCGAGTAGACAGCGCCCGGGCCTCAGAAAACCCCACCAGTTGTTCCTTCCTCGGCCTCAGCTGTGAACCGGCTGGACCTTCTGTGACCTCTCCCTGCCTCACGTTTCTCTCTTACTGTCTTACATCTGCTAGGGGCCAGACACCATGCTGGCCCCGGGGGGACTGTGATTCCTAAACCCAAGGGGGTTTGTGTTTGTACAACGCTGTGCACACAGTGCTCTGCAATCAGTAGAAGTGGCTACCGACCGACCGACCGCAGTTACTACCCCAGTTTACAGCGTACAGGGGAGGAAGTCAATTTGTGACCCGCCAGCGCCCTCACAGCGGGGGGGGGGACCCTGCCAGTGGAATCTTTTCTCCATTCTGAAGCCCCACTCGCCCATTCGCACATGGGAGCCCATTCTTTCTGCCCTCCGTTAAGCATTTGCTCACTGAGTATCAGGCCATAGGATGCAGGCCAGAGCCTGCCCTCCATGAAGGTACAGTCGGCTGGGCAGAGGGAGACACTAGATCTGCACACAAATGCATCTGTATTAAGCCGGGCGTGGTGGCGCACGCCTTTAATCCCAGCACTCGGGAGGCAGAGGTAGGAGGATCGCCATGAGTTCGAGGCCACCCTGAGACTCCATAGTGAATTCCAGGTCAGCCTAAGCTAGAGTGAGACCCTACCTCGAAAACAACAACAACAACAACAACAAAAAAAACCAAATTCATCTGTATTGAGGAAAACTCATGGCGTGGCTTGGCCCTGAGTAGCCCCCATGGAGAAGCTTCCAGAGACTCAAGTCTAGTCAGCTCTTTCTTTGCTGTCCTGGCCAGCCACTGCCCAGCAGCTGGCCTGGAGGAGGCGCCTGGGTGTGGACCCTTCCTACCCCCTCCCCCTCCCCGAGATTTGACTTTTCAAGTCCCCCACACTCTGTCTTTTTGAAGACTGTCCCTTTACAACTGCCCTTTCCACCGAAGGATTCCGACACAAATTGTACTTTAAATTCAATATCGGTCATTAATATTTCATGATTACAAAACGTTAAAGATAATGTCAGTGGAAGGCGCGTCTGCATGGGCAGAATGGATGACTCAGAGGTTCGAAGAGAGGGGAGCCAGCATACTAAGTGGGCCTGGTGCCTTTGAGGTAATCCAGTGTGACAGGCGGCTGCTCCCGGCTGAGGGCAACATCCTCCGAGGGGCTCACGGTGCACTGCCGTGGTGTATAAATATTTCCCCTCTGATTCTTGTCACCTCTTGTTTGTTACGCCTGGGAGCAGGCGGGGCCACCGTGACCCCCTGCATGTCCCTTCTGTTTCTGAGGAAGCCACATGAGGAGGAGGACATGAGGCTAGGCAGGCAAACTGGGTGACATCACACCAGGGACTCAGAATCTCTGCTGGTGGTGGGGGTGGGGGGGAATCTAGTGTACTGTGGTCACTACGTGGCCTTGCTCTGTGATCTTAGGCTTCTGTCGCCTCATTTGTAAAAAAAAAAAAATGGGGATAATAACCGGGCCTGCCTTTCCTAGAGATGGCAGGAAGGTGGAGTGAGTGGTCATTTGCTCCAAATCCAGACTTTGTGCTGGACTGAGGGAGCATGACTGGGGGAGAGTGGGGGCAAGGTGGAGGAGACTGGAACTGGAGTGGGACCCGTAGGGCTGGGGATCTGCGCAGATGACTCCGCCTGTCCAAGTCTGTCTCCTCATCTCCGCACTGGGACGGGCACAGTGGGACTGATACATCTCAGGTCCGAATACCTGTGATCCTGTTGCCGTCAAGGGCCAGGCCCCGAGTGGAAGCTTAAGCCAAGCTGGGGGTCAGTGTGACATCGGAGAAGCATTAAATGAAGAGTTACTGAGTCCCAACCACAGAGTGAGCTCTGCCCAGACATTTTCCTATCTGCCCCACCCACCCCTTGCTCGTGGGGACATGAAAGTGTCCCGTCTCCTATGGGTTAATATCAGAGTGCGGCTCAGAGGTTGCATCTGGAGCCCAGCATGGAAGCCTCCATTCTCCTCCCAGAGACTCATTTTCTTCACAGCCAGTTGCTGGGAACTCGGGGGTGTGGTGCTATGGACTTCCTAGTGCAGAGTGTCAGGAATAAGGAGTGAAAAGAAACTCAGCCAGCTACCACATGCCTCCAAGTCTCCTAACTCCCTGAGCCTCGATTGTCCCATCTGTGAAGTGGGTATCATGTTATTGATGAGGATTTTGCCAAAGCGCACGCTGGGAAGGATGGAGCCAGAGGTGCTCAGTGCAGATTGTCAAGTACTTAAGGCTGCCTCTATCGTTCCTCCCTTGACTGAGGCTAGCACACGGGCTTTCACGACAGGAAGGGGACCCGTGCCGTGGGAGCTCTATGCTGAATCCAAGAAGGCACTTGCTAGGGATGGGATGCCAGGCAGGGAGACTGTCTAGGTGGGTTGAGGCAGGAAGTGCCTATGCAGGGCAGGTAGCCCTTCATCCCCAGGGCTCTATCTGCAGCCTGGAGCCTCAATCACTATTGTAGCTGGCTTGAGAGGTGGGGGAGCTCTCCTCCCCAAGTCCAGCACCACTTCCTCTCCAGCCACCTTTGTTCTGTCTTCGAGTGGATTCAAAGGCTCTCAGAAGCTGCTGAGGCCCGAGCCGCCTTTGCGTTTTCCTTTAAACCACAGTTGAAAGAGACAAAGGGAACTTCAGCCTAGGGACTTCCTCGGCCCTGCCATGGGCCGGTGGGGCCTGGGAGGTGGAAGAAAGAGGAGGTGGTGGTGGGTACAGAGAGGAGGCGGGGTTGGGGGGGTTGGCAGGGAGGCCAGCAGGGGGCCTTCTGGGCCTGGGGCCCTGGGTTTGAGCTGCCTGTAGCCTGCGGCTCAGAGATCAACTGGGTTTCTCCAGTCACACCTGCTTCCTGGCAGCTTGCTGACTCCCAAGGTGGTGGAAGTGACTTGTGGGTGCCCTTGGAGAGCAGATGGAGGCAGAGGAGGACTGATGGGCACTTAGCTCTGCCCTTTCCTGGTGCCCCATGAATCCCTATGTCCTCTGCTCCTCATCTCCTGACTTTGCTTATCTGGATCTATGTCTTAAGACACCCCCTTTCTCTCCCAGCTGACACTAGAGATGCCAAACACACATGCACAGCCCCCCCCCTTCCAGAAACTTCTCCCTATTTGAGCCAAGTGCCTGTGACCATTCAAAACCATGTGCTTGCAAGTCCCTGACCCTGGTTCATCTCACGTGGGGCCTCCAACGCTGTATTTCCAAAGCCAGCCTCTTTCCCCAATGCTGGTACCCCAGCCCTGTTGCTTCTGGCCAAGCCCCAGAGGAAACCAGTCTCAAGTTCAGCAGCCAGAGGCACTTGCCAGATGGCATCCCTCCTCTGCTTAAAGCCCTCCTGAGGAGTAAAAGTCCAAAGACCACCCCCCCCATAATGGTTGACCACTCTGTCCCTCCCCAGCCACATTGGTCCTTTGCAGTTCCTCTGACGTGCTGGGCAGCTACCACCCCAGGACCTTTACACAGCCTCTGCCTGGACTGTTCTCCCCCAGATGTGGCAAGACACCTTGACCATCAGGAGGCTTCACTGAAGTCTTCTAGTACATTCTTCACCTTAGAGAAAAAGATGCCCTCCTTCCTTCCAATGTCTTTGCCCTGCTTTCTTCTCCCCGCACTCTCTGGAAGCACTCACATCTACCCACACCTTCTCTCTCAGTTTGCAGCTGGCCTAGGTCTCTCCTGTGAGGTTAGACATGTTTCTGTCTTGGTTGGTAAATGAGGGAAGAAAGCTGGCACTCAGACTGGCCTTGTTTTGTTGGCTTGGGGGTCTTTCTACAACTTTACTCCTAGGGATCAGTTTTTACCTTCACCTCTACCCTGTGGGATCAGCTCAGGTTTTAAAAAAAATTTTTTTTTTATGGCTTTTCAAGGTAGGGTCTCACTCTAGCCCAGGCTGACCTGGAATTCACTATGGAGTCTCAGGGTGGCCTCGAACTCACGGCGATCCTCCTAGCTCTGCCTCCCGAGTGCTGGGATTAAAGGCGTGTGCCACCACGCCCGGCTCTAAAAAATTTTTTTTTATTGAGAACTTCCATAATTATAGACAATAAAACATGATAATTCCCCCTTCACTTTCCCCTTTGAAACTCCACTCTCCATCATAGCCCCTCCCCCTCTCAATTAGTCTCTCTCTTTTATTTTGATGCCATCATCTTTTCCTCCTATTATGAGGGTCTTATAGGTAGTACCAGGCACTGTGAGGTCATGGGTATCCAGGTCATTTTGTGTCTGGAAGACTGCACTGTAAGCAGTCCTACCCTTCCTTTGGCTCTTACATTCTTTTGCCGCCTCTTCCACAATGGATCCTGTCAGTTCAGTATTTTATTACTTGTCCTGTCTCAACCTTTGGCTCCTCCCCCATGGACCTTGACTGACAGCTCAGCCTTCACGCTGCCCCAGCCATTTGGCACCTGGCCCTTCACTTTTGCTCTTCTGCCCTTGTCACCCGACTCACCTGCTTCCATGGCCAGTACTGTGATGTTGTGCCAGCCCGCCGTCTCGCGGTCCAGCCCCTTGCCAGTCACGATGGCACCTGTGTCTGCGTCGATATCGAAGATCTGCTCCAAATCTGAGTCGCGGTCGATGGCGTACCTGAAAAGGAGAAAGTGGGGCTGATGGAAGGTGTTCAGCGCCCATGACCCTCACCCCACCCGGAAAGGGTCCACCTGCCTGGGACGCGCACAAGACAGGCTGAGAAGCAACCTGCGTTGGTGCTCCCTGGTGCTTTTGGGGTGTCAGGGGCTGAGCCTTAGTCCCCTCAGCATGGCTAAGAACTTGCACCACATGGTTGTGGAGAGGGCCCCGTGCCTGGCTCAGAGTCACAGATGTCTCCGCCTTAGCTTTTCAAAATAGGATACCCTAGGATTGGGCTTGACCACAAGAAAGGAATGGGGATAGCACTGTGGGCAGAGGGACAGAAGAGAGCTATTCAGGAACCAGGGATGCAGGAAGGTTAAGCTGGAGGCTGGAGAGTTAAAAGCAAGAGTTGGGGGAGCCCTGGGATCCAGAGGGGGCATTCTAAACAGGAGTGAGGGGCAGCGGGGTGGCAGGGGTACGGTTCTTAGGTCAGGTAGAAGTCCCCGTGCAGGGATCCGGCCCAGGGGACCTGGCCGCGGCCCCGGCTCCCAGCTCCCCCTGCCTGGGCAGCACGTTGCCTCTCTTGCACACGCGAGGGCTAATCTGCCGCTTTTCAGTTGCCGCGTGAAAAAGCCCTTTGTTCCGGCTTCTTCCCCGGCCTTTGTGCGCTGTCTCCAGGCCTGAAAGGCCCGTGTCCAACACATGTCTCGGGTGGCGGCGGCCCAGAGAGGCCCCCGCCAGCACCAGCCCCGCTTTCCGTGCTGATAACGGAGGCGGCGGTGCAGTGACTGCCCAACACAAAGGCCTGAACGCGCAGCAAAGGCGCATTGTGCAGCCGGTACAAAGCGGCCTGGTGGGGAGGGCTGCCTGCATCGGGAAGGGCCCCTTCCCCCCAAGCTGAGAAAGGGAAACTGAGGGACAATGCCTGCCAGGGCCCAGAGCCTGGAGGTGGCCATTTGGTGAAACCTTAGCTGCACGGCTCTATCTCTCTCGGCCTCAGTTTCCCCATCTCTTCCACGGGGATCATAACTCTGTGACTCTGTGGGTCTGAACCATCAAAGCTGGGTCTGAATTTCCAGCCACTTGTTCTTTCTATGACCTTGAACCCACCCCCCCCACCTGTCTCTGTCTCTATGTGCATATCTGGTTCATAGCTACCGGGCATCATGGTGTAGGCTTGGGGGTCAGGCAGCTGCATGCAGATGTTTTCCTATATACATAAAGGGCTGTGCAGAAAATTTGCAATTCCCTGGATTCCCAGGTATCGTTCCTTCCTACCCTGAACTGCTGGGCTCATGCTGTTCCTGACCAGCAGGGACCACTGATGAGGAGGTTCAGACCCAAGCTGATGAGACACCCTAACACAGACACCCCCTCCCTCCCCACTTTATCTCCGCTGCCCTCCCCTGCTCTGCCCCCCATGCCCTGAGCCTCAAGCAAGCTGCTCCTCTGTGCCCTGCCACTCAGTGGAGACCTTGGGGAGGATTCAGTGACGCCCTGCTCGGTATCCTATGTAGAAAAAGACCCAAGGTGCTCAGAAGAAACTTAGGGGCGCAGGCAAGCTGATGGTTGTGCTGACTGGGTCATGCACAAGGCACCAGGTGGAAGGGGGCGCTGGGTTGAGTTCCCACAGCCGGTTCTGCTTGCCAGTTGCACACCTTCTCAAGGAGGGGGGTGGGGCTGCCTTTCTTTTACTTACAAAGGTGTCCTATAGACTAGCCAGGGCATCTCCCTGCCAGGAAGGAGTGCAATACCTTATCCCAGCACTGGAATCTGCACCTACTTTGACACTCTATGACCGGAATTCTTGCTAGCTTGTTTGAACTAGCTGGAAGCCTCTGCACATTGAACCTCTGCTCCCTTTTTGCCTCAGCCTGCCCTGTTAGAGATGGAAAGAAGTGTCCCTCGGCAAGAAGGAACCTTAGAGAGCCCTGTTCATTCTATAGGTGGTGGTGGGGGGGGCAAGGATGGGGCTGGGGGGAGGTTGGCTATCTTCTCACCTCCTCTCCTCTTTTCTCTTCCCCCTCCCCTATCCTTCCCTTCTCTTCTCCCCACTCTCCCTGCTCTATCCATTCCTCCTCATGCTCCCTCTCCTTTTCCTATTCTCCCCCTCTTCCTCCTACTGTTTCTCTCCCCTCTTCTCCCAGGATCCCTCCTGTTGCTCCTCTTCTTCCCCCTCCTCCTAGTTTAAAAAAAAATTATTTATTTATTCATTTGTAAGCAGAGAGAGAGAGAGAGAAAGAGAGAGGAGACAGACACGGAGAGAATGGGCACGCCAGGGCTTCTATCCACTGCTAACAAACTCCAGACGCATGCACCCCCTTATGCATCTGGCTTACATGAGTACTGGGGAATTGAACCTTAGTCCTTTGGCTTTGCAGGCAAGCACCTTAACCACAAAGCCATCTCTCTCTAGCCCTCCTCCTAGTTTTTTCTTTTGTTCCCTCTTAGAGGGAGTAGCAGGGCCGGGGCCTAAGTAGAAACAGCTGTTCCCAAGGCCATGGGGTGGGGGCCACAGCTTAGACTTGGGCTACAGGGCTATGGGGCCGGCTGGCTGAACCCAGGTGCTTCGTTCCACCTCTGGGAGGCAGCCAGTGAATGGAGGGATGAATAAGGGCTCCGCGTAAGACAAGGACATGTCCTGGCAGTGTACAGGGCAGGGAAGCTTGACCACCTCACATGCACACACATACAAGGGGTCATGTGTCTGGTCTGTGTGTTGTGTGTGTGGGTGATGACTGTGAGTGGGGTGTGTGGGGGTGACAGCATGCTGCACGTGGAACAGTGAAGACTCAAGTACCCAGGGCTCCACTGGGGGTTACAGCCGGGTCCACAGCCTCCACACAGGTCCCTTTAGCCTCTGAACCACCAAACAGTGAGGCATATCAGAATACCGTCATTCTAATTGTAACTAAGAGATGTCTGGCTGGGAGGACGCAGGAGCCCTCCACACAGCGTAGCCTTCGTGCTACCACGTGTGGGCATGGGAGAATTGTCAGTGGTCTGAGCAGGCTGGAGGTACCATGGGTCTAGAAGGTTCTATTTGGATTTTGCCCTCCTAGTTCTCATTGGATCAGGCGGACCTGCAGGAGAGCAGAGGGAACAAGAGTGGGTGTGGATGGAATGGACAGTGAGTGAAGGTGGGTAGTCATTGTGTGTGCAAGTATACACATGTATGGTAGGGGCGGAAGTGTTCCCACTCATTGTAATGTTCTAATGGGGTTCAGGCCCGGCTCAGGAGCAGCCAACTTGTCTTGGAGACTGGCTGGTTCAGAGTTTGGAGCCCTCTCCTTCCTCCCTCCCTCTGGAGCCTTCCAAGGCTTCCTGTGGCCTCTAGGAGAAAGTCCCACTGCTTCACCTGACCTTTGAAGTCCCTCACAGCCTGTCCCCAAGGACTTCCTGTGCCCTCCTCTCCCTCTAGTTGATTCGCAGAGCTCTCTGTCCCTGAGTTTAACTCCTGGCTCCGTGTTCACCACACTGCCTGCCCCTCACCATTACTCCAGCGTGGAACACGGCCCATTTCAAACCCCATCCCCTCTGGCTTCCCTTAGACTCTCCTGGGGGCAGACCTGGGCTCCCTGCCCACTCTGGTGCAGATTCCTCACCCCTCCTTGGAGCTTAAGCTCTGGCTCCAGCCCCAGCCCCAGCCTACTAAGACCAGGGCTGTTTCTGGATTCATTCACTGGAGGCCCAGCCTTCCCTTAGGCCATGTCTGGTGCACATCTGTGATCTGTGCCCAGGAGCACCCCACTGCACAAACACAGGAACTGGGGTAACCACAGAGAGTAAAAGAGAGCAGCCAGAGCTGCAGAAGGCTGGCTCCAGGAAGCAGTCTGTCATGGCTTAGATCCCGTCTCTCCCCTGCAGAATTGGTGGCCCTGGCAAGCCCCTTTCCATCTCTGACCCTCCGTGCAATGAATATGCCTCCCAAAGGCTGAAGGCACCTTCTGTCCTTCCAGTGCAAGGGCTCAGGAAAGTCACCGAGGTCAGCCAGTCCCATTTTGGGACTCCTTGGGAGCCTACTGCTCCCTGCGCATGCCCAGTTCATTGCAGGACCACGTTGACTCCCTGCCTGCGGGCCTCAGGACCAACCACTACATTCACCGTTCCTGCTACCTTCCCCCCATCTTCGTGTGGCTATCCATGCCATTCTGTCCTCCGCTTATTTCTCACGCTTGACCACTCCATGCAAAGTGTCCGCCCCCCCCCCGCCCGTGACCCCAATCCCCCATACCCTCTTCCTCTAGATTCTCCATAGCCCTTATCAGCACTGAACCATCTGTTGATGTGGATGTGGGCAGGATCTTCCCATACCCGTTTTCCATGGCATACAACAGTGACCCTTGGAACTCGGAGCCAAGATGTGGGCCGTGGACTGGGCAGCACAGGGGACCTGGGGACCCTTCTCTGTCACACGCTAGTCTCTGTTCCCAAGTCTGTGCCTCCCAGACCTGGGAGCTCCACCCTACTCTGCCCTTGGCTGAGTCATCTTGTGTCCCCGGGCCTGGCTCTGGGCCTCGTGCAGGGGAAGGAAGCTGGGCGAATGTTTGCAGTGCTAAATTGGACCTGTCTCAAGCTCACCGGCGGGCAGGCGGGCGAGCGGGCGGGCGGGCGCCTCCACATCTAAAGAGCCCCAGGGAAGGGGCTGGCGAAGGGAGATGAAGGAGGGGGAAACCGCTTCTTTCAAAGTTAGTCCCTTTTGCGCAGATGAAAGTGGGAGGGGAGGGAGGCAGGGGGGAGGGGCGGAGAGCAAGGCAGAGAGAGAGAAGGAAGCTGTCCAGCCTGACCGCCTCCTCCCCCCCCCCCAACCTGCCTCCCCGTGACACCTGGACAAGACACTCTGCTCTGGGCTCCAGCTTCCTGACCAACAGGGGTGACAGAGCCCTCTGCAAGCCAGCCAGAGGTCCAGCGGGCATTTCAAGGCTGTGCCTGGCGGGAGGGAGACAGGGTTGTTCTGGCTCCTTGGATTTCTGGATGAAGGATGAACTCCTAGCTTGCCCTCAAAGCCCTCTTCAGGGGGGACCACAGCGCCTCACCTCTTTCCATCCACTGTGGCCCCTGTCTGCTCTTAGGTGGGCACCTGCGTCCCGACATCTGTACACGTTCCTCCACCTGGAACGACCTTCTCCCGACCAGACTCAGAGGCCCCAGTCTTCCCAGATCCCTGTGTCTCTCTCAGTCTGACAGCCTATGAGCAAGCAGTTAAGCAGGGTGGCATCCGGGTGTCTCATCACCACGGGCACTGCCTCCTCTCTGCTTCCTGGGCTCTTTGGCTCCTGGGTCCCCTCCACCCCTCTGCCCACAGTCGGTTAGGATGATGGTGCATGGTGGGAGAGCAGGCAGCAGGCGTGGCCCCGGGCGGGGGTCTCACCGGACGGGCCGGTTGGCGGCGTCGGGGTCCCGCGCCGTCACCACGCCGACCAGGGAGCCCACCTGCGCGTCTTCCTGTACCTCCAGGAGGCCGGAGGGCGGCCGGAACTCGGGGGGCTCATCCACGTCGGTCACAGGCCACGCGCACAATCGCCTGGTCGCGGAATGTGCCCAGGTCTGCGAAAGCGGGGATCCACGAATTTGTTCAGGGCCTCCAGCACCACCGTGTGCACCTGCTGGGACTCGAAGTCCAGGCGCTGGGGGAGGGAGAGGGGGCTGGTTAGCGGGCCAGGGGCTGGTGCCACTGCTGGAGTCCCAGGATGGCTCAGCCCAGCACACGGTGGAGAAACTGATGCTCCCAGGTTGCAGCTCCTGCCCAGGGACACACGGCTGTGGCCCTAGAGGTGTCAAACACCCAGGCATTTTGCTGCTGGCTCAGGATATGGGACATCAGTGCTTCCATGGAACACAAAATGCTCCCTGTGTGCCTGCTCTTCCAACACAGCCCCTCCATTTTAACAGCTACCTCTGAGGCTAGCACGATTGCAATCTCGTATTACACACCAGGAAATTGGGGTCCAAAAGGGCTCAGCGACTTGCTCAGCACAGCTGATCTCTCAGCACAGCCCAGATCCAAAGCCAGGCCAGGGTGACTCCCAAGCCTGAGAGAGACAAGAGACAGCCGGGATCTGTAGCCTCCCGGCCCTGGCTGTCTGAGGCTGGCCAGCTGTGATGATATGCCCGTGGCCTCTCTGGCCTCAGGGGAGGGAGAGGCCCTGGCTGAGCTTAGCTCCGTCTTCTAGAGATGGTGCCTCAGAGCAAAGATAGGCCACGGAAGAGCCGAGGCCACCTTGGAAACGTGGCGAGGGAACTTCAGATTGGCCGGTGGGCCTTCCTTCCTGGCAGACCCACGGGGGCTTCCCCTGTGTACGGGATCACTACTTCTTCAGGGGCACAGATGACCGATCCTTTTCCCATTTTAGTGCCTAGGAAACGAAGACACTTAGGGGCAGGTGATGGCCTGGTCTGGCCTGGGAGTGACTAGTGGCTCCTAGAGTGGGGTACCGGTCAAGCCAGGGGCTCTGCAGCCAGAACCAACTCCATACACACTGCAGATGCTTGCTGGGGCTGGTGGAGCTGGCAGAGAGAGGGGATGGGGCTGCCATGAAGACGTCAGCAAACTGGCCCTGCTGGAGAACCAAGGCCAGACTGAGGCTGGTTCTGTGGCTCTGGGTACTGAGCTGCTCTGGGCCTCCAGCTGTCCATCAGTGACATGGGTTCATCTCACAGTCAGGACACACGGGGACCAAAACACTGAAAGCTACACACAGTGCTGAGAAAGGTAGATTCTAGAACTAGATCTTCGGGCCGTGAATCCCGCTGGGCTGTCCCAACAGTGGGACCTTGGGCAAGGAACTGAACTTCTTAGCACACACAAAGGCCTGTGACAACATGGGCAAGGTGGGAGGGGATCCAGGCCTCCCATGCGGGTGTGGGTGTGAATGACTATGTAGTTTTCTGGCTCTGTGAGCTGCCCCCATGGGCAAGTCCTGGAAGAGGAGCTCTTGCCTTGTTAGGGGCCCTCCACTCCTTCCTCTAGAGGAAGCTGAGCTGCCACTGGGCTGCCAGGGGCTAAGCAAGGCTGTCAGATACAGGAAGGAAAGAGTCTTGGAGACACCAGGCCTGGGTTCAAATCTCGACTCTGTCCTAGATGTGATTTGGGTAAGCCCTTTTACCTTTCTTACTTGCCAAAATGGGGGTCACCAGGACCTCTCCTTTACAGGGAAACATGGGATTAATTACCTGTGAGGGTCAAGGGAACACTGAAGGACCCCACATAGTGTTCTCAGAGCATGGATTGACAAGCGGCTGTGCAAACTTGAGTTAGTCACTTAACCTCTCTGTGCCTCATCTTCTCATTTGTGAAATGGGAATGATATCGTCCAGGTTTTTCCTCTAGAGAGAACCCTCAACCTGGTGAGGAGGGAGGTGGGAGCCAGGGATGGCTCAGAGACCTCACTGACGCCCCGGGGTCTGCCTCCTGCCCCTCCCAAGACAGCTGCACCTTCTGCAGTACGATGATGGCCTCCTGAGTGTCGCTGTCCGTGGTGACCTTGAACGCGTCTCCGCCGCTGCCGCTCTCCTGCTTCAGGTGGTAAGTCATGTCAGTGTTCTCGCCCACGTCCGAGTCCTCGGCCTTCACTCTGCCCACGGCGGTGCCCACAGGTGCCGACTCCTGGATGCTGAACTGGTACATCTCTGTGGGGAACACACCATGAGCCCACCATGAGCCTGACCCGGTCTCCACCAGCACTGGGGGACAGCTTAAGGGGTTGAGGTGTGCTTGGGGGCAGACATCAGCAAGGGCTCTTTTTTTTTTTTTGGTTAATTTTTTTTCTTAAAAATTTTTTAAACTTTATTTTTATTTATTTATGAGAGAGAGAGAGTGAGAGAGATTGAGAATGGGCGCGCCAGGGCCTCCAGCCACAGCAAACGAACTCCAGATGCATGCGCCCCATTGTGTATCTGGCTTACGTGGGTCCTGGGGAATCGAACCTGGGTCCTTTGGCTTTGTAGGCAAACACATTAACTGCTAAGTCATCTCTCCAGCCCCAGAAAGGGCTCTCTAGCCAGGCAGTGGCTGGGACAAGCCTGTCTTCCAGTGAGGGCATTACAACCAGGAGGCTCTCATTCTACCCCTGGTCTTCCTTGCTGAGGGTATAAAGACATGCCTGCTAGACTTAGAGCCTCAGTTTCTCCACCTGCCCAGTGAGGGGAGCAAAGGAACACAAGGACAGAGGCTGAGACTCTGGGGGAGCCAGTCGTGCCTTGGAGCCCTGAGCCTCAGGTTCCTTATCTGTGGAATGGGAAGAAGGGCACCTTCTTAACAGCAATGTTGCTATGACAACCAAGAAGCTGCTGCCTGTGACATGCACAGTTCAGCACTGTGCCAGCGAGGGCCAGACTGCACCAAAGTGACTGGCTTGCACTGTTCTCATGTCGATGGCGTGTTATTTCATTTTAATATCTGTGTGGAGCACCTCTGATGCCCCAGACAACATAAATGAAATGAAAGTAAGAACTGTCACGGGGACGGTGACATTTTCATGTTGGGAGAAGAGAGGGGATAGGCCAAGAGAAGCAGATAATTTTGGAAAGAGCCTTCTAGACCCAGGAGACAGCAGGTGCAAAGGCCTTGAGATGGGTGCACTGTATGGTTATGTCTGAAGACTGGCAGGTTGTGATTGGAGGGGAGGAGCTAAGGAGAAACAGGAGTGAGGTCACTCATCTTCGTGACCAGAGCCAAGGTCAAGGTGAGAGTGGCTTCTTGGATGATGGGCCAGCTTGGGTGAAGCAGGGTTTGTGGGGGGGTGGGTATGTGCCTCCTGGAGCTGCCACATTTCTGGGAACCCTTGCCGTCCTCTGATTTATGTTTCCCCAGTAACCATGAGGGCTCTTTCTAAAACTCAAGTGGAACGTTCTAGTCCCTCACTCTGATATCCCACAGCTCCCCACTGCCCTTGGAGTGGATTGGGAAGCCCCTTGGCTGCTCACAACACCCACGGGGCCGGCCCGTGGTCCACTCCCCTTCTGGCTGCGGCCTACCACATGGTCCTATCATTGCACAGCAGGACTCACATGCTCAGCTGTGGGCAGAACACCCCCCCCACACACACACTGCTTTCCCTCCCTATGCCCTTCTCTGGAGACCCTCCTTACATCCCCAGCTGCTCCTGTGCTCCAGGGGCCCCAGGTTCTTCCTGCCAGGCCTCACTGCCCTGGGCTCTCACTTTTACCTCCATCTTCCCTGCCGGGCTGCGCCCCTCAGCTTCTACTTATCGGGCATCCTCAGAGCCGAGCCTGGGGGTCTGTGTGAAGGACGGGTGAGTGCCTCAAAAGCAAAAAGCCAGCAGTAGTTACAAGTAGGCGCTGACTAGATAAAGCACAAATGAGAGACTCTGACAACACCCAGTACTTCTGGGGATGGGGTATCCTTTCTTCATGGGGGAAACACTCTGGTTTCATTTAATAAAGCCAGGTATATCCCATGACTCAGCAATCTCACTCTTCCATAGAGGCACCAGGGAGACGTGTGCAATCATGTTGAAAGTTCATAAGGGCCTCATCCAGAGACAACCCCTGTGTCTAGCAGAGCGGCAGGGTAGATAAATGATGGGATACTACACCACAAGGAACATGAACACAGCTACAAGCAACAGCCTGAGTGCGTGAACGTAATTTTGAAAGACGAAAAGCAAGGCACCAAAGAATTTGTGTGGTATGATTCCACTGATGTGAGGTTCACACATGGATAGAATTAGACTCCAGCGCTTGGTGGTGCATGGAGAGGCCAGCAGGCTCTAAAGAAAAGCAGGGAAGGGGCTGGAGAGATGGCTTAGCCGTTAAGGCGCTTGCCTGAGAAGCCAAAGGACCCAGGTTGGATTCCCCAGGACCCATGTTAGCCAGATGCACAAGGGGGCGCATGTGTCTGGAGTTTGTTTGCAGTGGCCAGAGGCCCTGGTGCACATATTCTCCCTCTGTCTGTCCTCTCTCTCTCTCTGCTTGCAATAAATAAAATAAAATAAAATGAAAAAGAAAAGCAGGGAAATCTTGCTGAGGGTGAAGTGAGTGGCCTGGCCATTGTGCTGAAGGAAGGGGGGGCAAGGGGGCGATGCTGTGGCTGGGAAAGGCATGCTGTGACTTCCAGGTACTAGTGGGACGTACTGAGTTGGTTTTGGACTTTTCTTCTGTGTTATGCTCTTCTGCTTTGGTGCTATATTCACAATAAGGAAATGAGGAAGAGAAGCGAGGAGGAGGGGAGGGAATGCACGGAGTAGCCTTCCTGGGCCAGGCCGCTTCCTCTCTCTGCTGTGCCCACATGTCTCCTCTCAAAGCCAGCCCAGCCAGGCATGGTGGTGCACGCCTTTAATCCCAGCACTGGGAGGCAGAGGTAGGAGGATCGCCGTGAGTCCAAGGCCAGCCTGAGACGACATACTGGATTCCAGGGCAGCCTGGGCTAGAGCGAGACTCTACCCCCAAAGAAAACAGGCCATCAAAGCCGGCCCAGAGGCCGGGGCAGTTGGGCCGAGGCTGCGCGGTGCTGGATGTCTCCCCCGTAAGGGCAGGAGCGCCAGTGCTGGGGCCTCTGTGCTGGTCCCCCATGCCGCGGGGCTGGCTGGATGAGGCGCCAGGCTGCAGTCACGCTGCTCCCTCGGCTCAGGGATTGCTTTCGCTTATCTCGTGGGGGTCAGTCCCCTGCAGCAGGGCCTAATGTGAGAGCAGCAGACCTCGAGTAATGACTCGCCCGATAGGAATCAGCCGGTTCACAGTGGCATTTAGTCTCTGCCGGTTGCGGCGCCTTCCTAGGCGACAAAGGCTGGGCCTGAGCCTGGGCCAGAGAGGCCAGCAGGGCTGACAAATGGGAGGGGGCCTGGGCTACAGAACCCTTAACTGTCCGCTGTGCTGGGAGAGGCAGAACTCCCAATTCAGCAGCACAGAGGCCCCCCCGCCCCCGCCACCCTTCCAGGCTCGAGGAGAAGGGAGACCCTCATCTTCAGACGCAGCATCTCCAGGCTCAACTGTGGGCATTTCTCAGTGACTGTCACCTCTGTCTGTATCCCAAAGGCCCTCAACACCTTACATTTGTAAGTTTGGGACAGGGGTCATCAAGGCTGGGAGCCTTTCAAGGGTCACCAAGGGGGTGGGTAGATGGGCAGAGGGTTCCTCTGCAGAGAGCAAGGTGAGGGGCTATGGGAAGCAGGGTTGGTGGGGTGGGGTGTGTGGGCCCCCTGGACAGACTAGGGTATGGTGGTTTGAATGAATGTCCCCCATAGCCTCTTGTTTTTTTGTAAGTTTGGGACAGGGATCATCAAGGCTGGGAGCCTTTCAAGGGTCACCAAGGGGATGGGTAGATGGGCAGAGAGTTCCTCTGCAGAGAGTAAGGTGAGGGGCTATGGGAAGCAGGTTTGGGGGTGGTGGGGTGTATGGGCCCCCTGGACAGACTAGGGTATGGTGGCTTGAATGCAATGTCCCCCATAGCCTCTTGGTTTTTTTTTTTAATTTTATTGTATTTATTTGCAAGCAGAGACAGATAGAAGACAGAGACAATGGGCACGCCTGGGCCTCCAGTCATTGCAACAGACTCCAGATGCACGTGCCACCTTGTGCATCTGGCTTTCATGGGTCCTGGGGAATTGAACTTGGGTCATTAGGCTCTGCAGGTAAGCGACTTAACAAATGAGCCATCTCTCCAGCCTGCCTCTTGTGTTCTGTGCACTTGGTCTCCAGCTGGTGGCAATTTGGGGGGGCGGAGTCTTGCTGGAGGAGGTGTGTTGCTGATAGTGGGCCTTGGAGTTTCACAGCCCGCTCTCCAGCCTCTGCTCTACCTTCCTTCCCTGCTGCCATGAAGCTTCCCCTTGAGACTAGAAGCCAAAAGAAACCTCCCATGACCTGTTTGTTTGTTTTGCCCGAGCAGTGAGAAGCTAAGGACAACAGCAGGGAAGCTTCAAGGGAAGGGGGCCGGGAGGGTCGCAGGTGGACAAACAGACAGACACGCAGGCGCAGTCTTGTCACTTACTCTGTGGGAAACGAGGCGGGTTGTCATTGACATCAGTGACCACGATGGTGACGGTGGTGGAGCCGGAGAGGCCGCCCAGCTGGCCCGCCATGTCTGTGGCCTGGATCACTACTTCGTAGCGCTCCTGACTTTCACGGTCCAGGTCGGGCACAGCAGTCCGGATCACGCCTGTGGGTGAGCAAGGGGGAGACGGGGTGGTAGACACTGGCGGGCTGAGGCAGGACTCACTCAGCCCTTGGGAAGAGTGGTTGATATAGAAGATACTGATGTGGCCACAGGGTCCTTCAGGGCTCACCAGCCAATGCACACTTGCACACACGCTCACACATTGGTGATACTCACAGACACTTATATACTGCACACTGTAGTGCACACACTTGTTCACACAAACAGCCCCACATCTTCTCTCTCACAGTACACATTCACACTCTTGACTATCACATACAGATACACATGTATTTGAGTGCACTTTCTCCTACACACATATATACTTTACACACCAACGGGCTAACACCCACTATCACACGCACATGCATGTTCATCCGTTCTCATACAGACACATGCTTCTCTCACACACAACATGAAGGCAGATAACGGACTGGCTTACAAAAGGCAGGCTTGTGAAACAGAACGTACCACTGTGTACCCCAGGATAGCCAATCCCACTCCAGGCCTCAGTTTCCCTCCTGGATATGCTGTGTGAGCCAGGCCTGTCCCTGATTCGTCTCTGTCGGTGACCCACAGAGCTGGGCACCGAGCAGCTCCAGGGTGTGAAACCTGGAGACTGGATTCACGTCCATACTCAGACCCACTACCTGTGGTGCCATACTCACCCATGAATGAACACGTGTCATAGCACACACACTTATGAACCAAAATACACACTCCTGTTCACGTGTGTCCCTCCCCAGCCCTCCTCACACCAAGGCCCAGGTAGGTGCTAACTGCTGAGAGACCATCCTTTGGACTGTCCCCAGGGTGCGAGCAGAAGCAGGGCTTCCTCAGAGGTTAATTCAGCAGAGGAGAAGGTCAGGCTTCATTTCTCTGCCAATGGAGGGGGAGTGGATGACACACTCGGAGCCTCTCCTGATGCCCCTCCAACCTGCCGAGCACAGGTGGTGACAGGTGGCGCCCCGGGGCCCTGAGCACCAGGTGGAGTCATGCACCATCAGCCCCAAGATGCGGCCCATAAAACCTGTGCTCCAACTCCTGATGTCCCCACGTCTCCAGATTCCGGTAAAGGCAATGGGGCAGGAGGAGAAGCTATGGTGTGTGTGTGCCTGTTTGTTATCTGGGTAGTGTATGCAGTCGGGAGAGGGTGCCTGGACTGTCCTGCTTCTGTGGGGTCACAGGAGAGCAGAAGAGCACATTCGGTCTAACCAAGGGTCATGCAGACCCCACCCCCCCCGTACTGGTGGCCTTTGTGGCTCCAAAAGCAGATACTTCTGGGATGAATACGAGCTCTGTCTTTTGGGGCCAACCCCTTCAGCTTCTCAATTCATTTTCCTCCCTGTAAACAACTACAATTCCCACCTAAAGAGCCAGACTTTCTCACATTTGACAGTGACATCTGGAGAGGGATCATGCTTTGTAGTGTGTACATGTGTGGGCGAGCGCATAAGCGTACTAGTGTGTGCACGAGGGCCTCACGCCGTAGGACTTTTGGAAGCCTCCCTGGCCTTGATTTACTGTGTCCTAGTTACATCTGCTGTTGCACTCTGGCTCCCCAAAGCCTCCAGACATTAGCAGCTAGGCCCGGGCAAAGCCAGGTGACAGCCACAGGGGAGAATTGTGTTTAATGGCCACAATAAAGAACACTTAATGTGCATTTTCTGTGTGTGTGGCACTGCTGGAAGTGAATCTCTCGGCGTCCATACGAGGACGTGCTGATTCCACTCGTCTGACAGGTGAGGAGATGGAGGCACAGAGAAGCTCAGCGCTTTGCCCAAGGTCACACAGCAGAAAGCATACATCCAGGGTGCAAAGGCACTCTGGGACCCAAGTCCATGTGCTTGGAAGGGATAGCCTGCCCCGTATACCCCGCCCAGGGGCCAGGGCAGAGGCCACGCGTCTGACAGAGGATGTCACTCTGGTATTTTATCAGGGACTATCACTGTTCTTCCTGGTGCTGGTCAGGCAAGCTTGAAGTAAGCCTCCCTCGGCTTGCCCCGGGGCTCTGCCAGAGATGCAGGCTGGGGCTGCCCTCTGAGCCTCTGTAGGTGTCTGGCCCGGGCTTTGCAGCTTTGGACAACAGGGCCACAGGGGAAGGTGGAACCCGCTGCCTTGGGGTGGGAGGAGAGGAAGAAAGGAAGGAAAGAACATAAGGAGGAGATGGGGGAAAGGAGGAAGAGAGAAAGGAGAGAGAGGGAGAGAGAAGAGAAGAGAAGAGAAGAGAAGAGAAGAGAAGAGAAATACAAAGGACATAGGGAGAGAGAGACCAAGTGAGAGACAAGGTGGATAAGACATCAAGGGAGGAGAGCAGAGAGACATTTTCAGGGAAAGGGGAAAGGAGACAGAAAGGCGAAAGAGAGGGAAGAGAAGGGGGACACTTCTAGTGGAGATTTGGGCGTCCACCATAGCCTCGTACAAGCCTGATTGAGCCTCATACTTGATCCCCAGCTGGTGGAGCCTTGCTGGAGGAGATGCGTCACCAGGGATGGGCCTTGGGGTGTTACCACCCAGTCCTGCTTGCTGCTCTTAACTCACTAACCCTACTTTCTCCCTATTGCTGTGGAGACATGACTCTTACAGCGCTGTCTCTGCCATGATGAGACTTCCCCTTGAAACTGTAAGCTAAAAATAGGCCCCTTCCTTCCATCAACTGATTCTGGTCAACTGTTTGAGAAGGTAACTGCTATACCTCTCGAGACAAAAAAAAAAAAAGAGAGAAGGGAATGGGCAGGGGTAGACTCAGAGAAGTAAAAGAAAGAAAGAAAGAGAGAGAGAGAGAAGAAACATGAGCAAGCTCATCAGAGGCATAGTGAGTGACTTACACTAACACAGGGAGGGAAGGAGGGAGAAGACAGCGGGTGACAGACTGGCTTAGTGGCCATCAGGCCAGAGATTAAGTTCCCAGGTGGGAAGGCAGGAAAGAGCCGACTTCAAATGTTTTTACTTTGCTGGATGTGGTAGAGCATGCCTTTGATCCCAGCACTTGGGAGGCTGAGGTAGGAGGATTGCTGTGAGTTCTAGGCCAGCCTGAGATGAATTCCAGGTCAGCCTGGGCTAGAGCAATACCCTACCTTGAAAGACAAAACAAAACAAAACACAAAACCAAACAAACAAAAAAAACCTTTATTTTACTTTAGTTTATTTCTGTCTTGGGCAGGGTCTCATGTAACTTAGGTTGGCCTCAAACTTGATGTGTAGTCAAGGATGACCTTGAACTCCTGGTCCTGCTTCTAACCTCCTAAATGCTGGGATTACAGATGTGCAACAGTATGCCTGAATGTGGTGACCTTGGGGCAGGATTTGGGGCCACTGTGAATGGAAAAGTTTAACATCCACAACACTGAGGAAAGATTGGAGGAGAGGTCTGGCGAGGAGAACAGCCCCATGGTGGCTGGCCTGTCTGCTGTTCTGGTCACTTTCTGATCTAGCGAGACTGGAGACAGGAAACTCTCCTCTCTCGGAAACTGGTCACGGTGTCTTATGCAGTGTGGGTGTCGGAGCTCTCTGGGCGTATCTGGAGTGGGCACCAGTGCTGCCTCTGGATCCTGTCCTGAGTCACACAGCATGCAAGGTTGCTATGGTGATAGCTTTCTGTGCTCACAACCTTGGATCAGCCCCTCCCACCCTGAGCCTTGCCTTGGGCATGTGACCTGCTCTGGCTTAGAGGACATCAGCAGGTGTGACAAAGCTGAGGCCTGATGAGCCCTGGTGTGTCAGGATGTGTTCTCTTGGAGTCTTGAGGCCCTGTGCTTTGAAGAAGCCCGGGGTGAAAGGTCATAAAGGCAGAAGCCCAGTGCTGCCACATGTCGCCAGCCGAGTCAGCTTCCGGGGACGTCACAGCTGCGAGTGACCTCCATGAAAGGACGGTCCAACCATAGAGCTATGACAAAGAACGCATCTTCTGGATTAAGCCACTAAGTTTGGGGGCAGTTAGGGGTTGCTACTCAGCCTTAGCTAACCAATGGAGAAATCTGGTCAGCAGGGCCGTTCTGGGCTGTCCTGGTCTGGGCTCACTCATACAGTTTTTTCTTTTCAGCGGGGGGCAGAGGTTCTGAGGTAGGGTCTTGCTCTAGCTCAGAGCTGACCTGGAATTCACTATATAGTCTTAGGGTGGCCTCGAACTCATGGCGATCCTCCTACCTCTGCCTCCCGAGTGCTGGGACCCAAGGCGGGCGCCACCACGCCCGGCTTCATCCAGTTTTTGTTTAGCTAGGCTGGGCACAGTGGTCTCTCGCTCACACCTCCTAGCTGTCAGCTGGGACAGGTGGACTCTGTCGTGCTCGAGCTGGTTGGCCTCCTGACATGAGGTCTCAGGACTACGTTCTAGGAGAGCACAAGTGAAAATTGCAAGGTCCCTTAAGGTCTAATCTCGGAATTTGCATAACATCCTTCTGTCACATCCTATTGGCCAAAGCAAACCACGGGTCAGCTCAGATTCAAAGGACGGGAACTGGCAAAACCAGGGCTCTCCGCAGCTGCGGGTTTTGTATGTGCAGTTCAAGCCAAATGCAGATCAGAAATATTCAGAGCAAAAAAATTATGTCTGTACCAACATGTATAGACATTTTTTTGTGTGTCATTATTCCCTGAACAATAGACTTTGACAACTATTTCCCAACATTTACTTCGTATGCACATTGTCGGTAGCTGAGATGACGTAAGTAATGATGTGTGCAGGGTCCACGCAAGCAGCAGACAGCGGCATACAAGGCACCGGAGCATCTTTTCTGTGTCTGCAGGGGTCTCGGGAATCAATCCCCCTCAGAGACCAAGGGACAGTTGTACTATGTGGCAGTGCACGGGGCTAGGAGCCATTGGTGGTGTCTTGTCCAAACTATCCTGCGCTTTCTCTACCTCCAGATGCGGGGAGAAGTGTATTGGAGACTGTTAAACTGCTGGGGGGAGGGAGGGGAGATCCAGGGATACAGACATCTCAAATCAGTCCATAAAGTTGTTCTTGAGGGGCTGGAAAGACGGTTTCGCAGTTAGGGTGCTTGCCTGTGAAGCCTAAGGACCTGAGTTTGATTCCCTAGTACCCACGTAGCCAGATGCACAAGGTGGCGCGTGTGTCTGGAGTTCGTTTGCAGTGGCTAGAGGTCTGGTGTGCTCATTCTCTCTCTCTCTCTCTCTCTCTCTCTCTCCATATATATATATATATATATATATATATATATATATATATATATACACACACACACACACATATATAAATATATATGTCTCTTTCTGCATTTCAAATAAATAAGTAAAATATATATATTAAAAAGTTGTTCTTCAAACTTTCTGGCTCTGCAAATTCACTCATTCAACACTTGTTGAGGGTCTACGTTGTGCCAGGGACACACAGAGTTGGCTATGATCAGGATGAAAAGGGTTAACTCCGGTCAAACAGACATGGGCTCCTGCCGTCAGTCCACCATTTACATGTCCATCTGACCTTGGGCATGTTCTTGAGGCCACCTGAGCCCATCCTGTTTCCCATCCTGTGACGGCGGATGCCTGCGCGTAGGCCGCTGAGGCTTAGCGGAGACATGACGCTTCCAGCAGCCGCCGCCAAGATCTCTGTGCCCTGGCCCTGTGCTGGGCCTCCCCGCGAACAAGCCCCACAGAGACAGATCCAGGCTGGCCTTTTCATCCACACATCTAAAGAGCTGGGCACAAAATGCCCAGATGGCACTTGGACTCACTGGATGGCTGCATCTACCCTCTGCCCTCCCTCAGCCTGGGGCAGAGGCCCGTTTGCTTCCGGCCTCTCTGTTAGAATAAGAACTCCATGAGGGCACAAGCAGAGTCTGGTTCACCACCTTGAGCCCCGGACCTGGAGTACAACAGGTGCTCAGTGGTGGTAGTCTCATCCCCTCCTGGTTCAATGAGCCAGGTAAGAATCTTCAGCAGACATCTTTCATGTGTGTGTGTGTGTGTGTGTGTGTCTGTCTGTCTGTCTGTCTGTCTGTCTGTAGGGAGGCTAGATGACAACTTTGGGTGTTGTGACAGCATCTCTCTTTGGCCCGGGGCTCACCCACTACACTAGATTGGTTCGCTAGCAATGCAGGGATTACAGTCGCGTGCCACCATGCCCAGTGTTTTATACAGGTTCTGCAGGATCAAACGCAGCTCCTGCTTGTGGGAAAAGCACCTTACTGCCTGTGCCACCTCCTCAGACCTCAGCAACGGTCTTCTGTTTTGTTTCGCTGTGTTTGAGGCAGGGCCTCATGGAGCCCGGGGTGGCCTGCAGCTCCCCCTCCTAACTGCTGGGGATTACAGGCAGGCAGCACCACGCCTGGCTAGAGCAGAGTCCTTAGCATCTTCTGAGGTAGTCTGTCAAGTCCTGCTGGGGTGGTGCCAGGCAGGGGGGCTGCCAATTATATCCTGTGTCTTCACCCCTTGTCCCTAGCTCCAGATGTTGTCCTCGTCACCCATGCTGTCCCCTCCAGATGTCACACAAGGGGCTCTGGAGCCTGCATGATGCCTCATTAGCCTGCAAATGCCATCCCTGTCATCCTTGTTGGGGCGGGGGGTGTTGATGGCAGGGCTGGCCTTTCAAACACACAAGTTAATTCCTCCTCTGGCACTTAGGCCTCATGGCGCCCTGCCTCCTCCCTGCCTCACACCTTCCTTCCTCGCAGGCCCCCCGTTCCGGCTCTGCTCCCTGGGATCTGCACAGCCAGAACAGACTGTACCTCAGAGCGGTGGCTAAATATAGACCCGAAGCAGCGGAATATTCCTGGCTGAAGTCATGGAGCCGGGGCGGGAAATGGTACCAGGGTGTCTCTGGCAGGGATGCTTGGGGGGCATGGAGGGAAGAGCTGGCACATTTGGGGGGGAGTGTCAGGGACGACCTTTTCAGACCCGGAAGCTGCGGAACCTACCATGGGGATCCCCACTTGGACTCCTCCACCCACTTGCATGGTGGTCTCTTTCTGGATTCTTGGGGACTGGTTTGGCTCTCCCCGGGAATCTCGAACCTTCCGCTTGCCACCACCCTCCTCCCAAACTTCTGCAGTGGGGGATGTACCTCAGAAAACAAGTTCAAGGGCCTGATCCATCTCTGATACCTCCCAAGACTTATCTCTGACCCTTCTCATATGTCTTCTCTCTCTCATGAGTGTGCTTGTGCGTGTGCGTGTGTGTGTGTGTGTGTCGTGGTCTTACTTTATAGCTCAGGCTGGCCTATAACTCACTGCGTAGCTTGAGCTACATCAAACTCCTGACGCCCCGTCCCCCGGCTCAACATTCCGTGTGCTGGGCTTGCAGACACGAGCCCATCACTGGGCTTCTCTCTTTCTCTTCCTCTCCTCCTGGAAGCACATCCACGCTAAGGCTCCCACCTCACCGGCTACACAGAGGACAGTGTCATCACTACCATCCTCCCCTACCAAGGGCTGAGCTGAGCATGTCAAACACATTCTGTCCCCTTGGCCTTGGTTCTTGTGCCCAGGAATCCTTGTGCCCCCCCCCACTTCATCTACGTCTCCGCTCCAAGGTCACCTTTCCAAAATCCTGCCCTAATTTCTTCATTTAACTCCTCTCCCCTTATCCTGCTTTTCGCTCCTGGCTCGAACTCACTGCTGCTGGACCTTATGCATGGGCTCCCCACGAGCACATCTTCTCTGTTCCTTTCTTCTATCAAAGCTCCAGGAGGACAATCTTGGATATGCCCGCTGCTGTCCTCCTTATGCGTGGAATGTAGCCACGCACACAGTAGCCACTCAATGTGCAGTTGAATGCAGTGAAATCTAGCACGAACCTCCGCAGGGTCATATGCGGAGATCACTGTCATTCTTCCTGGGCACAGGGAAAGCAAAGCTCAAAGAGCCCAGACATTCTCTGAACTCCGTGTCCCTATTTCAGATGAACTGCTGGAAGTTCTAGAAGTTTCTTTTTCCTTCATCATAAAACCAGCCAACAGGGCTAATGCTACACACCCTAGAGCACACTGGTTAATTCTGCTGCTGGGTAGCTTCCTCCTGTTTCAGGGAGGGGGTGGCAAGGGAAGAAACAGGAACTCGTCACTTGGGGGCTTGGGTCTGGCCAAGGGATCTCAATGCATCCCTGTTCTTTGTCCTTAGCACGTCAACACGCCCTCCTTCCCAATCCATCATCTGGGAGCTCCTAACTAACCAGGTGAGTCAAGGTGTCTGAGTGGGTGTCGGGGAAGAGTTCAGGCTTGTGGCTTCTGTCCTTGGAGGCTCTACGCCGGGCACCTGTGCTCTGAGACCTCTCTGCCTCCAAGTCTTGCCGCTGAGCCAAATTCTACAGCAGCCGCCCAAGGGATCTTGTTAAAATGAAAACCTGAGCATGTCACTTCCCTGCTTAGAAGTCATCAATGAACACGTAGTGTTGGTGAGGAGGAAGGGAACTGGGCACTATGATACTTGGGCACAGGAGTGTAATCTGGTACCTTTCGCCATTATCTGCCGCGATTCCAAATGCACGCGCTCTCCCAGCTCTTCCGCTTCCTGTAAACGACCCTGAAGATAACACTCATGCGAGCACAGAATGATGTATGTACCAGGTTATTCACTGTAGCAGTGTTCGCTGCCGCGGATGACTGGGAAGTCCGTAAGTGTCCATCAAGAGGGCACGAGTGAAATGAATTTTAGTGTATCCATAACAAGCATTAAATAAAAGAATGAGGAAGCTCTTTATGGACTGATACGGAATAATCTTCAAGATGTATTGTTAAGCAAAACCAGCAAGCTATGTGTACAGTGTGTTTATAGCTACCGTCCCTGTAAAAAAACAAGACAAATACAGGTGCTTATTTTCTCCTACATGCGTAGAATACAAAGATTCACAAGAAAATTACATCGGTTGCCTTGGGGACTCAGACAAGGTGGCTTGGGGACTGGATAGGGTGAAGAATTGCCACTAAATACTCATTTGAACTTCCTGCATTTTGAACTTTGAGGTGTACTATCTGTTTTCAAAACGACTTAATACTTTTGAAGTGAACGAGTCCAAGGTCTCCCGGGCTGGAGGCACTGAGTGGCTCCCTTTGAGGTCGCAATGACTGGGGACAGGGAGGGGGATGTACTTTCTTTGTAACATTCCCTTAATGTTTGAATGTTTTCTGAAGTGTATTACTTTTGCAGGGAGGGAAGAGTAATGAGGATATTATGTGCAAGAGAACACAATCATAACTGGGTTCATAGATTGGAGTCCTCCCCTTCCCCCCTCAAACAACCAAACAAACACATGAGCAAAAACCAGAAGCAAATCCGTCACCTCCCCCCTTCCCCCAGCCCTCCCAAACACCATTCTCAGAAAAATGTTAGAGTTTCACAGCCCAGCCAGCCAGGGCCACATCGCCTGCCACAGGTGTTTCTCTACGCCCAGCTTCTGCCTGCCCCGTACCCTCCGCCTGAGGTGTCTTCCATGATTGCCCCATCTAATCCTCTGATGATGACTGCTGTCTCCTCCAGGAAGCTCTCAATCATAACGGCCCCACCCTGGCAGGCCTGTGAGATCCACAATGGCACTGTGGTGTCTGATGTCTCACCTTCCCCCTGTTCCAGGGACAGTGAGAGCACCCCGTGAGAAGCCACAGGTTTCGCAGCTGTGTGATCTCATCCCTCTGCGCCCCAGTCCTTGCGTTCTGTCTTCCCCAGCTCTCTCCCAGGGGCTCAGCTCAGAGTGAGTGAAGTTGGAGCCGGGGTTGGGGACTGTGGGTACTGCACCATTGCTTGGTGGTATGAGCGCATGTGTGGAGAGAATAAGCAAACAAAAACCACCCTTCCAAGCTGGTACCCAAGTGTCCCTCATCTTTCCATCAGATCTTCTACAACCACCTTGCCAACAGAGCTTGCAGAGATAAAAGGCCTTTCTTCCCAAACACATCTGTGACCCATAAGGGCTATAGACACGCCCTCCTCAGTCTCTAGTTCCAAGAACAAACGGGTGCTTGGTTCGGACCTCTGAGGTCCTCATAGGGTGCTGACAGCCTCCTGCCTAGTCTTGCAGGAGCTTCCTTTCTGGAAATTTCTGATGGCCCCTCCATCTGCCTCCTCCCTCACTGGTCCAGCCTCACCTTCCAAGCCATACTTTGACTAAATTGAACGCGATGTCAAATTAGAGCCATCTGTGGGACAGGCTGGGAGAAGCTCCCACCTCCACGTTTTTCTGTTCGTCACTCCTTCTTCCTGTCCGGCCGCCCACTCTCCTGCCATCCTGGAGTCGTTTAGCACTCAGGATACCTGCCCGTGCGCATGCTCTGAGATGCCTCAGCGCTTAGCGGGTCAGCTAGCTTAGTGGTCTGGGGATGTCCATCCGCTCTCCCTTCACCCCCCTCCCCCCAACTTCACTCCTCTGGCTCCACCCCTGGCCCAGCCCTGCCTCTCACCGGTCTTGGGGTCCACAGTGAAATGATGCTCGCCGTCCAGCACACTGTACACCAGTCGGGCGCTGCTGCCATACGTGGGGTCATCCGCATCCGAGGCCATCACCTGCATCACCGACGTGCCTGGACCCAGGGGACCAAGTGACACAGTGGTCATGTGGAGCTACTGTGCACTGTTCCCTCCCCACCCCAGAAAGCTAGGAGAGGAGATCCTCTGGGGACCCAGGGACCTGTCAACCAGCCACCCAGCCCTCTTCCTGACCCAAGGCCTTCCTAGGGGCACAGATGGCCACAGGATCACATCTGGGTTTAAATCTCCCTTGCGTCCCAGCTGAACTTTGCCAAGAGGATCTTAGTTTCCCTTCCAGAAAAATGGACCAGATTTCAGCCTTTGGTCGGCAAGGTGAATGAGAGCATAGCATGGCTGAGTGTTGTCCCTAAAGGTGGTAGGGGAAGGAGAACACTAATTGTCACCCAGTTAAGGGGTACAGTCAGAGCTGGGACTGACTAGAGAGCAAACCTCTGGGGGCTCTTACCCACTTCAGCCCCTCTGGACTCCTTATAGACTCTGCCTCCCTGCCCCTCCCCAGCACAGCAGTAGGGGAGAGCAAAGGGGGATGACTAAGTTCACAGGGGCCCTGCAGCCCCTGGGCAGGAGAACAGCTGTGACTTCTTTGCCTTGGGAAGGCAGTTAGCTGTGGGCCCTATGCCCCACTGCCCTTCCCGCTAGTGCTCATACATTACCGCCCCCCCCGACACACACACACACACACACACACACACACACACACACTTCTCATGCTCTGCACGTAGGCTACTGGGGAGAGTATAAATTGGATAAAAGTCCATCAAACAGCGGCAATTAAGTTATTGATTTTCGACGCTGCCTCATTAAACTGGGAGCTTCTCCCGGCCTGTCCCAGAGATGGCTCTAATTTGACATCATGTTCAATTTGACGAAAGCAGGGCTTGGGACGTGAGGCTGGACCAGTGGGGGAGGAGGCAGACAGAGGGACCATCAGAAATTTCCAGAAAGGAAAGGGAGAAGCTCAAGATCTAAGGGGACTTTGGGGGGGCTCAGGACCTGATCCAAAGGGGAGGAGACTGAGACCCCATGTCCAGGAGATGCCTCTAATTGGGTGCCCTGAGGGTGCTGGGTGGGGCACTTGTGGGCTTGGGCTGGGCTCTCTGGGCCAGCAGATGGCATGCTGGGAGGTGAGGCCAGTTCACTGCTTGGCTAATGAGTGAGTCTGGAAGTGCTACTGCAGCAATTCTGCTAAGCCCAGCCTGCTGCCCGCCTCTCCCGCCTCCAGCCCGGGGCCCTCGATCATTCCAGACAGACACATGTATTTATTTTTCACTCCTTTGCATTTCTCATTTCCCTCTCTGGGTCCTCCTCCCAGCCAGAGCCTCCTAAGATGGGCCTGCAATGCGTCTCTTTTGGCAGCCCCAGCTCCATGTCCGAGTTGCCCTGAGAAGCAGCACAAGGGAGGGCAAGCCCCTCTCTGTGACGCTAGTGCCCAGGGGTCTCTTAGTCAGGACCAAGGACAAGGTCCCAGTTGCAGAGGAGGGGAAGGAAAGAACTCCTATTTTATTTATTTTAGAAGAGTTTAAAATTTTTTTGTTTTGTTTCATTTGTTTATGGGGGGGGGAATGGGCTCACCCAGGGCCTCCACTTCAGCCACTGCAAACGAACTCCAGATGCAGATGCATACACTACCTTGTGTATCTGGCTTATGTGGGTACTGGGGAATCAAACCTGGGTTCTTAGGCTTCACAGGCAAATGCCTTAACCACTAAGTCATCTCTCCAGCCCTTTTTATTTATTTATTTATTTATTTATTTATTTGTTTGTTTGTTTGTTTGTTTGTTTGTTTTAGGTAGGGTTTCACTCTAGCCCAGGCTGACCTGGAATTCACTATGTAGTCTCATGGTGGCCTTGAACTAATGGCAATCCTCCTACCTCTGCCTCCCAAGTGCTCGGATTAAAGGCATGTGCCACCACGCCTGGCTCCTTTTTAATTTTTTAAAAAAATATTTATTTTTTTCTATTTTTAAAATATTTTTTTTTGTATTTGAGAAAGAGAGAGAATGGGTACACCAGAGCCTCCAGAAACTGCAAACAAACTCCAGACGCATGCACCACCTTGTGCATCTGGCTTACGTGGGTCCTGGGGAATCGAACCCGGATCCTTTGGCTTTGCAGGCAAATGCCTTAACTGCTAAGCCATCCCTCCAGCCACCCTTTTTTATTTTTTAAAAATATTTTATTTATTTATTTGAGAGAGAGAGAGAGAGACAGAGAAAGAAGCAGAGAAAGAGAGAGAGAGAGAATAGGCATGCCAGGACTTCTAGCCACTGCAAATGAACTCCAGACGCATCACTACCTTGTGCATTTGGCTTATGTGGGTCCCGGGGAATCGAATCTGGGTCCTTAGTCTTCATAGGTAAGTGCCTTAACTGCTAAGCCATCTCTCCCACCCCAGAGCTCCTACTGATCTGCCATTGCACATCTGGCATGGTCAGCCTCTTAAACCCATCATCTCGAATTCTTGTATCATCTTAGAGGTGCACAGTGAGCCTCTGGACGTGGGCCAGATGCAATACGCCTGGCTGAGGGTGCGGGCAGAGGACATGGTGGGATTTGGACACAGGACTGCAGCGTTAAAGTCCTTCTGGGTACCAGTGTTCGCTCAAGCACAGTGACTTTGGGGACAGTGGCCTGGTGTGCTGACCCACAATCACTGATGGCACTGACCTTAGACAGGTCATAAACTCCTCTGCGCCTCAACATCCTCATTTGAGTGACAGCATTGCCAAGCTCCCAAGATCATGCTGGGAATTCAAATCGGTTTTGGTTCAGCAGCACCAAGGACAGCACCCAGCTCAGCGCAAGCCCAGTAAACGCAGGTGGCTGTTCCCAGGAGGCCCCGCGTGCTGTATACAGCTGCACAGGCAGAGTCTCCCTGCTGAAAGGAGAGAAGATGCACAAGGCACCGGGCTCCTGCTGCTGGGTGCTCGATAAATGGTGGTTGTTGTAACTGTCATGAGGCAGAGTCTCTCCCCTGCCTGCTCCCTCCACCCCACGGGCAACCACAATGCCAAGCTGAGTGACTCCCCAGGGACGTGGCTGAGCTCACTCCCTCTCTCCCTGGCTGCAGCCCAGGGACTCCCTCGGGGATGCTGGAATCATTTCCCCAATCCAAGATTCTTTATTGCAGCCATTACAGTTAATGCCGACACGTGGGGATGGTGAAGGGTCAGTGATTCACCAGGGCTCCTCCAGGCCTTGAAAAAAAAAAATTATATACTTTTCTCAGGCCACACACCCCTTTCTTTACTTAGAAGCATCCCAGGTCTGGCAGGTGACAAGGCGCTAGGCTCAAGGTCACCGTGAGACCGTGCGGGGTCATCCTCCCGAGTCAACTCGCACAGCCTTGGTGGGATGCGTCTCATAGCAGCACGTCACCATGTCCCTTCCGACCTCACCACCCAGATCAAGGGGGAAAGACACCTGCTGGGCAGCATTTGTATAAACACTACCCTATGGCCCAGTATCAAGCCATCAACGTGATGTCAACTGGCCCACAAAACTTCTGAAAAATCCATGCGTGATTCTCATGAGCTGAAATCCATGATTATATATTATTTTTCAATAACAAATGATAACATATTACACTTATTGAGTAACTACTTCCTGCTAGACAATGCACTAATAAAGTCCTTCACATATATTATCTCATGGAATTTACACCACAAAGTCTTGTAATCAGATCTGTGATTTCCACAGCCAGACAGGGTGGCTTACACCTGCAATCCCAGCGCCTAGCAGACTGCGACAGGAGGACTGCCATGAGTTTGAGGCCAGCCTGCATAGCGAGTTCCAGGCCCACCCAGGCTACAGAGTGAGATCTTGCCTCAACAAACAATAAAGCCAGGCACGATGGCTCATGCCTTTTATCCCAGCACCCAGGAGGCTGAAATAGGACTGATATGAGTTCCAAGTTAGTCTGGGCTACAGAGTGAGAATCTGCCTCAAAAATAAAACAAAACAGTGCTGGAGAGATGGCTTAGCAGTTAAGGTGCTTGCCTGCGAAGCCTATGGATCCAGGTTCAATTCCCCAGGACCCATATAAGCCAGACGCAGAAGGGGGCACCTGCATCTGGAGTTTGTTTGCAGTGGCTGGAGGTCCTGACATGTCCATTCTCTCTCTCTCTCTCTCCCTGCCTATTTCTGTATATATATATATATATATATATATATATATATATATATATATATATATCTCAAATAAATAAATAAAAATATTAAAAAAAAGAAAACAAAGCCAGGTGTGGTGGCACATGCCTTTAATCCCAGCACTTGGGAGGCAGAGGTAGGAGGATCACTGTGAGTTTGAGGCCAACCTGAGACTACATAGTGAATTCCAGGTCAGCCTGGGCTAGAGTGAGACTCTACCTTGAAAAACCAAGCAACCAATAAAAAACGAAACAAAAGCTAGCTGGGCATGGTTGCACATGCCTTTAATCCCAGCACTCGGGAGGCAGAGGCAGGAGGATTGCCATGAATTTAAGGTCACCCTGAGAATACAGAGTAAATTCCAGGTCAACATGAGCTACAGCAAGACCCTACCTCGAAAACAACAACAACAACAACAAAAATAACAATAACTGAGGGCCAGAGAGATGGCTCAGCAGTTAAGGTGTGTGCCTGCAAAGCCTAGGGACCCAGGTTTGATTCCCCAGTACCAACATAAAGCCAGATGCACAAGGTGGCACATGCATCTGGAGTCCATTTTCAGTGGCTGTATGCCCTGGTGAACCCATTTTCTCTGTCTCTCTCTCTCTGCTGGCAAATAATTAAATTAAATTAAATATTAAAACAACAACAACAACAAACCTCAGTAATGATGACAACATTTCCACTTTTCAGAGGAGGAAACAGGCTGAGTGAAGTAACAAACCCCTTTATGCCTCAATTTCCCCATTTATGAAACAAGATTAAGAGTTGGACTTGTCACGAGATCACCATTAGGTTTCCGTGTTCAGCACAAAGGGTAGTGCCTGGCTAAGCCCATTTAAACCCAGGTGGATCCGATGTCAGTGCCCACATATGTCCTGCCTTAGGGATAGAAGGAGGCTGACTGGAATCGAAGCAGATGGACCAGTGAAGGAGGTTAGATTCAGGAAAAGGAGAAAGGAGGGGAGAGGAGAGGAAGGGCTGGGACACAGTGCAGGCGCCCCAAGCCCAGCCTTGCAGATGTAGGGCTGAGACTGGTTGGTGAATGGGATGCTGCCCGAGGTGCCAACTCCCGCCCTTCTGCCAAGTGCTGCCTAACAGCCTAACTCGGGGCTGGAGCAGGAACGGCTGCCTAGCTGATTCTTGGGTAAACAGGATCTCAGGGCCCAGGGATCCATGCAGAATGTTAAATATGGAAAGGCTGGTCCCTGGAGAGCACAGAATCCATGGTGCTCAACCTGACTACACATTACAATCCTCCGGGAGCTTTAAAATAAAACTGACGCTCAGCCCTGTTCCCGACCAATTACATAGGACTCTCGGGGTGGAGCCCAGGCAGGGGCACTTTCACGAGCTCCACAGTGACTCTAACATGCCTCCTGGGCTAGGAAGGGCGCAGCATGGACCTGGCCCCTTACTAAACTGATAAGGAAACTAAGTCACGGAGGCTCATGTCTTTAGTGGGCAATAGGAAAAGAATCCAACCTAGGTCTCTGTCTACATAGCATGTCGTCCTCCTAGATGCACTGAGCAAGCCTGTCTCGTGCCTCCAGGCCACTGGAGCTCCCCCCAGTTGAGGTCAGCATGAAAAGTGGGACCTCCAAAAAGGGCGATGCCTTTCACTCTTCCAGGGAGACCAAGTAGGTTCTGGTGTCACAGACCTGGGATCAAATCCCAGTACATCCACACCTCGTGCCCTTAGGCAAGTCTCCTCTGTCTGGCCCATTTCCCAAGATGCTATGAGGATTAGAGATTTAGAGATGATGGGAGCTCATCCTCTTTCTTTCTTTCTTTCTTTCTTTCTTTTTATTTATTTATTTATTTTGGTTTTTCAAGGTAGGCTCTTGCTCTAGCCCAGGTTGACCTGGAATTCACTATGTAGTCTTAGGTTGGCCTCAAACTCACAGAGATCCTCCTACCTTGGCCAACAGAGTGCGGGGATAAAAGGTGTGTGCCACCACGCCTGGCTCATTCCCCATTCTTTGCATAGCCAGCAGGCACTAGGGCTGCGAATCTTGGTTCTGAGTAGGGACTGCTGGGCACCAGCAGCAGAGGGAGGGGGGTTTGTTTGCCCCTCATCTGATTCATTCATCTGTAGCAGAACCGGAACATATGTTCTGGCCTGTCCCTTAGCTCTGGCTATCTGTGAAGTAAAACTGGAGCCCAGCAGGCTCCAGGAGGGGGTGATTCAGCATGCAGACTTAAATTCTCATTCTGGCCCTTTCCTGGGTCCCGTGTGTGGCTTCAGGACTGCCTCCCTGCCACACACACACAGCTGGGAGCTGGTCAACATCTCAGTTCCCCTTCTGTAAAGTACAGATAACACTTTATCCCTCGTATACCCCGGGTGTGGGAGACCCCTTAATGAGACGAAAGAGATGAAGCACTTTGGAAAATAAGACTCCTCATCCTTGGTGACCAAGTCTCATTATTATGAAAATGTTTATAATTATTACCATCCGGCCTCTCCCCTCCCTCCTCTGCTACCCCGCCGGGCCCAGGGGTACCCTGGGCCCACATTTAGCTTCTCAAACATTTGTAAAAAAAACTAAGTCTCACTCCCTGCTGCTGCTAGCTCCTTGTGGAATACTTTCGATTAAAAATTAACAACCACTTGTCGAGTCCCTGGGAACACTCAGATTACATAGGAAACAAGCCCCTTCTCCAGCTCTTCCCCCATTCAACCAGCTCCCTCTTCCATCATCGCTTATAACGTGGGCTCGCTAGACCTGACCTTGCTTCCGGCTGCCCAGCTAGGGCGGTCTAATGTAGATGAATGGCCCACAGGGGATGCGGGGGGGGGGGAAGAGGCTACACAGGAGTGGGGGGGGGGACTTAGGACAGGGGAAGAGGCAGGTCCAGAGATGAGCCACAGGGGAAGTGACCCAGAGAGAAGGGGCAAGAAAGTGGGTCGGGGTGGAGATGCTAGGGACAGAAAGTAGAGCAGAGAGTGAGACAAAAAAAAGAGGTGGGGGCTGGAGAGATGGCTTAGCGGTTAAGCGCTTGCCTGTGAAGCCTAAGGACCCCGGTTCGAGGCTCGATTCCCCAGGACCCAGGTTAGCCAGATGCACAAGGGTGTATGTGTCTGGAGTTTGTTTGCAGTGGCTGGAGTCCCTGGCATGCCCATTCTTTCTCTCTCTCTGTCTGCCTCTTTCTCTCTCTGTCTGTCGCTCTCAAATAAATAAATAAAAAGTAACAAAAAAAAATTTTTTTTTAAAAAGAGGTGGAAATAGGAAAAGTAGGAAGCTAAACTCATGGAAACAGAGAAAACGGAACAGAGACAGCACACAGGAAGCAGGGTCAGTAGAAGGAGAGACAAGGGGTGGAAAAGGTGAGGGGCTGTTTTGCAGAGTATTTAAATAGCCTCCCCTTACTCTAACTCTCCTTGTGGGTCTGAGCTACAGGATTGCCCATCCAGGCAACCCCTGAGTGTGTGTGTCGGGGAGGGAGGGAAGAGATCTGACATGTCCCCTCAGAAAAAGACTTTCCTTCCACCCCCATTGAAACCCACAAGCTCGTCTATCCTTTTGACATTCACACAAGGCCCTCTGTTCTGTAGTCTGGTGACCTTGTTTGTTCGGGACAGCAACGTCGTCAGCAATAGCAATCTCCTGCCACTGGCAGAAAGCGTACTTTCTTACTTAAAATTCAGCTCCATTCACCCACTCAACAACTACAAGGCTCCTTCTAAGTCCAGACCCCTGAGGACAAGGTGGCGGTCTCCTCACCTTTGCCACCAGTGCTATGTCTCTGGCGTAAAGACAGCTCTTGCATTTGCTCATCAGCTTATTGATGGGGAAAGACAGAGTATGGGCATGTCCTGGCCCAGACTACCTTGGGCCTCAGGGCCAGTTCTCCAGGACCCAGGCCTCTGCTCCTCTCTGCCACCTCTCTCGTCTAGAAACCTCCTGTCCCGTCTCCCCGACCAGGGGAGTGAGAGCCAGTGCCGTTGCTAGGCAAGGAGATATTGCACGTATAGATCTTCCTGGACTTTAATTAAAAACATCTTTAGAAGTTGTCTCTGCAGAGGCCAGCAATTGATTCCTCGCTTGGGCCCAAGGGCTGCTGAGCCACACTCTCTCTGGCTGTGGATGGGACAATTGGAGGCTCCCAGCTTACTGCCACACTCCGCAAATGAGACCTTTGGGGACCACCCTACATTCTGCCTTCCTCCTTTCCTCTCTGCCACCACCCCCTCAAGCCCTGGATCTAGGAATCAGACCATACGCTCTTCCATTTTTATTTCCCTTCTGTTCTTCAGCCTCAGTCTCCTCAGCTGTGAAATGGGGATGTCAGCATTTGACCTGTCAGGAGAGTCCCTGGCTGGGTAAGATAAGGTTAGAAATGTGAAAGTGGTTTGCAGGCTGCCAAGACCTGGGCAAGAGAAGGTGAAAACTATTCTCCCAGAGACAGATAGGCGTGCTGAGCCTAGCAGCTTGGGCTCCAGTTCTAAGTCAGGGTCTACTTATGGCCCCAGCCCTTCCTGCAGGACCACAGACAAGTCACTTCATCTCTCATTGCATTTGTTTCCTCATTGGCAAAATGAGGACAGTAATACCAGTCTTGTTTATTCCCTGGGATTGTGAGGATAAAGGGAAATCACTCTTTGAAAGCAGCGTGGCTTGATGGCTATTATTTAGTGAATGTCCCGAGAAGTGCAGGCTGCGCTGCAAAGCAGGCTCTCTCCACCCATTAGAGACGCAGCTCACTGGGGAGTTGGAATACATGCGAACAGGGCCATGGCAGGGCCCTGTGCTTCTTCCACAGTCCACTGAAACCCAATCCCGTCGTCCCCCAATGCCAGTGCTTCGGCTGTGCTGCTGCCACGTTTCCCATCCTTTGCGCACAGAAGACATCACTAATCCATCCTGGCATTCAATTCTGCTGAGCTTGATCGGGATGTGCTATTCCTCAGTCACTACCAATTGATCAACTTCGGAGCAGGAGAAACGGACGCACTGTCCCTCCGAAGTCAGGGGCGGTGTCTTGGGTATCTCTGTGCCCCATATACCCAGCAACATGCAAAGGAGACACTAAGGTGGGGGGAGCAGGGAGATGGCACAGTGGATAATGCACTTGCTGTGCAAGCATGAGGGTTGGTTTGCAAGCACCCACAGAAATGCCAGCTGAGCATGGTAACCCGCCTGTAACCCCAGCACCTGGGAGAAGGAGATAGAGAATCCCGAGGGCAAACGGGCTAGCTGGATTTGTGAGCTCGGGGTTCAAGTGGGAGATAGATTCTGCCTCAGTGAATGTAGTGGAGAGAAACTGAAGAAGACATGTCAACTTCTGGGCATCCCACACACTTGCACACAAGTGCGCCTGCATATACATGCTCACCCCACACACATACACATGCAATAAAGAAACAAACGGGCTGGGGAGACTGCTCAGTGGTTAAAGGTGCTTATTTGCGAAGCCTGCCCGCCTGGGTTCGGTTCCTCAGTACCTACGTAAAGGCAGATGCACAAAGTGGGTGCATGGGTCTGGAGTCCATCTGCAGTGGCAAGAGGTCCTGGAATACCCATTCTCTCACTCCACTTTTTTTCCCTTTCAAATTAATTAGTTAATTAATTAATGAATGAAGTAGGCACTACTTTATGGAATCCAAAGTAGCTACTTGCTTCTCTGTCTGTGGGTCTCAATATGAGTAGGTGCTGACAAACGCTCACTACATCCTTGAGTGACTCATCTTTGTTGGCCCACAGAGCCAAGGACACTGGCGGCCTTGCATACAATGGGCTCTAATAAACACTGGTAGATTCCACCCAGTTACTTATCTGCAGTGCCCAGAATAAAGTAGTGACTAATACATATGGATTGAATTGAGGCTCCAAGCATAGTGTCCTGAACATAGTTGCGTTAATAATCGGGAGAGTGGCCTGGGGAGATTCTCAGTGGGTAAGAGCACTTGCTGCACTGAGCTCCAACCCCGGCGCTGAAGGGAGTGGAGACAGGAGGATTGCTGCTCAGCTGATCTAACTAAAAAAAATGGGGAGCATCGGTGACTGTTTCAGAAATAAGAAGGAAGAGTGATAGATATCCAGTGTCCTCCTGTGGGCCCCACTCACATGAGCACCTGGTGTACACATTAGCACACATATGGTACACACACACCACACACCAAAAAAGAAGAGGAAGAAGAAGAAGAATTGAGAGAGTGAAGCCAGGCCCAGGAGCCCTGTGGAACCCTCACATCTCTGGGTCAGGTTGTGACACAAGGGGAGGCCCAGGCCACCTATGTCAAAAGATCACCCAGGCCAGGGCTTCTCTGCCACAGCCCTTGTTGGTTTCATGTAGTGCCCAGCTTTACGTCCCTCCCTCAGCTGAGGTGTCCCCAGTTGCACCTCTCTGCGGGAATTTTCAGAGCCAGGTGTCCCCTCATATCTCATTCTAACGTGCTGGAGAACGAGCTCCTCTTTCTGCAAACTCATTCCCCTGTGCCATAGCTTCTCCATCAATCCATTCCACCAGGGGTTCTGTTTCTCTCTCCCAACATCCTGTCCTAGGAGCTCTGCCTTCGGCACGCATCTAGTCCCCTTCTCTTCCCACTACCTCTGGTCTGAGACTCCTCCGTTCTCATCTCCCCTTTTCCCTCCTTTACTCCCATGGCCTATTGCCAACACAGCTGCCACATCATTCTTTAAAGCATGCATGGGATCATGTTGCGCCTCTGCTCTCTTCTCACTAGGGTTCTACTGAAAGCCTTCCAATGGCTGCCCCAGGCCTGTGTGAGGTACCCAGTATCCAGGCATTCCCTCTCTCCTTCCTTTTCCACCAATCTTCAAATGTGGCCTGGGGCCCTTGCACTCACAATTCCCTGTGCCTGGAATGTTCTTTGAACATGGTGGTTCTCCAAGTGCGGTCCCCTATACCAGCAGCATCTCCAGGTAATCTGGGTACACAATGAAGTTTGGAAAACCTTGTTTCCCATAAGTCCTTGGTTCCCTTCCTTCCATGTGTGAGCCAACATTTGCATAAAAAAAAAGATTTGGAGCTGGGGAGATGGCTCAGCAGTTAAGACACTTGACCTGCAAAGCCTAAGGACCAGAGTTTAATTCTCTAGTACCCACATGAAGCCAGATGCACAAAGTGTCTGGAGTTCGTTTGCATTGACTAGAGGCCCTGGCAACTCATTCTCTCTCTCTCTCTCTCTCCTTCTCCCTCTCCCTCTCTCTCCCTCTTTCTCTCATTCTGTCTCATTAATGAAAAGAAAAATTTTGTTTGTTTTTCGAGGTAGGGTCTCACTCTGGTCCAGGCTGACCTGGAATTAACTATGTAGTCTCAGGGTGGTCTCAAACTCACGGTGATCCTCCTACCTCTGCCTCCCAAGTGCTGGGATTAAAGACATGCACCACCATGCCCAGCTTAAATTTTTTTTTTAAAAGCCAGGTGTGGCCATGCATACCTGCAATGCCAGTGCTGAGGACAGCTCAGTGGTCAGCCAGCCTGACCAGACAAAAACAAAACAAAAACAACATGGTGAGCTCCAGGTCCAAGGAAATAATGTGGAAGAGGGATAGAGGAGCACACCTGATATTTTCCTACAGCCTCGGCATGGACATGTTCGTACATATAAACTATACGTCTCTCTCTCTCTCTCTGTCACACACACACAGAGAGACACACATACCAACTATACTACATGAGAGAGGATGTTCCCCAAATCCTGGGGGAGGTAATACAACACCCCTAAAGTTACTCTCCAGCCCCTATTCTGCACCACATCACAGCACTGGGTGTTACACATTCGCTGCTTTCTTCTCTGTCCCCTCCCTGGTATGGTATGCAGGCCTCTGGGGGAATCCAGTGATTGCAACAGAGCCTAGCGCATCATAGGTATCAGCAAGTATTGCAGCACGAGGAAACCCTCTGAATGCTCAACAGAAAACTGGGAGCCTGGGGGAGAACTGAGACGTGCCCAAGGTCATGCATGTGCCTGGCTGACCAGCTGTCAACTCGGGATGTCTCTCCGCATTAGGCTCTGCGTGGCTGGCGTGCCCCTCCTCAGAAGTGTGGCTCATCTGTGGCCCCGAGCACTTCCCTTCCCTTTTAAGCTCTGAGTGGTTTAATTTGCGAGCGCCGCAGCCTTTCATGTCCCAAGCTGCGTCCTGCTCCCTCTGATCTCCGAAGATGCCCGATCCTCCCCGCTTGTCGCCCCGCCCTGCTTAGCCCGGATCTGGAGGAGAAGTAATTGTGACTGATTTTTCAAAAGCCGCCCAGAGTCTACGCCAGCACCCGGTGGTGTCGGGTCTCCTCTCCTTCAAAAAGTTGCTCAAATGAAATAAACTAATTGAATTTCTGCCTCTTCCCCCCCGCTCCCCCGCTCCCCCCCGCCCCCGCCGCCGCCACTCCTGGGTTTCCTGGGTTGTCCAAAGTGAGTCACCCGGCCTCCCTCTCTCTGAGTGCAGTGTGAGCGCTGGGAGAGGGATGGGAGGCCAGACTGGGACTTGGGCCAGTTCCTCCTCCGCTGTGTGGGATCTGGGATGAGCCTTCGTCCCTCTCCCATCTGTGAAAGAACTCTGCCACTCCAGAGGCCTGGGATGCCAAGCCAGCAGTCAGCTCTATCTGGCTTCCTGTGCGACCCTGGGGGGCATCTTTTCTTCTCTCTAGCTCTTGATGTTCCCATCTGTTCAAAGGGATGCCGATGCTGGTCCTGACCCTAGAGTCAGGTGAGAGTGAGGTGGTGGGTATGGGATGCCCCTCCCTTGAGCCCTGGCCCTGGCCACTCTTAGCACTGCAGTGGGCAGAGCTCTGTAAAGGTTTTGTCAGCTACCAGCTTCCAAAGTGGCCCTGGCTTTCTTCTTTGGCATTAGCTTTCTCCGCCTTTCTGGCATCTTTTGGGCAAAAGTGCAAAGATCAGGAAGGTGGGGAGACATCTCAATGGGTAAGGTGCTTGTCTTATAAGCATAAGGACTTGAGAGTGATCTTCAGTAGTCATGCAAAAATGCTGGGTGTGGGCTGGAGAGATGGTTTAGCAGTTAAGCGCTTGCCTGTGAAGCCTAAGGACCCGTGTTCAAGGCTCGATTCCCCAGGACCCACGTTAGCCAGATGCACAAGGGGGCGCATGCGTCTGGAGTTCGTTTGCAGTGGCTGGAAGCCCTGGCGCACCCATTCTCTCTCTTTCTCTCTCCCTCTTTCTCTGTGACTCTCAAATAAATAAATAATAAACAAAAAATTTTTTAAAAACCAAAAAAACAAAAATGCTGGGTGAGATGGGGTGCTCCTGTACTCCTAGCCTGGAGAGGTGGAAACAGGGACTCCCTAGGCCTTGCTGGCCAGCCAGTCTATTGGTCAAGGCAAGGCCCTATCACAAAAAGGCCCACTTGCAAAAGGATGGCATTTCTGTGGGTAACATCTGAAGCTGTCCTCTAGCCTCCACATGCACACACATGTGCACTTAAACATATATGAGCACATATGCACACATGCACATCACACACACACAGACAGAGAGAGAGAGAGAAGCATGAATGCCAGTCTGGGGCAAAGGTGGACAGAACCATGTCTTCTTGGGCCAGAGCCAGGGCAGATGGACGTGGGAAGTTAGAGACTCGGTCTGCCTCTGGCTTGCTGGCGACCTTGGACACATCACTGCATGTCTGAACTCGAGTTTCCCCATCTGCACAATTCATTTCTAAGCGCTTGGTGGCTCTGGAATTCCCTGGATCTGTGCCACTGATAACCTTCTGTCAATCCCTCTAGCCCAGAGCTTCCCCACCAAATTTATTTCAACTATTTAGATACCTCTGCCAAGTGAGCTTTTCCAACTTAGTATGCCTGAAACCAAACTCACGTTCTCCCTTCATCTCTCAGTTCTGCTCCTCCTGGCTCAGAATTTTTATACTTCCGTGTTTCATATTCCGTCTAGTTCAGCGCTCGGGTCGAAATCCCAACAGTCATCCTTGCATGGCCCCTTCTCACATCGGCATCCAGTCCGTTACCAGGCGCCTACAGCTCTGTCTTTCAAAACATACTCACTAGGGGCTGGAGAGATGGCTCCGCAGTTAAGGCATTTGCCTACAGAGTCTAACAACTGGGGTTTGATTCCCCAGTACCCACATAAAGCAAGATGTACAAGGGGGCACATGTATATGGAGTTTGTTTGCAGTGACTGGAGGCCTTGGCAGGCCCATTCTCTCTTTTTCTTTTTCTCTATCTTCCTTTCCCTCTGCTTGCAAATAAATGAAGAAAATAACATAAAATTTAAAGAATACATCCACTAGCTGGACTTATTTCCATGCCCCTCCCCTGCCCGACTGGCACCATCTTGGGTGGCATCACCACTATTCTCTGGGGAGGTGTGATAGCCTCCTTCAAGGCAACCAGCTCCTGCCCTTGACCTCCCCAGGCCTGTCTGTCCTTCATGGAACAGCACTGAGATCTTGTTAAAACTAAGCCAGATCCTCCCATTCCTCTGAATAGAGCTCCCCACCCCCCGCCCAGCTTGCTCAGCATAAGAGGCCAAGCCCCCGCCGCTGTGTAGATGGCTGCATGATCTAGTGCCCACGGAGCAAGCCAACCCCAGGGCCTGGGCACATTTTGCACCCTCTGCTCTTCCCCCACAAGGCTCATCTTCACTTTATTCTTTCACTGTCACTGGCTCAGAGAGACCTTATGGGGACAAGAATTTATTTATTACTGCCTTTCTTCCCTAGTCAGTCTAGTCAGAATACACTCTTTTTTTTTTTCCGAGGTAGGGTTTCACTCTAGCTCAGGCTCTCCTGGAATTCACTATGTAGTCTCAGGGTGGCCTCGAACTCATGGCAATCCTCTTACCTCTGCCTCCTGAGTGCTGGGATTAAAGGCGTGCGCCACCACGCCTGGCTTCAGAATATACTCTTTTTTTTTTTTTTTTTTTTGGTTTTTCGAGGTAGGGTCTCACTCTAGCCCAGGCTGACCTGGAATTCACTATGGAGTCTCAGGGTGGCCTTGAACTCACAGCGATCCTCCTACTTCTGCCTCCCGGGTCCTAGGATTAAAGGCGTGCGCCACCACGCCCGGCTCTAGAATACACTCTTTATGAGAATACAGAGTATACATGGTGCCTCGCCGCTGTGTCTCCAGGTGCTCAACAAAGGTCTGTTAATGTCGAATGAATATACTCTAAAGACACTCACTATGTCACAGGAACGCACGGGCCTTAAAATGCCCCTTGCCCGGCACTCATATGCCCATATGCATACAAGTGGGATGGATATGTACATCAGACACACGTGTACCCATGTGTGTGGAGCAGTCCACGCCCACATTCACAGTGCTGCTGTTTCCCCACTCTCCCACCATATCCCCCATTCTCTCTGGCCTGCCCTCCTCCTCCACTCCCAGCTGCCTGCTCACTGTCTATTAATACGCCAGGTCTAGTCCAACCTGGGGATACTAAGTCTGACTGTGCTCTTCCCCAAGTACCCACACTCTCCTGGCTTCTAATGCACCATTCAAAGCAAGGCCACACCCAGCCTGGGCCGCAGACAGTCAGCGGTGGTAAGTGATGGGGTGCTTCTCCTGCCTACCTGGCTCACAGGTAACTGTGGCCAGCATGGCTAACACGGTGAGGAAGGTGACATCTTGCATCGCTCTCCTCATAAGTCAGTGTTCACCTGAGTGTCAGGAGCCCTGGGCCAGGTGGAGCCTCAATGGTCACGTGGCTGTTGGGGGGGGTCACGTGGCTGTCTGGATGAGCATGTGGAAGCACCAGGCCTTCGTCTGGGGTGCTGCTCTGTGTGATGCATTCTGAGTAGGGCTGTGTGTGATGTCTCCAGGCAGCTATGAGTTTGGGAGTGTGCGTCTCTTATTCTACATGCACAGCTGGGTGTATACAGCGCCCTTGGGTGCTTGTGGTCACAACAACAGGATTGTATGTTGGAGACCTCAGGGTCTCTGGGTCCCCAGGTGGCAGGGCATTCCTGTGGAAATGAACAAAGCTGTCTGGATGGTGATCCTTGGCTATGTCCAGGAAAGGGGAGGGCCCAGAACAGGGGCGTCTGATGAGGGACATCTCCTGTGTCCACATTGGTGGCTAAGTTTGCCCAGTAGAGCTCTGCTTGAGGGTTGTCTCCTGGACGGGGGGCTTTGTCTAGATGTGTCGTCCTGTCTGTGTGGGGTCGGCTGGGTTTCAGCTGTGTCCCAGAATACTGTTACTGGTGCTAGGCCCGTTTGGTGGTACCCAGAGATGGGGTGACAGCTGTGTGGGGGTTGTGGCCTAGGGCTGTGCTGTCTGAGCGCAGCTGAACTTTCATGAAGGGCCAGTCTCTGTGTGTGATGATGTCACATGATACTGGCATATAGGACTGTGTGCTGTGTGCATGTGCCCAGCTCAGCTCTTGTGTGCAGCTGACTTTGGGTGCACAGTCGTCTCTGGGCATTCAGCTGTTTGTGTGTGTGATCATATCACCACCTCTGAATGTGTTACTGTGGTAGTTTAATTCAGCTGCCCCCCATAAACTTAGGTATTCTGAATGCTAGGTTCCCAGCTGATGGAGATTTGGGAATTAACGCCTCCTGCAGGCAGTGTATTGTTGGGGGCAAGCTTATGGGTGTTATAGCCAGTTTTCCCATGCCAGTGTCTGGCACTCTCCTGTTGCTATGGTCCACCTTATGTTGGCCAGGGGGTGATGTCCACCCTCTGCTCATACCATCGTTTTCCCCTGCCACCGTGGAGCTTCCCCTCGAGCCTGTAAGCCAAAATAAACCTCTTTTTCTCACAAGCTGCTCTTGGTTGGGTGATTTCTACCAGCAATGCGAACCTGACTGCAACAGTCACCAAACCTGCATGAAGACCCATGTACTTATAGGGGCTGTGTGCATGGATGTGGCAGAGGATGTGTGTGTGTGTGTGTGTGTGTGTGTTTGCCCAGCTATGCAGCTGGGACTGTGTCCAGCTCCACACCTGGCTCCTACGGCTGGCCACCTGGGCTCCCATCTTGTCCCCTGCACCCCATGGGTGGGCTATACCATCGCTCCATCCCCTCCCAGCAGGCTCTACTCAGACCTGCCAGCTCCCCTTGGGGAACCTCCTGTTAGCGTGCTTTTCCTGGCCATCGCCTGTCCCCAGCCCACCTGTGGGCGACAGCTCAGCCACGCTGCCAATGTAGGGGCCGTGCAGGAAGCGCGGCTCACTGTCGTTGATGTCCTGCACCTTGATGATGAATTCCGACTCCGGCTCCAGCAGGCGATTGGTGGCGCGGTCCCGGGCCTGGGCCCGCAGCGTGTAGAAGGTTTTCTGCTCGCGGTCTAGGCGCTCCATGGCATGGATGTCACCTGTCAGCTCATCGATCAGGAAGATGGTCCCAGCGCCCTCTCCTGAGATGGTGTACTTGATGGTCCCATCGCCCTCGTCGGAGTCCGAGTGGATCTGGGGAGGTGAGAGAAAGGCTGAGTGGTGGGGGCTGAAGGAGGCGGCTCCTCTCTGCCACCCCTTCTCGAGTCCCGTGGGGGTCTGTTCCTGAGCATGACTCTCCGTCAACACAGTGACTCTGAAACCACGCTGTTCGCGTCCACACTACAGCCTGGGCTGGGTCTGGAGTGTTTCGCATGTGACCCCACGATTCACTTGCCTCTAGGCCCCCAGAGCTATCAGCTTCAAAGATACTTCTAGACACTCCCTCCCCTGCTCCCGTGGGGCCCCCTTTTTTCCTGTATGAAGAAGCCCAGAGCTGAGCCTGATGCGGTTGGTGGCTCACATCTGTGTCCCTCTTTGGGCCTGTGGACTCCAGACCCCTTGGCAGCAGAACAAGTGGCAGAGAACTCATCACGAGCAGAGAGGCTGAGGCAGGAGGATCATCATGTGTCTGATGGCAGCCTGGGCTTCAGAGTAAGTTTCAGAGCTGGGTGTGGTGGCGCATGTCTTTCATCCCAGAACTCGGGAGGCAGAGGTAGGAGGATCTCTGTGAGTTCGAGGCCAGCCTGAGACTACAGAGTTCCAGGTCAGCCTGGGCTCAAATGAGACCCTACCTCAAAAACAAACAAATAAACAACAACAACAATAACAAAAACAGAGTAAACTTCAGGTCATCTTGGGCTAGAGTAAGACCTGGCCTTAAAAAAAAAAAACCAACACACACACACTCACACAGAAATCTGGAACCACACTTCCTTGCCCCTCTGCCTTGCTCCTGCTTTGGGCACCCACCCTTATTTCTATGCCTACTGACAAGCCACCCACCCTGCAAGGCTCAGCTTACATGGCACCTCTTTCAGGAAGCCTTTCCGGATTCCCCTCCATTCTCCTCCGGGATGGCCCAGTCCATCAAGCCACGGTGACAGTGTTGGGCCTTGCAGGGGAGTTGGAGTTGTGCTTCTCAGCATGTATGCAAATCACCCAGGGATCCTGTTAGTTCTGGGTGGGGCTTCCTGATGCGTAAGTCAAGTCCCCGAGACCTCACTCTTAGCTCTAGGTCCAGGGCCCCCTCCCCCTGGGCTTGGCACCCCAGGAGGTAACAACTGTATCGTAAGCATAGCTCTACGTATGGGGAGGAGGGCCCAGGACTCTGTCTCAGCTGGAGACCTGAAGTGAAGGGAGAGAGGAGGAAGGAGGCAGGATTCCAGGTGGATCTGCTGCGTACCAGCATTGGGGTGTGTGGGGGTGGGGGGGAGACAAGTGAGCGCCTTTATTTAGATTAGGACTCTGGAAAACAAACCCTGTTTGAGCAAGTCTTACAGACTTTTTGTTTTTCATCTTCCTATTAAGGATCACACGTGACGTTACTGACTTGGGGTCAGAGTATTGAGGGGCTGCCCGGCTCCCCTCCCTGCCCTCCCTCTTTCTATCCCAGAGCTTCCACCAAGGAAGAGGCCATGCACCCCAGCCAACTTGCCTGCAGCACTGGCCCCCAGGGTGCCTTTGCAAGTCATCTCTACTCTCTGGGTCTGTCGCTTTATCTGTAACATGGCCATCATAATAGCCCATCCTTCCAGAGGAGCTGGGTTGACAATCCCCTAAGGCCCTTAGCTGCCTGGCATTGCTGACATTAAAATACCCAACAGCCACAGAGCAGGGAAGCAGGGTGCTGCCCGCAGTGGTCAAACAGGACCCCAGTGGCTGCTAGATCACCCAAAGGCCCAGGAGGCAGGGAGCTGGGAGAGGAGAGAGAATATGACACAAGATATTTCACTATTTTAACAACCCGTGCAATGAAACCTGTTGGCACTGGCTGAAAACCAGCCTTGCCTAAGAATAAATATCCACCTAATGTTAGCTATCACTATTATACTATTACTAAGGGTTCACTATATATAACTGGGATTTCCTCCCGTCGACTCCAGGCTGTTCCCACTGCACCAGATCTCTTCGAGGAGGAGACAGCAAGAGTCTGTTTTCTTGTAAACAGACACATATAAGACTTCGCCCTCCGACGCCAAGTCTCAAAGCATTCCTGAGCACAGGAAGCCCACTCTGATGAAGTTGGCGGCTGTGTCCCCCTCTGAGCATTGGTGGAGACGGAGTGGGGACGAGAGCTCTAAGGCTTTTTGGGCCCGTGGACCCCTCCATTGCAAAACGAGTGGCAGAGAACTCATCACGAACAGGGAGGACAGCCCACGCTTGCCACGCGAGAGGAGCTGGGGTGTAAATTCTGCGGGTGGAACTTTGCGTCTGAAAGGTGGATTATAGAAGTGCCATTTGGAAGATTGAACGGCCCATAAACATTTTCATATTTCATTAGCCGATTAATGGGCATCTCTCTCTTTTTGGCGACTCTGCTGATTCTCAGCAGAAATCACGGGAGTAAATGGAGGCGTGTGGTGGAACCTTTCCGGGTCCCTGTCCTGTTATAGATTGCCCCAATTAATGCCTGTCCTGGGCTCCGCCGAGAAGCCTTCTTCCTGTCCAGTTACTGTTAATAGATTTCTCATAAGTGGCTGGATTGTAAAAACCTCATAACTCAGTTTAATGCCCCCAATAAAATTATCTCAGGACGTCGGCCCTGAATCATCGGCAGTCGGGGATGAGGAGGGACTGGTCTCTCCCATTAGCTGCCGACGCTCTTCTCCTACCTTTCTCCAAGGAGATCCGTGGGAGCAGGGATCTGAGCCCTCTTGGGGTGCCCCCACTCATTTCCCAATCAGACCTGCCACCTGTGCATTCAATCAACACACTTCGGAGCAGTGTGGTACAACAGAGACCCTTAGAAGAGGGAAGTTGACAGCTATCTTCTTATTGGCGTTCCTCGCTGCCCGGTGAAAGGTGACCATCGCCATTCCTCACACGAGAAACTCACACACATAGACAGGAAGTCATTTGCTCGGACACACAGCTCAGCATGGAAGTCACGTTCCTGACTCACTCACTGATGTTGTGACCATGGGCACCTCAGCCTTGTTTTCCCACCCGAAGAGTCCAAGGGTGCTCTACCTAGTGCCGGTGAGGGTTAAATGATCAAATGTTGGCAATGGTCTCATCTCCTTGCCCACAAACGCCTCCTTCCCTCTGTCTCCTGAGTATCCAAGAAGTCCCCGCAGCCCTCCACATTGCCATTCAGACCTCGTGTGACGATCACTGGCTCTCTGTGAGGAGTGGGGAGGAGGGAGTGGAGCCCGGTGATGATGTCATTGGTGTTCTGTGAAGTGTGACACAGAGCTCATGCTGGAACCCAGCGGCTGCTCTTGGGGGTCTCTGGGGACTATGGGGTCAGACAGGGCCAACCAGCCCCGGGAGTGCAAAGCTCAGAGCTGTGAACCCCGGGCTTGGCTGGGTCTTGGCTTTGAGTGGACAGGGGCGTGCCTAGCTTGACTCTAAGAAGATGTCTGTGAAGCCTTTCCGCTGTGGTGTGGTGTGGAGGCTGGGGGACAGTGCTCTCATGTCCTGAGCACCAACTGTGTGTCAGACATGCTGCAGGCTCTCTGTAAAGATCAAACTGGACTCTGTGGAGTTTCTGGTAAGAGGCTGAGGTGGGTCCAAGGCTGTTGGACTCCAAAGTGCGGGCCAGTCCTGCTACAGCCTTGGGGAAGCTGGCAGGTCACCTCACGATGCTCCTAGTAGAAGACGGGCTGGAGAGCAGCTAGTCCTGCCTCCAGCCTTTGTCACGCACCTAGCAGGCCGTCACCGCTGGTCATCAGTGGCCTTCTCTCTCTGCGCCTCAGTTTTACTATTTGAGAAAAGGACCTCAAATCACAAATCAGAAAAGGACAATGGGTTTGAAGTCAGGAGTGGCTTGTGTGCCGGTCTCAACTGTGCCACTACACTGCTGTGACCTGCCAAACCACGCCCTGGCTAATAACTGGCCTTCTCTGAGCCTCAGTTTTCTCATCTGTAAATGGGACCATTATTTATGTCTCTATGGATTCTGAAGGTTCATAAGACAGTGTAAGAAAATGCCTGGTGCCGGGCGTGGTGGCGCACGCCTTTAATCCCAGCACTCGGGAGGCAGAGGTAGGAGGATCACCGTGAGTTCAAGGCCACCCTGAGACTCCATAGTGAATTCCAGGTCAGCCTGGGCTAGAGTGAGACCCTACCTTGAAAAACCAAAAAAAAAAAAAAAAAAAAGAAAATGCCTGGCATGTAATAAGTGCTTCATGTAGATACTCGGGGGGGGGGGGTTCCCCTAGTTTACTTTCTTCATCTATTTTCCCCCCTCCTGACCTCTGAACACAAGGGCCAGAAACTCAGATCTACCCAGCAATGACTCATGGACTTCTCCAATGTCTTCTGATCTTCAAACCTCTGTGAGTCTCCTCCTACACAGTAGGAGAGCACTCACCTGCTCTATTCCTGCTCCCCGCCCACGCCCTCCACACCCCGATCCCCTGTAGCAGCTAATCAGGGTTGTCACATGGGTGTCCCCTGCCTTGTGGACCTCAGGGACTGAGTTTGATTTGCTGGGTCTGAGTTCCCAGGATGTTCGCACACTAAAAGTCTGACAATGTCTGCAGAAAACAAACAAACAAACAAACAAACAAACAAACAACAACAACAACAAAAACAGCGGCCTCAGAGAGCTAAGTGTGTGTGTGTGTGTGTGTGTGTGTGTGTGTGTGTGCACTCCTGTCTCTAGTTCTCGGCTCAGGGCCCAGTACCAAGCATATAGAATGCTCGTCTAATGACATATACAACTATCACTAGAGTGCTCCAGCTGTCTTTTGGGGATTTTGTGAGGACCCAGTCATGGCTCAGTCCCAAGTACACATGAGCTAGACAAAGGAGCATAGTTATTGGATCCCTATGTTGCTTCAGGCACAGCACTACATTTAGATCCCACATGAGAGATTATGATCTATACAATGGGCAGACCCATTATATGGATGGGCAAACTGAGGCCCAGAGAGGCTGCAAATCCCACCTAGAGCTACACAGCTCCCAAAAGGCAGCTCTGAGACCAATGTAATACCCAGCCCTGTTCTGACTAATGGCATCCAGAGATGCCCGCCCCTTGAGAGGAGCCAACCCCCCCCACCCCAACCCCAGCCCTTCATCATACACAACAGAAAACATGAGAGTGATGGTTTTTCATCCCAGGGGGGCTGAAAAATGGGATTTAGGAGGCCATTAATTACTTCCTCCTAATTAAATCAAAATTAAATGCGAGCAGAGGTACGTTTTCCTTATTAAAGACAATTAAACGGACAGCGAGGCTACGCAAATAAAACGAGCCCAGGATTTAAACGGAAAGCAAATCAAATAAAAAGCCTCCCCCGCAATGTGAGGGGTCTGTTCGTGTGGCGCTCCTCGTAAACCAGGAGTTCATCAATTTTCTTTAAATATTAGCAACTTAATTAAATCCACACTCCTCCCCACTCTAATCCTGCCGTATATCTAAAATAGATCTCACCGCCCACAGGAGTTGGTCATAAGTGCTGACCCCATAATTCTATCGTTTTTTTTTTTAAAAAAAATTAAAAATCCTACAAAATCCACACCCAGCTGACAGGAGCCTGGGGGAAATTACAGTTCAGGAAGGGGATTAGTCAAAGTACCCAGATTTTACGGAAATGCTGGGAGGGTGTTTGGGGTGGGGTGTGTGTGAGAGGCCCGCTGGGCGGGGCAGCGGAGGGAGTTGTTGCTGGGGCCTCGGTGACAACCTGACACCTGCAGGTCCCCTGAGGTCCCTGGCAGTGAGTGATGGAAGGAGGAGGAGGCTGTTGAACAGGTTACTGTTTGGCGCCCGGGGTTCACTGCCTGGCGCTGTTGCTAAGCTACCTTTGGAATTCGACAAGGACGGATGGTTGGATGCTTGGAGCAGCTCCCTGGGGTGGGGGACCAGGAGGCAGTGAATTCACAGAAACCATGGAGAAGTCCTTCCTCCAGAGCAAGGAACGTGCGTGCGTGCGAGGGCTCAGTTGGGAAGGAGCAGGTAGAGGCAGCTTTTAAGAGCCCCAAGCACGCATTCTCAGGTGCCAACTTCCCTCCAAGGAGTGTGGGAAGTGAGGACGCATGGGTGCCCAGGAGGATTTGGGGACTGGGGACAGGGGTACCCAAAATGTGAGTGTATGGGTCTAGCTCCAGTTGGTAGTCTGGCCATACTTCAGGCTTCCTCCCTTGGTGAGAAAGTATACAGGGTCACTGTCTGTGAGGCTATGGAAACTTCTCGCTCCCTGCATGGTGTGCTCATGTGGAGCTGGCCTGCACAGCAAGGGCTCCAGGCAGAGGAGATCAAAGAGGGAGGTATCAAGCCAAGAGTGGCTTCATGAAGAGCAAGGATTGAGTGGATGCGTACAAGTTCTCCGTTCTCTATAGTCCCAGGCTAGCCAACAGCTACTCAGAGTTTGTGACAGCAGAAGCTGGAGAGGAAATGAGAGACCTGTACCACACAACACCTGGGACTCACCAGGTAGAGCTGGGAATTTTCTGTCTGTCTCTGCCTCCCCAGAGCTGAGGTTACAGGTAAGCACTACCCTCCTGCCTTTTTTTTTTTTTTTTTTTACACAGGCACTAGGATTGAACTCACACCCCTGTGCTTGTGAAGCAAGCACTTTACCGACTGAGCCATCTCCTCGGCCCCAGTCTGACCTTCTTATAATGAAAGGGGTGATTAGGAACCCCCATCTGCCAACAGACTGGTTCAAGGTGACTTTGTGGGGCTCACGCTTGAAACTGAGACCATAAAGACTGACCAGATGCTGCAGATACAAGCTGCATCTCGAGTTTCTCTTTTCAGGACCTAGGTGGCTTTTGCAGAGCTCCGGATGCTGGGCCGCTGACCTATGAGCCAACCACCTCCTCCTCCAGCCTTAGAAAGATGTTTTAGAGCCCTTTTGGAGACCCTGGGCAGGCCAAGCCTTTGTCCAGGCATGGAGGTCTCTCAGGTCAGGACTCAGCCCGAGGCTGGCCTCTTCTCCCTGTGACATCAGAAACTACAGCCCTCATGGGTGCAAACGCTGGCTCAGCCTGCTGCCTACTCCAGCTCTTTGCCCTCTCTGCCCTCAGTTTCCCCACCTACAAAAGAGAACGTTGATTTCCACCTTGCACTTGGAGGATTAAGCACTTTAGATGAGAATAATAATAATAATAAAAAGATAAGTCATAGGCTGGACAGTTTATGGGCAGTTTGCTATCTTAATCCACAAGCTCCTCAGGAGTGGGCTGTCAGAGCCCCGTGTCCTCAGATAAAGACACGAGTCTTGGGCTGGAGAGATGGCTTAGCGGTTAAGCACTTGCCTGTGAAGCCTAAGGACCCCGGTTCAAGGCTCGATTCCCCAGGACCCACGTTAGCCAGATGCACAAGGGGGCGCACGCATCTGGAGTTTGTTTGCAGTGGCTGGAAGCCCTGGCGCGCCCATTCTCTCTCTCTCTCTATCTGCCTCTCTCTCTCTCTCTCTGTCACTCTCAAATAAATAAATAAAAATGAACAAAAAAAAAATTTAAAAAAAAAAAAAAAAGACACGAGTCTTAGGAAGGTGAAGGCGTGTATTCAAGATCATGCGGACAACAGGCCGGCAAGACAGGCCGTTAGAACTTGCATTTCTTAGCTTCTTGTCCATGAACACCTCCCCTCCTCCATCCTTCCTGCTTGCCTGGCCTACAGTCAGCTGGCCCTCCTCTGCCATGAGGACGCTGCATGATCTAGAACAAGGCCTCAGCCTGTGTGAGCTCATCCGTCAAATCTGGCTTTGTTCTGTCGTGGTGACTGACTTCAACCCCACGTACAGAGGGACAGGAGCAGAGGAGTAGTGACTCCTGAGAGTCTAGACCACAGGAGAGCTGCGGTTCCTACCAGCAAACTTTGGGTTTATATACCAGCTTTCCTCCGGTCCCTGTCAGAGGCTGAGCTCCGTCCTCAGTGCCACTTACCTCCCAATCGTCAGGCCCATGTAGCAGATCATGCTGTTGGCCTAAACAAAAGCTAGAGTATTGTCCCTGGGTGCCACCTACTTTCAATCACCTTCTATTTCATTTCCACTCCGACATCAGTGAATAAGCCAGGCTCCTTCAAGCCTCTAGGTCTTTGCACAGGCTCTAACTTCCTCCCCACCAACCTGAGCGAACGTCTACTCATGGGCTAAGACCCAGGTCAGGTGCTCCCTCCAACACGCCCATGAAGCCAGCCAACTATTATACTATTTAAGGGCTGGAGAGATGGCTTAGTGGTCAAGGTGCTTGCTTGCAAAGCCAAAGGACCCAGGTTTGATTCTCCAGGACCCGTGTAAACCAGATGCACAAGGTGGCACATGCATCTGGAGTTCGTCTGCAGTAGCCAGAGGCCCTGGTGCACCCATTCTCTCTTTTTTCCTTGTTCTCTCTGCCTCTTTCAAATAAATAAATAAAAGTACTTTAAAAAATACTACTTGGGGCTGGAGAGATGGCTTAGCGGTTAAGGCATTTGCCTGCAAAGGCAAAGGATCCTAGTTTGATTCTCCAGGACCCACGTAAGCCAGATGCACAAGGGAGCACATGAATCTGGAGTTGTCTGGAGGCCCTGGCATGCCCATTCTCTCTCTCCCTCTCTCTGCCTTTCTCTCTCTCTCAAATAAATAAATAAATAATAAAGTTCTTTTAAAAAATACTACTTAATGAGTACCTACTTGGTTCCAGATACTGGTTTCTGAGGGTGTCTGTGATACTCTGGAGACCCCCAAGTCTCCAGAGGTTGGGTCATAATTTCATCCCCCTCGCCCCCTTGCATCTTAACCCCTGGCCTCCATGAGGGGCAAGGAACAAATGGACGAATGCGAGTCCTCAGTCCTTTATAATCCTGGGCCTAGATCTTTAGCCAGGTTGACCAGCATTTAATCAGAATTGGAGAAGGCAGCATTCATTCATTCATTCATTCACTCATTGGACAGCGTGGGAGCTTCGCTGGCACTAGGCACTGGGGATTTAATGGTGAGCGAAAGAAACACGGTCTGAAGGAAGAGACACATGTTAATTGCATAACCAAACAAGCACGCATAATTAAAGCATATGAAGGAAAGATACAGGGATCTCAAGGGTATGTGGGGACGGAGGGTCCACTCAGCTGTCCTAAGCTGTTGTGGTCAGGCAGAGGTTTCTCTGAGAAGTGGGGTTTGAGCTGAGACCTCCAGTGAGTATAAGGAATGTGGTCGAAGGAACAGGTCAGAGCAGGGACAGTAGATACCCTGGGCACAGGGGTGACAGGAGGGTGCCCAGGACATGGGGCAACCTTTCTGGACATCAGACTAGACCAGCTGTGAGGCTGAAACAAGAGACAGAGTGGCAGGGAGGACCCTCCCCCGCCCGGCTTTGCAGAGAGCAGGCAAGCTCCTGGGTGTGACCCTACGTGCATGGCGAGCTATGGAAGCATTTTAGGCAGGAGGCCAGCATACAGGAGTGATGTGATCAGATTTGCAAACTTGCTGGCGTGTTCTACCTATGCGTATGTGGAGGGGGACTGGTTTCCCTCACCGGCTTTCTACCAGCAGCACGGGGGTGAGGAGGGCATGGGGGCAGAAGTGGGACCGGGGATCAGCTAGGAGAAAGTTCCGGAGACAGTAACTAGCGTCTATGTCTACCGTGGGTGTCCCCAGAGTCCCACTTTACCTTGCCCACGTACAGGGGCTCAGTGCCCGTGTACTCCTCCACCACGAAGAACTGATTCCACACCCAGCCTCTCTTCACCCGGCCTGTGCCCAGAACGCTGTCTTGCTGGGCTTGAGACAATGAGGGTGATGAAGGTGATGATGGTGCAGGTGTGCCCGCGGCCCACAGGTGGCCCAGCAGTGGTGTGGGTGGTGGCAGCAGTAGCAGCAGCAGCAGTGTGGGTGACAGGGCGGCTCCTGCCCGGAGCACCCCACCTTCCGGCCCGGGCCTCATGTTTGGCTGCGTGGGTCGGCCCCAGGAGCATGGACCGGGGGGAGGCAAGGGAGCTTGGTCCCACGATGACTCAGCGCCAGGTCACATGGTGGCCTCAACAAGGCTGCCGGGCAGCCCGGCTGGACGGGGAGGGGGCGCTGGCCGAACCGGGGCATGGACAGCCCGGTCCCCGCCCGCGCCCCCCTTGCTGAAGTCCCTGGCCCAGTCACCAGGCAGTGTCACCACAGCTCCTGAGTTCGTTGTATGCCATGGTCCCTGCAACCAAGATGATGTGGGTCGAGGACGAGTAGACCTTGAGGTCCTTGGAGGCCTAGGGCCTGTCCAGCTCCATTCCAAGCCTGCAGAATAGAAGAGAAAACATCTGAAGGCATTCTATCAGGCTGAATTTGTCTTTAGGCCAGTGAAAGCTAATTAAATACCTACTATGTGCCTGGCCTTTTGTAAGGTGGCACATATATGATACTGACTTCGGCAACTCTGTCTTCCTGGGGTCGCATAGGGTAGCAGGTGAGCCTCCTCCCCCTCCCACACCCGTTCCTACCCCTAACTTCAGATCTCAAGGTGTTCTCACCTTCCCACCTCTTTAAAAAGCATGGTTGTCCCAGCCCTGGCTCCAAGGTCTCTCTCCTGCTCCCACGCCCACAAAGCTGACTCAGAACTTGCCTGCCCTGCCCCTGGCTGACAATCTTTCTGGCCTGGGCTGCTCCGTCCCCTGGAATCCCCAAAGCTGTGGTCTCTAGAAGGACTTCCAGACCCACAAGTGCCAAGTGTGGCTCCCGGCTGCCGCATCTCATCTTCTACAGGATCCAGACAGGGGCTCAGAGAAAGCCCTCTGGGACGTGTCACCTCCACATCCCTTACTGGCAAGGGAGCCTTGGAGTCCCATGAGGCGTTTTTTTGGACAGCTCTGGCTGTCTCTGGATAGGTATTAGCCTCTCTTGGTACCTCTATTCCCCCAAAATTTGCCCTTTCCCTGCCTGCCCCCAACCAGCCCGGCCCAGCCTGTCCACATCCATCCATCCATCTCTCCTTCCCTCCTCCATCAGATCCCACTCTGAGCAAGAAAGGATCCGAGGGACTCACGCCTACTCGAGCCATAATGATGAATAATGGCTTGATGTGGGTGTTTACAGGACAGCCATGCTTTCGCAGAGGAATTTCAGGCACCGAGAAGCGCGCAGTGGAGGTAGGCGCTCACACCCCTTGCCCGCCCCCATGCCCCGATATGGCACTGCCCCACCAACGCCCTGCTGTGAACTGAAGTTCCCAGATCCAAACTGCTTCTAACGAGGTGGATTGGTTGCTGATTAGAACTTCAATGACTGTGTGTGTGTGTGTGGGGGGGAGTTGGAATGGCCCCCTTAAGTAGCCATTTATTGCCCACCTCTGTGTGGGACTCTTAATCCTTTGGAGTCTTGAAGTTGATCCCCTAGCACCCATTAACCCAAAGGCTAGGAATGTCATCAGACAGCATCTGAGGCCCACACGCTCCGTTATAACCCCCTACCTGATGTTTCCGCCAGCGCATTTGAAAAGTGCCTTGGTTTATGAATGTTTTTTGTTGTTGTTACTGTAAAAACTTCATGAAACTGGAATATGGAGTAGCTTAAGTCTCTGTGGTAGTTTGAATGCAAAGGGTCCCCCATAGCCTCATGTGTCTGTGATTCAACCTCATTCTCAGACCCCAGCTGCTGCAGCCTGTGGGAGGCGGAGCCTTGCTGGAGGAGGCGTGTCCCTGGGGGCGGAGCTTGGGGTTTATTAGCCCCGCTCCAAACCCACTACCTAGACTACCTCCACCCAGATTTGTGACACGGTGTGAACCGACTTCCTGCTCATGCCACCGTGATGAAAAACTTCCCCTCTAAACCGTAAGCTCGAAATAAACCCTTTTCTCCCATCAGCTGCTTCCAGTTGGGTGTTTTGCCCCAGTGGTGAGAAGGTGACTGTAACAATGTTTCAGGGCCATGGACACTCATATTTGGCTCCAGAACATATCTCTTCTTTGAAGTGAGAGCTATTTTTTTCTTTAAAATTTTTTGTTTATTATTTATTTATTTGAGAGCGATAGAGAGAAAGAGGAAGAGAGAGAGAGAGAATGGGCACGCCAGGGCCTCTAGCCACTGCAAATGAACTCCAGATGCATGCACCCCCTTGTGCATCTGGCTTACATGGGTCCTGGGGAATCGAGCCTCAAACCGGGGTCCTTAGGCTTCATAGGCAAGTGCTTAACCGCTAAGCCATCTCTCCAGCCCAATTTTTTTCTTTTCTGTTTTCTTTTTTTTTTTTTTTTTTTTGGTGTTTCAAGGTAGCGTCTCACTCTAGCCCAGGCTGACCTGGAATTCTCTATGTAATCTCAGCGTGGCCTTGAACTCACGGCGATCCACCTACCTCTGCCTCCCAACTGCTGGGTGGGATTAAAGGCGTGCGCCATGATGCCCGGCTAATTTTTTTCTGCTCTTCTCCCATAGTACTGAACTGTGAGCTTTATCTACCTTGGTTCCTAGCACCTAGGCTAAACCTGGCTCAGAGGTAAGGCCCGTGAATGTGTCAATGGCAGCGTGGGGGTGTGCAGCTGGGCAGAAGCTAGGTGTGGGGCTGACCTGGCTAGAGTTAGACCTTTGGACAAAGAAGTTCTCTGAATATCTGGGATGGAAATGTGGGACACCTCCTTTGACAAGCACCACAGTGGTGGTCTCATGCCATCTTGTCCCATGAGTTCTGTGTACCTAGGTGGCAGATGCCAACTCTCCAGGGTTTTTTTTTTGTTTTTCGCAGCACCAGTTTTTACGTGTGTGCCAGGGACTCCATGGTAGGTCAAATCATTGAAGGTGATGGCCATGGGCCAATAGCAACAGTACTCAGAGGAAACAGAGAGGGCAGCCCCGGACATGGTGTCCCCTCATCCCTCTAGGCCCTAGCCTGACCTAACCGGGGTCAGAAGAAACGTGATCTGCTTGTGAGCGCACAGCATCCTCCGTGGCCCCCCTTGCCACTCGCTCTGTGGGCCTGGGTGTGACTCCCTGCCGGGCAGCTGCCTCTAGGGACTGTTCTGATTCCCTACACGATGGCCTGGCTGGCTGGTCATAATGAGGCTGGAGTTACGGGTGAGGAGGAGGCGCACTCCCAAGCCTTCATTTCCTGGAGCTTATGACTTCCCTTCATGCGGCCGGGGAACTGTTCCCCTGGCTCGGCCAGGCGGCTCCAGGGCTGCACAGTGACGCCAGGGAAGCGCCGAGGAGGGGGTGGATAGAGAGGCTGAGCCCACTGGGGGAGTGAGGGTAGCCGCTGATGTGCTCGGGCACCCACCTGTTGGCTGCCACTGCTCTTTCCCGCCTCTTCCCTCCCCCTTCCCCTTATTCCTTTGTTTATAACACCTTTGGCAAGCTGAGTGCATGGGGATTCAATCACTCATCCCTTCATCAAATGATCCTGTCTACTGCCCAAGACGGGAAACGGAAACGCACTGCATTCATTCACTCATGCATTCACTCGCTCATTCAGCAGATTTTGAAAATTCTTTTTTTCTGTGTGCAGCAGCAAGATGGGACCAGTTACCAGGAGAAAGATGTGTGTTTTCTGTTTTGTTTTTTTTTTTTTCCTCTCCAGAAATATTTATTTAGCACTTCCGGGATGCCAGCCCCAGAGCCGGTCAGGGCACATAGCAATAAACTGAGTCCAGGCCCTCAGGGAACTGACCTTTGGGAGTATGGGGGGAGGGCAGGGGGTAAAGGAATGACTGTAACACGATTCCAGGGGGAGATATGGACGGAGAAGAATAAGGCAGGAGAGAGAGGGGGTGAAGAGAGTGACAGACTGAATGGAGGGAGATGAGGCTCTGGGTAGGGGGTCTCTCAGAGGACGTGGAATGGGCCGAGGTGCACCCAGATTTAAACCCCAAGAGGTATCTGGATATGCGGAATTTGGGGTGCCAGGAAGCCACTGAGGCCAAAGACCTGGGTTCAAGCCCCAGTTCAGAGTAAGTGAAGACGGAGAGCGCCGTCTGAAGTATACCGCACACTCGGGGCTGGTGCAGAACCTTGAACTGGGGACTTGGATCTCTCCTGTCGCAGGGCACCTCTGGGGATGGGAAAAAGTGCTGCTCTGGGTGGAGAGGGCATGCAGCCCCTGCTGGTTACACTTGGCACCCCCTTGTGCCCTCTCATCCTGAGTACCTTGTTTCCTATTATCCTGTTGCCTCCCCCACCTGGGTCTTGGTACCTTAGCTACCAGGGCCTCCCTCTGGTTGTTGGTCCAGGCTTCCTGGCTGCCGGCCAGCTCTTTGCCACTCTGCACAGCCTGCCAGGGACGCCCCAGACTGCTTGCCCTTCTCCTTCCTCCCTCCTCTCCCAGGGGGTGCCCACCACAGAACCTGCCCTGGCATCCAGTCTGTCCAGGGCGGGTAGCAGTGGAGTCCTGGGATTGTGTCCGGCGATCCTGGGACTCTTGTGTGAGCCTTGGGGGCGTGTGCAGCCGTCCTCTGAGCTTCAGGCCTCACTCAACCTACAGCACAGAGATGTCTAGTCCCAAATGAGATTATGAACTGAGGCCTGGCCAGGCTCAATTAATGTTGGCGTTTTCCCTTCCCGCCCTTCAGCCTCGCCTCGACGGTGCAGCCGTGTGCTCGGGCTCCCGTGCGGGCGGCAGACAGGTGCGTCAGCTTGCCCGGGCAGATCCAGCCTTTCTTTCCATCAACAGCGACGAGCTCCCGCCACACATTGTGTTAGGCACAGCCAAGATACACGAGTCCTGGCCTTGCAAGGAGGGGACACAGTGAGCAGGTGACATGTCCGCTGTGGTTTAGATTTGCCTTGACCTTTCTGAAATTCATGTTAAAATCAACTGCCCTGGGAGGCGCTGAAAAGTGGAGCCTTAAAACAGCTATTGGGGGTCATCACGAAGAACTACGCAGTTCTCTGAGGGTTGGATGCAGGTCATCCTGGGCTAGAGTGAGACCCTGTCTCAAAAACAAAACAGGTTGGGAGTGGGGGGCGCACACCTTTAATCCCAGCACTTGAGAGGCAGAGGTAGAAGGGTCACTGTGAGTTCGAGGCCAGCCTGGGCTAGAGCGAGACCCTACCTCGAAAATACCAAAAAGTGGGGTGGGAGGCTGGAGAGATAGCTTAGTAGTTAAGGTGCTTTCCTGGGAAGCCCACGTAAGCCAGATGCACAGGGTGGCTTATGTGTCTGGAGTTTGTTTGCAGTGGCTGAAGGGCCTGGCGCGCCCACACACTCTCTCTCTCTGTCTGACTCTCTCTGTCTCTTCCTAATAAATGATTGTTTTTAAAGAGCAGAGATGTCATATTTTTGTCACTCACGCTCACAATGCTGCATCATTGTTCTTAAAAAAAAAAAAAAAGAACAGTGTTGTGAAGGGGTCAAGCTTGACCACAGTGGGGTCAAGAGATACTGGAAAACGGGGGCCGGAGGGATAGCTTAGCGCTTAAAAGGCGTTTGCCTGCAAAGCCAAAGGATCCCAGGTTTGATTCTCCAGGACCCACGTAAGCCAGATGCACAAGGGGACGCATGCAGCTGGAGTTCATCTGCAGTGGCTGGATGCCGTGGCGTGCCCATTCTCTCTCTCTCTCTTAAGTAAGTAAGTAAATAAAAAGAGATACCGGAAAGAGAAAAGGTGGCAATGGGGAGGCCGGTGTGGCATTTGTGAATTCACATTACCTGCTTCCCCATGAGCTCAGGAGGGATCATGCTAAACACAGGCTCAGTACTTGAACCAGGGTCCATGGAGCACCACTTGTGCCCCTGCCAGCCCTATACACGGCTGAGCTCGGGGTGCCAATGAGGCTCTGCCACTTCACTGGGGACACACAGTGGGCAGGGGCGATGGGCAAGAAGTTAACCACGTGATGTGGCAGAGATCCACCGCAGTGGTTGCCCCGCTGGGCCAGGGATGGGCCTTTGGGTGCTACAGCATGGGCAAGTCAAGGGACCCGCAGCAGGGACAGGATGGCCGGGGCTGGGGGCAAGATTGTTTTCCAACAGCCGTGAAGCATTTCAGCCTACTGTGTGGAGAGCTGGTGACCAGCTAGAAGTAGCCAGAGGTGAGCCCTGGGCTAAGAAACATCTACCCTCCTTCCCCCCCTTTCTCCCTCCCTCCCTCCATCCATCCACCCCACTCTGGATCACTCCCTACCAAGCCAGACAAGGCGTTCCCAGTTCTGGAATGCTGACGACTTATCGACACATGCCCTTCCTCCAGGACCCCCTCACCAGCTTTTACCACATGCTGGGACAGTGTGCAGTTCCCATGTCTGTCCAATATCACACACTGAACCCTCACTGAGCCAAGCCCCACAGATAGACACACACGCCCCAGGATGAGTAGGAGAGATTTTTTTTTTCCTCTTTTTAAAACAACAACAAAAGCAACTTAACAAAGCACATGAAAGGGAAAGCACTGGAAGCTGGCATCTAACTGGGTAATCAGAACAGGCCCCTGGAAGGGGCCCTGGAGCAGATCCTCCTTGATTCAGGAGGAGGATATGGGCATGGGGGGGGGGGAGACGAGGAGGCAGGAAGTGACGGGAAGAAAGAGCACGAGCCGAGGAGCCCTCAGGACAGGAGCAGGGGACAGTGGACAGACACAGCAGTCTGGCCGGGTTTATGGTGTGTAAACAGAGTGAGGACTACCGAAGGCACAGATGACTGTGACGCGTCCTTTCTTGTTTCTGTGTCATTTCAATATCCACCGTTACTGGAGCCACGCTCAGCTTCTCCGTGAGCGGTGACTGGTCTAAGCCAGAGAGAGCCATTTTCTCTCTGCCCACCAGTAATTGGTTTAGCGAGTACCCTGTAACACAATTCTAGTCAATGGAATATAAAGGGCTGTCTTCTGGGAAGCTTCTTGGAAAATATTTCTACTCCTAAAAAGAAAAAAAGAAAAGAAAAGAAATGCTGCAGGGAGACCCTTTCTGTTTTCTGCACACGAGAGTAGGTAATGGCTGGAGCAACGGCAACCATTTTGGGATGACACAGGAAGCTTCTCCAAAGGGCCAAGAAGACCTATAGAGGGAAGGCGGAACCATCTATGTCCCTCACGGCATGGTTGAAGCCCTGAATAACTTGTCCAGTTCCAGCATCTGCTTCCACCACATTCTCTCCCTGGGAGTGTCTCAGATCCGTCTAGCTGAGTCTACCCCTGGGGCTTACTGTGCTCTGTGAGGACAGGCTCCGAACCATGCCTACTCCTCCCACAGCCAGGCACAGCACTGGAGACTGGCAGGAACTCAGGGGAGTCTTGCTCCAGACAGACTTCGGGGGCTGCGCAGGCAACGTGACCTTGCATGTCACCAAGGAGCTCCCGGCTCCGCTGCTCCGCTGTGACTGCCCCTATACTCCTGGCGACACCGCCACACTATTTCTGTCCTTCTGCCATCAGAGGTGGTGGCCAGCATGTCCTGTCTGGATGTCTTCGTGCCTGGCACCACCACTGTAGAAAGCTGGGGTGCCAGCTCTCCTTCGTCATCTGGCTGTCTCCCTGGGGACAGAGGAAAGGCCAGATCCATCCTGCCAAGAGTGAGGAGAGGGGCCAACACAGTGACTTCCTGGCAGGACAGAGCCCAGGAGGGCTTGTGTGGAATAGCCTGGGGCTGTTCACCTTGGTCCTCATCCCTAAAGCCCTGATTTCTGGGGCAGAATTGAACCTGTAGGGGACCTGAGACCACAAGGCCCAGCGTTGGAGCTGGGTCCTGGCTCTGTTGTTGGACAGTGTATGTGAGGCCCCGGGTCACTTGATCCATTTTGTGGGGGGGGGGACCTCAGTTTTTCTCATCTGAAAATGGGGATGGCAGCGCTGGCCTCTGAGGGCCAAGGTAAGGTCGGGAGACCATGCTCACAAGGAATAATTAATGTCAGTGACTAGTGCCACCACGGTTTCTGATCACTTGAACCCTGGACCCTTATTCCACATATCAAGTATGCTGGTTGGCAAAGGGGTTTGGAACAGTTACCCATGAGGTCACTGGTACACTCATGTCCTTGTAAATGCTGCTTAGGAGACCCGTGCGTCCTGTGACGAGGAGGATGGGGGACAGCAGAAGGTAGCTATGAGAACCTCACCAGGAGGATGGAGCCCTGGGGAGCGGAACCTGGAAGGTACAAGTTTATTCCTTTTCTCATTCATTCCCTTGTTCTTTCTGCCTGGCACTGTGTGAGCTCGCCCACGTACTCTCTCCATGCCCGCCTGGCTCCCAGGGCTGCCAGTGGGCACTGTGCCTTGCAGGCTGGCTCCTGTCTGTCCCATCTGAGTCCCAAGGGCATGGTGCCCACTGGATCCTGGGACTGGAGCGCTCTGTGTCCAGCTGCAGCCTGCTCCCTGAGGGGACATTACTTCCACTCACTTAATGCTCTCCCCTGGGGAAAAAGGGTCTTGGCACTATACAACTGCAGCGAGGCATGGTGGGGTACTGGGCAGGCTGCCCTATCCCTGCTTCCCTAACAGGATCTCGGGAGGAAGCCATGGTAGAGCCATAAACAGGCAGTCCTCAATATACCCATGACACCTAGACCACGTGCATACCTGAGCATACATGTCCCATGGCTGGTGAAGTGAGCAGTCCGCGCATACGGTACGTGGCTGGGTGGGGCCTGCCCTGCATGGGCCAAGCCCATGGGATATTACGGGGTCTGGTGGGGGTTACATCTCTAGTGTTGGTGCGGGTGTGGGATTAAGGTCTACCAGAGCTCCAGGGCTTGGGAGCTGGATGCTACCAAGGAGAAAAGATGGGCACAAAGACAGGAAAGATCACAGCTGGCTCGCACTCCCTTCCAACACACCCTCATCCACATGGAGGCTGCTCAGTGCCCCAGCCACCCCTGTCTATGTTGAACACAAGGCCAGGGCACTGACAGGGAGTTCAAAATCTCCCCACTGCTTTCTCTGTACTCAGACTTGACTTATATGTCTCCATTTAGGATCATGGAGGGAGGGTGGCATGCTCAGCAAATCCACACAGCCTTGGGAGGTGGGCACTGCCACATGTCCACACAGCCTTGGGAGGTGGGCACTGTCACATGCTCACACAGCCTTGGGAGGTGGGCACTGTCACATGCCCACAGAGCCTTGGGAGGTGGGCATAGCCACATGCCCACACAGCCTTGGGAGGTGGCCATTGTCACATGTCCACACGGCCTTAGGAAGCACTGTCACATGCCCACACAGGCTTGGGTAGTGGGCACTGTCATACGCCCACACAGCCTTGGGAAGTGGGCATTGTCATAAGCCCACACAGCCTTGGGAGGTGGGCATAGCCACATGCCCACACAGCCTTGGGAGGTGGGCATAGCCACATGCCCACACAGCCTTGGGAGGTGGGCATAGCCACATGCCCACACAGCGTTGGGAGGTGGCCATTGTTACATGTCCACACAGCCTTAGGAAGCACTGTCACATGCCCACACAGGCTTGGGTAGTGGGCATTGTCATATGCCCACACAGCCTTGGGAGGTGGGCACTGTCATATGCCCACACAACCTTGGGAGGTGGGCACTGTCATATGCCCACACAGCCTTGGGAGGTGGGCACTGTCATATGCACACACAGCCTTGGGAGGTGGGCACTGTCACATGCCCACACAGCCTTGGGAGGTGGGCATAGCCACATGCCCACACAGCCTTGGGAGGCAGACACAGCCTCAGCAGCTGGCAGGAAGCAGCAAGAGTAAGCTGAGCTCTGGCAAGGGGGAGCTGGACTATAACACCCCAAAGCCTGGCCCCAGCAAGACATCTCCTCCAGCAAGGCTCTACCTCCCAGACTGCCACCATCTGGGTACCAGGCCTTCAAAACGCATGAACATATGGGGGACATTCCACGTTCCAACCAGCACAGTGGCCAAACTAAGAAACTCATGAGAGAGACATGCTTAGGAATAGGCTGGTAAACACCAGAGGCCAAGGTCAAGGGCTGAAAGGTCAGGGCCAGGTCGCACTCTCCACTAATGGCTCTGAATAGGGAGGGGCTGCAGGGTTAAGAATTTGGGTCTGAGAGCCAGGGAGGGTGTGGAAGGGTCTTCAGCAGAGGGCGTGTGTTTTAAAGAAATTGCTGTGCCTGTCACTTAAAGAACAAGCTGGGAACTGGCAAGGCTGAAAGCAGGAACGGGGAGGTGGCAGTTTCTAGGGGAGACTGTGGTGGTACCTCGGACCAGGGAAGCCACTGTGGGATGAGACAAGGTGTCAGGTTTGAAATATTTCGAAAGCAAAATGGAACAGACTTTATGATGGATTGACCAGAGGGGACGAGGGAGGGAGAGCAGGTACACAGAGCGGCTTCCTGGGTTTTAGTTTTATTTTTCACTGATATTCGTAGATCACCTACTAAGAGCCAAGCACTGCCCTGCACTCTCCAGCAGCGCCTTCTTCATTCCTTACAGCAAACCCCTAAACAAAATTATCATCGGCCCCTGGCGATCCCATCTCGCTCCAGGAAGGAATCTATATACGAGGGACAGTGGTGCTATCCAACTAGCTAGGAGCGTAAGGTGGCAGTCCCATGTAAGACACTACACCCACCATCTGACCGAGTTCTCATAATCACACTTTTTCAAATTTCATTTGTAATTATTTTTTTTTGGGGGGGGGGAGGTTTCGAGGTAGGGTCTCACTCTAGCTCAGGCTGACCTGGAATTCACTATGTAGTCTCAGGGTGGCCTCGAACTCATGGTGATCCTCCTACCTCTGCCTCCTGAGTGCTGGGATTAAAGGTGTGCACCACCACGTCCAGCCTAAAATTTTTTAAAATTTATTTTATTTATTTGAGAAAGAGAGAGATGGGGGGAGAGAGGGAGAAGGAGAGAGAGAGACAGAGAGGGAGGGAGAATGGGCACGCCAGGGCCTCCAGCGGCTGCAAATGAACTCCAGATGCGTGCCCCACCTTGTGCATCTGGCTTATGTGGGTCCTGGGGAATTGAACCTGAGTCCTTTGGCTTTGCAGGCATGTGTCTCAACCACTATGCCAGCTCTCCAGCCTTCAAATTTCTTTTACACAAGAAAGGAAGGTCTGTGGCTCAGAAAGGTTGAGGGCCTTGCCCAAGATCACACAGCTAGCCAGCGAGTGGTAGGTCTGAAACTCCAATATGCTGCAGCCAGGGAGGGGGAATGAGGACACACAGGCAGGTATGCAACGGCTGCCTGGAAGGACAGGCCTGCGTTTGCTTCTGATTGTCAGCCATGTCCTTCTCTGACCACAGCCTGGCATGACTTGCATCCTTACTTAAGGCCTGACCTTCCGTGCCAGTGTGTAGCGCACACACACACACACACACACACACACATGTCCACTGTGGGGCTGGCCACTGCTCGCCGGCCAGGGCCAGCCCGTGTGGCCCTCTATCCCAGGTGCCTGGGCTGCACCTGCCTCCTGCCCCGCCCCCAGCCTGCCCATGTGCCATGCCTCAGGCAGAGCCTCGCTGTACATCATGTTGACAGTAGAAATTACATCCCGGGCTGCTGTTTTACACCGCACCCTGTCAGAACTCACCGCAGCCCAGTGATCAGGACAAATTGAATACCATCCTGGCCGTGTCAATATTTATTCCGTTTCACAAACGCGGATGGATGGGGGGCAGGGACCTGCCGAGGTGCCAGCCAAGCGGAGCCCCAGGAGGCCCGTCCCCCTCTCGTGGCAGGTTACTTCCTCCCCTCCTCCACCTCCTAGATTTTCCAGAATCAGTTAAAATTGAATTTCAGCCTTGATACGGAAAACCGCAAAAATCATTAATACACAATGTAACTAATAATTACAAAATGAAAAAATGGATCCACCCTTTGATCAAAATACTGTCAATCGGCCCCTTCTCAAAGCTCCATGCTCCATCCCCTTGTGACCTAGCTACTGGCTCCCACCGTCCTGGCTTTATATGACCCAGTCTCTTGTTTTGCCTTCCTGGGCCTCACTTCACTGGGCATTCTGCCACATCGTCGCTATTTTCTTGTCTCACTTGGCTTTGGGGCTTTGTGTGGATGGTCTTTTACTGTGTACACCCCCTTGTATCTTGATCTTGCCTCTTTGCTCCACACTCTGTGTGATTCATATTTACTCTGGTGGGGGTTCCTGTTCCCTGCTGCATAGTATTCCACCACGTGAACATATCACTGTTCCTCCATTCATTCCATCCATCTGCTCTCTTCTTCCCCTTTTACTTTTTCTTTCTTTCTTTCTTTCTTTTTTTTTTTTTTTTTTTTTTTTTTGATTTTTCAAAGTAGGGTCTCACTCTGGCTCAGGCTAACCTGGAATTCACTATGTATTCTCAGGGTGGCCTCGAACTCACGGCAACTCTCCTACCTCTGCCTCCCGAGTGCTGGGATTAAAGGCATGCGCCACCACGCCCGGCTTTCTTCTTCCCCTTTTTCTTGCTTTTCCTTCTGGCCTTCCTCTTCCTTCCTGCCCATCTTCTCCTCCATCTTACTTCCTTGTCTGTCTCTAAGTGTTCTGTCTGTATTCCATTGCCACACGCTCGGCCCCAGCTCTCCCATCCTACCAGGGTTCTGATGGTGCCTCTGGGGTGTTCTCTTCCCTCCCCAGCTCCTGGAGCGAGGGGACTGCACCCTGAGCAAGCTGGCAGGGCAAGCTGGGGATGTGGCACGGCAGGGTCTCCTGCCCCACCTACCTAACTTCTGCCATAGTGACCCTGGGGAGAAGCTTCCAGTCCTACGCTCACCCAGTGGTAAAACCTCCCCTCCTGGGGCTGGAAAGATGGCTCAGTGGTTTAAGGTGCTTGCCTGCAAAGTTCGCCAGCCAGAGTTCAATTGCCAAGCTACCCCAAGCGTGTAAGCTGAATGCAAAATGTGGCACAAGTGTCCGCTGTTGGTTTGCAGTGGCAAGAAGCCCAGGTGCGCATGCGCCTAAGTAAATAATTAAATAGCTAATTAATAAACGAACAATTAAAGAAAGAACTCTTCAAGGCTAGAGGCAAACAGAGGGCCCCTGCAGGCAACCTCACGGGTGCGCAGTGGTGCACTGACATCTAGGTCCTGCCATCAGCTCTGTCACCCAAGGTCCCAAACAGCACCTAGCTGAGCCTGACCTGGGGTGTTACCATGCTAAGGCAGGAGAGACCTACAGGCGTAGAGGGGGATGTCCTGGGGGTGATGGGAGGATGGCTCTGATCCCCAGGAGCTGGCGTGACCCGTTTCACTCGGCCTCGCTAGTCTGGGAGCCACACTGACGAGGCGTGTACTCAGGGCAGTTAATTTTTATTGCAGCACAGGACAAAGTTCTCCAGGCTGAAAGACAAGTCAGATGGGGCTCGAGCTTGGCTTTGTGCCCACCACGATGGGTGACCTTGGGCCGGCCCCCGGGCTTCTGTATAACAGAAGTCCTATCGTGGTTCCCAGGACTCATCAAAGGAGAAAGGTCGCATACAAGGGGCTTATTGGGAAAACAGCTTCCCTGTCTCCAGAGCATCTGATGGAGCCACCATGACGGTGACATCACAGGCATTGGGTATGACCTGGAGCTTTCACTGTGCCAGGGGTCTGGGCATCTGAAGAGCTGAATGTAATGTCCTGTATGCGCTGACCCCTGAGGTCAGTGTGCACTGACCTCCCAGCTCCCTGCGTAACCATGCCGCAGTCTAGCTGATTCTCACAGAGGCACTTTGGGTGAGGAAACTGGGGCACAGAGAGGTGAAGTCACTCGTCCAAGGTGAAAGCCAGCCAGAAAGTGGGGACGCCAGGACCTGAAGGAGGAAGTCTGGCTCCACGGCCTGTCCAGATCTGGAAAGGCTCCCTAGAAGCTTCTGGAACAGACCTACAAGCCCTGGGCAGGGGGTCAGGAAGCTGGAGCATCAAGCACCCACTGTGTGCCCAACCCTGAATCAAGGACACCTATTTCCTTAGGGATTTCCAACAGGATGTGGGGAGACCTTGCTCCTATAACTAGGACAAGTGCTTACTAATCTTATTTACTCTATCTATCTATCTATCTATCTATCTATCTATCTATCTATCTATCTATCTATCTATCTGCCTATCTATCTATGTATCTATCTATCCACCTATTTATCTATGTATCTATCTATGTATCTATGTATCTATCTTTCTAGATAGGTCTCAGGTGGTAGCCCAGGCTGGCCTCAAAGCCACTATGTAGCTGAGGATGACCTTGAACTCCTGATCTTCTACCTCTGCTTTCCAACAGCTGGGATTACAAGTGTGTGCCGCCATGCCAAGCAGGTGTAGCCAGGACTGGCCTCAAACCAGTGATCCTCTTGCCTCGTCTGTGTCAGCCTTTGCATAAGAGCATGTGCCATGACAACCAGCTTATTTTGTTATTTTATTTTACTAAAATATTTTAAATTATTTATAAGCAAAGAAAGAGAGATGGAGAGAGGGAATGGGCATCCCAGGGCATGGTGTCAGTGAAAAGAAATGCCAGATGCATGTGCCACTTTGTGCATCTGGCTTTATGTGGCTCCTGTGTTATCAAACCCAGATCCTTAGGCTTTTCAGGCAAGCACCTTAACTGTTGAGCCATCTCTCTAGCCTCTTTTTTTAAAAAAATTTTTGTTTATTCTTATTTATTTATTTGAGAGTGACAGAGAGAGAAAGAGGGAGAGAGAGAGACAGAGAGAGAGAGAGAGAGAGAGAGAGAACGGGTGTGCCAGTGCTTCTAGCCATTGCAAACGAACTCCAGATGCATTCACCCCCTTGTGCATCTGGCTAATGTGGGTCCTGGGGAATCGAACCTTGAACTGGGGTCCTTAGGCTTCACAGGCAAGTGCTTAACTACTAAGCCATCTCTCCAGCCCCTAGCGTCTTTTTTATTTTGTTTTTCTTTTAATCTTTTATTTATTTATTTGAGAAAGAGTGAGAGAGAGAGAAATTGGCCATGCCAGTGTCTCTAGCCACTGCAAACCAACTCCAGACACATGTGCCACCTTGTGTATCTGGCTTTATGTGGGCACTGGGGAATCAAACTTGGGTCCTTAGGCTTTGCAGGCAAGTACATTAGCTGCTGAGCCATCTCTTCAGTCCTTATTTTATTTTATTTGTTTTTTTGAGATAGGGTCTCACTCTAGCCCAGGCTGACCTGCAATTCATTATAAAGTCTCAGGGTGGCCTTGAACTCATGGCGATCCTCCTACCTCTGCCTCTCGAGTGCTGGGATTAAAGGTGTGCGCCACCACGCCCGGCCCTTGTTTTATTTTTTTTTTCTTTTTTTATTTTTTTTTTTCTTTTTTTATTTTTTTTTTTTTCCTTTGGGGACATACTTGGTTCTATTTTTTTTTTCTTTTTTTTTTCTCCATTTTTATTAATATTTTCCATGATAACAAAAAAAATCCCATGGTATTACCCTCCCCCCTTTCCCCTTTGAAATTCCATTCTCCATCATATCCCCTCCCCATCTCAATCTTTCTACTTACATATATACAATACCAACCTAATAAAAGCCCTCCTCCCTTTCTTTCTCTTCCCTTTCTATCTCCTTTTTTAACTTACTGGCCTCTGCTACTGAGTTTTTTCCTTCTCACACAGCCTTGTTTTATTTTTTGACCAGGGGTCTCATGTAGCCCAGGCTATGTAGCCAAAGATGATCTTGAACTGCTGATCCTCCCACTTCTACCTCCTGAGTGCTTGAAGTAATTACAGACCACTCTGCTTAGTTTACTGTTATTATCTTAGAAATCTGCACTCCTCCTGATTTTACATTCATCTCTCTAGTTGTTGCTGGGGGGGGTGGGGGTGGGGGGATAAAAGGCAGGCACTAGGAAGACAAGGGCTCTCACAACCAGGCTGCAAGGACCCAGCTCCCAAGCCAGTCCCCACACCAGCTGGCTCCTTCCATTCCCTCTCTGCCCAAGCCTGAACTGCATCCCTGACTCTCTGGGCCTCAGTCTCCCCATCTGTGAAGTGGAGGAACTGGACAAATGAATTGGCAGTGAGCAATCCCAACTCCTGCCCTAGTATCACATGACCTTGGATGTTTCTTTCCCCCGGGGCCTTAGTTTCCCCATTTGTTAGAGAAGTTTCTACTGTCTTCCTACACTGTACCCCCAAGCTGGTGCTGGAAAGCCAGGGGCGAGGCTGCCTAGAAAGAGGCCCTGGAGCTAAGCTTGGCTCGCAGTGGCTGAGGGATTGGCCCTACAGAGACATCCGGAGACCCAGTGCTCTGGGTGAGGCTGGACCCGGCTTCTGAAATCTTCGATCTGCCAGACACTGATGTGAGTTCTCCACCCCTGGGATGTAGCCTGGAGGGAGAGGCTCTGCCACCACCTACCATGGGCGTGCTGGGTGGCATGTGCCACTGTATCAGATGTGCTGCAAACTCAGGGCCTGACCTCAGCTCTGGGGGTGGCGGCAGGCCGGACGCAGCCTGAGCCCTGGCTTAGCCAGCCGGGCCCTGTTGGCACAGAGGAGCCGAGCGCCTGGTCTGCTGCCTGCTGTGAGCGCACTGCCGGATCAGCGCCCCAGATCTTCCGCTCAAAGCCAGGCTACTGCCACCGGCCTCGCGGCTCATCTCCCACAGCTCCCCGGAGGTCCCAGCGATTATGCCACTGAAAATTCTGCTTTCATCTTGTCAACCTCGCAGTAAATTACAGGCCCGGGGAGGCGTGGGCCTCCTCCTTAAACAAGATTCAATTCCACTTAGCTGTCCCCCCCCTTTCCTGCCCCCCACGCAGCTCCTCCCTCCCCCACCCTATTCAGGATTTATGGCCTCTCCTCGCATGCAGCTGGTAACCATGGCAGACTCCTCAGGGAGGCTGCGGGCTGGAGCCTCTGAGCCCGACTCCAGTGTGGCCACTGTCTGCCTGAGAGGAAGGGCCGAGAGAGCCTGGGCTTCCAGAGGCCAAGACTGTGATTATAGCAACCGTAGGCACGGTGAGCACTTCCACCTAGCACGTCCAGTGGCCCCCGTGATGGCACAGATGTCATCATTGTCCCCCTTACACCAGCTTCTCAGATACCCTCACTGCCCTCGCTGTATATCTGGGCACCCTGGAGTGTGAGGTCAACTGTCCAGGAAGAAGTTCTCTCGGGCTGGAGCCTTAGCACCAAGGCACGCCAGCTCCTGTCCCCAGAAGTTGCTTTGGGAGAGTCTTAGGCCTGAATCACCCATTGGATGTCTGACTTGCCTCTTGGATCTCAGACCCCGCTCACATTCCTCCAGTGACAGGAAGCTCATTCCTTCCTGGGACCCGTTATCTCTCGTGGTTAGACACAAGTGTCTAGTGATGGATCAAACTCGGCTGCCCCTCTAGAGAGAGCTATTTCAGCATTCAAGGCCCTCTGTCACCTGGCTACGAGCTGTCTTCTTCAACTCTTTTTTTTTTTAACTCTTATGCCATCTTGGGGTCTCATTCCTCCCAATGTCCAGCTCACCCGACCTTTTTAAAAAAGTTTTATTTTTATTTATTTATTTGAGAAAGAGAGAGAGAGAAATAGGCAGGCAGAGAGAGAAAAGAATGGGCGCACCAGGGCCTCCAGCCACTGAAAACAAACTCCAGATGTGTGCGCCCCCTTGTGCATCTGGCTTTGTGGGTCCTGGAAAATGTAACCTGGGTCCTTTGGCTTTGCAGGCAAGCACCTTAACCGCTAAGCCATCTCTTCAGCCCTCTCCTCACTTTTTTTTTTTTTTTTTTTTTTTTTTGAGGTAGGGTTTCACTCTAGCTCAGGCTGCCCTGGAATAAATACTGTGTAATCTCAGGGTGGCCTCAAACTCACGGCGATCCTCCTACCTCTGCCTCCCAAGTGCTGGGATTAAAGGCGTGCGCCACCACACCCGGCTTTCTCTCCTCACTTTTTAAAAATATTTATTTATTTAAGAGAGAGAGAGAGAGAGAAAGAGGCAGATAGAGAGAGAGAGAATGGGCGTGCCAGGGCTTCTAGCCACTGCAAATGAACTCCAGACTCATGTGTCACCTTGTGCAACTGGTTTACATGGGTCCTGAGGAATTGAACCTGGGTCCTTAGGCTTCGCAGGCAAGCATTTTAACCACTAAGCCATATCTCCAGCCCTCTCCCTACCTTTTACAACAACCTCACTTCCCTTCATCTTCATCCCAGAATGTCAGCACTGGAAGCCATTACTGTCCTCACCTCCCTGATGGAGAGGGCCAGGGCGAGTAGGTGACGGGCTCATGCCATCTGTCAATGAGTTGACAGTACTACAAATGGCCCGATATGCACTGCTCCCCAACAGCCTCTCTGGGCATTGTCCCTGTGTGAGCCACCGTATTCTCGCCCAGCAATGAGGTGGTGCCTCCACACTTAGCTGGATGTGAGGCACAGAGAGGTCAGGCAACTTGCCAAAGATCACATAGTCTGACATCTAAGCCATACTTCCACCCAGGAGCTGCCCACTCCATGCCAACCCCTCTCCACCCCATGTGGCTGAGCAGAAACCGATGTGCCAGAGAGAAGTAAGAATGGTAGCAGTGCTGGGGAACCTGGCCTGCCCTTGTTCTCCTGGGGCTGGGATCAGAGGTCCGGGCTGGGGTCAGAGGTCAGTCAGCGTTTTCCTCACCCAGACCCTGCACACTGGGGAATGTCACTTCTCCTTTATTACCTACATCCCCAGGGACTTGTGGGCATGTGACTTTCCACAGTACAGTAGAACTTTGGGGACAGGGGTCAAGGTCCAGTTCATATCCAACCCAGATGCTCAATCGAGCTGTCCTGCATCTAAGGAGTCCAGCAGGCTTCCAGGGGAGAATCAGGGTAAGCAGAAGGGAGCCATGGGGAGGGGAACTGCAAGTATGTCTCAGAGGAAGAAATGTCTGAGTTCCTCGGGAAGGGGCGCGAGGGAGAGGGCGGCCTGGTGAGCCCTGGTCTAGGCGCTGGGTCTCAACCTGGAGCTGGGAACCCTCACCCTGACCTGGTTGCAGCCGAGCGGATGGATCAAGAGCACAGTGAGGGATACATCTCTGGGGTCCCGTGAGCCCAAGTTGGATGTTTGGAGATGCAGGCTGCAATCCAGGTTGGCCCAGTCACAACCCCCCCACCACCACCACCCGACAGACTGCGTGCCAAGTCCCATCTGGGGCGACAGATACACAGCACCCTTGCCAGGCCTGAGGGACATTCGTCTCATTCCCCTCTCTTGACAAGAGATGGAGCTGGCAGATAAAGACTCTTCTTCCCTAATCTCCCAGCTCAGGCTGGAACAAGAAAGCAAGTCGAGTCTGGCACCAAGTTCAAGCCTTAATCCCCTCCTTCCTGCGTTTAAGCTATGGATGCTAGTCATGGATTGTCTGTTGCCATCTCCAAGGGATGCGCTGACGACTGGAGCTCACAGACAGGGGCTCTCCGCTGTGAGGGTTGCCTGAGGGGGGGTTGCTGAGACCCGAAATCTCTCCATCAGTTCAGAGAAGGCAGGAGCCCACAAGGGGGTCACACATAGGCTTGACTTCTATCTTTTCTGTCTCCAGCACCGTGATCTTGGGAAAGTCACTTTTCCTCTCTGAGCCTCAGTGCTGTGCTCCCTAAAATGGGGAAATGAATCCCCATAGTCTGATGCTTTTTAAAGCCTGAGTAGACAATGGATATAAAAGTAATTTTCTGGAAAGACTCAAATGCTGTAACCAAGTGAGATGTGATTATTATTTTCCATAAGTGAGACAGGGAGCTTGGAGTCAGGAAAACAAAAGATAAACCAGGTGGTTACTGTGTGTGGAGCCTCCCTCCTGCTCTGACCTCCCACAGAGCCACTATGAATATCCACCCATGGGTCCCTCCCACCACCATAGCCACCTGTTAAGATGAGGCACCCTCTGGGGCATGGTGGCGCACGCCTTTAATCCCAGCACTCAGGACGCAGAGGTAGGAGGATCGCTGTGAGTTTGAGGTCACCCTGAGATGACAAAGTGAATTCCAGGTCAGCCTGGGCTAGAGCGAGACCTTACCTTGAAAACAATAACAACAACAAAAACAAGATGAGATGTCTATGCTCATCCTCTACTCTTCCTTTTTGCCCTAGCAGAACTGGATCTCCTCTTGTCTGAGGAAGGTACCCTGCCCTGGGGTCCAGATTGCACCCACACCTTCCTGGATCAAGGCTTCCACTGAGGTCTTCCCGTCTTCCCTCTCCTGTGTTTAACATGTACGCCCTCTCCAAAACTCACATGGATTCTTGGCCCTAAATATGAAGTGTTAAGAAATGAGACCAGATGAAACATCTACGAGGTAGCTTGGGCTCTGCCCTCAGTCAGAATGAACTTAATCTAGGCTGGAGAGATGGTTTAGCAGTTAAGGTGTTTGCCTGCAAAGCCAAAGGATCCCGGTTCGATTCCCCAGGACCCACGTAAGCCATATGCCCAAGATGGCGCATGCGTCTGGAGTTCATTTGCAGTGGCTGGAGGCCCTGGGTGCCCATTCGCTCTGTCTGCCTCACTCTCTCAAATAAATAAATAAATAATTTTAAAACATGAGATTTTAAGAAGTGGCACCAGGTGAAACAGGAGGTAGTTTGGGTTCTGTCCTTAGAAATGACTTAATCCAAGCTGGGCGTGGTGGGGTACACCTTTAATCCCAGCACTCAGTAGGCAGAGGTAGGAGGATTGCTGTGAGTTAGAGGACACCCTGAGACTACATAGTGAATTCCAGGTCAGCCTGGGCTAGAGTGCGACCCTACCATGAAAAACCAAAAAAAAAAAAAAAAGAGGAAATTAATCCATTTGTGTTTAACAGCTCAGTGGATAGGATGGGTTACCTCCATTGTTAACCTGACTAGATTTGGAACTACCAAAGAGACACACCTCCGGGGATGTGTGGGATGGTGTTTCCAGATATATTTAACTGAAGAGAGAAGACCCACCCTGAATGTGAGTGGTGCCATTGCATGAGGTGGCATCCCAGGCTGACTATAAGAAGGAGCAAGTTGGCTGAGCACCGGCGTTCAGGACTTTCTGCCTCCTGATCTGTGGAGATATGAGCAACGGCACGCTCCCGCCACCACAAAGCACCTGCTACCATGCTTTCCCCCCTCCTCCATTGTGGTGGACTGCAGCCCCTCAGACCAAGAGCCAAAAGAAACCTCTCCTTTGTGGAGTTGCTTCTTCTCATGTATTTGGTCACAGCCACGAGAAAAAATATGCTGATCACTGAGCTAACCAGGACGATGGGGATCCCAGACTGAGTCTGCCTTCCTTTGTCTAGATCTCGCACGGGCCCCTTTTCCCTCCATGATGGCCTGTGCCACCCTGGAATCTGCCAGCAAAAAAAAAAGCCATCACGGGATGTTGTCCCTGACCTCGGGATAGACCACGAGCCCAAGAAACCTTTTTCCTCTAGCTCCCTGCAAGCCTCCTGCTTCGTGTCTGCCTTTCTGTAATGGCTTCTGAACGTTAACACTGGAGCAGGCTCTAGTGGATTCTATCGTGTGTGTGTGTGTGTGTGTGTGTACGCATGCACATGTGTTATGCGTGTGCACCTACATGTGTATATATGCATGTGGAGGACAAAAGACAACCTTGGGTAACATTCCTTGGATGTCATCCACCTTTTTTTTTTTGAGATAGGATCTCACTTGGCCTAGAACTCACCAATTAGGCTAGACGGCCTGGCAGAGGAGCCCGGGGATCCGCCTGTCTCCGTTTCCCCAGCTCTGGGATTATTAAGCGTGCCACCATGCCTAGCTTTCTTTTCGCATATGGGCTCCCGGAATCAAACTCAGGCCCTCATCTTGCAAGGCAAGCATTTTAGCAACTGAGCCATCTCCCCAGCCTCTACCCAGTAGGTGCCAAAGAAGAAAAAGACTGGCACATGCCTCCCTTTATCTCCCAATCCTTCCCTGAGCAAGTGACCTTCTCAGCAGGCTGCTGAGCCCCACCCCCCTGCCTCACACGCCTGTCTTCTCTCCATCCACTGGCTTCTGTCCCCATATGCAGCAAGGTGGCTTGTTGAGGGCCCATGCAGGGGAACACCTGGTCCCCAGCAAAAGGGGTGCTATCTGAGAAGGTTGTGGAACTTTTAGAAGGTGGAGCCTTGCTGGAGTCTGGGTCACTGGGGAGGGGGGCTTAACGTTTGTTGGTACAGCCCCCCTAGTTGGTAGCTGTCTTGTCTGCTTCCTGACTGGTGAGATGTGGCCAGCCCTGCTCCCGTTTCTGTCACCATGACTTCCCTGCTATGAAACTCCCCCTTGAAACTATAAGCCAAATTAAAGCCTTATCCTCCCCTAAATTGCTTTGGGCCTGATATTCGTTCACAGTAAACAGAAAGTAAGGGACACAGCTCCTGACCTGTCCCCTGACACCCCAAGGCAAGCACACACATGCCCACTTCCACTTAGATATATCTCCATTGACGTTCAATCTCAACCTGCTCAGAGCTCCCAACCCAGTGAGTGACCCCAGTGTGTGTCCAGTGGTCCACCCCAGGATACTGTATGTCTTGCTTGATAGGATTGATCCCTTCTACCTCCCAAACAACCCTTGACACTGTCCATCTCCCTCCAGTTCCAATCAGAGATTCAGGGTGACTCTTGGGCTGGCTTGGATGGGAGTCATGCTCAACATCACGGAAGGAATTAGGAGAAGGGGGGGGCTGTAGCTGTGAGAGGGTGGGTGGGTTTATGGCCAGCACGACTCTGAGACGTGTCTGTGGAGATGGCAGTTGAATGGAACAGTCTGGAACTCCAAGGACAGGTCCAGGCTAGAGATATAAATCAGAGTGTCCTTAGCCTACAGATGACATTTAATGCTGAGGGAATGAATGAGGTCGCCCAGGGACAGGCAGAACAGGCTCAGAAGTGGGCCCTGGGGTACTGCAACACGGGCAAGGAAACAGAGGAGATGACCAAGCGAACAGTGACAGGGAGCTGCTGGCGGGGATGCGGCGACCACGAAGCTATGGTGTCATGGAAACCAAGAGACGATGATGATGCTGAGAGGCAGGGGAAACTGAGGCAAGGCAGGATTGGGAACGCACTTGAGAGATACATGGTATGTTTCTTGGTGGGCTATGTGTTCCTCAAGGCAGGGATGCCATGTGTTTTCTCACGTGGTGACCTCTGCTTAGCTCATTCTGCAACATTCTCGGGCATGTCTGGTTATCTATGACTGTGTGTTGACTATTGTACTTGGAATTTTCTTTGACTATTGTACTTGGAATTTTCTTTTCTTTCTTTTTAAAAAGATTTTCTATATATTTTTCTTTTCTTTTTTTTCTTTTTTTTTTTTTTTGGTTTTTCGAGGTAGGGTCTCACTCTGGTCCAGGCTGACCTGGAACTCACTATGTAGTCTCAGGGTGGCCTTGAACTCATGGCAATCCTCCTACCTCTGCCTCCCTAGTGCTGGGATTAAAGGCGTGCGCCACCACGCCCGGCTGATTTTCTATATTTTTTTCAAGGTACAGTCTCATCTAGCCCAGGTTGACCTGAAACTCACTCTGTAGTCCCAAGCTGGCCTCCCTCTGCCTTCCAAGTGTTGGGATTAAAGGCATGTGACACCATGCCTGGCTTGGTATTTTATTTTAAGGAATTTGGAGCCTAAAATAAAGTTCTCTCTCTGTGTGTGTGTGTGTGTGAGAGAGAGAGAGAGAGAGCGAGAGAGCGCGCATGGGGCACACATGTGCCATGACAACCTTGGGATGCCAGTCCTCACCTTCTACCTTGTTTGGGACAGGGTCTCTCTTACTGCTTTCTGCTGCGAACATCAAACTGGCTGGCCTGCGAGCTTTGGGATTCTCTTGACTGCACCTTTCATTGCTGTAAGTGTGTTGGGATTACAGACACGGCACCACTGTGTCAGGCATCATGTGGACTCTGGGGATCTGAACTCCAGTCACTGGGCTTGCATATCAAGTGCTTTTAACCACACAGCCACACTCCAGCCCCTACTTGTCTGTTTTGTAAAGCACTTATATTTGCTTATGAGTGTGACTTTATTTTTTATATTTACTTTTATTTATTTGACAGAGAAAGGGGGAGAGAGAGCACGCCAGGGCCTCCAGCCACTGCAAACGAACTCCAGACGCGTGCACTCCCTTGTGCAGCTGGCTAGCGTGGGTCCTGGAGAATCGAACCTGGGTCCTTCGGCTTTGCAGGCAAATGCCTTAACTGCCATGCCATCCCTCCAGCCCTGAATGTGACTTTAAATAAAGTTAAGGCATGAGGTGTCCTGGATGGCCACATTGTTTGCTTGAGTCCTGGCTGGCTTTGCTGTGCCTCGCTGTTTTCCCAAGGTCAGCACCTTTGATGGTCCCAGTTGATTTGGGGGACGATCTTCGGCTTGGTTTCCCACTTGGCTTAGAACTTGGATTTCCAGTTCCCTTCGGCTGTACCATCATCATCAAAACGCAAATTCAGATTGTCTGGGCTGTCTGGGCTCAGCAACGTCCTGAGGGCAAATGCAGCTCCGCCATGATCCTGCTTCCCGCGGCTGCTGTTTTCCCTTTAGTTTTGACCTAATAATGCCTGGTAATTCCTTACAAAAAGCTTACATGTCAGCTCTTTGATGCTTTAATAAGATGTGCTTGATATCTTATCCAGCACCCTTAGCTCCTTTTAGCCAGAGGGTTGGTTCCCAAACCCCCAGCATCCCCTTTCCAAACCCCGCGATGGGCCGGACCTCAGCGCATCCCCGTAGCACATTTGAAGGGCTCCATAAACATTTGTTGATTCCAGCATGAGCGACATGAACCTAGATCTCTGGCATTCCTGCGGTTTGAATACTCGGGCCAAGATAGGAACAGAGCTGGTGAGCTGTGGGAGAGGCAGGACTGTGAGTTGAGGAAGGAAGAGTCAGGTGGGGAGGGACACTGGCAGGGGACAGTGGGAAGAACCAAGGGGGGGGGGGGGCGACACACAGTCAGAGGAGTGTCTTGGCAGACAACCATTCCTTGCGCTAGAGGCTGTCACTGGAAATGGACAACGGAAGTCAAGGCCTGGCGGAGGCTGGTACGTGGGAGGAACCCAGGAGCTAGGATGAGTTGAGTAGACAAGCAAAGCAGAGTCCGGCCAGGAAAAGGGGCCCCTGCGAATGCCAGGGAGGAGCAGAGCCCAGGCAGGGGCAGCTCCCCGCAGCCACTGGTGGGGAGGAGGAGGAGGAGGAAACAGTCTTTGTTGAAATGCACACATGGTAATTGCTACAGATGATATTTTCCCTCGTTTCAAAAGCTTTCTCCCCTGCATTTTCCTTGGTCCCAGTTTCAAAGGAATTTTAATTGCAAAGAAAATTTTGTCTTCTCCCTGCGGGGAGAGAGAGGGTTCCAGAGCTTCGAAGAGTTGTGCCTGATGCGATTCTTCTCCAAACTGGGGATTTTCACGCTATGGCTACGTGGAAGCTGTCTGGGGATTGGGCGAGTGTGGAGGAAGGGAGGGAGGCAGGGGATGAGCCAGGGCTCCCCTCTCTTTCCTGGGGCTGAGAAAGCTGGGTTTGCAGCCTACGCAGAGGTGGGAGGTGGCCTGGCCTGGGTCCTCCTCCACAGCCTTGGTAGCCAGCCTGAGTACCAGGGCACCTGTGCCAGGCCACCTTGTCCTCGAGCCAGTGTCTTTGTTTGATTATGTACTGAGCCAGCCAGACTCTCAGCTTCCATCGCTCGCTCTGGCGTATTCCCCCACATGGCAACTCACTTGGAAAACAGTTGGGCGATTTCTTCAAAAGTTAAATATAAATTTACCGTCCCACCCAGCCGCTACGCTCAGACGTGCCCATCACGGTGCCACAGCACGCGGTTTCAGCCACGCACAGGAAACAGACCTGTAGCCGCCCGTCTGGGGCTGGGTCAGCAAATGTGGTATATATCCCCACAAAGGAACACACTGCACCCCAACAGGGCAACACCTCAGATGCGCTACGCTCCGTGAAGAAAACAGATGCCAGGGACAGAACAAGGCAGCACGTTTCACAAGCCTCGCTTTCTAGAAAATGTCCAGAAAGGCAACCCTACAGAGCCAGAAAGCAGATTCGTGTTGCCTCGAACTGATGGTGGCGGGGGGGGCGGGGGGAGTTGATGCCAATGGCAAAGAAGGGTCTTTGGGGGGGTAGAGATATTCTAATGGATGGTGGTGCTGGGTGCCCAACTCTATAACTCACTAGACATTGTGTGTGTGCTCACAATGGGTGGATTTTATAGTATGTGAGTTATACTCAGTAAAGCTGTCAGGAAAAAAATGCCCCCCCCTTCTTTCAGAATAGGAGTCAAAGTCTATACAAGGCCCTTATGTGATCTGCCCTTTGACCTCTCTAAACCACAACCCGGCCTCCTCTTTCCTCCCTCCCTCTACTCTGCCATCTAAGAAGCTCGGCACTGTTTCTCTTCCTTGCCTGGATGCTCGTCCCCCAACATCTGCAGAACCCCATTTCCCTCCACTGCCATTTGAATATCCTTGTCCAAATATCACCTTCTCAGTGAATAAAGTCGCCCAGCCACTCCATGAAGAATCGCAGCTTTTCTCTCTCACCCCCCCAAGGCTGCACCAAGGCCCTTGCTCTCCTTGGTGTTTTCCATAACCTTCCGACCTAGCCTGGCATGCCCGAGTTTGCTGCGCTTGTCGTCCGCCATGCCCTCACCTGGCTGGCACGTTTGTGTCCCCGGGATAGGAAATCTTGTTGGTTTCTCGCACCCAGGTGCGTCCCTAGCACAAAGAAGAGCCTGGCCCAGAAAGATGCTGAACAAATATTTATAGAGTGGCTGAATTAATAAGGGACTCAACATACGTCTGAATTCTCTTGTGCCGGAAGCCTAGCACGTGGAGCACAGGAGAGCTGAGACCCTCGCCCTACACAAGGCTTGTCTGTTAGTGAGAAAGAAACCACGGGGTGGGGGGGGGGGGGAAGCACGAACTTTAACCTAAGGATGGAGGAAAACAATAGGCCCCTTCACCAAGGAATCAAGAGTGGGGTAAACTGGGCTGGAGGGATGGCTCAATGGTTCAGGCCCAGAGAACGGCATTGCGCAAAGGCCCAGCCACAGGTGAGAGCAACTGTCAGCTTGTTTGAGGAAATGTAAAATGTTTGTTCTGGTTGGAATACACAAGATAGGGAAGAAATGTCGCCGGTGGGGTGGCTGGTGTGCGATGTAGAGGACCTTGGGCATATGAAAACATGTTACTGTCAGCTCCATAGGGTGCCAGCCAGTCCGCCAAGACCCTGGCTGCACCCAGCTGGGCGGCTTCCGCTAGCCGTCCGCAGGTCCCTGAGCAAGGCAAGACCTGGGCTTCAGACACATGTGCTGTGATCCCTGGAGGGCCTCAACAGGGGTCTGACAGTGATTAGATTTCCCTTTAAAGAATAGCTCTGGCTGTCAGAGAAGAGCCCTTCCGAGGGGCTGGAGTTGATCCAGGGAGCCTGGGTGGGAGGCTGTTAAGCCAGCCAGCTTTGGAGAACTGACAGTTGGGGTGACGGATCGGATCGAGTGTCAGTGCTGGAGAAGGGATGAATTCTAGATAACTACATAGCCTCGGTTGGCACATGGTGAGTGTGTGCCTGGGAGGGCCTCCCTGGGCCCCTGGGGCAGGGGTATCTCCTCAACTCACATGCCCAAGACGTGATAGGAGGAGGAGCATCGTTACCTCCTCTTTACAGATGAGGAAACTAGAGCAAGTGACCCGGGAGTAAGCAGTGTCTTCAGGACACAGTCTGATGACACAGAGGTCTGGCAGGAGTGACAGAAAGCGTCTCTTTCGGGACTCTGGGTTGGGCTAAGAGGACCGAGGAAGGGGCTTGTGTTTGGTTTTCAGGGAAGAGGCAAGAGGTGCCTCATCTCGGTGGGGAGCTCATAGGAGCAGCGGGCTCTGAGAGGAAATCACAGAAGGCAAGAAGTGAACTGGGTCCTGTGCCCCCAAAGACACCATCCAACTGTGGCTGAGATGGCTTGGGGTGACTAGAATGGGATCAAAGAGGCCAGGTCAGGCCTGAGAGTTAAAAGCATGGCTGACATCAGAACATAGGGCTGTGGGGAAGCAGATCCCCAAAAGAGGTGTGAGCAGAACCCTTTTCCAGAAGGTGTGGTGAGAAGTTTGTTAACAGGGGAGGTGCCTAGCCGTCCTTGGTCCTTCCTTTCTTCCCATCCCGAGGAGCCCCATGAGCGGTGGCAAACCACGTCAGAGCACTTTGAAACACGTGACAGGAGGAACTGGTTGGTGCAATTTAAAGTCATCACTGTTTGTTTTCTTCTATGTCCTTATTTATGTATTTTTTTAAAAACTAATAAATATGGGCTGGAGAGCTGGCTTAGTGGTTAAGCGCTTGCCTGTGAAGCCTAAGGACCCCGGTTCGAGGCTCGATTCCCCAGGACCCACGTTAGCCAGATGCACAAGGGGGCGCATGCGTCTGGAGTTCGTTTGCAGTGGCCGGAGGCCCTGGCGCGCCCATTCTCTCTCTCTCTCTGCCTCTTTCTGTCTCTGTGTCTGTCTCTCTTAAATAAAAATAAATTAAAAATAAATAAATAAACTAATGAGTGTTAAACAGATTAAAGGGGGCAGTGGAGGAGGAGATGGTGAAAATGACGAGAGAGGAGTGGACAGAGAGGCAGGAGGGAGTGGGGTCAGAGGTCAGAGGAAAGTGAGGTCCTAGGTGTCCTGAGAGCCGGGGGAAGAAGGGGTCTGAGGTGAGGGTGGGCACAGAGTTGTCTTCAGGATAGCACAGGGGTGGCTGTCGGTGACCTTGTGACAGTTAGTAATGGAAAGGGGGCGGACAGCAGATGGCAGTGGGCTCAGCCGTGAGTGGGAGGGAGACGGGAGACAACTTGCGAAGCCAGGCTTTGAGGGAGGGAGGAAGAGGGCGGAGTGTAGCTGGAACTAACTGTGAGGCCCAAGGGACACTTCGTAAAAGAGGGAGAGGCGGGCTTGGAGAGATAGCTCAGTGGTTAAGGCGCTTGCCTACAAAGCCTAAGGGGTTTGATTTCCCCAGGACCCACGTAAAGCCAGATGCACAGAGGCGCCGGCGTTTGGAGTTCGTTTGCAGCAGCTGGAGGCCCTGGCGCACCCATTTCTCTCTATCGTCTATCTCTCTCTGCTTGCAAATAAATAAAAAAATTAAAGAAAAATATTCTTTTGCAAAAGAGGGAGAGACATGTTGAGTGATGAGTGGTGGGAGGTACTGGGATAGGCCAAAGGTAGCAAGGAGGAAGAAGGGAAAATTGATGAGGGCTCAGGATGCTGGGAAGAGGAGCGCAGCCAGCCACACTCTCTGGTCCAGTGGACTGACTGCCCCTCCAGCTCTTTCCTGCTAGGAGTGGCTTTCTAGGGAGAGTGCCTGGCTTTGCTCGTCTGAGTGACTGCCAACTCAGGCCCAGGCTTCCAGGACCTTCATTCAACTGCTTAGGGGTGGCTGCCTGGCACTGTGTGTCCACTGGCTCAATGTGGCCTTCAGCATATCTTCCCCACGTCTGCCCATCCCTCACCATGCTCCTGCCTCAGCCTCTCTTCAGAGACGCACCAGTGCCAGGAACCAGTGCCAGGACACCAAGACTCCATGGTCAGCTCTTTCCTCTCTGCCTCCACCGCACCACATTCTGATGTCTGCCTTATGGAAAACCCATGGGGGGGGGGGCAAGGTGGTCCCCCACATTCAGGATGGAGCTGCTGGCCCAGACACTTCCATAACCCCAGGAGAGACCCGCCACTTGGAATTCAGTGGGTTCTTGGCTAAGAATGGCCCACTTTCTTTTTCCAGAGGTTCTTGTCCCAAACCCTCATGCGTGAGGAGTGGCCACTGCCAGGGTAGGGGCTGCATTGGGCTCAGGATGGCCAAGAGCTGAGCCAGATCCTGGCCCAACCCTCTATGCAGAGGCAAGTAAATTGTACACCTCTTTGGACTTCTGCGTTCCTCCTGGCTGAAACCTGGAGAAGGTCACTGTCCCACTCTTCAAGGGTACCACAAGGCGGTACATGCTCCGCTCCTAGAACGCAGCTAAGGCTCAGGCTGAGACGACAGCCACCCTTTTTTAACAAGCTCACCATGGGCTATTAAAATGAAAACTGGGGACCGGGCATGTAGCTCGACCGGTAGAGTATTTGCCTAGCATGCACGAAGCCATGGGTTCCATCCCCAGCACCACGTAGTCTGATGGCACAAGCCTATACTCCTAACACTCAGGGGTGGAGGGGCGGTGAAGGCAGGAACATCGGGAGTTCAAGATCATCCTTGGCTATCCGGTGAGTTTAAGACCAGCCTGGGATACATGAGAGCCTATTGCACAACAGGCGGGGGAAGGGGTGTGAGGAGATAGCTCAGTGAATAAAGCACTTGCTGCAAAGTATGAATATCTGACTTTGGATTTCCAGAACCGCTGAAAGGGCTCTAGGGTCTATCATCCCAGAATGCTTACAGCGAGAGGGGAGGCTGAGACGGGAGGTCCCCCGATGACAGCCAGCCTAGTGGCTACAGCCGAGAACGATGGCAGAGTCTGCTTAAGCAAGGTGGAAGGCGAGGACCGACACCCAAGCTGCCTTCTGATTTTCTTATTTATTCATTTTTATTTATTTATTTGAGAGAGAGAGAGGCAGATAGAGAGAATGGGTGCACCAGGACCTCCAGCCGCCGCAAACGAACTCCAGATGCACGCGCCCCCTTGTGCATCTGTCTTATGTGAATACTAGGGAGTTGAACCGCGAATTGGGGTCCTTAGGCTTCATGAGCAAGTGCTTAACCGCTAAATCATCTCTCTAGCCCCTCCCCTCTGATTTTCACACGTAATCCATGGCATGCATTTGCCTGCACACACACACACACACACACACACACATGCACACGTGGCAAAAAATGCACAAATCCTGACACCTGAGTTCCTGCTGAAGAAAGGGGGTCCCATGTACACAGCAGACTTGCACCCAGACAATGAGGAACAGTCAGCGGGTCCCCACAGCGACGCCAGGTAAGACGAGAGACAAGAGAAGCCATCTCACCTGCAGCTGGCTGAGGCCGTGGACAACGAGGGTGGCGCACACTCGTTGCATGCAATGCAGCTATGCAAGGGCTAAATATACCAGCACTGATAGCTCTCAAAACATGGTTGGAAGGGAAAAAGCAAATTGCACGGTGATACATCCAGGATGAATCCATTTACATTAAAAATACAAAACAATGCCGTGTGGGTCCACGGAATGTATGCTGAAGTATAAAAATGGTATGTGATGACACATTTGAGCTCGTCACAGCCTCAGCCCAGAGGAAGTGGGTACAAGGGTGGGTTGGGAGCTGATGGGGAGGGAAACTGAGCTTCTTCCAGACCCCCATTTCTTTTCTTTCTTTCTTTCTTTTTCTTTTCTTTTTTTTTTTTGGGGGGGGGGGCTTTTTGAGGTAGGCTTTCTCTCTAGCCCAGACTGACCTGGAATTCACTATATAGTCTCAGGGTGGCCTTGAACTCACAGCAATCCTCCTACCTCAGCCAGGGATTAAAGGCATGTGCCACCACGACCAGCCCAGATCCTCATTTCGTTTTCCTTTTTGGTTTTTCAAAGTAAGGTCTCGCTCTAGCTCAGGCTGACCTAGAATTCTCTATGTAGTCTTAGGGTGGCCTCAAACTCACAGTGATCCTCCTACCTCTGCCTCCCGTGTGCTGGGATTAAAGGCGTGCGCCACCACGCCGGCTCAGATCCTCATTTCTAAGACAGTGAACTGTATGTTTCCCTTTTCTTTTCTTTTATTTCAGGGAGGGGAGATTGGGAATACTTTTGAGGCAGGGTCTTGTTATGTAGCTTAGGCTGGCCTTGAACTCACAGTGATCCTTCTGCCTTAGCCTTCCAAGTGCTGTGGCTATAGGTGTGTGCCACCATGCCTGGTTAGATTTATGTTTCTTTTTCTATTTTTTCTTTCTTATTTCTTTATTTTTGGTTTGTCAAAGGTCTCACTCTAGTCCAGGTTGTTCTGGAACTCACTGTAGCCCTGGGCTGGCCTCAAACTCATGGTGATCCTCCTACTTCAGCCTCCCATGTGATGGGGTCAAAGGCGTGTGGCACCACGATGGCCTCTATATTCGTGTTTCTTATACAATTAATTTTTTTTTTTTTTTGGTTTTTCGAGGTAGGGTCTCACTCTGGTCCAGGCTGACCTGGAATTAACTTTGTAGTCTCAGGGTGGCCTCGAACTCATGGTGATCCTCTTACCTCTGCCTCCCAAGTGCTGGGATTAAAGGCGTGTGCCACCATGCCCAGCTTTATACAATTAATTTTTTAAAAACTATGTTACTTCTTTGTGAGAGAGAAATAGGCAGGTAGAGAGAAGGAATGGGTGCACCAGGGCCTCCAGCCACTGCAAACAAACTCCAGACGCATGCGCCCCCTTGTGTATCTGGCTTACATGGGTCCTGGGGAATCGAGCCTGGCTCCTTTGGCTTTGCAAGCAAATGCCCTAACCGCTAAGCCATCTCTCCAGCCCTACAGTTAATTTTTAAAAAGAAATTAACAAGTTTAAAAATATCCTGGCCCTGTTTCATTTCACTCAATTGGAAGATCAAATTATATATCCACAGCATATGTGTAACTCATTTTCTGGTGAGGAACGTTTTACCCACGTGGTCTGACTCCAGTCCTCTTGACTTTGAGAGACGGACTATCATCTCTATGACTGAAACCAGAAAGGAAACCTGAGAGATAAGTGCGCTGTGCAGCTCATACATCGTCACGGGGACAGAGGGGGACTCGCACCTGGGGCTGTCTGTTCCGTAGCCTGGGCCTTTCTTTCTACTGCCCAGGCTCTAGGAGGAAATGCTCTTCTAACTGTCTGGTAGGGTCCTCCCTTTGTCCTTAGAGTAATAGTGGCCGGGGAGCCATCCTCTGAGGCTACCTCAGGGCACTCGCAGTCTCTAGGACACGTGGTCCTCTTGAGCTGGCTCCAAACATCTCAGACGCATGGGCTGAGGGCTGCCTTTTTTCTCTTGAGGCCCTCAGCTTCTGTTTTCTGAGGCAGATGATGCTGAGGTTAGACCTTGGAGGTGGGAATCAGAGAGACCTGCACTTGAGTCCCAGATCCGTCAAGTATGACCAGGTGACCTTGAGCAAGATGCTCCAGGCACAGTGATGGCCAGTTTTGTAGGTTGCCGTGGGCCAGGGGCATGTGGTAAGGGGCCTTCAGAGCTGCGCATGGTTTTCTGATCGCTTCTGTTCACAAGATTCCCCCAGCCCTGAGCTTGAACCCTGCGCTGCCCCAGGCAAACACGACTCACCCTGACCTTGAGCCGACCACAGCACTCAAGAGGGCAGGGCTCAGGCAAGCCTGTGACTGGGTTTCTGGGCACTGTGGGACTCAGTGATGACAGAAGTGACCACAGTCCAACTAGGGCAACAGACTCACCCAGAAGCAAGAGTTTGCCCACTCTCAGCTGGAGGCTGGGGTCAGATCTCTAGGGCCTTCCCCCCAGCCCCCCGCCCCTTCCTTCTTCTTCTTCTTCTCCTCATGTCTCTTTTTAGTTTTTAGAGACATGCTCTGGCTAGCAGCCATGGCTGGTCTAGAACACTCTATGGAACTCAACCTGGCTTGACTCAAATGTGTGACTATCCTCCAGTTTCTACCCCAAGAATGCTGGGATTACAGTTGGTGCAATACCATGCCTGGCTCCTGGGACCACCTTGAACTTGAATTTGAAGGAGTGAGGAGTCATTGCAAATTCCATCAAGGAAATGACATGGGATGGCAAACTTCAGGAAGAAAAAAAAAAAAAAAAAGCATTGAGTTGATTTTGTGTGGCTACAGTTCCAAAGCAAGGAGAGCTATGAGAAGGCAATGGTGACAGATAGGAGTGGAGAACACCAAGGGACGCTGGGAAAATTGGATGAAGGTATACTTTTTTTCCCCATAAATTTTGGAGCTAGGGTCTTGCTATGTAATCCAGGCTGGCCTCAAACTCACTGTCATCCTCCTACTTCAGCCTCCTTAGTGTTGGTATTATAGGTGTGTGCCACCACATCTGTAGGAGTAGTCATTAGGATTTTGTACACAACTGGGAAAAATATGGATATGAGAAGGTGGGTTTTTTTTTTTTTTTTGTAAGCAAGATAATAGCTTCTGCCTGGTCCAATACTCCACGGTCACCGCGTCACTGTCACGGCCTTTGTTGGGTTACAACACCCAGGACCTTTGTATTCCGACTGCATTGACACAGGTCTGGAGTGAATTCCCAGCTCACCAGAGCCACTTGGCAGAAACAAGTTTTTATGTCAACTCACAAACCGACCTGTGTAAGACCTCCTACAAACACGAGCTATCGCGAAGGCAGGTAGCCAACAAGGGACATGGCCAGCTTTGCTTTCTCTCGCTTATCACTGACACTCGGCGTTTGGGATCATATTGCACGTGCCTGGAACTTCCTTCTCGAGGGAGAAGTGAGAAAGGAAGGTGGACGATGGTCTGGGCAAGAGTGGAGATGACCGATGATTGCCAAAAGAGCAGCTAGTGTCTTCCTAGTGCTGCCCGTGTGCTGGGCACGGGGCAGTGGCTCACATACCCATCTCCTATGTGGGTGTGTGCCGTGGGTGCCTTACACCAAACGGACAGAAGCACCTTGCAAGTTGCTAAAATCTACACAGGGTCCACTGGTAGCTCCTCCCCCCACTTGGACTTGACAATACATCCCTCCTGTTCCCAAAGACATCCAAACTGATGATCTAATGATACTACTTCACTTACTCATCACCCCTCCCCCCACACCCCAAATAATTGTTGAGAACCTACTCTGTGCCTGGCAAAGGGGGCAGGGCACATAATTGGGTACAGTGCTGAATGCCAGTTTGTTGTGAGGTTCCCTAGATTAGCCTGCTGGGTGGGGAGCTGCGCTGGGGACAAAGGGGTCTATAAGCAGTGGGCGGAGATGGGGGTGGGGCAGGAGTGTATGGAGCACGCAGGGAAGGAGTCTCGCTTTCTTATTTATTACCTCTGGGCTCTCCAATGCATGACTACCAGGCAGAAGTGACAAAATAAAAAGGGAAAGGGAAAAAATGCCAGCTACAGCCCGAATAAAATCAGGGCAAATAGAATAAAACCTGACAGCCAAGTATAAATAAATATTCGTAAAAGAGTTAAAGGACAGATTAAAATAAAAACACCAAATGCAATTCTTACCCCTTGACAAATGCAGTGCGAATTGGGTTCTTTTAATCAAATGTTTGGCAGGTGTATGAATTATTTATAATTCAATATCGGGTGGTTAAATGGAAAATGGAAGATGTTCCCGTGGTCTTCCTGGAGCTTAGCGAGTCCGCCTCCCCCAGCGAGTTCGCCTCCACTGGGGAAGGGAGTTGGGGGGGGGGCACAAGTGGGAGACTGCCCCTCCCCCACGCCAGGTGCCAGGCTGGACGCTGAGCCTGGAGTCCCTGCCTACTTTTGGGCGTCACGATTCCGCCAGCTCACTCCCTTGTCACAGCCTTCTTGTAGCTCAGGGCCTGTTGGGGGCGGGGGGGGGGGGGGCCTTGTGTGTTGCAGACGGGAGCGGGCGGGAAGAGCAGGCCCGAGACGCTGGGTCTGTTTCCCATGCAGGGCGACTGCCACGCTTCGCTCTTCCAAGTCACATTCCATTTAGAGTGCAATGCAACGCGTGGCCCTCACCACGAAGCGGTCACCTCTTTACAGAAGAGGAAACTGAGGCTCCAGGTGCCCTGGGGCAGAAGGAGGTCTGGAGTCGGGGCAGAGAAATCAGACATGTGGGTTCTGAGTCGAGCTTCTCCACTCACTCCCTGTGGGACCGGGGCTGGTTTCCTAACCCCGCTGATCCTCCTGCTGCCCACTATGCCAATGATATAGCCGCCTTAGGGACTGCTATGCAGATCCTTGGGGTGGAGTCACTGGGTGAATGGAGCCTGCCCTCCAAGGCAGTCAGACACCCCGTTATTCCTGTGGCGACAATAAATTCTACTCTTTGACGACAGGGGAGATGTTTCACTGAATAAAGTGCTTGTCAAGCAGGCGTGAGAACCCGAGTTTGGATCCCCAGAATCCAAGTAAAAATGCCAGGCATGGTGGTATAATCCCAGTGCTGGGGAGGAAGATTCAGGAGGATCCCGAGGGCTCGTTGACTAACTAGTCTGGTTTAATCAGTGAGCTCCAAGGTCATTGAGGTACTCTGTCTCAAAAAATAAGGTGGAGGGCTGGAGAGATGGCTTAGCAGTTAAGGTGTTTGCCTGCAAAATCTAAGGACCCAGGTTCGATTCCCCAGTGCCCACATAAAGCCAGATGCACAAGGTGGTATATGTGTCTGGAGTTTATCTGCAGTGGCTAGAGGCCCTGGTGTGCCCATTCTCTCTATCAACCTCTTTCTCTCTATATAAATAAATAAATATTTTTTAATTTTTTTAAATTTAATTTATTTATTTGCAAGCAGAGTGTGTATGAGAGAGAGAGAGAGAGAACAGAGACAGAGAGAGAATGGGCATGCCTCTAGCCACTGCAAACAAACTCGAGACGCATGTGCCCCCTTGTACATCTAGGTTACGTGGGTCCTGGAGAATCAAACCTGGGTCCTTTGGCTTCGCAGGCAAATGCCTTAACCGCTAAGACATCTCTCCAGCCCTAAATGAATAATTTTTTTTTAAAAAAAAAACATGGTGTACAGTGATTGAAGAGACATCAGATGTCAACCTTTGGTCTCCACATACTTGCACACACATATGCCAAAAAGGAGAAAAATTGCACTCATTCGACAGATAAGGAGACTGAGGTGGAAGGACTCCCCCACAGTAGCTCAGAGTGAAGAGCTGGGAAGCCAGGCCTCCAGAAACCTGCCAGGCCCAGTGCTGTTGACTCCTGCCCACGCCTGATTCTCACCTGGGCTCTCCACACCTAGAGTCCCAAGGCATCATTTCATGGAGTCATAGAACATTCTGCCCTTGTCTCTGGTTCCCCTCCGGGCCTCTCAGCCTCTCATACATACATGCCCGTGCACACGGACCCAAGCAAGCGCGTGTGAGCAAGAGCAGGCACTGAAGATCCCCCGGCGGGCCAGTGTTGACTGACTCCCCTGAGCAGCAGATGAATGAGCACTCGCGACGCACAAACGGCTGTTGGAAAGGTGGGAGAATGAAGGCAATTAGCCCCCTTAATGCCGATTTCAGACTAATCTTTCACACTTAGGGAAATTGTTCCAATGATTTTCTTATTTTCAGGGGAGCTCGTTAAGTAAGAATTAGAAAAATAGATATGGTAGGAGAGATAAGGAAATGGATCTTATAATGACAAGCTGCCTAAACACGCCATGAAGGGGCTGGCTGGGCCAGGATGGAGTGACAGATCCAGGTCTACCTAGGAGGGTGACAGTCAGTGTTCCAGGGCCCCTGGACAGGGGGAAAGATCCAGGGACCGGAGTTGCAGGACTCAGAGCCTCAAATGGGGCCTCTGTAGAGTGAATGCCTCATGCACGCTGACAGCAGGTGGCATATTTTGCACCCAGAGCACCTCTTGTGTTACCTGGGAGCTGCCGGCAGCAGAGGTTCACAAAATGACTTCACTCAACATATGCGGTGGAGTTCGTGCTAGGATCTGGCCGGCTGCAGGGGATTCATACCTCAGCACCTTCTGGGTCCTCTGGGGGAAGGTGAGGAACCTTTATTGAATGTCTGATACGCACAGCCTGCTGTGGTGGGAGCTCTATGTTCATTTCACCCAATGATCATGCAGGTGTGTGTGTGTGTGTGTGTGCGTGCGCACACGCGTGTGTGTGGTTGTGGTAGAGATACAGGCTCAGAGCAAGGTCCATGTTCAGCCAGCCTTGTTCTCACTGGTAAATGCATCTGCTGGGGCAGGTGTTAAATGTTTTGGATGTCACCCTTGGTCGTGTGACTTCAACTGGAACCCATGGTGCCTGGTACCAGTACACTACAGCGTTTCTGTCTCTCCAGGCCACTTCTGTGTCATGAGTCCCCCGGGATGACGTTCACAGAGGATGGCTGGGGACCAGAGCGAACCGTGTCTCCTGCAGAAACAGTGGCTCCACCAGGTGGGAAAATGGGGAAGAAAACTGGGCGTAGTGGCGCAAGCCTTTAATCCCGATACTCGGGAGGCACAGGTACGAGGATCGCCATGAGCTCAAGGCCACCGTGAGACTACATAGTGAATTCCAGGTCAGCCTGCACTAAAGTGAGACCTTACCTCGAAAAACAAAAAACAAAAAAAAGGGGGGGAGGGGGGAGAAGCCCTACTGGAGAAGTGGCTTACTAGACTGTCGCAAGCAATTTTCCCTGTTTCCTAACTGTCCCCCACTCCTGTCTTCCCATCTTTGCTCAGAGAGCGCTCCCCTACACCCTTCTCACGACCCTAGCCAGCTGTGATCGTTCCTGCACCTCAGATTTCTCCCTCGCCTCGGAACCTAGGAGGAACCCAGGGTCTTCGTGTGCCGCTGCAGTGCATTCTGGGAAGTTTATCTTTGCTGTGCCATGATCCCTGCATCTGTAGACTAGGTCAGTACTGTTAGTAGAAATACCTGGTGACTGGCTCTGGCAAAGAGGAAGTGCCCTCAGAGGCCAAAGGGGAGATGTGACTTTGTCAGAATGGCACTGTGACATTTCTCTTCTGGATCCTGGCCAGGTGATGTATTCAGGTCTTGCCGGCCACAGCCCAAACTACAACGTAAACCTCTGCTGGGCCTAATTTGTAGCTCATTTGGAGAAAACTTTGACCCCAGTGGTCCTCAGCCAGGAGTGATTTCACTACCCTTAGAACTTGCTTTGCTGGGCACATCTGGAGAGATGCTGTTGTCTACGGGTAGCGGCCAGGGTTGCTGCTTAACACACCCCCAACAAAGACTGTCCAATCTAAGATGTCAGCAGGGACAAGGTTGAGAAGTCCTGCCCCGGAGTATTCTAATTCAATGTCCCCCTTAAGTCCTTGAAACTGAGTCTCCTGGGAATAACCTGGGATTAAAGGACCAATGGAGAATTGTGCCTCTGAGCCAAAGAGCCAGGGTGTTTCTTCTGTCTCTAAACACGCATTGCCATCCTGCTCCATGCCTGACACTGCATACAGCTGGGCATTCAGCGGAGGGCAACACACACACCATTCCTGCCCATGTGGGACTTGCAGCGGGCTGAGGGGCCTGAGGCACATCTCTCAGCCTCAGTTTTCTGGTCTCTAATGGGAGCATGCCGCCATTTCTTTCCCAGGCTCACTGTAGGCCTTCCTTCATCTCAATGTCAAATACAGTGGTGGGGCTGGAGAGATGGCTTAGCAGTTAAGCGCTTGCCTGTGGAGCCAAAGGACCCCGGTTCGAGGCTCCATTCCCCAAAACCCACGCTAGCCAGATGCACAAGGGGGCGCACGCGTCTGGAGTTCGTTTGCAGTGGCTGGAGGCCCTGCTGAGCCCATTCTCTCTCTCTTTCTGCCTATCTCTCTATGTCTGTCGTTCTCAAATAAATAAATAAAAATAAACAAAAAACTTTAAATAAAAAAAAAATACAACAGTGGATCCTCGGTAAACATTAGACGTGGGTTCAGTGATTCTCCTTCTAGGAGAGGGCTGGGCAGGAGAGCGAGACAGAAACTAAGCTTTATTAAGTGCTTACTGTATTCTTCTTGCAGACTCATCCTACCAAACCTGCAATGCTTACCCAAAGTGCAATTAGGGAAACTGAGCCTTGGAGAAGAACAGGGTTATTCACAGGCAGGATTCAAACCCAGCTCCCCTGACTCTCCTCTTTTATCACCTCTGGGCCCGGGGGTGAGATACTGCCGGGAGGTAGGCCTGGTTCTCCAGCCTGGTTCCCCAGCACTGCATCCCCTGGGGTCTCGGTTGCACCCCATTAGCGCTACTTTAAAAAGTGCGGGCCCGACCGGGGCGCATTATTGCCCACATAAATCAGGCGGCTCCGAGTACGGAACACCTTTAAACAAACAGCTGATGGGAGTGAAGTTCCGGGATCATTATTAATAGCTTTTCATTTCGGTGACCGCTGTGCTGTGACATGCCTTCCCAGCAGAAGCCCCGCGCAGCCAGCCCCCGATCGGCTGATCCCCCGAGTCCGCCAGTCAGAATGAATGACTGTACCTTTGTGTTAATTGTGGAGCCCAGCCACACGGAGAATGCTAATGGAGCCAAGTGGGAGGGGCGGGTGCCAGTCCTGCTTGGTTGCTGGGCAGGGAAGGACCTCACCTCTGGGCCTCCTCCACAGCAGACAGCAGCCGGGTCTTTCCAAAATACTTCCATGAGCTCCGCCCCCCTCGGCTCCAGAAACCCCACGGGCCCCCATGGCCCTAAGCCAAGTCTCGACTCATCTGTCTGTGCTCCCGGCCCTGCGCATCTCTTTCTGTCTGCAACTCCAGCCTGCTTGGGGCATTCCCACACCACACCACACCTCGAGCCCTGTGCTGCTCAAACTCCTATTCAGATGCTCATTCACTCAATCATTCATTCATTCTCCGAGCATCGACTAAGCCCTCTGAGGGACGCTAGGAGAAAATAGTGTGCAAGACCTATTTGCTCTTTTCACGGAGTCTAACACTGAGCAGGAAACAATGGTGTCTATGGGTCCTGGAGCCAGGCCGTCTGGATCCAGACCCCAGGGTAGCTCTTTATTAATTGTGTGACCTTGCACCAATGACCCTTCTGGTCCTCAGTTTTCTCCTATGTGGAATGGGAACCCTTAGGGTTGTGGGAGGCATGAACAAACTGAGAGTATATGGGAAAACAGTGCTGGAGAGATGGCTCAGTGGTTAAAGGCACTTGCTTCCAAAGCCTGCCAACTGGGGTTTGAGTCTCCAATAACCATGTAAAGCCAGATGGCATGCATCTGGAGTTCATTTGCAATGGCATGAGACCGTCATGCCCATACACACACACCCACCCACCCACACACAGACGTGCAAATAAATAAATGAATAAAATTTTAAAACGACAAGCACTTAACACACTTTCATTTACTACTGAGCACGAAGCACTCAATAACTGTCAGCTGTTACTGTTATTAACTCACGACTTGGTTAAAATGTGTGCGTGAGGTTGTGACTACAGAAGAGATGAACGAGGAGGAAATCAAATGAGACAGGCTACTCTGGGGTTCAGGGAAGGGCTCTCTGAGGGAGGGGCGTGTTTTCTCAGACTGGGGAATAGGGGGTGGGAGGTAGAGGGCAGATAGGCAGAGGGCATAGTTAACGTGCAAAGGCCCTCAATCAAGGTGGCTGAAGGAACCAAGAGTACCACGGAGGCTGGCATATGTGCTGGGGAGGAAGGAGAAGTTGAGGCAAGAGAGGCAGAGGAGAAGAGAGGCCCACCACGCAGGGTCTTGTGGGCCTGGTTAAATTTTCAGGTTCATCTTAAGAGCAATGGGAGGTTGGCGAAGGCTTCGGGAGAGGAGGGCTGGCACGAGTCTACTTGTGTTCCCACACTCAGCCAGGCCGCCAGGAGCACATGGTGCAGGCTGTCCCTCCTCCGCCCGCTAGGGTCCTTACAGGTAGCTCAGAAGGAAACAGCAAGGTCATAGGGGGCTGTTGTCCAAGTGGATGCTAACAGGGCCTGGACCAAGTGGGATGGCGAGGATGCAGAGAAGGGAGCTCTATCTAAGACACAAAGAAGACCAAATCGTCAGGACAGAAGACAGTGTGTGAGCAGAGAGTGATGAGGGAGACCTGTCACGGAGGACCCTAGGGTGGCCCCTTCACTGATTTGGGGGACAGAAGGAGAAGCTGTGGGGGACTGTGTACCATGCCCTCAGTTTGCTGTGTGCTGATGGCTGTAGGCCTCTGAGCTTTCTTTTTTTTAATTTTTAATTAATTTATTTATATATATATGAGAGAGAGAGCTGATAGAGGGAGAAAGAATGGGTGCATCAGGGCCTCCAGCCACTGCAAATGAACTCCAGATGTATGCACCACCTTGTGCAGCTGGCTTACGTGGATTCTGGGGAATCGAACCTAGGTCCTTAGGCTTAGCAGGCAAGCACCTTAACTGCTAAGCTATCATCTCTCCAGCCCCCTCTGAGATTTTCCACGTGCTATTCCTCCTCTTCTAGAATGCCTTTCCCTGATCCAGTGTGAAGGGGGATTTTTATGACTCACTCAAAGCCAGGCTCCAAAGTCCCCTCCAGTATATGAAGTCCTTCTGGCTACCCCAGACTGGCCTCTCCCTCCTCTCCACACACCCTCCCTGGTGCCCTCTGCCTTGTGCACTTTCTGGCTCCTTCCCGGCTTCCTTTGCTCCTTCCCCATCACCTGCAATACTTATCCTTGAGCCGCTCTCTTTCCCATCTGCACCTGTTCCCTAGGCGACCACGTGCAATCTCAGGCCTTGAGAGCCCAGAGGTTCACCGCTGCATGCAAATACCTGTGCCCACATCGCATCTCTTCCCCAAAGCCCCAGAGCGCACAGCCACCTGCCCGTCCACCGCGGGGGTCTAAAATGATCTCCAAACTGGCCATGTCGCAATGCCGCCAACACACAAATAACACCGAAAGAAAATAAACGTTAAAGCTGTCTCTCTTCCAGTTCTCCCTCCAGTAACTGGCAACTCCATTATTCCAGCTGCTTCTGCCAAAGACCTTGGAGTCATTCTTGCCTTCGCTCTATCTCACACCCTACATCCGAACCTGCTGGCGCAGCCTTAAAATAGATCCCGAAACCTGACCACTCTCACCTCCTCAGTCGTCAGCAGCCTTGGCCACGTGGCCGTCATCTCTCACCTGGATTATTGCAGCAGACTCCCGGCTCTGGCCTCACCCCCCACTGCCTGCTCTCAGCCAGGGTGTTAAAAACAAGAATCAGACCACAGTGCGCCTCTCAAACTTCCTCTTGCTCAGAGCAAAATGGCTCGTAAGACCAAACACGATGCGATGGGGCCTCTTGGACTTCTCGGAGCTTTTCCTACATCCCTTTCCTTCCACTGCGGCCACACCAGGCTCTGGCTACAGTCTGAATGAACCAGGTCCTTTGTACTTGCTGGTCTTCACGCCTCGTGTCTGTCTGGTTTCTACACAACCTTCCTTTCAGCGGTTGCTCCAATGGCTGAGCCCAAACTCTCCCTGGCAACCCGAGGTGACCGATTTAGCCCCCCAGGTTCTCCTTATCCTATGTCCCCTTATAGGGTATTGACCCCTCCACCCACCCAATAGAACGTATCAAATCTGATTTGAACATTCTGACTCCCGCCTCTCACACACGCTCTGTGTGTTTCTTTCTGGGTGCTGGTCCCTGCATGCAGAGCACTGCTGGACCTAACATGAGCTCCGTGGCCAGCTCTTCGTTCTTGCTTTCTTTTTCTTCTCTATTTTTCCCTGCTAGGGCCTAAGACCTCCCCAGCCACAGGCTTTTGACTTAGGTTCTCAGTTTCCTCCCATGAGGCCAGGCCTCAAATCCAGAGAGCAGCTGTTACCCCCATGAAAGTCATGCCACTATTGTACCAGTGGCACAACTTGTCTGGCTGGTTCATTGGGCAGCACACAGGGCCCAGCACTGGGTAAGATGACTGATGACTTTTACACCCCAGCAAGCTGCAAAGTACCTTCTGGAACTATGAGAGTTAAGAGGCTAGTTCTTCATGACTGGAGAATCTTTGGCTTTAATGACCTGCTTGTCTGTCTCCCCATACACAGAGGGTTCACTCTCTACTGCTATTGTGGCATCCAGCACAGGCTGTTATATATATGTTTGCAAGCATAGACAGAGAGAAAGAATGGGAACACCAGGGTCTCTTGCCACTGCAAACGAACTCCAGACACATGTACCACTTTGTGCATCTGGCTGTACATGGGAAATGGGGAATTGAACCCAGGTATCAGACTTTGCAAGGAAGTGCCTTTAACCCACCTGAGCTATCCTGAGTTGTCTTTCCAGTCCCACCTTATCAGTTGCTTTCTTGTTTCTAGGACAAAATGCCAGACCAGAAGCAGTGTAGGGGAGGAAAGGGTTTATTTCAGCTTGCTCTCTGATTGGATTTGCAGTTTCAAGGGAAAGTCTACTGTGGCAGGGAAAGCGTGACAGAAGCAGACAGCAGGCACCACACCTTCACATCAGCAGAGAGGAAGTAGAGTATTAGAGCAGCAGCAGGGCTGGGCTGTAACACCTCAAGGCTTCCCCCACAGGTGACACACCTCACCTAGCAAGGTTCCACCTCCTAAAGGTTCCACAAACTTCCCAAATGGTGCCACCAACTGGGAATCAAGCATTCAAACACATAAGGCGCAGAAAGAGAGAGAGGGAGGTCCTACAGTGGGCCTTAGCGGGGTCTCTGGGGCATAGGCTTGTGGACATGGAGAGCTGCAGAGAGAAGCTCTCTGGGGACCAGTGTCCAGGGCAGCCTTGGCCCTGGCGAGTGCTACTCAAGACAGGAGTTACACCTATGGATCCACAGTAGCTTGAACTGCATAGTGCCTGCTCTGTGCCCCTCCAAAGTGCTTTCAACCCTTCACTCATTTGTGTGTACATGCACATGCGTGTGCATGTTTGTATATTTGTGGGTGCACATGTGTGAGCACGAGTGAGTGCCCACATGTGTGCTTGTTCGTGCAGAAGCCAGAGGACAACATTGGACGTGTCATACTGTGCAGCATTTTTGGAGACAGAATCTTTTATTGGCCTGACTGCGCTGATTAAGCCAGACCAGCTAACCAGCAAGGCTCAGGGATCCTCCCGCTGGCTGCCTTCCCAGAGGTGGGGTTACAGGTTCATGCCACCAGGCCTGGTATTTCTTATGTGGGTTCTGGGGATCAAACTCAGGTCCTTAGCCTTACAAGACAGACACCTTACTGACTAAGCTATCTCCCCAGACCATTTAAACTGATTTATTTTCATTTTATTTTTATTTATTTACATGCATGTGTGTATGTGTGTGTGCATGTATGCGTGTGTGCACACACCAGGGTCACATGCCACTACAAATGAATCCCACTTGGCTTTATGTGGTGGCAGGAGAATTGAACCTAGGCCAGCACACTTTGTAAGCAAGCACCTTTAACCACTGAGCCCTCGTCTCCAGCCCTATTTGTTTCTGAGATGGGGTCTCATGTAGCTTGGGCTGGATCTGAGTTTACTATGTACCCGAGGATGACCTTGAACTCCCGATCCCCTTGCCTTCACCTCCCAACTTCTGGGATATAGGCATATGCCATCGTACCTAACAACACCCTTTACCTCATTTTGAATTGTGCCATCAAGCCCAGGCAGTGAGCACTATGATAATTCCCCCCTTACCGAGGAGCCATGAAGACACAGAGATGACAAGCAGGTTACCAAAGGCCCCACAGCTCGGGGTGGCAGGCTGGCTCCAGGCTTAGGTGTCAGGCCATGGGCTCACAGTGGGGGGGGGTCCCTGACTTTGTGAGCTACTGGCTCCCCAGCCATCTGCACGTGTAGTCTCAGCCAGCCACTCAAAGTGCCCTTGATAGGTGCTATGATTACCATCCTGATGAAGCAGCCACAGCCCAGAGAGGTCAAGTGACTCTCCACATCACCAGGTCTGCCCAACATCAAGGCTACTTGTGCTTCTCTGTGTGACAGCTGGGGTGTGTGGACACGGTCCCCGGCGCCCACTCTCGAGGCTGCATCTGATTTTCACAAACGGTCACAGACCAGTCTCTTCCCCTCAGCCAGCTGATGTTTGCCTGGGCTTGCTCTTGGCTGTGGGGCCATCGTGGACCCCAGAGGTGGCATGGCAGCCTCCCTGACCTTTCTGGCACGCCCTGCCCAAGCTTTGACAACCCCAGTGGTGCCCAGACATTGCCAAAGGTGGGGGAAATCACTTAAGTGAGAATGACGGTCTCACAGCCAGGCCAAGGGCTTCGACCCATATGATACACGTGACCACAGAAACCACAGTCCGGAGATGTGGTACTTTCCCCAAGGCCATGCAGTGATATGGCCCATGCAATCCTCTCGGACTTAGAGAAATGTCTTGCTGCTGGCCTGGGACCTCTTCCAGAACCATGCTCCTCCAAGGTGGTGTTGACAATGTGACTGTCAGCAGACAAGATATCCCTCCAGCCCAGCTCAGCCGAGGTGGACTCACCCCACTCCCAGCTGGGGTGCCGGGGAAACAGCTCAGGTAGAACAGATTTCAGTCCCGCCACACCACACCCTCTCAGTGGTACACTGGCAGTTTCCTTATCTGGGAAATGGAATCTTTGGGCTCGAGCAGCTCAAAGACCCGATGGCGCTGACCTTCTGTTTTTCTCAACAAGTGAGGCATCAAGGGATTCAGTCCTGGCTGAAGCCCCAGCTCCATGTAGCACCCTGGGCAGGTGATTGCCCATCTCCAGCACCCGGTCTCCTCCTCAGTCTGCCATGAACTGTCAGACAGCCAACCCATCAGTCACATAGACGTCTCACTGTCCTCTAAGCTGTGAACGCTTCCCCGCCTTTATTTATGTAGTCCCCTGTGAAATATTCTTCAAGCTGTCATCCACCCAGAGAACTCCTACACAACCTTCAAGACGAAACCCAGGTCATTTCCTCCAGTCACTTTCTTATTCCTGAAGGCAGACCACTCCCTTTTCTGTGCTCCCTGGTCACCACCTTGTGGAAGAGCATTGGAAACTCTCTCTCTGTCTCTCTGTCTCTCCCTCCCTCCCTCCCTCCCTCCCTCCTTCCTTCTCTCTCTCTCTCTCTGTCTCTCTCTCTCTTTCTCTCTCTCTCTGTGTGTGTGTGTGTGTGTGTGTCCCGCTAGACTGAAAAGTCTCCCTAATCCTGATATCCTGGGTTCCACCTGGTACCTGGCTACTGAGTAGTCAGTCAGTAACTGTTGAGTAAGAATAAAAGTCTTGAAGAAGCAGAAGAACGCTGACACTCTTGGCAGGTGCCACCCTCCAGACCCCATGGAGGGAAGCCAGCCCTTCACTGTCCCCCCAGTCCCACACCCAGAGGACGTCCCCACCCCCGATACCAGCCACTGCCAGCCGCCCCAGCCACCCACACATCCTGCAGACTCCTAGTACCTTGGACAGCGACCAGACACTTTTTAAACCTGCTTTTATCTTCAGTGAAACTGCCACTACAGGGAGCTAGCTGTCTGTGGGGATGCGTTCCTCTGTGTGCGGAGACACTTCCCATTCTGCAATCCATCCCAGAGCCTTCTGGGCACCACACAGGGTCTTTGGATCCTGTGTTTGTCACGTTTGTGCTTCTGATGGGGAAGCAGGGCGGCGGGCCTTGTCCACAGCACTTCAGAATTCTCTCTAGTTCTTTAAAGAATTCCTGATTCCCTTCCTCTGAGCCACATGTCCCCAAATTACCCCCAGTCCCTTCCTCCAGGTCTTCTTCCTAAGGCACCAGGTCTCAGTTCCTGGTTTTGGGAGATCAGGAGAGAGACAGTCTGCGTCCTTTTGATACGGATTAGGACCAAGGTAACTTTCTTTGACAGGTAGTCAGCTAGGGACACGGGGCCCAAAAGAACATGGTTGCCACCCTGCCTGGGTAGGCTAGAACTCTGGTCTGATCCCGTTTGATGTAAGAGGGTGATATAAGGAGCATGCTGGTGAGCCCTCAGTCAGTGCTAGTCTCTTAGGCCCACCAACCAATAAAGATCCTTCATATATACATCTGATCTGGGCAGTGAGGTTCATCCCTATGGGATGCCCAACTTATAAAAGACTTGTTCCAAATTACCATGTGGATTTCCCCGTCTTGCCTTCTCAGGACCCCTGCCATCTGGAAGCGGAGAGCCCCTCTTGGCTTAGGAGCTTTCCTTCTCTCTTATTCTCTCTTAAAATAACTCTTTCATAGCCTGGCGTGGTGGCGCACATCTTTAATCTCAGCACTAGGGAGGCAGAGGTAGGAGGATCGTTGTGAGTTTTAGGCCAGCCTGAGACTACATAGTGAATTCCAGGTCAGCCTTGGCTAGAGCAAGACCCTACCTCAAAAAAAAAAAAAAATAGAGAGGAAGAGAGAACAAAATGAAAATAAATCTTTCATAATTCACCTTTTTTCATGTTTGCGTTTTTTAATCCTTTGCCAATCACAGATGGCAAGAACTTGAAACTTGAGAGCCACTGGCTTGGGGAGTTCTAAGCCCACCCAGAGCCCAGTCTCTCTGTTGATACACTTTCAGATCCATTCATTCAAAAGGCACTTGCTGAAGTTATATAGACACTTGTATTAAGTGTAACTCCCCAGGCCTGTTTATTCACCTACAAAATAGATAGAAGAGATGCATACAAGACCAAACCCTTGGAGGAGAGTACTTCTGTGGTTTACTATTATTTTTTTTTTTTGCACATGGGTGCATACTCTTTTACTTTTCTCCCCCCCTTTTTTGTGAGGTAAGGTTTCACGCTAACCCAGGCTGACCTGGACTTCACTACGTAGTCTCAGGCGGGCCTTGAGCTCACAGCGTTTCTCCCACCTCTGCCTCCCAAGTGCTGGGATTAAAGGCGTGCGCCACCACGCCCGGCAAGAGTGCATGTTCTTATGTGTGTGTGCATCCGTGCCCGAGGAGGCCAGAGGTAAGCCTCAGGTGCAGTTCATCAGATCCGCAGCTCATCTCTTTCGAGACAGGGTCTTTTGTTGGTCTGGGGTTCAACAATCAGGCTAGACTGGCTGAGCGATGGCCTCAGGGGTCTACCTGTCTCCACCTCCCCAATGCTGGGATTACAGACACGTACCACTACATAGGGCATTTGACAGGAACCCAAATCCTCATGCTTCAGCCCTTGAATTCTGCTTGAGTCATCTTCCCAGCCCTGGCTCGGTGGTTTGATATTGACCCACCACGTGACATTGTCACCTCCGCCTTTCACCAAAACCCAGAGCTGTGTGCCCTCCATCTGCCTCTCCCCCGTGCGGCCCTGGTCGGTTTCTTTCCTTCCTTTGGACCTCCAGTAGCAAAAGGAGGGAGCGGCCCATCTCCAAGTTCTAGTCTTGAGCACCTAGGGTTCCTCAGTGATGGAGGGAGATCATGCTGCCTCCTCCTTCTACCTCCAACCCCTGGGCCACACTGAAGCGTCTGGAGGGACCAGGACTTCTGGGTGGGAAGGAGGGGGTAGAGGGAGGAGGAACTGTCCTAGCCTGAGTGTGAGAGACGAGTTAACAGCTCAATTGTTATTTCAATTACACGGATTATTTGAAAACAATGTTATGAGTTTCATCACTGACAACCCCAGGAAATGGCTGCTATGGCAACCAGGGAAAAGAATGGTCCTGGCCAGCCAATCAGAAGTTCCAGCCATAGTCCCACTTTGTACCAACTCTCACGCAGGGCCTCTCCCAGCCTCCACTTGGGGAGAGGCTCGAGGAGGAAGAAAGGAAGAGAGGCCAGTGTAAAGACTTTGCAGAAGGGGAAACTGAGGCATGGCGAGAGAGGGAAGCAGATTCCCTCGGGGGAACTGGCCGTTTGTTCATCCTAAATTCTTCAGGGCTAGGGTGTGTGTACCCTCCAGGTGCATGTCCCAGGCCTGGCTTATTAGCAGAGAGTCACCGGGTAGCTTCAGAGGCCCTGAGACTGCCAGGACGCATCGGACCCTCCCTCCTCATGGTCTTCAGGAGAGCTCCCTGAGGTCCCCTCCACAGATAAGATAGGATGTAGCAGCCCATCTCCTCTCTCACTGCCAGAGCCGCCAGGGGGCCAGCAGAAGGGAAGGAGGAGGTTCCAGAGGGTCTCTGAGCAACCTGGATCTCTTTCCTGCCATGTTCTCAGAGCCACCTTTGCAGATACCTTCCTGACCCACTCTTCTCCAAACAGGCCCCTAGTGGCCCCCAGAGAACCACCTGATTTGATATTACTTTTGCTCTCCTATCAGAAAGAGATCACATGACAGATATCCCCCACACTCTAAACGTCCATTTCTTTCTTTAAATTATTCATTTGTTTTACAGAGAGAGATAGAGGCAGATAGATATATATAGAGAGAGAATGGGTGTGCCAGGGCTTCCAGCCACTGCAAACAAACTCCAGATGCATGCGCCACCTTGTATATCTGGTTTACGTGAGTCCTGGGGAATCAAACCTGAGTCCTCTGGCTTTGCAGGCAGGCGACTTAACTGCTAAGCCATCTCTCCAGCCCTGAAAGGGGATTTCTGACCTTGCGGAAGCTCTGAGCTCCTGCGTCTGTTCAATGCCCCTGACCTTAACCATTTTATCAGCCAATCCTTACAGAGGCTTGTGGGGCACCATCATCCTGTTAACGGGTGTCACAAACATTAGCTCGTGTAATCCCACCGTGACCCTGGAAACAGGGACCGATTATCACCCCATCTTACAGATAGGGAAACCATGGCAGCCAGGTGACCTGTACAGTGACTGGCAACCAGAAGAGACAACAGGGGACTTTCAAACCAGGCAGCGTGGCTCCAGAACCCCAGGTCTTGGCTGACATCCTAATTCCTGCCGACAGGAAGGCCTGGCATGAGCTGTGCCCGATGAACAAATGAGTCACAAAATTCAACATTTACTGCCTCCGCCTTTCTCTCTAGCAGGAACCCTGATTGCTTGCCTTGAAGCCCAGGTACTCTCTCTTTACAGCTGCTCATTAGGGGACAGCTGGGCAGATGTGAACACAGCAGGAAGCTAAGTATATTCAGAGATGATTGCTGGCCTTCGCAGTCCAGGAGAGCTCTGCTGTTGAAGGCCCCGGAAAGCCACTGAGAACGTCTTTGTCTAAGGTGCCACCTACTGCAAGCAAGGCACTATGTACTCATCGCCTCGCTCATCCCAAGTCACACCAGCAACCCCATACTGCAGATGAGGAAACTGAGGCTCACAGAGTTAGGGACAGCTGCCCATGAGCAGCCAGCCCATACGTATCCCGTGAGGACTGCTGCCCATATCTGCCTGCGTCCGGTTATCATTAGTACGGGACATGGCTCCTACCCTCAAGGGACCAGTTAAAAGAGACAATCCAAGTAACATGAGGGCAGGAAGGATGGCAAAGGGGTGCTCGGGTTGAGTGGAACAAGGGGCTCAGTAAAGACATTAGATGGGAAGTGACCTCGGGATGGGACAGGGGCACCCCCCCCCACCTCAGCAGGTGGGATGCTATGTCAGTAACAAGACAGGGCCTTGAGCACCAAGCAGATGGTCTGGAGCTGAGAGTGAAGCCATCGAGAGTCACTGCTGGCTTAGGAGCTTCCCTCTTGCCTGCCTGCCTGCCCTCCCTCGGCAGCCTCCCTGTCGCGCAATGGAGCAATTTCCCAAAACATTTTCTCTAATTTGTGATTGTTTTCCTAACCCAGAAGCAGCGAGTCTCCAGCTTCTCCCGGCCCATGCGCCAAGCCCGGCCAGGCTGCCAGCGCTGCTGGTGTCTGCTCTCCGCGCAGCCCACGAGGCCCGCCAGCCCCCACCCCGCCGCCCGCCACTGCGGCAGTGGGCAGGTGGCGTGGAGGGTCTCGTGGGCTCAAATTCAGGGGCTCCTCCACAGGGCAGGATGGACACAAAGACCCTGGGGTGACTGGAGCTGCTACCTCCACTTGCTGACTGTCACACCTGAAAGACATCAAGTGTTGGGGATTGAGGGTGTCACCAAGCTCCAGGAGGGCCCAGAGCCAAGTAAGAGGACATGACTCCCTGGAAGGGTACTCTCTGAGGGATTGGACTCTGAGAATTGATGAGTGTGTGTGGGGGGGGCAGAAACCCGCTACTGGAAAACAGTTGCTCTCGGTGGGAAGAGCAGTTAAGTGCCCAGTGATGGTCAGCGCCATGATCTGGTGACGGGGGCTCCGGAGCAGGCTCTGGGGTGCAACAGGGGATGGAGGCGTATTGAGGACTCGCACTTTTATAAAAGGAGCCACAGCTCTGCTGGGAACTGCAGCTGGAACTCTTCAAGACAGTGGCCGCTCTGGCCAGGGGCATAGACGAGGGCCTGGGGTCCATGAATAGAATGGAGGCTCTGAAGGGGACGGATGATGACATGGGGTCCACAGGAAAGGGGCAGGGGGTATGGGAAGGGCGAGCACTTCGGGGAGAAGTGTTGGCGTGATGGAATATGGCAGAAGGAGAACAGTCCTCGCTCTGAGCTGTTCTGAGAATTGATGCACCTGTCGGCTCCCTGCCCTAATTCCCAGGTGCTCCATCTGGCCCAGCCCCGCCTCACCATGGAGCCTGTCTCCTTGGCCCTCAGTCCCTTCCTCTCCACTCACCCCATCCACCTTTCTCCAAGGTCAGACCTCCTCCACTAGCCCCCTCATAAATGCCCCAGTCTGCACTCGTCTCTGCTAAGCCATCCCTACAGACCAGGCGATCCCCCTGCAGGCACGGTGGAGATCCTAAGACTGACCTCCCTCAAGCTAGACTCCATCTCTCCATCTGGAAGGGTGGTCAGTTTCCTTTGTCCTGTCCTGGGAAACTGCCCTCGCCTTTCAACCACCCAGGTCCAATGAGCCACTTTGTCAAGATGCATTTATAGGGCCTGGGGAGATGGCTCGATTGTTAAAGGCACTTGCTCGTAAGCCTGCCAACCCGAGTTTAATTCCCCAACATGCAAGAAAACCTGGACACTGAGTGGCTCACATGTCTGTAATCCCAGTGCACCTGCAGCAATGGGAGGCAGAGCCAGGAGAATGCACTAAGCTCATAGGCCGACCCAGCGGCAAAACGAGAGAGACTCTGTCTCAAAAGAAGGTGTGGGCAGGCGTGGTGGCGCACACCTTTAATCTCAGCACTAGGGAGGCAGAGGTAGGAGGATCACTGTGAGTTTGAGGCCACCCTGAGACTACATAGTGAATTCCAGGTCAGCCTGGGCTAGAGTGAGACCCGTACCTCGAAAAACAAAGCAATACAATGAAGAAGGAGGAGGAGAAGAAGGTATAGAGGAGAGGACTGGCATACTGAGGTTGTCCTTTGACCTCCACACACATGCTGGGGCACACGGTCCCCCCATATATAGATAGACACACATATATGTTTATCTACATACACACAGAGAGAAATACCAAAAAATTTTAAAGATGCAGTTATGGAGTGTCTACTGTATGCCCACTTGGCTAATGGGAGCCTCCTGAGAGTAGGCAGAGGATCCAGGAGGAGAAAGATGCAACCTTTGACTTCAAGAAGACACAGCCTGCTTGTGCAGGCGAGTGTGAGAGAACACACACGAACAGAGTTCAAAGGGAACACAAAGGGCAAAGGAGTCCAGGATCAGCAGCTGCCACTCCCAGAACCAAGGTGATCTGCTGCGACCACCCACCAGAGACCCTTCTTGGCAGTGAGGACGTGATGTCTCCTTTTCGGTTTCTGTCTTCCAGGTAAAAGGACTCCTTTCCACTGGCTTTGCTAGTCACTATAGTTCCATCAACACCTCCAAATGCTTATGTCCAGATTCCACGCGGTGGGGCCAGGGAGATGGCTCAACAGTTAAAGGCGCTTGCTTGCAAAGCCTGCCGGCCTGGGTTCAATTCCCCAGCCACTCACATAAAGCAGACCACAAAAGTGGCACAAGTGTCTGGCAATTGTTTATGTGAGCAAGAGGTTCACACACACATACACATACACACACACACATAGGGATAGAGAGAGGCTAGGCGCACAGTAGGCTCCCAAGATATTTGTCCTGGATAAATGAGTAAGGTGCTGGATTTGTGGATGGGTGCACATGGACAGATGGTCCATGAGAAAATGACATGCAAGACCATGGTGTGTACGGGGGTTGAGGCACCGGGTGGGTAGACGGATGGAGGTGGCGGGTAGACAGTGGACGGAAGGATGCTTCAAAGAAGGGAGGTGGGTGGGCAGGTGGATGATGGGTTGGGCAAATGGATGGGGGAATGGATGGCTTGGGTAGGGTGCTGGCCGGTTGAATAATGATGTCAGCGGCATCTCAGCTTTTCCCAAGCATAGACTCCCCAGATTTGACCAATGGACGCCAGTTCCCCAGCCCCAGACACCCAGGCTTGCTACCTGGTTAGATTTTGCTCCTCTCTCCGTTGTGTCTCCCATAACCAAGCCGCTCCTGGCCCTGGTGATCCCGTGTCCTTGGCACTTTTCCCTCTGACCCCTGCTCTCCACAGTCATTTTCTGGATGGTTCCAGCTGCCCTTGACCCCCGCTTCCTCTTTCCTTCAAGCCCATCCTGAAATCCTGCCAGCGGTGTGCTCTTTCTCCAGCTTATCTCCAGCCAGCAAACTCCAACAGCTCTCCATTGCCCACAGGCCTCAGTTCCACCCTGCTGGATTCGGAAGACTCTTCCCTCTGCTCTTTTCTCATTCCTCCCCCTCATGGCCTGCGTCCCCTGGTCAACTGGGCCACTTGCTGACAACCAGATAGTCGCCAAGTCACCTCTGCTTTTTTTCCTTGCCCTGAAAGTCCTCCCTGTCCCTCTACCTGCAGCAACGCTACCCTAGCTTCTGACACACAGCTCAGCCAGCTGGGCCCAGTGAGCTTCTTAATGGAGAAGCATTTATGGAGCACCTACTGTGTGCCCACCTGGCCCATAGGGCCCCATGGAGGAGGTATAGGATATGGGATGAGAAAGACACAACCTTTGTCTCCCAAGGGATTCAGCCCACTGTCTACTGTGCAGGTGTGTGTGTGTGTGTGAGAGAGAGAGAGAGAGAGAGAATGAATGCATGTGCAAACTCATATACAGAGTCCACGGGAAGAACAATGGTAAAACAGTGGTCAAGGATCCCAGTGTGTCCACAATGGGCCGGGGGTGCTTTCGGAGCATCCATGAACTAATCCAGTTCATCTCCATGAACCTTGAGGTCAGAACAAATGAAGGACGCCAAGGCCTTGTGACAGGTCTCAGGCCCTTCTCTGAGTCAGTGGCGGAGCTCGGATGGAGTCCTAGAGGTCTTGCTCCTGCACCCTTAACAGGACCTCTTGGTTATACAAAATAGTGTCACCAGACTGGGGTGGGCTCCTCCCCTAACCTCTCCCGCTATGCTGCATGCTGCCTGCTGACCCCGAGTCCCCTTCCCTTCAAGCCCAGAAGCCCGGTTGAATAACCACCTATGAATCTAGATTTGAGTTGATTCGGAGCCACTGCAGGTCCTGGGGCAAGTTTCCACCTCTCCTCCTGATTCCTCTGTCCCCCATCTACACAACGAGCTGGGAAGACTGGTCCCCAAGGCCTTTAATTCCAAGAGTATAAACCTAGATGCAACTGTTGGCATGACAGAATATGCAAGTGGGGAGACCGCTGGCCTCCGGGACCTGGCTGCATCTCCCCACGGCGCCCTCTCCCCGTCACCAGTCTCCAGCTGTTGCAGTTCTAGGAGGTCCCACTGTGAGGCCACAGTCCTCTGTCTGGGTACCTGACTCTACCCTGCTTGTCACCTGCCTATCATCTTGTCTGCTTGCTGACCTGGATCCACCTGTCTCTGCTATCCATCCATCAGCCTGCCTGGGCCTGTCCACCTTGTGTCCTTGCCTGCCTGGTGTCTGCCACTCTGTCCATCAAACACACAGTCCACCTCCCACCTCTGGGTCCCTGTTCTGCAAGCACCACCGTGACAACAAAGACAGGGTGGGGACTTGTGGACTGGCCATTATCTGAGCTTCAGGATCGGCCTTCAGGAGCCCAAACAGTTTGTAGCCACACATCGTCCACCTCTTCTCCTCCCCCCCCCCACAGGCCCCCAGGCCCTTCCTCCTTAAGCCCAGGGTCCTCTATTTTTTAAAACTCTTTCTTAAAAATAATTTTAATTAATTATTTATTTATTTGATAGAGACAGGTGGAGAGAGAAATGGGCACACCAGGACCTCCAGCCGCTGCAGACAAAGTCCAGACTCATGCACCACCTTGTCATCTGGTTTACGTGGGTCCTGGGGAATCGAACCTGGGTCCTTTGGCTTTGCAGGCAATCACCTTAACTGCTAAGCCATCTTAGCCATCCAGCCCTGTGTTTTAAATTCTTTATTTAAGTGTGTGTACGTTTGTGTGGATATGTAGGATGTTGAGGGGGGCACATATGCCACAGCCCATGTGCCATAGCACACATTTGGAGGTCTAAGGGCAACCTAGGGGTATTTGTTCTTGCCTTCCACCTTTATAAAAAAATTTTTACGCTGGGCGTGGTGGTGCACGCCTTTAATCCCAGCACTCGGGAGGCAGAGGTAGGAGGATCGCTGTGAGTTCGAGGCCACCCTGAGACTACAGAGTGAATTCCAGGTCAGCCTGAACTAGAGTGAGACCCTACCTCGAGAAAACCAAACAAAAAAATTTTTTTACTTATTTATGTGCTAGACAGGAAGAAAGAGGAATATATATATATATACATACATATATACATATATACATATACATATATATATATATATATATATATGTGTGTGTGTGTGTGTAGAGAGAGAGAGAGAACATGGGGGAAAGAGAGAGAGAATGGGCAGGCCAGGGCCTCTAGCTACTGCAAATGAATTCCAGACACATGCACCACCTGTGCATCTGGCTGTACATGTGTACTGGATAACCGAACCTGGGTCCTTTGTGCTGTAACCACTAAGCCATCTCTCAAGCCCCTTCCATCATTTTACTGAGATGGGGCAGCTCTTGTGGTCCTGTGGCTGCCTCGCGAGCTTCCGCATTCTCCTGGTTCTTCCTCCCCCTGCCATAGACATGTTGCGACCACAGATGCATCCACCACTTTGCATCAGGCTTCACATGGGTGCTGGGGAATTTGCACTTGGGCCAGCAGGCTTGCTTTAACAGCTGAACCATCTCCTCAGCCCTCCCAGGGGCTTCTGCTTGAGAAAGCTGGTCAAGGCCATATTCCTCCTGCCAAAAATGTCCAAGCTATCCCTAAGGAAATCGCTGGACATGGGCGTGAAGATGTGTGTACAAGGATGTTCATAGCAGAATTGTTTGTAGCAGCAAAGCATTGGAAACAACCCAAGTATCCAACCGTGGGGGCTGGCTGAATGAATTACGGGCCAGCCACACAATGGTGAGCCATGCAGCTCTTAAAAAATGATGATGTAGATGTCTATTTATCGAAATGGCAAGACGCTTGCAATATATTACACAGGGAAAAGCAGGTTACAGAGGCCCATGTGCAAAGTAGGATGCCATTTTTATTTTTCAAAAATCTATCTAAGTCAACAAGGACACCTATGGAAACAATAGCCAAAGTGGTAGTGGGATTATGGATTACAGCTAATTAAACATGATTACACGGGGCTGGGGAACGGCACCGTGTATAGAGCACTTTTCATGCAAGCATGAAGACTAGAGTTGGGACCCCCCCCACACCCCCACATAAGTGGCAGATGGGTATGGTGATCTAGGTGTAATCCAGTGCTCGAAAGGCAGCAGTAGGGAACCCCGGGGCAAGCTGGTTTGCTGGATTAGCAGAATCAGTGAGCTCTGGGTTAAAGTGTGAGGCTGTCTCTTTAAAATTTATTGATTTGAGAGAGAGAGAAAGAGGCAGGTAGAAAGAGAGAAAGAGAGAGAGAGAGAGAGAGAGGTAGAGAATGGGTATGTTAGGGTTTCTAGCCACTGCAAACAAACTCCAGATGCATGTACCACCTTGTGCATCTGGCTCATGTGGCTCCTGGGGGATTGGACCTGGGTCCTTTGGCTTCGTAGGCAAATGCCTTATTCGCTAAGTCATCTCTCTAGCCCGAGATTGTCTTACTAAATAAGATAGAGGGCCGGGCATGGCGTGGTGGCACGTGCCTTTAATCCCAGCACTCGGGAGGCAGAGGTAGGAGGATCGCCGTGAGGTCGAGGCCACCCTGAGACTCCATAGTGAATTCCAGGTTAGCCTGGTCCAGAGTGAGACCCTGCCTCAAAAAAAAAATAAATAAATAAAAGATTTTAAAAAAGCGAATGATCATGGGAGATAACTGAAGTTAATTCCTGACTTCCACATGGCACACTCACCTCACACACATCTGTCCACATGCATATGAACATTCGCACATGCATGAACACCACACACATACATATGCCAAAAAAATGCTTCCATAGGTAAAAATAATACACGCATATACACATGCATAAATTCACACCCACGCTCATCGATGAGCACTTCCTGTGAGCACAGCCGCTCGCTCTACCCTGTGACTGCTCTTCCCCCCCCCATCCTCTCAAGTGGCAGGCTGTTTAGAGACACTATCTTGAGGAGGAAACAGAGGCACAGCAGGAATTCAGGCTCAGCACTGACCTGCTCCTGAGGTCTGCTCCTAGCAGGTTGCCATGTTTCTTGTTTTATCCATAATGTGTCTGTTCCTTTAAAAAAAAAAAAAAAAAAACCTAGGGCTGGAATCTAGCTCAGTTAGTAGAGTGTTTGCCTAGCATAAGCAAAGCCCTGGGCTCGATCCCTGGCACCACATCACCCAAGCACGGTGGTGCACATCCCACGTGTACTCCCAGCATTTGGAAAATGGAAGCAGGAAGATAGGAGTTCAAGGTCATCCTCAGCCAATCTGGACTACAGGAGACACTGTCTCAAAAAAAAAAAAAAAAAGAAAGAAAGAAAGAAAGAAAGAAAGAAAGAAAGAAAGAAAGAAAGAAATAAAATACAGCTGGGCACGGTGGTGCATATCTTTAATCCCAGCACTTGGGAGGCACAGTTAGGAGAATTGTTGTGGGTTCGAGGCCAGCCTGACATTACACAGTGACTTCCAGATCAGCCTGTGCTAGACTGAAACTCTACCTCGAGAAACCAAAAGAAAGAAAGTATATTTAAAAAATCTGTTCGTCTGGGTCATGTAGAAATGAAGGAAGCTAGCAGGACAAGGAAAGAAGGCCGCTGGGGAACTACAGCAGCGTGGTGTGCCTTCAGCCTCTGAGCTCAGGGTGCTTGCTCCCGGTGCCTGGTGAGGTGAGCATCCGCGTTCCCGTGCTTCATGGCCTGAGGCCCTTCTCAAGCCCATGGTTAATGCAGGGGAGGCAATACTGGCTGTGTGCCAGCTGCCAGAATGCGCATCAGAGAGAGTCCACGTGAGCCTCGATGGTCTCCCCCACCCGGGGCTGGGCTCTGAGCCTCCGTCCTGACCATTTGGGCTGCAGAATTCTTAGACATGGCTGGAGGGAGAGGGGGTCCTGTGTACCATAGGATGTTTAGTGTTTAGTCTGTACCCACTGAATGACAGGTTGGGTCTTTAACCCACTTGAGACAACTAGAAACCTTTCTAGACACTGCCAAGGGGGTCCTTAAGGGGCAAAACCGGCCCCAGTTAAGAAACACTGGTAGCTAATGTGTTGCCGACGATAAGGAGGCAGAGAGGAAAAATGTAAACTCAGTGCTCTGTGGGGTTTGAGGTAGAGGGGCGCTTCTCTGCTGGATGATGGGACAAGGATCCAGGTCTGAAATTTTGGGGGTGCCTCAAGGACTCTTCATGGCCCAGATTGGTTCTGGGGGCTGAGGCCTTTTGCTCTCAAGGCCCCACAATCTGCTTCCAGCCTAGCCCCTCAGGGAGGCATCTTGGCACACTGTCTTGTCCGTCACTGAGTGTCACCATCAGGTCCCACTGTCTTCTCACAGGCACCTGTCTCCCCATTGGGCCCCACTTACTGAAGCCTTTTTTTTCACACTTGCCATCTCCACAACGAGAAATGGGGACTCCTCTGTTCCTCACGTCCAACTAACCCCCTCAACAGCTACATGATGCCCACATGACAACCACACTGGCGCCCAGGCTCCGCAACTCCATCCACTTGCCTCCCGGCTGGGGCAAGGCCTCTCGGGGCGGCTCTGCTGCTGACAACCAGTCAGGGACCCCGTTTCTCAAGGATGCTGGTCCGGTACCTTCCTGATTCCTACAGCTCTCCGCCCCCCCCCCCCAGGACCTGGCTTCCCCAGCCCTGCAGGATTCTTCCCTGAGATTCCCACCTCTCCCCCCAACCCTTGCCCTCTACGCATTCACTTTAGCCACCCGTGCCTGCAAGATCGCCAGGACTCTCCCTCCCATCAGGGACCTGACGCACTCAGCCCCAGGGCCGCCCGGACTAGCTTTCCCATCAATTCCTCCCTCCCCTGCATCCCTTAGACAATTGCTACTCAACCTGCAGTACCCTGCTTTAACCGCACTCCTTCTGGAACCCTCTGCTGCACATGTATGGCTCTTATCATAGGCATGATAATTGCTTAATTGTCTGTCTCCTGCCCTTGACCACAGGCCTCGTGCTGCCTGGGATTGGTCTGCTGGCCCCCCAATGGGCCCGTGTCTCTGGGCTCAGCCCCGGGGTGAGCACATGGTTTAGTATACACGTGGCAGTGTATTTTTTTTTTTTTCCAACTGGCTGATGGATGGATGGCTGGACGGTCAGATAGACAGGCAAAGGGGTGGATGCTGGGGCTGGGTCTTGAGTGTTTTGGGAGGCCTTCGGCAATGAGGTGGGAGAAAGGGCAGGTCAGGCTGCGCGCAGGAGTGTCAAGTTGAAGGCACAGTGGGAGATAAAAGAGGATACAGACGGATTACAAGGACCTTGAATGTCACTGTGCAAAGTCTACACTTAATTCAGTAGGCGATGGGGAGCCATGGAGGGGTTTTAATCAAGCAAGTGACAGGATCCCACCTGCGATGGAGAAAGATCACTGTGGCTGCGGGAGGGACGGCCGTGGGAGGGGTTTGGAGGCTGTCGAGGAGACTGCCGCCGCAGGTTAGGCAGAAGCCAGCTAGCAAGGTCTGAGCCGGAGAGGGATCGTGGGATGGGCAGGGGGAGAGAGTCAGAGAATAGGATAAAATAAATCTGAAAGAGTCTAGAATGTTCCTAGCTATGTGGCTTGGCAGTTTCCACTTCCCTGGAGGCAAAGGAAGAGTCTGAGGTTAGAGAGATCCTGGTACTTCCCAGGTAGCCAAGCTGGTGTGCAAAACCAGGGAGAAGCCACTGACTTCAGTTACATAAAAACTGATGGCTGGGCTGGAGAGATGGCTTAGCGGTTAAGCGCTTACCTGTGAAGCCTAAGGACCCCGGTTCAAGGCTCTATTCCCCAGGACCCACGTTAGCCAGATGCACAAGGGGGCGCACGCGTCTGGAGTTTGTATGCAGTGGCTGGAGGTCCTGACGCGCCCATTCTCTCTCTCTCTATCTGCCTCTTTCTGTCTGTCGCTCTCAAATAAATAAATACAAATAAACGAAAATAAAAATAAAAAAACGATGGTTATAAACATAGTGATATTAACAATAGCATGCTTTTTTTTTGAGGTAGGGTCTCACTCTAGCCCAAGATGACCTGGCATTCACTCTGTAGTCTCAGGCTGGCCTCAAACCCATGGCCATCCTCCTACCTCTGCCTCCCGAGTGCCGGGATTAAAGGCGTGCGCCACCACGCCCGGCCAACGTGCTTTGTAGAGTGTCCTATGGTCTGGTCACTGTGCTGAACACCACACACACAAGCTTGTCTCGTTTGCACCCCCATTCAGTGAGGTGGGCCTCGCTAGTTTCTCTATTTCACAGAAAAATACCCCGAAGCTCAGAGAAGGGAACTAACTGGTCCAAAGTCACACAGCCAGGAAGTCACAAACCCAGACTGCCCTGACTCTCTTCCACAAAGGACAGTGCCGGCAGCATAAGAGCGGCCCGGAGGCCCATGAACTCCACGAGGAGGGCCAGCAGAGTCAAGAAAGCGAGATGTGGGAGAAAGACGTAGGAAGGGGCCAGAGAGACGGCTTAGTGGTTAAAGCACTTGCCTGCGAAGCTTATGGACCCAGGTTTGATTCCCCAATGCCTACGTAAGCCAGATGCACATGGTGGCGCACACATCTTTTGCTGCAGTGACTAGAGGCCTTGGTGTGCTCTCTCTCTCTCTCTCTCTCTCTCAAATAAATAAATAACCAATTTTTAAAAAAAATTTAAAAAGCAAGACATAGGAAGGAGTGCCACCCAGCTGACCTCATGTGTTCAGACTCACAGATGTAGAAAGGCATGTCTTCCCCACGCCCAAGAGAGTCAGGCTAAAGAATGAGCAGTGTATATATCCTTAACCCCCAGGTGGCTACCTTGGTGGCAATTAAGAAAACCTACTCCTCTGGAGACGTGGGGACAAGCGGCTCCACAGGCCCATGGCCCAGGAGCCCGAGAAGCCTTTTTGCAAATTAGAGAAGCCTGTTTCTTCCTCCAGGCAAATTCAGTCCGCCTTTAGGGCATCTGACTTGTTGAGTGGAGCTTAAAATAGATCTCAGTTGCTGCTCTCCTCCTGCAAGGAGAGCCCTTCCACAGTCAACAACATGCCCAACTGTACCGGCCAGCCACACCTTCAACCTCCCTGTTCCGTACCTCTGTTCCCCAGTAGCTACTCTGGATACCTCATCTTCAGTGGCAAGAAGGGCCCCCACCCCCCGCAAGGTACACAGAACTCAAACCACTCCACAGTTTTAACTTTCCTATTAGTCTTTGCCTCTGCCACGTGAGACAAGACCGTCTTACAATGAATGCCCATTGCCTTGATGAAAAAGTTGAGATCAGGCCTGGAGAGATGGCTTAGCTGTTAAGGCGCATGCCTGAGAAGCCTAAGGACCCAGGTTCGATTCTCCAGGTCCCACGTAAGCCAGATGCACATGGTGGCGCATGCGTCTGGAGTTCATTTACAGTGGCTAGAGGCCCTGGCGTGCCTATTCTGTCTCTATCTCCCCCGCTATGTCTCTAATAAATAAATAAAAAATAAATCTTTTTTTAAAAAAAGTTGAGGTCAAAGCCTCTCTTGTGCTTCATTGGGGGTGTGCATGGTGGGGGGATTTAGCCAGGGGGAGAGGGAATCTAAACTTCCTCTAGAGAGATCAGAATCGAAACCCAAAGTTCTAGGAGTTCAGAGACCTCCAGCCAAGAGTTCCATCTTGAGGGTGCCCTGAGGAGCCTGGGATTAGGGGAGCCAGGGGTTATTCCCACCCATAGTGTGGGGCATGAGGCCGCTGTTCACGAGCCTGGGCGGGCCCGAGCTTCCTCCCAATGCCAGCAAGCACTGTCCCTGGCTCAGATCGGGGAGGGTTAGAGAACCTGCCTAGCTGGGGTTCTAGCCCAGCCCTTCATCTTCAACCCCCACCCTTCCTTCCTGGACCACACAGCATGGCTGCTGCCTGAGTTATATAAACAGGAATCACGTTCTCTCTGTCTCTCTCTCTCTCTCTCTCTCTCTCTCTCTCTCTCTTGCTCAGAATACCTGAGGCTGCATTTCCGAATGGAGCTTCCGGATGCAAGAAAAAGGGGGGAAACCCAGAAAGGAGAGGAAATATCATTGGCTGGCCTCTTCTCACCGATAGTAAATAACCCAGCTGCTCCAAACTTTACCAAGTCAGAAAAGACAGGCCTCCTGGGGTCCCTGCCCCAGACCAGCCCTTTTTGGGGGGGGATTCAGAGTGCAGGGGAGGGGCAGGAAGCTGGCCCAGACTTATTGTTGAAGACTGCCCAAGAAACACCCTCACACACACACACACACACACACACACAGTTTGCAGACATGTACCCAGGGTCAAAACACATTTTAGGCCCCAGACTTTGATCTCAGTTGTTTGTCAGTTTGGTTTCTCTGTCGAAGGCATTTAACTGTTTTTCCCCTAGAAAACACAGGGAGCTAACTTAAACACCTGCACTGCATCTGAGCAGGCCTCTTCTTGCTCTGTCGTCTAAGAAAAGAAAAGGCTCCATTGCCACCCGGCTACCCCACCCCGGCGACTTACCCAAGGGAGAGCTGGTGAGGCCTGGAAAGCAGGACACCCCGAGTGCCCATTCTGGTTCTTTGATAGGGCTTGATTTTGTGACCTGAGGCCTGCTTTCAGCATTTTCGGATGGGAGGGAAGGTAGCCTAGGGGCGTCTCCAATGGACTCGTGGTCAAGAATAGGAGCAGACAGGGCGGCGCATGAAGTCCAGGTGCCCTCAGCTGAGAGAGGCCTGGCATTGGCATGGGTGGTCCACAATGGCAGACCGTTATAGGGAGGGATGAAAGGGGAGCGTCCCAGACCCTAGGGGAGGAACACGCACAGTGTGGAGCAGGGAAGCTGGGCTGCATGGTTGGAGAGTAGGGGTGGCCTGACAGAGAAACTGAGGTAGACAGGATGGAAGATGGCGAAGTGATCATACATGAGCCAAGACTACAGGAGATCGCTATGGGAGTAGCGGCCACATCCCCAAATGGGCTGTAAAGCAGTGAGTAATTAAGACGATCATAGTAGGCACGGGTGGGCAAGATGGGTACGAGTCAGACACCACCTCCGTTAGGATTTCAGTGCGGTGGCCTGAACAGTAGGAGAAGAGGGTGCGAGAAGGCACCTGGCTCCGGAGGGCCCAACAGGGAACTGGCAGTAGTCAGTGCCCGGGAATAAGCTGCTGTCCTGACTGGACACTTTGGCTGGACACCCTGGACCTGGGGAGCGCTAGAATCGGACCCAGGGAAAGCGGCGCCAGCTTGAGCGTCCTCTGGAGCTACAGACCCGGGCGGTGGGAGAGGAGGCGCGAGGGTTCCCAGAAGCGCTAGACGTGGTGGTGGTGGGGGGGGGGGTTAAGCCCGCTTCTGGCGGCACCCGGGTGCCCGCCACCAGGGGGTGCCCCTGCGGTTCGGGGAGACCTCGGGGGACTCTCCGACTTCGCTTCTCTCTCCTCGGGCTGCGGGGAGCCTGGTGGTTTCCCCCCTAGCCCGCAGTGCCCCAGCTGGGGCCGGGACCAGACGGGGACCCTCAAAAGGAGTGGGGAGGTCAAGTCTCCGGGCTTGCGACACCGATCGAGACTGTATCCACCGAGGCGCTCGCCTCGCACGGCCGGTCCACGCCTCCCCCGTTTCCACGGCCCCGAGCTCTCGAGGGTCAGTCCCGAGTGGCGCTCCGTTTGGACGTGAGGCAGCGGAGCCCGGTCCTCCTTTGGTGGCAGGGACGGAGTCCCCAGAGTCCCGTGCTAAGGAAAAGGGGCAGTGATGCCCCACTCTCCCCGCCCGTCTGCCCGACGGCCCCGGGGAGGACGCAGGGGACCCATGGCCTGGCTGGCTCTCCCACCCTAGGGTGACCGCGGCCGTGCGTGTCAAAGCGGCTCCGGGAGCCCCCACCCCACCCCGGGGCGCGGCACGACCCCGCACGCACCCCGCGCGCACTCGCTCCCGCCGCGCGGATGCCCCCGGCCCGCCTCTGGGAGGGACCGGGAGCCGAGGCCGGGTGGTGCGCGGTGGGCGACCGGGACGCCAGGGTCCCGGCCCCGCGTAGAGACTGGGCGCAGCTCCTCAGGCCCCCTCCGGCGCGCGGGCCCGGTCCCCGGTGCGGCCACCCCCGGCCTGCGTGGGGAGGTGGCGGGGTGGTCCCGGAGATCAGGGCGCGCGAGGCGGGCGCCGGGGCCGCGGCTCCGGGACCGAGAGGAGTCCGGGCTCGGCTCGGCGCCGGGGAAAGTTTGGACGTGGGAAACTCCCTCCCGCCGCCCCGCCGAGGGAGGATGCGCCGAGCCGCCGGCGAGGGTGGCCGGTTCCCCGGGACAACACCTCCCCCCACCCCGTCTCCATCTCGGTGGCACCTCTCGCCTCTCCCCCGGCTCCGGGGCTCCCCACCCGGCCAGCAGCTTCCTCCCTGGGCGGCGATCGGGCCAACCCTCCCGGGTACCCCTTGCGCTCTTACCTCGGGGAGCGGCCCGGGGCTCCCCCACCCCGGTCCCTGCGCCTCGGGACGCTGCGTGCGGCGAGAGCCTGGCGCGGGCGAGTGGGGACCACGGCGGCCGCCCGGAGGAGCCGAGGGAGAGCGGGAGCGAGAGGGGGAGCCGCGGCGGCGAGTGCGCGCGTGTGTGTAGGAGCGAGGGAGTGTGCGTGTCTGACTAGGGGGGAAGTGTGCAGGGGACGACGGATCCCTTCCTTCCTCCTCCCGCAGCCTCTGGTGGAGACTCGGAGAATGCAGCGCCCGCCGCCGGCCAGGAGCGCCGCGCCGTGCCCAGCCGCAGGCGGCCACCGCCGAGCCGGACCTCCGCATCCCAGCCGGGAAGCCCCGGCCCCCACCCCCGGATCGAGTCCCTCCCTCCCTCTCCCGCCCACCCGCCCGAGGGGCTCGAGGCTCCATCTCCCCGCTGCCCGCCGCCCCCCCACCCCGGGAAACCCCCCGGGGGCGTGCCCCTCCCTCCTCCAAGCCCACATCATCCGCGCGTAGGGAGCGCCCCCAGGAGGGGAACCGGCTCCCCTCCCGGCCTGGTGGCTCAGCTGCCCCGGAGGCATGGGTGGTCACACTCTCCTATCCACCCCCCCCCAACCACTCCCACATGCTTTACTGCATTTAGTCCCTGCAACACACACAAACACACACACACACACACACACACACACACACTATGAAAGCCTAGCTTCAAAAGAAAGGGTGTGTGTGTGTGAAGTGAGGGCTTCTCAAGTGACCACCCCTGGCTGCCTGACCAGAAAGGCCCCTTTGCACAGGCTCCAGAAACCATCACTCACATTGAGGTGGACAGAGCTGGACGCCTGCCGGCCGGTGGGAGGTCAGGTGTCCTGGGAACCCAGCCATGTGGGCCTTCCGTCTTCTGGAGGGACATCCTGCTGCCAATTTAACAGAAATAAAATAAAATAAAAAATAAAGCGCTCAGGTACACAAGAGAACCCCTTCTTAACTTAGTGTCAGTCTCCCAACAAAATTCTTCCACAGTCCAGAAATGCCTCAAAGGCCAGCTTTTTCCATTCACATAGCCCTCTGCCTGGTGTCTTTCCTGCCTGGACTGGTTTTTTTTTTTCTTTTTCTTTTTCTTTTCTTTTCTTTTTTCTTTTTTTCTTTTTTTTTTTCTCTCCTGTCTGCCAAAATAGGAGAGTGAAGGATAACAAGGCCAAGGCAGCTATGTACCTCTGTCCTCACCCGGCTGTCACTGACCAGAAATCATCATCTGCAAGTGGCTACTGAAGTTCAAGGCAAAGACCCTGACCCCTGAGAACCCTCAAGAACCCACCCGCCACCTTACCCAGGCCTGCTCCATCCCTAACTTCTTCCTGGTGACTGAAATATTCCCCTCCTTCCCCTTCTCTCTCTGGCTGCCCCATCCTGCTGAGCTCCATCACTCTTATTTATTTTGAAATTTCTTCTCCATTGCACCAGTCCATTCCCTCCCCTAAGTCCCCCCCCCCCCCGCGTTCATTCCCTTCATTGATCTCGCCATTGTGTCTCCCCTTCGCTTCTGTCTCTCTTCTTAGTCTGTACTGCTTCACGCATGTAGCGACCAGAGGCCCGTCCTTCCACATGCTGTGCTCTCCCTCGCTTAGGCTCCTCTTGCAGCCCGGCTCTGGCTGTTCTCCCTCCAGGCCCTGGCGTGTGCTGTGCTCCCTTGAGCTAGACTGTGTTCAGAGTCCTCAGGTTGTTTCTAGGCCTGGGATACTGTAGACCTCACACCTACCTGCACACAGTAGGTGCTCTCTCTCCCTCTCTCTCTTCCCTAGAAGTGTTTATTGAACCCCCTCCCCATAGATTTTTCTAGTCTCTCCTTTTCAGGCCTTTTCACCGTGATCTATCTTTCTGCTTTTTCTGTCCCAAACCTTCTGGGAGCACCCATTGGTGCCAGGCACTGTGCTGGGCTCTGAGAACACTTGGGGATCACTGTCAGTCATGACCCTCACGATTTTGCTTTCAAGTCCTCAGAGCAGGCAGACGCTCTATCAGGCCCATTTTACAGATCAGGAACCCAAGGCACTGCAGGTTGGACTATCAAGAGCACACAGCTGCCAAGAGGTGAGAGCAGGTTAGTGCAGCCTGCCGGGCTCTGCTCCTGCACTCTAGTCTGAGAGAAAAGAAACAGGCCCTCCTGGTCTCTTTAAATATTATTTATTTATTTACTTTATTTATTTGAGAGAGAGATTGGCAGATAGATAGAGAGAGGGAGGGAGAGGATGGGCATGCCAGAGCCTTCAGCTATTGCAAATGAACTCCAGACACATGTGCCACCTTGTGCATCTGGCTTACGTGTGTGCTGGAGAATTGAAGACCCATGTCTTTTGGCTTTGCAGACAAGCACCTTAACGGCTAAGCCGTCTCTCCAGCCCCCTGATATCTACTGTATGTGGCAGGGGCAGTAAGAGGCAGTGTGGTGTGACAGGGGAACTGTCACATGGCTATGGGACTCCTTAGGCCTCTTTCCCTCAGTGTTGCACTGCAGAGCGAATGAGATGATTGTAACAGTAGCCATTAGCACGCCCAGGGTTGTTTACCTGGATTATGCCATTTGATTTTTCATAGCAACCAACATAGCTTTATAGATGGGGAAACTGAGGCATAGGGAAACTAAGAAACTTGCTGAAGATCATATAACCTGTGTTTGAACTTGGCTTCGAACCCGGTGGCTGGGGCCAGTGCTTATATGCTACACTGGTGTGCGATGCCACTTCAAGGCAAGCAACAGGCCTGGTGCTTTGCAGGGGCAGTTTACACTACAGCATGAGGCGTGTGCTCACAAGGGGGACATTGCTCTGCCAGGGGGTGAGGTGGGATGAGAAGGAGCATGGCTAGGGACTGATTCTAGAAGGAGCTTGTGAGATTCCACCTTCCACTTCCTTCAGAAGATGCCCAGCTGGGTTGACCCACCGAGCACGGTCTCCCTTGGAGACCAGTCGCCTGGGTCCGTGGCCTTTGTACTCATTCCCCTGAGTCCAGGCTCCCTCACCTCCGCCCTGTGACATTTGGGGGCCAGAGTTCTTTGTCATGGGGACTGTCCTGTACATGGCGGCATATCTAGCAGCTGTTCTTACATCTGTCCACTAAATCCTGTGACGCCCCCCTCCCCACCTGTGACAACTAAAAACATGTTGTGACAGGGGGCGTGTGTGTTCAGGTCCAGCCTCTGCTCCTCTCTCTCTCTCTCTCTCTCTCTCTCTCTCTTTCTCTCTCTCGTTCTTCTCTGCTTACCCACACTTGCTCACAATGTGGCCAGACCACCACAAGGCCCCAACTCATTAGTCCCCCTCCCTACACACCCTGCCTCATTAGGCCTTTCTGTCAATCTGTTCATGTCTGTCTTTCTCACACCTTGTAAGTCTGTCTGCCTCTCTGAGGCTCAGCCCACCTGGCCGTGTCTTCTACACTGTGGCAGTGTTTGGGGTGGGGGGGACTCTCTAATGTTCTCTGATCATATCCTTATTTGTCCTTTCTTCCTGTCCCCACATTCCTTTCTCTCCCCTTCCCCGTGTCAGACTATCAGCTACTCCTCAGCTGTGTCTGTCTTTCTTTCCCTCCCCAACTTCCTTCTCTGTCCCATTTTCCCCAAGTGTGTCTCTGTCACTTTTTAAAAAGTTTTTCTTTTTTTTTCTTTAATTTTTTTTTAAATTTATTTATTTGAGAGCGACAGACAGAGTGAGAAAGAGGCAGAGAGAGAGACACAGAGAGAATGGGCGTGCCAGGGCCTCCAGCCACTGCAAATGAACTCCAGACGCGTGCGCCCCCTTGTGCATCTGGCTAACGTGGGTCCTGGGGAATCGAGCCTCGAACCGGGGTCCTTAGACTTCACAGGCAAGCGTTTAACCGCTAAGCCATCTCTCCAGCCCAAAAGTTTTTCTTTTTTTTAATCTAGAGTCTATTAGTGACACCTTTCTGTCTCTATACCCCCTGCCAGTCTCCTTGGTCTCCCTTGTGTCTTCCTCAGCTGTCCCCACATTTCCCTCTCACCCCTTCTTACCTTCTTCTCAGCACTTCCTTACCTCTTCCCTTCCTTTCTTCCTTCCCTGCTTCCCATCTTTCCTCTCTCTCCCCCCCCTCCCTTCTCCCCTCCTTCCTTCCCTCCCCTAGCTTCGTCTCCCCCTCCTGCTCTGTCCGTGGGAGCTGAAAGTTAAAAGCTTTTCCGAACTTGCTCTGCAGTCGCTGTTCCCGGCGCCTTTCATCTCGGCAGCACATTTGTAAAACTGCGCAGACTGAAGGGCCGTGACATGAACAACCAAAGAAATGTCAGCGCGGGGATGGGGCTGCCAGCCTGCCATGGGGGGGGGGGCAGGGGCCGGGGGGCGGGGGAGGCAACCAGACCTTCTTGGGAAGGGACCAGGATCAGGTCAGGTGAGCTCCCAAGGACAATAGGCTCCAGCGCCTTTGTGCCTCTGCAGAGCCTGGCTTTCTCTGTCAGGGTCAGGAGCACAGGGCGGTGGGGGGCAGCGGGACAGACCAGGAGGCGAGACCAGGCTGGCAGTCCACACTAGTGAGCACTGGGTGGGGGGGCTGGGGCGGGGCGTCAAGGTTGGAGAGCCGCACACCTGGTGCTAGCTGCCTGCTAACACCATCGTGTTCATCCTGGCAGACCTGGAGCCAGTGTGTGGGTTCAAATCCCACCATCATCACTCCCCAGTTCCGTCGCCCTGGGCAAGTGGCTTAACCTTCATATATCTCCCAGTTTCTCAGAGGAAAAGAGAGGATGGTGGTAATGGTGCCTACCTCGGAGGGCTGGGTGAAGATTGAACGAATCCATGGACGATGCTTATAATAAGTAAGAGCTGTGATCCACAGCAACATCAGGGCTGGGTGGGGTCATGGGTCCCATGCTACAGACAGGGACACCAAGGGCTAGAGGGGGCCGGTGACCTGCAGAGGACTCAGCTGGGAGGGGAACAGCCATTAAAGCTCAGCTCCCTCCCTCTCTTTCTCCCTGAGGCTGGAACTTAAACTCTGGCAAGATTAAGCAAGGAGTCTGTTTTGTTCTCTGGTGTGGAGAATGCTCATAGTAGATGCTCAGTAAACAACAGTTGAAGGGAGGCGTGAATGCATGGATGAAAACGTAGGAAGGTGTCAAGGCAGGAAAATCCAAGGGCACTTGGTTTACGGCTGTGTGTGTTTGGTGGGGGAGGCGGTCCGGGCGGAAAGGACAGAACCTGGGCCTTGGGAATTTTCAGGCCTGGATGGTGTTCAAATCTAGGAGTCCCCTGGGGCCTAAGTGGAGGCAGCACCGTGGACAGCAGACGGGGTCTCAGAGAGCCTCTTCCCTCCACCACCCCTCCCCAGGAGCTGTCCAGCGAGGGCTACAGCTTCAGGATGGGTCTAGGCTCCAGGCTCCGTGCCTTTCATGCATATTCTGTGCTTCCCTCTCTCTCCATCTGGACCCAGCTCCAAAGCCCCAGAGGCTTGGTGGGAAAAGTGTGCCTTCTTCCTGTCTGCGCATTCCTCAGCCCCAGACAGTCTCCACAGCCCTGAGGCTGACACTGTAGGTGGCTGGGTGGAGATGGGAGAAGGGGTCCTCAGGGCTTTCCTGAAAGGCCCTGTGGATACAGCAGAGCACAACCTGAGCACCTGGAGAGTCCCTCCTGTTCCCCCTTCCCTGCCGTGGTAGGGTAAGACAATCCTGCCACCCACATTCCCCAACACATACTTCAAACACTCCACTCTCCCTGAATAATTCACCTGCCTCTCCCCAGGGCTTCTGCAGAACGCCCAGCCCAGGTGTTAAGGAGCAGGAAGGCCCATTAAATTTAAACACCACTGAGGATTGTCAGACATGAGGTTCTATTCCTGGCTTGGAAAAAGAAAAAAAAAAAAAAAACCACCCAGCGATGGGGTAGGGTAGGGATTCAAAAGGGGATGGTGGGGAGGGACCATCATGGAGTGGACGACTGACTTGCTGAGCACCGGACCGATGAACCAGGTGAGATGTCAGAGAGCCCGAGCCTTCTCTCACCGCGGGCCTTCATTTGCAAGGAGCATTGCTTGTGTAATGCCTCCTCCCTTACCTGGTTCTGGTAAGCCCGAGCACCCATCTAAAAATAGCCTCTCTGCAGTTCCCCGAAAGCCCACCGTTTCCCATCCAGCATGGAACAAGCATCGCTTCTGCAGTGGCCTCTCTGGCTGCTAGCTAGCTACCTTCTTGCAACTTACATCCTGGGGATGTCAAACTATTTCAGGTTGTTATCATGCTAGGAGCTCTCAGAGCGCTGCTCCTGCCACTTGGGTGTCTGCCTGGACTTGGACTTGTGGGAAAACTGTTTCTCCAGCTCCAGCATGTGTTATGGAGCTGGTACACCTCTTCATGCCATTGGCCCGGAACATCTGGTGCTGGCTGCTTTCCGCGTGGACTTCCACACCACAGAACACAGAGCCTTTGACTGTGGCGCCATCGCAGACCATCACCTCTTCTTGCGTGGCCTTCCACACCACAGGAAACAGAGCCCTTGTGTGGTGGTTTAGATGAAGGTGTCCCCCATAAACTGAGGTGTTCTGAATGCTAGGTTCCCAGCTGATGGAGATTTGGGAACTAACACCTCCAGGAGGCAGTGTTATTATTGGAGACGGGCTTATGGCTATTATAGCCAGTGTCCCTTTGCCAGTGTTTGGCATACTCTCCTGTTCCTGTTGTCCACCTTATGTGGGCCAGGGGCTGATAGTCCACCCTCTGCTCATGCCGTCGTTTTCCCCTGCCATTGTGGAGCTTCCCCTCGAGTCTGTAAGCCAAAACAAACCTCTTTTTCCCACAAGCTGCTCTTGGTTGGGTGATTTCTACCAGTAATGTGAACCTGACTGCAACACCTTGACTATCGGGGCCCCAGGCAGCCATCGCAGACCGTGACCCCTTGAGAACAGGCCATTAGAAGCTGCAAGAGGTGGAAGTGACATTGAGAAGCTGAAGTTCTCTTTCCCATCCTGGCCTTGGCCCCGGCTCACTGTGTTCTGCGCAAGTCTCTGGCTTGCTTTTGGCCTTGGTTCTTTGCCGTGTAAAATGAAGGAGCACGGCAGGAGATGAGGCGCCGGGTCAGGTGACCATTTCAGGATGAACACAGGCCTCCCAGTTACCCGAGCTCAGGAATCTCTGCTCAAGTACACTTTTCGTTTTGTTTCATTTTAAGGCAGGGTCTCACTCTGTAGCCCAGGCTGGCCTCAAACTCACTGTGATCCTCCAACCTCAACCTCTCCAGTGCTGGGGTTAAAGACATGTGTCACTATGCCTGGCTTGTCTGCTCTTTGGAGACAGGGTCTCTTATTGGTTTGAAGCCCAACAACTAGGCTAAGCTGAGCCCCTGGGGTCCTCCTGTCTCTGCCTCCCCACCTCTGAGATTACAGACACATCAGCACGCCCAGCATTTACATGAGCACCAAGGATGAAACTCTGGTCTGGACTGACTTTCCTGACTAGGGTATCTTTCCAGCCCTGTATAGATGTTTTCAAGCCATTTCTATACGGGTGCTGTCTCAGCCGTCCCTCGTTATACCGGAAGCTGCTGATCTGTACTGACTTATTGAAGCCAATTGTTTGATTTTTTTTTTTTTCAGGAATTTCGCAAGTCCGTTTTGTAAGCTCTTGAAAATGGCCCCGTTGAGAATATCAGCCCTGGTCTCCGTGGGCTGTGCTGTAGAGACCCTCAGTCCCCTCCAAGCTCACTGGTGTCCCTCACCTGACTCACACCACACCCTCTAGGCTGAGTCCCCCCCGCCCACCCTTGCTTCCCCATACACTGGCCCTCACTGTGCAGGACGCTTCTGTGAGTATGCCAAGGTTCAGCTGTGGACACCAAAGCGAGTGGACATCGGGGCCTGCTCCATACTCACGGGGTGCCTCCTGCCTCCAGCGGGCTTTCTGCTTAGTGGTGGAAAGGACTTCCCTCGACACCCCAAATAAAATGGCACCCCATCTCCTCTTCCACACGACTGCCACCATCACTTTCTTTTCCCTCTGAACTTGCCGTCTCATTTCCCAACACTTACATTTCTCTGTTAGCTAACCCCGTGCCCATTGCCCTCTCTAGACTGGGAGCTCTATGAGGGCAGAGATCTTTCCTGTCTTGTCCACAGTCCCAGCCTCAGCTCCTACAGCACTGCCTGGCCCAGAGGAGGTACGACACCGTTCCACCGAGCACACCGCAGCTGTGTGACCTTGAACAAGTCATGTTCCTTTCTGAGCTTCTTTCCTCAAGTAGCCCACCCAGAACAGTCACTGTGGGCTGGGCATTCCTGCTCTGAGCTGTCTTGAAGAAAAGCCTGGTCCTGCCACTAACTCACTGTGGCACCTTAGGGAAGTCATCAGCCATCCCTACCCCTGCCTTCATTTTTGCCCACCTCTCAGGGCCTGGTCAGGGTAAGATGACATGACGTCTCAATCTTTGTGCGACGTCTTCTGCCATTCCTGTCCTAGCCCTGCCTCATTCCTTCATTCATTCCTTCATTCCTTCACCCAAGTATATCTGGAGCTTTCGGGTGCTAGACTTAGAGGACTGACATTCCAGTTGGGGAGGGCAGCGAAGGAGATTAGCAAGATAAACAGTAGGTCAGAGAAGTTCCAGACAGGGAAGAGACCCTTGGGTGCGTTGAAGACCGGTGGCAGCTTTAGGAACCGGGGTGGTCAAGCACCCCTTGGCAATGGGTGAATTAGGCAGAGAGACATAAGGGAGGTAGCTGTCTTGGGCAAAGAGCCTTCCAGGCAGAGGAAAGAGCCGAATGCGGAAACCGGAAGCTGGGGCGGCTTGGGGAATGTGCTGCCCAGTGGGCCTGCGAACCTGCAGGGGAAGTCAGGCGGCTGGCTCTCTAACTCCCTCCTTGTCTCTGCTTCTTCGTAGGAAGCCTGTCCCCAGCGTTGGTGACATAAGAGTCAGGAAGGGAAGGGGGGGGGCTCCCCTGCACCACCCTCCTGCGTGGGGAGCCCAGCCTCTCAGCGCTGCGGGTGCCCACGGCGTTGGATCCGTAATTTATCTCCTGATGCCAGGAGTTTCCTGGAGCTGGGGCATTTCCTCCCCGCTCAGCCCTGCTCCCCTGAGCGACAAAGACAGGTGTGAGGAATTAGCTGTGGGGACTAATGCCGTGACAGGAACCAGCACAAAAGAAGGGGACAGAGTGTAATGTTTATTACGTTTGAAGCAAAGCAAACACGCGGCCTATTTATGTATCTATAGAGAATTAATTGGCGAGCGGCAGCGAGAAGCAGATTATAAATTAGAATCATTTTCGCCAACTGAAACCCATTCATCTTGCTTCAGAATGGGCCTGTCACCTCCTCTTGACTAATTCCTTTTAAATTCTGTGCTTTTTGCCTCATGCCTCCTCCCCCCCCCCGCCCCCACAGTTCTCACCTTGAGACCTGAACCCCAGGGGTTGGGAAAGTCTTGGTGAAGCTCTGCATTTTCCCAAGGCCCCATTCTCACCACCCTCTAGACTGGCTTCCCTGTGAGCTGTCACAGTGCTGAGCCCCTGGCACCCTTGCCTCGTTTGTTGTCCGTTTTCCATATGGCCATAGCTTCCCCTCGCCCCTCTGTTTGTCCCTGAGAATCTGGCAGGAAGTCCCCCTCCCCACAAACACACACAGGCAGAGTCTTTAGGCCAGGCAGGTGGAGCGGGCAGGGCAGCGTAAGACTGCCATCCGGGAGACCCCGAGGGCACTGGTGGCTGCTAGCTGCCTTTGATTCTGGGCTCAGAGCAAGCAGACTCAACGGGAATCAAAGGGAAGCCACGTGGCTGGGGTCCTGGAGGGGCCTGCCTTTGGATCCCCTCACCTGGAACCTGTGAAGATGAAAGACCCAGACCACTGCCAGCCTCTGCTGGGTTCAAAAGGGGGTGTCATGCCTGTCCTGGGCTGGGACCTAATTAACCCTTCCCTCACTTGCTGCTTGAGTTGCGCCAGGCCTTTGGGTCTGAAGGTGGCAGCACCGAGACCTGTCTAAGGCTATTGGGGGCTGAGATGGGAAGAGAGCAGACAGAAGGTGGAGGGTGGTAGGCCTCCAGGCAGGGACAGCGAAGCTAAACCATGGGAGCCTTATGATGTATGAGTTCTTCCTTGAAGTGAGCCTGGAACAGGTCTGAATTCAAGGAGCACCTGAGGACTACAGGTGTCTTCCCCGTGAGGATGCCAATGCGGGACTCAAACCCGAAATGATGATTGTTAGGCTTGTTAAAATACCGCAGCACAGGGCTGGAGGGATGGCTTAGTGGTTAAGGCACTTGCCTGCGAAGCCTAAGGACCCATGTTTGATTCTCCAGGTCCCTCCTAAGCCAGATGCACAAGGTGACGCAAGCTCGCAAAGTCGCACATGTGCACAAGGTAGTGTCCGCATCTGGAGTTTGATTACAGCAGTTGGAGGCCCTGGTGCCCCAATTCTCTCTCTCTCTCTTGCTCTCACTTTCTCACATAAAAAAAGGCCAGTTTGTTGGGCTTTTGTAAAAGAAAAAAAAAATAACAAGACATCCATGCTCTTCCCTGCTGCTTCCCTAGGGACACCTTGGGACAGTTCTCTCCTCATGGTCCAAAAACTAAAGGTCAACTGGTCAGGGGCCTTGGGGACCGGCTGCCACATCAGCGGTGACAGTTCTGATTGATCCATACGCGCTGTACTGAGTGTCAATATTTTGTGTATCTTCTCCACCTGCATCCCACAATAGCCTGAAGACTGAATAAAGTGACAGGGATATGGTGCCTCACATCCAAAAGAGACATCAGCCAGGCGTGGTTGCGCACTCCTGTAATCCCAGCGTTTGCGAGACAGAGGTGGGAGGATAGCTGTGAGTTCGAGGCCAGCCTGAGAGTACATAGTGAATTCCAGGTCAGCCTGGGCTAGGACAAGACCCTACCTCAAAAAACAAACAAACAAACAAACCAAAAAAAAAAAAAAAAACCAATAGGTGCATCATCGGTGTAGGCATTACTAGCTGGCATTTATTTGGACCAGGGCTCTGAGCATGGAATCCTGGCATTCAAGTCTTCTCTCTTCCTCGCTCCACCCCAGTCTTTAGGGGGAAAATCCCAGGAATCTCCAACCTCCCCAGACATGCCCTACCCACTCCCCAGCTGCTGGCTCAGAGACTCTATGTGGAGTCTCTTGGAGCTGGGTACTGGAGAATCTTCTCCCAGCATGGAGACCCTTGGGAATATGGACTCCCCGGACCTTGGTGGACTGGTTGATCTGATCCCTGCTCTCCGGACCTGCCACAGACTGGGGCCCGCCTGAGAAACTGAGAGGTTTGGACCCCATAACAGCAGGATCCCACATGCCTTGCAGAACCCTCAGGTGGCTGTCGGGCGGGGGGGGGGGGGGTCCTGCAGAAAAAGTCAAGATGGGTAGTGGTTCGAATGTAAAATGTCCCCTGTAGCTTTGTGTGTTTGTGATTAAACCTCATCCTTAGTCCCCAGCTGGTGGAGCCTTGTGTAAGGAGGTGCCCTTGAGACTTAGGAGCCCAGCCCCGTGGGTGCTCAGAGCTAGCTCTCTCGTGCTGCTCCCTCCCCTCTGCTGTGACAAGATGTCACATCTGCCATGCTTTCTCCACTGCGACGTAACTTCCTCTCGAAACCCTAAGCTGAAATACACCCTTTCCTCCCACGAGTTGCTTCTGGTGGGGCGTTTTTTTGCCCAGCAACCAGAAGATAACTGTTACAGCATGAAAGGAAGAAAAACGAAAAGACTAGTTACAAAACGCAAAAGGAAAACTGTAAAATTGAAGTTAATGAGTGTTTAATGAAATGTCTACAAAACCTAGGGTTGGGACAACTAGTGAACAGGAACACGGCTTTCCTCCAAGCTCACCCTTGGAAAGGCCTGAGGTTGAGGTAGGCACTTCTGACTGCAAGTGGGATGCAGGGTGTGGGGACCCCCCCCCCCAAAGCAGGAGTGCTTCAGAGTTCAGCTCTGCTCCTGACTCACGGTGTGATGTTGGCCAGGTCACTTTCAGTCCCTGGATCTTGATTCTTCATCCACCACATGAGATGGGCCACTTCCTTGCCACCAGGGTGGCTGTGAGGAGGATGCCAGCCTGTTTCAGAAGGGCATGGCACGATCTGAGGTGCATCCATCGCCACAGCTGCTCCAGAAATTGAGGCAGAAGAAGCACGAGTTCAAGGCCAGCCTGAACTGCATGATGAGACCCCCGGGTCAGCAAATGAATGAAGTGCTCACGGTGTGCTGTGGGAATCTACTAAGGGAGGAGCTTGTGTTTCCTAGAGGAGGGGGACTTGAGAGCCCCTTCCCCTGCACAGGGTCAGGAATCAGGACACTGCAAATGGGCATTGCAGGCCTGGTGGGGCCACTGTAACACTTTACTCACAGGACCCCAGGAAGAGACAGGGGGGCTGGGTCTTGAGTTTTACTAGCCCCTGGAGTGGTGGTTGAGGCCTCAAGTGGCCAAAATAGGGAAACAACTGTTTGTATAACAGAATGAATATGGTTGTTACCAGAGTTAGGGTCAGAGCCTGCACCCTGGGCAGCCCTAATATTACCAGACTCTGCTATACGTTCTCAGTAAGCCGATTAAAAGAGCCAAGTTGGGGCTGGAGAGATGCCTTAGCAGTTAAGGCACTTGCCTGCAAAACCAAAGGATCCAGGTTCAATTCCCCAGGACCCACGTAAGCCAGATGCACATGGCGCATGCATCTGGAGTTCGTGTGCAGTGGCTTGATGCCCTGGCTTGCCCATTCTCTTTCTCTCAAACACACACATATATATATGAGCCAAATTAATATTGAAACTCAGAAAAAGGAGATTTCTTCACTCTGGACACATTGGGAAGACAGAGATCTAGTGATCCCCCTCTCCCAAACCCATCTCCAAGGTCCTGACATGACATGTAGGTTTAAATAGAGGGCTAGAGGTATGTATAGCTGCTGATCCGGTGTGGTCCTCACTCATCACTGCCTGCACATCTCTCCCTTCTGCAAGGTGGTCTGATAAGTTGCCCTGTCAGGGGAGACAAGTTTTCCCCCTGACTGGCACCAGGCTAGGACTTTCCATTTTTTTATTTTTAAGATTTTATTTTTATTTATTTATTTATTAAATACAGAGAGAAGGGAGGGAAAGAGAGAGACAAAGAATGAGAATGGGCACGCCAGGACCTCTAGCCACTGCGAACGAACTCCGACACACATGTGCCACCCTGTGCATCTGGCTTACGTGGGACCTGGAGAGTTGAACCTGGGTCCTTAGGCTTCACAGGCAAGTGCCGTAACTGCCATGCCATTTCTCTAGCCCTGGCCAGGACTTTTCTTTCTCCCGGCATGAGATTCCTGGGGGAAATTCCAGTTTCTTGGGGTTCATTGTGTCAACAGTCTGATAGCCAAAGGGAATGTCATGAGCGTCCCTGTAGAATATCTTCTCTGCTGCCAGGCTGGTCATATGGACAGATGTCCCCCACTGAGCACCTGACACAGCCCTACAAGTGAGTTCCAGCTCTTTCGGGCCTGTTAAGAGTCATTTTTAAGATGGATGGGCCACCTTCGTGGGTGATGGAGGATTTAGAGATGATTGCCCACTGGCCTTTGAATGCAGAATTCTGCTTAAAATCTCAATGAACTGTAAATCTCAGTAAATGTCTCTTTTTCCTTTCCTTTCTTTCAATATTTTATTTATGTATTTGCAAGCAGGGAGAGACAGGGAGAAGAGAGACAGAGAGAGAGAGAGAGAGAGAGAATGGGGATGCTAGGGCCTCTAGCTGCTATAAATGAACTCCAGATTCTTGCACCACTTTGTGCGTCTCACTTTACGTGGGTACTGGGGAATCGAACCCAGGTCATTAGGCTTTGCGAGGAAGTACTTTAACCACTCAATGAGCCATCTCTTCAGCTTCCTTCCTTCCTTCTTGCTTGCTTTTATGGTGGTACTGAGGATTGAACCCATGCTAAGCAAATACTCTATCACTGAACTATATCCCTAGCCCTCTCAGTAAACTTGCCAGCATGATTTATGCTAAGAGGAGTTGGAAGCCACTGAATGACCTTGTGAGAGACAAGCAGGGGAAGGCAGGAGGGACACACACTGTAGAGGTCCTGGTAGCTCTTAGAACAATAGACACTGCACAGCCAGAGCCAGGGGTGGATCTTTGAAGCACAGAGTAACACGAGTGTCACCTGGTGGGTGTCCACAGCACAATACCACGGATGTAGGTTGAGAGTGTGTTCAGAAGGTGGTGGCAGGAAGTTGGAGCGTGTTCAAGTTTATAATGCTGAGTACACTAGAAAGTCAATGTTGCTGCATGATAATCAGAATAGAATAAACAAGAGACCACCTTCAGGGGGATCAAAGCTTAGAAGGGAAGACGCTGCACTTACAACGTGCCTTCGTGTGCACACACCGTGCTGGTTTGCAAGAGCACATGGGATGCAAGGGACACCTGTTTCCTTGCCCTCCCAGAGCTCTCAGGGTCACTCAGAAGACAGACTGAAAAGCTCTCCCTCCAGGCTTATTGGGGGATGTGACAGAAGCCAGGCGCTCTGGAACCACAGAGCAGAAAACAGTTGATCTGTCTGGAGAAACCCCAGAAAAACTGTCCCGAAAACACGAAGAGATGCAATTTGAGCCTTTAGCACTATGAAAAGTTCAAAGCATCCTTTAAGCCAAAGGAATGCAGCTGCGATGGTGGGATTTTAGATGCCAGGGGGGCGTTTAGGCTTGGACACTTCTTGCTTTATCAGGTCCTGGCAGTTGGAACCCCTGTAGCCCCGGCTGGAATGGGAACTAGTGAGTTTGGTCCCCACTCTTAGGAGGCATGACTGATGTTCTGAACTGGGAATGGAGCAGCCTCCTCCTCTCTCTCATCCCACACGCTCCTCCTTCAATCCATTGCTGGGCCGGCTCACTTTGCCTCCCAATTGCTGACAGGTTTGCCGCTTTCTCTCCTATCCCAGCCACACCTGCCTGAGCCCAGCACCTGCTCAACCTTTACCTGGCCTGCCTATTTCTTTTTTTTTTTTAATTAATTTATTTTTTTAACAACTTCCATGATTGTAAGCAATGTCCATGGTAATGCCCCCCCCCACTTTCCCCTTTGAAACTCCACTCTCCATCATATTCCCTCCCTTCAATCAGTCTCTCTTTTATTTGATGTTGTGATCTTTTCCTCCTATTATGATGGTCTTGTGTAGATAGTATCAGGCACTGTGAGGTCATGGATATCCAGGCCATTTTGTGTCTGGAGGAGCACGTTGTAAGCAGTCCTACCCTTCCTTTGGCTCTTACATTCTTTCCGCCACCTCTTCCGCATTAGACCCTGAGCCTTGGAAGGTGCCTGCCACCATTTCTATTTGCTTGCTTGTTTGTTTATTGTTTATTAGCAGAAAGACAGAGAGAGAGAGACAAGACAGACAGAGAATGGGCACTCCAGAGCCTCCAGCCGCTGCAAACAAACTCTAGATGCATGCTCCTCTCTGTGCATCTGGCTTGACGTGGATACTGGGGGAAATCAAACCCAAGTCACTAGGCTTTGTAGGCAAGTGCTTTAACCACTGCACCATCCTTCCAGCCCTGACCTGCCACCATTTCCCATCCCCCCCCCACCCATCCGCTTTTCTCAATCCTCTGCATCCTGTGTCAGGGGAGCCCCTAGGCCTGAATCTCCTGCTCTTCTTACAGGGCTCCTCGTGGCCCTCCCCAAAGTCTCTATCTCCCGTGGTTCCCACCTCCATTCCTTACTCCAACATCCACACTGCCTGAATGCTGCATTGCTTACCTCTTTGCTTGGCTCACCCTGGTCCATCCAGTTGGAATTTCTTTCCATGACCCCCACGACTCCCCTAGCTAATGCCTCAGACATCACCTCCTCTTGGAAGCCTGCACTGACCACCCGAGGCTGTGTGATGTGCTTCCTCTACATAGTGAGAAGCGGCCTAAAGAAAGAAACTGAGGACTTAGCTGGGCGTGGTGGCACACGCCTTTAATCCCAGCACTCAGGAGGCAGAGGTAGGAGGATCGCCATGAGTTCGAGGCCACCCTGAGACTACATAGTGAATTCCAGGTCAGCCTGAGCTAGAGTAAAACCCTACCTCGAAAAACTAAAAAAAAAAAAAAAAAAAAAAAAAAAAAAAAAAAAAAGAAAGAAAGAAAGAAAGAAGAAAAAAGAAGCCGAGGACTGGGGCATAGCTCACCAGCTATTTCTGTTCATCTTCCTGCCCAGCAGGGCTCTCAGAATCAGAACCAAGTCTAACAGCTGATCCCTGCTCTTGGCTGGGGTCTAGAAGTTTCTATGGTGGTGACACAGTAGCCAAATGTCTTCCTAGCCTCTACTCACCTGCCCCCGGCCGGGTCTAAGTCCCTAACCCAAGTCATCAACTCTGAGTGACCCAGTAGCAGGCAGGCGCGCCCCCCTCCCCCAACGGTAGGAGCTATCTTGGCCAGACTGCCCTGGATACAGCTGGTTGGTCCTCCTTGGCACCAGGCCACACACAGACCCCACCTGTGCGGCTGCAGTCTCTCCTCCCTTGCCCCAGCCAGGCTGTCCTGCCTGGGTGGTCCTGGCCTTCCTTAACAAGGGACTTTTCCTCAGGCACCCGTTACTAATTAGCAGCAAAAGATGATTAGTGTCATTAACAGATTCAAAAACGTTTGTATTAGGAGCTCCTTGCTGGCTTAGGGGTGCTTGGGGTGGACTGAGGAAGGCGGGTGTGAGGGGAGCCCTGGAGAAGGCAGACTTGAGAGGGAACTGGTGGGCAGGCAGGAGGGAGGGAGCTGGCGAGAGGAGCGAAATTTAAAGTAGATGAATTATTTACTGCAGCAAACAATCGCGGACTCACTTACTCTCACTCGGAACATCCCAAACTGTAATCTACGGCATTTTTCACACCTCCCTGGTGTGCTGAGTGATTTTCTTTTACGGTTGGATCCAGAGGCCAGGGTAATCTTGTAGGAGATTGGCTTAGTATTGATCATATAAAAGTCCTCCCTGGGCTCCAGGCTGCCCCCTACCCAGACTGTTATGTCCCCAGTTTGGACCACCACCACCCCCCACTCCCAGGCTGGCCTGGACTAGGTTCGGCCCAAGGTCACGAGGGGTGAATATGAGAACCACCGGGGTGCATCCTCCGCCCTCAGAGTCACCATAGTCATTGTCAGTGTGGGCCCAGGGTGGCTACTAAATGAGACCCTGCTATTTTCTCCTCACTTCAGAGGCATTATGTCATTATCCTTTCCAAGCGACCCAAGGTAGGTGTTATTAATCCCATTTTTCAGATAGTTACAGTGGCCACTCCTTGCCGGCTCCTCTTTCCATCCGGGGCCTGTGGTAATGTCTTTCATTCATCATCTCATTGTCCCCTCACGCACAACAATGCTGGTGCTGAGAGGCAGGGTGGTGATGGGGGATGGCCTGGAGTCCCACAGTGAGTAGGCAGAATTCACCCCCGCCCCCACCCCTCAAAGCTGTTCTCCCACTGCTGGGCCCAATGGAAGAGGATATGAAGATGAAGTCTATGAAGTATGCCCTAAGTGTCCCTGTGCCAACGAGGGCTCCTCCTGGGGACCGCTGGCAAGGTCAGGCTTCGCCCAGCTAGGGGGGCTGTCAGAGCAGTGCTGAGTCCCCCCCACCACCACTGGGCTGACGTTTCTGGCCCTAGGAGGAAAGGTTGCACAAGCCCTGGAGGGGAAGCTTAGGGAAGAGCCAGCAGGGAGACGGAGTAGGCTTCCCGGCCCCGGCTGGGTCTGTCTCGGGCCTCTGCTTCTCCTCCAGGGAAGAAGAGCAGGAGACAACATTTTGGGTTCTTGTCCCATTGAGCTGGGGGCTTCCCAGAAGCCCTGCTCCTCTCTCAGTGGTGACTTTGCGTCTGCTAAGTGACACCATTGTCTCGGGTCCCTCACTAGCTCCAGTCCCAGTCCGTAGACTCAGCAGCTGGCCTGGGAATCGAGGGTGGACTGGGAGGGCTGTGGGTGACAGATCCCCCACCACCAGCTCCCCCCGCCCCGCCCCGCCCCGCCCAGCATGTTAGCTTCTCAGAGCTGGAATGACCTTGCACGCACTGTGTCATCCTACACATTTTGCAGATGAGAACACTGAGCGCTTATGACGGTACAAAGGCCACCAGCCAACCAGCCAGGGCAGGCCCAGACCTTCTGACTCCCCTGGTGGCCGCATTCAGGCTGTGGGGGGCAACTGGGCTCTGAAGTCACGTGGCTTGGGACTGAGCGACCACGGCGCAGGGCTGGGGGAGGGGACAGGAAGAGGTTGTCACAACAGGTCTGTGGCTCTGGCTTCTGGCAGCCTTTCTCTGTGACTGTAACTGTAAATAAGGCATCTGGAGGACTCCCAGCATTTTAAAGCATTTAACAAGCAGCAGTGCTTGACCCATACTATAAATGGAACTTTTAATAATGAATAAGCACTTATTTAGCGAGTAATAACAGTTTTAGGGCCCTCAGAACCCTCAGAAACCCACAGCTCTGCCATTGACTTCTTAGACTGGCATCTTTTGCTCATGTATTTTTTTTTTATAATATACTTTATTTTTATTTATTTGAGAGAGAAAGAGGCAGAGAGAGGAGAGAGAGAGAAGGGGGGGGGAATAAGTGCAGCAAGGCCTCCAGCCACTGCAAACAAACTCCAGATGCATGTGCCCCCTTGTGCATCTGGCTTATGTGGGTCCAGGGGAATGGAACCTAGGTCCTAGGGCTTTGCGGGCAAGTGCCTTAACCACTAAGCCATCCCTCCAGCCCATATCTTTTATTTTTAAATTGTCTGTCTGTGGCTGGCTGTGAAAGCTCTTTGCATATTAAGGCTACTAATTCTTTACTTTGATTATTGTCTAAATCTATGCATTTATTTTTTATTAGATTTTATAGGAGCTTAAATATTTTATGTAGTAAAATATTTTTTTTAATTTTGGGTCTTTTTTGTCTTATTAAACTTTTTATTGACAAGCTTAAGTATGTACAAAATGTTTTTTGATAGTAGGCCCTCACTTCCCCACCTCCCCCACACTTCCTTCCTCCAACTAGTCCCCCTACCCTGTTTTTTTTTTTTTTTTGTTTGTTTGTTTGTTTTTGAGGTAGGGTCTCACTCTAGCCCAGGCTGACCTGGAATTCACTATGGAGTCTCAGGGTGGCCTCGAACACACAGTAATCCTCCTACCTCTGCCTCCCTAGTGCTGGGATTAAAGGCGTCCGCCACCACGCCCGGCTCCCTCTACCCTATTTTTATTGATTATGAATTTTATTATATGAACCTACTGGGCATTGGTCATATTCCCATCAGGTTATTTAATTGGTGTCCATACAAAGTTTCTACTTAATCAAAATAAATAAAAAATAGTAAAGTCCTTTTTTTTTTTTGAAATCTTGAGTCTTCTGAATTTTAGGAATTGCTTATGAGTGTGAGGCACTCTTCGGCTATCTCAGGAAGCTTCTGGGTAGCTCAAGGCACAGACTTGAGACATGAACACGGGGTGAGCAGCGGGGTTCAGACACAACCTTGGTCTAGTGTCCATGTCTCGGGGTCTCGGTTGCCCTATGGTGTAGTGACGTGTGAGCGGAATGTCTAAGAGGACCTTGGAGGAAGTGGCTGCAATGCACTCTGGGGTTTATGCACACACGAACAAATGCGCACGCATGTAAAGCAAACAATCGCCCCGCCCCCTTGCTGGCCAGAGCGATAGAATCTTCAGCTCCTAGCTGATGGCTGCCTGGAAGGACTCCCCCAGGAGAAACCCACCCAGCTGGATTGTTGCTCACACCTGACGGTGGTCCTGGCTTCCTGCGCGCCCAGGACCAGAGGCGCGTAATGGAGCAGAAGAGACAAGTTACTGCCTGCGTTTGGTTGGCCCCTCCTGTTGCTGGCTGTGGGACTTTGAGCAAATCATTTCGCCCCTCTGAACGTCTGTTTCCCCATCGTCAAGTCTGGAATCACCCTCTCAGTCCTGCAGCTTGAATGAAACTTGACCGTGGTGTGAGAAAGGCATGGTGCGTGGCACACAGTGGGCATTCTTTAAGTGTCACCCTCTTGATATATCTCTTGCATGCTCTGTAAATGCTCTATCTATGAACTACATCACCAGCCATCTTTAGGCTCTCACTCTGGCTCAGGCTGACCTAGAATTCACTATGTAGTCTCAGGCTGGCCTCAAACTCATGGAAATTCTCCTACCTCTGCCTCCCAAGTGCTGGGATTAAAGGCGTGTGCTACCACCCCTGCCTTTCTTTTTTTTTTTAGAGAGGTAGAGACAGAGAGGGTAGGGGAGGGAGGGAGAGACAGAGAGAATTCAGCCAATGCAATTGAACTCCACACACTTGTGCCACCTAGTGGGCATGTGCAACCTTGCACTTGCCTCACCATTGAGTGTCTGGTTTACGTGGGATCTGGAGAGTTGAACATGGGTCCTTAGGCTTTGCAGGCAAGTGCCCTAAGCACTAAGCCATCTCTCCAACCCCACCAGCCATTCTTATTGTCTCTCCATTGCTGACCAAGACAACACTAGAGCTTGAGGGTCTCACAAGCCTGCAGGAGACCCTGGGGGCAGGACTGAAGGATGAGCAGTTTGCTAAGAAGCACCAGCAGCAGGGGGAAGCATCTAGCAGAGGAAGCTGGAGCTTTCTCTACTGTGGGGGTGAACTGAACTTGCAAGGGATTCTGGGAGGCCCTGCTACACTCACAGTCGTCCACACTGGTCTTACCCAAAGGACCAAAGGCCCAGGGTCCAGGCACTTACACTCCTGCTCCAAAGTCATTACTGATAAGATGGACACCAGTTCCTGGCCTCTCCCACCTGCCACCTATTCAGCAAAGTGACGGAAAGTCTTGAGTGCTGGCCACTGGAAGCCAGCCAGGTAGGTGTGCCCTGAAGTACTAAGGGCACTTCAGGTGGGTTGTGCCACCTTGGAAAGGTGAGAGACTTAAGGGCAGGCAGGTTTGGGTGCGCACAGCGCTGGCTGGCTCTTCGTTGCTCTCCAGCCGAAATTGATAGCTGGCACTAAAGGGCAGAAATGTCACCTCTCAATAAGATGAAATCTATGTCTGGGGCGGATGGAGACGACAGGAAGATTTATCAAGACCCAGGCAAAATTAACATTTGGGCAGGGGACGTGCAGCAAGAGCAGGCCTCCAGAGGGGGTCTCTTTGCATTGATTCCAGACGGTTCCTGCCAGCCGTGGATGACAACGGGCTGCCGGGTCAGCTGGCCAGCTGGACTCGGAGGGGAGGGATTCCCAGACAGACAGGTGCGGACACCTAGGACAAAAGAAGACTAGAAGGAGGGCTGTCACCTGGCTGAAGCAGGGAGGCCAAAGAAGACACGGGCCTGAGTCCTGATCCTGTCACTCGAAACTCTCAGCCCTGGGCCTCAGTTTCCCCATCTCAAAGACAAAGGCATTTCCCTAAATACTTTCACTCTTACTATCGCTAAGGCCACGAAGCAGAGCAAATCTCAGCCCCAGAGCAATTCCAGCAGTCTTGGGAGGCTGGCGGGAGGCTGTTCAGAAAAACGATGGCACCTACTATGTGTCAGGGACTTTTACGGCTCTATTCACAGTTCCCACAATGCAGTAGCCCCAGAAGGTGAGCACTGTTGTGATCTCCATTTGCCCTTGAACTCAGAGAAACAAAATCACTGCCCCAAGATCACACAGAGAGCTGGGGCCCCGTGGAAATTTAAAGTCAGGTCCACTGGCTCCTGGTGTGAAGTGGCCTTCATGAGCCAGGGCTTCCGGCTCGGGTACCACAGCTGCAGTCTTCACATCCCTCCTGCGTGGCATAATGAGCTATGAGGAGCTCAGGGTCGGGACTGGGGAGATGGCTCAGTGAGTAAAGTATTTGACATTAAGGCATGAGGTCATGAGTTCGGATCCCCAGAGCGTAAGCAAAGTGCTGAGCCTGGTGCCTGCCTGCAATCCCAGTGCTGGGGAGACAGAGACAGAGAACCCCTAGCACTCGCTGGCCAGCTAGTCTAACTGAGTCAGTGAGCTGAAGGTTCTATGGGAGATCCTGTCTCAAAGAATAAGATGAGAGGCTGGAGAGATAGCGTAGTGGTTAAGGCATTTGCTGGCAAAGCCAAAGGACCCAGGTTTGATTCCCTGAAACTCACATAAAGCCGGATGCACAAGGTGGAGCACACAACTGGAGTTTGTTTGCAGTGGCTGGAGGCCCTGGCATGCCCATTCTCTCTCTCTCTACCTGCCTCTCTCTCTCTCTCAAAATATGCCAGGTGTGGTGGGGTACGCCTTTAATCCCAGCAACTGAGATGCATAGGTAGGAGGATTGCTGTGAGTTTGAGGAGAGCCTGGAACTACAAAGTGAGCGCCAGGTCAGCCTGGGCTAGAGGGAGAGCTTACCTCAGAAAAATTAAAAACAAGAATAAGAAGAAAGCATCCAAGGAAGACCTTGATGTTGACCTCTGACCTCCACACATACATCACATATATACACATGTGTCAAAAAGAATTCAGAGCATGGTAGCACACACCTTTAGCCCCAGCACTTGGGAGGCAGAAGTAGGAGAATTGCCATTAGTTTGAGGCCACCTTGAGACTCCATAGTGAATTCCATGTCAGCCTGGACTAGAGTGAACTTTACCTCAAAAAAAAACACCTCAGGTTCTAGGGCCTTGGAGAGAGGTTGGCTCAGTGGCAGAAAGCTTGCCGAGTAAGCCCTGGGTTTACCCCAAGCACAAAGCAAGCAAGTGCTCAATTCAGCATCCAGACACCCGGCTGGCATCCTTTTTAAAATTTTTTTTTAGTTTTTCAAGGTAGGGTTTCACTCTAGCTCAGGCTGACCAGGAATTCACTATGTAGTCTCAGGGTGGCCTTGAACTCACGGCGATCCTCCTACCTCTGCCCCCTGAGTGCTGGAATTAAAGAAAGGCATGCGCCACCATACCCAGCTTCTGGCTGGCATCTTGATTCAGTTTCATTCCCCATCCCCAACACAAGCCCTTCCCAGGAGCCCATGTTTCTTGTGTATGAATGGGCCTATGAGCAGTCCCAACTCAATCATGAAAGTGACATGAGGACCCTAGCTGAAGGCTCTGGGTCACACCATGAGCCTATGGAGTCAAGCCTATCCCTTCCCCTTCCTCCACAGTGGGCCTAAGAGGACCCTGGAAATAACTGCAGTACACTTTGGGATTTACACACATACACACACACACACACACAGGAATTCATGAGTGTGCATGTCTGGGAATAGGTATGTGCTGAAGAGGGGGGACACCCTTCCCTGGAGTGACCCACACCTGGCGGCTCAGAGGTCTATACAGAGGCCTCAGCTATGGGAGGAGAGTAGCAGGCTGAGGCCGGAAAGGCAGGCGGGATAGAATGCAGGGTCCCTGTCCCGCCCCTATCCCAATGCAGCTTCTGAAAACCCAAGCCTGGATGCTGGGTGGTAGGGGGGCTTTCAGTGGGAGGGTCAGAATCCTAAAGCTAATTTAAAAAGAAGCTCTACGGTTAAGCACTTGCCTGTGAAGCCTAAAGACCCCGGGTCAAGGCTCGATTCCCCACGACCCACGTTAGCCAGATGCACAAGGGGGCACGCACGTCTGGAGTTCGTTTGCAGTGGCTGGAGGCCCTGGTGCGCCCATTCTCTCTCTCTCTTTCTCTCTGCCTATTTCTCTCTTTGTCGCTCTCAAATAAATAAATAAAAATAAACAAAAAATTAAAAAACAAAAAGCAGCACTAAGCCGGGCATGGTGACGCACGCCTTTAATCCCAGCACTCGGGAGGCAGAGGCAGGAGGATCGCCTTGAGTTCGAGGCCACCCTGAGACTACATAGGTAATTCCAGGTCAGCCTGGGCCAGAGTGAAACCCTACCTGGAAAAACAAAAACAAAAGCACACACACACAAAAACAAAGCAGCTGTAGAACAGTCCTTTATTCCCCCATCTGCAAAATGAGTACGAGGGATTCCATTCCCTACCTCAGGACTGCACGGGTTCAATCAGGCTTTTTAAGCTGAGGCTCCAGGTACCCTGCAAACCTGAGATGGTCACTGCGGGTGCTTTCTTGACTTTGTGCTTCAGTGTACTTAACCGTACTCACTCTCTCTCCCCCCCCACCCCGCCCCCAGGCTGTTAGCATCGACAGATTAAGGAGTAGGGGGCTCAGTCCTGTATAGCACCTACAGTGTCTGATCCTAAAAAATAAAAAATGCGAGGAAGGCCTTGCTGTTTCCACCATCAAGCCAGGAAATGTGACGTCCAAGACCAGGCAGAGGCTTGGGCAAGGCCACATGCAGAGCAGTCTGTCACCCGAGTCTGGTCCAACCCTTGCCCAGGTCCCAGCGCCTCCCTTCCCCCAGCAGGCTGCCCCTCCCTCGCCCAGGAGTGAGAGAGAAGGCCCAAATCCAATTAGCCTGGGAGCCGACTGCAGAGCGTCGCCCCTTTAATATTGCTGGAGAAGCTGCAGAGATAAATGGGAAATTAGAATTCTGCTGGGGTCCCTAGACCCGCCTGCCAGCCTGCCCCGAGCTGAGGCTGCGGCAATTCTCCTCGGGACCAGTGGGGTTGTCTGAAGCCCTAATGGAGGGGTCGCCCCTTAGAGGTCTGCTGCTACCTGGGCCAGCCTCTTCTACCGCCCTCCTCCCTGCCTCTAGCTGCTCCCCACTACTCAAGCAACCTCTGCCCTCTCTCTGAAGGCTCCCTCTACCCCTTTCCACAGTTTCCCCTCCAGATCTGAGGGGCGGGGGTGGGGAGGGGAAGCCAGGGTCTGAGGCTTGCGTCTGCTCTACCCTTGGCTCTCTTTACCCGCTTCTCCTCGGCCCCCCGCCAAACCCAGGACCTCTCCTCATCCTAGCATGACCCCCAGAGGGCCAGAACTCAGGCTAGGGCCAACTCTGGGGCTGAGGAAGTCCTGGAACATCTCTAGTCCCTTTCCAGAGGGGCTGCTTCTGAAGCCCTGGGGTAGTTGAGGCTGCCACTGGGTGGGTAGGGGGAGATGGATTTCATTGAGAGGCCCTGGTCACCCTGTGGTCTTTCTGCATTCCTTTGCTCCCTGCTCTGCTCTGATCTCTATTGCCTATCATTATACTGAGGAAGGGCTCCATGGGGCCTGGATACCCAAGGTGTGGCCCTAGGAAGCAGGCTATTCCCCCTACTGCCCCCTGGCCCTGCCCATCTTCCCCAACTCCCTCCCTCCCTCAGGGACGTGGTGCTGCTGGGAAAGTTAATCCATTACAGTTTAAAGGCTCTGCTCCTCGTTGGCAGTAAATCACCTGCTTTGCATTTTGCAGCAACAACTTAACGGTATTAATTTATTGTGCTCTGTCTTTAACAAACATCATTATCATATTGCCAGCAAGGATTATGCAAATGGGAGGGACAAGGGAAAAAAAAAAAAAAGGCCGATTCTTGTCCCCAAAGTCACCTTGATTTATTAACTTTGGGGCCCTGCAATCGTCCAGGTCTAGGAGGCGGAGGTGGGCAGGAGGTCAGAAAACACCCCAAGAGTTGGACAGGAGTTTGAGGTCAGTGGGGGTCCTCAGATGACAATCTCCACCACGGGAGAAAGATTGGGAGGGAGTACTTTGTCACGTGAATTTGAAATAGTCCTTTCCTCTCTGGATCTGAACTCCCCTACCTGTTGGTTAGATGAAGAGTCGTTGCATGTGGGCAGGGGGATGTAGCTCAGTTGGCAGACTGCTTGCTTAGCATTCATGAAGCCCTGGGTTCTATCTCAAGCATGGCATAAACTGGGTGTGGTGGCACACCACTGTGACCCCATCTTTCAAGAGGTGAAAGCAGGAAGCTCGGAAGTGCAAGGTCATCTTCAGCTGCATAGTGACCTTGAGGCCAGCCTGGAATACATGATCCAGTGTCAAAAAAAAAAAGGCCACAGACCCTAGCATGCCCTCTCTCTCTCTCTCTCCCTCCCTCCCTCTCTCTCCTTAAAAATAAATAAATCAAAAATATTTTTTTAAATGATCAAAGAACAGGGGCTGATGAAATGGTTTAGTGGTTAAGGCGATTGCCTGAGAAGCCTAAGAACCCCAGTTTGATTCCCAAGGATCCACGTAAGCCAGATGCACAAGGTGGCACATGCATCTGGAGTTCATTTGCAGTGGCTAAAGGCCCTGGCATGCCTAATTCTCTCTTTCTCTCTATCTGCCTCTTTCTCTCTCTCTCTCTCAAATAAATAAATATTTTTTTTTAAAAAAAAAAAGATCAAAGAATGGGCTGGAGAAATGGCTTAGCTGTTAAGTCACTTGCCTGCAAAGCCACAGGATCCAGGTTCGATTCCCCAGTACTCATGTAAAGCCAGATGCACAAGGTGGCACATATGTCTGGAGTTCATTTGCAATGGCTAGAGGCCCTGGCATGCCCATTCTCCCTCTCGCTCTATCAGCCACCCCCCTTCTCTCAAATAAAATAAATAAATAAATAAAATATAAAAATATTTTTTAAAAATCAAAGAGTTATCATATGTGAACTTGTGGTTTGGAAATACATCTGAGCTAGGTGTGGCGATGCACACTGGTCGTCACAGCACTCAGGAACCTGAGGCAGGAGGATTGCTTTGAGTTCAAGGCTAGCTTAAACTATATAGTAAGACCATGTGTTAAAAACAAACAAAAACTTCTTTTGAATGATCATTAAGAGGATATGTGTGTGTGTGTGTGTGTGTGTGTGTTTGTGTGTGTGTTCCCGCATGTACATATGTGTGTTGGGGCTGAGAAGGGACCCGTGTGATCCCGGGCCAGGGTCCCCAGTGCTGCTCTCTCTGGCTCCTGGGAGTCCTAGTTGCAGACAGCCTAGTGAACGCACGCACGTAGATGAGATAGGAGACGCTGGGGCTTGGGAGAAGGAGGCTCACTGAAGAAGCTACTGTCTGGCTAAAGATCTGGCCCAGTGAATGAGAAGGTCTCAGAAGTTCAGAGACTCTGGTTGGTAAGCGGGCACCAGGCCAGGGGCTGGCACCTTCTGTGTGTCATCAGCATGGGGGCCTGGGCTAAGCTGGGGCTCTGGAAGGCTCTACCCCATGCTGCCCCCCCCCTGTGCAGGCTTCTAGTCTGCTTGGGAGCAGAGGTAGGAGAGCCAGGCTGCCCCTGCACGCTCCCCCCTCCCCTCGCCAGCTCCCGGATCTCTCAGCTCTAGTGGTGAGAGCTGGCCTTGATAACACAGCCCACTGCCCCTGGCCACCGAGTCCCGTTCCCCACCACCTGCAGCCTGGCTCTGCCAGGAACTCACAGCGGCTGTTTCCAAGCACCCTTGGGCTCTGGCCCAGGGTTCTGTTCTGGCCATCAGGGTCTTACCCTGGGCCCTGAAGAGGCGCCAAGGTGGAGGAGACTGGACAGATGCCAGCAGAGGAGGAGGTGTGACCTGACACATGAAACTCTGGCCTAACGGGCACAGGGGACCACCTGAGGATCAGTAGGATGGCAGTCCCCTACTCCCTGCTGGATGCCCACGTTACCTTCTCATGTCTCCGCATCCCTACCTTGTCTCTACCCTCTGCTCTGCTGCCCCGACCTCCTGGACCCAGCCTCGGTCACCATCGGGCATTCCTTGGCACTTGCTTCTCCTGCCTCTGTCAGTGGGTCTCATTCAGCAGGCTGGTAGAGCCTGTGTTGTGGCCCTGGAGGGAACCTGGTGTGGAAGGAAGGGGCGGCAGAGGGTCGTGAGCGAGAGGAGGCAGCTCAATTTCCACTGCTGGTCCTGGCAATCCAGGTTGTGCCGTGATAAGAAAGCCATTTCCCGTGATAGGCTTCTAATCCACGCCGCCTTTGCCTGGGACGCCTCCCTCCGCCGCCCCCGCTGCCGCCCCTCACTGTCCTAGGAGGGGCCCTGTCTGCTCCCAGTGAACCTTGCTGAGGTGCTGCCACATGGCTGGGCAAAGGCTCTGGGGACCAAGGGCCAAAGGACACAGCCCAGGAGAACCAAGGATTGTGGCTGATGGTTCCTTTGGACTGAGCTGTAATTCACATGGTGCGGGCAAAGCGATGATCTCATTTGAGCCACATCCTAGCCTCTGAGATATGTAGGAACCGGCCCATTTTGAAGATGGGCAAAAAGAATCTGAAAAGAGGCTCATGAGTCTAAGGCCTCCCAGAATGCGCTTGTGCAGATAAGTGCAAGAGAAAGGGTGTGCGTTGTAGCAGGAAGGGAGGTGGAAGTGTTGGTCGGCTGGGGTGTGAGGAAGCTGGGAGGAGGAGCAGGAGACCAGCAGGAAAAGGGGAGGGGACGCTGGCCCTCGCCGGGACCTTCTCCTCCTTTCAGGTGAGGATTGGAGACGATGGCATCCCTCCTTCCTTCACAGGACTCCTTCCCAGCCCGGTGGATCAGCCTGGGAGATAAGAGGGAAGCTCGCACTCACGGTGCTCAGCCTGCCCACGGCCAGGCGGCCCCCAGAGCCTCACTGCTGTCAGGGTAGGCTGCCTGTCGGGTACAGGGTACAGAATTGGGGGAGATGGGGCTGGAGAGATGGCTTAACTGTGAAGGTGCTAAGGACCCAAGTTCAATTCCCCAGAACCCACATAAGCCAGATGCACATGGTGGCACATGCATCTGGAGTGTGTTTGCAGTGGCTAGAAGCCCTGGCATGCCCATTCTCATTCTATCTATTTCTTCTCCTCTCTCTCTCTCTCTCTCTCCATCTTTCACTTTAAATAAATAAATAATTTAATTAATTAATTAAAAAAGAATTGGGGGAGATGGGTCAAAACATGTATTTGGATTCTGGCCACTCCAGTGAGTGGACTTCCTCACCTGGGGGGGCAGGCGGGGAGGGGGGAGCTATGTCATGGGACATAGGGATCAATCCCCAGTTGAGACATTCCCACCCAGGGCCTGGCATCAGGAGGGTCTCATGCCTGGCTTCCCGAAACTTCCTTCTTAATGGTCTCCGTCACAGACCCCAGGCTGCACTGGGGCTGAGGATCCTTGCTGGAACCTTCTTTCCTCTGGTTCCCTTTTACTGGCAGGAGAAATGCAGGGGGCCCCAGGCTGTTGTCACAGTCTGTAGGAGCAGAGGTGGAGGGAGGGAAGCTTCTCCACCAATCCTGGATATTGTGGAGGAAATATGGTGTGGTTACCCCAAATTCTGCTCATCTTCCTCTGTGCCCTATCTCTGACTCCAGAGGTCTGGGGCGGTGACGACAGGATCCAAGGCTGGCAGGACCCTTCATCCTCCTTCCACCTGCCCCTCACCGGCCCCCCAATATGGACGGGGCGTGCAGTCGCAGCGCCGCTGTGGAAGGCTCACGACAGCTGGTGGCTGTGGAGGGCCGTGGGTGGTGGCGAGTGGAGACCCGCGTTAGCAGGCAAACTAATCTCATTTGGTTGCTGCAGCCTGCACAACCGGGGCTGCATGCTAAGTGGCCAGAGACAGCAGCAGGCCGTGGACGGAGATTGGGGCTGTGAGCGCAGTATCCACAGCCCCCGGCCAGCTCAGACTCAGGGAACATACTGGGCAGCAAAGGGAGCCTGAACGAGGGACACCTGCAGGGAGGGAGGGAGACAGAGCACCAAGTCACTGCTCCTCTCAGCCCTGCCCTCTCCCCCAGACCTCCTCCATGGCACCCCGAGTCGGGTTAGCAGAGCCTGTGGAGAACGTCTCTGCACAGCAGATCTCTGGAGAGCGAGCCTGCAGAACTGGGAAGAGGGACTACTGTCCCAACTGTGGCAGAGGAAAAGGAGCTGATGGGGAAGGTATGGAGCTGAGCCCCGGGGACCCCCTGGTCTGGAAGCCCCCCTCTGTCATCCTGCTTCTCAGTGTCTTTGGTGAGATGGCCCTAGTCATGGAAAATTATCAAGTTTGGAAGACTTGTGAAACTATAACGGGGTGCCAGGTGAGCAGCCGGTTCTCCTCGGCTTCCCAGTGCACCCATGTTCCCCAGCCAGGCCTCTAGCTCAGAGCTGTCCTGCCAGAATCGTAGAGTCACACAGATAGCCCCAGCCTTTGGACAAAGACCCGCGCCTCCTGGATGGCCTGAACGTGGTCTTCCTCATGGCCAGCACTGGCGTTGAAGCCCAGACCTGCTGGGGACTGCAGATGCCACATTTGTCAATCGGCTCTCAGTGCTGTCTGCCAGGCCCCTGTGGCAGCTGGGTTTGCTGTGCTGTGACGAGCTCTTCACTCTGGTAGCGACACGATGAAGTCTATCCCTTCTGGAGGACTGGGGGGCCAGTCACTGAGCTGTCTTGTGACTTGGTTTCCCCATCTGTTCCCAAGTGTCTGGCCCACTTCCCTGCAAAGAAAGCCCCATTTTCCATGTTGCAGCCTTCTGAAGGTGCCCCAAACACTTGGCATCCTATAGCATCCCACCATTATAGTTTGATGTGACTATGGGCAAATAGACTTACCTCTCTGTATCTCAGGTTCCTCATCTGTAGAGTGGGACTAAGAATATTTTGCTAAGGGCTGGGAACATAGCTCAGTAGGTAGAGTGTTTGCCTAGCAGGCACAAAGCCCTGGGTTCAATTCCCAGTGCAGCATAAACCAGGCATGATGGTATCTGCCTTGTAATCACAACACTTAGGAGATGGAGGCCAGAGAATCTGTAGTTCGAAGTCATCCTTGGGGATACACAGGGAGTTTGAGGTCAACCCGAGCTACATAAGATTCTCTCTGTCTCTCTCTTCTCTCTCACATAGACACCACACAAGAATGCCATGAAGACCTAAATAAGAGTGTGAACGTGCATGAATGGGAACCCATACATATCCAGGACAGGATCAAGTATGCAGTAGGTGCTCAGTCTGTGCACCACGTGAGCTTTCAGGGGGATATGCCGAAGCTCAGTGAGGGGCAAAGGACGCTCAGGCCAGGGCTGAGGCCGAGTCTCCAGAGCTGCCTCGGGGAACCAGAGAGCAAGTCTCTGGCTCATGTCACATATTGCAGCAGGGCCCTGGGCCGGCAGAGCTGTAGGATCACTTTTTAAAAGTATTTTATTTTTATTTATTGATTTACTTATTTGCTTATGTGTGTGCGTGTGTGTATGTGAGAGAGAGAGATGGGGAATAAGAATGGGTGTGTCAGTCTCCAGGCGCCGCAAATGAGCTCCAGAAACATGCCCCACCTTGTGCATCTGGCTCACATGTGTACTTGGGCATTGAACCTGGGTCTTTAGGCTTCACAAGCAAGCACCTTAACTGCTAAGCCATCTCTCCAGCCCACAGGATTATTTTTTTTTCCCTAACTTACCCGACCACACCTCTCTCTCTCATGGGACCATTCAGACCACAGAGGGAAGGAAGGCCTCCGAGCTATGCGTCCAGTGTGGAAAGCCCCAGTCTTATGCAAGGGCCCTGCCTCCTCACCTGCACCCACCCATGCAGACCCTCCTCACCCTGCCTGGCTCACGGTTGGCTCGGACCCTGGTGAGGAGTGAGCGGATGCGTGAGGAACAGCCCTTCCTGCCCTAGACCAGCTGGAGCTTGGGCCTGGGATGCCAGTTCTCTGGCAGTTAAAGTCCCCCTGGTTGTCTAATTTAATCACAGCTGTGTGCACGGTGACTCTATAAATAATTTTTAGTGCGACATAACCATTATTTCACTAATTGCTTCACACGCACCCCTGGCCTGTGAGATAAATTAAAGTTTGCTGAGTCAGCACCTTTTGGCCGCTGCAACTTTGGGGCCTAACAACTAACTGGGCTGTCCTCAAACCAGCATCATCAGCCCACCCTGAGGGCTTGTTTCCCTCATGTGCAGGGTCCGAGGGTGGAAGGAGGGAGAAGCAATGAGGAAAAAGGTGTTAGCAAGGGTCACTGGGTATAGTTGTAACAGGTTGTATCCTGCATCAGGGTACTTGGCCGAGGGTCGAATGGAGGCTGAAATCCAGCCTTTACTATACTTTATCATGCCACGTGCCCTGATGTGTGGTTTCACTGGCCCAGGGGTGTGGTGCCTTTTTGTAATTTGCACACAGCATGGATGGGCTAGTAGCCCCAGAATGAGACCCTAACGGGCCACCTTGTTGTCAGATCCCTCCTTGTTGGGGTACCCGGGTACTAGATCACTTCCCCCCTCTTTTAAAAATAAAGTTTATTTATTTATTGTGAAGGGAGAGAGAGAGAGAGAGTGAGAGAACAGGTATGCCTGGACCTCTTGCTGCCAAACTCCAGATGCATGCACCACGTTGTGCATCTGGCTTTATATGGGTACTGGGGACTTGAACCCGGGCTGTCAGGTTTTACAAACAAGCTCCCATAACTGCTAAGTCACCTCTTCGGCCCCCACTTTCCCCTCTTGTAGGCCCCTCTGCCTGCTTCATGCCACCTCTCTGGAGCACAGCTCGGGGCCTGTCTGTCTTCACAGGGAGTATATTCTGGGAAGAGAGCTGGGATACGTGGCTCATGCCCTGGCCGAGTGAGCTCTGAGTAGGCCGCTCCTGCAAGCCACCTGAGTTTGTCTCCCCCGCTGCCCACCACCCCTTGCCAAGGCCCACCACAGCGCTGGCGGGATGCTGGGATTCAGGGAAAAGTGCTTTCCAAGTGTGAGACACTTGACCAAGTGACAGATGGTTTCTGTTACCTGTGTCCTTGGCTCCCCGCACAGGGCTGGGGTTGGGATAATGCGGTCATAACCACCTCACGGCCCCCGCTGACTGAATGTTTATGGCAGGTCAGCTCCTGTCCCCAGGGCCCACTCACATAATTCCTGCCCCATAGTGTTCAAAGCATGGCACGAAAAAGGTATTGTCCCGGTTTTATGAGTGAAAACAGTGAGGTCCAAAGAGGTGCTGTGTGCTCACCCCAAAGCACACAGCTATAAACCGCAGAGCTGAGATTTGAACCCAGGTCTGTCTGGCCCTAACACTTGGCTTCTCTCTCTACTCCTGACTTACTAACCCCATGTTAGCACTTTCTTCTCCACCCTCCTTTTCTGGACAAGGTGACAGACAGGCAGTAGAAGGCCTGTGGGTCATGTCATCAAGTCATTGTTGTATGTTAATAGTGACAAGGGCATTAGTTTATTGAGTGTCTACCACACCCCTGACATTGAGTTTGGAGCACCTCACCCCATCCATCACATAGAAAGAACTTCTTTAGCTCACAGAGTGAGACTGAGGGGCAGCGCTGGATGTGACCTGATTGTCACATGCAAAGAAGTAGGTGGCTGAGTGAATCCCACCCCAGGGGGGAGGGTCTCATTTCAGAAGGTGGTGATTTCCCTGGTTCTCAGGTGGCCTTGAATAGCCAGTCCCAGTCTCAGGGAGCTTCTCTTTGGCTCCTGAGCTTATGCACAGCGTACATCCGCAAGGGCTGCCATTGGGATGTCCCCAAGGCACGTCCTGAGCCTCCGACCTCTCCTTCCCTCTGTCCCTGGCACACCATTATTGTCTGGGAAATGCTGAACGATGATGACAGCACTTTGGGCCCAGCTTCTTCAAGGTCTCCGTTTAACATCCAGGAAGGCCAGAGGGAGGACCCGGGGGAGCCGAGCGAGAAGAGGCTGCTGACATCCACAATCGATGCATGGGACCCGTTACACAGTGCCTCCCTCGGTAGTCTGCCCACCTCCCAGGTCATTCCACCCTGTCCGCCTGGCTGGTTATGTGGGGACCAGGACCTCCTTCAGGCCGACCATCCCTTCAGGGTGAGTCCATCCCCAGTAGCCATTGCATAGCATTCAAAGCCTCTCACCTCAGACCATACCTCCCTGTCTTTCAAGTCTCATCTCTTGTTTGCTTGTTTATTTAAACAAACAAACAAACAAACAAACAAACAACAAACAAACTTTGCTAGGCTGGAGAGATAGCTTAGTTGTTAATGTGCTTGCCTGCAAAGCCAAAAGACTCATGTTCAATTCCCCAGGATCACATAAGCCAGATGCACAAGGGGGCACATGCATCTAGAGTTCATTTGCAGTGGCTGGAGGCCTGGGTGCCCATTCTCTCTCTCTCTCTCTCTCTCTCTCTCTCTCTCTCTCCCTCCCTCCCTCCCTGCCTAGTTCTCTTTCCCTCAAATAAATAAATAAAAATAAAAAAGAAATCAAAACAATAAAAACCTTTGCTGACCACCCATGTGTCTGATCATGTTCCAGAAACAGCAGGACAGTCTCTGCTGTCCTGGGAGGATCTGTCAGCAAGCAAGTGACCAAGTTCATGCTGAGAAGGACTTAAAAGAAGAAGAAGAAGAAGAAAAAAAAAAAAAAACTAGCAGCGCCCTCACCCAAGCGAAGCAGATTTTAAGGGGTCAGTGAAGGAAGATGGAAAAGCGAATCCATTTTCATTTCACTAATCTCTAACTGAACTAGAGCATTTCTTTCAATTATACACGTTGGGGACGCAATGCGCAGTATTAACAGCGCCTGTGACTTTGTCACCAACAGAAATCAGATATTCCCTATCACATGATAGTTGTTGCAGACATTTCGAGATATCATTGACACTTATCACTGCTTCAAAACTGTGCTCGTTAATGGAAGAACTGCCGTGCCATCGTCTTGTTTAATCCACTAATAAGAGGGTGTATGTGGTACTCCACCCTCGTTTCATTTGGTAAATATTTTGGAAACTATATTTCGGTAGAGTTGGCTGCCCTTGGTGTGTTGTTGTTTTCTGAATATTTTATTTATTTATTTATTTGAGAGAGTGGGGAGAGAGAAATAGGCAGGTAGAGAGAAAGACACAGAGCGGGGGTGCCAGGGCCTCCAACCACTGCAAATGAACTCCAGACGCACGCGCCTCCTTGGGCATCTAGCTTACATGGGTCCTGGGGAATTAAACTTGGGTCCTTTGGCTTTGCAGGCAAGTGCCTTAACCACTAAGCCATCTCTCCAGCCCTATTTATTTATTTATTATTAGAGAAAGACACACACACACACACACACACACACACACAGAGAGAGAGAGAAAGAGAGAGAGAGAACGAGCACACCAGGACCTCTTGTCACTGCAAATGAATTCCAGATGCATGCACCACATTGTGCACCTGGCTTTACACGGGTACTAGGGGAGTCAAAACCCAGTCCTTAGGCTTTGCAGGCAAGCGCCTTAACCGCTGAGCAATCTCTCCAGCTCACTTAGTGTGTTTTCTTCTATTCACTTATAAATGTTACACTGAAAAGGGAAGAGGTCATGGGCTTTATTGAGTGCCAAGGGATCCTGGCCCCAATGGGTTACTTCCCGCACAGGAGATAAGGTGCCCTCTAAGGGAAAGGTGTTCCATCTTCCATCAAAAACCTGAGGAAAGCAAAGGAGCTTCCACAGTGTGACTTCACAATCAAGTTCACTGTGGGCCTAGAGAACTATGAGGCTAAGGGCTCCAGGCTAGGGAGGAGCTGAGAGGCCAGGAGGCTGATGCTGTGTGACTATGTGGGAGAGGGTGTATGGCTGGAGGTCTCACATTGTGAGTGAAGTGCTACACAGCGCTGGGCAATGTCCTGCCTTCGGATCTGTGGATTAGAAAATTTGCTTTGGATGCCAGGCAGAGGATGGAAGGAAGGTGGATAACAGGAGGGAGACCAGTATCGAGTGGCCCACAGTCATGGAGTGAAGTATGGTGTTGACTTGTGTCACATGGGAGTGAGGACAGCTATCTCTCATCCAGGAGAAGTTTGGAGTCAGTCACCAGGACTTGTGCAGGATGGAGGGAGCCCTGAATCCTGCCTTGGCTAGGCTTGTGCCTGGCCTGGGCAGACCCGGCTACATGTTCAGTTCTTGGTGGGCTCACTCATTCTTCACTCCACGACACAAGCTGCTGGGTGCCTGCCTTGGGCCAGTCTCCCTGCCTTGAGATTAGTGCATCCAGAGACTGTCCATGTGCCCAGCTTAGAGGCCACATCTCCCTGCTTCCTTTGCAGTTAGGGGTTGCCATGGAGATCTAATTAGAAGTCATGGGGTGGGGCTTCCAGGAACAGGCTTTTTGTAGAAGGCTGACTCATTCTTTTTACCCCTCTTCTTCCTCAGTCTTCCTTCCTGGAACAGGGGGCAGGATGTTGGGGCCTCGTCCTTCAAGAGTCTTTTTGGGGATCATGCAAGAGATGAACATCCTTGAGGGTTGGCCCTCCACCTGGACTTTCCATTGCAGGGAAGCCATGGCTCCAGCCATGGTAGTTGGGTCTTGTCATTAGTAGTAGAATAAAATTGCATGTGACATGATCACAAATCCCGCACCTGTCGGGCAGCTCCAGCTGAGTGACAGGCCCCTCAGATGGGGATGCCATTTTTCCCTCAAGGACTTCTTTTTTAAAAATATTTAATTAATTTATTTAGTTACGAGAGAGAAAGGGCATGCCAGGGCCTCCAGCCACTGCATACGAACTCCAGACACATGTGTCCCCCTTGTGCATCTGGATTATGTGGGTCCTGGGGAATTGAACCCGGATCCTTAGGCTTCGCAGGCAAATGCTGTAACCGCTAAGCCATGTCCCCAGTCCCCAAAGACTTCTTTTTTTTTTTTTAAAAGTATTTCTTTTCAAGGAGAGAGAGAGAGAATGAATGGGTGTGCCAGGGTCTCCTGCCACTGCAAATGAACTCCAGATGCATGTGCCACGCTGTGCATCTGGTTTTATGTGGGTGCTGGGAAATCTATCTCCAGTCATTAAGCTTTGCAGGCAAGTGCCTTAACCACTGAGCCATCTCTCCAGCCCTTTCAAGGACTTCTTATTGGAGAACCTGGGCATTGTGAGAAGGGAGAACTGGCAGTACAAGGGTGGCACCTATCTACCAACGTACCACCCATCTACCTATTATCTATCCACCTATATATATACATTCACCAACCCCATCCACCTACCCATCCATTCATCCTCCATATTTCCACTTGCCCACCCACCCACCCATCTATCCATCCATCAACCCACCTCTTATCTGTCCATCATTCATCCATCCATCCATCTACCCATCCATCTTTTATCACCCATCCACACGTCTATCTACCCACCCATCCATCCATTCACTCACCCACCCATACATCTACCCACTTGTCATCTACCCCCCCATTCACCCACTTATCTGCCAACCTGTCACCCATCCACCTACTCACTCACTTAGCCACCCATCCATCCCTCCATCCATCCTTAATACACCTGTGCTGGGCGTTATGGTAGACATCAGGGCCTGAGACCGAAGTCACACATCCTACTGGGTGCTCATTTGTGTCATTATGATGGAACATTGCTGGAAGGGTACCTTGAAAGGACGAAACCATGACCGTCCCCCTGCAGGGAAACCGGGTACCGGGAGGCATGAGAGTCATCATTCCCTTTGAACGTTTTCGGTTCTGTATCATGTGCTCACGATCTAAACGGTTTTTAATTAAAAATATATGTACATCTCATTGAGAGTTTCAGTATTTGCCTTGCTCCTGACAGGATTCGAGGCAGCCTATGAGAACAGGCATGCTAGACATGGCCGTGCTGTCAGGGAGCTGACAGTCTCGTGGGGAGGAGAAAGCAATTCCAATGCAATGCCGTGGAAGGGGCCGAGGGGGCACAGATGCCAGTCTGCCGAGCAGTTTCTCAAATGATCCTGGTAAGTGCGCTCAGCCGTGACCTAGCACGCACAGATTCGGGCCCCAGAACCGGGCTCCCCGCTTCTGGAATGCGTAGGGTGTGGAGGTCCCCCTCTCTGAGTTTCGGTACTTGTGTGGAGAGATTTTTAAAGTCACTGCCCTTGTCCCCAAATGCCCAGATCACAGGACCGTTTGAAAAAGCAGCCCAGCACAATTGGCGTGTTTACAATGGTGAGTCTCACCGGCCTGGGTCAAATGCCCATGGCAAGGCAGGGAAGCGGCCTCTGGCGCCTGTTGTCCAGCCCAGCCCAGCCCTGACCCTTCCAGAGCCTCGGGCTGCAAGCGGGGCTGGGGCTGAGAGCTACAAGAGCCGCCTGCACGGCTGGGCCACAGAGAAGAGCAGAGCGGCCAGGCTGCTTAGAGAATGCAGTCTTTTCAGAGCAGACCTTTGAAATCGAGCAAGAATAACTTTAAACAATAAGATGCTTCTCTCCCCCCCTCGGCTGTTGCCCAGGCAACGCCAGAGTGCTCAACAACTGTTTAGTTTTTTAAGAACCCAAACCTCCCTCCCTTTGGTCAGCTACCGCCAGGAAGATGAAGAGGCAGTGGAGGCGCCCCTCACGGCCCATTGTGTGGGAACCCGGGTCAGCCGCCTGCAGCAGTGACATTTAAATCTGACGCCACATATTATATACGAACCCCGAGCTGCATGCACTCCTCCGTGGCTTGTGCTCCCGAACTGGGGCAGCTTCAAGCTCCCACCTCGACTCTGTGCCTGCCTGTGGCTCTGTCAGATTGGGGGTCATGGCCAGAGACCAACCTCTACCTGCCAAAGCTGGCGTGGGTGTGGAAGGGTCATCTATACCCAGACTGTCACATCACCTGATCCAGGAAAGCCCTGGTTAGACTAAAGGACCACCTCATGGGCTTTTAAATCCCGGATGCTCAGCCTTTAAGAAGACTCCGGACCAGGGGCCTGGCAGCTCCAAAGTTGTCTCTGCTTAGGAGGTTGGTTGTCCCATTCTGTGTGGGGGATCCACCTGCCAGGGAGGGAGGCTTTGTGATTCCTACGTGGTATGTGGTATGTAGAGAGAGAAACCAGCGTCAGGAAGTTCTGAAAGAGGGCTTCTAGATGTGAGGCACTTCCAGTGGTGACCATATAGGCAGGGATATGTCACCATGAACCCTTCCCCTTTTAAAAAATATTCTTTTATTTATTTATTTTGAGAAAGAGAGAGGGAGAGAAAGAATGGACACACCAGGGCCTCTAGCCACTGCAAACGAACTCCAGACGCATGCGCCACATTGTTCATTGGGCTTACGTGGGTACTAAGGAATTGAACCCAGCTTCTTAGACTTTGCAGCCAAGCGTCTTAACTGTGAAGCCATCTCTCCAGTCCATGAGCCCCTTTTGACAGCTGTGGAAACTGGAAAATCAATTCATAGCTGGTGGGTGTGGTAGACTTGGACCTGGACCAACCCACCAGCACACCAGAGGGGCTCCTGAGCTCTTATCCCAGATGGCCCCGGGCGGGGGGGGTTCTATGACATATGTGCACATCTTTCCTAGATCTGGGACTTGGCACTGTGCTGTCCTGGAAGGAGACTTACTCTCCGCTTGGCCTCCACAGAAGTTCTGGGCTGTGTGTCTGTAGTCAAGTCGAAGGACATATATAAAAGCTCACTTTGCTTATTTGGAACATGGGGACAATATCTGATGGTGGTGAGGAGGGTAATAAAGATAGTGGTCACTTAAAGCCAGGCTCAAGCCTGTAATGCCAACAGAAAGGCCGAGACAGGAGGATGGCTGAGAGTTCAAGCCAGCCTGGGCTACAGAGTAAGACCCTGCCTCCAAACCAGCCCAAGACCCCCAAAATAAACAAAGGAGTACAGACACAATGCTGCCACTTGGAATGTGTGTGTTTTAAGGGGCGTTCTAAGTAATTTCATCACTGTGGCAACCTCAGAAACAGGTATTAACCGCTAACTTCCATTTTCAGGTGTGTGGGGGGAAGCAGGACCATAGTTGGAATTGACACAAACCTTGGGGACAGACCCAAACACACGGCAGGGTCAGAGCATGCCTTGGCCAACTTCTCTCTTGGGAGACGCGGAGGGGCTTCTGTCTCCCCAGACACAAAACAAAACAAAAAAAACACGAGAGAGGGTTAAATTTAGAAAAGCAGAGCCAGGTTAGAAACAGGCCCTTATCCAGGCTGGCAGCAGACTCAGGCTGGGAAATTGGCTTCAGTCACAACAAAAACCTGGAAGAGGAAGTCTTGACACCTGAGAGATGGGGAAGGCGGGATGGGGAGGGAAGGCGGAAGGAAGCACTTTGATGGGACGGAGTGTTCTTGGCGGACAGTGACGGGGGTGTGGGCAGCAGCGAGGACACAGATCCCGGCCTGCATGTTGGGAGTCCCTCATCTGACACAGGTGGCCTTGCCCTGTCTGGGAATCCCTAGAGGCTGTGCCCAAGTCCCCAGGAGTGACAGGAGCACAGGCAGATGACAAGCTGTCACTGTGCAAAATAACATTTTCTAGCTGACACTTCTGCCCCTCTCCTCCTCTGGCCTTTTCTCTCACCAGGACGTTCATCCTTCAGTGCCACCTCCCCTGCAGAAGAAGGTCCCTCACCCCCTCACCCGACCCCCCCCCCCCCAATTAGCACCACTAAATGGCCAGCCCAGAGGTACAGCGAGGGAAGGGGCCTGGGGTAATGAACTCCCATTGGCTTCCTTCACGAGATCACTGCCTTAATTTACAAGGCCTGAGTGAGTCTCATTTCCCCAGTGCGCGTTGAGTAATTAACTATTAATAAAAGCATTACTGAGTTAACCACGGGGGCATGTTTAATTCATGGGGCAGCCTGCAACAGGACAGAGGCAGGGCTCAGTGGGGGATTCCTCCCAGGGCCAAATGGTAGTAGGAGACTGCCCTGGTAGACCGCAGCCTCCTGCAGAGGCCCATTACTTCATTCCCTAGACAGGGTCCGAATCCCAGGAGGGTAGCTGCCATGTCTACCAGACCTGAGGACCAGGTAGGCAGAGCTGAGGAGAGAAAAGGTTGGGACCTGAGAACAGTGGGCTTCCTGCTCAGTGGCTGAGGCGGGTGACCTTGGGCAAGTGGCTTAGTCTCTTTCCACCCGGTTCTCATTTGGAAAGTGGGGGCTGTCAGTCACTTCCGGGTGGAAAGAGAAAAATGAAAGCACGCAGGGCTGGGAGAGGGGATGACAAATGTCCCTCGTTTGCATAGAATCCTCTTTAGGATCGCTCCTCCCACTTCCGAACATGTGGGCATTTGTTGAGTAATGGGGCGGGGGGGGGGGGATATCTACTGCTGCGAGAGAACCTGGCAGAACAATCTCTATCAGGATGCCTCCTGAGGGCAACTGAGGCAGGGCAGCTGTCCTTCTCCCCCTGAACCCGTCAGCCATGAACTTGCTCTTGCTCACACAGCCTTTGGGCGTGCGTGCGGGTGTGTTCGGCCTTTTGTGTGCTGGGAAGACTAAGTTCAAAGGACGGCTCTTTCTGGAAGTATTGGCTCTCCTCCTGACCCAAATGGATCCGGGAAGAAATAGTTACTCCTTTTTCTACCTCTCCTAGACGTTCTTCTGTTGTGTACTCATCCCCTCTTCCATCTGTCCATCCCTTCCTATTCACTCACTCACCCACCCACCCATCCATCCATCCATCCAGTTCGCTCATCCGTTCATACTTGTTGAACATTTACAGTGTGCATCTGAGCCCTGTGACATTTTGGCTGTCCCTTGGTCACATTAGAACAAGGAGACTTGCTGGAGAAAAATGCACATACGTATGCATGCATGGTGGGTGTAGCTTTCTTCTTCATGGGTATCTGGTGGTATCGGGAGCTGGCCTGTGGCCAGGAAGATGGTGACACTGGGATGCAGTCACTCTCAGCTTGAGAGGTACTGTCTTGAAGACAACCACCTCACACAGAGCCACACCTCCTTCCAGGGACACGCCCACTGCCCGCGACGGGGCAACACCAGCTGCGCAGGTCCCCCTCTTATGACAACTTTTGAGGGTCTCTCAGCTCCAGTGCCTGGGGGCCTCAGGACGGCCTTGATCTCCTCTGCCCGGTCTCATTCTTCTCCCTCCCCAGGGCCACTTGCTGGTAGGCATCCAGCTCTAGTCTCAGTTTCTCAGTCAACCTCCCCAGGGAAGGCGCTGGTTCAAAGTCCTGCAGAGTTCTTGGAGGACCAGCACAGTGTTTTAACGACTTCCATTGTCTCCGGTGGCTAGCGCTAGGCAGGCAGGGTGCAGATGCTCCACAAACATACATTGAATGTATTCAAATGCATTTCCTTCTGGTCTTCTGTTCTGTCCCTCTTTTGTCCCCAGCAGGAGAGTTCTCATCAGACATCAGGAGAAAAGGATGGTCCTACCAGCAGATGCTGGGGCCTGGGGGTTGCGGGCCTGCTTCGGGGGGGGGAAATGTACTAGTTGCCAACGAAACTGTAAATAACCATGGGAACAGAAGTCAAGCTCATTGGCTCCTTGGAAGCTGGGGGAAGGGGCTTGACTGATGTCAGGGTTGTGTGGCGAGGGGGTAGGCAGGGAGGCTGGGGGCTAGCAGGCATGGCTTTCAAGGGGTGGGGGTGCGAAGTGCCTCGTCTTGCTGAACAAATCGTTTCAAAGTTACAACCAGCACCCCCTCCGCCCTGTCGCGCACGCGCAGGTGCGCACACCCGTGTGCACACACACTTTGCTTTCTGCCGCTGGAAATTCCTTTGCAAAATAGGCTCCTGTGTGTCAGCCTTCATAGCAAGGATGGTGACCTCGGAAGGCTGGCGCTATGGCGCTGGCTGCTCTTCTTCTCCCTTGCTCTGTCACCTGGGCAGGTTATGTGACATCCTCCTGCCTGATCCTGAGAGCTGACGACTGTGTATGCCCCCCCCACACACACTGTGCAAAGGGATTTCCACACATCCTTTCGTCCTCGCAGCCGCTCAGATGTACATAATGATTGCTTGCTTACAGACAAGGAAATGGGCTCAGAGGGCATTGGCAACACGCCCAAGGTCTCCCAGCAGGTCCTGGGGCAGAGAAAAGCAGATTGGTCTGGTGGTTTCTGAGGCTAGGCTCTTGGTCGCGATTATGCTTAGCCTCTGAGCTTTTTCCACAGCCACCCAAGTAGTTGGCAAATTGCTGCTGCACTGAGCTGCTTAAGATTATGTAAGCCATGCGATGAGCCAGAGGGCGCTCAAGGAGTGGTCCTCTGCCCTGACCTCCCTACCACCACTGCCTGCCTCTCTCTTCCTTGGGCTGGGAGGACAAAAGACCCTGTCCTGGAGTCCAGCAGTGCTGCGAGGTGGCCGGCACTCCCTCGGATGCTGTCACCCTAAAAGGATGCTCTAGAATCTCCCACTCCCAGTTCTAGTTCAGATGCAGAAGCTGTGCCAAGTACCACCGAGTGAATTCTCCTGGTGCCACCCAAACTACTCCCTGGCCTCTGGGGTTTTCATAGCAGCAGGAAGCTGATGGAGATGATGCCCTGAGCCCCCGAGGGGGGCACGGGTATCAGAATGAAGATGCAGGTATGCAGATGTCTGTCTGCTGGGCTCTCAGCAAACTCCCGCTCCTTCTTGTCTGTACAGCATCGACTGTAGGCATCCCAGTATATTGGGGGCATTCACCTCCCTCCTGCCATGGGCTCCTGGGGGAGGGGGTGGCCGTGTAAACACTTAAGACTCAGACCTGCAGGTCAGCCCAGCCCCCTGCTGCATCAGCCACAGAGCTGGGGACACCACAGCCTCGGAGACCAGTCACATCCTCAGCTTCTTTCCACCTGGGCAAATGCTGAGTTGCCATGGTGACGCTGCAGCCGTGTGATGCAGTGGCTGCAGACAGCATGGGTGGTTGGAGGGCTCAGAACTGAGGGTGGACGCTGTGTGGCCCAGGAGGCCAGGCAACTATGGGCGGGCTGGCTGGGGGAGGAGGAGAGGGAGCCCTCTTCTAGGTCCAGCTGGTAATTGCTGCTAAGTGAGGGGCTGTCACTGAACCCAACATGTGAGTGGTGAGGGCCCCGGGTGCCTGCACCCTGTAATTACCGCACCAGACGGCAGCCAGCTCCGTGCCCGGGAGAGGGGGCGGTGGGAGCAGACAAAGCCCCCATCCACCTGAGCCTGCGGGGCGCTCGCCGCACAGGAAGCCTCCTCAGGCCCCTCATGGCTGCCTCTCCAGTCATCTGTCATCCAACTGGAACACTGGCACGCAAGCTTTCTGTAATCTTGGCCTCAGAGCCTGCAGAACCCAAGGAGAGCAGAGGTGTAGCAGGCAGATAAGGCACCGTTTGGAGCTGGAGGTGGGCAGGGCTATCTGAACCGGAGGCTGGTCTGGCTCTAAGTCCTCCTGGGCCTGGGGCTGCGAGGACCACTGCTTCTCCTGGGCCTCGGTGTCCCAAGATATGAAACTGGGAGCTGGACTCTTAATTCGTAAAGATTCTTTGGCAGCAGGGGCTGGCAGCATGAACTCTGCTTCTAGGAATCAGGCTTCAGGGGGACCAGCCATGCCTTTTGCTTCTGTACCTTGTAAGACTTTTTTTTTTTTCATGCTACAAGTTGCGACAGACGCCATATGGTCCCCAAACTGAAATATTTACTATCTGTCCCTTTACAGAGCCACTGTGCAGACCAGCTTGTATGCTGCTATAGTCGTAGGCACAACTGAATGAATACAGCAGCTCCAGGTCTACGCACAGCCCCTTCCCTGAGTCCTGGCCCGCAGACTCACTGTCCCCCTTCAGACACACCTCTGCTGGTATTTGGACAGGGGTGGCAAGAGGCTGGCAGAGCAGCAATGTGGGCTGATGGCGCCACCTGCTGTGAGTGGCCCAAGCATTTCTGCTGCAGAGTCTCATGGGGCCCAGGATGGAGTCTGCTGTCAAAGACCTGTCACTACAGCACACCACGTGTGTGTGTCACACTTAGGATTTCAGCCTGGAGCAGAGAAGGGGCAGAGCTTGCTTGGCTGAGCTGAAGGCCCATGCACACACACACACACACTGACCTGACCTTGGAGGCTCACCCGCCACTCAGTAAATGACCTTTTCTAGGTCTCGGGCCTCTTGGTTGGTAAAAAGATTTAAACAATAAGCACACAGCATTTAATCTGCTACCAATGGTGGTAACACTCTTTAGCAAGGCTGAGATGGGCATTATCCTCTTCACAGACGGAAACACTAAGACACAGGGAAGTTACCTCATCTGCTTATGATCACACAGCTAGGGACTGAGGCAGGATTCAAATTTGGGTTGTGAAAACATGGAAGTCCCAAAATGCAGTTCTGAACAAATATCCATTTATTTTCTGCCTGCAGGTGTGGTGGGGATCCAAGGAGGGGGCTCTGGGCTCAGAGGGAAGAGTGAGGCAGGAGGCCAGGCTGCGGAGCAAGGCCTCAGGCAGGGGAAGGCGGGGAGGCCAGGCCAGGGCTCTCCCTGCCCACATGCCTCACAACGTGAGGCCCAGTGGACTGAAAACCATTTATTTCCCAAGTATAAATAAGCCTCTCCAAGGAAGCCACTGTCCAGGTGATGAGGCCCAGCCTCTCCGTGTCCCACTCCTAACTGCCCAGCAGTCCAAAGCCACTGTCCTGGGGAGCATCCCTGCCGAAGGTCGTCTCAGCTCTCAGAGCCTGGGGGACAGAGAAGAGCCACTGCCCCCTCACTGCCTTAGTCTAGCACAGCGGGCCCAGCTCTGGCCAGGTCCCCGGCAGGCGCACCCTGTCGGGCCAAGCTTTGAAGGGAAGGGCAGGAGTAATGAGCCCCTGACCTAGCCCCTCCCCAGGGACTCCCAGGCCACTGCGAGGAACTCCTGGGGCTCTGCGCGTCCCCGCAATGCTGCTCGCTGGGTGGACTGCTTCTACTGCGCGTGGGCTGCTGCTCACTGAGGCCCCTCCTCCTCCTCGTTGTCCTCTCCCTCCTGCTGGCTCCGTAGCAACAGCTCCAGGTCGGCGCTGGAGCCTACACCTTTCAGGGGCTTAGGGCTGCCATCACCTTGGGGTACGGAGAGCACAGTTACTACCCCGGGATAACGTTCTTGCCCTCCCCTGGGTTGTCAGGGGCCCCGCGCCCCTCTCTGGAGATGACCCTACACTCTCCCAGCGGGGGGGGGGGGATGGGACCACCAGACACCTCCTGAGCTAAAGCAGTAGCTGGTGAGAGGCAGTTCCTTGGGGACACAGAAAGCCCTGGGCTTTCCTGGGTGGCTAGGTGAAGGAAGTCAGGGGGACTGGGCCCCAGGAGGACATGGGAAGTAGCTTTGCAGGCTCCAGTACCTCGGGAGTGCAGAGCCTTGAGGGCTACATGCAGGGAGATGCCTGAGAGGCAGAGGGCGAAGCCCAGCCAGTTGACGAGGCTGATCTGATCACCCAGCAGGTGAGCTGCTAACAACAGGGTGCAGACCTCCTGTGGGCAGAGGCAGGAAGAGGCGGTTAGCAGGAGCCGGCTCTGTAACGAGGAGGATGGGGTCTGGTCACATAAAAACCTGATCCATAGCAGACGGCAGGACAGGTGGCCAGTAGAGCAGGGGTCCGGGGCCTGGGCTGCCAGCCTTCTGGAATCACTGAGATGTAACCACACAGGTGCTTTCTACAGGACTCTGGCAGAAGAGGCAAGCTAGCTCCAGGGCTGGGGCACAGGGGTACCCCCATCCCTTCATGCACAGTCACTCCATGGGGAGAAACCTTGAGGGCCACAGCTTGGGCCTCAGCCCTTGGTTGGTAGCTGGCTGTAGCCAGCAAGCCCCTGGAGTGGCTGCATTTCTGCGTTGGGGGACACTGCTCCAGCAGGGCAGACACACAGCCGCACAAAACCCCTGCCCAGCCCTGGTGGGGGCTGGAGAAATGGGGTGAGCACAGTGAAGGGCAAGGGAAAGGTCTGGGTTAGCAGGAGAGGGGAGTGTGGCAGCACGTGTCATGCAGACAAGGGTCCCGTTCCAACCGATCACGGCATTCAGGATGTGTCCCAGGGCTTGGCTCGTGCTAGAGCTTCACGCTGACCCATGCTGCTCGTTCCCAGCGACAGAGCTTTTCACTAACGTGCTTGGATGGGTGCTTTTTAACCTAGGCTCCAGCCACTCGAGGCACAATGTAAGCACACCTCAGGCCTCGTGTGAGAGATCGGACTCTGTGCCCTGTGCGTGCATGGATGGCAGTGGCACTTCTGCCCCTGGACCCTGCTCTCAGGGGGAAGACCATGCCACCTCAGGGGCCATACACTGTGCACCTCCATCTTTTCTCCGAAGTGCTTGGGGTACAGGAACAGGATGGAAGCTGCCAGAAGATGTCCTCACGGAACTCCCTCTTAAGACAGGCCTGGGGGTCACCTCCCAGTGCGTACCTTAAAAATGCCTGCGATGGAGAGCGTGAGGCTGGAGGTCCTGGAGACCAGGAGGAACTCAGAGAAGCCCAAACCGAAGGCGAGAATCCCACCCAGGAAGAGGCTCCCGAGAACCCTCAGGAGAGGACCGGTGTCCTGGAAACGGAAGATTTTCTCAGAGGTGGACAAATGGAGACCTGAAAGCAACAGGGAGAGAGCGGGAGGCTGGGGTCTGGGCCGCGCCCCTCCCAGCCGCTGAGCAGCTGGGCCTCTACTGGCGGCTGTGGACCTGCTCAACACAGGGGCCTTAAAGTCGCCCACACAGATGGCCTGAGACCCGGGGAGACCCTGGTGGCTACCACACACTCTAGAGCGATACAAGTCAGCAATGTGAACAGCAAACAACTGCTGGGGCCTGAGTATTGCACAGAAAAGTAGCTACAGGATCCTAAGGCTCTAGACTGTGTGTGCATACATGTATGCGTATGTACACTGCACGTGCGCCCACACATACATACTTTGTGGAGCTGAGGATGGGACACAGGGTCTCACACATGGTAAGCAAGTGCTCTACAACTGAACTATGGCCCAGGCCAATCTAAGGACTTGGAGATGTCCCCTTCCTAGCTGTTGGTTTCCTTACTGATAGAATGACAGGGTTAGAACTAGACTGGTGTTTCTCTAACAAGCAGTATAATGTGACGAACCCATTTCAGAAAGAAAACACACAGCTGGGCATCGTGGGGGGGGGGCACAGACCTGCAATCCCAGCATTTTGGGGTGAAGGCAGGGGGATCAAGCATTTAAGGGTTGCCTTGGCTATATAGTGAGCTTAAGACAAGTTTGGGTTACACGAGACCCTACCTCAAAAAAGCAAACAACATGGCTGGAGAGATGGCTTAGTGGTTAAGGCGCTTGCCTGCAAAGCCAAAGGAGCCAGGTTCAATTCCCCAGGACCCACATAAGCCAGATGCACATGGTGGTACATGTGTCTGTTCATTTTCAGGGGCTGGAGGCCCTGGCATAATCATTTTCTTTCTCTCTCTGTACCTGTCTCTCTCTCTCTCTCTCAAATAAATAAATAAACAATTTTCAAAAATTAAAAAAAAAAAGCAAACAACAAAAACCCCCAAACAAACACAAACCACACACACAGAAGCATGTGACAAAAGCCAGTCTCTTGCTCCAGGCTAGGATGCAGAACACACCAAATTTTGCTTTGACTTTTGGGAGCTACGGTCCCTCTCTCTGAAAAAACACACTGGGTTCTTCCCACAGCAAGGTCCCCAGGGTGTGTCAACATCCACTGGGCACCACGGAGACACCTGTGGCTGACAGAACTTCGGGGGTCTGGGAGGGAAGCACACAGAAATGCAATGACAATGTCCTAGGCCAGCAGCCTTGCAATGTAGGCCATCTTGTTCCGTGCTGGGCTCAGCAGTACTGCAAAGGCATTGGCAAACTGAAGGGAATTCGGGGAAGAGCAACAGAAGTAATGAAGGCGCTTGGGGGATTAATTTACCAGAAAAGATTAAAGGAGCTAAATCCATGCAGCTTTGCTAAGTGGCAGCAACCAGGGGTTTTCGGATGAGGTTTACAGAGCCAGGAATGGTGCAGACGTCCAGGGAGGGGCGAGCGTGGCATTCGGAACAAGGGGCATAATGAAGGGATGGGGAGAGTTTCAAGAGGAAAAACACGAGGCTCTGAACACAAGTTTCCTGGACAACGGGGCTGCAGAATAATTTTCTCAGGGTGGCTGGAGACGCTTCACTGCTTGAAACTTAAATGGATGTGGGATGGAATTTTCTGTAATGACCCTGAGGACAGCCGGGACTCTGGGAGGAAGGATAGAGACAGGGACAAAGCCTAATCCCAGAATGCTGGAGGGAGAAAGGTGGTGGGGTTCCACCCACCCTACACTATCCTGGCCTCCTCTCTTCTCCACAAGGGCCTAGGGAGGGAGGGAACAAGAGCCCATGTCCCCAGGCTGCTGCAGGCTGGCCCCCACCCTCGATCTGGAAGCCCACATACCCTGAACACACCGGGTTGGATTTCCTGCCCCGCTGTGGGCGCCCTGACGCTATGAGCAGACCCACATTCCATTCACCATGCAAACCATGGGGTGTGGAGGCCTTTCCTACTCCCATTCACCTGTGCTACCAGAGGCACACTGGGGGGGGGGGTTCAGTATGACAGTGGGCCTTAAGTTTGGCTTAGGAGCTATGGGACCTTGAGCAAGTGACTGTCCCTTAGCTGTGCCCTAGTGGCTTTCTTCTGCTAAATGGGGATGGCAGCAGTCCTCCACATCTGGGGAGCGTCACGTGAGTTAGTGTGCTTAGAAAAGGACCGAAACGGGTCTCGCAGCACCTCCTTCTGGGGCTCTGTCCTGCACCCCACCACCCTGATGCTCCCTGCGGTTCACATACTCATCACATGGGATTCCAGCCATCTGACTCGTCCAGCCCCACCACTGGACAGTGGTGGCGTCTGCAACGAGCAGCTCTCTAGGCTCAGAGCAGGGACAAGGGATCTGTTGTACCATGGTGCCTGGAGGGGAGCGACCCTACGTACCTTCAAATACAGCAAAGAGAGGGAAAAGCCCCAGGAACATGAGTGGCTGCAGGTGGAACATGGTGTCGATGGGGTTTTGGAGGCCTGCAGGACGAACAGAGAGCCGTCAGGCCTGGCCCGCAGCTGCCCAGCCCTAGGCCGCACCGGGGTCCCTTGCTGTCTCACCCAGCTCGGCCTTCTGTAGGAGCATCTGGGTGAGGGTCCAGCGGATGCCACCAATGAACGAGGCCCCCAGCACCAAGGCGAAGCCCTCCACGTTGAACTGCGTGGACTTATAGGTGAACATGAAAAGGCCGCCAGCGATGAGGAGGACCACCAGCACCAAGGCCGCGCGCTGGGGAAGGGCAGTGCAGCTCACTCGGGGGCTCAGGGTCTAAGAGCTTGTCACACTTGTACTTGGAGGGTCAGCTGTTATCCAGCTGCCCATGGGGCAAAAAATCCTTGTACATCTCACCCCCTCCAGGGGTCCTGGATAGGCCATGCCCGTCGATAGAGGCAGGAGCCACATTCAGCTGGCATGTCCCTAGGACCCTAACTGATCTGAAATACTGCATGCTTTTTTTTTTTTTTTTTGGTTTTTCGAGGTAGGGTCTCACTCTAGCTCAGGTGGACCTGGAATTCACTATGTGGTCTCAGGGTGGCCTCGAACTCAAGGCGATCTTCCTACCTCTGCCTCCCAAGTGTGCCACCATGCCTGGCACTGCATGCTTTCTGATCCAGGCCTCAAGTGTCCCCCCAGCAAACAAGGGACACAGTCCCCATCCAACAGAACCCCCGGGACCCGGCCCCACACAGACCCTCATGCTTTCTCGTTCTGCAAGACCCTGGACACACCTTTCTAAACATCCTGCTACCACCCGTGCATCCAGGTCCCTCCTCAGAGAAGGGCAGTTCAGCCACCTGGGCCAAGACTGTCTCCTGTCATACAGTGACAAGCCAGGTCTTAGGACAGGGGATTGCGGGGCCTCACCAGCTCCTCCAGCTTGAAGATAAGCGAGAAGATCAGGATGAAGAGCACGGCGGAGGATTTGGTCATTGTGTACCTGCAAGTGGAGATACCCACAATGCTCGGCCGCAGCCTGGGGCTCACGCCCACCACCAGGACAGAGGTTGAGAGCACCCATCAGTAGGCTGGGGGAAGGGAGCCCTGGCTTCCCAGAGGGCAACTGGTGCTGTTCACAGGGTGACCTGGCCCAGGAGCTGTCTGCACTGACAGGCCTTTCGTGGGAAGCAATCTGTGACCCCCGGGGGGAGGTAGGGGGGGTGCTGGATGGTCACGGGGAAGAGCCGCGAGTCTGACACTAAGCTTGCTCAGTTTGGTTCTTTACTGGGCCCTTGGCTGAGACCAGATAAGGAAGATGGGAGAAATGGAGGGCAAAGAGAAGGCAGGCCTGCGCTCTCTGAAGCCAGACATCAGATAAGCCACCGCTGTGCAGCCTGGGCTCTGAGAGGCCGTGCTGCGACCTGCCCCTCTCCTCCACTGCCTGCTCTCCCCCACCATGCCATGCCTGTGACTGCTCTGCCGGGTCCCCTGGCGCCACCTGCTGCCCGGAAGGCAAGCGCAGTGGCCCTGTGCTGGGCTTACTGAAGAACTGGAGACTTCCCGGAGAGCTGAGAGAGCCTGGGCTGGTCCCAGAGGGTGGTGGAGCGGCTGGCCCATTGCCAGGCGTGCAGACCGCCAGCTGGACAGCGAGTGAGCGTGGCCTGAGGGGAGGCGGAGGGCGTGGCTGGTACTCACAGTGAGACGGTGATGTACAGGAAGCTCCAGTTGGACAAGCCCACATCAAGTGCTGTTGCCAGTGCTGCGGAGACAGGGGCCGGCCAGCAATGAGGGCTGGTTCGCAGGCACACCACTGAGACACCCCAGGGCCGCTTCTTGCCCTGTCTCTCCCCGCTCCTCCTCTGGGGTCCTCAGGCCTTCCTTTCCATCCCCCAGCCCCAGCAGGGGAGGATGTGAGCCAGCTTTAGGGGTGGGAACCCATTCTTGGACTAGCCAGGGTCGTAGTTCTCTTTGGTTAACTAATTTGAATAGCTCCTGAAAGGGATATTAACCTGATCCTGCCAACTTTTTCAAGCGGGCACTGGGCCCTCTAGGTTCTAGCCCTGCCAATTCGTCTTTCTCCCACTGAGAGCCGTTCAGCTCCCATTCTGACGTCACACACTGCTGGATGCCCGCTCCCAGGCCTTGTCTACTCAATACCCGGTCTGGTCCTGACCAGTATGGCCACCTCTGTGCTGGGTGGAGTTCATCGTGGCCCATCTCAGCCTACAAGGACAGAACCGCTGCCTGCTTGGCATTGTGTTGGGCATGGGATCTCTGGGCCAGGGTTGGGGTGCAGGGAGAGGCGCCAGTCTCAAGGGCTGGAGGACTCCTCTTGGCTAGGCCCTAGGTTTGTCAGCAGCCCAGCCTCCTCGCACGGGGACCTACCTGTGGGAGCCACTCTTCTGAGGTAGTCGGTCCAGCTCAGCACCACGCGGGCCCTGTGGCTGGAGCACTGAACCAGCGCCCGGGACAGGGCGGAGAACAGGAAGATCACAGCCAAGTGCAGCAGGGTCATGAAGAGCGGGAAATGGAAGCTCTGTGGGCCCGAAGCAGACACCGCCCCTGCCTTGAGAGCTGCCCCACAGCCTCCCAGTCTCCCTCTTCCCTCAGCCGTGGGGGCTTATCCAGTGTTGAGGGACCCGGATGCATCGCAACCCCTGGGAATGTGAGACTGTGCGTGCCTGCTACGGAGGCGGTCCAGGGGCTCAATCCCAGCCCTTCCCAAGGCCTACATGGAGGCAAAACCCACCATGGGCCAGTACAGCCACACTAGGTATGGCTGCTGTCGGGCTGGTTACCTTGGTCAGCCATTTGTTGTAGAAGGTGATGCCGATGGAGAAGCAGTAGTAGAGGAGAACCAGGCCCAGGGTCAACACTGCCTTCCACACAAAGGCCACGTCCAGGGCCCACCTCCCCATCCGTGGAGGAGGGGCCGGACTCCAGCCCCTGGGCCAAGAGGGACAGGCACCTCTCTTGAAGATGGCCAGCAGGAAGGGCTGGACGAGCTGGACAATGGCTTTCAAAGGGTAGGTCCCCTGGCTGGAAGAGTTCTCTTCACCTCCATAGGTGGCAATGCTCAACCGGCCCAAGGCGGACTCCTCACCTAATGGGCTGGTGGCCAGGGCCGACCTGGTCCATGGTTAGCTGGACTGCAGGGCTCACAGGTCCCCAGATCTGCTGCTGGAGAGAGGAGAGGGTGGTTCTGGTGGCTTGAGCCAGAGACCAGGCCGAGGCTGGCTGTGTGGGCAACAGCTTCTGGGGTGGGGCCCCCCACTCTAGCACAGGCACTCAGGACCCCAGGTCACCTCAAGCTGTTCTCTGTGGCTTCTCACCAAAGTGAACTTCCAACACAAACACCTGACCATGTCAGGCCTGTTTCAAATCTCCCGTGGCTCCCAGCGTGTTTACAAAAGGGCAAAACCTTTCCTGGGGCGGCGGGGCCCACACATCAGGCTGCTTCTGGCTGCCCCGAGGAGCCGCATGGCCCACTCAGCCCACCTTCCCTCAGTGCTCCCCACTTTTGCTTCATAGCAGTTCAGAGGAGCATGATTGGACTGTTTCTTTAAGTGCTGGGGACAGAACCCAGGGCTTCGTGCCAGGGAGCAGGCAGCGGGCTACCACTGAGCTCCACTCCCAGCCCCTTGAGTACCACTGGTGTCCCCTACAAGGCTGTGAACACCACAAATGTTCAGTGTACAGGGCAGTGTTCACACCAGCTTCGCACATACTTGGCATTCTGTGAATCCTCCATTTGGTCTGATGGCTCAGTAGTGGCATGTGTGGAATTTTCAGGGGACTGACCTGGTCTGTGGGGATTAACAATGGACCAGGCCTACCTAGCCTTAACCTCTAGAAGCTACTCCCAGAGGAGCCTGCCTCAAGACCTGGCCAAACGACTACCTACCACTCAACCCTGAAGAGTGCCCAGGACAAGCCATGCTCAGGGGACAATGCCTGGGCGGGCTTGGGCCCAGCATGCCACATCACAGCTTCGTCCATGGCTCTTCCTGTAGTCTCCCTCCTCCCGCTCCGGCCTTCCCAGAACCACAGCATCAGACGCTCCTCCTTCTCATCCAGCTTTTGCCCTGCACTTTGGAACATGTTATCACTTCCCTCCCCCATCGACAACCGGGGAGCTGGCTCAGGGTGCCCCCGAAGGACTTCTAGGCTTCAAGGGAGCTTTGGAACCCTGGGGTAGTGACATGGGGGAGGCTCCTGGTGTGAGTAAGCAGGAATCACAAAAGCAGGGCTCACACTATAAGTCGTTCCGCTTTCTGTGCGACTCTGACATTCACGGAGGTAAAAGGTCCCCGATCGGTTTATGGTTACTGTAAACAGTTTTCCACGGCCCTGCCATGCACAGAAATTGCCAAGAATACAATAACCGCGCACACTGGGGAGACCCAACACCTTTTGTCCATGTGGTTCCAAGAGCTCCCATTCCGGGAAACCGTGACTGGCAGCAATGGCATTGATCGCCCCTGAGCTGCTGACACCAGAGCTGTGAGCCGGTACTTGTGGCAAGCACACTCCTTCACCTGCATGGCAAAGGAAGCCCACTGAGGCCTGTGGCTCCAGCACCTTCTGCCCAGAAACAAGCAGATGGAAACACATTTTATTTCATTGTCAATTTCTTTTCTTTCCTATGCTAGTTAGAGCAACATTGATTTTTAAAAATTATGTGTAGGAAAAAAAAATTAAGTGTAGGCAGTTTTTACTAATTGCCAGTTTCATTTCAGGATAATAAAAGGGGTAGTTAGGAGACATCTGTGACACAAAGGTTGTGGTGGATGGGGTGCGGGGAGAGCCACTGTCCTACCTGACCTAAAGGCGCAACCCGACAACTCACTCCCCAGCTGGCAGGCAGGCGGGCTCCCACAGTCCCAGAGGCAGCTCCCACTGTTGCCTTGACCTTCTCACTTGGACAGCCTCAGACATCTCACATCCATGGGGTCCAACACTGACCCCTGGTACCCAGCCCCCACTCCAGGGACCCTGCTCTCCCACGGCCCAGGACGGCACCCACACCACCACAGGCAGAAGTCCATTCTCCACTGACTTCCCCCCTGCCTTAGCCTTCTTGCAACCAAACACCGTCAGCTGTACCCTCAACAACCCCCCCATCTCCCCAGGTGCAACCTGGCACCACAGATGTTTGGGGCTGGCTGAGTCTTCAGAAGAGGCCAGTCATGTACACTGCAGTCTGACTTCTACCCACTACATGCCAGGGGCATCCCATCTCCAGCCTCAGTTGTAACAAACCGTCAGACACTGCTGAATGTGGCCTGGGGACCAAAAGTGCCGCAGGTAGGACTGGGGACATAGAGCCTGTCTAGCATCTGAGAGGTGTGGGGTTCACTGCACAGCACTGCAGGCAATAACTCCCTCAACCACTAGTGCACATGTTGTTGGGAACCACTGCTCTCCCTCCAAGTCAGTCACAGGGCATGTCGCTGGCCAGATTAAAAAGATTTTCTTGCCGGGCGTGGTGGCGCACGCCTTTAATCCCAGCACTCGGGAGGCAGAGGTAGGAGGATCACTGTGAGTCTGAGGCCACCCTGAGACTCCATAGTGAATTCCAGGTCAGCCTGGGCTAGAGTGGGTCCCTACCTTGAAAAACAAACAAACAAAAAGACTTTCTTCCTAGCATGTGTTCATGGTCCTTCCAGTGGCTTCCATGCTAGAGTATTTTGTTCCTTTCTCTGAGTAGAGTCTTTGTCGCTCTGACTCCTGCTCAGTTCCTGTTCTGACACTATAATGCCTTCCTTCCGCTACTCCAATCCTGCCTTTCCTTCAAAGAGCTGGTCCACGACTCCCACCTCCAGGCAGCCCTGCAAAGCCGGGACCACAGGGCACAGTGCCAACTGAGGCGTTAATAACACTCATATTCTTATTAGCATTCAGAAAGCCACCAACCACTCCTCCCCCTACCCAAAAAAAAGGCCAGATCTCAGCTAGAAAGACCTTTGAAATTAAACAGCCACTTACTCAATGTGTATTCACTAACACCTGTTTGCCCAGCACTGGAACCAGTAAGGGCCTCACCCTCACTCTATGGTAAGGGAGAAAAGGCTTCAAATGGCATTTGTTCAAGAAAGGGATTCCACCTTGGGCTTGCCTTTTCCCAGGAAGCAGCAGCCCCACAGGGAAGAGCAGGGACACTGCTGTAGCTCCTGGCTGCCCTCAATCTCCACAAGTGGCACACCTGTTGGGTACCTTAGTGCTCTCAAAGTGCATGCTTTTGAAGTCAGACCTGGGAGCAAATCCTGCTGCCTCTACCTACTATTGCAACTTCTAAGCTACTTGACTTGTAGACTCAGTTTCTCCAGCTATGAAGGGGGGTAAAACCATGTGTCTCTTAGGGAGGGGAATGGCAGGCATTCAGCCCAGCACTTGATCAAGCTGGCCCACGGTGGGAGTCACTTCCTTCCCTCGTTCCTACAGCCAAACTCCCCACAGGCCTTTCATTGCCAGCCCCACTCGCCTGCCTCCGTGTCACTTCAGGCTCCCCCAGTACCATTCAAGGCCAAGTCTCTGCTTCTCTTACACAACTGAACAACTTCCTCCTCCCAGAGAAACTTCTTGGATGCCACCTGCCACACTTCTGTGTTTTCTTCCGCTTTCTGGACAACTTCTTGGCCAATGCCTCTTCTCCAACTCAACTTGGAACAAACGGTGACCGAGGCCTGGAATCTGGGTTCTCTTTCCTGACTCAATTCTCATCCCAGTTCTGACTCAACCACCTTGCTAATGACTCCTGCTTTCATTAGCCCTAAACCTTTTGGTGAATGCAGAGCAGGTTACCTCTATGCCCTTTTGGTAAACTCAAGATGCCCCCCCCGGGGGAGATATCTTAATTACCCCTCACGCCTCTTACCTAGTCCAAAGTCACAGCCTGAACTACCTGGTTACTTAAACCCAGGGCAACCAATCAGTAAAATCATTTTGCCTCCCTAACTCTTCAAACCCAGCCCAGTCAGGTCCACTTCCAACTGCTTCTAGACCCATCCCCAAGGTCTTGTAGCACAGTTTACCTGACATCTTACACCTGACCCCAGCCTCCCGGGGCTGCTCTCCCTTCATACTTTTACCCGCACCGTCTGCACGCCAGAAAGAGCCAGAGAGATGGCTTCATCAGAGACCAGAGTGGCCTTGCCGTCCCTGGACCGATTCGATTGCACTCCTCCACTCAGTCCGCAAGAAGTGCTCCCGGGATCTGGGTGGCCTTGAACTGCTGCAACCTCATCTTCCTATCCCTGACCCCCCCCCCCCGACACCCGCGTCCTTCCCGGTACTGGTTCTCAGCCTTCACCCCGTCCTCCCGCGGCCCACTCACCCCCCCCCCCACCGCCACCACGGCGCGTGGCACTTCCCACCGCCTGACGTCGGCCCGGGCCCCGTCTCTAGCAGATGCTCGGTAAGAAGCCATGGGAACCGGCACAGGGCCCTCACTCCGCAGGGCGTCCGACCCCTTTCCAGATGGGGAAACTGAGGCTCGGGGTGGACGAGGGGGAGCACTGGGCGAGCCCATGCGCCCGTGTCCCGGGGATGCCCGCCGGGCGCCACCACTCACCTCGGCCCCGAACGCTCCGGGCCCGGGATTCTCCTGCCGGAAGTACGCGCCGGGCCCCGCCCCTGCGCCGCGGGAGGGGCGGCTTCCACCGGAAATCGCCGAGGGGGCGGGGCGGGGCCAGGGCGGCGGGGACCCGCCGGGTCCGGTGGGTCTGTCTCCGGAAGACCACGGCTTGAAGCAGATGTCCCCCTCCTACACACGCCCCCCCCTCCGCAGAGGTCACCTGCTCAGTTTTTGCTAAACGTCCAATCCAGTGCTGGGCGATCGTGGAAAGACCCACGAAGGTATAAATCTCTCGGGGGCTTTCTTTCTCTTCTGGGAGCTCCAAGTCAGCTGGAAGTGATGTCCAGGACCATCGCATTTTGAGACTTAACGAAGTAAAAATAAACATCTGTGATAAGCTTAAGATTTTGTGAGAATTATTTAATAGGTTGAACAGGGGAAGAGCATTCCAGAAGAAATAGACTACTACTGGGAGGGTGAGAAGGCGCCAGTCTTCGTGGGAGCTCAGGAAGGGGCAGGTCGCAATGTTCTCCAAAAAGGTATCTTACAAAATGGATTGCAAGGCATCTTTGTTGGCAGGGGTCAGGGCCCTTAAGCCAGGAAGGCTAGGGGCTACTCTTCCTGCTTTTGCCCCCCCCCCCCCCCCCTTCTGGGGCTCTGCCCTAGGCTTGTCTGCAAACGGGGATTCTTAGTGTGACTCAGCTGGGCTCTGGGCCCTAACAGAAGACTCAAGGCCACGGTGTAGGCTGTGTTTTGTGCACACTGCTGCGGAAGCCCCTGCCAGCTGGCATCACGCAGGCATAGTTCATTCAGCGCTTCCCAAGACCTACAATGGTACCCATCGCAGCCCAAGGTCTTGGCTCCATTCAGCCCTGGATGCATGCACTTTTCTCCGCCTTCTGAAAGAGCTTGTCCTCCCTCCCATCTCTCAGTGGCAAGAGCAAGTATCTACTTTCATCATTGCCCTCATTCAAGCCTCCCAACTACCAAGGCTGTGGATTGGAGCAAGAGCTTACAGCTCCAGCTGGAAGGCTGGGCACTGAGCACAGTCACACACGGGGTGCGGCATGTGTCGTCTTTGTAAGACGCAAGCGCTGGAGCTGTTGCTTAGCGGCGTCCCTGGCAGGAAGGCGGCTGTGTTCATGGGGGTGTACAGCATGTCTTTCTGGGTTGTACCCAGCAGTGCTGAGCAGGAAACATTTTGTCCCAGGGTCACAATGTTCAAGTATCCTTAGCTGGCAGGTGTGTGAGTGTGCCTGATGGGGCAGGGAGGATGAGGAAGGGAAGGGGGGGGCAGCTGGAGCTCTCCAGAGACTTCCAAGCACACTGAAATCCAAGCTGCTGAGTGACTCCTCTGTACTGGAAACCAGTCTGTACATGAAAGAGTATTTATTGAAAACATGGCTACTGACAGGAAGTTCCTGCCTGCCCTCTGGCTCTACTCAAGGCTCGTGACTAGAACATTACTGTTTTTCCCTCAATTTTATTTCCCCCAACCAGTCCATCCTATGATAGGTAGATCTTATATATAAATATATATACATGTCTGTATAAGTATGGCCTATAGTAAAGAAAATATATAGTACACTCTTCATTGGGTAGTACCTACCATGCCAGGCTACCAATACTGAATGCCACCATGTTAACGTGCATCCTAGGAGAGAGGCTGCATGTGGTTCAAGTGCTGCAAGCACCAGGGAAGGCCCACGGCACAGCTGTGGACTTAGCTGGCCTTGGCCAGCTCCCTGAATATCATGGCCAATGGCAGAAACCACAGCGCCAGGAAGGAGAGGAAGGGAAGGCAAACCTCCTGGATCCTGAAAGGCCAAAGAAAGCAAACCAGAGGGGGCTGTAGTTCAGATTAGTGGGAACTTTCAGCCCGGAAAGGAGCCATCTTGACACAGGGGCAGAGGTGGGACTCTGTGACCTCGCCAGGCTGGGCCGAGGCCTCGGTTTTCCTTGCAGCGTTCCTGGAGCTTAACTGGGCAGGACTCAGCTAGGAGGTCTCTGCCTGGCCAAGAGGAGACGGACAGCTTGGGGGAGGGGGGAGAGCCATCTGCCCCAGTACTTGGATGGGCCAGAGAGGTCTGTGGCCCTAGGGACTGCAGATGCTGGGCCAGACCTCAAGCAGCAGCAGCACGGCACCAGATGAGCCCTCGCGAAGACCCAAGCAAGGGCCCATGGCCTGTCCTTGAACGGGCCCCTGGGGAGGCAGTCACTCCAAGCCGCTCATCACCCTCAGCACACCTGTCCCTGTGGGCGGTCTTTCCTGGGCCAGCTCTGGCTCACAGGGGGTCCAGCCAACTGGACAGCAGGCCGGGAAGAAAAGGTAGTGGCTGTCACTAAGCCCAGTTCAAGATGCAGTTCCAGGCTGGAAGGCAAGAGCATCTTTGTTCCGACCCTGGGCTGGTCAGTGTTGAGGAGGGCAGTGTATCCCACCTCTGACGCTAGTAGACAGGGGCCGAGAGAGGCTCTGGGTCCCAGGTGGGTTGGAGGAGTAGCCGCCATGATCACCAGAGATTCTGTACAAGTGAAGGGCAAGGCACCAGACTGCCAGTGTCTCTCCGGGCCCCAGCGCGTTCCCAGGTCAGCCGTAGTGGTACACGAAGTCGTAGCTGCTGGGCTCTTTGGGGACTGGTGGCGGTGCCTCGGGGATCTGGATGTTCTCCAGGTCCAGCAGGCGCAGCTTCATCTCCATGCTCAGCAGCGTGTCCAAGTCACTCTTGGTCAGCTCACTCGACATGTCCTTCCCCAGGAGGGCACTGAGGCCATCAATCCAGATGCAGTACTGTAGGCAAGTTGCAGAATGTCACATGGTGGCCTTGGGGCTGCAGTGGACGCATAGCAATCCCTTCCGGCACCATTCAGAACAGGCAAAACCGGTATGGGTCAAAAACAAGGATAAGGAGGGGGTGACCACTCCCTTTCTCTAGGGGGGGCCTGGTTCTTACGGGAGATTTACATGAGAACTCCTTATAACAACATGAAATGGTATGGAACAGTTCACTTAAAAGAAAAATGGGTAGTCCTGGAGTATTACCATCCAAAGTCCCCCAAATCAGACAGGAGTGGAAAATACATGTCAGGGGAAAAGCAGGACACAAACAGGAACACTGCAAAAATGCAATTTGTTTCAAGAAGGGAAACCTTAAACATCCCAGTTAAGGTGCTGGAGAGATGGCTCAGTGGTTAAGGCGCTTGCTTGCAAAGCCTAACGACTTGGGTTCAATTCCTCAGTACCTATGTAAAGCAAGATGCACAAAGTAGTACATGCATCTGGAGTTTGCAGTGGCTAGAGGCCCTGATGTGCCCATAAACTAACTCACTGTCACTCTGTCTCTGTGTATGTGTGTGTCTGTATCTGCTTGCAAATAAATAATTAAAAAAAAAACATAAGCCGGGCGTGGTGGTGCACGCCTTTAATCCCAGTACTCGGGAGGCAGAGGTAGGAGGATCGCCATGAGTTCAAGGCCACCCTGAGACTCCATAGTGAATTCCAGGTCAGCCCTGGGCCAGAGGGAGACCCTACCTCGAAAAACCAAAAAAAAAAAAAAAAAAAAAAAAAAAAAAAAAAAAAAGCACCCCAGTTAATTAATCTTTTTAAAAAATAAGTACTAAAGAAACATGATGGCACATGCCTGTAATATCAGCACTTAGGAGGCAGAGACAGGAGAATCAGGAGTTCAAAACTAGCCTTAGGGCTGGAAAAATGACTTAGTGGTTAAGGTGCTTGCCTGCAAAGCCAAAGGACCATGGTTCAATTCCCCAGGACCCACGTAAGCCAGATGCACAAAGTGGTGCATGCATCTGGAGTTTGTTGGCAGTGGCTGGAGGCCCTGGTGTGCTCATTCTCTCTTGCAAATAAATAAATAAATAAAATAAGCCATGATGTGCCCATAAACTAACTCACTGTCACTCTGTCTCTGTGTATGTGTGTGTCTGTAACTGTTGCAAAATAAATAATTAAAAAAAAAAAAAAACATAAACCGGCCAGGCGTGGTGGTGCACACGCCTTTAATCCCAGCACTCGGGAGGCAGAGGTAGGAGGATCACCATGAGTTCAAGGCCACCCTGAGACTCCATAGTGAATTCCAGGTCAGCCTGGGCCAGAGTGAGACCCTACCTTGAAAAACAAAACAACAAACAACAACAACAAAAAAATAGAACGATTGAGCTGGCAGCTGCTGAAGGACACAGTGGGGCAGCAGAGAACCCTCCTCACCCTCCCTTGAACTCCGCCTGCCCCTCGGCTGCTGATTTCCCTTGTCAGCCGCAGGCTGGCTCACCTGCTCCTGCCTCTTCTTCATTTCCTCCCAACAAAACTCCCCTAGCAGCTCAAGCCTGGTCCGAGTGCCCACTCCTCCTGCAACCCCACCTCAAGGGCCCAGTGATGGATGCCTCAGTCAACAACTAGCACCTCCCTGGGCAGCAGGTGGGACCTAGCCTTTGTCCCGAGAAGCACATCCAGCTGGCTCCCAAGCCCAGGCTGGATGCTTCTCACGTGACTGTGGGGCCTGAGCAGGAAGCTCCTGTCAAGTCCACCTTGGGTAGGGGCCATGGAGTATCTGCCAAGAGGAGAATCCTCTGCCAAGGCAAAGAAGCTAATGAGATGTCCCTGCTCTGAGGAGCATGAGCTGCTGGTGGAACAAGTGACACAGCACAGCCCGGTGTGGCACATCCTTGGAGTCCCAGCCTTGGAGATCTAGTGTGGCCACCTGCTCGCAGGGGGACGCTCCTATTCTGCCCACTCTTCCCCTCCAACTGAAGAGCCACGGTGAGGGCACACTACTCACTTCATATTTATTAGGAGCAATGAAGTTCAAGGTCTCATCAGGGTCATACAGGATGGAGAAGGCCAATTCCAACACCTCCTGGAAGAGAGAGGGTCTCCATTACCGAGAGAAATTACTCGGTTTTGCCATCACCAATGGCTCTAAGCATGTGCACAGGTGTGGCTGACATTAGTCAACCTTAACTCAGCCACTGGGTGTGGTACTGCATGCCTGTAATCTCAGCACTTGGGAGGCCGAAGGTTCAAGGACAGGCTGGGTTACATAGGGAGACCTAGTCTCAAATAAGCAAGTAACCAAATACACTGAAGGAAAGCACTATTCAACATTCAGAGCACTCTTGAATGCCAGAGTCCAGGACTGTATGTTTCCCTAAAAATTTTTACTTCGCATTTCCAAGATGACTGGCTTCCTCTTTCTATCATACTGTAATTGGCACAGGAAAGCTGTCTTAAGAGTTAAAAAAAAAAAACCAAAAAACATAACAAAAGCAAATTGCAGACAAAAGCCGAGACAGTGTGAGCGTTAACGCAATAACTGCAACAGACAGACTCAAATATAATTTGCTAAAATCCACGAGCTTGCAACACTAAAACCAACACAAAACCAGTCATTACTGAATGATTCCAGGGAACCACTCACTGTTTTACCAGTAGTACACAATGATATTAAGCCTCAGTCTCCTTCCTTCCAGACACTGTACCAGGCACAGAGAAGCCAATAGTAGCTAAGGGCACGTCTCTCCACAGAGAAGTGATCCAGCTCATTAATAAATGGGTCATGGCATGAGAATACTCCTAGTTTGCAAACCTTAGCCTCTGAGCAGCAGCAGTCTGCTGACAACAGAGACACACCCAGTCACTAAGGGCCTCTTGATAGAGGTTCTGATACCACCCAGGACATGGCCTTGCCAGAACGCAATCACATCTGAGCCGCTCAAGCTGCCAGATCCCTGTGCCAATTTACAGATCTGAAACAGAATAACAAGTCAAACTACAGGGAGAAAATCAGCAGAAACGGCCTCTGGGAAACTACCAAACAAGCAACGTGGCTCCTTCAACTAACAAAAAAAGAAAAGAAGAAAAAAAAAAAAACATGGAGGGGATGTATGAATGTGTGTGGATCTGGGGTTCTGACTTAAAAGTGGGTATGCGAGCTGGAGAGATGGCTCAGTGGCTACTGCCTGCAGAGCCTAACTACCTGGGTTCAATTCCCCAGGACCTATGTAAAGCCACATGAACAAGGTAGCACATGTACCTGGAGTTCTTGCAGCAGCTAGAGGCCCTGGTGCACCCATTCTCTCCTTTTCTTCTATCTCTCTCTGCTTGCAAATAAATAAATAAATAATGATATAAAAGTGGGCATATGTGTGACTGTGCTCACATATAAACCTGTCTATATTTTTATAGACAGAAATTATGGTGTGAATAAGACAAAAGGTAGACCTTCAAACATGAATGGAACATTTGGTAATAGGCACACCAGGGCCTCTTGCCACTGCAAATGAACTCCAGATGCATGCAACACTGTGCATCTGGTTTTATGTGGGTACTGGAGAATCAAACGCTGGCCAGTGGGCTTTGCAAGCAAGCACCTTTAATGGCTGAGCCGTCTCCCCAGGCCCAGGTACCTTTTATTTTTATTTCTGGTAGGTATGGTAGTATCGTGGTCAAGAACTCTTGTGTTTTAGAGACACATACCAAACATTCATGGATGAAATGATCTGGCATGTGGGAACATTTCAGAGTCATAAGGACAAGAGCGTGGTAGAAAGTGCAGCGGTTGCCAAGGCTGGGGAGGCATGTACTGGGGTTCTGCTTATTTTGTGTGTTCGAAGTTCTCAACAGAATGTCTGGGAACAAACACTCCACCAGCTCATCTGCAGGAGTCGCTGCGGCAGGGCTGGAGCCTCTCACCTTGTTCTGCTTCAGAGCGCTCTTCTCTTTCATGTGGGGACAATCTTTGCCAGTGACAATAGCCTTAATGTCTGCAACAGGAACTGATAAAATGATGGAAATTAGGAACTGGAGGCTGATGAGGAAGCTGGTCAGCACTGGCCTCAGGGCTGGAAGGGAAGACCCTTGGCAGCTCCGACCGGCTCCAAGGGTCTTCCCAGCTCAGGACGCGTGGGCACGGGCAGCGCGGGCTTGACCTGCTCCCTCTTCCCTGGTCACTTCTTGTGGTGTGGTGAGGCTGTGTCAAAGCTCATGGGGTGTCACCTGGGCTCATCTCCCCACAGAGCAGAGCCTCAGACCTTGCTCTCCCTTCCCAAGAGTGAAGATGCCAATGCAGCTGGTACCAGCTAGCTCACCCCTGCCAGCGCTGAGCTACTGCAAGCGTTTCCCCCACAGTCCTCTTTGGACAAAGTGTGGCTACTACTCCCATGGCACAGAAGAAATCAAGGCAGGGATGAGGATTACCTTGCAATTAATTATCATGAGTCACTGATGCGAGGCAAAGCCAAGGTTTGAATTAGCGCCTGCCTGCCTGCTGCCCCTCAGCTGTGTCTTGCCCCACCCTTCCTGGTCTACACGTGCATCCACCTCTGGGATCTCAATCACGCTCCAAACCACCCTGAGAGACAGCCAGAGACGCTTTCTCACAGATGGGGAAACAGGCTCAGAGAGGGGACTTCCCAAGACTGCATGCTCAGTGTGAAACTGCCAAGACCAGAACTCAGGTCTCCTGACGAGTCGGGCTATCACGACACCCTGACAGAGACATGCACCTACTTTTCTCTTGCAGCGATTCAAATGTCACTTCCCCTTGAGGGTTGTCGTCCAAGTCACCATAGTGCAGGACCTTGTGGTTCAGTGCCAGACGGCAATACCAGAAGCGTTCTGGAACACAGACCAGCCAAGCAGGTGAGTGGGGACAGTGCTGGGCAAAGGGCAAAAGGACAGTGTGGCCACTGGCTCCCTGCAGGGTCATCCAGGCAGGCTCCTGGGGGCGGGGGTCTCTACCTTGCCTCCGGCGATTCCCGATCTTTCGAAAGCTGCTGCCCTCGCAGAGCCGGTTCAGGCGCTGCTGCTTGATCAGCTCCAGGATCTCGGGCTGGATCTTCTCCCGAAGCTCCCTGGGTGCAGAGGACAGGCACACACAAGGTCATGGGGACAGTGGTGTCCTGGAAGACAGAGCTGGCAGCCCAGCTGCGTCCCCATGGGCCCGTCTAGGGTGCCACTTACACAATTGGTGGGGACTGGAAGTCATCCTGGCTCATCCTCTCGGACTGGCGCAGCCGCAGAATCTCGGAGTAGCTCAGGCTGCGAAGTTTGCTCTTAAATTGATCCAAAGAGTTGGGTTTGGAGGGCAAAGCTCGTGTGATCTGCTCGCGGACTACTTGCATAACCTGGGAAAAGAAGGCAAGAGGTTCATGCCACTGAGGAAAACGGACAAGCTGACTGGAGACCAGGGCTCCGCCTGACCTGTGTCTCCAGCACAGCAGGGTGCACAGACGTGTGCTGAGAGAACAGGACCTGCTTAGGTGGCTACTCAGGTCACGTGACAAAGGTTGCAGGCGCTTCATTTCTCATACATGTCAATTAGCTGTGGCATCAGGGAATGAGGCCTGGGATGTGCAGTCAGAAGAAATGAGTCTGATCTTGAGTTTTAATTCTTAATCTGTTTCTTGAACAAGTCAACTCACATCCTATGGCTTCTCCCATCGCCTCTCAAGTGACGGGAAGGAGGACGTCTTCCGAAACGTGCCACCATGAGGAATGTGAGATGCTACATGCAGGGCAAGCATGGCGACTGGCACACTGGGTATATTACCAAAAAAGTGCCAGCTTCCATAAAACAACAATTGTTAAAGAAACTCATCCCCTCCCCCCATTGACGGATAGCATGATCCTACTAGGGAAGAAAAACAGATAAAGGACTAGAGTGTGCAAAGAAAATTATCACTGGGTGGTGGCATTGTAAGTAACCTTTTCTTCTTTATGCTGCCCAAGTTTGTTCACTGTTGTTCTGTTTTGTTTTTTGAGAAAGGTTCTTACTATGTAACTTAAGGTGGCCTCAAACTCATAACCCAACTGCCTCACAGGTGTGTGCCACTATGCCTGCTTCCTTTCCAGTTATTAGTGAATGGGTGCGCCAGGGCCTCCAGCCACTGCAAACGAACTCCAGATATGTGCGCTCCCTTGTGCATCTGGCATATGTGGGACCTGGAGAATCGAACCTGGGTCCTCAGGCTTTGCAGGCAAACGCCTTAACCGCTAAGCCATCTCTCCAGCCCCACTTTCTCCTTTAAAAAAAAAAAAACAACAACTATTTATTATAAGGCAGATACATATATAGAGAGAGAATGGGCACGCCAGGGCCTCTAGCCACTGCAAACAAACTCCAGACTCATGTGCCACCTTGGGAATCTGGCTTATGTGGTACCTGAATAAATGAACCTGGGTCCTCAGGCTTCGCAGGCAAGCGCCTTAACTGCTAAGCCATCTCTCCAGCCCCTTTCCCATTATTATGTGATGGCCTCGGAACACTTAGCTCCTGGGTTGTTGCTGTGTGAGGGTGTAGCACGGTGCTATTCAACGAGGGCATCAGCAATCGCTAAGGCCCGACGAGTAGACATCTGCCTCTGACAGAGACGACGACACACAGGAACCTGACACTAGGCCATAGCTACCCCGCTACGCTGATCTTCCTGCCATCTACAGAGGATGGCAGGACAGGTTTGAGCTTCACTAGACGAAGACCTTGAGCACCAAGGGGAAGACACCTGCTCAGGGTTACAGAGGAAGTCAGAGCCTGCTGGGCGGGAGGCTGTCCAGCACCTCAGCCTCGTGACTGAGCTCTGCAGACCAAGCTGACTTCCCAGCTCAGGCTTTCCCAGGAGCTGTCCAGCTGCCAGAGGCTGTCGTGTGATGATCTCCTTCTGTGGGCCTCAGCACAGCATGGTGACACTGACCTTGTTGAAGTCCTCTGCTGTCGCCCTCATCTCCTTCCAGGTCTTGTTCAGCAGCTGGATGCAGATTCCAAAGAGCTCTTCGAAGGCCCGGTCGTGGGTGAAGAACATTGGATGGTAGTCGTTGCGCCCTTCATTTGCTGTGAAGAGGTAACATAGGCATGAGGGCTCTGCTGCGGGGCCTGGGTGCCCTCTGAGGAGCTGAATGCTCTGTGTCAAGGCAAATCCCAGCATTTCATAGTCTTGGTATATGTGGCTTTGTGCCTTTTGGTCCCACTCCTGGGGACACTGCTAGGGTCAGAACAGAAGCCAAACTGAGGACTGTGGCCACCTTGGGCCTTTCCCCACATCCGTAGCTTTCTTGTCCAGTGTTTTTTCTTGGTCTCCTTTCACCGGGTGCGGGAGCTTTTGAACACACCTCAAATTACCAGCTCAAACAAAGCAATAGCCACGACTGCCCTAAACAAGAGTAAGATGGATCATCAGCCCATGCAGCAATTAGAAAACACCGCACAAGCCCCCTCGGGCCGCCAGGGCCTGTCAACTTCTATCTGCTCACAACCTCTAGTCCTGCGGGCTCCTGCAGACAGCACTGGCTGAGGCGAGCGGGAGGTGCAGACTTACGCAGCTCCCCGACCTGCAGGATCTCACAGAGCATCTTGGTGAGCTCGATGGCGCTGCGGCCAAAGGGGCATTCGTGTTTGTCCTCTCGGCTGCTGTTCTCCAAGACGATCTGTGGGCAGAGAGGAAGGGAGCGTCAGAGGGTGGGGGTGGAAGGTATGGATGGGCAGAGGGAGTGACAGGCCAGTCCTCCCCGACCTTTACCCGGATGTAGGTGTCCTGGTGGACTTTAGCCAAGTACAGCATGTTGTCCAAGGCCAGCATTCCAGGAGGAGTCTGGGTGAAGTCCAAGGCTGGGTTGATATGGTTCTGAAAAATCAAGATAGCAGATCTGAAACCTGGAGCGTTCCTAGGTGTAGAATGACCTGGGGGAAGTCTTCCTACCCTCCATCTTTACACTGCCAGCGCACGAACTCACCTCCATCTTGATTCTACTACTAAACTGTGAGCTCCTGGGACGCCAGACTGGGGCTGCCTCATCTTGAACCCTAGTACCTGGCTTGTCGCCAGGCACTGAGCAGGTGCACAACAAATACCTAATCGAACCAATCTCACCTACAGCCGAGCCATGCTCAACCATGAGAACGTAGCTGCTGAGGTGCGAGGATGGGTCCCCTCTCCCGCACTGTGGCTGGGTGGCCTCCTGGGCTTCCAACTGACGGATTTGGATTGCAGGGCCAGATGTGCACACATCCTCACCAAGCAGCTGTTGCCAGGGCAAACCAAACACCCAGACCCTTTCCCTCTTCCTGCCTGCTACACCGCAAATGGGGAGCTGCCGGGGCTTGTCAGGGAGGGAGGCCTACGACCTCCAGTACTTACGGTAAATCCCAGCATTTTATAGTCCTTGGTATACATGGCTTTGCGTTTCTCGGTCCCACTCCCGGGGACGCTGCTAGGGTCAGACTCGGCGTCGAATGCAATCCTTCTCAGTTCAAATATTATGTCTCTTTGAGCCTGAAACACAGAGCAGACAGGAGGCAAGTCAATAAGCGAAGCTCGGGCCGGGCGTGGTGGTGCACGCCTTTAATCCCAGCACTCGGGAGGCAGAGGTAGGAGGATTGCCTTGAGTTCGAGGCCAGCCTGAGACTCCATAGTGAATTCCAGGTCAGCCTGGGCTAGAGTGAGACCCCCACCTCGAAAAACCAAAAACAAAACAAAACAAAACAAAACAAAAATAAGCGAAGCTCGGGAAGCAAGGGCGAGAAACAGAGGGGCCAGCTTCCAGAGCCAGACTATCGCAGAGAGCGCCTGAGAAGCCTCGGCGACACCACAGCAAGTCCCCAGTCCCAGAAAACACACTGGCTCTCCCAGGGCCACAAAAACCCACCGCCCCCACACGCCATGCAGCGTACTGGACGTGGACTGCCGGCAGAACAGACCCCAGCCAAGAAAACAGCAGGACTTGAGCTGAGAAGGGCCCCTAGCACCTGCCTGGTCATTGGGGTCCATCTTGGTCATCATTCTTTCTTCCAGAAGGTTAAAGGTCAGGACTTGCAGGACGTATAACTGATGGGCCATCTCTGTTTTGATCGGGCGGTTCCCTCGAATCACATGCTAGAAAAAGCAACGGCAAGGAAGATAAAGGGCTGAACTGAACTGACTCTTTCGGAAAAACCACGTCCACTTTCGGAAAAACCACTGATGAGCAAAGGAGAGTACTCCTGGCGGGGAGCACCCGCTCCCCACACGGGGACTTCGGGTTCTGGAAGGGGTAGACGGCACTGACTCACAGCAGCAGAGGGGCCGTCCCTTCCTCCACACTCCCCTGGGCAGGGAAGGTGGCACAAAACATGGATGCGCCATCCACCTCGACCATTCCAGAGCGGGGGAGGCAGTAGGCACCCCATCAAGATGAGGATGAGGGGCTGGAGAGATGGCTTAGCAGTTACGGTGCTTGCCTGTGAAGCCTAAGGACCCAGGTTTGATTCCCCAGGACCCACGTAAGCCAGATGCACAAGGTGGCACATGCATTTGGAGTTCGTTTACAGCGGTTGGAGGCCCTGGCACACTCATTCTCTATCTCTTTCTCTGCCTCTTTCTCGCTCTCTCTAAAATAAATAAAAAATGTATTTTTTTAAAAGATGAGGATGGGGCCCCAGTGCTGCCCCACTCCAGGCTGGCTCCTTACAAGACTATTAACGCATGGCAATGGGCAATGGGAGTGCTCGAGAAGCAGCCATTCCCCTTCCTTGGGCAGATAAGCTTTACAAAAGGTGTTCGTCTTTAAGTGATACCGAGTCACTACAAGGAGGTCCAACCACACACTACCCTCCCTTCCTTCTCTCCTACCCTTGCCCCTCCCATCACCCCGTGGACCACTGCTCCCCATGCTCCCTCCTCTAACAACCCCCGACTCTGTGTGGCTCCCACAGTCATCTTATCACTTCCTCCCTCTCATCCGATGTCACCCCCCCCCCCAGCCTACCATCATCTTTTCAGCTTCCATCTGTTTTGCTCTTATATACTCTCTCCCCATCCTGTCCTGGATGGTCAGCTCTGGTCTGATCCTGTCCCTCACTCCTTTTTTCCTTGCTCCCAGGACTTCTCACACACCCACTGTCCTGAATCCTGTCTTTCTGGGTCCTTTCTTATCTCATTTCCCACATGCCACCTCTGCATCCCTCTATAACCTGTGCAGTCCAATGTGGCAGCAGTTTAAATAGGGTAGAAAGCAGTGCACATGAAGCTTGTGGCTCTCAGTGACAACAGCCATACTCAACAGGCCCTGCGGAACACTGCCACCAGCACAGACATGCTCTGTGCAGCCCTGCCCTGGAGCTGACTCTGAACAGCAGCATGCTAGCTCCCAAGGGCTTTCTCCAGTTTGCCCTGGCTCTAGATCAGTCTCATGGGATCTGTGCAGCCCAACTTGATGGCCTGAGGCTCATGTGGCTATTGAATGCTAGTCAGGTGGCTAGTCTAAACCAAGATATGCTCTAGGTGTCAAAAGTGCCCAAGACCTTAGGCCTTACCTCGGAGAAAAGAAAAGAGGGTGTCATTAATAATGTTTCATATCCATTACATGTTGAAGTGGTATTCTGAGTACCTTGTGTTAAATAAACTGTGTAAGTTTAATTCCTCCTATCCCCTTTGCATTTCCACTAGACAAGGCTAGTCTAAATGGCTCTCTGCTTCCCTACATCTACATTGCCTAGAGCAATTGTTGCCACAAGCCACCCACAGGCGCAGCCAGCTGAAAGCCAGGAGGTCCCCAGCCACGCTGGAGTCACTTTCAAGTGTTCAGGCAGCTCCACCTCGCCCCTGCCACCCTCGGAATGGAATGAACTCGGGGATACTTCCTGCCCTCCAGCTCCACTCGCTCCCATCTCCGGCAAGAGAAGTCTCTTGCTAGCTCAGTCTCAGGCACTGTCCCAACTCCCTGTGCTCACTGTCGCTCGTCCGCTCTCATGGCCCTGGGCTCCCCCTGCCACTGCTGCTTGTCCCCCACTACACCTCTTCTGCTCTCTCTCTCTCTCTGTCTCTCACTCGCTCTCTCTGACTGCTCCCTAAGTGTCCATCCCTAGTCCTTCCCCCTCACATTTCTCCATCCTTCATAAGATGGCTTGAGGTGAGGTGAATGTTACTATGTTCTTGGTTTTCACCAAGTTCACCCCCTTCCTCTAGGCAAGAGTTAAATCCTGTGCCAGAAAGGGTCTGGGCTCTCTGGTGTGACCCAGCTAAGTCCCCGGTCCTCAGAAAGAATTCTGAGCCACTGTCTGGAAGATGGTTTAAGTGCTGATACTTCAAAACCCACGGAGGCAAGTAAGTCTCCAACATCATTACATTTCCCCAGGAAGGGTACCTGCATGCATAGTACCACAGTACCAGGAACCCAAGTCCCCACCACTTGGGGGCAGTGTTCTAGCATATGCAGGCAGCAGGGAGGACCCACTTCGGTGAGGGAAGCTGGCCGACTGCAGGTTTAGACCTCTGATGCACTTCACACACAGCAGGGCTCCCTTCTTGAGTTCTGTCACCTTGGTGTCCAGTTCTACCCACAGAAAGTCTCACCAGGTGCCAGGCACCCTGCTAAGCACTGGCTCGTTTAGTTCTCAAACCCAGCTGAGCAAATCAAACAGCCAAGGAGGTGGCTGGCACTGCTGGAGATCAAAGAAGGTTGCAAAGTGACAGAGCAGGGCAGGCTGACTCTACAGCGCACAGTAAGCTTTATTCAGCCTTTCATAGCTGACCTGGATGTTTCACTTATTCCCCTCACTACGGTTTGTGGGCTTTCCTTTGTTTGTTTTTTTTTAATATTTTTATTTATTTATTTGAAAGAGAGGAAGAGGCAGATAGGATGGGCATGCCAGGACCTCTAGCCACTGCAAACGAACTCCAGAAGCATGAGCCCCCTTGTGCATCTGACTTATGTGGGTACTTGGGAGTTGAACTTAGGTACTTAGGCTCTGCAGGCAAGCGCCTTAACCACTAAGCCATCTCTCCAGCCCTCCCTTTGTTTTGACACCTGATAAACTTGCTTCCTTTGAATCCAGATCCTCAGTTCTCATCTCCCCACTGACCCACATCTGCCCTCCTGCATTCATAACCACTATGACCACAAGGAAGGAGATCTCTTCCCAGGGTCCCCAGCAACTCCTCCTTCGCCTCAGGAAGCACCCAGTTCCTTCAAATATGCCTCTTTTAGCACCCAAAGACTCCTCAGTCACGCTGGGGCTAAGGACTGACGTGATCGACCGCTCCAGCCTCAGCACGGCTTTGCTCCTTGGCCCCGCCCCTGACTGCAGAGCCCTCCAGCTACACTGCCCGCGTGTACGGCCTGCCTGTCACCTTCAGGTGACTCCCCCACATCTACCATTTTACTATTTTCTTTTCTTCTTTTTTTTTTTTTTTTTTTTTTGGTTTTTCCAGGTAGGGTCTCACTCTAGCCCAGGCTGACCTGGAATTCACTATGGAGTCTCAGGGTGGCCTCGAACTCACGGCGATCCTCCTACCTCTGCCTCCCGAGTGCTGGGATTAAAGGCGTGCGCCACCACGCCCTGGCTCCATTTTCCTATTTTCCAGTGCCGTAAGTGCCAAGAGTTGACAGCTCAGCCTCTTTGTCCGCCTGTCCCCTCATATGATCCATTTCAACAGATTCAGTTGGTGCTTCCTCAATAACCACTTTTTTATGAGAAAGAGAGGGAATTGGCACACCAGGGCCTAAGCCATTGCAAACAAACTCTAGACGTGTACACCACCTTGTGCACACGTGTCACCTGTGCATCTGGCTTACATGGGTTCTGGGGAGTCGAACCTGGGTCCTGTAAGCTTTGTAGGCGAGCGCCTTAACTGCTAAGCCATCTCTCCAGCCCTCAATAACCTGCTTTTCATTCTTATATTCACAGCCCCTCTCTGGCCTTCTGGTAACTTTTTTCCAGACCACCCCAGCAGGCTACTCAGACTTCTCCTGATACAAGCATACAGACTCGAGCCTTTAAACTTTCAATGGAAAAGCCTCTAACCTAACAGCCATTTTCAGCCAGAACATGTCAGAGATATGATCACTCTGGAATTCACCCCACCTCATAAGGCTTCTCCTCCTCTTTCAAAAGCTCTCTCTCTCTCTTTTTCAAGGTAGGGTCTCACTCTGGCATAGGCTGACCTGGGATTCACTATGTAGTCTCAGGCTGGCCTCGAACTCACGGCAATCCTCCTATCTCTGCCTCCCGAGTGCTGGGATTAAAGGCGTGACGCCACCACGCCCGGCTCTGTTCTCTTTCATATAAGCAAAGATGCTGGAATATGAGAGTCTCAGAACTGCCCACCCATCCTCCTCTCCTCCGTGCCACCCAGCGAAAACTCACCAGGAGATCAAGCTGAACAATCTCCCTTTCCCTTAGCACCAGCCACAGCTCCACAAGGCCCCTCCCTTCCACTGGGCAAACTGCCACACCCCAAGGGCATGGGCATGAAAACCAGATGTCATTCTCTCACTCTCTTTCTGGCTCTTTCCTGAAATAATCCCCGGTGCCACAGTCCCTGGTGGGATGGCTTCCCAGAGACAGCTCTCCTCACAGAGGAGAAGAAAAAGCATTCCAGTTGAAGAAGCGCTTAGTGGGGCTCAGTGGGTGAAGTTCTTACTGTGCAAGGGTGAGGGGCTGAGTCTGGACTCCTGGTACCTATGTAAACTGTCGGGTGTGGCAGCACGATCCTGCAACCCAGCAGTGGAGTGGCAGAGACATGTGGATCCCTAGGCTTACTGGCTAGTCGTGCTGAATAGGGGAGCTCTGAGGTCAGTGAGAGATCCTATCTTAAGAAATAAGGGGGGGCTGGAGAGATGGCTTAGTGGCTAAGCGCTTGCCTGTGAAGCCTAAGGACCCCGGTTCGAGGCTCGATTCCCCAGGACCCACGTTAGCCAGATGCACAAGGGGCGCACGCGTCTGGAGTTCGTTTGCAGTGGCTGGAGACCCTGGCGTGCCCATTCTCTCTCTATCTGCCTCTCTCTCTCTCTGTCACTTTCAAATAAATAAATAAAAATAAACAAAAAAATTAAAAAAAAATCAGGGGGCCAGGTGTGGTGGCACATGCCTTTAATCTCAGCACTCGGGAGGCAAAGGTAGGAAAATTGCCGTGGGTTTCAGGCCAGCCTGAGACTACAAAGTGAATTCCAGGTCAGCCTGGGCTACAGTGCGACCCCACCTTAATGAAGGACCTCCGGTCTCTACATACATGTACCCACATACGCAAACATACCTACGAGCACGTGTAACACACACACGGTGCTGAGCTCCTGCTCCTAAGTTCCCTGTGCATCCCTGCCACTCCATTTCCATAACAACAGCCGTGCTAAGGGTAACAACCGCTATCAAGGAAACAAAAGGACAGCAGCGTGTCCTGCGCACTTACGTTCAGGATTATGGAGCGGAGGTGCTTCTGAGCAAAGGCATTGGCCATGTCCTGTGGAGAAAACCCAGTGAGTGTAAAAGAGGGCGGCAGCTCACGTCTGCAGCCGCTAGCAACAGGAAGGAGGTGGTGTAGCTCTGGGGCCTTTTTCTTAATTCTATTCCTTTCACTTGAAAAATGAATGAGCAGCAGAAAATCCACTGACCATTAAATATATTTCACACTCTAAAAAATTCCCTCACTTCTTTTTTTTTTTTTACATGAATGCAAATTAACTTCCTTGGGGCACAAGAAATGCACAACTGCGTTGTCTGTCTTCACAGAGGCACGCGGATATGACAGGACACGGCCACGAGGATGCTGGGCAATGGACATGGCACAAGGAGCACACAGCAGCAGGACGGGTCCCCAGCCACACACACTGTCCCATGCAGGTGCCACAGAAATGGCTAGGAGAACTTGGAGAAGCACTGACCACACGGCTGACAAGGCTCGGGTCCAGCACCCCACGGTGACCTGAGTCACTCTAGCCTGGTCAGCAGCGATGTGCTGGGTGCCTTTGTGTAAGTTTTCACAATAGCTTCACCTTTTCAAAAACTCTATTTGGCTCAGACTTTGGCAGGAACATTCTATTTGTTTAGTTTAAATAAAGTATCCCACTTAAACGAGTCTTCCAGAGCAATGTTTTAAGGGTTCTATGAGCACTAATATTTTGACATTTTTTTAAAATCTAGGGCTGCAGAGATGGCTTAACAATTAAGGCACTTGCCTATGAAGCCTAAGGGCCCGTGTTCAACTCTCCAGATCCCACGTAAGCCAGATGCACAAAGTGATGCAAGTGCACAAGGCTGCACATGGGCACTAGGTGGTGCACGCATCTGGAGTTCGATTACAGTGGCTAGAGTCCCTGGTGCACCAATTCTCTCTCTCTCACTCTCATAAAAAAAAATTACCCACTCCCAAAATCTACATACATCCTTTACTTCTGGACACGACAGTAATTATTGCTCAGTCACTGCCCAAGACTTGGATTCATCAAAAAGAACACTGGTGGCGACTCTGCTGCGACACTGTCCTGCCCCCAGGAGCTACTGAAATGTGAAGCTATTTTTGCCTCAACAGAATGGTTCCCGATTATGATGCTTTTAATTTTTCTGACAGCTTTTCACCATCCTTCTGTCTCCTCCTTCCAATGTCAGCAGTCACTTTGTACTAATGTTAATTAGAATGTCTTTCCTTCTCAACAGCTGCCTTCATTTAACTTTATAGACAGCTGTAAATCAGCAGGCCTGAGGGAGCTGTCACACATCTCCTATTTAGTAGTATGGGTGAGCTCTTTCATTTTCCTCCAGCTGAAAGGTCTTTCTCACTTCTAAATCTCTACGCATGTTCCAGGTGGTTAAGGCTGTCGGGAGAGGGTAGTCTCACTTTGCTGCTCTGCAGCACATACTGGCTGGCAGAGGAGCAAGGTGGCCTGGAAACTTCTTTTTGTTGGCTGAGCTTAAACCTTGCTGTGGACAGCACACAAGGTGGGCAGCCAATAGCAGTCTCGAGATCGAGTAGGAACGTCCTTAACCAAGTGTCCCCCCCAGTGTGCTGGGGTGGGGAGCATGCATCCCCTTCCATGGCCTCTCCAAAGCTCCCTCTAACTAACAAATGAGTGTCTGCTACCAGTCTAAGCCCCCTCAAGTCTATCTAGGGAAAGTCCTGACAGGGCCCAAGTTTGCCCTCATTCTCTTATTCTCTTGAGATGAGAGGTGTGACACCCACGTGATCACCTGGAGAAAAGCCACAGGCCTGCTCCTCAATCTTCTTTCCCCAGCTGAGCCACACACTCACACAAGGGCAAGTCACAAAGGAAAGCCTGGGCCACATCCTGAGTCCTGTGTGACTTGGATGTGCGACTTACAGCCTTTAACCTCTCCTGGGCCTTGGGCTCCCTCACCGGCTAGAGCAGCCTTGAGGTTCCTGCCTCCATGACCTCCCACCAGAAAGAGCGAAGGCCCTTTCCACAGCCGTGCTACTTACAGTGACGGGCAGGTCTAGAGGATTAAGATGCTTGTCCTGCCGGCAGAAAGCAAAAAGCACAGAGAGAGGCAGACGGAATGAGCGTTCAGCTGACATTCAAACAAGGACCAGGAAGAGAGTCACAGACCAGATCACCCAGACAGACAAGGACAGACAGACCAGTGATGCTTATAAGCCTCTCTCTAGAATCTACCTGGAGTTTGGCTCCTGGGCCCCTTGGATTTCATTTTAGCATGCCCACAATAGTCACAGAATTAAGATCTTCCTCTGAACAGCATGAGCTTTGGTCTGAGAGCCCTAGCACGTTAATGTTGGAGGGCCTCAGAGACCGTTTCGCCAGCTCTTTCATTCTGCAGAAAAGGGAGCTGAGAACCAGGGAGGCTGAAACACTCGCCCAATCAGAGGTGGGAAAAGGACCCCGTGCCAGGACCTCCACTGAGGTCAGTGGCTGCTCCACTGCCCAGCTGATTCCTGTGCCCCTCATTTGTAAAGCAGGGGTCATGTTTGTCCCCATGAGACCCTTGTGAACAAGCACAACAAATGTTGTCTCTCCCCACATTGTAGGCGAGGAAACAGGTTCAGAGAGGCAGAGCGTAACATATTTGCATAGCATCACATAGTGATATGAATAGAGGAAGGTTCAGGGTTTGGATCACAGGACCTCTATATGTGAAACCTATGCTAAGTTCTTTTTGCCCCAGACCCTTCAGTACCCAACAATGATGGTCAGAAGGTCTCCCTTTTCATATCCTCCCCCCCCCGCCCGGTTTTTCTAGGTAGGATCTCTCTAGCCCAGGCTGACCTGGAATTCACTATGTAGTCTCAGGTGTCCTCAAACTTACAGTGATTCTCCTACCTCTGCCTCCGAGGGCTGGGATTAAAGGTGTGTGCCCAGCTCCTTTTCATATTCTTGGCCTTCTCACCAGTGGGTACACTGGGCTTGTTGGCTGTCTGTGTAAATGGGTTTTATAGGAAGACAACCGTACCTGTTCTCCTCTTGTCTGAGGTGCTTCTGGCTATAGTAGCCAGGTTGAGATATCACATTGGTCCACGAAGTAGAAAATATTCTCAGAGGAAAAGCTTTCAAGGCCTCTGCTCTGAACCAAGAATCAGCGAGCCTCCCCTCCCAGTTTTTCCCCCCCGGGGCCCGACTCTGCTTGGCTCTGGCCACAGAAGGCTAGAAGGGGGAACTCTTGGGAGCAGGGCTGGATTTCTGCTCTCTGCCTAGCAGAGCAGGTGTGGTGGGAATTCTTTTCAGAAGAGCCCAAGAGGAAAGGTGGGGAAAGGCAGCCACAGACCTGCCGCTTGTCCTCGGGAGCCTTCAGGAACAGCGCGTTAATGAGTGCGATGGCGTAGGTCTGGATCTCCTGGTTGGAGCTGTGTCAACAGACAATGCAAGAGAAGGGTGATGATGCTCAAATAATCACAGATGATCAAACGACAACCTGGGGCTACGTCTGTGAAGCAATAAAGGCGGGCGTATTGACTCAGGAACTCCACCACAGGAATTTATCCAAGAGAGTGATGGGAAAGCTAGGTGTGATGGATTGACAGACTGCTTGACTAGACAGCACTAAAAAGACAGGAATGTGCCGGTTGTGGTGGCGCACACCTGTAGGATATTGCTGAAGAGGCGGAGGCTGGAGGATCAGGAGTTCGAGGCTAGCCTGGGCTACACATTTAGCCAGACATGGTGGCTCACACCTTTAATCCCAGCACTTGGGAGGCAGAGATAGTAGGATTATTGTGAGTTCAAGGGCACCCTGAGACTACATAGTGAATTCCAGGGCAGCCTGAGCTAGAGGGAGACCCTACCTCGAAAAACCACTTAAAAAAAAACAAACACCAGACAGGAATGTTAAGTACCCCAAACACTCTCAATAGCAGCAAGAACCCTAAGTTGCTCCTAAAATTGTGTTTTAGGGTAAAGATTCTTAACCTGGAACTCAGAGATAGCTTAGGGTATCTGCGAACCCAGAAATTACTCTATGTACCTAGTTATTGTATGCTTTCTTTTCCAAAGAGGGAAAAGTTCATAGCTGTGAGTGGACTTTCAAAGACATCTGGGAGGTTCAGAATTATGCTTTTGGCAGAATCTCTGCCATGGAAGGATGTTTTTATAAAAACACTAAGGTACACAGAGTAGGTATAGTAAGATGTCAGTTTTGTTACAAGCATGGAAAGGAACACAACACCCTGGAGGGACATGAATTTAATGTCAGCAGTGGTCGTGTCAGGAGGTGGGAGAATGTGGCAGTGCGTCCTTTGCGCTCTTCTGTCTTTTCGAAGCTTTGACTACAAACTTCTCTTACTTAAGTGAACAAAACAACTATAGCCGTGCCCTGGACTCTTAGAATCCCGGCATGTGCATGGGTGCCCTCTGCAGCCCCTCCTGGTCAGGGAGATGCCACACTGAGCACGTGTGTGCTGTTAACAGTGTGGGCCCAGAGTCCTCACACGTGACCCCCTAAGAAATGCACGTTCCTCTGTCATCTTTGGGGACAGCTCCAATTCAGAGTCAAGAAACAGAGAAGTAAGTGTAATGTTATAGGAAATGAGAATGCTCTCTCCAGGGTTCAAAATGTTGCTCTCGTCCTACTCAGCCTTGTTGGTTCTTCAGCTATGAAAGCTGGAGCTGAACTAGTCTTTAAAAGTGACATGGGGGCTGGAGAGATGGCTTAGCGGTTAAGCGCTTGCCTGTGAAGGCTAAGGACCTCGGTTCGAGGCTCGATTCCCCAGGACCCACATAAGCCAGATGCACAAGGTGACACATGCATCTGGAGTTCGTTTGCAGTGGCTGGAGGCCCTGGCATGTCCATTCTCTCTCTGTGTCACTCTCAAATAAATAAACAAAAAAAAAAATTTTTTTTAAAGTGACATGGTGAAGCCGGGCATGGTGGCGCATGCTTGTAATGCCAGCACTGGGAATGAGAAGGCAGAAGTATTGGGAGCTCAAGGCTGTTCTCAGCTACGTAACACATTCTAGGCTAGCCTAGGCTATATAAGACACTGTCTCAAAAAAAAGGGGGGGTGCAGGGTGGGGAGATGGCTCAGCAAAGCCTGCCAGTCCAAGTTCTATTCCCCAGTATCCATATAAAGCAAGATGCACAAAGTGGCACATATACCTGGAGTTCATTTGTAGCAGCAAGTGGCCCTGGTGTGCCCATATACTCCTTCTTTTACTCTCTCTCTTTCTTTCCCTCATTTTCTGCTCACAAATCAGTAAAAAAATAATAATAATTTAAAAACCAACAACAAAAAGGAAAGAGTTATAGCCAGGCATGATTGCACACCCTTTAATCCCAGCACTCAAGAGGCTGAGGGAGAAGAATCACTGTGAGTTTGAGGCCAGCCTGGTGCTACATAGTGAGTTCCAGGTCACCCTGGGCTAGAGTAAGACTTTGCCTTGAAAAAAATCAAAATCAAATAAACAAAACCCAAAGGGGAAATTTAAAAAGTGTCAAGGTGAAATTGTTATGCTTTCTCTTCTCTTGGATTAACGGGGGGGGGGGGGGGGGGGGGAGGATAGCTCAGTGGAGACAGAGCAGCTGGATCTGGGAGCTCAGACTTCCTCAGGAGCCAGCAGGGAGCCCTTCAGACCACATCCTCCAACTGGCAGGAAGGAGCGCTGAGCCCAGCAGGACTAACAGTCTTGCCACCCTGCTGGGAAGGCCAGACCCAACGTCATGAACACTGGTTCCAAGCGAAGACAAAATTACAGAAAGGAGAGAAACCTACTTCACAGAGGCCACCAGCCATCTGGTTTTATTACAGCTAAGATACGCTAAGCTTGTGAAAAACCAACAAACCCCAAAATCCATAAGTTAGGTGTTGATCTGGGCTGGCCACCATGCCGGTCCCTTTTTAAATTTTGGATCCTTGGAAATCTGGGGACAGGGTGGGGGGTGGGGATGACTCACCCACATCTACAGATGAGGAAACTGAGGCTGGCAGAGAGTAGGTACTTGCTGAAGGCAGAGACCTTGCATTCCATGGAGCCAGGATTTGAACTAGTATCCTAACCTCACACCTGTCCCACACTTCTTTCATTTAATTATATCTTGGTTTTTCGAGGTAGGGTCTCACTCTAGTTCAGGCTGAGCTGGAATTCATTATGTAGTCTCAGGGCGGCCTTGAACTCTCGGCGATCTTCCTACCTCTGCCTCCCGAGGGCTGGGATTAAAGGCGTGCGCCACCACGCTTCTGGCTGAGCACACTATTGGCTCTGTAAGCACCCAGCCAACAACTATAAACCAAGCTTCCACTTAAACCCAGGCAGGGGACTCAGAAACAATGGGTCTTTGTTCTTAAAGTTTCAGATACAACACACGTGATGAAAGTATAAAATTTTATATCGACATCACCTTCATAGTAAGCAAGCCTTCCAGGCCCGCAGCAGTGGACGTGCCTGGCTCTCCCTGGCGGGGGGGACACTGAGAGGACCTTAGCACTGGTCTAAAGGGAAAGGAGAGTCTCAGAGGGTTTCAGCGGCCCAGCAAGATGGGGCCTGGACTTCAGGAGGAATTCCCTGGTGCTTGTGTGGTGGAGGTGCTGAAGGGATGTGCATGGCAGAGGCAGAATTGTCAGAGGAAAGAGCAGAGACAGTGTGGGGAGGGAGCGAGGGAGGGAGCGCTGGGCCTCTTACACCTGCAGGTGTGAGATGAGCTGTCCCACGGTGATCTCCTCCGCTATCTTCTGGTACAGGCTCTGGCTGTTCAACACCATGCTCTCCAGGATGGCCAGGGACCGCTGCAGGATGGACACGTCCACCATGGGCTGGCTCACATACCCTGCAATCTAGACCCAGAGAGGGGTGGGGCGCTCAGGGCAAAGGAACCCCTGGAAGCTTTTTCCTGAGCATGCTGCCTGGGTGTGGGTGGCAGTGGCCAGGGGCATCATGGCATCTGGTCTATGGTGCTCCAGCCAATGTGCCAGGGCTCCTCCATCTCAGAGGATACTAAGTATCCATGTGTTTCCTCAAAATCTGAGAGCCTAATCCTTTTCAAAATAAGAGTTCAGGCATAAGAAAGTCCAGTATAGAAAAACAGGATCTGCTAATCCCCAGATCTTATTTTCTCTCCTTCTCCTCTTCTGACATACCCTTTCTCCCTACACCGAGTTAGACCTTCAGACTGAGAGGCCTTGTAATCGAATTCTTCTCATTCCTCAACACATGCTCACTTCACAGTGTCAGGAAGTTCCCGATGTCCCAAGCCAGGAGTGGGTGAAATACTAGGCTGCGGGTATAGTACCATTCACTGGTCTTAGCTTGGTTTTCTAAACCGACACTGCCCCTTCTGGCACAAGAAAGGAGTGCAGAGCCAGAAGTGCCCTTCTCATAAGCCAAGGAGGCTGGCTGGCAGCTGTGTGACTAGAAAGCACATTTGCAGGTGACATGCACATTTTTTTACCCACGGAGAAGGGAGAGCTAAGGAAACAGGCCAGAAGGCTCAGGGATGGTGCTGACTGGCTGTTTTATTCCAAGCCTCACTGAAAACCAGTTCTGCTTGGAGTATGTTCAGTGAGGAAGGCCTGCTGTGGCCTCTTGGTGCAGCCCCAAGATAAACCATCCTTTGCATTTTGTTCTTGTCCTGGGCAAGTAATGATGACAGTCTGTATTGTGGGCTCTGGAAACGAACCACAGCTCCCAGTCAGGCCTAGGACATTACTGTGTACTGAGCTGCTAAGTAAGCTAGCAGGCTCGGCAGGCCTGGGGTCGTACCTGCATTTCAACCTGATGGTATTTTCAACTCATGATGCGTTTATCAAGTCAGAGCTCATTGTAAACCGAGGAGCATCTGTTACACAACGTATAAATCTTTCAGTTGCCATGGGAAGATGATACCTGGATGATGAGAAATGCAGCCCCAGGGGACATAAAGCTGACCTTTGCCAGAGTGAACGGGCCATACTGCCCGCACCTCCCCTTACGCCCAGAGAGAGGGATGAGAGACAGAACTTGGAGGCCTCACCTGCTTAATAAAGGTGATTGAAACCATGTCCCAGGAGACAATGCCATGGTCCATGAGCTCTAAGAAGGCAGTCAGGGTGAATGCCAGCATCTCACTGTAGCTGAGACACGCACGACACACACACACATACACACACACACAAAACAATACAGAGATTCAGATGCGGGGAACACAAGTGTGAAGGCAGCTACAAAAGGTACAGACCTCAGTAAATAGCCCTGGAAAATCCATCGAAGGACCAGCAGGAGCCCGTAGGCAAGCCTGGCCAGGTGGGGAACAGACACAGCCCGGGCATCTAGCACCAGGAATAGAGCAGGCTGCTGGGTAACCAGGCTTGCCTTCTCCATGCTGCTCCATCCGTTAGCCATCTACCTCTCAAAACAGACTTTCATCAAACTGACGCTGGTTGGAGACCTAAGAACTTATGTCCCCTTTAAGCCAAAAGGCACTACAGTAAGGGAGAAAGCCTAACCATTGTTCAACCAGTTATTAGCCATGCACACTTCATCTTCTCCAACTTCAGTTTCTTCCTCTATAAACTGAGTGCGTTTCACAGCGTTAGCCACCTAGTGTGGTTGTGAGGGAAACTGAGGAAGGGTGTGGAGCCCTTGCAGTAATGCTGCTGTAAGAATTAGGGCGTCTCCTGCCTCTGACCCCCTTGCACATGTCATCCTTCAAGTATCGGCGCAGTGCTCTGTAATTAGCACACCGTGCTTCCATTTACCAGCGTGTACGGAGGAAGCCCCATTAGCAGGGCTGCTCATATCCACAGCACAAGGAGGGCATCATCCCCATTTTCAAGAGGCGGAAACTAAGGCTGCACTGACGCAGCCCTGCACTTCGCCGATGGCAGCCAGAGGCTTTAGGACTTCAGTGCATGTGGAAGACTCAAGACTTAATATAAATACCATGATTAGCTGCTTGGTTTAGCTAAAAATTTCAGGGGCTCAGCCATCGCCTGAGAGAAGATTTCTGACTCTCTGTCTGCCAGCTTAGGCTCAGCAGGCTTAGGCAGAAACCTGAGCGTTTGTCACTCACTGATTGCAGCCAGTTTCCTACCATATCCACTCGACTCTGGGGGGCAGTAAAGACACTCGTGGGGTGGCCTCAATTCCTGAGCTCCTCACGTGTGCGGCAGGGAGACAGCAATGGCAGGGGAAAGGTGGCACACAAAAGGGAAGGCCTGTGTGAGTGTATGCACATGGGGAGGGAAGGAGTCAGGAGAGATCTGTCCACAATGAAAATAGTTCAGTCTGCTCCCTAACTGTCGTCAGGCTAAGAACTTTCCTTAAATTACAAAGCCCGTCATGGACTGATCTCTTTGTTCTTAACTCCTATAGCCCCTAACTAACTTCACGACTACTTGGCCTGGCACTGGGTGACAGTGTCAGTGAGTCACTCACAGGCCCCTGGACTCTGAGGTGCCAGACCCCAACAGGGAAGTAGACCTTTGGGTGTGGACTCCAGCTTAGCCCAGTGTTGTGTGCAGCCAGGGTGCAGTGACCTTGTGTGTCCCCACGGGCGCGTGCGCAGGAGCCCTGGGAGAAGGCTGCTGCGGTACTCACTGGGATAGGAGCTTGGTTCCGCTCTCCACGAGCCTCGTCAGCACGACGACACCATCCATGTTGATGAACTCCGTGGCGAAAGTCACATCAGCCGAGAGCTTGGCCAGCTCCTTCATGGCATCCAGCCGCGTCTCCATGTTGGAGGACTGGGTCCTTTCCATCAGCTGGCGTGCAGCCCGGGACTGCGAGACCAGGGACAAAACAGATGGCATCTGCTCCCTGCGACCGGTTACTACTCTGTGGATAGCTCATGGGGGCTTTTCTGCAGACATTCGCGCCCCAGACCGAATTAGTTTTTCACACGGCTTAGGAGCTGCTAAATAAATGTTTATTGGACCAATCAAGGAATTTCTAGTATGCCAAGACCAATCTGTAGTTAGCTGTATTTGATTTTTCTGTATCCTCTAGTGTATCACACATTTAAAAACAAACAATTCCTGGCACTGAGGAGATGGCTCAATTGGTAATGAGCTTGCCACACAAGCATGAGGACCTGAGTTCGGATCCCTAGACCCATGTAAAAAGCCAGGCATGGTGGTGCATGCCTCTGATCCCAGTGCTGAGGAGGCGAAGACAAGGAAATCCTTGTCGGCTTGTTGGCTGCTCTTAGCTGAAATAGTGAGCTTCAGGATCAGAGAGACCATGTCTCAAAAAAATAAGGTAGAAAGTACTGAGACAGACACCCAATGCCACGCACATTTAAGTGTGGAGACACACATGCGTGCGCACGCGCACACACACACACGCTCCTAACAAAGAAATCTAGAGAGATCTGGGAGATCTGGAGATCTGGGAGATCCACATCACCGAGAGGCAGGTCTGGGGAGTTTTCTATTAACGAAACTACTTAACAGAGGAGGAGGGTTCCCTTGAGGAACCTGGCTCCCTGCCACTGACAGCAACGAAGGCGAACCTGGAATCTGACAGAGACACACTAAGGGCTCACTGCGCTAGAATTTTATCCAGTGACTCTTAAGGTCCCTTCTAATTTTAACATGTGATAAGCCTTCCAATGTTTCAGGAACTGTCAAGGTTTCACACCATCACTCCTCAAATGAACAGTCCTGGGGAAGCCACGAATGTCAAGAAGCTGAAGACATTCACTGCGAAAGAGCTCTATGAACATGACGGCTGGGAAGATGAGCCTTCCTCCCACCCTGGCAACTTCCGCCAACAGGGTGCTTGCTTCTTGCCTCCAGCCTCGGCTCAAATCCCTCCTCTCCTGCTCCCCCCCCCCCCCCCCGCCATTACTCCTTCTTGCTAATGCACAGTCTCACCCTCCTCTGTTTTGAACTTAACATTCTTGGCTGGAAAGATGCATCTTAAGAGCAAAAATGCTCCTGCCATCTTTCTTTTTTCTCAATGCCTGGCTACTGCCTAAAGCCCAGTTCTGCAAGGCGGCGGTGGCGGAGGGCAAGGAGGCAGGCCGCTACCCCCCCTCGCCTCTCCTCTTTTACTGTTACAGAGAGGCCAGCTCTCAGCAATCCACAAATCCTCCAGATCCTAAGGCAGAGGAGAGGTATGCGGTGAGAAAAGGTCACGGGCTCGAACAATGCGCATAGCACTGCCTGCGTCACACTGAGACACGCCAGTCCAAATGTCAGCTTTCCTCCAGAGGCAGCCTTCCTGGCTGCTGCCTTGGCTCCAGACAGAGGGGCTTCTGGGAAAGCCAAGCACTTTGTGAAGAGGCCTATAAAAGGTTTCTGGATTTCCACAGAAGTGAGGAACTCCTGGGCTGTTACATTAAGTCAGCAGAGCTGGGTGTGTGTGTGAAGTCTTCAATGAAGGAGGGAGAGGACAAGACCCGAGGGTCACACAGGGCGAGGTCTGCGAGCTGACTTCACCACTTGCTCAGTTATGTGACAAGCAGTAAATTTTAAAACCTGTTTGGTTTCCCTGTCTGTAAAATGAGGCTTTCAAGACATCGTCCTCTCCTCTGGGCTCCTTGTCAGGATTTAGAGACAGGACACACAGCCCTTAGCAAGACCCAGGCGTGCAGTTAGTGTGCTGGAACTTCTCTACACTTCCCTTCCTCTCGGGTGAGCTGGTGTCTCCTCGCCAAGACAACAGGTGGCACCCTCCCCCGAATTTCCTGGCAGACCTACAAAGCCTACCAAGGCTGGACCCTTGCTGATCATCTGTCGCAGCCCTGGCAGTCAAGGTGATCCCCTCTACCTGGGCCCTGGACCATATCTGTCCTGACCCCTGTCCTGCACCTTCAACCTGCCCCTCTCCCATCTGAACTCTTACAAGGACACACAAAACAGAAACTAACAACTGTGAGGGGCCAGAGAGGTTGGGAACCCAGAGAGGGGACAGGAGGCACGAGACCACAGAGGTGGAGAGCCCAGTGAAGGGACAGGAAGAGCGAGACCTTTCACCGCTTCTTTGCCCAATTGTGTTAAGTTCTGAAGTGCATCAATGTCTTCCTTATTTTTTTTTTTTGGCATGAGTATTGTGCTGTGTGTGTGCATAAGTGTTTGCATGCTTGCATGTGTGTGGGAGCACATACGTGTACATGTAAGCAAAGGCCAGAGGTTGACTCTGGGTGTCTTCCTTAATCACTCTGTGGCTTGAGCCCCAAGCATGCCAATTCTGCTAGTCTAGCTAGCTAGACTGTGGGGACCCTCTCTCTGCCTTCTGCTTGCTGGATTACAGGTAAACTGCACACCCACCCAGGCAGGGATCCAAACTCCTTGCCCAGAAAGCATCTCATCCACTGAGCCATCTTCCCTTGTTTTACCTATTTTAAAAAAGCATATCCTGGGCTGGAGAGATGGCTCAGGGGTTAAGGCGCCTGCCTGCAAAGCCCAATGACTCAAGTTCAATTCCTCAGTACCCATCTGACGTAAAGTCAGGTGCACTACGTGCTGCAGATATCTGGAAGTCATCTGCAGGAGGCTAGAGGCCCTGGTGAACCCATTCTCTCCCTCTCTCTCTGCTAGGCATGTGACACATGCCTTTAATCCCAGCACTGGGAAGCAGAGGAAGAAGGATCACTTGAGTTCGAGGCCAGCCTGAGACTACATAGTGACTTCCAGGTCAGCTTGGGCTAAAGTGAGACCCTACCTCAAAAAAGCAAAACAAACAAAAGCCCATCCTTTTGACTCCACATTCCCTGAGTTACTACCTTCTCGGTCTATTTCCTTTGAAACCAAGCTTCCTGACACATGGGTGGACTTAAGGCTCTCTATTTTTCCCCAAGTATTACTGAGCCCTCAGGCCATCTATCCACTCACTTTCCCACTAGACCTGGCTTTGTGAAGATCCTGGTGCCCCCTGCCTTCTTGTTCTCAGTTTACCCTATCTGCTTACCATGAACTGCAGAACGAACCTTCCTCCATCTTGACCTGCAGCCCCACGCTTGGCTCCAGAGTTATGACACACCTTTCCCCTGCCCCCTTGTTTTTAGTTTTTTGAGACAGGGTCCTATATAGGCCTAAGAAGTAGCTTCTGATCTCCCTGTTTCCATCTCTCAAGTGCTGGGTTTATAGGCGTGTACCACCACGGCTGGCCTGGACCCCTTCCTTTCTTTTGAGACAGGGTCTCTACTCTGTAATCTAAGCTTCTCTATAGTCTGGCTTCCAATTCATAATCCTCCTGCCTCAGCCTCCTGAGTCCTGGGATTATAGGCTTACACCACCACACCTGGCTCTGCCTTGATGGTTGCTTCCTTGAGTTGTCTTTAACAGTTGCTCATAAAGGGGGATGAAGAGGTGGCTCAGTGGTTAAAGGGGCTTGCAAGGCCTGATGGCCTGGGTTTCATTCCTCAAGCCAGATAAACAAAGTGGTGCATGCATCTGGGGTTCATTTACAATGGCATGAGGCCCTGGTGTGCCCATTCTTTCTCCTTCTCTCTCTCCTTGCAAATAAACAAATAAAAATATCTTCTTCACTGGGTCGTGAGCATTCCTTCCAGCCACTCTGAGGTCCCTCCTGCAGCCAGCCTTCCTTCTTGTAGCCCACCTTGCACGCTGCTGTGAGCGTTATCTTCCCGAGACTTACATCTAAACAGAGTGTACCTCCCTGTGTGTCACGCACTTCCTTCTGGATAAAGTGCAAAAATGTGGGCGGGCCATGCAGGAGCCTTCAGGACCCGGCTTGTCAAGGGCTCCACCCTCCCTGACCTGCCAGGGCTCCCGCCTCCGCCACCACACAGGTAGGGTAAACTGAGAGCAGAGCCCTTGTTTCTGTGCTAGGACATGTCTTGCTTTCTTCTTCCTCTGGACAACTCAAGCTTATCCTTTGCAGTAGCTCTGTGAAGGCTCTCTGGAAACCCCCCAGGCTGAGGTAGAGGGTCCCTCTCTGAGTTCCCACAGCTCCCTAAGTCCCTGGAAAGGTCCCCGCTGCCCTCACTCATTTGCTCGGCGAGGCTGTGAGGGGTGAGGCCTTTCTGATTCCACCTCCACATCCTGATTTCTAGAGCAGAATCCGGCCCACCACAGGCACTCACACATGTCTGTTAGACCAGTCAGTTCCCAAAGGAGGAGGCATACTTACCGGGGAGATAGCCAGCTGTAAGATTGTCCCATTCTTAATGTCACTTCGTGTCTGGAGAGCAAAGAGAACAACAAAAAAGATAAAATATGAAAACAGTACATGCATGGTGACTCAACCAGCCCTTGTGGTCATTTTTAAAGTATAGTTGGCCCTGCATATCTGTAGGTTCCACACTTATGGACATCTGAGGTGGAGTGTATGATCATGTGGGTACAGGGAGGCCATGGCACACGTGTGGAGCTCAGAGGACAACTTAGGGAGTCAGTCTTTGCCTTCCACCATCTTTGAGGCAGGGTTTCTCTCCTTCTATCCTCGGCTGTATTGCCCACAGTGAGGATCTGAGCTCCCAGGAAGTTATCCTGTTTCTGCCTCCCATCGCTCCATCAGAGTGCTGGGATTCCAGAAGCCCAGCACAGCTCCTGGCTCTTTACATGGGGGTTGGGGACTGAACTTGGAATCTCAGGCTTGAGCGACAGCACTCCATCCACTGCACCATCTTCCCAACTCCACCTATGGCGAATTGAGCCAACGGTGAAACAGAAGTATTTGTGGAGACTCCATAGTGAATTCCAGGTCAGCCTGGGCTAGAGTGAAACCCTACCTCGAAAAACCAAAAAAAAAAAAAAAAAAAAAAACAACTGCTTTTGGATGGTGTGGACTTTTTTCTTACAGGATTCCCTCAACAATACAGTCTAACTATTTACAGCATTTCCTTTGCATTGGGTACCACATGTCATCCAAAGGTAAAGTAAGGTACAGGGAACATGCCGGGGTTACATGTAGGTACTGTGCTATTTGTGTATCTGAAGACTATGTGCTGGGGGAAGGGGGTCCAGAACCAACTTCCTGTGGATATTGAGGAGCAACTGTAACGGACACAGGTGCTTCAGGTAGCCCTTCCTCTCCTGCTTGCTCCAGGCAAAAAGCTTCTAAAAGGGCTGGAGAGATGGGTTAGCAGTTAAGCACTTGCCTGTGAAGCCTAGAGACCCCGGTTCGAGGCTCGATTCCCCAGGACCCACGTTAGCCAGATGCACAAGGGGGTGCATGCATCTGGAGTTCATTTGCAGTGGCTGGAGGCCCTGGCGTGCCCATTCTCCCTCTCTCTCCATCTGCCTCTTTGTCTCTCTCTCTCTCTGTCTGTCACTCTCAAATAAATAAATTAATTTAAAAAAATCTTATTTAAAAAAAGCTTCTAAGATATTCTTCCGGTGCCCTCAGTCTGGGGAAACCAAAGTCACTGGTAAGCAGGCCAGAGTTCTCCATGCTGCCCAAGGGGCAGCTCTTCACCCAGAAAATGAAGCTACCTGAACAGTAAGTAAGCTAGTGCTGCCATCTCCCTGGGCAGGTCACCTGCAAGCAAAGCCTGCCCTGTCCTTGGCCTCCCCATACTGACCTGCTCGGTGATGTAGAGCTGGGGGCCATCTGCATATCGGAGTGTGTAGTACTCTGGGTTCGGCAGAGACCACCTGCGTGAGGGAAAACAGCATGACCCATGTGGCTTGTCTAAAGGAGCAGGCCGACAATTCTCAACAGAGTTGCTCAGGGGCCAGTCGGCCTGCTGGGCTCCAGAGAAAGCTTATGGGTGAACTGCTGACAAGGACCTCTTCGACCATCAGTGAAGGTCGGTGCCACCCAAGGAGGTACGCACAGGGCAGTCCACCTGGGCCTCTCAAGGGGCACTCCTGGACCACAGAACAAAGGAACGTTCGTAGGAGGTCCCAGGGGTATCCTCATCGGGTAAGGATGACCACAAATACTGCCCCTACCCACCCCAGATCTGTCCAACTGGACAGCCTGCACAGAGGTTAGCTGCCACTGCTGCCAACGAGGTCAGTTTCAACCTACCCGTCACACACTTCCTTGATGATGGAAGCCAGGGGTCGTTTCTGAAACACACGCACAGACAGAGAGAGAGAGAAAGAGAGAGAGAGAGATCCATCACCATGTGCTACTTGTACCAGGAGCTGAGACGGGCCTGCCTGCCAAACTACTATGTCTTTTGTTGAAAAGACACCCTTCCCGAGCCCCAGTGACCCACCTTCCCCAGGGCAGGGCCAGGACCCAGGCTGAACCTTTCAGCTATTACCCTAACCTTGAGGCCCAGGGAGTCCAGTTCTAAAGACATCCTCTGTCATGCATCCCAACCCCTCTTCTCCTATCAGGAGCATACCTGGTCAATTTCAAGGAGCTGGGCATTAGCACCTGGCCATTCAATGGCCACTTTGACGATGTCAGATGGTGGTGGCATCGTTTCCAGTGGACCCTACTTCTCCAAACCACATACACAGACACAGTTGCCTGGAGAGAAAAAAAAAAAATCCAAAAGATAGAAAAAGTCAGAATATGAAGTGGTGTGGTGGTGCATACCTTTAATACCAGCACTGCGGAGGCTGAGGTAGGAGGGTCACTGTGAGTTCAAGGCCAGCCTGGACTACAGAGTGAGTCCCAGGCCAGTCTGGCCTGACCCTGCCTCAAAACAACAAGAAAATGCCAGAATGTGACTTCCTTTTCTTTCTTTGTATATGTGTGTGTACATATATATGCACACATGTATATGTTTTTATGTGTGTGGTTGCACATATGTGTATGTGAAAGCCAAAGGGTGACATTAGATGTCTTCCTCAATCTCCCTCTAGCTTATATTGGAGACAGGGTCTCTCACTGAACCTGGAGCTCACAGATCTGGCTAGACTGACTAGCCAGCAGGCCCCAGGGATCTTCCTGTCTCCACTTCCCCAGCACCAGGATTACAGGAAAGCACTACGATGTCTGGCATTTTACATGGGTCTGGGGATCTGAACTCAGGTCTTCGTGCTAGCACAGCAAGCACTTTACTGACAAAGCCATCTTCCCAGGCCCCTCTTCACCCTCATTATCTACTTCAGAGAGTCTAAAGAGAGTGTCTAACATGAACACATGGTGCTATCTGGTGCACATTTTTCAAGAGCAGAGCACAGCCTCTCCTTGGCTGCCGTCTCCTTAGGTTCCATCAGCAGTAGGAAGGGGACAAGGCCATCCATCACCCACGGCTCAGCTGGCAGTGTGATGTGAGGGTCAAGAAGACTCGGAGGCAGATGAACATATTTAGTGCAAATTCCTGTCTTGGGGCCTGCGGAGGGGAGACGCACACACACTGGGACCAACAAGAATAGACAGTCTTTTCTTGGTGGAGTGGCTCGCCAGGACACTTCGGCTCGGCAGGCATGCTCAAAGAGCCTGTGTCAGCAGAGCCCAGACACTCTTTCCACCTCCCTACTCACTCCTGCCCTCCAAGAGCACAGTGTGGAGCCTCCTCTCTGTGGGATGAGGCAGAGTTCAGGAAAGGGAAGGGAAGAGAACTGGGACAGGAAGTGCCATTTCCGTCCCCTGTGTCAAGGGCAAGGGATGCTTGGGGACTCAGGAGCAGAGTGGGAGAGACACTCTTCCAAAGACCCCCTCCCTCCCCTGGACAGGACGAGGCTGTGGGAGTGTGTCCGAGCCCTCCCCCACTTCGCTTTCAAATACAGGAAAATAAATCACTGGGAACAAGTCTGGGAGATGGGCCCATGTGACTGGTCTCCTAGGCAACTGTGGCGGCTTAGTGGTATTCCAGGCGGTAGCTACGGCTCTCTCCAAGGGCTGAGGCGGCAGGCACTCGGCTGATGGGTCAGTTCAATGCATATTTACACGCCTTGCCTACAGGTTCAGGGACGGCCGCTCACTTAATGAAAAAGACCTTTGTGCCTCCTCAAGGTTCAGCCCCCATCAGTGATTCGTGCCTCACGAATGGGGACCACCGGCCTCTCCCGGCCCGAGCGCCATCGCATCGCCGTCTTGGCTGAGCTGCCGTTCGTGGTGGATGCTGTTAATTTTCCAGCCCAAACACAGGTCGCTTCTTATAGCGTGGTGGGTACAAACGTCTCTAGTGAAAAACAGGGTGGAAGTTTGTTCTCTACCGTCCCCACAGCCTCAGAATGAAGGAAGCTTTCATGGCCATTTCCTGACAGAGGTGGGCTGAGTCAGACGTTAGCTGTCAAAAATGTCACCGTTTCCAGGACACAGCCATGTAAGAGAGATGTGTGTAAAGCGTTTTCGCTTAGCTGGGCCTGGTGCCTCATGCATGTAAACACAGCACTTAAGAGGACGAAGCAGACAGGGGACACGGATTCAAGACCAGCCTGGTCTACTAGGGGGGTAGGACAGCCTGGGCTACAGTGAGACTCTGCCACAAAAAAATAGATAAAATAAAAATGAAAACAAAGAGTTTCACTTATTTTGCTGAGTAACCCCAGCAGTCCTCTGCAGGAGGCAGAACATGACTGTCCCTTCATCTGAAGGTGACAAAGGTGAAACTCAGAGCTTGGCCAAGTGTCATGTTCACCCAGCTAGGAGTGGTAAAAGGGGGCTAAAGATGAAGCCAACTCTGGGGCTCTCCCTTCTTCCGAGAAGGCCTGAACTCCTCTTGATTGTGACCACATCCAGCCCAAAGGCACTGAAGCTCCCGCCATTCTGCATCTCCAGGTTAAGGTCCCTGGATACTTGGTGATATCACTAAGTGCTATGGCCTGGTATTTAAGACAGAATATTCCTTGTAGTGGGCAGCCACCCCTCCCTACCCTTGTGACCAGTATCTGTTGATTGCAACTACCTCCAGCCTGAAGGGACTGAAGGGGGCTGGCTAAAGAGAGTGGGGACAGGATTGCACAGTGTGAGAGCATTTCCAAAGATGGGCATGTGACTTACATACAACAACGTGCGCTGGGCTTAAGTATATATACATACACGTATATGTATGTAGAGAACATGAAAATATAAACACACAGACACGCACGTCTCCCTGATACCACCACCTAACAAATCACTGAACATTTTCATCACTCCAGGAAACGCCCTCGTCTTCCTTCCAGGCCCTTCACAGACAGGCAAGCTTTCTGGCTTCATCACCGAGGAGGAGTTAGGCCTGTGCGTACTTCTTGGAAATGCAATGGCAGCTAGCTTTCTGGACCAGTTGCCTATTTGGTTTCTGTTTCTTTTTACAGGAAGTGGGCAAGAGGCACTAGAGAAAGAGCATGGGGCTGGGATGAAGAAAGCAAATGGCCTCAGGCCCCAATCGAGTTCTGTCAGGATGGGCAAAGGTCCCTTTTTTTTTTTTTTTTTGGTTTTTCGAGATAGGGTCTCACTCTGGTCCAGGCTGACCTGGAATTAACTCTGTCATCTCAGGGTGGCCTTGAACTCATGGCAATCCTCCTACCTCTGCCTCCCGAGTGCTGGGATTAAAGGCGTGCGCCACCACGCCCGGCAAAGGTCCCTTTCTTTACCCAAGTCTGTGTGTTCGACTCAAAGACATGAGGGCTTTTAGTCTGAATGTGTGTCTCAGGTGCCTTTGGAGGCTCAAATTCACAATTCTAAAGCAGAACTTTAAAAAGTCCAAATGAGGATGACCTTTTAAAAGGTCCTCAAAGAAACTAAGCTCTTATTCTAGTCTCAAGTTCACGGTTCTAAAGCAGAACTTTAAAATCCAAATAAGGGTGACCTTTCAAAAGGTCCTCAAAGAAGCTAAGCTCTTATTCTATTATTGTTAAGAAACAAACCACGTTTTAAGATTCATGGTTTTTTAATAGAATGTTCTTTTTCTTTTTTTCTTTTTTTTGGGGGCGGAGGGGGCGGGGTTCAAAGTAGGATCATGCTCTAGTCCACGCTGACCTGGAGTTAGTCTCAGGCTGGCCTTGAACTCACAGAGATCCTCTTACCTCAGCCTCCCAAGTGCTAGGATTAAAAGCACGCACCACCATGCCTGGCTAGAATATTCTTCTTCTTTTTTTTTTTAATGTGAGAGAGAGACAGAGAATTGACACACCAGGGCTCCAGCCACTGCAATCGAACTCCAGACGCGTGCATTCCCTTGTGCGCATGTATGACCTTGCGTGCTTGCATCACTTTACGTCTGTCTTACACGGGACTTGGAAAGTTGAACATGAGTCCTTAGGCTTCACAGGCGAACGCCTTAACTGCTAAGCCATCTCTCCAGCCCTAGAATATTCTCTTTTTAACATTTATTATTTGTGAACAGAGAGAATAGGCATGCCAGGGCCTCTTGCAGCTACAAATGAACTCCAGATGCATGTGCCACTTTGTGCATCTGGATTTATGTGAGTACTGGAGAATCAAACCCAAGCTGGTAGGCTTTGCAAGAAAGTACCGATAAATGCTGAGCCATCTCCCAGCCCACAAACAACATTTAAAAAAACCCCTTTTCCTGACTATAAACAAACAAAAGCTCATTACTTCACGGCTATCACTTTATTTTGACCTATAACATACCCTAGGTTGTCTTGTCATGTAGTAAAGCTAGCCTTGAATGATTCATGGCTCTTTCAAAGTTCATACCCATTTTAGGGGCTGGAGTGATAGTTCAGCAGTTAAAGGAGCTTGTTTGTAAGTCTGCCAGCCCTGGTTCAATTCCCCAGTACCTACACCCAGGATCAGACGCACACAGTGGTGCATGCATCTGGAGCTTGTTTGCAGTGGCAAAAGGCCCTGGCACACTGATGCATGCATGCTCTCTCACAAATAAATAAAATATTAAAAAATACAAATAACAGAAATTCATACCCATTTGAGATCATGGAAGGAAGAAAGATGTTCAGGTACCCAGATCATACAAAAGATAGTAACAGGGGCTTGGCAGTTAAGGTGCTTGCCTGTGAAGCCTAAGGACCCTAAGGTTTGAGTCCCCAGTACCCACGTAAGCCAGATATACACAAGGTGGCACATGTATCCAGAGTTTGTTTGCAGTGGTTAGAGGTCCTGGCATGCCCGTTCTCTAACTGCCTCTTTCTCTCTCTCCCTCTCTCAAATAAATAAAATATTTAAAATAATAATAATTCTTTCAAACAAAAAAGACAGCAACAAGTCCCAATTCTCAGAGTCCAAGCAGCCTGTGTGTGCTGAATGGCACTCCCCAGTCCCGCTATGGCTGATGGGACAGAGCACATACACAACTTGAGTTGGACTAGCTGATCTAAATCTTTCTCTGGTGATAATGGACACTGGAGCAGTGCTGTCATAGCTTCAGGGCAAGCACCATGGTAAACCAAAGCCACTCGGGAGCCAAAGACATGGCGAAGTAAAACCCAAGATCACTGCAGAAGAAGCTATTCTGCAGGAAGAATATAGAGCTGAGGTGAGTCCAGAAACCATAGAGTCCCAAGAGGAGGTGGGAGGGCTGTTGTGTCCACAGTTGCACCTCCTGTGCTGAGGCCATGGAGACCCCTGTACTCCGCCCTGTGCTCCTTTACAGCGCTCCGGCTGCATTTCTGTTCTTTTCAAGTAAAAAGCCTCAGACCATGACTCACTCCGAGCTCTGAAGGACGCTACAGTGGAGGGCAGAGCAGACAGGAGCATCGCTGGCAGAGGAGGACGGGTGTATCTGGGGGGCAGGTAACCAACGCTGGCTGAGTTAATGAGCACAACCCGCTTAGGGAAGGCTGGCTTGCTGGAGCAGGCCACTTCCAGCGTGGGTTTGTGGCGCTCATGCTGCACGTAATAACAATGTGTAGACAGTCTCTACGGGTGATGACTCACATCCGTATCATTCTATAGTTGATGCTCTCGAGAACCCCGAAAAACACTCTTGTTTTACAGGTAAGGCAATGGAAGGCCAGAGGGGTGGAGAAACTTGTTCTCTGGCCATCTACTGAATGGAAAGAAGGGAAGGGGGAAAGAAAGAAATGAACCACATCAGAACTGGGTCTCAGCTGGGGAGATGGCTCAGTGGGTCAAATGCTTGCCTCACAAGCCTGAGACCTGAGTTTGTCCCCCGCCAACAGCTAGGTAAAATGTCCAGTGTGGTGGTGTGAGCCTATAATCCCAGTGCTGGGAAGACAGAGTTAGGAGGATACCTGAGGCTCACTGGCCACCCAGTCAAGACTAATTGGTGAGCAGCAGGTCAGTGAGAGACTGTCCCAAAATGAGATGGGCAGTGAATGAGGAATGATACCAGAAGTTATCCTCTAACTTGCATGCAAATATATGCAAAACACACACACACACACCCTAAGGTTAGGTCTTCAAATGCCAAAGGTCATTATCTTCCCTTTACACTACCCTTCCTTTGCTGATAAAGGACAGCGCTGATATTGACTAATTGTACAATGTTAGAACACTACTCTAAGAGCTTTATTGATTGATCAGTCACTCTTACACACAGAGAATTAAACCCAGGCCTTGAACACGCTAGGCAAGTGCTCTGTCACTGAGCTACTTCCTCAGACCTCTTTTCACTTTCTGAGACAGACTATCAGCAAAGTCAGTGTGGGCTGGCCTTGAACTTGTGATCCTTCTTCCTCACCTCCCAGGCAGCTGGGATTCCAGGCCTGAGCCAGGACATGGGACCCAGGTGCTTCACACATGTTAATGTACTCCGCCCCCTGCAATGGCAGCTTCTTACACAACGAAGTAGAGGCATGGGGAAGTTAGGCAGCATTCTGAGCCACCAGCTGCTAGGTGTCATGTCCAGAATTTGATGGCGGGTGGTCTGGTGTTGGAATGCCAGTGAAAGCAGGCAGCTCTGCCTCTGGCCCAGAGCAGGTCCTCTGTGGATAGACTGGTTTGTGTATTACAGCTAAAAGTACTGATGCGGCCTAACCTGAGCTCACTGTTACCACAAAGCCGCCCTCTACGGTGTTGAGAAGGCAGCGTACATGTCCTTGTGTGCCTGTCAGGCTCTTCCCTGAACCACCTATTTCTGAGGCAGACCAAGTTCTCCCATCTCTTCTGCTCTGCACGTCTGTGAAGCACAGGGCCTGGCTATACTCTAGTAGTGTGATAATGGCATTACACATGTCTCTTCTTCACTGGCTCCTCGGTCTTCTGACCAAGCATGGCACACGGCATACAGTTAAGTCGCAGGAAGTACCCGTGTCTGCTCCACTCCTACAAACCAGGGCTGGCTCCAAGGGGCAGGAAGGCAGGCTCAGCTCCCTCCGTGTCCTTCCAAGTATACAACCTTCCATATTTATTCCCGTATTAGCCTGCTTTCATGTCTAACGTTGGAACAAGTCTTACTGGAGAACCACGCTTAGTATGCCTGACTCTAGTTACAGGGGAAACAGCACCTCTCGGGCTTCTTCCCTGTGGAAACATTAGGAGGGAGAAGGGAGCAATATTTCTCAGATGATTAGCACTCCCAGGATAAAGAACCGCCTTGGAGGGAAGCCCTCTGCCACGTGGTTGCTTACTCTCTTCATTTTCATTTCAGAAAGGAAGTGGAAAACTGGGTCGAAGCAATTCAATAACATTGCAAAATTCTCAGGGTTATAAATAGCCTCTTGCTCCACCACTCAGCAGTCTTATAGTTCAATAGCAAGCGTCCAGGACCGGGAGCCGCAGTCCCACTCCCAGGCCACAGGGCCCTTCCGCCTGCTTCTTCTTCGCTCCACCCTTCTCCCTCTTGCTCCAGGCACTTATTTATTATTGCCTCCCACACTGGCTGCCCCCCCACCACACACACACTCCGGCCCCCTGGAAAGCAGCCAGAAAGAGAAGAGAGGTCCGCGCAGATCTGAGAGTACTCTGTCAGAATGAGAACTTAAAGCCAGCCCAGGCCAGGCACCAAGAGGACTCAGAGGCAGGGTCCCTGGTGGGACAGCCTCAAAGTGGCTTTGGGAAGAATGCAGCAACCTCTCTGCTCACATCCTCCCCCCAGTTTTCTCCATCACTCCTGCAGGGATGCTTTGGGCCAGCGGGGCTGAAAGCCCATCTCAGGAAGGTGAAAGGCAGCCTCTCCCCGGGGGGCACTGGGAATGGAAAGTGCCAGAAGGTGTCCTGCTCCCCTCCCCCAGCTGGCAGGAGTAGAAATTCCAGGGTACTGTCTCTTCCCTTCTTTCTTTGATGTACTGGAGGAGTTTGGTTGCTGCTTCTGGCAACAGAATGTAGCCTTACCCAAGGTAACTACAGGTCACAGCCTCTTTCTAATCAGGAACAAAACCTCAGTAGAGGCTTCCCCCCTCTGCAATCTTTTCATCAGGAGTGACTCAATTTCCCTCAGTTTACTCCCTGAAAGAGGGGGAGGTGCTAAAGGGCAGATGGGGCTATTCTACTGGCCCAGCTTCAGGTTCCAACATCCAGAGCTGGGAAGCCAGGGGGGCTCACAGTGGCTGAGGGGCTCCATGTTGCCATATGAACACAGGCCTCTCCCAAGGAGGGCTAAGAGCCACTACGCAGAGACGAGAGTGTGGAGAAGATGGGTGTGGCAGCAGCGACCATCTGGGTTTCTTCCCCAGACTAAAGCCTCTGGGCTCACTGTCCTGCAGCTGCGCACTGCCCTGTGGGGCGTCCAAGCTTGAATTACAGTTCCAGGGTAGCTCTCAGGTGGAACCGGTGTGTGGTGGTTTGAATCGGATGGCCCCCTCCCATACATCATGTGCTCTGCAAGCTTGGTCTCCAGCTGGTGGGAAGTGGAGTCTTGTCAGACTGGAGGGGGTGTGTTGGGGGGACAACGACTTGAGATATATTGGCCCTAGCTTGCAAATGTTAGTTTGGCTCACTCTCCTGCTGCTGTTGTCCACTTGACTGATGTTGCCAGGTGACGTCCAGCCTCTGCTCATGCCATGCTTTCCCCTGCCATCATGGAGCTTCCCTATGAGACTGTAAGTCAAAATAAAATTTTTCCTCCCATCAGCTGCTTTGGTCAGGTGCTTTATCCCAGCAACAAGATGGCAAGTACAGCAGCTGGCTTTGAGACTGATCCTTGGGGTGCCACCAGACACCCTACTGAGTCTGCAGTTTGCTGTACGGTCGGTTATTCCTCCATGTTGGCCAACCAGCCAACTCTACTTGCTCCCCAAGGCACAGCTCAGACAAGCACTACTCCGGTGTGGCTTCCTAATCCTCTCACGGCAGGTACAAGTGACGGTGCCCTCGTTGTGCTCCCAGTCCTTGGAAGACACCCTCACAAGGGCACAGACGTTATGGCTCTGTGGGAAGTGGTAGTTATGGGTACTACTGCAGAGGCACCCCTCGAGCCCAGACTCTGTGGATCAGAACCGGCCTTCAGAAATGACTCAGGGAGCTTCATGTGTGTGGCAAGGTCTGCAAGGCAGGCTCCAGAACAACGCTTCTTCTCTGCGGCTCTGAGTTGCCAATGGCCATCCGGTGCCAATGACCACTGAAACCTCTCCCAGATGAGATTAACGGGGCGGGGCTGAGACCCTGCTCTAGGAAAAGGAGCCACCTGAGGCCCAGAGCTCTGAAGCCCACACCTCCTCCCAGTCTACTGTCCCCTCACCCCCCACCCCCCAGCTTGCAGCATAATGCTGGGCACAGAGAGCCATGACCACAGAATTCCACACTAAACATACCCTCAGGCCTATCTCTAATACTGAATGAACCCAGCCAGTGTGGTGGCGCATGCCTTTAATCCCAGCATTTGGGAGGCAGAGAAAGGAGGACTGCCATGAGTTCAAGGCCACCCTGAGACTACATAGTGAATTCCAGGTCAGCCCCATATAGAGCAAGACCCTACCTCGAAAAAAACAAACAACAACAACAAAAACTGAATGAACCATTAGTGACTGGGTTATCCATTGCCTAGAATTTTTAAATCCCTAACTCCAATTCCCCAGGTAATGGATTTAGAAGGGGCCAGAGTTTACAGAGGGGGAACAGAAACTGAGAGAAAAACTGTTTCCCACCACCAGACTAGCAGGGTTTCCCAGGAAGGAGGTGTGGCAGGCTGGGAGTGGCCTGAGCTACCATTGAAATTCCAGGCTGTGGACCCAGTTCCTTCCATAGCGGCCATAACAACATAGCATTGTTCTCAAAAAATTAGGGCAAGCCTTCCTTCTCGTTTTATAAGGAAAGGGACTGAGATTCAGAGGAGTTGGCAAGGCCAGGCTAGACTGTACTACCAGTTAGGGACAAAAGACAAGGCCTGGCCTCCACTTCTGGTTGAGTCCTCCCCCCTGTTGTGCCCCAGCAGGGGTATCTCTAGACAGGACCTAGACTCTGGGGTGGACTACGTGTTTTCTAGGTCTCTTGACCATCCTGTGAGGCAGCCCAGGATTTGGACCCAAGGCCAATGACTTCCTTACTATCACACGGGGACTAAACCAACCCTTACTTGGTAAGCTGTGTGAACATTAAGTGAATGATGGATGTGAAGCACTTGGCATGCTACCTGGCAGAGCTGGCGGACTTCTGACTGTGCGAACTCCAAGCTGCAGAAACAATGTAACCATGTTTCCCCAGCATAAAAACAGCCCTACTTGTCACGCTGTGGTATACTGTTGACGAAATGAGAGAACATATGTGAAGGCACTCAGGGAGGGAAGTAAGTAGAAAAAGGCAGCATGGTGATTGATTCTGACTGCTACTGAGCCTTGTGGAAGAACCTTGTGGAGTTCTCTTTTAGCGCCAGAGCAGGCCAACACCACGACAGGCACATAAATAGGCCCTCCACCAATGTTTCCCAGTGACTCAAGCCAAGCATGTCCGATTGAGGTAAGAATTCAAATGTTTTAAGCAGCCAGGCAGATAGATAAACAAGCTATGCCAAAGACTGGGCAAACCACAGAACACTACCTTGCCTAGAGGAGTTCAATATTTAAAACACACACACACATGCACGCGCACGCACACACACACACACAAACCCCGTAGGGCTGGGCCAAGAAGCCACTGCACAGCCTCTGACATATCACCCATTCTGTTTCTCCATCACCCTATGGGATGTCTTACACTTCCTCCAGTCATTGGATGTGATTCAGTCTTGTCTTTCCAAGTCCACCGTAAGCATCCTAAAGATCACCTCAACTGCCCTAGAACGGCACCCGACCTCACAGAAGACACCAAGGGAGCAACTGGTGAGTTCGGTCTGACTAAAAACTTAAGCCCACTAACCCCGGCACCAGACCTTGAGCAGAGCACAGAACAGTTCCTACCCCAATCTGGCATCGAGCTGGAACACAGGTAGGCTGGGGATGGACTGGGCCAGAGAAGGATTTGCCTTAAGATTTTTCTTTTCTCTCTTTCTTCAAGTATTTACTTATTAGAGAGAGACAGAGATAGAGAGAGAGAGAAGCAGATAAGAGAATGGGCATTAGCTACTGCAAACGAACTCCAGATGCATGCATCACCTTGTGCATCTAGTGCTAGGGAATTGAACCTGGGTCTGCTGGCTTTGCAGGCAGGTACCTTAACCACTAAGCAATCTCTCCAGCCCGCCTCCCCCCCCCCTCTCTCCAGCCCTCCCTCCCTCCCTCTCTCTCTCAATTGAGATGAGGGTGGGAGGCAGTAGCCCCGCAGGATGTGGCTGAGGTTGGCCTTGAACTCCTGGACTCAAGGCATCCTCCTACCTCTAAAATGCAGGTTCTACAGCCTCTCAGCACCCCATACACACCACCATACCTGGCATAAGTTTTTTTTTTCTAATTGCATGAAATATGATTGCTTGTAAGCCACCTAGGCAGATGGCACTGATATATCTAGACGTAGAACAAGCTAGGATATACTAAATATGGGTGTCACTGTTTTCCAGAAGGCTAGCATTCACTTTCTATGCCCCCAAATTTCTTGGCACCTTTGGCAGTAGCAAGATTAAGGTATAAAAAGACAGGCTAGATCTAAGGGTAAGAGACGGAGGTCCTAGTTTTGCCTCCTTCCCTCATAAACTCTAGGATGAGCCCGGGCAGGTAAGGACTTCTAGGAGCGTCACAGTTTTTACTGGTTAAAATGTGACCCAGAGTAACCTTGAAAGACTCCAACTGGCCAGGCATGGTGGTGCACACCTTTAGTCCCAGCACTTGGGAGGCCATGCGTTTGAAGCCACCTTGAGACTACATAGTGAATTCCAGGTCAGCTTGAGCCAGAGCTAGACCTTACTTTCAAAAACCAAAAAGACTCCAACAGGAATTAAACACCTTCACGTATGCGTATAAAATATGTAGCACTTTACAGCCTCTAGCCATGTAGCTACAGCTGCTGCGTTACTGTGACATGAGCGGGACCGAGCCGAGCGCAAAATATACACCAGACTTCATGACTTTAGCACCGTGGCTGGAGAGATGGCTCTGTGGTTAAGTGTGCTGCCGTGCCCGCAGGCCTGAGGGCTGGATATTGCCAGAGTTCAAATCTTCAGATCCCATGTCAACAGCTGGCCATGGCCACATGTGCCTGCAACCCCAGTGCCACAGAGGAGCAGAGTCTGCAAGCACCAGGTTCCGTAAAGAGACTCCAGATAAAACAAGACCAGGCAGAAGAGCAACGGAGCAGGCCACCTTAGGCGAACCCTCCCCCTCTCTAGGCAGGCGTATGAGAAGCCTAGCTGTACGGTACCACACCACACCACACCACACACACCCCAAAAGGTAAAGTAGCCTGGCAACACAATTTCACATTGTTGTCAAAAAACTGCCATGAGATTTTTGGAACATGTTAGGTTAAATTAGCCCTATTGCTAAGGTTTCTTTCACCTGTTTCTTTTAATTATTTTTTGATGTGGCTATTAGAAAAATCTAACATTTTTTTTTTCACTCTGACAGCATTGCTTTAGCATAACACTTAGGCACTCAAAAAGTATTCCAGAGCCGGGCGTGGTGGCGCACGCCTTTAATCCCAGCACTCGGGAGGCAGAGGTAGGAGGATTGCCGTGAGTTCGAGGCCACCCTGAGACTCCATAGTGAATTCCAGGTCAGCCTGGGCTAGAGTGAGACCCTACCTCAAAAAAACTAAAAAAAAAAAAAAAAAAAAAAAAAGTATTCCAAAAGGTAGTTTCCACCACGCACAGGTAGGACTCCTATCATATTCCTTTCCTCTGGTCAAATCTTAAGACCCCCTCTGTGCATTTACTTACTAAATATATATAGTGTCTGCCCTGTGTGACATACTGAAGATGCAAGGGGCGTCTGTGCTCCTTCCGTGGGTATTCCTATCTGGTAGGATACACAGACATCAATAATGTCTTCAATAGACCCAAAGCTGCCGTCGGGCAAATGGAATGAACAATGCAAGAGTGTTGAGAGTGGGGCACACCCTGGGTGGGGGACCAGGGGACCAGGGACCACTGAAGCCTTCCCGGAGGAAGTGATTCTGCACAGGGATTCTGAGGATGAAGAGGAGTTTACTAGACTAAGTCCAAGGAGAAGGAAAGATGAATTGGGAGGAAGGCCAGACCTTGGGGGGCGCCTGGGCGGGGCCCAGCACTGACCCAGTACCGGCCCATGGGACACCGGACTGTTTTAAGCTTGATCTGACATGCATTTTGCAAAGGCTTCTCGGAGCACGGTAGGGGCGGGTCCCAGGGCTCGAGGGCTTAGAGTTGGGGGCATTGCAACTGTCTAGGCAAGAAGTAGAATGAGAGGGGCCTGAACTGGACGGGCAGCGGAGGAGATGGAAAAGGGGATGGACAGGAGGCTAGCGAGTCGGCAGCCAGCATCGAGGGCAGTGGGGAGATGCACCGGGAAAAGACGACGGAGCCGGAGTGTCCCCCAAGCATCGGGCTCGAGCCCCGGCCGCGAGTGTTCCCCACCCCCTCCCGCGGACTCCCGCCTCCGCCCGGCCCAGCTTCTTCCCCACTCGGCGCCCCTTCTCGGGCGGGGACCCAGGGGCTCCGTCCGATCCGACCGGGCCGCGATCCCTCCCGAGGCCCGACGAGTCCCGCGATGCAGCCCAGCCCAGGTCCGCCCGTTCCAGCCCCGCAGCGCCCGGCCGCCCTAGGCCGCAGCCCTGTGCTCGGCCCGGCCCATCCTCCCGCACCCTTCGGCCCGGCTGGGCTGCTCCCTCCCGCGCGCCCCTCACTCACCCGGGCGACCACCTAGGCCCAGCTCCTCCGCCCGGCTCCAGCGGCCGCCGCTCCGCCAGCCTCCGCCCGCCCCGCCCTCCTAAGGCCCCGCCCCTCCCAGGCCGGCCTGGGCTTCTATTGATCTGTTTGATCGTCACTCTAAAGTCTCCTGCTTTCATTAGCGGGTATGCCTGTCACTCAAAAAGAGGTGGGCTCAGCTGCGGGCGCGGGATGAAGGGACGCCGGCAGACCCCGCCCCTTCAACCCAGGCTTCTTAAAGAAACAGGATACCTCCGGCTATGGGGTCTGAAGGAACGTGATTTCCCCAGCAAACACTCGAGACGGAGACCCCACCCAAACTTTTTATTTATTATTATTATTTTGTCTTGTTTTGTTCTCTTAACGCACAGCTTAAGAGTGAAGAGGGTTAAAAAAGAAAATCAAGACCTAGATCCTTGGACACATCGTTAAAAGGACCAAGCTGTCCTGTGGTGGCACTCAACTAATCTGCTCAAGTGTGGGGATAGCTGGTTTGGGGAACTGAGTGGGAGGTGACAGTCGTGTCAGAGGCTCTGAGCAGCTCACTACAGAGAAGATGGAGCTAATTATACCGGCACCCAGGGCTGACCGTGGGCGCTGAACAGAGACGCAGGGGTACAGCTCAGCTGTGCTGTTGGTGAAGATCCGTGGGAGGTGGCATTCGTCACCGCACCTGCGGATCAAATGAGGCTGGGCACCAAGCCAAGGACTCACTCTTGTCATCTCCCTCGATGCTCTCAGCAAGCCGGGGGTGAGGGCAGTATTTGGGGGTTTGTTACAGAAGAGGAGACTCGGGGGAGGGGGTTCTTGGAGGACCAGCCCATATAGCTGGTGATAATAGAGCAAGCCTCTGCCTGTCGTCCAGAGTTTATTCTTTGATCATTCTAATCAGCAGATTCCGAGAACAATCCTGGAAGGCAGGAATCTTGTTGCCTTCTGTAAGGAGACTCATACTCAGCAAAGAGAACTTTCGTTGTGGGAACCTCACACCTTGTCATTGTTCTTACTATTATCATTTATTGTTAATGTAGCACTCTCATGGATAGTGTTATGATATTTGTCATTTTTTTTTCTTACATATCCCAGGCTGGCTTCAAACTCGCTAAATAGTTTTGTATGACTGAACTCCTGCTTCCACCTCCCAAGAGCTGAAATGTTATGCACCACCGTCCCTAGCCAGTGCAAAAAAGAAAGAGGCAGGTAGCAAGACAGGGCATAGCAGGGCCTTCAGCCACTGCAAATGAACTCCAGATGCATGCGCCACCTTGTGCATCTGGCTTATGTGGATCCTGGGGGATCAAACCTGGGTCCTTTGGCTTTGCAGGCAAGCGCTTTAGCCACTAAGCCATCTCTCCAGCCCACCCTCATCCCTTCTAAAAGGCTTGGAAAGGTGAAGGCTACACCTGAGAGCAAGCCAGAAACCAAGATTCAGAGCCAGTTTTCCAACCTCTGTCTACCATGCTGCATGGTGGACTTCCATGAGCATTCTACGATGGTCCAATCCATATCCTTCCTGTCCCATCATAAGACACCACCAGGCCTTGTCCTTCTGGCTCCTGAAATTGTCCCTTCCTCTCTGCCCTCCCCTTACTCCAACCCCTAAGCACCTCTTCCATTCTGAGCCCCAAGATGTTTACCTGCCAGCCTTTACTATCACTTAGAATAGAATCTTCTGGAATATAGCTTTCAGGTGAGAAGTGACTACAGTGGCATTTGCTAACTGCTGTGGTTTGAATCCGATGTCCCCCATAAACTCATGTGTTCTGAGTGCTTGGTACCCAGCTGATGCCAGCTTGGGAGGTGGAGCCTTGCTGGGGCAGGTGTGTTGCTGGGGGTGGACCTTAAGGGTTATCAGTCCTTAGCTGGCCAGTGTTAGTTCAGCTCACTCTCCTGCTGCTGTTGTCCACCTGCTGCGGCAGAGGTGATGTCCAGCCTCTGCTCATGCCATGCTTTCCCCTGCCATCATGAAGCTTCCCCTCAAAACTGAAAGCCAGGACTGGAGAGATGGTTTAGTGGTTAAGGCGCCTCCCTGGGAAGCCTAAGGATCCAGATTCCATTCCCCAGGACCAATGTAATCCAGATGCGTATGGTGGTGCATGCATCTGGAGTTCGTTTGCAGTGGCCAGAGGTCCTGGGGTGCCCCTTCTTTCCCTCCCTCTCGCTCTTTCTTTCTGTCTCTCACTCTCAAATAAATAATTAAAAAAAACAAAACTGTAACCCAGGAGTGCTCAGTACTGCAGTATCTCTATCACACCTTCTAAAGCTCAGAGTCCATTGCGGAAGAGATGGCAGAAAGAATGTAAGAGCCAAAGGAAGGGTAGGACTCCTTACAATGTGCTCCCCCAGACACAAAATGGCCTGGATATCCATGACCTCACAGCGCCTGACACTACCTACACAAGACCACCATAGTAGGAGGAAAAGATCATGACATCAAAATAAAAGAGAGACTGATTGAGAGGGGGAGGGGCTATGATGGAGAATGGAGTTTCAAAGGGGAAAGTGGGGGGAGGGAGGCCATTACCATGTAATATTGTTTACAATCATGGAAGTAGTTAATAAAAAATAATAAATTAAAAAAAAAACTGTAAGCAAAAAAAATAAAATGTTCCTTTCATCAGCTGCTTTCGGTCAGGTGCTTTGTCCCAGAGACCAGAAGGTAACAACAACATTAACTGTCCACTAAAGACCCTTCTTCCTACCCTCCATAGGGACTTGACTGCTCCCCAGTGGCTCACTTCCCAGTCTCACTTGTGACAAAGATAGAAGACCAGCTGGGTACCTATTTCTCCCCAGGGGACATGAGGTGTGAAACCTCAGGCTGAGGCCTGAGGTCAGTAGCTACCTCCTCCCTGCTCTTTCTCCTTCTCATGGGCGGGACCCAGCCTTGACCTCGTCATGGTGATGATGTGTTGGGGCATGACAGAGCAAAAGTATAGAGGGCGGCAGGGTCTCTGAAGGATCAAATGCAACAGAAAGCTCCCTGCTGGCCTGGAAGTCTCACTTCATACTCTCATGCGAACAATAAAATAATTAAATAAATTTCTTTCTTCTTTTCCAACATCTCTTTGTATTGGTTCTTATATGTACCAGGCTGACCTTGTATCCAAGGATGGCCATGAACTTCTGGCCCTCCTGCCTCCACCTCCTGAGTGTTGGGACTACAGGTGTGTGCCACCTCACGTGGTATAAGTGAGGTTAGGGGAGGGGGATGGAGGAGAGGAGGGCGTGGGAAGAGAGTTGATCAAAACTGAAGATGTTGTGAATAAGCCATATGGAAAGTTACTTCTTTGTTAGTTAATTAAAAACATATAACTTTTAAAAAGAGAAGCTTGGGCAAAAGTATCCTGTGTGGGTAGATAATGCTAAGCCATAGGTTGTTACACAAAAAATACCAGTGCCCGCAACACAACACAGGCTATTACCAAGAATCAAAGAGTAAAAAAAAAAAAAAAAAAGAATCAAAGGGTCTTGGTTGCCCACAAGAGCCTGCTGGGGGAAAACAAAAGTCATCAACAGCCTTAACCAGCAGGAGACCTTGTGTGGGAAAAAGGGATTTATTTTGGCTTACAGGCTTGAGGGGGAAGCTCCATGATGGCAGGGGAAAATGATGGCATGAGTGGAGGGTGGACATCACCCCCTGACCCACATAAGCGGACAATAGCAACAGGAGAGTGTGCCAAACACTGGCATGGGGAAACGGGCTATAACACCCATAAGCTTTCCCCCAACAATACACAGCCTCCAGCAGGCATTAATTTCCATATCTCCATCAGCTGGGAACCTAGCATTCAGAACAACTAAGTTTATGGGGGACATCTGAATCAAACCATCACACCTTGCAAGCTACACAACTGATCCGCTAAGCAAGATGTGCCCATTAGTGCAATAATGGCATTTCTGTTACGGGGGTAAACAACTGCTCTCAGATTGGATTTAAGGCTTGTTCCATGGAAAGACATTCAGGCCCCATACTGAAAACCTAGTCAATAATTTTCCCAGGCCTATAGCTGGAAAGATCATAAGCCCTGGGAGGGGAAGCTGCTATTGCTGTTTGGCTAAGTGGATATATTATGCTCACCAAATTGCGCTCTACCTGTTTATATTTATGCCCATGTATTGGTGTTGCTTTCACTTGTGGTTAAAGAAGCTTCTCTTTTCAGTTGGCAGTGACAACTGGGGTGACTAAAAACTAGTCAAAGTGCTGAGAAGAAGTGGAGTGTTTCATTAAGCACTAAATGAAACATTTCAGTCGCAGACTTTAAGGCTCAAGAGATCATTATGGAAGAGGTGGTAGAAAGAACGTAAGAGCCTAAGGATGAGGAAAGCGCTTTGGAATGGTGCCTTCCAGATACCAAGTGGTCTGACCTCACAGAAGGGATTGTGACCTGCATAATGGAGAGGCCACCAATATGCTGTCATGGACAATGGAGGAAGGCAAAAATAAAAGACATCAAAATACAAGGAGAAATAGGTAAGGGTTCCTTTGCAGTCAGGTTTGCATTGCTGGCAGGAATCATCCAACTAAGAGCAGCTTGTGGGGCGAAAAGGGGTTTATTTTGGCTTACATACTCCAGGGAAAGCTCCATGATGGCAGGGTAAATGATGGCATGAACAGAGGGTGGACATCACCCCTGGCCAGCATAAGGTGGACAACAGGAACAGGAGAGTGTGCCAAACACTGGCAAGGGGAAACTGGCTATAACACCCATAAGCCTACCTCCAACAATACACTCTCTCCAGAAGGTGTTAATTCCCAAATCTTCATCAGTTAGAAACCTAGCATTCAGAACACCTAAGTTTATGTATGGGGGACATCTGAATCAAACCACCACATTCCGCCCCTGGCCCCCATAGACTGATAAGCATACATGATGTAAAATACAATGCACTCATCCAACTTTAAAAGTCCCCATAGTTGTAATCAATCCCAGTGATGTTCAAACATTCCTATAGTCCAAGGTCTTTTAACTGAGCCATAATACCAAAAAATTCCCCCCAAAACCCATAATGGCAGAGAATAAACACTCACACTGCAAAAGATGGCATTGGGCATAGCAAAGAAATACTCAGGCAATACAAGATTTAAACAGGGAAAGCACCAAACTCTGTAGCTCCAAGTCCAACAACTCTAGTCAATGAAAAATCTCCAAGTCTGAGAATTCTAACCACTGACAAGTCTCTGAAGTTCTAATTCCACCCCTCCTGCTAGGCTACTCACAGTCCTGGAAAACTTCATCTGGTGCTGGCAGCTTTCCTTAGCAGCCTTCTTGTGGTCCCAGCATCTCCACTGCAACCCACAGTTCATCCTCATGGCTCCACTGGGTCTCCATGCAGGCATCCAGCAAACCTGCTTCACACTGCCCATGGCCATTTCCAAATCACAAGACTGTGCTATAAACTCAATGACCCTCTGTTTCCAGCATTTCTTATACTCCATAGTAGCAGGTGGGGTGCCAATTTATTAATCCGGGGGGGGGGGGGATAAAAAGCAGACTTTGAAGAACAGGATACTCCTTTAACATTCTGGCCCCTTCAAAAGACTGCATTCTTTCTGTTTGTCCCAGTGCAGTTTAGCTGGCCCAATCTCAATGGCTGTAATATCTCAATTACAGTGGAACAGGCAGCAGTTTTGGCCTAATTATTTCTTTCTGTACCATATCCCTCTGCGCACATCAGTCTGTTTCTACACAAAATAACCCCACACAAGTTCTCAGGACATAGGCATAACATCAAGCCTCTCACACAAACTGCTTCTAGCCCAGTCCAGGCAAAGCTCTTTCTCACCCTCCCAAGCCAAAGCTCACAGTCCATAGTTCTTACTGCATTCAGGTCTTTCAATTCTGACCAGAATAGTCATCAAGCTGTACTTACAGCACTACAAAGTGTCTCTTAGGTCAAGATTTCAAATCCTTCCACATTCCTCTTGAAAATCAGCTAGAAGAGGCCAAAGCCACACAGTTAGGTGTCTAGCAGCAAATGACATCATTCCTCGGTACCAACATTACTGTTGCAGTCAGGTTCACATTGCTAGCAGGACTCACCCAACCAAGAGCCGCTTATGGGGAAAAAAGGGTTTATTTTGGCTTCAAGAGGAAGCTCCATACTGACAGGGGAAAATGATGGCAAGAGCAGAGGGTGGACATCACCGTGACCAACATAAGGTGCACAATAGCAACAGGAGAGTGTGTCAAACGCTGGCAAGGGAAACAGGCTATAACACCCATAAGCCCGTCCCCAACAACACACTGCCTCCAGGAGGCATTAATTCCCAAATCTCCATCAGCTGGGAACCTAGCATTCAGAACACCTCAGTTTGTGGGGGACACCTGAATCAAACCACCACAGGTTCAGTGGAGGAGGGGTAAAGTGGGGGACGAAGGAGGGTGGTAGGACAGGATTATGTAAAATTTTAATAATAAAAAAGGGGGATCTGGGCGTGGTGGTACATGCTTTTAATCCCAGCACTTGGGAGGCAGAGGTAGGAGGATCACCATGATTCGAGGCCACCCTAAGACTACATAGTGAATTCCAGGTCAGCCTTGGCTACATCAAGACCCTACCTCGAAAAAAAGGGGGGTGGTGGTTGTAGAGATGGCTTAGCAGTTAAAGCGCTTGCCTGTGAAGCCTTAGGACCCAGGTTTGATTCCCCAGAACCCCAGTAAACCAGAAGCACATGGTGGTGCGAATGCTTCTGGAGTTCATTTGCAGTTGCTAGAAGCCCTGGTGTGCCCCTTCTCTGTCTCTCTTTCTCTCTCTTAAATAAATAATAAAAATATTTTTTTTTAAAAAAAAGGGCTTTGTGCATGCTAGGCAGGCACTCTACCAACTGAAACAGGCACATCCCTAGCCCTATCAGTGACTTTTTTTTTTTTTTTTTTTTTGAGGTAGGGTCTCACTCTAGCCCAGGCTGACCTGGAATCCACTATGTAGTCTTGGGGTGGCCTCAAACTCACAGCGATCCTCCTCCCTGCCTCCTGTGTGCTGGGATTAAAGGCATGCACCACCACACCTGGCCTACATTCTTCTTTTTATATGTTTTTTTTTAAAGATATATATTTATTATTTATTTGTCTATCTGTTTGTTTGAGAGAGAGAGAGGCAGAGAGAGAGAGAGAGAGAGAAAATGGGCATGCCAGACCCTCTAGCCACTGCAAATGAACTCCAGACATATGTACCACCTGGTGCATCTGGCTTACGTGGGTACTGGAGAATCAAATCTGGGTCCTTAGGCTTGGCAGGCAAGCACCTTAATCACTAAGCCGTCTCTCCACCCCACTCTTCTATTTTAAAGTTTTATTTATTTGCATGTGTGCACATGTATGTGGACATGCCAGGGCTTCTTGCATGCCAGATGTGTTTTTGTCACTTAAAAAGAAAATCTGTTGATGGCCCAGAAAATGAACCTGGGTTGGCAGGCTTTGCAAGTGTCTTTAACTGCTGAGCCATCTCTTCAGCACCGTGTCTTCCCTTCCTTCATTGCAAGTCTTAGGAGCCTTGGAGTCACTTTAGCAGGAAGGGAGCTTACTGGCAGGCTAGTGGCTACCTCATATGGGTGACAGGAAACTGAAGAATCTGACTTAGGAAATGAGAGAGACCAGACACACTTTGGGAGTGTACCTGGGCAAGCCAATCAGTTCCATAACTTTTTCCTTCCTTGGGTAGAACTTTCTGTGCCCAGACCTGGAGTCCCTGGAACAAAGGTCTTATTGGCTAAGTTTAGACAGTGTGTCCATATTTCAGCTAAGGAGGTAGACACCTAGACTTTCAGCCCCACTCAGTACAAGATGCAGAGTTCCAGATCCTTCCACCACTACCCCAGCTGCTACCTCTGGGGCCCCGAGGTCAGGCATCCCATTTTAGGGTGAGACAAGGTAAAAGGGGTAAGTCAGTGCAGTGGCATGATTATATGGCACATGACAGAACCTTCTAGTTAAGATTTCATGCTTTGTGATCATGTAGACCTTATGAGCTCTGTGTCCTTGGGTGAGGTCCCGTCTCTCTCTGAAGCTCTGCGCAAAGGGGAGGAGAATAGTTCAGACTTAATGGATTGCCGTGAGAACTCAATGTGACACGGTGACTATACGTCACTTAGCTTGGAGCCTGTCACCGAGCAGGTACTCTGTTACTGTAATTTTTATCTTAATAGTAATATTATTTTTCACTGTAGGGTGTCTCTTTAGCCCAGGCTGACCTGGAATTCACTATGTCGTCTCAAGGTGGCCTGGAACTCACAGTGACTCTCCTACCTCTGCCTCCCAAGTGCTGGGATTAAAGGGGTGCGCCACCACGCCCAGATGCCATTGGGATTACAGACATGCTTGCCACTGCACATCCAGCTTTGCATAGTGCTGGGGATCAGAACTGGTCAGCAGACTTGCAGAGTCTGCGCCTTTAACCACTGAGCCATCTTCCCAGCCTCTAACTGTAAGTTTTTCAAGGTTTTAGTATTTATTGTGTGAGTGAACTACTTATAGGATTCTGAGTTCCTCTACAATGAAATCTGAAACTGATACACACGGGAATGCTTCTCCCACTTCCTCAATCCATTTGATCTCACTTGTGAGGATTTCTACCTGCTTGGTAGTCTTACTTCCAGCCTTACCCAGCTCAGAGATCCAATCTTTTTTTTTTTTTTTTTAATAATTTATTTAGGAGAGAGTAGGTATGTGTGTGCCAGGGCCTCTTGATGCTGCAAACAAACTCCAGATGCATGTCCCACTTTGTGTATCAGGCTTTACATGGGTACTGGGGAATCGAACTTGGGCCTGCAGGCTTTGCAAGCAAGTGCCTTTAACCCCTGAGCCATCTTCCTAGCTCAGAGGCCTAGTCTTAACCGCCACCCTCCTATCTTCAACTGTGATATCCTCTTAGTTTGTCAACTACTCACTGGAGGAATCCCTATTCTCCTTAGACCACCGGTTCACATCTGTGCCCAGTACTGAACAGGGTCAACGTAAAACACGGAACCTTTCTGGCCCAAGCAGGTCCTCTCTACCCTGTGGGGAAATGCAGATATGCCATGAGAGCGGTGCCCAGAGGCTGTCTTGCATCTTCTCCCTTCTGCCTGTGACTCCTCGCTCCTCGCTAGTGACTTGTTAGTTTTATGGGGTGGAGAAAAGAAACTGAGGCAGGCAAGCATTGGGATAACTTAACAACCTGAGACTCCACTTGGCTTGGACCATATACAACCCCTGTGGTAGATAGCCTCAGGTTGTTGGGATGAATTTTCAGACCAGACACAGTTCTGGAGGAAGGGATTTGTTGAAGATAGAGGGGAAGTTCCACAGTGGCAGAAGCAGCTGGCTCCCTTGCACAGGTCCAAGCAGGGAGAGAAACCAACACCATTACCATCACCAGCACAAGCAAGCACACTTCAGAACTCCAGTACTTTGTATGTCTTTAGACTGGAATTCCAAATTCACAACCCTCCCCCCCCCCGCCCAAGCACCTTAGGGCTGGACCCTAGGATCCACCCACAGTGACACCTCCTCCAGCCAGGGGTCTACAGATCTAAATTACCAACTTTAATAAAATCCTGAATATATTGGGGGCCATCCATTCAAACTACTACATTCTGCCCCTCACCCCCAATAGATTTATAATCATCTCATGTTGTAAATTATCAAATTCAAAGGTCCCCACAGTCTTTACCAACTTAAGATAGTTCTAAGTTCTAAGTCTTACCTGAGATTTAAGACTGGCTTTTAGCTGTGAGTCCTATAAAATCAAATAAGTTATATACATTCAACATATAAAGGCACAGAGTCATTATTTTTGACTGCTATAAGGCATAGCAAGGAGAGACTGAAACAATGTAAACTCAATAATCATCAAGCAAACATCAAACATCTGCAGTTCAAGTCCAATATCATAACCAGTGATTGACAGTCTCCAGATTTTTCAATTTTGCTCCCCCAGCTGGGCTGACTAGCCAGGGAAAACTTCCATCCCAGGCTGTTGCAGTCAGGTTCGCATTGCTGGTAGAAATCACCCAACCAAGAGCAGCTTGTGGGAAAGAGGTTTATTTTGTCTTGCAGACTTGAGGGGAAGCTCCATGATGGTAGGGTAAACAATGGCATGAGCAGAGGGTGGGCATCACCCCCTGTGCAACATAAGGTGGACAATAGCAACAAGAGAGTGTGCCAAACACTGGCATGGGGAAACTGGCTATAATACCCATCAGCCCGCCCCCAACAATACACTGCCTCCTGGAGGCATTAATTCCCAAATCTCCATCAGCTGGGAACCTAGCATTCAGAACACCTAAGTTAATGGGGGATACCTGAATCAAACCACTACACAAGCCAATAGCCTCCATGGTAGCCCTTGTATAGTCCTGGTAGATCCAAAACATCCTTGGGTCTCCACTGAAAACCACAGTCCATTTTTCAGTGGCTTCGCCAGACTCTTCCTCAGGGTCATCATGACCTGTCTATATGTCACATCTAAGCAGTGGCTCCTGGAACTGCTTCATGACTATTTCATGCATGTTTCCAAAATCAGTACCAGGTGTGCAGGACACAACCACATTCTTAATTTAGGGACAAAATAAATTGTAACCTTGAAAAGCAGGTTCCTTCTTCAGTCAACTCTTTCCAAAAGAATTTGTACTTCTATGATCGTCTTTTTTCAGGCATCCTTTCTATTGTTTTAATGTAAAGCAGTTGGGCCATCTTGCTGAAGATTGTTAATGTGTTTGATAACAGCAATCTCAGTAACCTAAAATCAGTCACCATGCCAGTAAAATTTAAATTTGCTTTATTTTTTCCAACTTAAATCTTAAATCTCTCAGTCCCACATATTTAGCCAAGCACATCAGTCTATTACAAAGTTAACCTTGATCAAACTCTCTGGGCCTGAGCAGCAGAACACAGCCTACCCTTATGCCACTAGCCCAGTTTCAACAAGTGTTTTCTTTCTTTCTTTTTTTTTTTTTGTAGTTTTACTTTGTCTTAGAAAGTTCATAGGTCAAGCCCCTAAAGATGGTTTTATTTGCATTTAGCATTTTAAAACTCTAATCAGAATACTTTATAATACTTGGTTTGTCACTCCAGATGGCGTCTTCAGTTGCACACAACAAGTCCATGCCATTCCTCCAAAACAAAAACTTCTAAAAGGACCAAAATTCATATGGTCAGATTAATCTCAGCCATACCCCACTTCTGGTACTAATTCTGTGGCAGACAGCCCCAGGTTGTTGGGATGAACTTGCAGACCAGGCAAGGTTCTGGAGGAAGGGATTTGTGGACGATAGAGGGGAAGTTCCATAGTGGCAGAAGAAGCTGGCCCACTTTCACAGGTCCAAACAGAGAGAGCAACCACCACCGTCACCAGCACAAGCTGGCACACTTCAGGAACTCCAGGCAGAACTGAGGCACTTTGCATATCTTTAGACTAGAATTAGAAATCACCCCCGCACCTTAGGGCTGGACCCTAGGATCCACCCACAGTGACACCTCCTCCAGCCAGGTGGCTGCAGATACAAATTACAAACTTTAATAAAATCCTGAATATACTGGGGACCATCCATTCAAGCTACTACACCCCCTTTCCAATCATGTACTTAGCAACCTGGAACCCTCCCCTACCTCAAGTTGCAAGTACACGCTGCTTCAAACAATGGAGCGAGTGTCTCCTCTTTGCAGCATCTCAAGTCCATTCAAACATGTCCCAAAACACTGACTTGAACTGTTTTTTGGGAGCACATGCAATAAGACAAACTATTTCTTCTGAGTGAACTTTTAGGGGAAAACAAACATATTTCCCATCTTATGCCTATGCATGATTGGATATGCATGATTAAAATCAGATGCATTGCCAGGCATGGTGGCGCACGCCTTTAATCCCAGCACGTGGGAGGCAGAGGTAGGAGGGTCACTGTGAGTTCAAGGCCACCCTGAGACTACATAGTGAATTCCAGGTCAGCCTGAGCTAGAGTGAGACCCTACCTCGAAAAAAAAAAATTAAATAAATAAATAAATAAATAATAAAATCAGACGCATCATGGAAGATAAATACACAGTGGGGAATGCATTTCAATCATAAGAATGAACCACCCATGCACACTCTCCCTAGAAACTGATTCCTCCTTCTTGAAGAGCCCACAAAGGGGAGCCCCGAATAGTAACCCGCTGCTCTTGAGCACTCTGACTCAAGAGGTCTGCTGCTCACCTGCAGCATATCCCACTTGAACTTTTGCTGGCTTGCTAGTGAAACTCCTTGCTGCTTAAGCTTCTTCAGTTCTTGTTTTTTTTAAATATTATTTTATTTTTATTTATTTAGAGAGAGAATGGGCACACCAGAGTCTCCAGCCACAAACGAACTCCAGATGCATGCACCTCCTTGTGCATCTGGCTTACGTGGGTTCTGAAGAGTAGAACCTGGGTCCTTAGGCTTCACAGGCAAGCGCCTTAACCTCTAAGCCATCTCTCCAGCCCATTTCTTCAGTTCTTTGAACAAGAAGCCAAGACCCTGAGAACATCTGGTCCAGTCCGTGACCACTGACAAAGAAACTACAAGGAGCGAACAACCTCATCTCTCTCCAGATTCAGCCTCTTGGCACTCTGGCTCCCTGTCCTCCACCTCTAGAAAAGCCCTTGGCCTGCTCCTGGGTGAACTGTGTAAGCGTGTCCAGCTTTCACCCCACTCGCCCACTCCAAGTCTGCTTCCACAGTCAGAAGTTTGGTTCTGATGCAGGGTCTCACTCTGGCCCTAACTGATCTGGAACTCACTCTATAGCCCAGGCTGGCCTTGAACTCATGGCGATATTCCTACCTCAGCCTCTCCAGTACTGAGATTATAGACATGCACCACCACACCTGGCTCAGAAGTCTGGTTTTTAAATGCTCTTAAAGGACCACTTGTTACAGTCTTCTCCTCAGCCTCGAGCTATTGGAAGGTGGTAGAAACATGTTAGAGGTGAAGCCTAGGGGAGGTGTTAGGTCATTGGTGATCCTCAAAGGGGATTGTGGGATATCGGTCTGTTCCGTCTCTTGGAAGTGACCGTGATGTGAGCAGACCTCCTCTGCCACATGCTTAGGCCTTGATGCACCCTGCCTGCCTCCACAGGCCCCAAGGTAGCGGGACCCGCCTCTTCTTGGGCTGAAACCTCTCCATCTGTGAGTCAATAGAAACCTTTTGTCTCTTGAAGCTGATGATTTCAGAAATTTGTCCCCATCAAGAAGAGGGAGAAGGGAACGAAGAGGAGAGGCCGAGGGAGAGACAGAAAGCATCACCATGACAACGCTCCTGTCATTCCACACACGCTGTCACGTGGCCATCTTTAGAGTGGCGGAGAACATAGCCAGAAAGCTTCACAATGGTCTACAAGATGACCTGGCCCTCGGTCACCTCTTTGACTTAATCTGTTACGTCTTTCCCGGCTCACTCTGCTTCGAGCCCACCGTCCCACCGTTCCTTCCACCCCCACACCTGCGCACTTGCTGCTCCCTTTTCGGGGTGCCCTTCCAGGCTCCTGCGTCCTTCTTCCCTCTATTTAGCTCCTGTCTCAACCCTGCATCAGACACGTCTTGTCTGATCACTATCTCCTGTAAGGCAACCCTTTCACCCCACTCCGCCCCCGCCCCCCAGCCTGCTCTAACCACCTTCCTAGCCCCACTATGTCATATTGCTGTTTTGGTTCCTGATTTCCACACTAACTGTCAGTTCCCTGACACTTGACTGACTGGGTAACAGCCGGATTTCCCTGTCCACAGACCATGCCAAAGACATGATGCGGGCCTGATCTCTTTTTGGTTGTTTGTGTTATGGGAGGAAAGGGTTTGTTTCAGGACTACACGTTCCGAGCTTTGTCATGGTGGAAGAAGCTGGCTTGCTTCACACAACCACAGTAGAGAGAGAAAGAGACTAGGTGGAGTTCAAGTTGGCTCAGAACACATCTTAGGGCTGGATTCAGGGTCGACCCCCCTCAGTGACACTCCTTCTCCAGCTGAGCTCTGTCTGCTAAATGTTCCTCCAGCCGAGGGCTAAATAGGAAGCTTAATCATAAATACCTGAGGCTATGCAGACAGTTTTACAGTCAAACTATCCCATTCCGCCCCTGGCCTCATAGACTTATGACCATCCCACCATGCAAAATGCACTCAATCCAACCAATTTCTTCTTCTTCTCCTCTTCCTCCTCCTCCTCCTCTTCCTTCTCTTCCTCCTCCTCCTCCTTCTTCCTTTGGTTTTTCAAGGTAGGGTCTCACTCTAGCTCAGGCTGACCTGGAATTCACTATGTAGTCTCAGGGTGGCCTTGAACTCATAGCAATCCTCCTACCTCTGTCTTCCAAGTGCTGGGATTAAAGGCATGTGCCACCACGCCCTGCTCAATATCTTCTTTATTGCAATCTTGAATAAACAAATTAAACCATGAATGCCTCTGTGGTTTGTGACTTGCCTAAGGTTCGAATCTTTTTAAATATTCATAATTGAGCAGAACCCTTTTTGCATACCGTTATTATCAACATCCAGTCCCTGCCTCCACACTAGAAGGATTTTCTGCTACGGTTGGTTATAAACATCAAACCTGTATCAATGTATTAAAAGAAACAGAACCAGAAGCCAGGGAGGGTGGTGCGTGCCTGAGTCCCAGCGCTCAGCAAGTTCATGGAGGAGAAGCTCCGTGAGTTTGAGGCCAGCTTGGGGCTTCAGAATGAGTTCCAATCATCAGCCTGGGCTAGAATGAAGCATTACCTCAAAAAGAAGGGGAAAAAAAAGAAGAAAAAGAAATAGACTCAGCATTAAGTGTGGGTCTTCTGTGTGCCAAGACTTCTAATGAAGGTTGTTACATACATTATCTTTTTTTTTTTTTTTTTGAGGGAGGGTCTCACTGTAGCCCAGGCTGACCTGGAATTAACTATGGAGTCTCAGGGTGGCCTTGAATTCACAGCGATCCTCCTACCTCTGCCTCCGGGAGTGCTGGGATTAAAGGCGTGCACCACCACGCCTGGTTTACATTATCATTTTTAAAACAGATAACTTTTTTTTTTTTTGAAGCAGGGTTTCACTTTAACCTAGGCTGACCTGGAACTCTGTAGCCCCAGGCTAACCTCAAACTCATGGTGATCCTCCTCCTACCTCAGTCTCTGGTGCACTGGAATTAAAAACATGTGTCATCACGCCCAGCTAAAACGGTGAAGTTTTAATAGCTATTAGTGTGTCCATTTTGCAGATGAGAAAGATTGAGGTTTAGCGATGCAAAGACACTCAATAGGGCTACACAGACTGGGTGGCAGCCAAGTCAGTGTGACTTCAAGGTTCATGCCTCTCTTTACACTACCCCAGAGAAACAGTCCAGGATGATTCATTCTTTACTCTGTTTTCCCCCCACACATTGTCTTCTGTATGTGTGGTAAGCATGTGTGCATGCTTGTTCACATGTGTTTGGGCACAGGCGTGTGCAGGTACACGTGTTTGAGTGTGTGGAGATCAGTGGACAAGCTTGGGAGTTGTTCCTCATGTCTGCCTTTTCTGAGATAGGGCCTCTCATTGGCCTGGAGCGCCACCAGTGAGGCTGACCTTAAGCCCCAGTCGGTCTCCTGTCTCCACCCCTCCTCCCCCAGGGCTGGGATTGTAGGTACACGTCACCATGGCCAGCATGTGTACATGGGTTCCGGAAGTTAAGCTCAGGTCCTCATGCCTGTGAAGCAAGCACTTTCCTGCTGAGCCGTCTTTCCAGCCCTTTCTTTCTTCGCTTTTGAGAGGGTTGTGTAGCTCAGGCTGACCTCAAACTCGTTATGTAGCTGAGGATGACCTTGAACTCCTGATCTGCCTAACAAGTGCTGACATTACAGATAAGGGCCACCACATATGACCCCTCCCCCAGTCTACTCTGGTTGCAGAGTAGATGGTACTAAGGTCCTTCTGTGACATCTAATTTGATCCTCACGTTTCTCTGAAGCAATTTTACAAGTGGGTAAACTGAGGCACCGATTGTTTTGATCTTTGTCCCGTTTTTTAAATTTTTTCATTTATTTATTTATTTGCAAGCAGAGAGAGAGAGAGAGACAGAGACAGATACAAAGAGAAAGAATGGGCATGCCCGGGCCTGTAGCCACTGCAAAAGAACTCCAGGTGCAAGCACCACTTGACTTGACTTTATGTGGGTACTGGGGAACAGAACCAGGGTTGTTAGGCTTCGCAGGCAAGCACCTTAACCGCTAAGCCATCTCTCCAGCCCATCCCATGTTTTTTTTTTTTTTTTTTTCCCCGAGGTAGGGTCTCACTCTAGCCCAGGCTGACCTGGAATTCACTCTGTAGTCTCAGGGTGGCCTTGAACTCACAGCCATCCTCCTACCTCTGCCTCCTGAGTGCTGGGATTGAAGGTGTGCGCCACCACGCCAGGCTTTTTTTTTTTTTTTTTTTAACTGACTGAATGGTGAAGCCAGTATCAAATCCAGTTCTGTCTGACTTCAAGGCCTGGGTCCTTTTTTGCAACAGTGCACTGGCTCCCTTAGGGCAGCTCTCAGCCTCAGCTAGAAAGAGAAGAAAAGTGACTAAAACAGACAAATTCAGCATCCTGAAGACAATGCATGGCGACTTGGTTCTTCAAGCGGGAAGCAAAGGGCAGGAGGCAGCCAGCCAGTCTAGCTTCGGCTCTTGCAGGCTGGGGTTCACATAACTCACGATAACTTAATTTGCCAAGATTGTTCTTCCAGGAACTGGGGTTTACGGTGTCTTTGTGTGTGTGCAACTCAGAGACGGTGGGGAGCAGAGCGATGCGGGGGCGCGGGGGCGGGAGACAAGCTCAGACAGCCTGCGTGAGTCTAGCGCCCTCTACTGACACAGGAGGCCTCTTCCAATGCAAGGGGGTGGATCCTGGTTGCGGGGGAGGGATTGGAGGATATTGGGAGCAGAGTAAGTGAGATTTGCAAATTTTCTCACACACACAGTAAATGAACATAATAGCCAGCACTTACCAACGTAGCATTAGGGTAGAGGGCAGGCACTGTTTAAGAATTTCGCATTGATTTATTTACTCCCAGGGACTTTACACACCGTGTCTTTCTCACCTTCACCTTGGCCCTTGGAGTTAGGAATTATGACTATTGCCTCCACTTTTCACTAGAGAAAGCTGAAGCATACAGGAATTAAGTCATCAGCTGTACAGCTATTAAGCAGCCGATCTGGGGCGGGAACAAGCGGACTCTAACCTTGGAGGTCAGAGCTCTGGGAGCAGCTGCCAGCCATTCTGTAGGTCAAGAGCGCCCCCTGGCACACCTCCTAGTAATGAACCTCACCAGCCGCAGGGTTCCAGCTCAGAATTCTCTTTCTCCTGTTTTCTTTTTCCTCCCTCTTCTTCCCTTCTTTTCTCTTCCTTCCCTCCTTCCTTTTTTTTTTTAAATTATTTATTTATTTGAAAGAGAGAGAGAGAATGGGTGCTCTAGGGTCTCCAGCCACTCACTGCAAATGAACCCCAGACGCATGTACCACCTTGTGCATCTGGCTTACGTGGGTCCCCGAGGTCCTTTGGCTTTGCAGGCAAGCGCCTTAATGGCTAAGCCATCTCTCCAGCCCTCATGTGTTTTGAATACTTGGTCCCCAGCTGGTGTTGGGAAAGTTGGGGGGGGGGGTCTTTGGGAGTTAGAGCCTTACTAGAGGAGGTGTGTCATTGGGGGTGGGTTAGGGGTAACGATAGCCCAGCTCCAAGCCCAGCCCTCAGACTACTTCCTTTTTGTTGATGTGGAGATGTGACCCAGGCTTCCTGCACGGGCAGTATGGCCAGACCAAGGCCTAGACCTTTCCTTATTGAAAGTGGAGTTACTGGGTTAGAGGTATAGGAGGAAGCCCCAGCAGCTGGGAAAGTGCAGATAACACTGTGTGTGGGGGTGGGGATGGGTGTGTGTGTGGGGGAGCTGAGGCAGCCACTAATCACCAACCAATAGAGAAGACTCACACAACAGAAGAAGCCCTAGGGCAGCCTTGACCTTACCTCCCACAGTTTGTGTGTTGGAAAGGGAACCCCCAAATTCATATGGTGATGTTTGGAGGTGGGGCCTTCGGGAGGTCACGGGGTGGGAACACCAGGGTGGGACTTGTGGCTTCCTAAGCAGAGGAAGAGGAAGAGGAAGAGAAACAGCCTGACAAGGTCCCTTGCTGTCACTGTGAGTTCCGGCTGAGTGCACCATGTGAGGGTATAGCATGAAGGTCCTCCTGGCACGTTAAAGGTGGACCTGCCAACCTCTGGAGCTGGGAGGAATCATTTTTATTTTATTTTATTTATTTATTTATTATTTTTTGTTTTTTTGAGGTAGGGTCTCTGGCCCAGGGTGACCTGGAATTATCTATATAGTCTCAGTCATTTTATTTATTTAATTATTTTTATTTAATTTTATTCATTTACTTGAGAGCGACAGACAAAGAGGCAGATAGAGAGGGAGAGAGAATGGGCGCCCCAGGGCCTCCAGCCACTGCAAATGAACTCCAGACACTGTGCGCCCCCTTGTGCATCTGGCTAACGTGGGTCCTGGGGAATCGAGCCTCGAACCGGGGTCCTTAGGCTTCACAGGCAAGCGCTTAACCGCTAAGCCATCTCTCCAGCCCCCATTTTGTTTTTGTTATAAGTCTGTGACATTATGAAAGAGACAGGAAAGCAGAATTCTCCCAGAATGGAGTGCACACAACAAAGACAAAGAAATGATGGCAAGAATGAGCCAGCGTTAGGAGCCATGGAGGACAGACGTAAGAGAGAGATACTCTTTAATTCATAGGACTTAGAGGAAGAACTGAGGCAAGAGGGAAGAAAACTGAGGAACGCGTCACCCCCCCGAAGCAATGTACTCAGCCATTCCTCCAGCCATGGGTGCTCCGCCCCGTTTTCAGGATCTCCTTGGTCGCCATCATGATCCGTGTTGGTGTGAACATCCACACGCGTGCTCATTCTGGTTTCACATCTCCGCGACGCGTTCCCAGTGTGGGGTCGTAGCGAGAGAGGAGTTGAGACGGTTGTTCTATTTTGATGTACGTTGCCAGATTGTTCTCCAACAAGGTCGCAGCTACTGGAGAGGTGGTGAGAAGGTGGCCCTTCCCCGGGGGCTGAGGTGTTGTCACAGTTCTGCATTTGCGAGCCTGAGGTGAGGAACGTGAGATCACACCGTTGTTTCGTTTGCATTTCCCTCAATCACAGGGAAACGGAGACGTCTTTTTGTTGAGTCCCTTTGGATTTGTTCGAGTTGTCTAATGAGAGCAACTGATCACCCTGATTCTGATATTCATCGGCAAGAGCTCTTTGCTTAGCTGGGTGCTGGGTCTTTATCTGATACCTGATTTGCACGTGGACAGAGAGAGCTCATGGGCTACTAGGGTGATACGCAGTCATGTGTTTACCTTTAATATTTCTTTATTTCTTTGCAAGCAAAGAAGAGAGAGTGTTGCGGAATTTTTCTGCAAAGGTCACTCCGATGCCAACCTGAGTGAGAGCAGAGGAATTTATTTCCCAGGGACCAAAGTTGGGATCGCCCCCCCCCCCCAAAGCAACTTCGGTGAGATTTTACTTTCATTCTATAGCGCTCATAGCCGAGGGGAGGAGTGGGCGATCGAGCGGGCAGCTGGTTTACAGGAGCAGGACGTGACAGTTAGCGTGTGCAGTCCGTATGCTTCGAAACAGGTTTTCAAAACATACCTATGAATCAACGTGCATATGGATCATGTAGTCGGGTCACCCTAACCACGAGCTCTGTTTTATTTTATTTTCGTCTAAACTCTCCTTACCTCTTATTGTCCCTCTGGGTCCCCTTAGACAGTTCTCTTGGGATTCCTTCAGCTACTGAGACAGATAAGTTCAGCTCCTCGGCAGTTAACTCGTTCAGTGACTTAGTGCATCAGTCCAGAACTCAGCTTCTTTTCCACTACGAGAGAGAGGGGGGGGAGGAGGGAGGAGGAAGGGAGAGAGAGAGGGAGGGAGAGAGAGAGGGAGGGAGAGAGAGAGGGAGGGAGAGAGAGAGGGAGGGAGAGAGAGAGGGAGAGAGAGAGAGAGAGAATGGGCACACCAGGGCCTGTTGCCCCTGTAAATGAATTCTAGAGGCATGTGCCACTTTGTGCATCTGGCTTTATGTGGGTACTGGGGAATAGAATCAGGGCAGCCAGGCTTTGCAAGTAAGTGTCTTTAACCACTGAGGCATCTCTTTAGCTGCTCCCCTCCCTTCTTCTTCTTCTTCTTCTTCTTCTTCTTCTTCTTCTTATTATTATTATTATTATTATTATTATCATTTGTGTGTGTATGTTTTCAAGATAGCGTCTCACTCTAGCCCAGGCTGACTGGGAATTCACTCTATACTCCCAGGCTGGCCTTGAACTCACAGTGATCCTCCTACTTCATACTTTTAAAACTGTAATGCAGTCTGGAGAGATGGCTCAATGGTTCAAGGTGCTTGTTTGCAGAGCCTGACAGGCCTGGGTTCAAATCCCCTGTATCCATGTGTCCCCATATGCACAAAGTGGTACAGACACCTGGCATTCATTTGCAGCTGCAAGAGGCTCTGGCATGCCCATGCACAGACACACACATAAATAAACAATCCTTACGGGCTGGAGAGATTGCTCAGTGGTTAAGATGCTTGCCTGCAAAGCCTAATGACCAGGGTTTGATTCCCCAGTACCCAAGTAAAGCCAGATGCACAAAGTGGCGCATCTGTCTGGAGTTCATTTGCAGCGGCTGGAGGCCCTGGTGCACCTATTCTCTCTGTCTGTCTCTCTTCTCTGTATCTTTTTCTGCATGCAAATAAATAAAAATATTTTTAAAAACTTTAAAAAACAATAAAATTATAATGCTTTGATGCTTTTCTTATTTTTACTTACTTATTTATTTATTTATTTTTTGTTTTTTGAGGTAGGGTTTCAGTCTAGTTTAGGCTGACCTGGAATTTACTATGTAATCTCAGGGTGGCCTTGAACTCATGGCGATCTTCCTACCTCTGCCTCCCAAGTGCTGAGATTAAAGGCATGTGCCATCACGCCTGGCTTATTTATTTATTTTTTGAAATAGGGTCCTATGTATCCCAAACTGGCCTCAACCTCACTCTCTATTTTTTGTTTTTTGTTTTTGTTTTTCGAGATAGGGTCTCACTCTGGCCCAGGCTGACCTGGAATTCATTATGTAGTTTCAGGGTGGCCTTGAACTCATGGTGATCCTCCTACCTCTGCCACCCGGAATGCTGGGATGAAGGCATGCACCACCACGCCTGGCTTCACTCTGTTTTAAAATATCTTTAATAATTTATTTATTTGAGAGAGAGAGAGAGAGAAAGAGGCAGAGAGGGAGAGAATGGGCGCACCATGGCCTCCAGCCACTGCAAAGAACTCCAGATACATGCGCCACCTTGTGCATCTGGTTAACGTGGGTCCTGGAGAATTGAACCAGGGTCCTTTGGCTTTGCAGGCGAACACTTTAACTGCTAAGCCATCTCTCCAGCCCTCAGCTTCACTCTGTTACTGAGGATGAGCCTGAATTGCTGATCCTCCTGCCTTCACCTCCCAAGTGCTTGCAATTATAGGCATGGATCACCATGCTTGGCTTTAAAAAAAAAAAATATTTAAGGCTTTTATTCAACTGGAATTCATTTTTGTAATAATGACATGAGATAGGGTCCCAGCTCTATTTCCTTTATCTTCGTTATGTCCAATATAATAGCTACAAGCCACATGTAGTTCCTGAGCACTTGAAATGTCACTGGTGTGAGTTGAAATGGACTGTAGGTTGAGTACATCACATTTATAACTTTTGTATTGATTCTGGGTTGAAATGACAACACATTTTGGAAGCGTTGGATTGAGCACCATTTTATTAATATTTATTTCACATATTTCATTTTACACTTCTAAGTGTGGCCAGTGGAAAACAATTCTAATTGTATCCATAGCTTCCATTATGGTGCCTTTGGACAGCTCTATTCTAGATAATCAGCTGTGTCTCAGACATTTTCTCGTCCTTGTTCACCGTCTTCTATCTGTCTCATGAGCAGTGGCTCTATTTTATGTCCTAGAGCAGACATCTGTCTTTTTCATCACTTTCTGTCATCATTTGAGTGACTCTTTTATACGGGGAGAGATTCACAGTCTGAGTCCCCCCTCTCCAGGGAAGAAGTTAGACTCAAACTCCCAGCCTCCCTCACCACTAAGGTGTGCGCACTTGACCTTTCTGGAATGAATTAGAAGTGATCTACACAAACAGGTCCTGGGTTGAGATTCCATCCCTGTAGGCCAATCTGGGTGGGTGGCATGACAACCAGCTTTGATGGTGACAGCCCAGGAATATCAAATTCTTTATTTTTCCTTTCTTCCTTTCTCTCCCTCTCTCTTTCTTTGTTTCTTTTTCTTTTTTAAATTGTTTTTGGTTTTTGAGGTAGGGTCTTGCTCTAGCCCAGGCTGACCTGGAATTCACTATGTAGCCTCAGGGTGGCCTCAAACTCATAACGATCCTCCTACCTCTGCCTCCTGAGTTCTGGGATTAAAGACATGTGCCACCACACCCTGCTTAAGATCAAGTTCTTGACATGAGGGCTGGAGAGATGACTTAGCGGTTAAGGCACTTGCCTGCAAAGCCAAAGGACTCAGTTTTGATTCCCCAGAACCCATGTAAGCCAGATGCACAAGATGACACATGCGTCTGGAGCTTGTTTCCAGTAGCTGGAGGCCCCTTCTCTCCATCTCCTCTCCCACCCTGCCTTCTCTCTGCCTCTTTCAAATAAATAAATAAAAATAAAATATTTAAAAAAATTATTCAGACTGGAGAGATGGCTTAGCAGTTAAGGTGCTTGCCTGGTGAAGCCTCCGGACTCATGTTCAACTCTCCAGGTCCTATGTAAGCCAGATGCACAAAGTGACACAAGCACACAAGGTCATACATGTGCACAAGGGGGCACATGTGTCTGGAGTTTGATTTCAGTGGCTGGAGGCTCTGGCATACCAATTTTCTCTCTCTCTCTCTCTTTTGTTTGCTCTCACTCTTGCTCTCACTCTCTCGCATTAAAAAAAAAAAAAAAGGCCAGTCTGGGGCTGGAGAGATGGCTTAGCGGTTAAGGCATTTGCCTGCAAATCCAAAGGATCCCGGTTTGATTCTCTAGGACCCACGTTAGCCAGATGCACAAGGGGGCACATGCATCTGGAGTTCATTTGCAGTGACTGGAGGCCCTGGTGTGCTCATTCTCTCCCTCTCTCTCTCTCCCTCCTTTTCTCTCTCAAATAAATAATATTTTTTTAAAAGGCCAGTCTGTTGGGCTTGCCTCAAAAAATATTATTGACATGAGGCTTATGACAAAAATAAGTTTCTTCACCAGGCTGACACTGGATGCAGTTTAGGGGTGCTGTTTACTTTTAAGTCTGAGTTTTTAGCCCTTCCCACATGTTGCAGTCAGGTTCACGTTGCTGGCAGAAAACACCCAACGAAGAGCAGCTTGTGGGGAAAAAGGTTTATTTTGGCTCACAGACTCGAGGGGAAGCTCCACGATGGCAGAGGAAAACGATGGCATGAACAGAAGTTGGACATCACCTCCTGGCCAACACCAGATGGGCAACAGCAACAGGAGAGTGTGCCAAACACTGGCAAGAGGAAGCTGGAGATCACACTCATAAAACTGCCCCCAACAATACACTGCCTCCACGGGGCTTTCATTCCCAAATTGCCATCAGCTGGGGACCCGACATTCAGAACACCTAAGTTTATGGGGGACACCTGAATCAAACCACCACCCCACAGTACTGAATCGTGTTGAATACTCATCTATATTCTCTTTCGCTCCCCACTTCCTCTCTCCCTCCCTTTCTCTCTCCCCTTCCCCCCCACATCATGCTGTGTCGTTTTGTAGCCCAGGCTTGCCTCAAGCTCACAATCCTTTCTTTTTTTTTCTTAATTTTTATTAACATTTTCCATAATTATAAAAAATATCCCATGGTGCTACCCTCCCTCCCCCCACTTTCCCCTTTGAAATTCCATTCTCCATCATATCCCCTCCCCATCTCAATCAGTCTCTCTTTCATTTTGATGTCATGATCTTTTCCTCCTCTTATGATGGTCTTCACAATCCTTTCTTTAGCCTCCTTAGTGTTAAGATTGCAGATGTGCACTATCTCATCTCACTACTTGTTTACTTTTTAAAAAATTATTTTTGTTTTTACTTATTTATTTGATAGATAAAGAGAAAGAATCAGAGAGAGAGAGAGAGAGAGACAGAGAGAGAGAGAGAATGGATATGCCAGGGCCTCCAGCCCTGAACTCCAGACGCATGCGCCAACTTGTGCATCTGGCTTGCGTGAGTCCTGGGCAATCAAACCAGGGTTCTTTGGCTTTGCAAGCAAGCGCCTTAACCACTAAGCCATCTCTTCAGCCCTTGTTTACTTTCATAAATGTGCTCTCTGCTCAGTTAGCCAAATCGGCTCCCATCACTGGCCAATAGAGCCCTAACCGACATGTTGTTCTGCTATGAATTGTCTAATGATAACTTCTGATCATTTTTATTCTGATACTAATTTGCAAGAGCTCTTTGCTTCGATAGCTGTTAGATCTTGTTTTTATCCTCTTCAAACAAATTCATCTTGACTTTTTTTTTCTTATTTCTAAACACTGTCTTCTATTTTAAGGGTTCCCTCTTTCCCCTTTTGTTTTCTGGTGCCTTTTCTGTTTCCCATGGAGATTATTGTCTTCACCTGGGTTCTCCAGAAAATAGAAGCGGCAAAAAATATATGTGTATGTATATATATATATATATATATATTCAAACACCTCTTTGGGCGGTGAAGCCTTGGGGAGACTAGGCTGAGGGGAAATAGAAGCATGGAAGGATGGAGGAGGGCAAGGGTGAGAGGTGTCGCTCAGAGGCCCAGAGCTGTCACCGTTGCAGCTCATGGCTTTGCACCAGAGCATCCTGAGAGGGGCTCTGTGGACCACTGTGACTTGGAACGGAGCATCTTCAGAGGTATGTTCCTTGCTCCTCCTGTTCCCCACCTGTGGTTCAGTGTCAGCCCCAGTAGGGTGTTAACCCTTTGGCAGGTCTAGACTGTCTGTCTAGCTTTCCCAGACTGCAGAGGGGAAGTCAGACTCTCCAGGCCAACCCAGCCAGAGCGGTGATTTGTCTATCTTCCTAGAAAGGGGACCTTCAGTGTGGGGAGGGGTCCACCATCTGTAGTGCAGTGAGTGGCAGAGGCAGTGACCTGGCTTGACGACCCAGGAGTAGCTGGCTGTCCTATGCAGAGGGACCTCCATCTGGGAAGCAAGTGGTTCAGGCCTCCTGAGGTTGATGAAAATGTGTGTGTGTGTGTGTGTGTGTGTGCGTGCATGTGTGTGTCTAGGAAAGGATGCTCCAGAGAGTTCTGTGGTGGCACATGCATGCCAAATCTGGTCCATTCCACACTGCACTGTTCAGACCTAGCTTTACCTCACGTTACATATTTGGAGCACACAGGAGAGTGAGATGCCCTCCTTTCTTCCCGAGAGGAAAGATGCAGGTCTGTCCTTCTGAGGGGAAGCTTGACTGTTTCTGAACATTCTGAAGAGGGTTAGTAAGCAAACTAGTGTCTACTGCTGTAACTGGTTCCAGGGTGGTTCAAATTCACCCTCTAGCTTCTCTGTCACCCGGTCTAGATTCCCTTCCCACTTGGCCATTGTTTCTGCTGGTGGGCGACCCAGATCTTCTTCCTTGGGTTCTGAGTTCTTACCCCTGACCTTTGTCTAAGTGCTTGCTAAAACTGTCACGTGGCATGACGTCCTAAGAGGCGTTCTGGTGGTGCGCTGGGTCCCATTAGGCAGCAGCTTTCCAGTTCCTTATACCACAAGGTGGGTTATCTGGGGTGATGCAGGCATTTCTTCTTTCCCTTGATACTCCTCTGGCATGAAAGTTACCACATGACCATGTGGTGTGGGAATTTTCTGTATCAGTTACTTTCTCATTGCTGTGGAAAAAATACTTGACCAGAAGCAGTGTATGGAAGAAAATAGTTTATTTTGGCTTACAGTTTTGAGGAGAAATTTCTTTTCTTTAATCTATTTATTTGAGAGCAACAGAGAGAGAGAGAGAGGGAGAAAATGGATGCATCAGTGCTTCCAGCCACTGCAAATGAACTCCAGATGCATGTGCCACCTTGTGCATCTGGCTTACGTGGGTACTGGGGAAATGAGCCTCGAACCAGGGCCCTTAGGCTTCATAGGTAAGCGCTTAACCACTAAGCCATCTCTCCAGCCCTTGAGGGGAAATTTCTATCATAGCAGGGGAAGAAGCTTGGCTGTGGGCCTAGAGCAACAGGTAGAGTGTGTCGTGTTTAAGCATTAAGTATTTTTCATTTATCGATGATGTTGCTTGGCCTGCAAAATTTTCTTTGAGGGCAGCTTTGTGTCTCCTGTGCATGTGCATGAGGATATCTTCTTTTCACTGTTTTCCAGGTAATTTGTAATTTCATTTTTTTTTTCCCTTTGGTGTGTGTTCATACGTGTGAGTGCAGGCAGCAGGCGCCGTGCCACGGCATGCATGTGGAGGTCAGAAGAAGACTCTGAGTGTACACCGTTGCCCTTCTACCTTGTTTGAGGCTGGGTCTCTCCTTACGCATTGCTGCGTTTCCAGGCCAGCCGGCCCGTGAGATTCCAGGTGATTTTCCTGTTTCTGCCCTGCTGCGCGCCCTAGATGCATGGGGATTACAGATGCCAGTGCTATGGTATCTGGCTTTAGATGAGTTCTGTAGACCTCAGGTGCTCATGCTAGCACAGCAGGCACCTTATCCACCGAGCCATCTCCCCAGCCCTGTTATTCCATTTTTTATTTCCTTTGATCTGAAGGTGATCCAACAGTGCGTCTCTCTCTTCATTTCCAAGTTGTGAGCGTATTGTTGGCAACCTTTTCGGTTTTCTTCTTTTTATATTAGGTGGTGAGCCGAAAAGATAGCTATCAAATATTTAGTTTATTGAATTTTACAAGATTTTCCTTATGCCCAAGCAGATAATAAATTTTGATAAATGTCTCATGCATCCTTAAAAATACATATTCTGTGTCTGAGAAAAATCTATCTATTTGAATTTGTGGGTTGTTTAATTCTTCTATGCACCTATCTTCTCTCTCTCTGGCCTACTGATTGCAAACTATTTTTATTTAATATTTTATTTATTTGAGAGAGAGAGAGAGAAAGAAGAACAGAGAGGGAGGGAGATACTGGGCACGCCAGGGCCTCTGGCCACTGCAAACAAACTCCAGATACATGTGCCACCTTGTGTATCTGGCTCACGTGGGTACTGGGGAATTGAACCAAAGTCCTTAGGCTTTGTAGGCCTAAATGGGCTACTGATTTTAAATAGACTCTCTTGAGCCCTCTCCCCTATACCCTTCAGTACTGAGGATTGAATATAGGGCCTTATGCATGTTATGCTAGGCAAGTATCCTACGATCGGGCTATATCTTAAGCTTGTTTTTCACTTTTAATTTTGAAACAGGGTCTCACTAAGTTGCTTAGGTTAGCCTTGAACTTGCAATCTTCTTGCCTCAGTCCCCCTAGTAGTTGGGATTCCAGGCCTGTACCACCAGGACTGTCTTTCAAGTTTTGATTTCTATAATTATCTGGTATGTTGCTTGATGCCAAAAGTTTTATGCCCGTGGCATCCTCTTTCTACATTGTATCATAGTACGTCCCTCCGGGACCACTTTAGACCTTTGTTCTCAGAACAACAATATCTCTGATGGGAATTTTACTACTTGTGTTTTCTGTTAATCTTCAAGTACAAGCCACTCTTTGGATCCTAAACACACCAGCTGAAGACCAGCTGCACTGGCAGAATGTGGTGGTTAATCCTGTCAACTCGGTGGGATTTAGAATGACCATGGAAGCAAATCTCTGGGCATGGCTGTGAGGTAAATTACCTGAGTTGGGAAGAGCCAGCTCAGACGTAGGCATCGTCATTTCCTGGGGTCTGTATCCTGCACTGCATGAAAAGGAGCGAGCTGGCTGAGTGTAGCATCATCACCCCACTTCTTGACTGTGGGTGTGGTGGGACCAGCTGTCCTCCCGCCGCCATGCCTTCGGTGGGCTGCACCTCGTAGATCTGTAAGACTGTGGGCGCAGTGTGACCAGCAGCCTCCTGCAGCTATGTCGTCCCCCACTATGACCAAATGTATCTCCTGGAACTTAAGCTGCTCCCTGTCAGGTGTATGGTCACAATGAATGAAGTACCTAATACACACGGATTATATTTTTCTTCCCCCAACCTTCCTCCTAAAGAATGCCCCCCCCCCAAGAAACATGACCCTGGAATAGGGAGTCGTAGCTCTTAGTACCTAAGTGAAGCGCTTCTGAGTGGGGAAGGCGAGGGCTATACCGATGCACTGTCCAAGTCCCTTTAAGAGTGAAGGGACAGCTGCTGGTGGTAAATGGGCCCCAGGGTCAGCACTTTAGGAAGTACTCTGCCCAAAGAGTCCTGCCGACCCAAGACTGCACTCCTGGGGCAGTCCATGACCAGCTCCTGGTTGCTGTGAACCTATACAGGCTTAGCTCTTGGGACAACTGCCACCAGAGCCTTAAATCTCCTTGCGAAGGTGGCTTTGCTTCTATTGAGTCTGTGTCACAGCCCGCTTCTTCCCTGGGTCCAACCCACCTTCTTTCCCTTTCACAGTTGTTGACCCCAGGTCCTCCTTCATGAGGTTCCCATGTGTGCACGTTTCTGCGTCTCTGCTTGAGAGAAGCCAGTGTGGACATTAGGGAGTTAGCCTGATTCTTGGGGGATACATGCTTGAGTGGGAAATGTCATCATATTGGTTACTTTTTTTTTTTTTTTTGGCTTTTAGAGGTAGGGTCTTGTTCTAGCCCAGGCTGACCTGAAATTCATATGGAGTCTCAGGGTGGCCTTGAACTCACAGCGATTCTCCTACCTCTGCCTCCCGAGTGCTGGATATTAAAGGCGTGTGTCACCATGCCTGGCCTTACATTTTCAAATAGTTCAAAAAAAAACCAATATGTATATTTGTATTGCAAAAAAGAGACAGATACAGCAAGTGTACAAAATCTTAACAAGTGGCAAATTTGAATGGCTCATGTATAAATGTTTATTGTAGTATTCTGCCTTTTGTGGGAATTCAACCATTTTAGAAAATTTGAAGGTAAAACAAAATCCCTTCCTCTATTCAAAAAATGTTGGTTTATTTGTACGTACATTTGTGTGTGTGTGTGTGTGTGTGTGTAGATGTGCTTGGGCGTCTCACTGCTACTTATTAAATCTATGTATCACTTTTTGCATTTGGCTTATGTAGGCAGCTTGGGAATTGCTCCCAGGCCACCAGGCTTCGCAAGTAAGCACCTTTAACCACAGAGCAACCTTCCAATCCTTCCTGACAGGGCTGGAGGGATGGCTTAGCGGCTAAGGCATTTGCCTGCAAAGCCAAAGGACCCAGGTTTGATTCCCCAGGATCCACGTTAGTCAGATGCACAAGGCATCTGGAGTTCGTTTGCAGTGGCTAGAGGCCCTGGCGCACCCATTCTCTCTCTCCTTCTTTCTCTGTCAAAGAAATAAAAATAAAATACTAAAAAATATTTTATTTATTTGTGAGAGATATAGAGAGAAAGAGGCATATCGAAAGAGAGTGAGTATGGGCATGCCAGGGCCTCATGCCACTGCGAACAAACTCCAGATGCATGCACCACTTTATGCACCTGGCTTTATCTGGATACTGGAGAACTGAACCCAAGTCATCAAGCTTTCCGGCTTTACAAGCAAGTACCTTCAACCATTAAGCCATCCCTCCAGCCCTTTCATCTACTTTTTTGTTGTTGTTATTGTTTTGATTTTTGAGGCAGGGTCTCACTCTAGTCCAGACTGATCTGGAATTCACTATTTAGTTTCAAGGTGGCCTCGAACTCATGGCTATCCTCCTACTTCTGTTTCCCAGGTGCTTGGATTAAAGGTGTGTGGCACCATGCCTGGCTCCTTTCCTCTAGTTTTTTTTTTTTTTTTTTTGAAGTAGGGTCTCACTCTAGCTCAGGCTGATCTGGAATTCACTATGTAGTCTCAGAGTGGCCTCGAACTCACAGAGATCCTCCTACCTGTGCCTCCGGAGTGCTGGGATTAAAGGTGTGCGTCACCACGCCTGGCCTTTCCTCTATTTTTAATGGGTATGTCAGTGGGGAGAAAATTAGACTTATATGTTCAATCTACTGTCCTTACCTGAGACCTCTTTGTTGTTTTTAATCTTGTGTTTTGTTTTTCTAATAAATCTGTTTGAATTCAGGTTTGGTCACAGCTCATAGATTTTTTTTTTTTTTATATTGTGCTCTCATTGTAATTCATTAGAAATCGTTCATGGTTTTGACTTCAGCTGCGTGGTTAGGTAATGAAAGGAGACACTTGTGTTTATTTGTGTCTAGAGGGGCTTTGCTGGCGGCGAGGCTTCTGTTCATTGTTTGCCTCTTCTCTGCTTGGCCCACTCTGGTTCTACTTCCTTGTGGCCTGTGGAACTGCCTCGAGTGACATTTCTGCCTTTTGGAACACAGTGGCATCTCCTCCTATAACCCTGGGGATGGCTGTTCGGATGCATCTTTGCTATGCATATCCTTCAATTTAACTCTTTTTTTTTTTAGAGAGAGACAGAAAATTGGCACGCCAGGGCATCAGCCAGTGCAATCAAACTCAAACTCCAGATGCTTGTGCCACCTAGTGCACACGTGCGACCCTGCATTTGCATCACCTTTGTGCGGCTGGCTTGCATGGGATCTGGAGAGACATTGAACATGGGTCCTTAGCCTTTGCAGGCAAGCCCCTTAACCACTAAGACATCTCTCCAGCCCTATCCCTCAATTTAAAACCAGCTGCTGAGCCTTCTGTGAGCTGAGCTGCTTCTGGAGCGTGGAGTAGATGTGAGAGCCAGTACATCTCTGGGGTCCAGAGAAGTTGGCAGTGGTACCTCCTGCCTCCAAGCCCCATGAGAGCCCAGGGACTAGGGACACAGGGTGCAATGGAGATGGTAAGAAGAAAAAGTGGTGGGCTAGAGAGATGACTTAGCAGGGAAGATGCTTGCCTGTGAAGCCTAAGGAACTGGGTTCAATTCCCTAGCACCCATGTAAGCCAGATGCACAAGGTGGCGCATGCATCTGGAGTTCATTTGCAGTGGTTCCAGGCCCTGGAGCACCCATTCTCTCTCTTTCTCCCCCTACCTCTCTCTCTCAAATAAATAAATAAATAAATATGAATAAAAGAAGGGGCTGGAGAAATGGCTCAGCAGTTAAGGTGCTTGCCTACAAAGCCTAATGACCTAGATTTGATTCCCCAGTACCCACATAAAGCCAGGTGCACAAGGTGGCGCATGCATCTGGAGTCTGTTTGCAGTGGCTAGAGGCCCTGGCATACCCATTGCCTCTCTCTCTGTCTCTCTTTGTTTGTAAATAAATAAATAAATAAATAATTTTTTAATTAAAAAAATTTTAGAGATAGATCGATAGAGAGAGAGAGAGAGACAGATAGACAGAGAGAGAGAGAAAGAAAGAGAGAGAGAGAGGGAAATAATTGGTGTGCCAGGGCTTCAGCCACTGAAATCTAACTCCAGACACTTGTGCCACCTAGTGGGCATGTGTAACCTTGTGCTTGCCTCACCTTTGTGCCTCCAGCTTATGTGGGATCTGGCAAGGGAATATGGCTCCTTAGGCTTTGCAGGCAAGCGTCTTAAGTGCTAAGCCATCTCTCCAGTCCTAAAATGTATTTTTTAAAAAAGAAGAAAAATGGTGAAATCTGGGGACATTCGGCCTAGAGAATTCCAGCCCCGCCCCAGAAGCCGATATGATACCTGCCCTGTAAGCCTTGGAGGAAGTCAGTGTGCTGTGTCCTTTCTCCCCTGGGAATATGCTGCCTTTTATGGCCCAGGAGGCTAGAGGGCTGAGGGAGCCCTTCTAGAAACAACAACCAGGTACCTGGCGAGACAAGGATGGCTGGACCACCTCTTACATAGCCAACAGTTGACAGTGGGCCCCAAGGAGCCGGCAAGAGAAATACTAATAATCCAGGGTGACCTAGAAATGAGAAGAAGAACAAACTGGAATATCACAGATAATAGCCACACATGTCCTGTGGAGGAGAGAAAATAATCAGGGCGCTAAGGAACTGCAAGCGGTGTGTAAGGAAAGTGGAAGAGAAAAGCAACCCGGACTTGATCTCAATAGACAGAGACTGTTTATTAAAGCGCAGTGAGCGGCCACCGCCTTCCTGTAGGACGGAGGCTGAAGCGCTCAGCAGGGGAAGGAGCTTGGCTTATAAGGGAGCTATTTGAGGGGGTAGACAGGAGTCCGGAGCAGTCTGGTGGGGGTAGACAGGTAGCTGAATAATAGCGATGAGTCAGAAGAGCTTCCTTGGTGGTTTTCTGTAGGGCGGAATGTCTTCTTCAATTGTTTCAGTTCCTCAGAGCTTTTTGACTTAAAGAAAGTTCATCAATCTTTCATGAAGAAAGTGCATCAACCCTTCCCTAGCGTGTGCAAAAACACACACACTTGCCCCTTGCACACCTGCATGTGTACAAGTGTGCCTTGGATCTCACTTTCAGACTAAAAATTTCAAGAAATGACTCAAAGGAGAGGGTGAGTACTGTTGAAATCTGACCTGGGACCAAATGGAGAAAGAAAGAAAGAAAAAGGAAAAAAAAAAAAAAAAAAAGCGAACACAGATCAAAACTCCAAAGTGAAGCCGGGTATGGTTGGCACACACCTTTAATCCCAGCACTCGAGAGGCAGAGGTAGGAGAATCACCATGAGTTCGAAGAAGCCACCCTGAGACTACATAGTGATTGCCAGGTCTGCCTGGGCTACAGTGAGATCCTTCCTAAAATAAATAAATAAATAAATAAATAAATAAATAAATAAATAGAACTCCAAAGAGATGGGACTTGTGGTAGTGGTGTTGGGGAACAAGAGGGGTTTGGTGGGAGTGATACAAGGCAAAGACATAAATACATAGCTGGTTCATACAACGCTGTGTGTATCCTTAGCATAATGAAAGATCCCACATAAAGCAGATAGGAGACAGGCATGATCCAGTAAACACTGGAAGACATTTTCCCTGAGATGGCTTCAATAAAGACCCGACCTATAGCTTTAAAGGGCCCACTGGATTCCAACCAGAACTTACAAAGAAAAACACTCACTTTTAGTCATGCCCTGAAAAGTTCCCGGTATCACAGAATTAACAGGAAGGCTTGCCAGTTTCCTAAGAGGGAGAACAAGTACCTTACAAACAGGCATGGCAAGGCTGGCATTGTTCTTCCCACTGGCTACAGTGGACTCACGTGGTGGGGCAGTGGTACCGATAGACTTCTGAGAAATGAGGAACCCTAAGGAAAAGACTGGTGTCCATGGGGAAGGTCAGTGCTGATGGGAGCTAGCCTAGATTTGAGGACGGGACAGAGGGAGATGGAGAATAAAATGGATTGTCGTTTTGCTGTTTGAGACAGGGTTTCATGTAGCCCAGGCTGGCTTCACATGTGCTAGGTAGCTGGCGCTGAGGACGGCCTTGAACGTCTGATCCTCCTGCTTCTGCATCCTGAGTGCCAGCGTTAAAGGTGTACACCACAGCGCCCCAGTGTCTTTGGTGGTGGGGGCTTCAACACAGGGCTTCCCGCACGCCAAGCAAGCACTCTAACCTGACTGAGCTACATCTCCAGCCCATGAATAGGTTATTGCTGCGGTCAGGTTCGCATTGCTGGCAGAAATCACCCTGACCAAGAGCAACTTGTGGGGGAAAAAAAAAGGTTTATTTTGGCTTACAGACTCAAGGGGGGAGCTCATGATGGCAGGGAAAAATGATGGCATGAGCACAGGGTGGACATCACCCCCTGGCCAACATAAGATGGACAAGAGCAACAGGAGAGTGTGCCAAACACTGGCAAGGGGAAACTGGCTATAACACCCATAAGCCCACCCCCAACAACACACTGCCTCCAAGAGGCGTTAATTCCCAAAATCTCCATCAGCTGAGAACCTAGCATTCAGAACCCCTAAGTTTATGGGGGACACTTGAATCAAACCACCACCGTCATCTTCATGGGTGATAATAACTAATGTTTTTCATATAATGGAAAGTCATATTGATATTATATATTTGATTCTGAATGTTTAAAGGGAAAAAGAAAAGAGGATATTTAAATAACCAACAAGTCTCTTGTATCAGCTGGGAAATGCAAATCGATACCAATGAACTATTGCCTTATTTCAGTGAGGTAGAAAGTACTGGCGAGGATGTGGCTCAAAGGGGAACCATTGTCCACTGCTGGAGAAATGGAAATTAGTATATCAATTATTGAAAACAGTATGTGAAGATACCTCAACAAATTAAAAACAGGACTGGAGAGATGGCTTAGCAATTAAGGCATTTGTCTGCTAAGTCCAAGGGCCCAAGTTTGAATCCCCAGGACCCACATAAAGCAAGATGTATGAGGTGGTGCATGTGTCTGGAGTTCACCCATTCTCTCTCTATCTGCCTCTTTCTCTCTCCATCTCTCAAATAAATATTAAAAGAAACCAGCTGGTCATAGTGGGCATGCCTTTAATCCCAGCATTTGGGAGACAGAGGTAGGAGGACTGCTGTGAATTCAAGCCCAGTCTGAGACTACATAGTGAATTCCAGGTTCACCTGGGCTAGAGCCATAACTGACCAAAAGAAAAAGGGGGGGGAGGGCTGGAGAGATTGCTCAATGGCTAAGGTGTTTGCCTGCAAAGTGGCACATGCGTCTGGAGTTTGTTTTCAGCAGCTAGAGGCCCTGGTGCACCCATTCTCTCTGTCTCTCTGTGTCTCTTCTTTCTCTCTCCCTCTCCTTGCAAATAAATAATATTAAAAGAAATTAAAAATGAGCCAGGCATGGTGGCACACGTCTTTAATCCCAGCACTCGGAAGGCAGAGGTAAGAGGATCACCGTGAGTTCAAGGCCACCCTGAGACTCCATAGTGAATTCCAGGTCAGCCTGAGCTAGAGTGAAACCTTATCTCAAAAAAAAAAAAAAAAAAAAAAAAAAGGAATGACATTACTAAAATGACAATCCCACGACTGGGTATATATCCCCAAAGGAAATAACATGAACCTGTCAAAGAGACACTTGCACTTCCAAGTTTATTGTATCACTACTTACAATAGCCATCCGGCTAAATGTCCATCAACTGATGAATGGAGAAAAAGAGAATGTGTGTATGAACCATGGGATACTCCGCAGCTACAAAAGAACGAAGTCCTATATGACTCATGACAACATGGCTGGAAGTAGAGATCAGTACGGTTTGTGAACTAAACCAGGCACGAATGCAAGCGTGAAGACAGACGCTATGGCTCCATTGGTAGAGAGCTTGCCTAGCACGCAGGAAGCCCTGTGTCTGATGCCCACACTGCAGAAAGCCAGGCGTGGTGGTGCACACCTGTAATCCCAGTACTCTGGAGGTGGAGGCAGGAGGATCAGGAGTTCAAAGTAATCCTTGATGACATGGTGAGTTCGAGACCACCCTGGGATACGTGAGACCCTGTCTCAAAACAAAGACAAGGCCATCCTGTATATATGCAATATTAAAATATAGACTTCAGAGCCGGGCGTGGTGGCACATGCCTTTAATCCCAGCACTCGGGAGGCAGAGGTAGGAGGATTGCCTTGAGTTCGAGGCCACCCTGAGACTCCATAGTGAATTCCAGGTCAGCCTGGGCTAGAGTGAGACCCTACCTCGAGAAACCAAAAAATAAAAATAAAAAATAAAATATAGACTTCAGAACAGAATGGTGGTGGTGGAGACAGGGAATGGTAGAGAAGGGGAAGGGATGGAGACGGGTACTAAGATGTATTTAAATAAGAGTAAGACATTCTGGTACGCTGCTTTCCAGTAAGATGCTGATCATGTTTTGTGTATTTCAAAAAGCTAGAAGAGGAGAAAAAAGAGAAAGAGAGAGAGAGAGAAGAGAAGGAAAATAACTACTAGCAGAATGGAAAAGTCTAGAAAACATCAAAATCTGTAGAAAAAAAAAAGGGACAAATGGTCATGTTACTAAGCCAGCAAAAGTAAGGGGAAAAAAAAAAAAAGTAAAATGGTGAGCCTACATTAAAAATGGAAGCATAAAATAAATATCTATTTTTACACAGACATCAAATGGGCTGAGTTCTATAAAATCAAAAAAAAAAAAAAATCCCACTGCATAGGACTGGAGAACAAAACCCAGGCTTATGCTATTGTGAGGAATTCTGCATCGTTCAGAATTGTGTGATGGAGGGTCGACCCACAGCGGTTTCAACATGTAAGAGATTTAATTTCCCTCGTGTAACAAGAGTCCAGGGGAAGCGGCGTCGAGCGAGGCAGCTCAGAAAGTCTCATTTCTCTTTCTCTTCTAGCTTCTCTCCCTCTCTGGGCTGGACTCAGCAGGCCTGCCTGGTGGTGTAATCTGGCCCATCCTGATTACCATGCCCATCTCAGTATAAAGCCATATTGGCTGCACACACCTATTTACCATCAAAATTGGGCAGCCGATCCTTACTCCAAGCCCGGGCATCTTCCTAAGGCTCCTTCCTCCATTGCAGCCATGGGTGTAAGCTGGGGAAGAGGCCACAGGTGGAGGGAATGGGGTCTGGGTGACCTGGTCATGGTCTTCTGCTTAACCCTTGAGGCCTCACTTCTGTCCTGGCACGCTGTTTGGCTCATCTCCACATGTGACTTAGTTGATATGATGACTGGCTGCAAGGCCATTTAATCTCCCAAGGTCAAGTGTACAGGCCCCCCTCCCATCCCCATCCATGCCTACCTGGGGCCAGCAGCATTCACGAACTATTTATTGAAAGTTGTGTGACTCTTCGATGCGGATGACACGGACCGGACTCGGCGCTCTCGGAAGCAGAGTTGTCATTTTCCTAGTGAGTTCTGTCGTAAACTCTACTCTGCCTATTATCACAACCCAAATTTTGAATACCACAGGACCCCCAACTTTGAGGCTATTACAGAAGTCTGCACCTGCTATAGAACGCTTTCCTCCTCTGTGTCCTCTCAGAGACGGCACCTATGTTGTGGGATAAATGTGAAAATGTCCCCCATAGGCTCGTGTGTTTGAAGACTTGGTCCCCAGCTGGTGACACTATTTGGAAAGGCTGTGGAGGTGGAACCTTGCTGGAGGAAGTGGTGAATATGGGGGCGCGGGGCGCACATAGGCCTTGAGGTTTATAACTCAGCTTCGCTTCTCGTTTTCTCTCTGCTTGCAAAGACACACAGGTTAGCTATTTATTCCCTTTGGGCCTGTAGCTAGCTGCCTACAGACCAGGGCTACTTGAAAGGTACAACGTAGACTCCTGCAATGGGCTTCTCTGGCAGAGGATCCTACACCCACATTCTGCTTCCGGGACTGGGATAGTTATAGGCCTCTTAGAGGATAGGAAGTGGGGTGATGTGGGTGGAGGGCTTTGCAGCTAGCCAGTCCCGTTAGAGGAGGAAATGGGAGTGACTGCTGCTGATCCCATTAGGAGAAATGAAGCGGGGCTGGTTGATATGATCCCATTAGGAGAAAGGAAAGAGGGGCAAAAAGTTTCAGTCTAAAGAGAAAAAAAACGGGCTGGAGAGATGGCTTAGCGGTTAAGCGCTTGCCTGTGAAGCCTAAGGACCCTGTTTCGAGGCTTGACTCCCCAGGACCCACGTTAGCCAGATGCACAAGGGGGCGCACGCGTCTGGAGTTCGTTTGCAATGGCTGGAAGCCCTGGTGCACCCATTCTCTCTCTCTCTCTCTCTCTATCTGCCTCTTCCTCTCTGTGTCTGTCTGTCACTCTCAAATAAATAAATAAATAAATATTAAAAAAAAATAAACAGAAAAAAACTATGGGAGTATCCCCTGGGGACCCCTCCTGTTTTATAGGAGCTATGCTTTCTTTCCTTCTCTGAAGCTCTATGATAAACTCTGTCCAAACAGAGAGAGAGAGAGAGAGAGAGAGAGAGAGAGAGGAAGGACACGAGAACAAGAACTAGGTATTCTAGTTCTGGGTTTTTTTTTTTTTTTTTCATGGCAATATGGAGGCCCTAGAGCTAATACTACTTTACCCATAATTCCTGCCGACTTTCCTTTGGAAGCCTCTGTGACCCCCCCCCCCCCACACACAGTTCTTGCATTCTGCAGTCCTGCCAAACCGGTCTCATGTGGACAGTGCCAAGGGCCGTTGCCAGCTCAAGCAGTAGCCGGGCCCACTTGGACCACTGCTGCATCAGATGAATGACAGAGGTCAGAAAACAAAAACGTGCTAGCGGTGGCTTCCACGCAATGTATCTGGAAAGTACAGAAGACGGCCGGTTGCTTGGGGATGGGGTGTAGGGAACAGGAGCGTGGGAGTGCCGAAGGATCAGAGAACACTTGGGGACAATCAGAGTGGGTCCATGTTGAGCAAGACAGGACGTCCAGTTAGAAATTGTTGAGGTTGGGGCTGGAGGGATGGCTTAGTGGTTAAGGCATGTGCCTGCAAAGCCAGTGGACCCAGGTTCGACTCCCCGGGACCCACGTTAGCCAGCTGCACAAAGTGGCGCATGCGTCTGGAGTGTGCTGGCAGTGGCTGAAGGCCCTGGAGTGCCTATTCTCTCTCTGTTTCTTCTTTCTCTTTCTCTCAAACAAATAAATAATAAAGAAAAAGAAATTGTTGAATTGAGTCGCATCATGGCAAACCTCAAATTCTAGAAGAATTGCCTTACATATCCACCTCTAAGTTCAAGGGTGGCACAATGACAGTGGGTTTTTTTTTTTTTGTTTTGTTTTTTCGAGGTAGGGTCTCACTCTAGCCCAGGCTGACCTGGAATTCACTACGTAGTCTCAGGGTGGCCTCGAACTCACGGCGATCCTCCTACCTCTGCCTCCCGAGTGCTGGGATCAAAGGCGTGTGCCACCACACCCGGCTTTTTTCCCTGCCTTAATTCAGCCAACTCCTTTAATTAATTAATTAATTTAACTAGTGTTCCTCTAGTTTTATGTTTAAAATTCTAGCTTCCCTAACAAGCCTCTTTATTATTTTTTTTCTTAGCTTTCCCCTTTCCTCGCGGCATTATAATCCCACAAATATGTTGTGCATTTGTTTACCTATTATGTTGATATCTGTTGTATGCGTACTTAGTTCTCCAGTAGACCTCCATGGGGCACAGACTGACAGTAGCTGAGACAGCTGAGAGTTTTGCAGAGGGTAAGATTTTTTTTTTGCCCCCTTGGAGTGATACTGACTGTCGAGAATGTATGTCTTCTTTCAGAGAAACGTAAGCGGGGATGAAGCTATGTGTAATTAAGATGTAAAGCTGTGTGATTGAATTCTTTGACAAAAGTCTAGTGACACGCTTGTCTGTGGAAGTGTCCCCAGCACTGCTCATTACTGCGGATTAGTGAACAGGGAAGGCTGAACCGAGAAGGGGGGGGGGATGGGAGGCGGGGGGGGGAGGGGAGCGGCGGTGGGTAGGCAGCGTGCACAGTCCTGGGAAGCTGCAGCCTTTCCTTTGTGACCAGAGCCCTCTGCTGTGCATGACGGGAATATCTTCCAGAAGGAGCGCTGGGCCCGTTCCTCGGCCTGCTGTCTTGCATCCTGAACCGTGTGAGTCAGTTTGGGTCTAAGGCCCTACCGAGGCCTCATAACCGAATCAGCAGCACACGGCGGTCAGGGATGAGTCTGGAATTCAGAATCAGGTTTCCCTGAGACCAAAACCCCAGCTTCCTCCTCCCCACGGTGCATTCTTACGCACTTTGGACAGAGCCACCTTCTTGGTCTGTGGGACAGAAAGGAAGACCAGGCACCGGCAGTAGTGGCTTTATGGAAGAAGCTGGGGACATCTGGGGGACTGCCATCTAACGATGTCTCTGTTCTAGAAGCTGGAGCAGCAGAGGGCGGGGATGACTTGGGTCAGGCCCTATCTGTGCTGGCTTGCTGCAAGAGAGTGTTCTAGAGAGGTGGAGAACCACCCAGCAGAGAAGGCAGCAGAATTCCCAGCACAGGTGAGACTTTCAGGTAAGGTTAAGTCAGGTGTGAGGAGCGCGGGGTTAGGGGCTCAGCAAGGCTTGGAGGTCGAGGTGGTCCTCGGGAGGGTTGAGTCCCTGAAGGAGGCCACCCCTCTGCCTGAGGCCATGTCCACAGGGTAGGTAAGGGAGGGGTTCAGCCTCAGGACAGCCAGGGGTTAGTGGCCATGATTTTGTCAGTAGCCAAAGAGGACAATGGATGACAACTACATATCATCATTTGGAGCCTCAGCAAACAGAATGGTTGCTTCAGGCTCCTCCTTCCTGTGTCCCGCCCCCAGGCCCCAAGGGGCGGTGCCACAGGTTCAGATAGATGTTCCCGCCTACTGGACTGTCATGAAGCTGAGACACCCATGACCAAACACCCAGCGTAGCATATCCGGAGCCAAACACGCCAGCCACCGCCCACTCCCAGCCAGCAGGCACCCAGCAGTCCTGCCAAGTCCCTTTACCTACACAGCCACCTGCAGGGCTAGTCAATTACTGCTGGTTATTTATTGCCTCAGCACAGGCAGAGAAGTTAGGACCGCCTGAGGTCTCTCATCCAGAGGCAGGAAGAGAGTGAGACCCGCAGTACAAATTTAAAGGGATAGTGAACAAGAAAAGTAAAGCTAGCCGATTTATAATGTTCCACGAGCCACGCAGGGTCACGATGTGCCAGGATAGTCTTGTTGCTAAGTACTGGTGATACGGTGCCACACCATGGATCAGCAAGCCTACAGGTTTGAATGTGTCCCCCCAAAGCAACAAGGGTTGGAGATGGAGCCTAGTGGGAGGTATTAGGTCATGAGGGAGGGCTCCGTCTTCAAGAGTAGATTATATGCCAATTACAAAGGCCTTGATCATTTTCTCTTTCTTCTCTTCCCCTTGTAAATGCAGTGGAAAATAATGAACAGATCTCTCTCAAGACAAGGACTAGCATCCGAGGTTGTCCATTAACCTCCACATATATGCTATGGCATGAGTGCACATGCACGCACACACGCACACACACCACACACACACACCACACACACACCACACACCACACACACACACACACACACACACACACATTCAGTTTCTTATTAGAAATGAGGACCAAAAGTGGTCTGGAGAGATGGCTTAGCAGTTAAGGCACTTGCCTGCAAAGACTAAAAACTCATGTTCAAATCTCCAGGTCCCACGTAACCAGACGCACAGTGATGCAAGTGCGCAATGTTGCACATGCACACAAGAGGGCGCACATGCCTGGAGTTCGTTTGCTGCAGCCTGAAGGTCATGGCATGCCTATTCTCTCTCTGCCTCTTTCTCTCTCTCTCTCAAAAATAAAATAAAATAATAATGAAGACCAAAGGACAGACACACTGGTTTGCTGACACAAGCTGTAATGAACTCAAGAGGTTGAGACAGAAAGGTCACAAGTTCAATGTCCACCTGGGCAACTTAGAGTCTGTTCAGAATTTTAAAAAAGCAGGGCATGGTGGCACATGCCTTTAATCCTATCCCAACACTTGGGAGGCAGAGATGGGAAGATCACCATGAGTTCAAGGCTACTCTGATACTATATAGTGAATTGCAGGTCAGCCTGGGCTAGAGTGAGACCCTACCTGTGAAACAAAAACAAACAAACAAACAAAAGAGCCAGGTGTGGTGGTGCACACCTTTAATCCCAGCACTCGGGAGGCAGAGGTAGGTGGATTGCTATGAGTTTGAGGCCACCCTGAGACTACATAGTGAAATCCAGGTCAGCCTGGGTTAGACTGAGGCCATACCTCAAAAATAAATAAATAAATAAATAAAATAAAAATAAATAAAGAGAGGGCCTGGGATATGGCTCGGTGGTAGAGCACTTTCCTAGCATGTGTGAGGCCTTGGGTTCCATTCCTGGCATGGTGAAGAAAGAAAAAAAAAAAAAAAAAAACAAAGATATTCCTGAAGAGCTCTTCCCTGCCTTGCACTTTCCAGAGTTTTCTGTGGATTCTCTGCCCATGAAGGGTTAGAATGTCAGTTGAAGACAGAAAACCAGCACTATGGAGGCATATTTTCTGGTCAGTGGTCGTTTCCCTTCAAGGTCATCTTTGGTGACAGGCTGAGGAAGCTGAGGAGGAGCGACATAGGCTCTGGAGCACACTGCCTGCACCCAGGTCCTCACTCCATCTTTCACAGGTTGGATGAGGGGCCAACAGACCCCTGGGCTTCAGTTTTCCCATCTGTTCTCTGGGGTCACAGCACTTGCTGATAGGCTGGGTTTTTTTTTTGTTGTTGTTGTTCATTTTTATTTATTTATTTGAGAGTAACAGAGAGAGAAAGAGGCAGATAGAGGAGAGAGAGAGAATGGGCATGCCAGGGCCTCCAGCCACTGCAAACGAACTCCAGACGCGTGCGCCCCCTTGTGCATCTGGCTAACGTGGGTCCTGGAGAATCGAGCCTCGAACCGAGGTCCTCAGGCTTCACAGGCAAGCGCTTAACCGCTAAGCCATCTCTCCAGCCCGCTGATAGGCTGTTAATAGGATCAACTAGCAATTTAATCATGGCCGTTAGCACGTGTGTGCCTTGTTAGGGACACTGCATGGTTGGCAAAGGTTGCCCAGAGACAGCAGTGTTTCCTACTATCTACAGCAGCAAGACATTCTCCACTTTGGATATGCCATTACTATTTAGCCACCTCAGGTACTGTGTATTTGGTGACCTTCACTTATTTCGGTCTCCAAAGAAGGGTAAATTCTCAACCAACCCACTGGGAACGAATATCTACAGACAATATAAGAGTTACAATGAATAAGGAGATTCCTTCGTATTTCTTCCCGTGAGAACTTAGAAGAACATTCGCACGCCGAGCAGGGACATCTACTGGAGCATGAAGAGAACCACACTTCCAGAAGAGCAAATCAGCACACTTGACCACAGTTACTATGTGTCGAGTGCACATAGGTTTTTTTTTTTTTTTTAAATGAGAGAGAGAGAGAGACAGAGAGCAGGGAGAGAGAATTGGTGCACCAGGGCCTCTAGCCACTTCAATCCAATTCCAGACGAGTGTGCCACCTTGTGTGCATGTGTCACCTTGTGCGTCTGGCTTATGTGGGTTCTGGGGAGTTGAACCTTGGTCCTTAGGTTTCTCAGGCAAGCGCCTTAACTGCTAAGCCATCTCTCCAGCCCATGTTCTTTCTTTCTTTTTTTCTTTTTTTTTTAAAACAAGAGCTCACTACGTTAGTCAAGACTGTCATCACACTTCTGAGCCTTCTGCCTGACAAGCATGTGCTACCTTACCCAGACACACAGAGGAGTTTTTAAGCTACTATTATCGACTCATTATTTTGTGTGTGATGTGTGTGTGTGTGTGTGTGTGTGTGGGTGTGCCACGTGGTGCAGACGGAGGTCAGAGCACAACGTTCAGTCAGTCCTCACCTTCCTCCTCATTTTGAGGTCAGGTTTCTTTCTTGTTCTCTGATGTCCCAATTTGTTGTCCTCACTGTGAGCTTGAGATTCTGGGAAATCTGTCTCTCCTTCAGTATGCTGGACTTACAGAAGCCTGCAGTGGCTTCCAGCTTTTAATATGCGGCCTGGGGATTGAACTCCTGCACTTAGGCTTGAGTAACAAAGTTCTCTTATCCACTAAACCATATCCCCAGCCCACACACATAGGACTGTTAGCATTCATCTTTCCTCGAGACTAAACTTCATAGGAATTGAGTTAAAAAACATAACCTCAAGACTTCCATTATGTAGCACACTTTATTGGGTGACTTTAAAAAAAAAACAACAACAACAACATGTTTTGGGGCTGGAGAGATGGCTCAGCAGTTATGGCACTTGCCTGCAAAGCCTAACAACCTGGATTCAATTCCCCAGTACCTATGTAAAAGCCGGAGGCGCGTGTCTGGAGTTCATTTGTGGCGGCAGCTGGAGGCCCTGATGAATCCATTCCCTCTGTCTGTCTTTCTTCTCTCTTTCTCTCTCTGCTTGAAAATAAACAAATAATTTTTTTTTTTTTTTTTTTGGTTTTTCGAGGTAGGGTCTCATTCTAGCCCAGGATGACCTGGAATTCACTGTGGAGTCTCAGGGTGGCCTTGAACTCAAGGCAGTTCTCCTACCTCTGCCTCCTGAGTGCTGGGATTAAAGGTGTGCGCCACCATGCCCGGCTATAAATAATATTTTAAAAAAGCAAAAATAAAAACATATTTTTGTCATCCTATAGCCTCTAAACTCCCTTTCTTAACTGGTTTTAGACTTTTCAATTTTTTTTTCTGGTTTTTCTTTTTTGGTTTTTTTGAGGTAGGGTCTCACTCTGGCTCAGGCTAACCTGGAATTCACTTGGTAATATCTCAGGGTGGCCTCGAACTCTCAGTGATCCTCCTACCTCTGCCCCCCAAGTGCTGGGATTAAAGGCATGCACCACCACGCCTGGCTTTTTTTCTGTTTTTTTTTTTTTTTCCAGGTAGGGTCTCACTCTAGCTCAGGCTGGCCTGGAATTTGCTATGTAGAGTCCAGGTGGCCTTGAACTCATGGTGATCCTCCTACCTTTGTCTCTCAAGTGCTGGGATTAAAGGCATGCGCCACCATGCTGGGTTTAGACTTTTCAATTTTTACGAAGTACTCATTAAATTACTCAATAAGTTACTTTTGCCTTTAATGTGAGAATTTACCTTCCTGCCAGTATTTGTCATCACTTGCCTCATGGGCTTCTCCCCTTTCTTACATGCACCTGAGCGTTGGTGCATGTGCATGCGGAGGCCAGAAGACAGCCCTGGGGGTTGTCCCTCAGACACACCACACCCATCCAGTTTTAAAACAGGATTTCCAATGGTCCTGGAGCTCACCAATTAGGCTAGGTTAGCTGGCCGCCAGGCTCTAGAGATCCACCTACCTCTGCCTCTACAAAGGACATTTTTCTATCTTTGCCAATGTCCACTTTATTATTTTAAAAATTAGGCTGAATTACTAGAAAACAGAAAATGCAATAAAGAAATCAAGAAAGCTGGCTCCAAGTGACTGTCTATTGTGACCATATCAGTGACTTAAATTATTCACCCTCTTAGAATAGGTGCACATTTGATTTTTGTTAAACATAGACTTTTTCTTTTATCTTTTATGTAATAAGTTTGGCATCAAATCTGAAACATAACTTCTAATTAGACAATATTTGCACAGGGACATATTTCTCCATATTTCTTAAAATAAACATTTTTCTCACAACAATTTGGAAGACCTGTTAAAAGTGTTTCTATGTTGGAAGTGTTCATGTGGTTTCACTCCTACATTAACTCTCTGGTTAGTTATAGCCTGTTAGGGCACATTTTCTCCATGAGTTCCCATGTCAGGGTTTCTGCACTCTGATCTCACTGGTCTTCCATGAGTTTGGATGGTTGATGCAGATTTCTGTACCTGAAGGGTGGTGGTGGAAGTCTTCTAATTGTGTGTTTTTCTTTGATTCTTGGTAAGGGGTGGCCTCTGGTTGAGGTTTTTTGACACTCATTACATTCATAAGGCTTTTTCCCTGTGTAAATTCACTGTGTTTTGAGGGCTGGCTTTTCATAGGTTTTCCCCACACTTGGCATATTCATAGGATTTTTCTCCTGTATGAGTTCTCAGGGTGTACTTCAAGGTTGGCTTTCACACAGGAAGATCTCTGACATTATTCATATCTATAGATTTTCTCTCTTGTGTGTGGGTCGTTTGATGTTGAGTAAGGTTTGAGTTCTATACAGAGGAGGTTTTCCCACGTTCACTGCACTTGTACGACTTCTCTTCTGTGCGAGTCCTTTGATGTACTGTGAGGGCAGATTTCTGGCAGGGTGACTTCCCAGTCATTACTCTCAGATGCTGTTTCTCCTGTGTGAGTTCTCTGATGTTCACTAGGAAGGATTTCTCATATTCACTGTACACAGGATTTTCCCCTGTGTTCGGTGTGATGAGTAAGGTCTGCTCCTCGTGGAAGCTCTCCCCACACTTATTGTCATAGGTTTCTGTCCTTTGTGATTCCCCCAATTTTCACTGAGGTGTGCTTCCCATTTTCCTTACACTCGTCAGGTTTCTTCTCCAAGGTTGTTTTCTTTTTAAAAAAAGAAATTTAAAATTTAATTAATTTATTTGAGAGAGCAAGAGAGGGAAAGAGAGAGAGAGAGAGGGAGAGAAAATGAGCACACCAGGGCCTCCAGCCACTGAAAACGAACTCCAGACACGTGTGCCACCTTGTGCATCTGGTTTACATGGCTCCTGGGGAATTGAACCAGGGTCCTCTGGCTTTGCAGGCAAACTCTTTAAGCGCTAAGCCATCTCTCCAGCCCCTCCAAGGTTGTTTTCTGATGTTGAATGCAGTTCGACTCCTTGAGGATTTCTCACAGTCGCCTCCTTTGTGGATTCTCTCTTTCTCGTGCTGATCTTCGGAGTTAGATTCAGGAATGGCTCCTTCTTTAAGGCTCTTCATGAGCACACTTGAATTTTGTTGTTGTTGTTGTTGTTGTTGTTGTGTGAGCTCTGTGATCATGTAAGGCATGGCTTTTCACGAAAGGATTCCCTACATTTTCTACAGTCACCGCCTCCCTCCTGCAGGACTCCTCCTATTTTGAGTTAGGGGTGACTTCCCCGAAGTCTCTCTAACTTTCATTCCATCCATCAGGTTTTTCTTTTGTGTGCATTCTCTGCTGTTGGGCAAGATTAGATCTCTCAGATTTCTGACATCCACGTTTCTCACTTAGGCATGAGAATGTCCCTGCTCCTGCTGGCGTTGTGGGCCTCCCTCTGCCTAAGGCTTCTGGGACAAGCCTTGGCTTTGACTTTCCGGTGGTGGCTCATCTGCATTTGCTACCTTCCGGCGCTTCCTGTCCTGCCCGAGCTCTGTCGTGTGTGACACAGGCTTTCCTTTGCTGTGAGGCCTTCCCACAGTTTTTCATATTCTAGAAACCGCTCCAAAGATGAATTCTTCTGATGTTGTGTAATGTCCTCATTAGGGCTGTTGGATTTCCTTTGATCATTTTCAGGTTTTGTTCCTTGTGTGAGTTTTTTTTTTTTTTTTTTTTTATGCTTAGTATCAAAGGACCTAGATCTGCCTAAATCATCAGACTTTTTTTCTATGACAAAGAATTAATCCGGAGACATTTTCAAGTTTATTTCAAATGAGTCACATTTAGGATATACTTCTCTTGAGGACACTGGGTTTATGACCAGATTAACACATACACACATTCTCCCTCTCCCTCTTTCTCTCTGTCTTTCTCTCTCTCTCAGTCTTTCTTACCTCCTTAGTATTTTGTTGCTGACAAATAAAGCTTGTCTCAAATATTTGTCTTCATTTTCTTCACTTTGTTTCATGTTACTTTCTTGACCTCTAGAAGTATAAAAGTTAATTATACAGGATAAAGCTTAGTATATGTTAAGGAAAGGGGTTGCACATGAACGCCCCATACTGAGCGAGCTCTGGGGTTTCAGACACACTTTCATGGGAAGATAGCCATCTTAAACAAATCTCGTGTCTAGTCTTTTCAGTGAGTATTATTGTAGCAGAGAAATATTCTGTGGTAGGAACAGCGTTTCTGTGACTTTTCCCCCTCTACTTCTACGATTAAGCCTGATTTTCACTGCTTTGGGCAGTACTTTTTTTTTTTTTTTTTTTTTTTTTTTTTTTTTTTTTTTTTTTTTTTCGCTTTTTAAACTTTTTTATAACTGATATTTCCTCTGCTACTGACCTCCAGTGAAAATGGAGTAGATGTTTTGTTTTCGTTTTCCTTGTGGCTTTTGGATAATATACATGAAAAGGAAGGCCAACGCTGACTTCACACTTTCCCCTCTATGTTGGAATTGACTCCTCCCATCCAACACTGTTCCCATGGCTTCTGGGACACCGTGCTCTGGTTTCCCACACCACCCCAGATGGAAGGTCTTTTTCAGACTCCCTTGCTAAGGTCCTGTGGCCTGAATTCCTGACCTGCAAACCTAGGCCACGAAGGTGTTGCCCATGACCAATTCTTTGATCAGCCATCTAGCGCAGGAGAACTGAAATTCTTCAGAGGGCCTAGGGAGATGGTGGATAAAATGCTTGCTGTGTGACTCTGAGTGCCTGAAAAGTGGGAGGTGTGGCGGACTTCTGTAATCCCAAGGCTCCTACAGCAATAGGGAAGCAGGAGACAGAATTTCCTGGAAGCTTGTGAACAGAGTTGTGAACAGTAGCAAAGAAACAGAGAGAGAGAGAGAAGGAGGGAGAGGTGTAAGGTGAAGACCAACCCTAAAAGTTGTCCTTTGAGCTCCACATGCATGCTGTAGACAAGTATACCTGTCTCCCTCCCTCCACCTCACACATGCAGACACACTCACCCCAAATACATTTAAAATAAATGTAAAATTCAGCCAGGCTTGGTAGCACACGCCTTTAATCTCAGCACTTTGGAGGCATAGGTAGGAGGATCACCATGAGCTCAAGGCCACCCAGAGACTATGTATTAAATTCTAGGTCAGCCTGACCTAGAGAGATACTCAAAAAACAACAAAAATAAATGCAAAATTCTTCTTCAGATCTATAAATCCTGTCCCCGTGGAGTCTGTGAGGCCGTCTTCCTCCTCACTCACCTCTATCCCAGTCCTACTCACGTCCCTGCTGTGCCTTATCACACCAAGCACACTCTTGTCTCAGAGACTTGAAACCTGCTGCTCCTCTGGCTTGCAGATCCCCTCAGATAACCCAGGGCTCACTCCATCCCTTCACTCCAAGTTCCAACCATGTTCCCCTATTCAGATGTTCCTCTCCTCAAGGAGACGGCCCCCACCCTCCCTTCCCAAGGCACGCTACCCATCTCCCGTTCTTTCATGTGACTTGGATTCTTGTGTTGCTGAGTCGCCTGCCCATCATGTGTAGCCATCATGTGTAGTCATCATGTGTAGTCATCATGTATAGTCATCATGTGTAGCCATCATGTGTAGTCATCATGTATAGTCATCATGTGTAGCCATCATGTGTAGCCATCATAGTATTTCATCATGTGTAGCCATCATGTGTAGTCATCATGTATAGTCATCATGTGTAGCCATCGTGTGTAGCCATCATGTGTAGTCTTTGACTAAGTGGACCTCTTGCCAGGGATGGAGATTTTGTTTCTGCATTTTCCATGTTTATATTTTATTTTATTTATTTGACAGAGAAAGAGGGAGACAGAGAGAGAGAGAGAGAGAGAGAGAGACAGAAAGAGAGAGAATGGGCATGCCAGGGCCTCTAGCCACTGCAAACAAACTCTAGATGTGTGTGCCCCCTTGTGCATCTGGCTAATGTGGGTCGTGGGGAATTGAACCTGGGTCCTTTGGCTTGGCAGGCAAACACCTTAACTTCTAAGCCATCCCTCCAGCCCTCCGCGTCTTCCATGTTTAGAATGGGGCTGGTGCATAGCAAGTGGCTCACAAGTACTTGTCAAATAAATAAAACATGAATAAATGCATGTTTCCAAAGCATTTGACCCTGGAGGACAGATGAAGGCTAGTTATTGGTGAACAGAGAGGAAAACAGAAATAAAGGTGCAGAATGAAACAAGCTGTGGTTGGATCTTATTTTTTTAAAAAATTTCTGTAAAATTCACACAGAAACAAAGCTTGCTTGTACATGAAAGTGTCAGCTGGAGGGCTGTATCGAGTTGTCTGGGCGTCATGCTTACTTCTAACAGTCCAGTACCTCAGAACGAGATTTTAAGGCACATTTTTGAAGACATCAGGTCTTGACTAGCTACCCAAGACTTCATTTCTATTATTCTTCCCCCCTTCCTTTCTTTGTTTTTTTTGACATGGGGGGGGGTCTCACTGTAGCCCAGCCTGACCTGGAATTCACTATGTAGTCCTCAAACTCACAGCAATCGTCCTACCTCAGCCTCCAGAGTGCTGGGATTAAAGGCATGCGCCATCATACTCAGCTCTTGGCTTTTATTTATTTATTTATTAATTATTTATTTTGGTTTTTCTAAGTAGGGTCTTACTCTAGCCCAGGCTGACCTGGAATTCACTATGGAGTCTCAGGGTGGCCTCGAACTCACGGCAATCCTCCTACCTCTGCCTCCTGAGTGCTGGGATTAAAGGCGTGCGTCACCATGCCTGGCTAGCTCTTTGCTTTTAAAAAATATTTTTATTTATTTATTTATTTATTTAAACATTTTTTGTTCATTTTATTTATTTATTTGAGAGCAACAGACACAGAGAAAGAGGCAGGTAGAGAGAGAGAGAATGGGCGCTTCAGGGCTTCCAGCCACTGCAAACGAACTCCAGATGCGTGCGCCCCCTTGTGCATCTGGCTAATGTGGGTCCTGGGGAACCGAGCCTTGATCCGGGGTCCTTAGGCTTCACAGGCAAGCGCTTAACCTCTAAGCGTTCTCTCCAGCCCTATTTATTTATTTTCAAGCACAGAGAGATAGAGAGACAAATAGAATGGGCATGCCAGGGCCTCCAGCAGCTGCAAATGAACTCCAGATGTATGTACCACTTCGTATACCTGGCTTTACATGGGTTCTGGGGAATCAAACTCGGGTAGTTAGGTTTTGCAGGCAAGCGTCTTAATTGCTGGGCCATGTCTCCAGCCTTTGTACTCTTCTTTCTATATGATGTCAGCTCACCCGAGCAGCTGTGACTTTGTGGTCCCTTCTTTATCAGCCACAGCCCTCCTCCTTTCTCCAACCAACCAGCTCAGGTTTGGCAACACGGCACCCTGAGACGGGAAATGACAGCAGATATGGCGAAGCTGCGTAGAGTTCAAGGCTCGCTGAAGAATAAGAAGGCCCTAGTGTGTTTCCTCCTTTTCTTTTTTATCATTTTATTTTTATTTACTTATTTTTATTTGACAGAGAAAGAGAGAGAGAGAGAGAGAGAATGGACATGCCAGGACCTCCAGCCACTGCAAACAAACTCCAGATGTGTGAGGCCCCTTGTGCATCTGGCTAACGTGGGTCCTGGGGAATCGAACCTGGGTCCTTTGGCTTTGCAGGCAAATGCCTTAACCACTAAGCCATGCCTCCAGCCCCATCTTTCTTTCTTTTCTTTCTTTCTTTCTTTCTTTTTTTTTTTTTGAGGTAGGGCTCTCACTCTAGCTCAGGCTGGCCTAGAATTCACTATGGAGTCTCAGGGTGGCCTTGAACTCTCAGAGATCCTCCTACCTCTGCCTCCCAAGTGCTGGGATTACAGGTGTGCGTCACCACACCCGGCCGAGTAGGTTTCATTGAAGGCAGAGGCTAAGTCCCCACCTGGAGTGGGCATCTGCTTTTCCTGTCACTGCTCAGACCAGTGTCGAAGACTACTGCTAGAAGAGCAGACATCTGGTAAGGACCCCTCCACCAGGGAGAAAGGATGTAGTATTCTTTCAGTACCTAAGAGAGTCTCAGGCCCAAACACCTCAAGCCTAAAACTCTTTACTCTTGTGCATCTGGCTTATGTGGGTCCAGGGGAATCGAACCTGGGTCCTTTGGCTTTGCAGGCAAGCGCCTTAACCACTAAGCCATCTCTGCAGTCCTAAAACTCTTTGATCTTGACAGTGCTTTGGTTCAGAAGGTAGGAGGCTCTTGCTGGAAAGTACGGGGGAAGTGAGGTTTATCCATTGCTCCCAGGTACCTGCAGGTCTCTAGCACCTCTTGCTGTACAGGGGTCTCTGGGCAGTGTCTTCTGGGTGAAGGCTACAGACATACTTGAACACTGTCCCCTGCAACAGACAAGTCCTGCTCAGTCTGAAAGACTCAAGACAAGGCACCATGGGAGATATCGGAGAAGTAATTCCACTGTTTACCAGAAAGGGATCCAGAGATTTCCTAACCTCCCCTCATGTTGTATTTGGGGAGAGAAGCAAAAGTCCTCGTAGAAATATTCGGTGGTCACCTGTAATTTTCTGATTAATTCCTACAAGAATCTCCATTTCCTCTGCCCACAGGATTTGTTCTAGCTGTGGGAGACACTTAGGCACTTGTGATGGTTAATCTCTTGTTGTCAACTTGCTGTAGAATCACCATGGAAACAAATCTCTGGGCTTGTCTATGACAGCTTTTCTAGATTAAATTAGTTGTGATGGGAGGGCTCATCCCATGCCATGGGCAGAGGCTGCGGTTGGCCAGGGCTGGGGTTACCAGAAGGACTGGCAGATTCTTATCTCTGAAGATTAAGACTAAAGAGATTGCTTCCTGTAATTAGAGGAAACTCTCCCAGAGAGGCTGTGAGCTTTGTAGCTACAGGGAGAAGCCCCAGGTTTTCTTTCTTTTTTTTTTAAAAATTAATCAAAAAATATTTATTTGTTTGTTTATTTGCACATGTGTGCGTGCACACATACATGCATCAGGGTCTTTTGCTACTGCAGATTAATTCCTGTCTGGCTTAGGGAATTGAATCTGGATTGGCAGGCTTTCCAAGCAAGTACCTCTAACCCCTGAACCATCTTCCCAGCCCCGATAAAGTCTTTCAGGGTCATTCTGAGGAAACAGACAAATGTGTGATACCATTAGGTAAAATACTACTGTCTTTAGTAGGGAAGGGGCTCTCTTGAGTTTGCCTTCCTGCTCCATCTGTGACAGCCTCAAGGTGATCATGTCTGTAGACATCCCCCTGCAACTCACGTGAGAGGCCCCGAGCCAGGCCTTCACTCAAGGAGAAAGCTTGCCATGGAAACCGAGCTCGTGCTGCTGGATGGACACACAGCCCTGCTAGGCTGGTCCAGGGAGGCCTCTGTGCTCTCCTCACCATCCGGAAACCACACAACATGAAACCGCAGCCTGAAAAGTAAGCATTGGGACGAGTCTCACAGAGGGCCGAACAAACGCAATAGAAATGAAGAATTAGAGCCTAAAACAAGAACACCCAGAGGACTGGGGAGATGGCTCAGCAAGTAAGAGCACTCGCCATGCAAGCGTCAGGGTCTGACTCGCCCTGAGTTCGATCCCTAGCACCCATCCCTACTCACACAAAAAGCCCAGTGTGGCCTGTAACACGAATCCTGTGAGGAGATGGAGACAGGAGAATTGCTGGGGTTCACTGGCCAGACAGCCTGACCAAAAATGACAGATCCGGGTTCAGTGAAAGACTCTGTTTGAAGGAAACAACAGAAAAGAGCGACAGAGGAGGATATTGGGTGTTCTCTGGCCCCCACATGTGTACACACCATGCACATACAGAGCACATCACACATATCACACGTACATAAACACACCGCACACACACGCAGCACAATGCATACCACACACATGTGCCGAAAAAGAAAAGCAAAGAGATGAAAAGACTTGATGAAAACTTTGGCACACAGCTCCTGAGCACAAGGGCGTGCACACACATCTTTACATGCACACGTTACAGAACCGCTACATGGGGGGATCAAGCCCAAGAAACCAAGCATGGCTGTGTGCCATCTAACTGCTCCACTGTTGGAGACCAATTCTGTAGCAGGAGCCCAGAGCCACCTAAGCTCCATCCTTTTGTCCTGCATGGCGGGGGGGGGGGGGCGGCGGGAAGCATTCTCAAGTGAATACACTGCAAGTATTCTCAGGTGAGCTGCTGACCCCATGCTAGAAATGAAGTCCACAAGTCTCTCAGCGTTTTTCCCATACAAATCACCCTTCTGTGTGCTAAAATTCTTTTTTAGGCAACTCCAACAGACTGCCCCCCCATTTTATTTATGACAGATATAGAGAGAGGGAGAGAGGGAGAAGGAGAGAGAGAGAGAGAGATTGGTGTGCCAGGACCTCCAGCCACTATAATCAAACTCCAGATGCGTGCACCACTTAGTGCACATGTGTGACCTCGTGTGCTTGTGTTACCTTGTGCGCCTGGCTTCTGTGGAACCTAGAGAGTCAAACATTAGTCCTCAAGCTTGGCAGGCAAGCACCTTAAGCGCTAAGCCATCTCTCCAGCCCTGTTTGCTAAGATTTTTTAATACTTTTATTTATTTATTTGCAAGCAGAGATAGATAGATAGATAGATAGATAGATAGATAGATAGATAGATAGATAGATTGATAGATTGATAGATAGATAGATAGATAGATAGATAGAGATAAGAGAGACAGAAAGAAAGATAGAGAATGGATGTGCCAGGGCCTCCAGCCACTGGAAACAAATTCCAGATGCATGGGCCACCTCTTTTGCTAAGTTTAAGTCACAATGATCTTGTTTTTAGGTCAAAATGCTTTTGCTAAAGTTTTTACTAAATCTCCAATAATACTGACATAAGACACAGTTAAGGAAGTAATTGTATTTTAGTGTACCTTTCACATGTAAGCTTATTAATCGTTTCCCTATGTGCCTGTTAATAACAGCACCACGCTGGGCTGAGAGGCAGGGGCGTTGCCATGATGTCCTCTCCCCAGCCAGCCTTCCTGCCCGAAGTCTGCTGTGTGTTCAGTGAACTGGGACCAGTTCTTTTTCCGGTGCTGTCTGAGGCACCCTACCATGTTCAAAGTTCACCCTGGTCCCAGTGATATCCTTTGTCACATTTCTTTTTTTCTGACTCAGATTCCAATTCAGGGTGATTTGTGACACCCTTTAGTCTCTTAGCTTGTCTCTGTGTTTGATGCCGTGGGTGATTGTAGTGGACAGTTCCACGGTGCTGGGATGAGCATTCAACCAAACACAGTTTATGGGAGGAAGGGATTTATTTCAAGCTTACAGGTCAAAGGAGTTTCCATTAATGGAGGAAGAAAACTGACTCCTATTCATGAATCCAATCAGAGAGAGGGGAAAAAAAAAAAAACACCAACCAGCAAAATATCAAAAAAGAAACAAGCACAAAAATCTGTCAGAGCTTAGACTGCTCACCTCACTTTTGGGCTGAAATTTAGATGCACAACAAATGATACCTTAGGACTGGACTCCAGAATCTAACCCCAGTGATACCTCCTCCAGCCAGGTGACTGGAGACCCAAGTTACAGGTTAAATTTTAATACCCGAGTCAATGGGAGATATGCATTTAAACTACTACAGCAATTTAAAATGCTGTTAAAAATTTTATCTATCTATCTACCTACCTATCTTTATGAGAAAGAGAGAGTGAGGGCTAGAGAGATAGTTCAGTGGTTAAAGGCTCTTGATTACAAAAGCCTGACGGTCCCAGTTTGATTCCCAGTACCCACATAAAGCCAGATACGCGAGGTGGTGCATGTATCCGGAGTTAGTTCATTTGCAGTGGCAGGTGGCCCTGGCATACCTATACTCTCTCTGCCTCTCTCTCTCTCAAATAAGTAAATAAAAATATAAGGAAAAAAATCTTTAAAAAAAAAAAAAAAGAAAGAGTGAGCATGGTGTACCAGGGCTTCCTACCACTGCAAACAAACTCCAGACGCATGTGCCACTTTGTACATCTGGCTTTATTTGCCTACTCCAACACTACTGATTTTGAAGAGGACCTGCAGCTTGTTTTGAGGAATATTCCTTTATTTCAGTTTTCCAGTTGTTCTCTGATGCTTAGATGCAGGTTATGTATTTGTGGGAAGGAATCCTACAGAAGTGATGCTTGGTTCCCCCCAGGAACTGACTCCACACGCATGATGTCATCTCACCTCATTTTTGGTAATATAAATTATGTTTAAGATGACACACAAGTTAATATACTTTTATACTAACTAATTCTCTTCTGCCAATGATAGTTAGATGATAACTTACTAAGCATAAGTCCCAATCACAGTAGCATCTGGTATCCAGGTCTAAGTTAACAAGAACTGGGCAGAGCTCACAGAGAAAATAGTATAACTCTCTATGGTGGGCCTTGCAAGCTGTAAATACAGAGAGGGCTGCTTTCCTAGAGAGGAATATTCCAAAACACAGTCTCAGTAGAGGGCTGGAGATATGGCTGAGTAGTTAGGGTGCTTGCCTGCAAAGCCTAAGGACCCATGTTATACTCTCCAGATCCTACATAAGCCAGACCCACTAAGGTGAGGTAAGTGCAAGGTCTCAAATGCCCACTAGGTGGCGCAAGTGTCTGGAGTTCGATTGCAGTGGCTGATGCCCTGGTGTGCCAATTCTTTCTCTCTGTCTCTAAATTTTTTTTTAAAATTTCATTTGAGTGATGTGGATTCTTTTCCTATTTTATTTTGTTTTACTCTACACATAAAAAATTCATCTGGAAGAACAAGACTCCCTAGATAGCAGCCAGGAATTTTTAATTGATAATTTGGATCATTACCTACTAGACATGAAAATTGACACCACTTCTTAGAAGAATGGGTATCAAGCTGAGTTTGTAAGAACTTGTAGTGTATGGTAAAGGTAAAATGTCCAAATCTGGGACTGGATAGGGGAGGAGAGAAATGAAGAACTCGAAAAAAGTAAGGTAGAAAGGATATATAAAGGGAATAGAAAGGGAGGGAGAGGGAGGACCTAATAGGATGGTATTGTATACATGTAAGTAGAAGAACAGATTAATTGGTTGAAAAGGCCTAAGTGAGGTCAGGGGAAGAGCTTGAGTAAAGGAAAGGTGGAGGGAGGGCTAATCAAAATCTAAGAGGATATAAATAAGTCATATGGAAACCTACTTTTTTGGACAATGGAACACTCAGGAGCCATAGATTATTACTAGAAAATTTTCAGTGCCAAGGATGGGATACCTTTCAGTGAGTTGTTGGCCAGGGAGGTCCCTGATGCCCCCAAAACATTATGGGCTATTGCCAAAGCCCTTGGTTTCCCACCAGAAATAGATGATAAGACCCTATTGCTGAAGACTCCACATACTTGGGCTGCAAGGTCACTGAGAAATCCTGCTGGAACTGAGCTGAACACTTCTTCCATGTAGACCAGCAGACAGAAAGTTGTAAATAAGCCACACTGCATGCAGTTCAATGGGAGAGAGAGAAATCACCAGTGATGATAATTAACAGTGGACACTGCAAGCCTTATATTTGGCCAGCCAGACCAAATGAGCCAACAGGTGCAATAGTGGCATGTCTGTCATGGTGGAAACCAACCACCCTCTAATTTGACTGGAGGCTGCTCCATGGGAGGGAATACATCCCTGATACTGAAAACCTACAACAGGGGTAGTCATGAGCTCTAGGGGTGTAACATCTGCTGCTGTCTGTCTAAATGTATATACTATGCTCATCAAACTGCCCAGTAAGCAGTTCTGTTAATGTTCATACCTGTATATTAATGCTACTCTCACTTTTGGTTAGAGAACCTTCTCTTTTCAGATGGAAGTGACCTTGGGATGACTCAGAATGCACCATGGTGCTGAGAAGATATGATAGAGGAGTGCTCAGCACTGAAAGATCTCTATCACACCTTCCAAGGCTCAGGGTCCATTATGGAAGAGGTGGCAGAAAGAATGTAAGAGCCAAAGGAAGGGTAGGACTCCTTGCAACGTGCTCCTCCAGACACAAAATGGCCTGGATATCCATGACCTCACAGTGCCTGACACTACCTACACAAGATCATCATAACAGGAGGAAAAGATGATGACATCAAAATAAAAGAGAGACTGAGAGGGAGAGGGGATATGAAGGACAGTGGAGTTTCAAAGGAGAAAGTGGGGAGGGGGAGGGAGGGAATTACCATGGGATATTGTTTACAATCGTGGAAGTTGTCAATAAAAAAAGCCCTAAAAAAATTAGGAGCTGGGCATGGTGGCGCATGCCTTTAATTCCAGCACTTGGGAGACAGAGGTAGGAGTATCGCCATGAGTTTGAGGCCACCCTGAGACTGCATAGTGAATTCCAGGTCCACCTGAGTTAGAGTGAGACCCTACCTTGACAAAACAAAAACAAAAAACAAAAATTAGGGCTGGAGAGATGGATTAGCAGTTAAGGCACTTGCCTGCAAAGCCACAGGACCCAGGTTTAATTCGTAGGACCCATGTAAACCAGATGCACAAAGTGGTACATGTGTCTGGAGTTTGTTTGCAGCAGCTGAAGTCCCTTGTGTGCCCATTCTCTTTCTCAAATACATAAATCAATAAAAAATTTAAAAAGTTAGGAAACTAGAGGTGATGGGGATAGATGAGGAAGTGTGGACATAATGCTGTAACACACAGATCTCATACAGATGTGATTTGATATTCTGATGATAAATCACCAAGTACCTCCAGAAACTGTAGAAACTTCCCACGGAATGTATGGTCAGGGGTCATGGGTAGTAGACACCAGTGAAATGACTGGCTACTTTTACACCAGAAAAAAAGTAAAACTTTATTTCCAGAAAAAATGTAAAACACACTTAAAAAATATATTTTTTTTCTAAGTATATGAAAGCAATGGTTTACTGGCTTCATTTAATTATCTCTTACACATTTATAAGAAGATCACTCTCCCATAAAAATGATCTATGGATACAAAGGACAAGTAATAAAAGGAAAATGCAAATGAGGAATAAATACATGAAAAGAGTCCATAAACTACAAATAAAAAAATGCATGTGTTTAAATACATTTTTGGCCGTCACAGTAGGCAAAGATTACAAAGAAATATGATCTCCAGCATGGGCATGAGTTTGGAAAAATGTTCATTCTCATAAATATCTTTTGGGAATATAATTTATACAAGAATTTGGAGGCTGCTCCATCCCAAGATTCAACAGGAGCACGTACTTTATTTAATGCACCAATCCTACACGTATAGCTTCGCTGCTCAGTTTATGTTAATGGTAATACAGTGTAAGAAATGTAAGTTTTACACTGGGAAGATGCTTGCCCTGCAAGGGTGAGTACTTGAGTTTGGATCCTAGAATCCACATAATGCTGGACCATGTAGCAAGAGCATCTGTAATCTCAGTGCACCAACACACATACCTCAGTTAAATAAAACCTTCCAGCTGGAGACACGGCTCAGCGGGTAAGAACACTTCCCGTGCAAGCATGAGGGTCTGAGGGGACCTGAGTCTGCCTGAGTTCAATTCTCCAGTACCCACATAAACAGCTGGGTGTGGTCTTGCGTGATTTAAACCTAGTCCTGCGGGGAGCAAGGAGCAGAGAATTCCTGGAGCGAGTGAAAACAGCAAGTTCTGAAGTCAATGAGAGATGTGTCCCAAGAAAACATGCAGATAGATGAGTGATGGTGGGGGTCACCTGGTGTTCTCCTCTGGATGTGCACATTACACACACATGCATGTATCACCATACCACTGTGGTGGCTTGATTCAGGTGTCCCCCATAAGCTTAGGGGTTCTGAATGCTAGGTCCCCAGCTGATGGAGATTTGGGAATTAACACCTCCAGGAGGGAGTGTATTGTTGGGGGCTGGGCTTATGGGTGTTATAGCCAGTTTCCCCTTGCCAGTGTTTGGCACACTCTCATGTTGCTGTTGTCCACCTGATGTTGGCCAGGGGGTGATGTCCACCCTCTGCTTATGCTATTGATTCCCCCTGCCATGATGGAGCTTCCCCTTGAGCTGGTAAGCCAAAATAAAGCTTTTTTTCCCCCCACAAGCTGCTCTTCAGGTGACTTCTGCCAGCAATGCGAACCTGACTGCAACAGTAATGTTGGTACCAGAGGAGTGGGATTGCTGCTAGATGCCTGACTGTGTGGCTTTGGGCTTTTGGAGCTGATTTTCAAGAGGAATGTAGAAAGATTTGAAATTTTGGCCTAAGAGATGTCTTGCCATGCTGTAAGTACAGTTTGATGGACTATTCTAGTCAGAGTTGAAAGACCTGAATGCAGTAAGAACTATGGACTGTGAGGTTTGGCTTATGAGGTTAAAAAGGAGCTTTGTCTGGACTGGGCTAGAAGCAGTTTGTGTGAGAGGCTTGCTGTTATACCCGTGTCCTGAGAACTTGTGCAAGGTTGCGGTGCATAGAAATGGACTGGTGTGTGCAGAGGAATATGGCACAGAAATAAATATTTGAGCCAGAACTTCTGCCTGTTCAACTGCAATCATATGAGAGATTACAACCATTGTGACTGGGCTAGCTGACATGCATTGGGACAACAGGAAGAATGTAGACTCTTTTGAAGGGGCCTGAGTGCTCAAGGAGTGTCCTGTTCATCAAAGTCTGCTTTATTCCCCCCTGGATTAACAAATTGGTACCCTACCTGGTATTGTGGAACATAAGAAGTGCAAGAAAGAGTGGGCCATTGAGTTTGCTATGCGGTCTTGTGTTTTGGAAACGGCCATGGGCAGTGTGAAGCAGGTTTGCTCGATGCCTACATGGAGACCCGATGGAGCCATGAGGATGAACTGTGGGTTGCAGTGGAGATGCCGGGACCATGTGATAGCTGTTGAGGAGAGCTGCTGGCCCCAGGTGAAGTTTTCCAGGACTGTGAATAGCCTAGTTGGAGGGGTGGATTGGAACTCCAGAGACTTGTTGTTAGTTAGAATTATCGGACTTGGAGACTTCATTGACTAGAGTTGTTGGGCTTGGAGCTACAGATGTTTGCCCTGTTTAAATTTTGTGTTGGTTGAATATTTCTTTGCTATGCCCAATGCCATCTTTTGCAGTGTGAGTGTTTATTCTGTGCCATTATGGGTTTTGGGGAGATTTTTTGGTATTATGGCTCAGTTAAAAGACCTTGGACTATAGGAGTGTTTGAACTTCATCGGGATTGACAAAATGTGGGGACTTTTAAAGTTGGACTGAATGCATTGCATTTTATATCATGGATGGTTAATAGTTTATTGGGGCCAAGGGTGGAATGTGGTGGTTTGATTCAGGTGTCCCCCATAAACTTAGGTGTTCTGAATGCTAGGTTACTAGCCAATAGAGATTTGGGAATTAATGCCTCCTGGACACAATGTATTGCTGGGGCAGGCTTATGGGTATTATAGCCAGTTTCCCCTTGCCAGTGTTTGGCACACTCTCCTGTTCCTGTTGTCCACCTGATATCAGCCAGGGGATGATGTCCACACTCTCTACTCATGCCATCTCTTTCCCTTGCCATGATAGAGCTTCCCCTTGAACATGTAAGCTAAAATAAACCTTTTTGCCCACAAGCTACTCTTGGTCTGGGTGATTTCTGCCAGCAGTGTGAACCTGACTGCAACACACACACACACAAATATACACATACAAAAAAAATAAAAAAACCCTCATAGAAACCCACAAAGTAGGACACTAGGTAAACACTAAACATACACTGTAAATTGCAAAGTATTAGAATTATGATAAATTGAAGTGAGAGTCCTGCAATGTGTTTTAAAATAAGATATAGATTATACAAGTTTGTACAACTATCATTTAAAAATAATTTTTTGTTCATTTTTATTTATTTATTTGAGAGTGAAAGAGGCAGAGAGAGAGAGAGAGAGAGAGAGAGAATGGGTGCTCCAGGGCCTCCAGCCACTGCAAACAAACTCCAGATGCGTGCACCCCCTTGTGCATCTGGCTAATGTGGGTCCTGGGGAATCGAGCCTCGAACCGGGGTCCTTAGGCTTCACAGGCAAGCACTTAATCGCTAAGCCATCTCTCCAGCCCACAACAATCATTTTTTTTGGTGAAAATTCTACGCCCCTACTAAGGTTTAAAAGCAAATGTAAGCCCCAAGTACAGGAGCAAAATTGCACCCAAAAGTTGAAAATCCACTTGCTCTCACCCATAATAATAAAGCAGTCTCAGCAAGGATTTTGTTATAAAGGTCTGGAATTGTCAAGACCCAAGCCATTCAGTGCTAACCTCCCTAGAGACAACCTTGAATAGGGAGGCTGTGTCTGCAGGAAGCATAAATTTACATTCATCGTGGAAGGCATTACTCTGCTCCTGCCTTTTTAATTTTCTCAGCATTAGCTCTGATGTATTTAGCGTTCTCCACTAAAGGAACCACATGGTGCATTATGGTGTTTGTTTAAGTGTCTTTGTTGTACATTATTGCATCCAATTTCCACTTCAAAGTAATTGGTCTTCACGAGTCTTTTCTTTTAGCCCCTAAAAGTGCTGTCATTTAATAACTATTTGCAGGAGGCTGGCATAGTAATTAAGCGATTTAAAATTTTAGTGAAAACAAATGTTAACATGATAATTCAACTTACTAAGTGACTCTGTGTAAGCTAACGCAGTGACAGCAGTGGAATCATTCACAGGACACTGACAATCACGGTCTTGATCGTTAGCTGGCCACATTGCGGTTTATATGCAAACGTGGTGGAGCTGCGTGTGTGTCAGGAACGTGCACTCACTTCACCATGAGTGCTCCTTGCTCCTTTTAAGTTATTGTCTCTCTTTACCACTTTATGTCTTGAGAAGACTAGTCTTATGCTGAAACCTGTACCCAGAATAAAACATTACCATCACCTCATCCTTAGGTATCATTTCCAGTGTGTATCATTGAAATTCCTGTGATGTTAGTGGCACTGTACTAGATGTTTGCAATAGTTACAGTCCAAACGTGCATATATAAAGATTAAGCGTGGTCGTCTGAATGTGAAGTGACACCCCCATAGCCTCATGTTGTTTGTGATTAAGTCTCATATTGAATCCCCAGTTGGTAACAACTGGGGAAGTGGAGCCTTGCTGGAGATGGGTTGTTTGTGGTGCTCCTTGGGGTAATATAACCCAAGTCCCTCTTGCCAGAGCCAGCTCACTCTTTTTATTTTTTGTATTTTTGTATTTTTTTTTTTTTAGGAGAGAGAGAGAGAGAGAGAGAGAGAGAAAGAGAGGGAGAGGATTGACGTGCCAGGGCCTCTAGTCACTGAAATTGAACTCCAGATGTGTGTGACATTTGTACACGTGTGTGACCTTGTGCACTTGCTTCACCTTGCACGTCTGGCTTATGTGGGATCTGGAGAGTCAGACATGGGGCCTTAGGGCTTCTCAGGCAAGCGCCTTAACCACTAAGCCATCTCTTCAGCCTCCGGCTCACTCTTGATGCTACCTACCTCCCAGCTTCTGTGGTAAGATGTGATGCCCAGCCTCTGCTCTGCCATGCCCCGATGAAAGTTCCCCATACCCACCCTCCCCCCCCAGCTTACTGTCAGCTGAAACAAACTGTCAGAAGGGTCATGTTCTCTGAGCCCATGTCAGCTGCTCTGGCCAGCTGTTGGGTTTCAACAATGAGAAGGTAACTGTGACACTGGCAAATCAAGGACTGCAGCCTGACACAAAGGCAGCACTTACTTCTCCGCAGATGACTGTGACTGTCCGTGGTCTATGAGACTCTGATTACCAATATCATCTTGCTTTATGAACAGAAATGAATGTGCTTATTGAATGTCTGTGGTTATGTGCCCAAGTAATGGGGTTTAGATCAACAGAAGACCATGTGCACAACAGGGTCCCATAAGGTTATAATGGAGCATAACAATTCCCGTGATCTAGCATCTTTACTGTACCGTTTCTGTGTTAAAATATACAAAAGCCAGCGTGGTTCAACTGCCTATAGTATTCAACCCAGTAACATACTGTATGGGTTTGTAGCGTATATCATGTAGTCTGGGTATGAAGCAGAATACATTGTCTAGGTTTGTGTAAGCATGCTCTATGAAGACAAAACTCTTCAGTAAACCATTGTAAGCATTCTTCCTTTCTCTTGCATCGTGTGTGTGTGTGTGTGTTATATGTGTGTGTACACATGTTCATACATATATGGCCACATGTGTGCGGGTGTGCATGCACATGTGTATATGTGCATATAGAGGCCAGAGACTGATGTCAGGTATCTTCTCCTGTTGCTCTCCACCTTTTAAAAAAAGATTATTTTTATTTATTTATTTGAGAGCAAGAGCAAGAAAGAGAGAGAGAGAGAGAGAGAGAGAATGGGCATGCCAGTGCATCCAGCCATTGCAAACGAACTCCAGATGCACACACTACCTTGTGTTTATAGCTTAAGTGGGTCCTGGGGAATTGAACCAGGGTGCTTTGGCTTTGCAGGCAAGTGCCTTAATGGCTAAGCCATCCCTCCAGAACCTCCACCTTGTTTTTAAGTTAATTAATTTGATTGATTTGAGAGAGAGAGAAAGAGGAGGGAGAGAGAGAGAGAGAGAGAGAGAGAATGGGCACATCAGGGCCTTAAGCCACTGAAAACAAACTCCAGACACATGTGCCATCTTGTGCATCTGGCTTATGTGGGTCCTGGGGAGTTGAACCTGGGTCCTTTGGCTTTGCAGGCAAGCGCCTTAACTGCTAAGCCATCTCTCCAGCCCTCCATCTTGTTTTTGGAGGCAGGGTCTCTGATCAAACCTGGAGCTCACTGATTTGGCTGGATTAGCTAGCCAGCATGCCCCGGGGATCCTCCTATCTCTTCCTCCCCAGTGTGTGATACCACACCTGGATTTTATGTGGGTACTGGGGATTGAACTCAGGTCCTCATGCTTGCACAGAAAGCACTTTATCCACTGAGCCATCTCTCCAGCCCCTCTTCCATCTATTCAGCCTGTCTCTCCTAGGCATGCTGATACTGAGAGAGGGCTTCTGGTTCCACTGGTAGAAGTTAACCCTCTTCGAGAAGGTTTTAGGCCCAAATTCTACCTTCTAGCCTTCTGCTCTCCACTCCATGGACTGTGGTGGTGCTGTAGAACTGTCAGAAAGGGCATCTTCTCAGAGCCCACATTGAATCACCCGTGGACATCTGGGTATTTCCCTTCTTCCAGAGCAGTCATGCTGGCACATGACCATAGACCCCTGGGAAGGTTTGGAGGAGCCTTCTAGGTCCTTGCATCACATGCACTAGGTTCTTGTATTATTGACGTTTTTAATACTGTGGCAACATACTTGGGAGAAACAACTTAAAGGAGGGAGAATTTAGTCTGACACATGATTTCAGAGGCTCTCAGTTCCCTGTGGTGGGGAATACGGTGGTGGGAGCAGCTCGGTGGTGTTTCAGTTACGTTCTCATTGCTTGCAGGAAAGGGTGTGTTTTTGGCTTACCGTTCAAGAGGGTTGAATCTACCATGGTGGGGAAAAGCATGGCAGAGACACATAGTTGGCATCATATTGTCACATTGGCAGGGAGGATGTAGAGTGAGGCAACAAGGCCCACCCCCAGTGACACATTTCTTTCAGCAAGGCTTCGCCTCTTAAAGGTGCCACAACCATCCCAAACAGTGTCACCATTTTACATTCAAACCACCGCCCACATCTGTTGGATTTGATTAACGTGTTCTGAATTGTCAAGGTGATCCCTCCAGGCACGTTTTCTGTCCCAGAGCTTCATAAACCCTTCACTTACTGCATCTCAGAAGGCTGTCCATCTGGTTTCATCCTAGGGTCTCCACATCAAATTAGCTACTTGGTAGACCCCAACCTGAGGATCTCAGTGCTCAGCTTGCTCTCCTGCTGCTGTTTTCCACCTGCTGTGGCAGAGGTGATGTCTGCCTCTGCTCATGCCATGTTTTCCCTGCTGTCACAAAACTTCCCCTTGAGACTATAAAGCAAAATAAAAGCATTTCTCCCACCAGCTGCTTTTGGTCTGGTGCTTTGTCCCAGAAATGAGAAGGTGATTACAACAGAAAATTAGTGCTAGGAGTGGGGGGTGTTGCTTCTTGAAACCCGACTGTGTGGCTCTGGGATTTCAGGAACTGATTTGTGGGAGGAATGTGGAAGGACTTGAAATCTTGGATTAACATAAGACTTGCAGGGCTATAAGCAAAGTTTGATAGACTATTTCTAGTCAGAGTTAAAAGACTTAAATGCAGAAAGAACTGTGTAGGCTCAGCTTATGAGGAGAAGAAAGAGCTTTGTCCAGACTGGGATAGAGGCAATTTGTGTGAGAGGCTGCCTGTGATCTTCCTGTGTCCTGAGAACATGGTTGGGGTTGATTTTAGAAGAAATGGATTGGTATGAGCAGAGGAATGAAAGTTTTATGCAGGAGATAGCAGCCATATCAGCTGTAATTGAGAAATTATCAACACTGAGCTTTGCCTAGCTTATCTGCATTGGGACAGTAGGAAGAATGTTGGCTATTTTGAAAGTAGGGGGCCAAAATGTTGAAGGAGTTTTCCTGTTCTTCAAAGTCAGTTTAATCCAACATGGATGTTCTGTGGGTTGCAGAGGAGATGCCAGAACTATGGGATGACTGCTAAGGAAAGCTGCTGGTTCTGGATGGATTGTTCCCTGGGCAGTAAGAAGCCTAGCTAGAAGGGTGGAATTGGAATCCCAGAGACTTCATCATTGGTTACAGATGTTGGACTTGAAGCTACAGGATTTGATGTTTGCCCTGCTTGTTTTAGATCTTTCACTAGTTCAATCTTTTCTTGAAATGCCATCTTTTTCAGTGTGAATGTTTATTCTACACCATTATGTGTTTCTGGTTTTATAGGCTTCACAATTAAGAGCCCTTGGTCTATGGGGATGTTTCAACAGTACCAGGATGGAAAAAATGATGGGAACTTTTTAATGTTGGAATGAATGCATTGCATTTTACATGATGGAGGGTCATGAATTTAAGGGGTCAGAATGTGGGGGTTTGAATTATATGCACCCCATAAACTCATGTGTTTTGAATGCTTGGTTTCCAGCTGGTAGTAATTTGGGAGATGGAGCCTTACTGGAGGAAGTGTGTTGTTGGTGGGAGAGCTTTGGGGTATTTTAGCCAGCTCCCCATGGCCAGGGCTCAGCTTGCTCTTTTGCTGTTGCTTTTGACCTGCTGTGACAGAAGTGATGTCCGGCCTCTGCTCATACCACGTTGTCCTCTGCCATCATGGAGCTTCCCCTTGACACTGTAAGCCAAAACAAAAACTTCTCTCCCATCAGCTGCTTTTGGTTGGGTGATTTGTCCTAGCAATGAGAAGGTGACCACGATGTGGGATAAATGTGGTTTAGCAACTTGACATATGGTATCACTTCTCTTATAGGACACTCACATCATGTGGCCTGAGAACAGTGAAAACCGATACAGATCCATCCGCCTCTGTGGCCAGCTTGTCTGTGTCATTGGACGCTCACCTTCCCTTCCTGACTGCTCTGCCATCCCGACAGGGGCTCAATCACATAACAAGTCCCCTACAGTTACATAAGGTCATATATCTGCAGTCTATCCATGACCATTGCTTTGCTTTTGATTGAATCCTGGGTGACACAGGAAGGAAATAACTTGGGGGCCTAACAGACCTCTAACTATAGAAGAGGGCCACTGAACGGGAGGTCTCCCTAGGCAGGAGATGGCCAGAGATCCTGGCTGATGCAGTTCCTAGTCTGCTCCAAGTGTGGGGAGTGGGATGGAGCATGGTTCTGGAGGGAGAGAGGGCTTTCAGAAACACCGGGCTTTGAACAACGCTTGGCACTGGAGCGATGGATATGCAACAAAAGGAAAAGCCAACGAAGGGGTTTCAACTGATCTTCGACTACGAAGACTACAGACAAACAGTGAGAACAAAATCATTCAGGGGACTCGGTGTCTTCTTTGACAAAAGAATGTGCTATCACATTAAATTAGATTCCATATCCACAGGGAGAGATGAGATGACCAAGCAATTTCAACATGGACTTGTTATAAAAAGCTAGTAGATAACATCCTTTCTCCCCTGCCTGAAAATATCAGGGGATTCAGAGATATTATATAAGGCCATTAACTGATAAAACATAAACACAAAATTTCCTAAATACCAAAAGACATGATTCCACAATGCTATGCAGTGCAAGAAAGGCACAGAGGTGCTTTTGAGTATAAAGCAGTGTGGATGCATTGAAAATTAATGTTGAAACATGGATGGACTGGGGAGATGGCTCAGGTGGTACAGTGCCTGTCACACAACCATGAGGATCTGGGTTCAGGTCCCTAGCACTCACATGGATGTTGAACATGGTGGCATATGTGTGCAATCCCAGTGCTGGCTGGCAGAAGTAAAGGGGAATCCTTGGAACTTGCTAGCTAGCTTGTCTAGCTGAATTATTGAGCTATAGGTTCAATGAGAGACCCTGCCTTAAAAATATGGTGGAAGCCAGGCATAGTGGTGCATGCCTTTAGTTCCAGCACTTGGGAGGCTGATGTAGAATTGATATGTGTTTAAGATAAGCCTGGGGCTACAAAGTGAATTAACAACTTGCCTCAAAACACACACACACACACACACACACACACACCAAAAAATACATTATAACAGGTTATACCCCCCTGCTCCTGTTTCCCTGGGGGCCCTCCTCAGTGGGGTCATGAAGGCTTCAGTCCCTGTGGGGCAGCTGGGGGACTTGCCTCAGAGTATTCCTACCCACTCTGTGGCTCTTACAATATTTCTGCCCCCCCCCTCACGAAAAGTCACAACATTTTTATTTAAACACAGGCTGTCTGAGTTTGGAGCTCAGGTTCATAACCATCGTCTATGTTTGATTAATTAACTTTGATGCAAGAGAGGAATATGATGTGGGTTGAACTCCGATAAAAGAGGAGACAGAAAATTCAAATCCACTTTAGTATGACAGAATCTGTTGGAAAGTAAGGCTGGGTTTGTGGAGAAAGTCTGACTTTGAAGGGTGAGCCTTCGTGTAAAGCCAGAAGAGAGCCTTAAGTAGCCCTCCGGGGGAGCTGTCCGGCTTCCCCGGTGCTGAATTCTACGCTGGCGTTTCATGATGCCACCTGGTGGCTATTGTATTCAAGGTCGGTCTCAAGACATGTGTTTTAGCTCCTTAGATCCACTCTAATTCCTCACCCCATCGGGGTAGCTCATTTCTTATTGTTTTACTTAATTCCTGAACAGGATTATCTGCGAATCCACTCTGCAAATGCTCTGTGCCTGTGCTGCTTTCAGACTACTTGGGAAGACAAAAATTTCCCTTCACAGACAAAGTGGAGCTGGCCTTTCTTCACTGGTTGAACTTCTGGTCTCTCTTTTTTCTGGCATGAACAATGCACAGCAACTGCTTTCAGACACTCAACCCTACTCCCGCACGGAAGTTAGCCGGCAAGCACTATGGGTCCTCCAGTCTCTACCCTCGGTGCCGGCATTACAGGCATGTGCCACCAAGCCTGGGTTTTACACAGGTGCTGGGGCTTCCGCAAGTGACTGGACAGAGTAACTGGCACCTCTTCTATGGCCCAGTGGAACTCTGCCACGCCATCTAAGAGCCACATCCACAGTGCAGTGTCTATGTCTTGAGAAGTCACGGAGCTGGCTCACATCTCTTGAGTGGTAGTGGTGAGGTCACATTGCAGAAGAACCCACAAGACACATCGCCGGAGCATGCCAATATCCGATGTGGAAACTTCCGTTGGCCGCAGCGGAGCAGGAGTCAATTTGAGGGTCAATGACTGGGAGCCATTCTGCATTTTGTGGGGACGGCCTGGGTGGAGGAGGCCACTGTGTGCTACCTGTCCAGTAATGACTCCAGGAAGTAAGCAGAGGACGCGTGGAGGTGAGACTGTGGAATGCAGTGATGGTATCTTAAAAATTAATAATTTCTAGCCCAGCATGTTGGTACATGCCTTTAATACCAGCACTCAAGAAAGAGGCAGAAGTAGGAGATCACCATAAGTTCAAGACCACCCTGAGACTACATAGTGAATTCCAGGCCAGCCTAAGCTAGAATAAGACCTTACCTCAAAAGCCCAAATAATAATAATAATAATAATAGTTATTATTATTTTTTTTTGGGGGGGGGTTGAGGTAGGGTCTCACTCTAGCCCAGGCTGACCTGGAATTCACTATGGAGTCTCAGGGTGGCCTCGAACTCACGGTGATCCTCCTACCTCTGCCTCCTGAGTGCTGGGATTAAAGGCGTGCGCCACCACGCCCGGCTTATTATTATTTTTAATTAGTGGAAAAATGATGGGTTTAAATTATGTCTTGTTATTGAAATATGGTCTCAATTAGCCCAGGCTGGCCTCAAACTCATTATGTAGCTAAGAATGACCTTCAACTCTTTATCTTCTTGTCTCCACCTTCCAAGAGCTAGGATTGCAGGCAAGCACCACCACATCTGGCTCGCATAATGCCATTTTCACGTACATATCATTGGAATTTGCTCAGATGTATGCCCCTCATTTTCATCTCTTGGCCTGCTTCCAGCCTCTGGCTGGTCCCCTTCTTCCCCCTAAATAGTCACCCTTCTGCTTTAAACTGCTATGTATCTGGATATAAATATATATGCATACACACATGTAGTTAAATCTAGACAAATATCACATGTTACCTCTCCCGTGTGGAATCTAGATTTAGTGTGGTGACAGTATGTGACCCAGTCAGCTGGATTCAACTCCGGGCTGTCCCCTTGAGCAGTGGATGACTCTGAGGCCTGTCGTGGAAGCCCAGGGGACTCTGCCTCCATATCTAATAGAAGCTGAGGATTGACAGCTTTTTTTTCTCACAGCTTCACAGGATCTGTTGTCCCTTTTGCTGCGGGGCCTGCGGTGGTGCATCTCAGAGTGTGTGGCAGAGAAAACCCACTGCCTTAATGGCTGAGTGGCTGAGGAAGTGGGAGAGGCTGGGGTCCTGGAAGTTCAAACTCGCCCCAGGGGTTGGGGAGGGGAGTATTCACCATATAGGACTCAGCAGTCACTATAAATAAGGGCGTAGAGACAGATAAATGAAACACCCAGCAAGCTGAGCGTGTTACTTATTATCTGCAATGCTCTCATTTTTTAACTTTTATTTATTTATTTTTATTTTAGAGAGACAGTGAAAGACCGAGAGAGAAAGAGAAAGAGAGAGAATTGGCATGCCAGGGCCTCAACCACTGCATTCGAATTCCAGACCCTTCCACCACCTAGTGGTCATGTGTGACCTTGCGCTTACCTCACCCTTGTACATCTGGCTTACGTGGGATCTGGAGAGTTGAACATGGGTCCTTAGGTTTTGCAGGTAAGTGCCTTAACTGCTAAGGCATCTCTCCAGGCCAGCTCTGATTTTTATAAGGAAAAGGATTTATGTATGCTTTGTGCAATTAAGAAAAGTGCAGATGATTCGTCACCTAAACAAAAAAGGCAGCTTCCTGGGACAAGAAGTTGTGGTGGGGGCTAGGAAGTGGCTGGAGAGGGCTTCAGCTACCACAGGGTGACTCAACCTAAAAACACCTCTGAGGGCCCAGATGTGCCTTGGATGCCACTTTCTTTTAAAAAAAAATTTATTCATTTATTTGAGAAAGAAAGAGAGTAAGCATGGGTATGCCAGGGCGTCCTGCTACTGTAAACAAACTCCGGATGCATGTGTCACTTTGTGCATCTGGCTTTGTGGGATGTCACTTTCTATACAGATGTCTGGGTGAGACCTCCCAGGAGTTTTGGATGGAAGCTTGGTGTGTGCGTCCCTCCCCCGTGACCATATGTCAGTTAGGGCCCTGTTGGGTTCTGCACCCGAATAAACATTTTGGCAACAATGCAGAGCAATTGGAGGAGTCATTTTATTCTTACTGGAGCACCTCAAGAAACCCCCAGAGGGGGATACTTAACCACCACATTGTTTAAAATCCTCTTCTGCAAGTAGGGCGTGGTGGCGCGTGCCTTTAATCCCAGCACTCGAGAGGCAGAGATAGGAGGATCACTGTGAGTTCAAGGACAGCCTGAGTCCACACAGTGAATTCCAGGTCAGCCTGGGCTAGAGTGAAACCCTACCTCGAAAAACCAAAATAATAATAACAGGCCTCTTTTTTGTTGCCTGTGCCTTGTCACTGCGTACTCCAGGGCTTCCTCTCTTTGCTTCCTGCCCCACTTCTGAAGACCATTCATCTCTAGGGCAAGTCTGAAGCCCAGTCTACCTTTCCCCCCAAGACTCAACCCACCCTCCTCAGCAGGACTTCCCATTTAGTGAATCCTTATGAGTCATTCTCTTCATGAAGCAGAACAGAATCCATGTGATTAAATGGAGTAGGGCAGAACAGGACAGGATTGGACAACACAGAAAACACCAGAGTTCATCACACAAGAATTAGCATCTTAAATGGACAGTTGTGAATTGGGATGTTTTGGAATTGGATTGCAAAAGAAAAGGTATTTGTCCTGTGAGTAGTAGTCAAGAGTCTGAGGGGGCTGGAGGGATGGCTTAGCGGTTGAGGCATCTGCCTGCAAAGCCAAAGGACCCAGGTTTGATTCCCCAGGACCCACTTTAGCTGGATGCACAAGGGGGCACAAGTGTCTGGAGTTCGTTTGCAGTGGCTAGAAGCCCTGGCGCGCCCATTCTCTCTCTCTCTCTGTCACTCTCTCCCTCTTTCTCTGTCAAATAAATAAATAAATAAAAATAAAATATTTTTAAAAATAGTTTGAGGGCTGGAAACATGGCTTAGCTGTTAAGGCATTTGCCTGTGAAGCCTAAGGACCCCGGTTTGATTCCCCAGTACCCATGTAAAAGCCAGATGCACAAAGTGGTGTGTGTGTCTGGAGTTCGTTTGCAGTGGCAGGAGGCCCTGGTGTGCCCACCCTTCCTCTTTCTCTCTCTTCTTGCAAATAAATAAAATATTTTTTTTAAAAAAAAGCTACAGTGGTCTGGAGAGATGGCTTAGCAGTTAAGGCATTTGCCTGCAAAGCCAAAGGATCCTGGTTCAACTCCCCAGGACCCACTTTAGACAGATGCACAAGGGGGTGCATGCATTTGGAGTTCGCTTGCAGTGGCTGGAGGCCCTGGCGCGCCCATTCTCTCTCTCTCTCTCTCTCTCTCTCTCTCTCTGTCTCTGTCTCTAGTAAATAAATAAATAAATTTTTTGGAAAAAAAGAGCTACAGCATTTCTTATGCCTGCAACTAAACCTTGAGGGACAGAGCATCGAAACCCACATCAGTTGTCAACTTAGATCAACTTGGAGCTCTGCATTTCTCTTCATTTCCTTCTTTGCCTATTACTTAAACTCTGCACAGAGAAACTCCTGGCCATGAACCTAGCAAGCAAGACGGCTTTCTTCTGTTAAGTGTGGGGTGGAGATTAACACATAGCAAATCCCTAGCTTACATTTTTCCCTATGTCTCCACTGGAAAAAAAATTAACTTGGGTGTTTCACAGTAATTATATAGGATGGATGGACCAATGTCCTTTTTCCATTTTCTTTTAATAAGTATTACTCGTTTTTTTAATTATTTATTTATTTGAGAGAGAGATGGGGGTGTGGAGAGAGGCAGATAGAAAGAGAGAATGGGCGTGCCAGGGCCTCCGGTTACTGCAAACAAACTCCAGACGCATGCACCGCTTTGTGCATCTGGCTTTACACATAGGTACTGGGGAATCGAACCTGGTCCTTAGGCTTCACAGGAAAGTGCCTTAACTGCTAAGCCATCTCTCCAGCCCCTTTTTATTTTTATTTTTATTTATTTATTTTTTTCTTATTGCTGTTGAGGTAGGTTCTCACTCTAGCCCAGGCTGACCTGGAATTCATGATGTCGTCTCAGGCTTGTGCCTTTTTTTTTTTTTTTGTGCCTGCTTGCCTCAGCACTTCCCTGTCTTTAAAGCCAAACTCCTCTATTCAGCACATCAAAACACTTGCCCTAATCACACAGCGGGTCACATCTGACTGGCCCAGTGGCTAGGGACATACCCAAAGGTGAAGGGACATTAAACAAGTTTGTTCCTTATCTGAAATTTGAATTGAGTTGGCATTCTGTATTTCTACTTGATAAACCTGGCAAGGGCCCTGCTGATGCTGGAAACAGAGGAATGACATTTAATACAACTCGTAATAAATACTCTCATTTGTAAAATCAAGGTTTTAGGTTACCGTAAGTTCTGAGAACTCAAAGGCATCCCAGCGAGTTCAAGGAGCATTAATTAAGATCATTTCATGGGGTCAGACCTGCAAGGGAACAGCGTCCCGTCTTCTTACTGCACCTGTGCCGAGGCCTCCACCATGCAGGTCTTCCATGTGCTCCTGGTACACACCCATGTGGAAGGCAGATCACAACTGTAATGACACAATCATTTCATAGATATGGAAACTGAGGCTTTGAGATGTGCAATGAACCTGCCCAAGGTCACGCGGAGACAGCAGAAGGCTCAAGGTTATCACTCAGGTCGGTGTGACTCCAGAGCTCTGGGGTTCCCCCGGGGCCAGTGTGGGTCTTGCAGGAAGAAGTTCCCAGGGGCCACAGCAGCTGGCCCTGGCGCCACTCGCTCGTGTCTCTGCTGGAGCCTGGCCCGCAGGTGACCAACTCTCCTGGCCTCCTGGGCAGGGAAGAAGGCGGCGGCGATGGTGTGCCGTAGGCGCCAGGCGTAGGTCTGCAGCAACAGGGTGGTGCAGGCCATCAGCTGCAGGGCGCCCGCGGTCAGCGGGGCAGTGGCTCCGGGGCGCTGGGCTGGTAGCAGTGGACAGCCAGGTGGCGTGAATCGCAGCTCCCAGTGGTAGGAGCGCTGTGCAGATACGTAGGGGCTTTGGGGTGGCGGCTGGTTGAAGAGGAAAGGGATGAAGTCCAGGATAGTATATGATGCCTTCAAAAAAGAGAGAGAGAGAGGTAGAGTCCACAGAAGCCATCTGGCCACTTGGTGCCCACCACTATCACCTGTGGAAGTTGGCAGGGATGGTATAGAACTAACTTCCCACCCAAGAGTCTCGGGAGACCAAATGTGACTGTAGCTGAAATGGGCTCTTTTGTCAAATAAGAACCACATTCTTACTACCTTTGAGCAAAATATTTTAGAGGAAACCAAATGGCTGGGGACGTAGTTCAAATCAGTAGATTGCTTGCCTAGCATGTACAAAGCCATAGGTTTGATCCTTTGCACCATTAAACTGGGCATGGTGGCACATGCCTAAAATACTAGCAGAAGGACCAGAAGTTCAAGGTCATCCATGGATACCCAGGGAGTTTGAGGCTACATGAGACTCTGTCTCAAAAACAACCAAGTTGCAATTAGTACTTATGGGCAGTGTGATAGTTAAGCTGTCATCAACGTGATTGGATGGAAAGATGCCTAGATCAGTCAAGCATGCCTCAGTATGTCTGTGAGGTGTTCCCAGAGAGGATTAGATCACAGGGGCTCTGAACCAATCAATGATTCAATTCACCGATGGGTCCGGAATATGAAGGTGTTATTGGGAGGGGTGAAAGGCAGGAGGTGGCTGGCACCCAGTTGGAGGAAGTAGATGACTAGGGTGCATCTTGTGATTCTGTATCTTACCCTGGCCCCTGTGTGAATTCCTTTCCCTCTCCTGCTTATCTGTCAAGAAATGAAGAATCTCTTTCAAGTTGGGCGTGGTGGCGCATGCCTTTAATCCCAGCACTCAGGAGGATCGCTGTGAGTTCGAGGCCACCCTGAGACTACATAGTTAATTCCAGGTCAGCTTGGACCAGAGTGAGACCCTACCTCGAAAACACACACACACACACACACACACACAAAGAATCTCTTTCAACACACCCCTAAACCCCAGGTAGCCATGATGTCTTCTCACATGCATGGGCACACAACCATGGACTGAACCCTCTAAAACCGTGAGCCAAAATAAATCTTTTCTCCTTGAAGGTTGTTGATGTCAGATATTTTGTCAGAGTGGTGAGAAAAGTAACAGACATTTCTCCTAGTGAGCCTTCAGGGAATGTACTGGAGTGCTAGTCCAACAGGTGGCTCAATTCTGTGGGGCCAAGCCCATTAGAAACCCCCTTAGAAGACACACTGAGCTGCTGCAGAGATTGCTCAGTGGTTAAAGGTGCCTGCTTGCAAAGTTTGCTGGTTGAGTTCAAGTTCCAAGTATCCACATAAGGCCAGACACACAAAGTGGTACATATGCCTGGAGTTTGTTCGTAGCAGCAGGAGACATCCATTCTCTTTCTTTCTCTCTCTCTCTCTCTCAAATGAATAAATACTTTTTCAAAAATAAAAGACACACATTGGACTAAATATGGCCTGACTCAAGGGTCAGTCCAGGCCAAGGTGGGTCCCTACATCTCCGCCAAAGACATTAGTCTTGGCTTTTTGGTGTGGACAGAGGCAGGAAGGTCAGAGACAAAGTACTGGAACTCGGACAGACTGCTGAGGCTGGATTCTGGTTCCGTCTGGGCCTGGATTCTCCATGGAGCATGAGAGTCCCAGGATGGGGCCCACAGAACTGAACTTTTAGGGGCTCATGAAAATGTCCTTATTTTGTTTAAAATCAGAAGAAAAAGGCTGGAGAGATGGCTTAGTGGTTAAGGCCTGTGAAGCCAAAGGACCCAGGTTCGATTCCCCAGGACCCACATAAGCCAGATGCACAAGGGGCACATGCGTCAGGAGTTCATTTGCAGTGGCTAGAGGAATGCCCATTCTCTCTCTGTCTGTCTCTCTTCTCTCTCTCTCTCTGCTTGCAAATAAGTAAATAAAAATTTAAAAATTCTTTAAAAAGTAAAAAAAAATCAGAAGGAAAAGAAAACAATTTCTTGGCTTGGGAGATGGCTCAGCAGTTAAGTGCACTTGCTTGAAAAGCCTGATGGCCTGGGTTTGATTCCCCAGTACCCACATCAAGCCAGATGCGCAAAGTGGCACACGTATCTGGAGTCCATCTGCAGTGGCAAGAGGCCCTGGTACACCCATTTCTCCCTCCCCTCTTTCTCTGCAAATAAATAAAAAGAAAATATTTTGAAAAGCAATTTCTTAGTTGGAAGAGTGTGCTTGCATATTATAATAGCATAGACAGTATGCTTGCGTATATTAGCATATTTGCCTCATAACGATGCCCTCAGTGATTCTACTTCTGCTGGCAGAAGGGGCTTGGCAGAGTCCAGTGTGGCCCCGTCGCTTCTCAGTGCGATGAACTGGAGCAAGCTCCCTGACTTCTCTGCACCTCAGCATCTTCATCTGATTAAGCAGATTTCTTTCAGTTTTGAAAGATAACTTTCAAGCACGTAGGTGCTGGGTGACTATATGTTATGACATCATTAGTTCAGCACCCAACACTTGTAGGTTCTATGGGATGGACTTTACTCTTGTATGAGAGCTCACTGTTTAAGATTGCTTACCACCCCCAGCCAAAAAGAAAAACCCCACAAATCTCAATCTGACAGTAAATATATACAACAGCAGGGAGACAGTGACTATTTTCTATCTTGCTTTAAGTCAGTAGGTATTCCATTCTGTGGTCATATGGTCCCTGCCGTGGTCATTCGACCCTTCTCTTGGTCGAGCAGATATGGGTAATACAAGGCTGAGTTCCAATAAAACATTACTTATAAGCCGGGCGTGGTGGCGCACACCTTTAATCCCAGCACTCAGGAAGCAGAGGTAGGAGGATTGCTGTGAGTTCGAGGCCACCCTGAGACTCCATAGTGAATCCCAGGTCAGCCTGGGCTAAGTGAGACCCTACCTTGAAAAACCAAAAAAAAAAAAAAAAAAAAATTACTTACAGAACTCAGAAGCCAGACAGGTTTCCAGTGAGGGTGAGGGTTCTTGGTCTGGGCCATTCCCACGTCCTTGGGAGGAGGGAAGAGTCACACAGGCGAGGCAAGTGCTCTGCCACGGAGCCCTATCCTCAGGCCTCTTTGATACCTTTTTAATTTTGAGACAGAGTCTCACTAAGTTGCCCAGGCAGGCCTTGAGTATGTAATCCTCCTGCCTCAACCTCTCCAGTAGCTGAGAGGAGAGGCCTGCACCCCCAGCCCTACTCACTTCTATGCCTCATACTTAGTCTGACTCACTGGGATGTGGGCTAGTAGTAATGGCCACCATATAGTAGATGTCACTTGTAACACATGGAATGTGCTGGGTAGGTTACAGATATGATCACATTGTACAATTCCCAGTAGCAAATGTAGGGCAAGGAGGACTGAAGTCATCTTTACAAAAGAGGACAGTGAGTCTAGGACCCTTTGGCAGAGAATGACCTTGAGGCAAGCTTCTGTAAGGTCTCAGGATCCCAAAACCACTACCTCGCAATTGGGGGTGAAAAGGACCCACTTCACAGGACTGTTGGGATCTAATGAGCTCATCTGCCCATGCCCAGGGCCTCATGACATACTCAAAGGGAGGGGGGGGGGTTACTTGGAGATAAGCAAGATTTCAGCAAAAGTCAAAACCTGTGCACGAGCCCCTCCCCCATCCTCCCAGAATTAACCCTGCACGTCTCCCATCATTCCGCTTACATCATACTTGACCGTGAGAGTGATGGGGGCAGTGGGCAACCTTTGAGCCCAGTCCACGGCCGCCTGTGCCAGGAGGAAGGTCACATGATCTGTGGCCACAGTCAGAGCAGTGGCCACCAGGAGCAGCCCCAGAAGCCCGAGCCTTAGGAGACAGCTTAGTAGCTCCTCCTGTGACAGCTTCGGTCTGGTTGCCTGGAGAAGCCAGGACGGTGCAGAAGCCAGCAGGTGTGTGGCCCGGGACTGGGCCAGCTGCTGAGCCAGCTGCCGCGTCATGTAGATGTTGTCAAACCGCAGGTCAGTCAGGTAGCGATGGAGGTACCAGGCGGACTCTGCAAGGAGACCCAGCATAAACAGCCCTGTGGCCATCCACTGGGCGCCCCGTGCTATGGTCCTGGCCAGAGACTCGAGACCAGAGAAGTCTTCTAGGATCTGCTGAGTGGCCCTGAGCACGTGACGGCGGAAGGCAGAGCCATCGCCCTGCGTCTCAAATGTCAGCCCTCGGCTGCCGGCTTGGCTGGCGGGGCCCAGTGTCTGCGATGCGGCTTGTAGCTGTTGGGTGGTATTAATCAGACTCTCCAATGAGCCCTCGGTGACACACCTCAGCACCTGCCCAGTGGCAGCCACGTTGGCTAAGATGTTGGGCACCACGGCAACAGCCAGGGTGGCCGTACTGTAGGACAGGAGCAGCTGGCGACCTTGCTGGGTGCCCAGGGTGAGCAGGCTGAGTGCGAACAGGCAGCGGATAGGGGGCACAAGGCCCAGGCTCAGGAAGAGCAGGAGACCGCAGACAGTGGTGGCCAGGGTCGAGGGTTCCAGGAGATCAAGCTGTGAGGCGCAGAGCCAGCGGTGAAGCAGGCCTGCGGCCGATCCAGCTAAGCAAGCACACAGGACCACCTGGGCCAGCAGCTGGCCGCAGCCGGTTGGAACAGGTCTGGAGAAGGCGTCCCAGGCAGCCTGCAGTAGGCCAAGTGTTTTGCAGATTCCCAAATGCCACAACCTCCAGCTGCACACAAGGGAAGAGGGAGACCTATGTTAGGAAGCTCGGGATGTGCACGTCCCAGAGACCCTGGGGGGGGGGGGCAGCATAATTCCCAGGTGGACCAATCAGAGGCTGGCCCCTGACCCACATGACACAAACTGAGCCAATCAGAGCCTTTCCCCAGGGTTAGGTTCAGAGGGGTGGTCAAGGGGGGTATTGCAGAACATAGCTTGGCCCCAGGCTGCTTCTGGTCTATCTAGAGTCCGCGATGACAGCCTGGTGGGAGTAACTGGAGAGTGGCGAAGTGAGAGAAACACACATGAAATAAGAGCTGGGGGAGAGAGAGGCAGAGAAGCCCCTTCACCTGAGTTCACAGGCCTCGAGGTTCAGTGTCTCCTGCATTTGCAGACAAGGACGGTTCCTTCCCTGTGTGTGTGTGTGTGTGTGTGTGTTGGGGGGCGGGGTGTTCATGGGGTCAGTGCAGGGAGTGCCCCGTGGACAGGTGGAGGTCAGAGGACAACTTGTGTGAGGCAGCATCTCTCATTCACCGCTGTGTTCTCCAGGCTAGCTGTGAGTAACTGAGCATTATTCCTGTCTCCCTTCTCTCCCCAGGAATGCTGGGATTATAGACGTATCTGGTGTCAGGCTTTATGTGAGGTCTCGGGATCCAAATTCAGATATTCATGCTTGGGTGGCAAATACCATCTCCCCAGCCTCAGCAGTTCCTTCTTTTCTCTTTTAATTTTTAAAAATTTTTCTTTATTTATTTGAGAGAGAGAGAGAGAGAGAGAGAGAGAGAGAGAGAGAGAGAGAGGTGCTCTAGGGTCTCCAGCTGCTGCAAATGAACTCCAGATGCATGTGTCACCTTGTGCATCTGGCTTACGTGGGTCCTGGGGAGTTAAACCCGGGTCCATTGGCTTTGCAAGCAAGAGCCTTAACCACTAAGTCATTTCTCCAGCCCAGTTCCTTCTTTTCTTAAAAAAAAAATTATTTATTTATTTGAGAGGGAGAGAGAAAGAGTGCACCAGAATCTCTCTCTAGCCACTGCAAATGAACTCCAGACACATGCACTTCTTTGTGCATCTGGCTTTATGTGGGGACTGGGGAATCGAACCCGGGTCCTTAGGCTTCTCAGGCAAGGACTGTAACCACTGAGTCGTCTCTCCAGCCCCAGCATTTCCTTCTTTATGGAGTTCAGCATCTCCATCACCATTTACAGGCAAGGAGGCAGCCCAGTTGGCTTGGGGGGACCTTTTCCTCTCCGCTGCCCTCATACTGATGCATTCACCCAATGTTTCTTAAACAATTACTATGAGCTCACTGCCAGAGACACAGTAAGTAGTGCGTGGAGCAGAGGGACCCTGGCCTTCCTACCGCTCACAGTGGATGGCTGGCAGTCAAGGCTTGCAGACTGCGGAGCTGGGGAGACGGCTCGATGGGCAAAGTGCTTCCTATGCAACCACTGAGTTTGGATCCTCAGTGCCCACATAAAATGCCAGTGGTGGTGGGTGCCTGCCATCCCAGCATTGGGGAAGAGGAGACAGGGACACCCCTGGAGCTGAAGGTTCAGTGAGAGACTGATTCCAAGAACGAGGTGACGTGTGACTAGGGAAGATTCCCGAAGATAACCTCTGGTGTCTGCATGCATCCATGCATATCTGTACGCATGTGCACCCACATGCTTATGAGAGAAAGGTGGGAGTCAAGCATGGGGCGGGGGTGCGGAAGATGGCCTGAAATGGGGACTCTGCGGTGCAGAGGTGCTGAGTGGAGAGATGAGGTTCCCAGCCTGGAACTCCTCACCACAAGGTGAGGTGCAGAGCTGGACATCCAGGGGAGCAGTTGAGGCTGGACTATGAAACCCCCGGACTGAAATTCAGAGGGGCTTGGGGGGGGTCACTGCTCTATGGATGGTGCTAAAAGCCCTGGTACTGAGGTGGCTCAGAGGGCAAACTGTGGGGTAGAGAGAGAGAGATGCAGGGGCTGAGCCCCAAAGATGCTTGAGGTCAGGGGTCTTGTGAGGTGATGAGGAACCAGCAAGGGAGGGCTTGGACACAACCAGGGGTGGGGTGGGGCCGAACACATAAGATGCTGTGGATGGGTAAAGACAGAGGAACGCCTAGCAAGGGCTCTGGGATTTAGACACCTTGGGGGAGGTGGTCCCTGGTGGCCTTGGCAGGCAGGGGCAGCTTGGGAACAATCCAGACCCAAACCTAACTAGAGTGGGCTAACAGGGGAGGCTGAAGGAGGAAAGAAGGAGAGACATGAATGCAGACGCTCTTTGGGGGTCATTTTTGCAGTAAAGAGCAGACCAGTGGAGCAGGGCAAGATGGAGGAGGTGGGTTCTGGAAGATCTTGTTTCAGCAGGGAGGAGCCCCAACATGTGTGCAGGTGGGAAGCATGGCGGAGAGGGGGACACCGACGGAGGGAAACTCCCTCAGTGACGGCTGTGGGTGGTTGCATCTGGTGACATTCAGAGCTGGAAGGTGTGGCTGCCTTACAAGGGATCAGAGGCTACTCATCCTGAGTAGGCGGGATGGCTGGGGAAGCGGGAATAGAGAATGCTGATGCAGGCAAGCTGTGGGCCCTGGAGAAAAGACGTAGCTGACTGTGGAAGGACAGAGCAACAGCTCAGGACAGGCTCCCTCGCCTGCTCCACCACATGACAGCTGCGCTACCGAGGGCAAGTTTCTTTTCTTTAGATATTCATTTATTTATGAGAGAGAATGAATGAGAATGGGCATGGCAGGACCTCCAGCCACTGCAGATGAACTCCAGATGCATGCATCACTTTGTGCATCAGACTTGATGTGGGTACCGGGGAATCAAACCCTTGGCTGCCAAGCTTTGCAAGCAAGCACCTTTATTTAACCTCTCAGCCATCTCGCCAACCCCTTAGGCAAGTTTCTTAATCTCTCTGGGCCTCTTTTCAATCAGCTGCATGAATGACTTGATAGAAGTGGTTTGCATCTGTCATATCTTTTTTTAAAATTTGTTTTGTTTATTTTTATTTATTTGAGAGTGACAGACAGAGAGAGAAAGAGGCAGAGAGAGAGGGAGAGAGAGAGAGAGAGAGAGAGAGAGAATGGGCGCACCAGGGCCTCCAGCCACTGCAAACGAACTCCAGATGCGTGCGGCCCCTTGTGCATCTGGCTAACATGGGTCCTGGGGAATAGAGCCTTGAACTGGGGTCCTTAGGCTTCACAGGCAAGCGCTTAACCACTAAGCCATCTCTCCAGCCCATCTGTCATATCTTAAGCACCATGCAAGCCATTGCTCTCGGAGTGTCAACTCTACTGGAGCAGTTTTGTCACTTCCGGTCAGTGCTATATCCCACGCGCCTGGAGCAGCACGCTGTAATGTGATGGGTGCCTCATGAGTATTCGCGGGGTGGCATGATTGCTTCTGTTTTCTTGGACTCACGGGGAGCAAAGGTCACTGGTGACAATCCCATGCTGGAGGAAGAGATGGACTTAAAGATAAAGGGAAGGTAGCCGGGCATGGTGGCGCACGCCTTTAATCCCAGCACTCGGGAGGCAGAGGTAGGAGGATCGCCGTGAGTTCGAGGCCACCCTGAGACTACATAGTGAATTCCAGGTCAGCCTGGGCCAGAGTGAGACCCTACCTTGAAAAACCAAAAGAAAAAAAAAAAAGATAAAGGGAAGGTGTAAAATAACTGTGTTCATCTGTGGGGCATTGAGATGAATTTAGTCACCATACATGAGAAGTTCATAGTCAAACTGGCTGGTTTAAACAGGGCATGAGGGTAGGAATCCTTTAAAAAGGAACTGCCAAAGGAGGCAGAGGTAGGAGGATGGCTGTGAGTTTGAGGACACCCTGAGACTAATTCCAGGTCAGCCTGGGTTAGAGTGAGACCCTACCTTGAAAAAACAAAACAAAACAAACAAACAAACCAAAAAAAAAACAAAAAACAAAAAAGAAAAAGAAAGGAAGGAAAGGAAGAAAAGAAGGCAAGTGAAAGAAAGAAAACGAAAGGAACTCTGAAGGGCCAGGGAAGTGGCCCAGTGGGCAAAGTGCTTGCCACGCAGGCAGGAGGTCCTGAGCTGGGATCCCCAGCACCCATGAAAAATGCCAAGCATGGTGGCGTGGCCTGTAATCCCAGTGCTGGGGAGGTGGGCACAGGGATGTGCCAGCTAGTCTAGCTGAGTCGGTGAGCTCGAGGGTTAGCAAGAGTCCCTGGTCTCAAAGAAGAAGGTGGAGGGTGACTGAGGAAGACTCCAACATCAACCTCAGGCCTCCGCATGTACCGACACATGTGCACCCACATTCATATGAGCACACATGTAACTCTCTCTCTGTCTCTCTCTCTCTCGTGGTAAACTTTGGCTGGACTGGAAGACTCACTAATGTTTAGCTGTGAGCATGGGTGACTTTCTGGAAGACGTAACATTTGAGCCGGGGCTGGGAGGACGAACATCCGTTCTAAGGTAGAGAGCAGGGTGGCCACGTGTGCCCGCTGCAGGAACCGAGTGTGACCGGGTTCACTTTAGGAATTAGGAAGCAGAGGTCTGAGGACTTGAACTTGGGGAGCTGCGACACATGAGGCCTGGCACAGAGGTCACAGTGCTGGGACCCTGGGTGCTGAGCTTAGTGTATATAAACACACTTTATTTTGATATCCAGCATGTGTGAGCACGTGTGTGTTTTAGCATGTATGTGAGTGAGTGCGAATGTGTGTTAGCAGCCTCCATCTGGAAATAAGTCTGGATTTCCAGCTTCCCCGTTTTCTCTGCAGCTAGCCGGAGTGGGCACTTACCACTCCTGACCTGCGTGTGCCCCTGCAGGTGCTCAGTGCCAAGCGGGTGTGCAGCTCACCCAGGGGCGTCTCAGGCTGGCATTCCCTTCCTGGCTGGTGGGGACATTCGGAGGGGGGGGGAACCAGACACCTTCACTCTACATGATTAGAGGCCAGGACCCTGTTGTGTTGGGTGCTCAGCTCTGTGCTGGGCCTTGAAAGGGACAAGGACCCTAGCAGTGGCTCATGGAATGCTCTTCCAAGCCACGCCCCTGGCTGCTCCTCTCTCCCTTCTCCCAACAGCTCATAGACACTGCCATGATTCACTTCTGCCGAGGGGTAAACTGAGGCTAAGGGAGGTGAGAATTTCCTCACGGTCACACAGGGAGTGGCAGGACTTGAGACTTGAGTCCACTGCCATCACAGCACACTGCTGAGTTTGTTTATTTCTTTATTTATGAGAGAGAGAAAGAGAAGAGGCATACGAGAGCCTCTAGTCGCTGCAAACGATCTCCAGATGCATGTGCCACCTTGTGCATCTGGCTTACGTGAGTCCTGGGGAATCAAACCTGGGTCTTTAGGCTTCACAGGCAAGCACCCTAACCACTAAGCCATCTCTCCAGCCCTCCTTACTCTTTTTCTCGCCTCTGTGTCCCTGTCCCCAGACTTACCCTGTCCTGATGAGGTGCTCGGTGGCTCCGCAGACATCCCGCATGGTCCTTGAGAGCGGCGGTGGTCAGGTCTGCGGCTGCACAGCTGTGGCAGGTGGAGAGGAAGTCAGGGGGATCTCTGGGGCGCTGGGAAGCTCTACAGCTTCTGCTTTTTCCTCCCTTTCATCAAGCCCTCCTGGCTGCCTCATTCCACCCAGCCAGGCCCACCTCCTGGGGGGCTGGGCCAGCTGCCTCATCCTTTCCCACAGGGGCGGTGGAAGGTGTGGGAGGGGAGGAGGGAGAGACATTTGCCAAACCGTATCTGTGATCCCCAAAGCAGGAAGGGAGAATGAGCCCATTTTACAGAGGAACACACTGAGGTCCAAGAAACCACACAGTTTATTTACACCGGTGCTAGACGAAGAACTCCATCCTGCTTCTCCTTCCCTCCTTGATACTTACACGCCCTAGGGGAACCTGACAGCGGGTGACAACAGGGTCCCTGCTAAAGCCACACCGTGCTGTGCCCAACATGCAGAGGGCATGGCCCACAGACCAGTGGCTACAGTGTACCGAAGCCAGCACTGTAAACAGTAAGTGCACAATTAATGTGGATGTCCTGCCGCCATTAGCCTGCAGGTGCACCTCCAGGCTATTCAGGAAGCCCATTCTCACATGGTAGACGCAGAGTCCTCCCAAGCTGTCCCCATCACTGTCATAGACCTTGTGTCCCCAGGAGGCCGCTCCTGACTGAGCCCCCAGCCCTCTTCAGTTCCACGAGCTGGGAGGAATTCCAACTGTCTTGTCATTTTCCCTTTTAAGGACATGTTGCTGGGCCACCCACTCAGACCTGAAGGAAACCATTGTGAGGCCTGGATAGGGGAAGTGACATCTCATAATCACACAGTTGACGGGAGGCCCCTGTGGCCCGGCCCACAGAGGGCTGTGAGCTCCCCTCCAGGAGGCCAGGAACCTCTGAGGTTGCCCGAACCAGCACACAGTGGCCCAGTATTAGCCAACCTGTTGGCCCTGCCACACACACAACATGGGATAGAAGCTGCCTGGTATCGACCCCTTGGGAGTGGAGTGGAGTTATTGCTTAGCCACAGCCCAGGGTCACAGTAGTCCAGGGTCAGCCACCTTGAAAAGGGGCCATATGGCCAGTCTTCCCAGGTATCCCACACAGGACACTTCACGCCGCTTTGGTACAAAAGTGGCCGAGGTTGGACCTGGGGAGCTGGCTCAGTGGGTAAAGTGCTTGCTGTACAAGCATGAGGATCTGAGTTCAGATCCCCAGCACCCACATAAAAGCCAGGTTGGGGGCTGGAGACATTGCTTAGCGGTTAAGGCACTTGCCTGTAAAGCCAAAGGACCCAGGTTCAATTCTCCAGTACCCACATAAAGCCACATGCACAAGGTGGCACAATGTCTGGAGTTTATTTGCAGTGGGCTAGAGGCCCTGGCACACCCATTCTCTATCTATCTATCTATCATCTATCTGCCTCTTTCACTCTTTCTCTCTCTTTCAAACAAATACATTTTAAAAATAATATATTTTTATTTTTATTTTTTGTTTATTTTAATTTATTTGACAGTGACAGACAGAGAGAGAACGAGACAGAGAGAGAGAGAGAATGGGCGAGTCAGGGCCTCCAGCCATTACAAACGAACTCCAGACACGTGCGCCCCCTTGTGCATCTGGCTAACGTGGGTCCTGGGGAGTCGAGCCTCGAACCGGGGTCCTTAGGCTTCACGGCAAGTGCTTAACTGCTAAGCCATCTCTCCAGCCCTAAAAATAATATTTTTAAAAGCCAGGTGTGATGACTCACACTTGTAATCTCAGCACCGGGGAGCAGAGACAGGAAGATCTAGGGCTCACTGGCTAGTTAGTTAATCTAGCCAAATGGGTGAGCTGTGGGTTCAGTGAGAGACGCTGTCTCAAATATAAGGTGGAAAGCAATAGATGGAGGTATCTGATATTGACCTCTGGCCTCCGTATAAATGTGCACCCCTCACACACATGTGCCCATAAGCATGTAAATACACACACACACATGCATACATATATACCACATATACATATCACATATATAAAAGCAGATGCAAAAAAGTAGCCAAGGTTTTAAAGCTAGAAGGAAGGAGAAGGAGGGAAGAAAGAGAAAAACACCACTCCTGTGCTGGCCAATTCTTCTTTTATTTTTTATTTATTTTAATTTATTTATTAGAGAGGGAGGGAGGGAGAGAGAGAGGAGAGAGAGAGAGAGAGAGAGAGAGAGCCCACCAGGGCCTCTAGCCACTGCAAATGAACACATGCGCCACCTTGTGCATCTGGCTTACATGGGTCCTGGAGAATTGAACCTGGGTCCTTAGGCTTTGCAGACAAGTGCCTTAACAACTAAGCCATCTCTCCAGCTCTCTTTTAAAATTTTTTTAGTATTTTATTTATTTATTTGCAAGCAGAAAAAGATAGGGAGAAGTGAGACAGACAGAGAGAATGGGCCCACCAGGGTCGCCAGCCACTGCAAACGAACTTCAGATGCATGCACCACTGTGCCGCTTCGTGCATCTGGCTTTGCGCAGGGCCTGGGGAATCAAACCCATGTCCTTCGGTTTTGCCGGCAAGCACCTTGACCACTAAGCCAACTCTCTAGCCCATGTCCTGGCCAATTTTAACAGGTCTGTGGACCACAGCTAGCATGGGCGACCACTGTGCAGGCCCTGCAGAGCCTCAGTTGGCCTGCTGTCCTAAGGCTGCAGGGGGCTTGTAGCTCTTCACCTCCATTTCGGGGGCCCTGGGCTGAACACAGATGCCAGCTTGGGGCATCCCTGTGCTGTATGACCTTAGGCAAGACACTGTTTCTCTCTGAACATGTGCATCCAATGCTGTGGCGAGGAGAACACGTCGTCTGTTCCTTGTGTTCAGTAGGCGGTACATAAATGTTCCTGTTCTGTTTTCTTCCTTTCTTTTCTTTTACACAGAGAGAGAGACAGAGAGAGAGAGACAGAGAGAGAGAGAGAGGATGCCAGGGCCTCAGCCACTGCAATTGAACGCCAGAAGCTTGCGCCACCTAGTGGGCATGTGTGACCTTGTGCTTGCCTCACCTTTGTGCATCTGGCTAAGGATGGATCTGGAGAGTCGAACATGGGTCCTTAGGCAGTGCAGACAAGCGCCTTAACCGCTAAGCCATCTCTCCAGCCCTCCTGCTCTGCTTTCTTCACACAGGCTGCCCGTCCTGTCTGACTGAGCCCCAGGCTCCTCACACTTGACTGTTCAGGCCCCTGGATCTCCTCCACACCCCTGGCCTCGGTCCTATCATACAGGAAGCATCCGAGCGTTGGGCTGGTCAGAAGGTAACTTCCCAGTTGACACTACCAGCTTACTCGGGGCACTCATTGGTAAGGAATCAGGGGTCATTTCGGAAGGCCTCTGGTGGCTGTGTGAGATTTGGGGTCATGGACATGGGGGATAGTCTGGGCTGTACTTGGCAGGGTGGGCAGTCACCTCTGTCCAGACGAGGCTGGCCTGGCCACCAGGCCCATAGCATCTGGACGGGCTTAGCTGAGTCAGCAGCAGCACAGCCCGGCTGGGCGGAGGGGACAGTCACTGCCGGAAGAACTCAGAGCCACGAGACAAAGAGGAAGTGGGCAGTCTGGAGCTACGCACAGGGGCTCAGCTGGGATCTGAGGCCCATAGGGTACTCATGCCCTTGGGTTTGCAGCCTGGGGTTGGAGAAGGTGGCCATAGGCCTCACGGTTGGAAATGAGGAGAGGATAGAGACCAAAACTCTTGCCAACAGACAGATGACTTGATAGAAAAAACAACAACAACAACAAAAAAAACCAGAATGGGAGTCACCCTCAGATGCTATGGAAGTTTCATTACAGAGAAGCTGAAATTCGCCTTGATAAACTATTTTGTCCCGTCTCCTGTGTCCCAAATACGACTTGTTCAATATGCATGCAATATACAGTAGGGTTAGTACAATAGGATTAATGGGGTGTTGTACATTTCTTTCTTTGCACGTGTGTGTGTGCGCACACGTGTGCATGTGTGTGTGTGTGTGTGTGTGTGTGCACATGTAAGGCCAGAGGTCAGAGCTGGGTGTCTTCCTCTGTCACTTGCCATCTTATCCTTTGAGACCTGGTGTGCTAGTTACCTTCCTTACTGCCGTGAGCACATCCCTGGCAACAGCAGCTGCGGGGAGGAAGCGTCTGTTCAGCTTACAGTTCCAGGGGAGGCGGTCCTGCAGGCATGGCGGCAGGAGCAGGAAGCGGCTGGTCACATTCAGTCCACGGTCAGGAAGCTGAGAGTCACGAATACTGCTGCTCAGCTCCCTTTCTCCTTTTTATTTATTTAAGAAAGACAGAGAAAGAGGGAGAGAGAGAGAGAGAGAGAGAATAGACATGCCAGGATCTTCAGCCACTGCAAACGAACTCCAGATGCATGCGCCACCTTGTGCATCTGGCTTACATGAGTCCTGATGAATCGAACCTAGGTCCTTTGGCTTTGCAGGCAAGTGCCTTAACCACTAAGCCATCTCTCCTTTTAGTCCCACCCAAGACCCTCACCCATTGAATGGAGCCACTTCCTACCTCAGTTAACCTAATCTAGAGACTCTTTCACAGATATGCCCAGGGATTTGTTTCCATGGTCATCTGAGACCCTAACAAGGTGACAACAGAAATGACCCATCATCACCCAGGGTCTGTCAGGTAAACCGAAGCTCACTGATTCAGGTAGGTTAGTTAGTTCGCCAGCAAGTCCTGGGAATCCTTCCGTCTTTGCCTCCCCAGCGCCTGGATCACAGGCTTGTGCTGCCACGCTGGGCATTTTACATGAGACCTGCGGCTCCAAACTAGGTCCCTGTGCTTGTGTGGCAAGCACTTGACCCACTGACCCATCTCCCCCACCCTGTGTTTATTTTCTTGGACAAAATTCTTTTTCTAAATTTTTTTTGTTTATTTTTTATTTCTTTTTAATTTTTTTTGTTTATTTTTTATTTATTTATTTGAGAGTAACAGACGGAGAGACAGAACGGGTGTGCCAGGGTCTCCGGCCATTGCAAGCGAACTCCAGACGCATGCGCCCCCTTGTGCATCTGGCTAACGTGGGTCCTGGGGAATCGAGCCTGGAACCGGGGTCCTTAGGCTTCACAGGCAAGCGCTTAACTGCTAAGCCATGTCTCCAGCCCTTGGACAAAACCTTCATGTATATTACAGCTGGGGCATATTGTGAGTATTTGGGGGGGGTCACACACAGCAAATGGCCCCATGTTAGATGGGACAGGGGGAGAACCAGTCCCACTGCTTCAGAAAATGCCATGGGGCCTTGCCACCAGAGGCCACCAGAGCCAGAGACTGCCAGAGCCATGGAGGGATCTTCCAGATCAGGAGCACAGGATCTCCAGGGTCACACACCTTCACAGGCCAGGAAGGTGACAGAGTGGAAAGAGGAGAGCCAGCGTTGGGCAGTGAGGGGTGGTGGGGGCTGGGGCAAGGGGGAGGGGTCCTGTTGGAGAACTGAGCTTGGCAGGCTCGCGGTGAGTGGACGGTTGGAAGTGCTCTTGGCAAGGGCGCACTCAGGCAGCTGCCAAGCAGACTCTGATGGGGCTGTTTGTAGGACTGTCCTCCTTCCTGCTCCCAGGCCCCCTCCCTGCCCTGCACCCCAGCGGAGACCCGGATGAGACCTGGATGGGACCTGGAAAAGACCCGAATGGACCCCACTGAAGGGGCTGTGCGGTCTGGCCCCTGTTGGTACAGCACATGGGATTGAAAGTGTCAATTTGGTCAAGCCGTGGTGACTTGGATGTTTGCTCCAACTCTATTCTGGATGCTTCCATGAGGGTATTTTTGATGATTAACATTTAAAGAAACGGACTAAGCATGAAGTAGATGGACATCCGAACAGGAATGGGCCTTGTGTAATCAGCGGAGGGAAGGTCGGAGTTGAGTGTGAGTTGGCGGGGGGAGGGTGCTGGGGGAGGTTCTGAAGCGACAGGAGTAGCCTTGAGATCCCAGCTGCTCTTTCTCAACTCTCAGCCAGCCCTCCATCAGATGTGAGGCTTATGAAGACTCCACGGCTAGGAGCCCATGCCTAAACTAAACGTTCTTTTCTTTCTCCTTTCCCGTTGATGTGATGTGGAACTTCCTCTGAATCCCTCCCCACACACACACACACCTGAGGATTCACCTTTCATAGTCTCTGTTATCCACAGTCAGCTACAGGCCAAGAACATTAGAAGAAGCATCTCAGAGCTAAACAATACATATTTTTTAAATATTTATTTATTTATTTATTTATTTATTTATTTATTTATTTATTTAAGAGAGAGAGAGAGAGGGGGAATGGGTGCACCAGGGCCTCTCGCCAATGCAAACGAAACTCCAGATGCATGCGCCACCTTGTGCATCTGGCTTATGGGGGAACTGAGAAATCGAACCTGGGTCCTTAGGCTTCTCAGGCGAGCACCTTAACTGCTAAGCTATCTCTCTGTAATTTTTTTTTGTTTTTTTTTTGAGACAAGGTCTCATGTAGTCCAGGTTTTGTGGCCGAGGATGACCTTGAACTTCTGGTCCTCCCGCCATAGGACCTATGGACATGTTCTTGAGGAGTTAGGACACCCTCAGGACTGTCCAAACACAGCGGAGTGAGACAACGCATCTATGCCCAGGCTGCGGTGTTGGTGGGTTGCTGGGCACCCCGGGGAGCAAACGGGCTTCCGGTTGGTTTGTTTCTATCTTTCCAGTGCTCCTACAGCGCTGCGAGGGCAGCTGTCGTGTTGTCCTGGCCCACGTGTCCCTGTAGCTGAGAACACGCTCCTCATTACATGACATACGCCTAGGGGAGAAGCCCGAGGGGGTCCGCAGTGAGCTACCACCAGCTGGAAGGGGCGGAAGCTGTGCGTCTAGCCAGGCCCAGTGGAGAGTCCAGAATCTAAGGTCATCACCCCCAAGGTTCCTCTCTGTCCCTCCCACCTCTCCTCCCACCCACCGTGCCTGGAGCATCTACTAATAGCTCAGGCCTCAGTGTGATGCCGTCTTCTCAGAGAAGTCCTCCAGGACCACACGGCCTGAATCAGCCTGTCACATGGGCCTCTGGTTGTCTCAGCCAGAGCCATGACGCAGCCATGATATCCGTTTACTTTCCCACTGCTGTTCCTTCAGCTGGGGCTGCAAGTTCCTCGTGGGCAGGGCACGAAGCAGGGCGCCCCACGAGCGTCTGTCGAGTGAACCAAGGGGAGGAGCGACGGGAGGCCCAGAGCCCCACGTTCTCGTCACTCTGGGGGGTTCATAGGTCAAGTGTTGACGGAGCACGTGCTCTGCCTGAGACCCTGATCCAGATACCAGAGTTACAGCACAGGACCAAAGACAGAGACAGTGTGTGCATTCACCATTCGCATGCTAGAGAGAAAGAGCAAACGAATAAACAAGAAAATAACCCACACAGGGTCCTGCAAACAGCAGAGGAGCGGGGAAGGGGAGTCAAAGCAAGGGTCGTGAGGAGGTGACCTCTGGGCGGGGGACCTGGAAGGCAGGGGACGCGAACTTACGCACTCTGGAACGGTGTTCTAGGCAGCAGGGTGAGCATGGGCCGTAGCAGGCCTGCGCACAGGAAAGCTGTCAGAGGTTGCTTCTGTGGAAACCCTAACTTGGGGATTTGGGGGCTTGGAGATGCTCGCGTGTTCAGAAGGGCAAAGAAGCCTCACGTCCAATGTTGACAAGTCAGTCGTCTTTATTTGAGAACACGTTTGATCAGAAGCAGTGAAAATCACGATTCCTTGGGTCACAAGGCCCTGGGCTTCTCTGTGATGAGCCTCTCCCTGTCGTCCCCCCCCCAACACCAAGACAGCATGCCTCTGGGAAGGAGGTGGAGCCTGAGCTGTAGCTCTGGGGCTCCCCCACCCCAGGGGGTGTGGGAGAGGAAGTGTGAGCGCTCTGCCCCCCCCATGCCAATAGAGCTCTCAGCTGCCCACCGCCCTACCCCGTGCCACACACAGGCTGTCCACATGCCTGCGCTGGGAACAAGCACTACAGTCTCCTGTTTGCCCAGTTCCAGCCCCCCACTCGTGGGAACGTCCCAGAGTCCCCATCTGCAGAAGGGGGTCACAGTATTTCTCCTGCCCAATACGCTCTGCGCTAGCCTCCTCCGAGGCCCCTGTTGTTGATTTTTAGACTTTTCTTTCAGCCCTGGACGCCGTGGCCTTTGCAAATTAAACACGCTGACCCCGTGGGATTGGAGGGCAAAGGCCAGCTACGGAGGCACCCGAGGGCCACAAGTAGGAGATCCTGGCTGGAGGGGCCGTGGGTTACCCGGGAGAAGGAGGGACCCCAAAGTTATGGCTGAAGAAATCAGATGAAAGAAAAGAGCCCCAACTGTCTCGGGTAGACATGTCACGTGGGGATTCTCGAACTCCAGGGTGTGCTTAGGGGCCCATGAAGCAGCCAGGAGTCTCTGCATGGTTCCCATAGCCTCTCCCGGTCTCCAGACATAGAAGGCAACGTCTTGTAGTTGGGTCTCCCCAGGGGAAACAGCAAACCAAAAGGAGGCAGAGCCCAGCCCTGCTGTAATATCTAGCCTGCTGCTGCCTTGAAGCCCCGAAGGTTCTCCAGCTTTAGCGACAAGATGATGTCTCACTGGGGAGAAAGTGGGGCCCGTGGGGATGGGTAGCCCCCCCCACCCCAGGTGTGCAAAATAAACGCCATTCCAGATTTGCTCCATGGGGCTAAGATGGGTACTCTTGCATCCTAAACATAGACCCACTCACAGAGAGAGCCTGCTTTTTAGGCAGTAGATCTGGGAGAGACCTGGCCTTGAACTGCGTGAGAGAGAAAGAGAGGTTTCGCAGACGGTGAGTCTGTGGCCCACGTGGACCACCGGCTCTCCTCCTTGCTTGATGTGCATTACAGAAAGGGACCACTCGATCGTCCTGTCGACTCCCAGCAGCAAGGGATGGTGATGTCAGGCTCAGGGGGCTCAGAAGGCCCGAAATGTGTCATTGGTCAAGGTGGGGGGCAGGGCTGTGACGTTGGCTGGGTGGATGTCGGCCCAGTCCGGGAAGGTACCCAGCTGGAAGATAGCTTGTGCCCAGGTGTTCATGGCCAGGCTCAGCAGCAGGACGCCCATCAAGTTCATCAGGAGGCCGGTCCGCACCTGCGATGGAGGGGGGCTGAGTGGGGGAGTGCTGGCCCACGGAGCAGGTGGGGAGAACAGGGCCGTAAGGCAGCCAAAGCTGGAGGGGGCGGCGGGGGGGGGGGCAGGACAGAGCCAGGTGCGAGGTCAGGCCACCAACGCCTAGGACACTTCTCTCACCGGACCCAGGAGTGGCCCTGTGGAAGCACAGTTGATCCCATTCACGAATACTGATTGACAACTGGCCAGGATCTAGAATGACCTACAAGACAAATCTCGGGGCATGTTTGTGAGGAAGTTTCTAGATTAGGTTAGTAGAAGGGAAGACGCATCCTGAATGTGGACGCCACCATCCCATGGGCTGGGGACCAGCCTTCATCACGTCTCTGCTTCCTGACTGGGGACTCAAGGTGACCGGTCACTTCTTGTTCCTGCTGCTACACCTTCCCCACCATCACGGACCCTCAAACTGCAAGCCAAGATGACCCCATGCACCCTTAAAGATGCTTACTGTTGGGCACTTGGTCACAACAAGAGAAGAAGAAAACAACACAGAGGGTTTCCACGTGTCCGGCACACGCCATGCCGTCATCACGAACACCAAGAGCAACCTGACCACGGGGATTATACATTTTCTCCTTTTACACAGAGGAAAATGAGACTGTTCAATGATCTAGTTTGATATTAAGCCCCTCCCCACGCTCTGTACATGTATTGACACATGCACCACATATACATACATACACGTGCACACGTGCACACACGTTACAGGGTAAGTAAGCCTATCTATGTCTCTTGGGAAATCTTCTTTTGGAAATTCTTTTCTTTTGTCTTTCTTTCCTTTTCTTCTCTCCCTTCTTCCCTCTCTTGTATTTACCTCACATGAGTGTGAGCGCACGTGCGTTCATGTGTGCGTGCATGTGTGTGTGCATGTGTGTGTTTGTGTGTGTGTTGGTATCTGCGTGTTTGTGTGAGTGTGGGTGCACGCCTGTCACAGCATAGATGGGGAGGTCAGAGGACAACTTGTGGATTGGTCCTTGTCTTCTACCTCATTTGAGACAGGGTCTCTCTTTGCAGTTCACAGCTCCCTTTCAAAGCTTCAGAGAAGTCCTCCCATCTCCACCTCCCTTCTGGTTATAGGATCGTTGAGATCACAGGAACCCGGCACAGCCTCTGGCTTTTACACGGGATCTGAGGATAAAACTTAGATCCCCGAGTTGCGTGGCAAGCTCTTTATCCACCGAGCCCATCTCTCCGGCCCTCTTTTATTTTTAAAAATATATTTTCTTTATTTGTTTGCAAGCACAGAGAGATAGAAGAGAAAGAGAATGGGTGCTCCAGGGCCTCTAGCCACTGCAAACAAACTCCAGATGCATACATCACTTTGTATATCTGGCTTTGCATAGGTACTTGGAATCAAACCTGGGTGGTTAGGCTTTATAGGCAAGTGCCTTAACTGCTGAGCCATCTCTCCAGTATCCCTTCTTTTTTTTCTGACCCAGGTTCTCATGTAGGCCAGGCTGGCCTTGAACTTACTATGCAGTTAAGGATGACCTTGAGAGCCTGATCTTCCTGCCTCCACCTCCCAAACCCTGGGATTGTAGGAGTGTGCCACCAAGGTAGGCTTAGAAGTCCCTTCTGAAGCTCAGTGTTCATCCAGTGGGCTCCCTTCCCTGGACCCTCTGGTCAGGTTATGGGCTTTTTGCTTCGTCTCTGCAGCTCGGAGCACATGCCCACGTACCGGGGAAGATTTCCCTGCCCAGTCTCTTGGGGATGGATGCTGTGTGCTTAGCTTTCTCTCTGCTTCACCAATTATTCTTTCATCACAGAGAAGGGCCCAGAACCTTCTCTAGCAACTGCTATCAGTGAGAATTTAATTGCTTTGGCCTCATTTTTTTTTTTTGTTCTACACATATGCTGGAATCTTCTTAAATACTCTTAATTCAAATTTTGAAAGTAGGGAGAGTCAATTTAGTTGTTAGATCACTATTGTGAGGGATGGCTCAGGGGAAGGACAGGAATCCTGAAGGAAGGATGGCAAACCCTAAGATGGTGCCACCCACCTCTGTCTCAGGGCACGCCCCTGCCCCCGGGAGAGGAAAGAGCAAAGCTCAGGGGTTTGGGAGAAGTGTGGTCTCCTGTCCCAGGGTCCTGAGAGCCTGGGGGGGGGGGGGGAATTCCTGCTGGTCCCACATTAGTGACTGTGATTAGTACCTAAATTATGACTAAACCCAACTGGCTGGCTGTGGGGACTCTTGGCACCCCTATGTGTTACAGCAAGCTTCTATGCCTTGGGGTCTTTCTGCTTCTCTTACTGCCTCTTTATTCTGTTGGCATATCTGTCCCTCACTGTCTTTTTGTTGTTGTTTGTTTGTTGTTGTTTGTTTGTTTTTTGAGGTAGGGTCTCACTGTATCTCAGGCTGACCTGGAATTCGCTATGTAGTCTCAGGGTGACCTCGAACTCATGGCAATTCTCTTACCTCTGCCTCCCAAGTGCTGGGATGTGCCAATACGCCCGGCTTGATTTTTCTTTTCTTTTCTTTTTTTTTTTTTTTGTTATTTCTGCATATGACCCTCTCTCATAACCAACCATTTAAAGGGAGGAGCTAAGTCAGTCCAGCGCTCGGGAGGCAGAGATAGGAGGGCAACTCCAAATTTGAGGTGAGCCTTCTGGTTTACATAGCAAGTTGCAGGCCATTCAGGGACGAAGAGTCTGACTCAAAAAAGCCCCTTCCCCCTCACACACCCACAGAGAAGTTAAATCACCACATAGCCCTGCTTGAAGCCCCAGCCAGGCCTCCCCGGTTGAATTACGACTATATGAGTAACCCCAAGCCCGAGCCGCGACACTCTCGCCCCTCCCTGCCTCCAATCGACTTTGTCTCTCTCCAAACCCAACGCCAGGCCTTAAGCATCTGGGGACATCCGGTGGGGTTTCCAGGCTTTTCACTTGTGTGCCCTCTCGGTGAACAGCCCTCCCCACAGCTCCTTGAAAGACTGGGTGCTTCTCAGAGCCCACCTCCCCCTGGGGGCCATCCTGCCTACGCCATCACCCCCTTCCATTCCCCAGATCCCTGTATTCCTTCCTTGCACTTAAAAAAAAAATCTGGAAATTCACACCATGTTTTCAGACGTGTGTGCTGTCTTGCCTGCAATCTGCCTTAGGTCAGGTGAAACCTCCCTCCTGGGACGCAGCTGGGAGCCTCTCCCCGCGGCTGCCCCCCAGTGGCTGGAACGCAGATTGCACTCAGCAAACAGGAATGAAATACCCAGGGATCTGAATCCGTGTGTTCTGTCTGCGTCACTCCGCTCTGTGGATCTTTTTCTGTCTCCATTTAGCCAGTTGGGATCTTGAGCCCAGTTTAGATCACTGTTCTCAGCTGTGTGGGCTGCATATGCTAAACAAATGCCCCAGGTACCCCAGAAGAGATGGTGAGGAGGAGGAACAGGAGGAGGAAGAAGAAGTGGAGGAGGAGGAGAAGAAAGGCTGGCTCAGCACAGAGAGCTATTCAAGGAGAGGGAACATACTGCCAATGGCTGGGCCCTGTGTTGCCTACTTCCTGGTACCCACCACGCCCTTCCAGGCTACCGCCAGACTCACCATGTCTTTGACCAGCAAATGTCCAGAGGCGAAGGCGATGGAGTTGGGGGGCGTGGAGACCGGCAGCATGAAGGCATAGGAGCAGCCGACCGTGGCCGGGATCATCAGATACAGGGGGTGGACTCGCAGGCGGACGGCCTGGCCAGGAGAGACCGGGTCACACAAAACAGGTACAGAGGGGCTGGAGAGATGGCTAAGTGGTTAAGGCGCTTGCCTGTGAAGCCTAAGGACCCCAGATTCAATTCTCCAATACCCACGTAAGCCAGAAGCACAAGGTGGCTCATGCATCTGGAGCTTGTTTGCAGTGGCTGGAGCCCCTGATGCACCCATTTTCTCTCTCTCTCTCTGCCTCTCTCTCAAATAAATAAATAAGATATATTTAAAACATAAACAAACAAAAATAACAGGCACAGAGAAGCCACACAGCAAGAGATTGGGGTCATTGGAAAGAGACTGACAGAGTGACAGAGAACAATAGAAACACATGAAAAACAGAGTTAAGGAGAGAAATACAACCAGACACACGACAAACAGACTGATTGATTGTGGAGGTCTGAATGGATGGCCCCATCCACTAAGGTAAAACTTCTTACCTAAGTCTCCAACAGCCAAAGCCCTGCCGGAGGGGAAGGGGTGTTACCGGGGGTGGGTCTCTTAGTCCAGCCCCCCCCCCCGGGTGTGTGAAGAGCAAGTTTGGAGCCCAGGCTGTTCCTCTTTGCTGGCTGCTTTGGTCGTGTCTCTCTACAGGTCTGTGGAAGTGAGCCAGCTTCTTCTGCCATTGATGGTGCCCCCTCCTCCCCGATTCTGGAAGCCTGAAATAAACCCTCTCTCCCCATAAACTGCTTCTGGTCGGATGTTTGTCCAGCAACGAAAGGGAGCTGATGGAGAGGGACAGGCGTTCCTTGCACTCAACAATCCGGAAACATTTGTTCAAATGTGCCGACTAATCTATGATCTACCACCTTCCACAGAAAAGCCCTTCTTCGGAAGTAGCATGGAGACTTATCTAGAATCCTCCTGTCCCAAGCGAGAAGCACGTGGCTCCGGTCTGAGTGAGACTTAAGACCCTGCATCTCTTCTGAGCTCCCAGGTGCTGCTGCTGCTGCTGCTCCAGGACCCACGGCTAAGCCACCCAGGCCTGGCCCTTCCCCTGGCCACACCATCCCAGCTGGGCACCTGTGGTCAGGGCCTGGCTAGTTCAGAGGTAAGGAGCACCCAGGCTGGCACTGACTGGCAGGTGCTGCTATGTTCCTAAGATGGTGGCTCTTCGGGGTGGCTTGGCTTCAGGCGCTCACAAATGACACTGCACTTCATGCTGAGAGTGTATCTGGCATGGCCACTTAAGGTATGATGTTTGGACCACTCTAGGGAATTTCTGCAACCCAAATCATATGAATTTTCTCAAAATGCTTCAACATCACTCTCGTCTATAAATGTTCTGTTTTTTAAAAAAAATTATTTTTAGAGAGAGAGAGCAAGAATGACAGAGGGGAGAGAGAATTGGCGTGCCGGGGATCGAACTCCAGATGCTTGCGCCACCTAGTGGGCATGTGCGACCTTGCACTTGCCTCATCTTTATTTGTCTGGCTTACATAGGATCTGGAGAGTCAAACATGGGTCCCTGGACTTTGCAGGCAAGTGTATTAACCACTAAGCCATCTCTCCAGCCCTGTAAATGTTTTGATTTTGTTGTTGTTGTTGTTGTTGTTGTTTGGTTTTTCAAAGTAGGGTCTCACTCTACCCCAGGCTGATCTGGAACTCATTCAGTAGTCTCAAACTGGCCTCAAACTCACAGCAATCCTTATAGCACTGTCTCCTGAGTGCTGAGATTAAAGGTGTGTGCCACCATGCCTGGCTTAAATGTTTTTATGAGAAGAAAAATTTAAGAGAATGTGTCCTTTGTATCTTTCCCACATGTTGTTCCTTACAGACCTGGTGGGGCTCTATGCTCTATGCTCTCTCTGTCCTTCCTCCATACCATTTTACAGCATCCAAATTATCTCTACTGCTACCCTAGAACCTGAGGCAGGGTCTAATTCATCTAGTCCTGCTTAACAAGGGTCCAAGGACTCCCACTCACACTGTAGTGGGAGGGTCTGTGGGGGAGCTGCTCAGAGGGTAATTTTTTGCACATGTGTGTGTGTGTGTATTATGCTTGTGTGCATATAAGCATGTTTATATGTGTATCAGCACACGTGGGAATAGAAATGTGCACACACATGCGCCTGTTGAGGCCAGAGGTCAACGCTAGATGCCTTCCTCAGTCCTCTTCACCGTATTTTGAAAAATATTCTTATTTATTTGAGAGAGAAAGAAACAGGCAGAGAGAGAGAGAGAGAGAGAGAGAGAGAAAATAGGTGCACCAGGGCCTCCAGTCACTGCAAACAAACTCCACATGCATGTGCCACCTTGCGCATCTGGCTTATATGGGTCCTGGGGAATCGAGATGAGGTCCTTAGGTTTTGCAGGCAAACACCTTAACTGCTAAGCCATCTCTCCAGTCCCACCAAGTTTTTTGAGACAGGGTTTCTTACTGAACCTGGAGCTCACCTATTGGGCTAGACTAGCTAGCCAGTGAGCTCCAAGGATATCCTGTCTCCACCTCCCCAGCATGGGGATTATAGGAACATGGCTGCATGCCTGGCTTTTATGTGGGTGCTGAGGATCTGAACTCAGGTCCTCATGCTTGGTGACAAGAACTTTCCTGACTGAGCCATTTCCCCAGCCTCAGAAGTCCCTATTTTTTTTTAGAGAGAGTGAGCAAGAGAGAGAGAGAGAAAAAATTGGCACGCCAGGGCCTCAGCTACTGAAACCAAACTCCAAGCACTTGTGCCACCTAGTGGGCATGTTCGACCTTGCACTTGCCTCACCTTTGTGTGTCTGGCTTATGTGGGATCTGGAGAGAGATGGAACATGGGTCCTTAGGCTTTGCAGGCAAGTGCCTTAACCACTAAGCCATCTCTCTAGCCCAGAAGTCCCTATTTCTGTTGTTGTTTTTCCGAGGTAGGGTTTCACTCTAGTCTAAGCTGACCTGAATTCACTATGTAGTCTCAGGGTGACCTCGAACTCACAGCGATCCTCCTACCTCTGCTCCCCAACTGTTGGGATTAAAGGTGTGTGCCACCATGACTAGCAGAAGTCCCTATTTATTTATTTATTTATTTTGATTTTTCCGAGGTAGGGTCTCACTCTAGCTCAGCTGACCTGGAATTCACTATGGAGTCTCAGGGTGGCCTCAAACTCTCGGTGATCCTCCTACCTCTGCCTTCCAAGTGCTGGGATTAAAGGTGTGTGCCACTACGCCCGGCGAGAAGTCCCTATTTTTTTCTAAGAGATGACACAGTGGTTCTGACATTCTGGAAGTCGGCAGCAGTAACTCTGAGGAAGCTGGGTAGCAGGGAGCCCCACCCTAGCCCATTCCACCCCAGAAGGACCCTCACCAGCTCGGCCAGGACAGGCAGGAAGATGATGATGGTGGCCGTGTTGCTGGCAAACTCGGTGAAGAAGGCGATGACGATGGTGATGAGTAGCACGGCCAGCACGGGGGGCACGTGCTCCAGAGGGTGCAGCTGTCCGCCCATCCACACCGACAGCCCCTGACTCCTGCGGGCAGGGACAGCTTCACTCCCTGTCCACCCGGCACCACCCCTACGGGGGACCAGACACAAGCGGACAGGGGAGCGTCCCCAGCCACTATACAAGCTCTCAAGCCCGACTCGTGCGGGCAGGGGTGCCTTCACTGCCAGCCCACTCTTAAGGTGGGGAGACAAGACGTGAGAGGGCAGGGGACCACCCACAAACACCACGCAAGCTCTCCACCCAAGCTCTGTGGGCCACAGCCGGGGCCCCTTCCAAGGCAGCCATGTTCCTATAATCCCCATGCTAGGGAGGCGGAGACAGGGAATCCTTGGAAGTGCATTTAGTTAGAATTAGAAGCCCCGTTTTCATATGGGTTCACCACCTGAAGCCCCAACTTGAGTTTGTGAGAGGGAATCGGTTCCTTTATGTTAAATCTTATTCCTTCATGGATGGCTGCTAATAAACTGTTAGTTATTACATAAAATATTAAGTATTGTTACTATATAATGACACATTAATATATGTCACATATACTGTATATCATGCACAATACAAAGAACTTATCAGATATATCAGATATAAAAAAAAAAAAAGGTGATTAAGCCGGGCGTGGTGGCGCACGCCTTTAATCCCAGCACTCGGGAGGCAGAGGTAGGAGGATCGCCGTGGGTTCGAGGCCACCCTGAGACTCCATAGTGAATTCCAGGTCAGCCTGGGCTAGAGTGAGACCCTACCTTCAAAAAACAACAACAAAAAAAGGCAATTAATAATAAAGTTATTTATGACTGGCCATAAGGGTGCTTATCACAGTGAAGTTGCAAAAATTAACATCATATTATTAGTCACTGTCATACACCATCATGGAGGCTTTGCAGGGCCGGATACCTGCTCCATGGCCTGCTGGCCTTGCCCAGTTATTCGATGAGGTGGCCATTATTGTCCCTGTCTTACTGAAAAGGTAAAGTCCTTGTGATTTGTCCAAGGTCCCCCAAAGCAGTAACTGAAATGCAAATCTGAATCCACACCCTAAGGAGCTTCTGTAGAGTTCCTAACCACCATCCCCCCTTCCCCAGGACATGCCGCCACCCGACTCTTAACTCACGGCAGTGCCCGTCGGAGAGGGGTGGCACACGCCTGTAACCCCAGCACTCGCGAGGTAGAGGAGGAGGACCAGGAGTTCAAAGGCAGCCTCAGCTACACAGTGAGTTTGTAACCAGCCTGGGCTACATGGGGTCTTGTCTCAAAGAACCCAAAAAAGATGGACGCCCAGAGTCCTCCACGGCAGGGAGGGAAGAACGCGGTGTCTCCACGCCACTCTATCACAAAAGCAGAATTGCCAGGGTGCATTCTGCCCACTTCTGGAATCACTCCAGTCAACAGCACATAATATATACCCACTCCCAGCATCCAGTCTTTCCTGAGGTGACCTGGATTCCGCCCAGACTTCTGAGGGCCTCAGAGCGGCCCTGCACTGGGTTCCATGCCGCCCCCTGGTGGTGACCTCTGTAGACGGGCCACAGGGCTTGACAAAGACTAGAGAGCTGTAGGCTTAGGAACTGACCCAGGGTGGACTCTCCCAACATTTTCCTGGGACCTGAATCACCCTCGGGTCCCATAGCACAATATTTATCAGAGATTCTGCATTTTATCTCATGTTGGTTAGAACATTCATTGATAATTCAGAACTTCAATTTTCTTCTCTCTCTCTCTCTCTCTCTGTCTTTTTCTTTCTTTTTGACAGTGCAGGGATTGGACCAAGGACTTCACGAATGCTGGGAAAGTACTCTACCAGTGAGCTACATCCCAGCCTTCACTTTGAGACAGGGTCTCACCAAGGTACCTAGGCTGGACTTGAACTTGATGTGTAGCTCTGGCAATCCTCCCACCTCAGCCTCCTAGGTGACTGGTATTTTTGTTCTGGGCCACCATGCCTGGTTTTAGAACTTAAAATTCCATAATCGATTCTAGAGTAGAACCTTTTTGCCTAGATAAAAATCATACATTTGCTCCTACAATTTGACTCGACTTAAACATTACTTTCAACGCATGGATAATAAGAACTTAAAAAAGCCAAGAGTAGTGGCACACACCTATAATCTCATCATTTGGGAAGCAGAGGCAGGAGGATCAGGAGTTCAAGGCCAGCCTCAGCTATATATTGAGTTTCAGACCAAACTGAGTTGCATGAAACCCTGGCTCAAAACAAAAACAAAAATAAGACCAATAAGGGCTTAAACAGATTTCACCCCTAAAAGATTCTTGTAAAGTTAAGGGGTTTCTTGAACCCCTGAAGACTGGTCTAAGGGACAGCACTGCTCTTCCCAGGGCAGAGAGCACACGGGGCCACAGGTCCCCACACAGTATGGTCTGGCCAAGTGTGCACAATTAACCAACTGAGGGACTGCTGGGAGGCAATGCTAACACCCTGGTGAGTAGGCAGCCAAGAGCTTCCCAAGGATTAGCCTCTGAGCGATGGGCTTCCCGCCAAGATCCCAGTGGCCACTGGGCCCTGGCTCAGCCTCTATGGAGGAATGTCTGTTAACTTCAGGGGACAGGAAACCCCCAGCTGCCTGGGGTTCTGTTGGGGACACCAAAGGGTGTCAGGAGCTCGGTTTCTGGTTTCCTTGGCAACCCCAGAGCTCCCGGTTGTGCCAGGGACCAGAAGGAGTTGACATGGAATGTGGCGTGGGCAGAGCCGAGGAGACCCACTGGGTTGGACTAAGTGTGCGTCCCAGCTCCAGCCCAACTAGCTGGGTCTTCCAGGACAAGTGACCCACCCTGCCTGAGCCTCCATTTTATTATATGGAAACAAGGGGTCATAGGTGCCTGCCCCAGAGGGTGATGGCTGGGAGAATGGGAGCCAATGTACAGAACACCCAGCAGACAGTTGGGGCACCTGTGAGCTGCCAGGGCAATACCATGTCTTCTCTTTCCTTTCCTCCTTCAACAAGATCTTCCTCCCATGAGCTCTTCTCTGTAGAGCCTGGCCACATCTCATAATGAGGGGGTTATGGTTCAAGACCAATGTTCAAATACAGGGATCTCCTAGGGCCCTGGGAAATCGCTTCAATTTTCATTCATTCATTCATTCATTCATTCATTTATTAGAGATGGTGGGCCAGGGCCTCTAGCCACTGCAAATGAACTCCAGATGCATGCGCCACCATGTGCATCTGGCCTATGTGGGTTCTAGGAAGTCGAACCTAGGTCCTTAGGCTTTGCGGGCAAACACCTTAACCACTAAGCCATCTCTCCAGCCCTGGGAAATCTCAAATGGTTCATGAGACACAGTGATTTGACTGAGTGCGTATAGCTCAGGGTACTAATGCTCAGGCAGAAGCCAGCACCTTTGAAGAGAGAGGTTTCAGGCAGCTGTTTGCAGAATTTACAAGCAAGCTATTAACAAGTGACTAAGCATCTCTGTCCCTTGATTTCTTTCTGTGATTGTGGGAAGGGTCACGTGACTGCCTGTCTTTAAGCACTAAATATGATTTATTACTATGTAAGTAATTTGACAAGCCAATAGTGTTTGCTCAGCACTGGGTCATCTTGTACGCACTTTGCTAATATTAATTTAATCTTCCTAGCAGCTCTATGAAGCAGGGCATGCGATCGTCCCTGTTTTATGGTTGAAGAAACCGAGGAACATGGAGGCTGAACGACCCGCTGAAGAGGTGAACAGCTGTGTCCTGGTGATTTTGAGCTCAGATCTAGACATTTTGGTAGGTGAATGCCACATTAACTGTTTTTTTTTTAATATGTTTATATATTCATTTGCAAGCAGAGAGATAGAGAGGGAAAGAGAGAGATAATGGGTGTTCCGGGGTCTCTAGCTGCTGCAAACGAAGTCCAGATGCATGGGGCATTTTGTGCTTCTGGCTTTACGTGGGCACCAGGGAATGAAACCCAGGTCATTAGGCTTTGTAGGCGAGCACCTTAACTGCTGAGCCATCTCTCCAGCCCGAAATGAACTGTAATGTCAGTACTAACAGCGGTAAGAGACAATGGCCCGCTCTTCAGTAGGGAGGACGCCTGTCCCTGCCTCCAGGGCTCACTGCCTTCGACCTGACCTCCAGCTCTGCTACTCTGTGTGTCTGTAGGGAAGACTGTATGTTTCACCTGCACAGAAGCGCCAGGGCATGGCCAGCCACGAGATGGTCACCTCCAGCAGCAGCCGTGGGGATGTGGGTGCTCCTGGCTAACACCTATGGGGATCTACTCTTCCGGGAGCTTCCATGGCTGTGAGCATGTTCAGCCCAGCCTGTCTTACACAACACGGACCTGTTGAGCGCTGTGATGGTCCACTGTCGCGATCAGCGTGACTGGACCTGGAACCTCCTGGGAGGCGCGCTGCTGGGCACTTCTATGAGGGAACTTCCAGACAGGTTTGACTGAGGAGGAAGACGCTCAAGCTGCAAGAGACCTGACTGAGGCCAGCGGAAGACCCTGGATGCAGAAGCCAGCAGGTGCCTCAGGTATCCTGACAGCGCCTGGGACAGGCTGTGCTGCCTGGGGCTGGGGGCATGAGCACAGGCCAGGGGTGAGGGTGGAGCGGGCACACAATGGCCCCGCTGAGTGGAACACTGGCCAATTGCCCATGGCCAGCCTCCCAGCATGCACTGCAACCCCGTCTTTCAGCCCCTTCACCACGACCCCAGCTCAGGGAAGTCTCCAAGATACAGGATCAGCTCTAGCAGCCACTGCCCCAAAGTCCAGGCTTCATGCAGTCAGTGTGGCCAAGGGCACTGTGGACACCTGTTGCTCAGGACACGTTACCCCCCTCCCCCCCAAGTCCTCTATTCTGGATGTCCCTTCCCTCAGCTTCCAATCAAAACAGCTAACCACGTCACGTCATGTCCCAAACACTGCCCCACTTAATAACACCATCTCAACAGTTCTAGAGGCGTATGCCTCGATTATTCCCATTTAACAGATGATGAAACTGGGGCCTGGAGAGCTTTAGTAAGTTGACCAAGACCACGCACACAAGACACGGAAGATCTCTGATTCCAGCTCAATCTGGTCTCATTGCATCACATGGTCTCTTCAAGACCTGGGCAACAAGCTGCTTCCTCCAGGAAGGCAACAGCATGAAAAGCCAGTCAGAACCCACGTCTGCTACCAGTGGGCCATGTGACCTAGAACAAGCCATTTAACCTCTATTGACCTTACAGTTCTTACAATGAAGACAAATTTTCCTTTGGCTCATCTATCCTTCTGTTCTCTTGATTGTCAACCCTCTTATATACGTGACTTTATTTCCATGTTACGAGACCCTGTGCCATCGAAGAACTGGATCCCCTTCAGGGCCGTCTCCTCGGGGTCAGCCCCGCTAGCCCTGTGCCTCCAACATCTGCCCTCTCCAGCTCACTTCCTCTTTGTTCCTCAGGGCCACAAAGCCACGAGCCACTGCCCCCTGGCCTCTCTCACACAACCATGTATGCATGCAGCGAGGTCAGACACTGGGGTCTCGACGCTTCTGGCTTGCTAAGGGTCATCGGCACATTTTTACTATTTTATTTATTTTTGAGGGAGGGTCTCGTGTATCTCACGCTGGTCTTGAACTCCCAATTGTAGCCAAGGCCCCTCCTGACCCCCACCTCCCTAGTGCTGGGATTACAGATGTGCAACACGCAAGAAGAAATCCCATGCTTGGCTGGTTGTGATTCTGACCATCTAAAGCAGACCCCATCCCCACAGGCTCGACTTGCATCTCCTGGCTCCACCGCCACCCTTAGCCACCTACCCACCTGCCCACCCACACCCACACCCACACAACACAACACAGCCAGCTATTGGCCCCTTTGACGCCTGATTCCTGTCTTTAATGTGGGGACAGCAGCCATGACCAGTCAGCTAGGTGGGCCTCCGGAGGGGCCTGGTGGCCGGAAGTTCTCTCGAGAGTTCAGTGGAGAGCCTCTGGACTTCCCCATCAAGTTGGGATCCCGCTCCCACACAGAGCTCTTTTATGGCCTTGGGAGATCTGCTTAATTGTTGCTTGCCTCAGTTTTCCTACCTATAAGATGGGGATGGACAACATCACCTACCATCACCTACTTAGGCAGGGTCAGATTTAAATGAGATACGTGGGTAAATGTTGGACACGGAGGCTGTACCGCCTTCCGTGCAGGGCGCTCAGGGCCCTGAGGGTAAGCAGTGCTTAAACCCTGCCCTGTGACCAGAGCCTCTGGGATAATATTAATCATCGCATTAATCAATTCCTAGCAATACCTAGCATTTATGTCACAAGGGTCAAGGGCCAGACCGCCTGGATTTGAGCCCTAACTCCTCAGCTGTGTGAACTTAAGCAACTTACTTTACTTCTCTGTGTCCCAATTTCCTTGTCCGTGAACGGCTACCTCGCAGGTTTGTGCACAATGCTAGGGGAGCGAGTTGACGGGCCTGTGAGAGTGGTGGTACTGTTCACAGGCCCTTGTGTCAAAAGAATCCTCGTGGGGCTGGAGAGATGGTTTAGTGGTTAAGTGCCTGCCTGTGAAGCCTAAGGACCCTGGTTCGAGGCTCGATTCCCCAGGACCCACGTTAGCCAGATGCACAAAGGGGCGCACGCATCTGGAGTTTGTTTGCAGTGGCTGGAAGCCCTGGTGCACCCATTCTCTCTCCCTCTCTCTGGCTCCTTATCTCTCTGTCTCAAATAAATAAATAAATATATTTACAAAAAAGAAAAGAAGAGGCAGATGTCCCCAGACTGGCTCAGTGGTTGAAGGCGCTTGCTTGCAAAGCCTGCCAGCCCAGGTTCAATTCCCCAGTACTCACATAAGGCCAGACACATAAAGCGGTTCATGAGTCTGGAGTTCATTTACAATAGCAAGAGGTCCTGGCTTGCCCATTTAAAAAAAAAAAAAAAAGAATCCTCGTGTTGGTGCATGCCTGCCTAGGGTTCCCCAGGAGCCCACTGGGCCTCATTCCTCCCTTTCTTCATAGCCCCAGGAGCTGAGGCTGTGCTAACAGGAAATTGCTTCACAGGGCTTGGCTGTCCCCTTCCTTCTGCCCTAGAGCTGTAGCCAGAACCTGTCCAGGCCTCCCAGGCCTGCAGCTCTCATGCCTCACCGACTACAGCCCTGCGTGTCTGTCCAGCTACTCCACCCTGGCTCCTCCTGGGCCCACAGCCCCGCAGCCTGGCTTCTTCTGCAGCCTGGCTTCTCCCGGAAGCCCCGCCCCCCACCGGGGCTGGGCCCTCACCTCGCAGCCCTTGGCCATGGCGAAGCCCCCTCCGAGGAGAATGATGATATTCCAAGGCACCGTCTCCTGGGCTTTCTTCCAGCTCAGCAGAGGCTCCGTCTCCTTGTTGGAAGCTGGCAGAGAGAGGGGACCGGTGCTTGCTCTGGGCCATTTGGTTGGGGGAGGGGTGGCGGCCATGTCTTTGTGGGATGCTCAGGGGTCCCCCAGGAAGCGCAGGTCTGCTCCCAGCACCCGCTGGGTGAGGGGGTGTCTGCTCTCTTCAGAAAGGAAATCATGTTCATGGCCCCCACAGCTTGAGAATATTCTGGAGCCTGGCATTCTATATGCCTGGCACTGTTCAAATGTCCTGAGAGCCAGCCTTTCTGGCTAAGCGCTATTTTTATCCTCATTTACAAGAGAAAAGGCTTTTCTTTGTATTTGAATGTGTACAGAGAGGGCAAAAAGAGGAAGAAAGTTAAGAAAAACAGACAGCAAGGGTCCTTGGGCCTATGCGATCATGACAGCTGCTGTTTTCTCAAGAGTGGCAGTGTGGAGCAGTGGTCTCAACAGGGACCGTCGTGGGGACACTGGTCCTGTGTGGGGGGTTGAGAGTCTGGGGTTGAGTCGGGCTCTGCTCTGTCACAAGACAGATGTGATGACAGGGAGTTCCAGTGAAGTCTGTTTACAAAATCGGATGATGGTCAGACTTGGGACAGAGGGTTAGTGTCCCCTTCTGGACTTTGGCTTTCTCTGTGCTCCTGAGGGGTGACTTGGCCTCTCTGAACCCCACTTCCTCAGCTGATACATGACACAACTTAATCCCTGGAGAGTCCCTGTGAACACACCTGTGTTGAGCTATATCACCTTAGGCAGCCCTAAGTCCCCAGACAAGGTATCAACCAGTCCACGTGACTTAGCACTGTGGCGGTCAGATTCCGGAGTGCCCTGGCCCAGTCCTCACAGGACCCACAACCCCAGGCACGACCAGCTTACCTTTGAGATCAAACCACCACCTGAGAGAAGGCTTTTGGGATGGGAAGAAGAACAGGATGGTGACAATGGCCACGCCCGTGACAGCGTCAGTAACAAACCTGCAGAGTGAAGGCCCCAAACATATGACCCTGACTCTTTTTTTTTTTTTTTTTTTTTTTTTTTGGTTTTTCGAGGTAGGGTCTCACTCTGGTCCAGCCTGACCTGGAATTCACTATGGAGTCTCAGGGTGGCCTCGAACTCACAGCGATCCTCCTACCTCTGCCTCCCGAGTGCTGGGATTAAAGGCGTGCGCCACCACACCCGGCATGACCCTGACTCTTGACAGGCTGTGGCTCGGCAGACTTGCCAAGGATGATTGGCAGAAGGGAAGAGGCTCATTAGGAGGGGCACTATGTGGGCTGGGAGATGGCTTTGCGCTTAACCACTTGCCTGAGAAGCCTAAGGACCCATGTTCAACTCCCCAGATCCTATGTAAGCCAGGTACACAAGGTGATGCATGCACAAGGCTGCACTTGTGCACAAGGGGTGCATGCACTGGGGTTCCAATACAGTGACTGGGGGCCCTGGTGCACCAATTTTCTCCCTCTCTCTCTCACTCAGTCTCTCTCTCATAAAGGCATTACCATTATGCCCAGCAAAAATAAATAAATAGGGGCTGGAGAGATGGCTTAGGGGTTAAGTCACTTGCCTGCAAAGCCAAAGGACCCAGGTTTGATTCCCCAAGACCCAAGTATGCCAGATGCACAAGGCAGCGCATGCATCTGGAGTTCATTTGCAGAGGCTGGAGGCCCTGGCGTGCCCATTCTCTCTCTCTCTCTCTCTGCCTTTCTCCCTCAAACAAATAAAATAAAAATAAAGTTTAAAATAAATAAATAAGAATAAATAGTGGGGTGCTGTGGGTGGCTAGGGTGCAAGATGCTATCCTACATTGTTCTGTTTGGATGTGGCTGCGCACAGGGCCCAAGACATTCCTCAGGGTACTCTGAGGTGTCTTGCTGCTTCTGCACAAAGAAAGGCTTGTCCCCCTAACCTAAGGACCTTGAGCAGGGACTTGACCCAAGAGATAAGAACCATAAAGCTACAGATGAATCCCCCCGCAACCTGGATCCCCGAAGGCTGTGTGTCTCCCTGCATGTGTGTGCCAGCTTTGGCTTGGGTTCTTCCTGGCACGGGTACCTCACCACCCAGAGAGGAAGCCATTCACACCAGCTAACTCCAGATCCACCTGTCTCACCGACCCTCCAAACCAAGCCGCCACCTTTCAAGGACCCACACTGTGTCTTTGGGGGAACTGGGTAGACTGAGGCCCTTCGGAGGAGCAGAGAGCAGAAACAGTTCGTTCAAGGTCAAACCATGGTCTGAGGAGGCGACGGGCCATGAATCCAGACTTTCCTGCACCAGGTCCAAGGAAGAGTCCTGAAGCTCCCATGGTTGGATACAAGACTATCCACGTGGCTGAGAAGACGGGAGGGGCGGGGCCAACCTCATAGCTGCCCTCATCTGCTAACTGCTAACGTCAGAGGGAGACAGGCCCGGCGAGGGCTTTAGACCCATGTAGTCTCAGGTCGAACCTTCCGGAAGGCAGTGGGCAACATACTCTGATCCAGTTACTCTACTTCTTCAAATTTATCCTCAGAAAATAATCAGGTTATATTTGATGGTGTTTATATGTGTCAAACAAAGTGGAAGATATTTTTTTTTGCTTTTGTGTATGTGTAGAATATGGTGTGTGTGTATGTGTATGTATGTGGTGTATGTGTGTGTGGTAGCGTATGTATGCATGTGTGTATGTGGTGGGTGGGTGTGTATGGACGTGAATGTGCACTTGAGGCACCCATGTGCTCGCCTGAGGTTCCAGAGTGGAATGTTGGGTGTCCCTTCTCACCACTCTTCCACCCGTTCTTATTTGAGCTGGGGTCTCTTACTCATCCTGGGACTTGCCTTTTGTGTGTGTGTGTTTCAGTGATTCTTGGGGCCTCTGGTCCCCTAAGGAACTGGAGCTGCGGGCACGCGTGGCCACACGCAGCTGTTTATGTGGGTCCTGGAGATCAGACCTGAGCTGTCTTCCCTGCCTCTTCAGGTCCCTCTGCTTGCACAGGAAGTTCTCTTAGCCCCTGAGCCATCTCTGCAGCCCGACGTGGAAGATATCCGACAAGGACTTGTTTGAATAAATTGTGTTTCGTCCATGTTACAACATACTGCTTAACATTAGATCAAAGATAGTGCCAATTTTTGTGGACATGTATGTTTTTATTATTTTAGATCTTTTAATGTTTTTATTTATTTATTTGCAAGGAGAGAGAGAGAGAGAATGGGCATGCCAGGTCCTCTAGCCACTGCAAATGAACTCCAGACACATGTGCCACCTAGTGCATGTGGCTTTACATGGGTGCTGGAGAATCAAATCTGGGTCCCAAGGCTTCACAGGCAAGTGCCTTAACTGCTCAGCCATCTCTCCAGCCCACATGCATGTCTTTAAATAAACAAAAGGAAAAGAACAGATCAAAAGTATGTTTACTGTGATCACCTCTTTAATAAAAATGCTGTTTCACCTTTTTTTAAAAATTTGAGAGAGAGAGAGGGAGGGAGAGAAAGAGAGAGAGAATTGGCACTCCAGGGCCTCAGCCAACTGCAATCGAACTCCAGATGCTTGCGCCACCTAGTGGGCATGTGCAACCTTGAGCTTGCCTCACCTTTGTACATCTGGCTTATGTGGGATCTGGAGAGTCGAACATGGGCTCTTAGGCTTCGCAGGCAAGCGCCTTAACCACTAAGCCATCTCTCCAGCCCACCAGGGTGCTTTTTAACTAATTTTCATGTGCTTCGTTGAACTGCCATTGATATGCAATAAAGTGCACCCACCTTAAGGGCCTGGTTCCGCGAGTTCAGGCAAGTGTCTATGGTCCTGAAGGCAAGGTGACCAAAATGCAAAACAGGGGCTGGAGAGATCAGTGGTTAAGGTGCTTGCCTGCAAAGCCTAACAACAAGGGTTCAGTTCCCCAGTACCCATGTAAAACCAGATGCACAAAGTGGCACATGCATCTGACTGGCGTGTCCATTCTTTCTGTCTGCTTCTCTTTCTCTTTCTTTCTCTATTTCTCTGTTTTTTTTCTCTCTCTCTGCTTATAAATAAACAAACAGTATTTTTTAAAAAAAAAATGCAGGACAGTTCCTAAGCAGGCATTTTAACTTTTTAAAAATTTTTTGTTCATTTTTATTTATTTATTTGAGAGCGACAGACAGAGAGAGAAAGAGGCAGAGAGAGAGAGAGAGAGAGAGAGAGAGAGAGAGAATAGGCGCACCAGGGCCTCCAGCCACTGAAAACGAACTCCAGACACATGTGCCCCCTTGTGCATCTGGCTAACGTGGGTCCTGGGGAATTGAGCCTTGAACCGGGGTCCTTAGGCTTCACAGGCAAGCACTTAACTGCTAAGCCATCTCTCCAGCCCCATTTTAACTTTTATTTACATGTGTGTGGAGTGTAGTGTTTGGAGTGTATGCACACATGTGTGCTAATGCACGTACCCCATCTGTGTTCTTTCCCTACTATCCAGTTCCTAATGAATAATGACTATTGCTAGCTGATGTGCATGTGAGAAGGTCAGAGGAAGGCACCAGGCATCCTCCTCTCTCTCTCTCTCTCTCTGCTTTATTTCCCTGAGACACAACCTCTCACTGAACCTGAGCTCACCATTTTTCAGTTACACTGGCTGTTGCAGTCAGGTTCACATTGCTGACAGAAAACACCTGACCAAGAGCAGCTTGTAGGGGAAGCAAAGGTTTATTTTGGCTTATAGACTCAAGGGGAAGCTCCATGATGGCAGAGGAAAATGATGACATAAGCAGAGGGTGGACATCACATCCTGGCCAACATCAGGTGGACAACAGCAACAGGAGAGTATGCCAAACACTGGCAAGAAGAAGCTGGCTAAAACACTCATTAGCCTGCCCCCAACAATACATTGCCTATAGGAGGCTTCCATTCCCAAATTGCCATCAGCTAGAGACATGGCATTCAGGACATCTAAGTTTATGGGGGACACATGACTCAAATGACCACACTGGCTGAGCTGCAAGCCCCAGTGATTCTCCTAACTCTGCCCCCCTCAGTGCTGGGGTTACAGGCATGTGTGGCCATGTCTGGCTTTTTATTTTTTAATGAGAGAGAGAGAGAGAGAGAGAGAAATAGGCAGGTAGAGATGGAGAAAGAGAGAAGCACGCCAGGGCTTTCAGCCACTGCAAACAAACTCCAGATGCATGGGCCCTTTGGGCATCTGCCTTACGTGGGTCTTGGAGAATTGAACCAGGGTCCTTTGACTTTGCAGGCAAGCGCCTTAGCCACTAAGCCATCTCTCCAGCTTCCATGACTGGCTTTTTACGTGATAGCTGGGGATTGAACACAGGTCCACATGCTTATGCAACAAACACTTTTCCTCTGAGCCATTTCCCAGCCCCACGAAGGCATTTTGTTTTTAAAAAGGCAGAAGAGATGTATATCAGAAGTGGAGACTGAAATTGTAGATGATTTTTACTTTCTCTGTGGTGTTTGAATGTTTATAACATCCAGTTTTCACCTAAAAAAAAAAAAAAAACCACTAAATTGTGGAAAGATTAAAAAATGGTAGTGGCTGTAGGAGCCGCTTTTCTGGGCTCCGTGAAGTTACGCAGCTGTCCCCTGTCCTGCCTGTCAGCAGGTCAGATCCTCACTGGGGATGACACTGACACCCAGATGGCGGGGCGCCTGGAGCTGCGTGGTTCAATGTGGCAGCCGTCAGCCACAGGTGGCTAGTGGGCCCTGGAAATGTGGCAGGGCCCAGCAGATATGCTCTTGGTGGAAAATACACATGTGGTTTGGCATAGCAAATATAAGAACAGGATGTAAAATGCCTCATATAATAATACAGTCATGCCGGGGGTGGGGCACACCTGCCATCCCAGAGCTCCGGAGGTTGAGGTAGGAGGACTGTTGTGAGTTTGAGGCCAGACGAGGCTACAGAGTGAGTTACTGGTCACCCTGGGCTAGAGTGAGACCCTGCCTCAAAAATAAATAAATAAATAATAGGGTTGGAGAGATGGTTAAGCAGTTAAGACACTTGCCTGTGAAGCTTAAGGACCCATGTTCGACTCTCCAGATCCCACGTAAGCCAGACGCACAAAGGTGAGGCAAGCACAAGGTCGCACATGCCCACTAGGTGGCGCAAGCATTTGGAGTTCGATTGCAATGGCTGAGCCCTGGCCTGCCAATTCTCTCTCTCTCTCTCAAATAAAAGTTAAAACAATTTAAAAAATAATATACTGCTTACAGCTGGCTGGCCCCAAGTGTTGGGGTGACAGGTATGCACCACCATTCCTGGCATATTCCTTCTATTTTGATTTTCCCCCAGCTGTTTAAAAATGTGAAGACCATTCAGAAGCAAACAATGGCTGGATCTGAGTGGCCTGTCTCAGACACCAGGGCCCATCTGAATGGGGCCATATCACCTACCCGTTTTCCCCACCTGTGTTTTCAACCCCGTTGTCGTTTTCTGGTGAATATAGCTGTATTTACTGAGTTCTTCCTGTGGCCATCCCAGTTCTCTTGCGTATACAGTTGTCCCTCAGAGACCCTCAGGGAGGGGTCGCCAGGACTCACGTGGCTACTGACATCCATGGACACTCAAGACTCGGTATAAAACGCTGTCAGATTTGCACGTAGCTTACACACGTCCTCCCATACATTAGCATCTCTAGATGATCTATTGTACTGACTGTGATACACATGCGGTGCACGTGGTCTTACTGAATTGCTCCGGGAATCCTGACACGAGGAAAGTCAGCACATGCCCAGGACAGAAGCAATTTTCCCATGTATTTTTTTTTTGGGGGCCCATAATTGGTTGAATTCATAGACGCAGAACCTATAGATATGGACCAACTAGACTAAGTCATTTATCCAGAGACTGATCCCATGGGAACTCTACTGTCAGAAGACCGTGTACTAGATGAGGAAACCGAGGCACTGACAGGTTAAGTAACTTAAAGCCCTCCTCCTGTCCACTGCTTTCAGAGAGGAGGGGGAGGCCAAAATGCTTACCATGCCTGACAAGACCCTCTGTGATGGACACTAACTGCCTTCCAGCCAAGTCATCCCCATCGCTCCTTCCCATCGGCCCACAGTGGGCCGCTCTCTGTCCTTCAAACAGTTCAGTCTGTTTGTGCCTTGGCTGCAGTGGACATTCCCAGCGTGGCCACAGCTTTCACCCCGGCTCTTCCTGACATTCAGTTCTTTCCAGAACTATCCCCAGTCAGTACCTTTTTAATGCTTTTAAAAGATTTTATATTTATTTATTATTTATGAGCTAAAGAGAGATCGAGAATGGGCATGCCAGGGCCTCTAGCCGCTGCAAACAGAACTCCAGATGCATGCATCACCATGTGCATCCGGCTTACTTGGGTCCTGAGGAACTGAACCTGGCTCCTTAGGCTTTGCAGGTAAGCGCCTTAACTGCTAAGCCATCTCTCCAGCCCTCAGTCAGTATCTTACTCTATTAATTTTGCAATGTAATCCACACATGCTTTCCTTTAAAGCACTCACTCAGTCTGTTGTCTAACATTTGCTTGTCAGTGAATGCCATCCTAACATGTAAGAGGTTCTCCATGATTGTGTGACCAAAGAAGAGGAACAGTGTGTTTAGAATTACTCAGCTCAGAGGGGCAGGGCTGGGACTGTAACCCAGTGAGAAACCCAGCATTTGTCACTCACCCTAACCTCTTTTGGGAGAGTGTTAGTAACGACATAATTCCACGAGGCTCTACATGACTCTCCTCAGGATCCTTCCCATTGAGCCCCACCAGTGGGTCCCCAGAATCTCACCCAGGCATGAAGAAGCTGGCCCAGCCCGGGATGAACTTTGGGTCCCGGGAGAAGAGGAGAATGGCAAACAGGCAGAACAGGACGAAGACGGCTTGCTCAGCAAACCTGTGGCACAGAGATGACGTCATGGTGACCCTGGGCACAGACAGGGGCCTTCTGACTGTCACTGGGCCCAGAGCCTCCTCGGGAAGCTGAGGAGTACCAATCACTTCCGGGGAGGTCCCTGAGGAAGAAAGAGAGTCCCTGGGGATGAGACTCATTTTGGGATTCTGCCTCCACCCCAGGGTGATGTTATTAGTATCATGGGTAATTGGCTAGGGTCCTATGAAGACACAAGACAGGAATGAAAGTAGGCAGGAAAGGCAGGAAGGAGGGAGGAAGAAGGAAAAAAAAGAAAGTAGAGAACAGGCAGAAGAGGAAACGGGAACAGATGGGGACACAGAGCAGTCACACACACAAGGACAGATTTATACCCAGATGGAGATAAACGCACAGGGGCAGACATGGCGAGGGGCGTGCACCAAGACAGAAAGACGTACAACCACGTCTGGAGGAAGCACCGTGCACCCATCTCACAGACTGGGGAGTGGAGCTCACATGGGGCGAGCACCCTGCCCAAAGCCACACAGGCACGAGTGGCCGAATGATCCCTGAACACGGGCCTGCCAAAGCCTAGTTACTTTCACCGTGTGGAAAAACCATGAAACGCGTATTCAAGGGGCCTCCCTTGAGTGGGACCTGGGGTCAGATATCCAAAGTACCAGGAGGAAAAGGGTACCTTAGGTGGGGAGGGGGAAGAGCCCAACCCAGGTCTACCCTAAGGAGTCTTATGACTCCCAGCTTTTCTTCACCTGCACGAGGGCAGGAAGAGTCAATTCCCGTCCTCCCTCTCCATGCCCCCAGGTGAGGTACCCCTGGGACTCAGCCAGAGCCAACCCTTGGGATAAATCCACCGAGAACCTAAGGGCTGTTCACCCCCAATCCCAACACCCCGCACCCCACGCACTTGATGGGCCCCAAGTTTTGGAATTCTTCCCGAATCACAGCTAGCGCCTTATCTTCCGCGTCAGCTCTTAGCTTCGATTTCTTCTTCCTGCAGCCCCTGGAATGAGAAAGGGGAGGTGAGGAGGGGCTGCCTCAGGGGTTATTAACTTACCTTCCTCCCTCCCACCTGGCCTGGACCCCGCAGCCCTGCACTGAAGACCCCAACAGTCTGATGCCTTCTCTCCAAGCTTCTGTCTTCCTTCCTAAAGTCATTATCCCCACCTGTGACCTGGTTGGCCATTTCAAAAATGGGAGCTATGGGCTGGAGAAATGGCTTAATGGTTAAGGCGCTTGCCTGTGAAGCCTAAGGACCCAGCTTCAATTTCCCCAGGACCCACATAAGCCAGATGCACAAGGTGGCTCATGAATCTGGAGTTGGTTTGCAGTGGCTGGAGGCCTTGGCACACCCATTCTCTCTGTATCTGCCTCTTTCTGGCTCTCTCTTAAAGGAATACATAAATAAATATTAAAAACATATATCTCCTTGGTTGCAGAGTGAATCCTCTTAGGCCCCTGTACAGAGGAGCCAGTTAAGGGTGGGAGATGATGGGGGGCACTGGGTCAGAGAGTAACTATGACAGTCCTGTCCCTCGCAGCTCTGAGCTGCATCTCCTATGTCAGCTCTTCCCAAATGCTAGACATTCATGATCGGTATCTACACGCCACTGGATCACACTTTCATAACATTACCCTACAAACAAACTTAACCACTTTCATTAAAGAAATGCCATGCAGGGGCTGGGGAGGGAGCTCAGCTTGCCTTGCAAGAACGAAGACCTGAATTCAGATCCCCAGCACCCACGTGACAATGCTGGGTGTGGTTGTACACACCCCAGCATTGGGGACACAGAAAGAGGAGGACTCCTGGACGTCTCTGGCCAGCTGGTCTAGCCTAATTGGTAAACTCCAAGCTAATGAGAGACCCTGTCTCGGAGGAGGTGGACAGTGTTTATGAGGTTGTTGTCCTCCGGCATGCATGCGAACACATGTGTACCTGCATGCTTACGAACACAGGACATACATGCATACACATAAAAAGTGAAATGTACTTCAGGCTGAGCACGGTGGTGAACACTGGTCATCCCAGCAGTGAGAAGGCTGAGGCAGGAGGATTACAAGTTTGAAGCCAGTCTGGACTATATAGTGAGATCCTGTCATTAATAAATAATAATAAATAAATAAAATCAAGGGCTGGCCTGTAGGGATGGCTTAGCCATTAAGGAGCTTGCCAGAAAAGCCAAAGGACCCAGGTTTGATTCCCTAGGACCCACGGTGAGCCAGATGCACAAGGTGGCGCATGCGTCTGGACTTTGTTTGCAGTAGTTGGGGGCCCTGGCACGCCCTTTCCCTCCCTCCCCCACTCTCTGCCTTTCTTTTTCTCTCAAGTAAATAAATACAAAAATAAGCCAAGGGCTGAGGGTAGAGCTCAGTCACATAGCGCTTGCCTAGCACGCGTGAGGCTCTGAGCTTGCTCACCGGCACCGCGGACAAAAGACGTGCATTTATATAGTAAACTAGACATCATGACGTGCATGGAAAATAAGGCTAATCAACATAAACAGAAATAAACCATGAAAACATGTGGGAAAGCAAGACCAGATTACCAGCCTAGATCTCAGGGTCCACAGCTCACTCTTTCTCTGTTCAAAAGGCTGGTCTGGAATATGGGAGACGGCTAATCAGTTTTCTCTAGCGTCCGGTGAAGAGTCCCCAGCAGAAGCAGGTCTTTGATGAGTTGATAAAAGAATCTTTGCTCACTACACGATTCGCTATTCCTGAATACCTTTTCACGTCACCCCGGATTATCTACCATGGCAGGGCTCCCCGAAGTGGGAAAGCCTGCACCCCCTCTTCTTTCCTCTGGCCAGGAGTTCCTTCCCCACTTAGAGAACGACACTAGCTGTGACTACTTGGGGGGCTGGGGAGAAGGCTCGGCGCGTGCAGCACTTGTGACACAAGTGTGAGGACCTGAGTTTGGTTCCCCCAGACCCGTGTAAACACGGACAAAGTCGTCTGGAATCCTAGCCCTCCTATGACAAGAAGGGAGGCGGAGACAGGAAAATCTCCCAGAAGCTCGCAGGCCAGCTAGCCTGATACATGCACCGATGAACAATAAAGAGACTCTTCCCCCAGCGAGGTTGGAAGACAAAAGCTAACACTGAAAGTTGTCCTCTGACCTCCACACGTGCACCATAACACGTGTGTGCCCCCCCCCACACACACACGCAAGACTTAACAAGCAATTCCTGGGCTGGAGAGATGGCTTAGCGGTTAAGGTGCTTGCCTGCGAAGCCTAAGGACCCGGGTCTGATTCCCCAGTACCCACGTAAGCCAGATGCCCGTGGTGGCACACGCTTCTGGAGTTTGTTTGCAGTGGCTAGTGGCCCTGAAGTGCCACCCCCTCTCTAACAAACAAATTTAAAATAAAGATAAAATAGTTTTTAAAAAATTAATTAAAAACATTTTTTGGGCTGGAGAGATGGCTTAGCAGTTAAGCACTTGCCTGTGAAGCCTAAGGACCCCGGTTCAAGGCTCGATTCCCCAGGACCCACGTTAGCCAGATGCACAAGGGGGCGCACGCGTCTGGAGTTCGTTTGCAGCAGCTAGAGGCCCTGGCATGCCCATTCTCTCTATCTCTCTCTCTCTCTGCCTCTTTCTCTCTCTGTCTGTTGCTCTCAAATAAATAAAAATAAACAAACAAAAAAACGTTTTAGAAAATTACCATTAGTGATGATGACGTTAACTGCACCCCTTCCTGTATTAAGGCCTAAGCATATGCACCTTGTGAGATTGGTCGCTCTAGCTTCCCATACACTGAGGCCCCCCCTGGAGCCAAGGGCAACCTCGGAGGCCTACCCGGAAGCTCAAGCTCTTTCCACGGGTCCCCCCCCCCGCAGAGAGAGGAGAGAGAAGAGCCGGGTACCTCCAACTCAAGCCGCCGTACAGGAAGGAGATCCAGAGCCAGCCCAGCAGCAGGAACATCAGCATGAGAGGGAAGGCAAAGACGAACCAGGAGCCGAAATTCACCGCATCGCACTGCGGAAAGAAACTGTCAAAAGGAGGAGGTGAGGGCAGGCGGCGGGGGTCCCCGCAGCAAAGGAGTCCCGGGGCGGAGTGGGAGGCTCCCCTGCTAGCTACAGGAGCAGAGAGCGCCTCTCATTCTGACCGAGGACATTCTTCACTTCTGCTGGGCACTGGATTCTGGCCCAGTGAAGCTACCGGTGCCCCGAGTGCCCCCCGGGTGTCTAAGTGAGAGAAGCGGGTGGGCGGGACCGTGGCAAAGCGAGGGCTCCAGCTGCCCTGGGCTCTTCAGTGGTCACCATGCGACAGCGGGTGTACCCAGCAAGCCCAGGTCTAATGACGTGGTGTTTAAACGTCGGCAGCTCGCTAAACTCTTCTTCATGATCTGGAAGCCAAAAAGCCATATCTGAAGGCTGCAAACCTCACCCTGCTTGCTGCGTGGCCTCAGGGAGCCGTGTTGGGCCCCCACGATGTTGATGCGTCCTGGGTTCTTCTCTGCTACACACCTGATCTGTTTCTTTTTTTTTTTTTTAACTTTTAAAAAAATTTTTGTTTATTTTTATTTATTTGAGAGCAACAAACAGACAGAAAGAAAGAGGCAGATATATATATAGAGAGAGAATGGGCACGCCAGGGCCTCCAGCCACTGCAAACGAACTCCAGACGCATGCGTCCCCTTGTGCATCTGGCTAACGTGGGTCCTGGGGAATCGAGCCTCGAACCCGGGTCTTTAGGCTTCACAGGCCAGCGCTTAACCGCTAAGCCGTCTCTCCAGCCCTCTTTTTTCTTTCTTTCTTTTTCTTTCTTTCTTTCTTTTTTTTTTTTTGTCACCAAATGTTATGAAGCCTGAAAGAACTTGAAACAAAAACACCACATGCCAGGGGTAGTGATTTAAATGTGAAATGTCCCCGTCGGCTCACGTGTTGTTGGACTCCAGCCTCTGGTGCTGTTTTGGAAGGCTGTGAAATCTTTAAGAGGCGGAACCTCACTGGAGAAAGTGGGCCACTTGGAGCAGGCCTTGGGGATTTTATAGACCGGCCCCACTTCCAGTCAGTTCTATGCTTCCTGATGTGATGCAATGTGATGAGCTGCCGCGAAGCTTGTCAAAGCACTGAGATTAAGTGATGGTTCAGTGCTCAGTGCTAAATGAGACATCCATCGCACACCCTGCAGAGCTCAGGGAACGTTGTGGAAGATGGGGGAGGAAAGAATGTAAGAGGCAGAGGACTGCTTCTAAACATTGTCTTCCCGACATAAAGTGGTCATTACGTAAATTCATGCCCGTCAAACATCCCATCCTGTACGACGGAGGAGGGTAAAACAAAAGGACATAAAACTAGAGGAGTGGGGGGCTGGGGAAATGGCTTAGCAGTTAAGGCATTTGCCTGTGAAGCCTAAGGACCCCAGTTCGATTCCCCAGGACCCACATATAAGCCAGATGCACAAGGGGGCACAAGAATCTGGAGTTCGTCTGCAGGGACTAGAGGCTCTGGTGTGCCCATTCTCTCTTTCCATCTGCCTCTTTCTCTCTCTCTCTCTCTATCAAATAACTAACTAAATAAATAAAATATATTTAAAAAAATAAGCCGGGCGTGGTGGCGCACGCCTTTAATCCCAGCACTCGGGAGGCAGAGGTAGGAGGATCGCCGTGAGTTTGAGGCCACCCTGAGACTCCATAGTGAATTCCAGGTCAGCCTGGGCTAGAGTGAGACCCTACCTCAAAAAAAAAAAAAAAAAAAAAAAAAAAAACAAAAAAAAAATAGAAGAGTGAGACTAAGGCACATGCCTGCAAAGCCTAAGAACTCATGTTAGAATCTCTAGGTCCCACGCAGCCTGACGCAGTGACTCAAGTGTGCCATGTTACACATGTGCCACAAGGGGGCGCACATGTCTAGAGTTCACAGCAGCTGAAGGCCCTGGGGTGTCCATTCTCTTCTCGCGCTCTCTCTCTCTCTCTCTCTCAAAATAAAAAAGTAGAAGAGTGACTAGTTGGAAAGATGAAAGGGTTCAGTGGAAGGGGCATGGAGGAAGTGGGGACCAAAGAAGGTAGTGGGAGGGGATTTTGATTAAAATACATTATGTACATGTATGAAAATTGTCAATAAAGTTTCTAAAACCGTGATCAGGAATGTATGTGCTGGATTGGAAAGGAAAAACATATGTTACAAAATGATGTCTACAAAAGCATATAGACACAAAAATACTCCAAAACACTTCTAAATAAATAAAATAAAATATGAAGTTATTGCCCAATAAGCAAGCAAATGCATAAATGAAATTAATAAACTGCATTGTGAGATTCTGATAGGCATGTGTCACCACTCCCTACCTTCATTTGCTTTTTGCCCCGTCTCTCCCCGCACCCTCCTCAAAATGGAGGTTCCTCAAAGGTGAAGACTTACTGGGTCTGGGTATCTCTGTGTGCCCAGGACTTGGCAACAGAGGTCACGACCCCCGGCTGGAGAACAAGCGAGGGGAGGAGGAGGGGAGTGGCGCCTAGGTCTACAGGGTCCATGCACCCACCTCTTGAGCTGGCCCAGCAGGATGAGGTTGGGGGCGGTGCCTGTGAGGGTGGCTGTGCCTCCGATGCTGGCTGAGTAGGGGATGGAGATGAGGAAGCCCTTCCAGATGTTTCTGCGGTATTCCTCTTCCTTGGAGTCAACGGGCAGCTCTAAAGGAGCCTCTGTCTCTTCAGAGCGACCTCTATGGGAAAGGACCCAGAGAGAGGTAGTTGAGAGGACATTGGCAATCGCTGCCCCAGAGGACCGGCCACATGCTCTGCCAGCCGCTGCTGGAGAGAGAGGCCGAAGGTTCTGGCTAGGAGCAGACGTGGCACAGGCATTGAAAAACCTTCAGCTCAGGTATTTGAAGAATTTACCCTAGAGAGGGCTAGAGAGATGGCTTAGCAGGGTAAGGCACTTGCCTGCAAAACCTAAGGACCCAGGTTCGATTCCCCAGTACCCACGTAAGCCGGATGCACAAGGTGGCATGCATCTGGAGTTCGTTTACAGTGGCTAGAAGCTCTGGCACACCCATTTTCTCTCTCTCTCTCTCTCCCTCTCTCTCTCTCTCCCCCTCTCTTCATCTGCCTCTTTCTCTCAAATAGATAAAAAATAAAATATTTTAAAAAATGAATTTACCAGTAGAGAAACAATGAGACAAGTGATTGGGGAATGTGGGGGGATTCCAAGTCAGCATAGAATTAAGTACCATTCAACCAACAGCAACCTGAATGTCCATCCAAAGAGGGTTGGTTAAATACTGGTGAGTCTTTCTAGGCGGGACACCAGTGGTAACTGATAAAACGAGTGACTTGAATGGGTGTTTGTAAGAGACTGGCTTCTTTCAGAAACAACGTGAAATCTAACGGAGCTTGTTTATTGTAAAAAAAAAAAAAAAAAAAAAGCACTCATGTCTCAGGAATATACAAGTAGTTTAACCTTTAGAAAGTTATAAGCAAATTGTTTTGCTATCTTCCTTAGGGCTGGGAGTATGGATTTTTTTCCCCCTTATATTTCTTATCTGAAGTTTTGGGTACAATTTGGGAAAGAATGGAATGAAGAGTTGCTAATGATATCATTAAGAGACCATGATGAAGCCAGACGTGGTGGTGCACGCCTTCAATCCCAGCACTCGAGAGGCTGAGGTGGGACAACCTAGAGTGTCATCTTTAGGAACACCTCCCACCTTTTTTTTTTTTTTTTTCCAGGCAGGGTCTCACCCTAGCCCACACTATCAGGCTGGTCTCAAACTCATGGCAATGCTCCTACTTTAACTTCCTGTGTACTGGGACTAAAGGTGTGGTCCATTGCACCCAGCTTTTTCCATACAGCCTTCCTTTTTTTCTTCCTTCCTTCCTTCCTTCCTTCCTTCCTTCCTTCCTTCTTCCTTTCTTTTTATATTGTGAGATTTATTAATGAATGTGGTCAGTAAGTTGTTCAGCAGTGGAAATCCTCATGAGTGCAGAGAGCCCACCGCTTGTCCAGGGGGCCAAAAATAATGGAACGCTTCACAGATTTGTGTGTCATCCTTGCACAGAGGCCACGCTAAGCTTCTCTGTGGCATTCCAGTTTTAGTATATGTGCTGACGAAGGGAGTACTCATCTACCCTTTTGAAGACAGGGTCTCTCATTTGCCTGGGACTATCTAATTAGAATAGACTGGCTGACCAGTGAGCCCCGGGGATCTGCCTGTCTCTACTTGCAGCTGTTCAGTCAGGTGATAGAGGCTTTGGGAGGTGGAGTCTTGCTGGAGGAAGTGCGTCACTGCAGGGGAGCCTTAGAGTTTCATAGCCGGGCATTTGCCGGCTTTCTCCCTGCTCCCCTGAAGATGAGCCGCCTGGTTGTCTGCTCCCGCCTTTCCTTCCCACCATGACGAAACTGCCCCCTTGAAACTACAAGCCAGAAATAAACACTTTTATTCATAAACTGCTTCTGGTCAGGTGTTTCGTCCCAGCAATGAGAAAGTAACTGGTCCACAGCCTGACACACGACGCAGTGCATTCATTTCCTCCTTTCCTGCCACTAGAACTTACACTCTGTCAGAGCTCGGGTTTTCTCTATCCGCTGAACCCTGGCCGGTGCCTGGCTCAGGGGACTCCTCAATAAATACACATTGAGTGAATGAAACATGCTCCCGTGATGCCTGCCACAAGTCACCTTGTCCCCTGCTCCTTTGGCCCCATGAAATCCAGGAAATGCCAAGCCACTTTCAATTGGTCCCAGCTACACAGGACAATGAGCAACCCTCTGTACTGAAGTTCTGTCACTGAATCTCAAAGGTGCCCCATATCATGTCCATGAGTGGGGGGGGGGGGGGGGAGGTGGTGACCCCTCCAAGTCCAACAGGGAATAAACAGCAGGACAGAGTTCCAAGGGAGGCATGCACAAGTCAAAATCCCATGACTTAACCATGCCGTGATGCAGAGGGCACTGCGAAGTAACTGTGACAGCGAGGCGTGAGTGTCACGTAAGTGGGAAAGGTGGCAGGAGACAGTTTTGGCAGAGTCTTGTGGTCTTCCTCTGCTCCTCCCCTCCACCTATTCTAGCCACCTTCTCTTCTGGGCTCCCTGGGCATCTGTGCTAGCCACCTTCCTGGATCCTCTCACGAGGAAAGCACCTGAAACCCTCAGGGATTAACATACCTCTTACCTTTTCCGTGGCTGCCTTTTCAGTTAATTTAATGTAACCCAGGCTGGCCTTTCATTCTCTATTCTCCTGTCTCAGCCTCCAAATCCTGGGACTACAGGCCTGTGCCACCATGCTCAGCCTTTTAAAAATACTATTTACAGAAAGAGAGAGAGAGAGTGTGTGTGTATATGGGTGCTCCAGGGCCTCTTGCTGCTGTAAATAAACTCCAATCACACACACCACTGTGCGCACCCGGCTTTATGTGGATACTGGGGAGAGGAACCCTGGCAAGCAGGCTTTGTGAGCAAGTGCTTTTAATACTGGGCAATCTCCCCAGAACTGACTGCTGCCACCGAGGGTCACACTTATGCCACTGAAGGTCACACCTGGGCCCCTGAAAGTCACACCTATGCCATAGGAGTGAAATGAGAAGGCTGGACCATGGGTGTCTGGAGGAAACTGGGCTGGGCAGGACTGGTGCAGCACCCATCCTCGTCTATTGTCCTTGAATCAGGCTGTCTCCTATGGGAACGTCCCCAGAGCTTACCCTTCCGCACTGGCGAGGAACTGCATCTCTGTGGGCACCGTGTGAAGCCCCTTTCCGTGCACGGCAGCTAGGAGGAAAGAGCAGGTGACTTAGTGAAAGGTGACAAAGAGGAAGAGAAGGTTCTGGTTCGTGTGTAGCCAGCCAGGAATGCAATGTCATTGGCAAGGGTGTCATACGATTCACAAGATAGAGGGAAAAAAGCAGAAAAGAGGGCAGGAAGAGGAGAGAGAAAGGGAGAAGGAGGAAGGAGACCAGGGACTCAGCACTTCTTGCTCCTACCTGTCCCACCATCCATAACTGGAGGTGGCCCAGGTCCATGAGCAAGGAGGGTACCTGCAAGGTTGCCTGTGGTGGTTTGAATGTACGATGTTCCCCCACGTACTCATGTGTCTGAGTGCTTAACTCCAGGGCTGGGGAGATGGCTCAGTGGTTAAAGATGTATGCTTGAATACTTAATCTTCGGTATTAACACTGTTTGGGAAGTTTGTGGATCTTCTAGGTGGTGGAAACTTGCTGCAGAAAGTATGTCTCTGGAGGCAGGCTTTGAGGGTGTTACAGTCTAGTCCTGCTTGGGACTTTATTTTTTTATTTTTAATTTTTTTTTTCGAGGTAGAGTTTTACTCTAGCCTACCCTGGCCTGAATTCACTATGTCATCTCAAACTGGCCTCAAACACACAGAATCCTCCTACCTCAGCCTCTAGAGTCCTGGGATTAAAGCCATGTGCCACCACGCCCAGGGAGGGGTGGAGAGAGAGAGAATGAGACTGGTGCTCCAGGGCTTCCAGCTACTGCAAATAAACTCCGGACGCATGCTCACTTTGTGCATCTGGCTTTTATGTAGGTGCTGGGGAATCGAACTCAGGTCCTTAGGCTTTCTGGGTAAGTGTCTTAACTGCTGAGCCATCTCTCCAGTCCCCTGCTTGGTACTTTTTTTTCTACTTCCTCCATGCGATGTGGAGATGTTATGCCCAGCTGTCTTCTCCTGCCATGATTCCTTGCCCCCTCCCCCGCCCCAGTGATGAAGCTTCCCTTTGGAACTGTAAACTAAAACAAAGCTTTCCCTTCCATAAGCTGCTTCTGGCTAGGAATTTTGTCTCGTTAATGAGACAGTAGCTGATACACTGCTGACAACCCCTAACTCAAACTGAGGCTAACCCAAACAGCCATTGCCAAAGGGACAGCTGGGAAAGATTAGCCACAAGTGACAATGGGTCAGCAATGGGATAGGCGATCTCAATTGTTCATCCATCCATTCATTTATCCATCCGTCCATCCATCTCTCCATTCATCCTCCATATACCCATCCATCTCACCCTCTGTCCTTCCATTTGTTAATCATCTGTCCACTCATCCATCTATCTGTCGAAAATGTGTTCATTGAGCACGGACTATGAGCTGAGGGGACTCAGTAAACAATGTAGGATAAGGACCCTGCTGTGATGTAAGTGATATTCTAGAGTAGGAGACCAACAATAAAGAAATAAGGATGACTTCACAGGCCTGGGGAGATGGCTCAGTGGGCAAAGTGCTTGCTGGGCAAGCATGGGGACCTACGTTCAGATCCCAGCACCTATGTAAAAGCCAAGCATGGTGACACATTAGTTGTAATCCCAGCGCTGGGGCGGCAGAGACAGGAGAAGCCCTGGAGCTCACTGGCTAGTTAGTCTAGCTAGAATAAGCTCCAGATTCAATGAAAGACCTTGTCTCCAAAATAATGAAAGGGCTTGGGAGATTGCTCAGTAGTTAAGGCACTTGCCTGCAAAGCCTAGTGGCTTGGGTTTGATTCCCCAGTACCCATGTAAAGCCAGATATACAAACTGATGCACACATCTGGAATTTGTTTGCAGTGGCTAGAGACTCTGACATGCCCATCCTCTCTCTCTCTCTCTCCCCTCCTTCCTTCCATGCAAATAAATAAATTAAAATAACATATTATTATTTTTAAATATGTTACTTGAAAGGAGAGAGTGTTAGAGACGGTGATGTAGATTCTCATTTAGCACTAAGCACTCAATAGTCACTCTCAGCATTTTGATGAGTTTTCAATATTTTTAAAATTGTTTATTCATTTGCAAGTAGATAGATAGAGAGAGAGAGACAGACAGGCAGACAGACAGAGTGAGTATGGGCACACCACGACTTCATGCTACTGCAAACAAACTCCAGACACCTGTGCCACTTTGTGTATCTGACTTGACATGGGTACTGGGGAACTTAACCCAAGTTGTTAGGCTTTGCAGGCAAGCCCCTTAGCTGCTGAGCTCTCTCTCCAGCCCAAAAATAATTAAAAAAAAAAAACATGAGGCAAAGCCGGGCATGGTGGCGCACGCCTTTAATCCCAGCAAGCACTCGGGAGGCAGAGGTAGGAGGATCGCCATGAGTTCGAGGCCGCCCTGAGACTACATAGTGAATTCCAGGTCAGCCTGAGCTACAGTGAGACCCTACCTCTATAAAATAAAAACAAAACAACAACAACAACAACAACAATAAAACTAAACTAAAATAAGGGCTGGAGATGCACAAGGGGGTGCACGTGTCTGGAGTTCATTTGCAGTGGCTGGAGGCCCTGGCATGCCCATTCTCTCTCTCTCTTTCTCTCTCTCTCCCTCTCTCTCTCTCTCTCCCTCTTTCTCTGTCAAATAAATAAAATAAAATATTTAAAAAAAAAAAGAAGAAGCCAGAGATTGACTCTCTGGGCTTTGGCCCTGGTCTAGGCTGTCACCATGGAGTGTTTTTATTTTCTTTTCCTTCCTTCCTTCCTTCCTTCCTTCCTTCCTTCCTTCCTTCCTTTCTTTCTTTTTTTTTTTTTTCGAGGTAGGGTTTCACTCTAGCCCAGGCTGACCTGGAATTCACTATGGAGTCTCAGTGTGGCCTCAAAGGCGATCCTCCTACCTCTGCCTCCTGAGTGCTGGGATTAAAGGGGTGCACCACCCCGCCCAGCCCCCACACAGTGTTTTCATCATGGCTGGAATGCAGCACTCACTGCCCACTGCATACCACGCACCACACGCCCCGCAAGAACAGTTTAGATACTGGAATTTACTTTCATATACTCCTCACCTGTCACAGGTTTTTTTCCTTCTTTTGATTTATTTCAGTCCTTTCAAAATATAAGACCTGGGCTAGAGAGATATGACTCAGCAGTTAAGAGTGTTTGCCACGTTAGCATGAGGGCCTCTGGGTCCAGAGATTGCCAAGTTTGACTCCCCAGAACCCGTGTAAAAAGCTGGGCATGGCCATGCACATCTGTAACCCTGGTTCACGGAGGGCAGAGACTGGAGACTTGTTGCAGCTGGAGGATCCACAGCAATCCCCGGGTTGAGCTGAGACCTCTGTCTCGAACAGTAAGTGGGTGAGTGATACGAGAAGGACACCTTCCCAGCACTCTGGGAGGCAGAGGTAGGAGGATCGCTGTGAGTTCGAGGCCACCCTGAGACTCCATAGTGAATTCCAGGTCAGCCTGGGCTAGAGTGAGACCCTACCTCGGAAAAAAATAAAAGAGAGAAGGACACATGATGACTCCTCTGGCTTCATGCATGTGGGGTGTACACATATGTACACACACATGCATATAGCATACATCACATACAACACACACAGCCCACCACACACACACACACATGCAAAATTAAAATAAATACGAACTACTTTTATAACCTCACTAAACCTGACTGGTGAGCTGAACTTAGTGAGCCATGGTTGGCCAGGCCCGGATTCAAAGAATTTACCAGAAAGCAGAGCCTTAGCAGGGACTCAGTCAAGCCAAACTCAGGAGAGGGTGAGAAACAGCAGCGTGTGTTGTCTGCCGCTGGGTGACTCACTGCTGGGCCAGCTGCTCGGGCCCAAGGCCTCTGCACCCTGACAGGCCACCACCAGCCACAAAGCTACTCTGAGAGGGACGAAGGTCACAAAGACCACTAAGGCCACAGTGCCACCCACGAGATATCCATCGTGGCTGTCTTGCTACAAGCGTGATGGCCACTTCCTGGTGTAGTCAGAGAGCGGCTGGAGCCTCTGACAGAACTTGACCTAGAAGCAGCCTGGCCTCCCTGAGCGGAGCCCCAAGCCTCTGCTGGGGTTGAGGCAAGCCAACGTTGCATAAAGAAAACAAGCGCAGCCCAGTTACAGGTAACTGGATCTCCGGCTGGAGGACATCAATGCTCTTAAAAAGGAACTCCAGCACTTCCATACTCACACCCTCACATACAAATGCACATGAGTATGCACACACAAGTAGACCTGACACGCATAAGCATTCACACATGTACACACCTCTGCTTGATTTTCTTTTCTTTTTTCTCCCCTGCAGATTTTCCTTCTAGATACCAGGCACATAGTCAGTGCTGTTCAGCGGGAGGAAGGGTCTGGACCCCAGCCTTGACTCTTTCTCTTGACTCACTCAGTGACTCCCACTCCTGGCTGCCAGTGCCCTGTTGGCACCAGGGGTGAGGGGACTCTATGGTGGCTGGCAGGTCTTGCTTGTTACCGTGGCCCAGGCTGGCTTGCTGAGCACAGCAGAGGTCTAAAGGTGAAAGTCAAGCCCACTCACCCCTGGACGGCTGAAGAGCTCACAGTTCAGGTGGTGGGACACACGTCCACACGCGGGGCACGAGGCCGGAGCCAGGGCATCGGAGCTGGAAGTGAAGAGCTGTTAATAACAACCGCCAGTGGGGAGCGGGCAAAGTCGCTCGGCAGGAGATGGTCCTGCAAGGATCTCTGACCCACTGACCCCTGACCCTCACCATCTCTTGCTCACCCTGCACCCTTCCCGTGTAGGCCCAGCACAGCTAGGCAGCATCAGACATCTGTAGAGCTTGCCAGCCCCCCCTCCCCCGCTCCCCAGCCCTGGGGACCCCCCTGGGGTGCAGGTCCTGCTCCCCAGCTTCTGGGAGTGGCTACGAAGTAGCTGGGCCTCAGTAGTTTGCATAAACTTGCCAGGTGAGATTGGGGTTGAGATCTGCAGGTGTGAAGTCACCAACAGGGAAACAGGCCTGTAGCCACTGCCCAGGTCTGGGTGTGATGTGTGCACCCCAGTTGGCCTCATGCGTGGCCTCTGGTTGCTCACTGCCTGTATCTGAGTTGGGAAGCCCTGATATTAGACTGTGTGCGGTGGCGGGGGGTGGAGGGGGGTGATGTGTGCAATTTCAGGTGTAAACTAGCTTTTGTGAGGAGATGGGTGCAGAGGGCTTTCAACGTGGCGTCGAAAGTGTTTTACACCAGACCTTTTTGCTTTTTTTTAATGCTGAGCAAGACAGCCGAGGAAGGTGAAGTTAACAAGAAAACCAAGGCAAGTGTTCCTTGCCATTTACCCTGGCCCTCCCACAGGGTTTCTGTGACCACGGGGGGCCCCTAGAGACCACACAGAAGCAGGTTGGTGGGGCAAAGTCTCCAGAAGGCTTCTGCTGGTTCCAGAAACCACAGGTCAGCTCAGAACTCTGCACTTACGTAAGGGGCTGTTCAAACAACACAAGAGTGGGCCGCCAGGGAGGACTGGGGACCCACACGCCTGCCCCCTCACGATGGCCTCCCAGGTAGCCTTGGAGCCAGGCAAGCCTGCTACCTTCCTCTTTACACATGGGGAAAACTGAGTCCCAGAGAGGTGGGTCAAGGTCGGAGTCCAGAGAACCCAGTGGGTCAGTGGAGGAGGCAGACCTGTACTGGGTACTATTGATCACTCAACTCTCACCCCATCTCCAGGGCATTCGCCTGACCCAAATCTGGTTACTCTAATCCAGCCTCCCGCATATAACACACAGAAGGCCTCAGGTGAGGCCTCTCCCGGCAAGTTAGGTAAAGAGAGCCCTAGGCGAGCTCAGCTGCCCCCTAACATTAGGCAAGTTAACAAACTTGGATCCATTCAACATGCCCAGCCACCTTGAGGTTAGCGCTATCGTCCCTGTGGTGTTTATGGGGAACGTGAGGCTTAGAATAGACACATAAGGGTTCTGCTCGTTCACTTCCTCGTTGATGACATGCATTTATTGGGTACCTACTACATGCCGGGTAGCGTTCTAGGTGGACAGGACCCCACCATTGAAGGTCATTTACAGAAATGAAAGAGGGTGTCCCAGCCCTTCCTGGGGCCTGACATCTCTAGACAAGTTAGATGCCGAGGTAAACATAGAGGCCCTCTCCCAGAGGAGGGCAGGGAATACGCGGGAAGGCAGAGAGGGTGTCGCTACCTACTTTAACAACCCGCGGAAGCTTTTTGTTGCTGTTTTTGGTGTTTTGGGATTGGTCTTTCTATATAGCCCTGCTGGCCCGGAACTTGCTATGTAGACCAGGCTGACCTTGAACTTAAGATCCTCCGGCCTTTGCCTCCCTAGCGCTGGAACTCCAGATGTGCACCATCACAACTGTCATGTGTTCGCTCCTTCCTGTTTCCTTGTTTCTCAAGTCCCTGGTGTCACACGGCATACACAGCATAGGAGGTTCTGTCCTGATTTCATAGATGAGCCTCGGGAGGTGGACTGGCACAAGGGAAGAGGGAAGAGGGGGGAGAAAGTGATGCTTGGCTCAACCCGAGGGGCTGCATGGCTCTGGGTGGTCTTTGTCCAGCTGAGAAAAGGCAGAAAGAGTTCAGTTCAGATTCAAAAGCCAGGTGAGGGCTGGAGAGACGGCTTAGTGGTTAAGGCCTGCCAAGCCTAAGGACTCATGTTTGGCTCTCCAGGTCCCATGGAAGCCAGGCGCACAAAGTGACGCAAGCGCACAAGGTTGCACATGCACACAAGGGGGCGCATGCACCTGGGGTTCGATTACAGTGGCTGGAGGCCCTGGGGTACCCATTCTCTCTCTCTCATTAAAAAAAAAAGGCAATCTGGTGGGCTCACCTCAAAAAAATAATAATAAATAAATAAGCCAGGTGAGCACCTTGCTGGCTGAGGGACTCGGGCAAAACAGCCTTGAACTGGTCTCCTCCACCCTGGGGAGAGTGGCGGATGTGACCAGAACGTGGCAGAAGTAAGCACTCAGGGAGAGCAGAAATGGCGAAGGGAACTCACTGCAAGACTGAGGCCTTCCAGGTGTTGTCCAGTGAGCCCCACCCAGCGCCATCTTCTGCTTCCGTCTGTACCTGGTACAGCGTTTTATCATAGCTTTGCCCCTCAGCTACCGTGTTCCTGTGGGTTAGCCATTTGGCGTCTCTGAACCCCAGTCTCTTCACCTCTAAAACGGGCACCGTCACATCCCCCTTATAGTCCGACCATGAAGATCAAACAAGCTGATGAGTGTGAGAAATTGAGCTGAGCAGCATACAGGGTTTTCCAGAAAAGACAGGTGGTGTGGGCATCATTGTTGGTGCTGCTATAGGTGCCCTTATGAACTTGAAGCCCCCAAGAGACTCCTTATCCCTCCTGCGCTTCCTCCTGTCTGTCCTCAACCCCAGCCACCTGGCGGGAACACAGGAACTGGGTGAAACGGGCACCTCTCTCTGCCCTGCAATGAACCAAGCCGGCCCTCAGGGACTGATCATTAACCTGCGCTCACTCTCTGATCCTGCCTGAGGCCTCGCGACACCCTGCAGTGCGGGACGGAGACTTTGGAGTTCTCTGCCACTGTGTGTGTGTGTCCTCAGGCAAGTCCCCTCCCTTTCCTGGATCTCGGACTTTTTCATCTTGTCATGAGGGACTTGGGTGTTTAAACATTCATGTGGCCGTCCTGACCTGCGGGAGGAAGAGTGAACGCAGGGCCCGCGGGCAGCCAGCCCAGTTCAAACGCACAGAGCCACTGTGTGACCTGGATCCCTCCCCCATCCCTTTTTCTTACTTCTTCCTCAACTCTCTCTCCTCCAAACAAGTCCCATGTGGACACGAGGAACTCAGAAGAGCCCTTGCATGCAGTAAGTGCTCAATAAATACTTGGTCTTTGAAAGCAGGGAGTGAAGCAGATAGAATGGGAGGCACTGGGATTGAAAGGGAGGAAAGGAGCTGGGCGAGGAGACACACGCCTTTAATTGCAGCGGACTAAGGAGTCAGAGGTAAGAGGATCACTGTGAGTTCAAGGCCAGTCTGAAACTACATAGTGCATTCCAGGTCAGCCTGGGCTAAAAGTGAGATTCTACCTCAGAAAAAAAGCGGGGTGGGGGGGTGGGTAGGGAGGAAAGGACTGAGAACCTGACACCTGCGGCCACCCCGGGGTGCTCTCATGAAGCCCCAAGACTTGGGGAAAACAGCTTGAAAGCCAGTGAAGTCCCACTGAAGTGGGGTCCGCAGCCCTGGATCCGCAGGCTGAGTCCGCCCCTCCGAACCCACGCCGCGATCTGGCCTGCAAACTAGGAATGGCTCAGGTTTTTAATTAGCTGAAAACTCCACGGAAGAATAACACCTGGGGAGGCCAACGATGTCTGAAATCTTCTCTTGTCACCCGTACATAACATGCTCTTGGCCCAGAGCCCTGCCAAGGTCGCCCTCTTCAGAGACAGCATTGGGAAGTTACGACACAGCAGCCCTCGAAGCCCAAAATATTTACTGTCTGGTTATTTTATGGGGCCTTTTGCCAATCCTGCCACCTGGAAGACTTTGCCCTTGCTGGGACCCTGGATGTGCCATTTCACCAGAAACGACATAATGGTCATGTCACTGTGCCTCTCCAAATTGCATCCATCGAGTGCTTAGAAGCGTATCTAGTTTTCAGGACCATGTGTGGTGGGGAAACACTCACAGACAGATGGCACACGGGTCAACTTTTATCTTTTAAAAGATTCGTGTTGGGCCTGGTGGCACACACCCTTAATCCCAGAACTCGGGAGGCCTGAGGTAGAAAGATGACTGTGAGTTCGGGGCCAGTCTGAGATACATAGAGAATTTCCGGTCAGCCTGGGCTACAGCAAAACCCTACCTTGAAAAACCACCCAAAAATGTAAAAGATGCACATTTCGGGGCTGGAGGGATGGCTTAGCCAGTTAAGGCGTTTGCCTGCAAAGCCTAAGGATCCAGGTTTGATTCCCCAGTACCCACGTAAACCAGATGTACAAGGTGGTACATGCGTCTGGAGTTCATTTGCAGTGGCTGAAGGCCTGGCGTGCCCATTCTCTCTCTATGTGCCTCTCTCTCTCTCACTCAAATAAATATTTTTTTTTAAGTTTATCTTAGGAAATTTTCAAGGAAAAAAAAAAAGCTGAGGGCTGGAGGGATGGCTTGGCAGTTAAGGCGTTTGCCTGCAAAGCCAAAGGACCCAGGTTCGATTCCCCAGGACCCATATTAGCCTGATGCACAAGGGGGCACATGCGTCTGGAGTTCATTTGCAGTGGCTGGAGGCCCTGGCACACCCATTCTCTCTCTCTCTCTCTCTCTCTCCCTCTTTCTCTGTCAAATGAATAAATAAAATTTTTTAAAAAGCTGAGTGTGGATACATGTGCCTGTAACCCAAGCACCAAGAGGGGCATAGAAAAGAGGATCGCTGGGGCTCCCTGGTCAGCCAGCCAGTTTAACTGAAAAACGGGGAGTTCCAGGTTTCTCAGGAAAATTAGACAGAAGTGATAGAGGCAGACACGTGACGTCTTTCTCGGGCCTTCATGTTGCACATGAGTGTGCGTATCTTCACACACATGTATACATTGCATTTATACACACATGAAAGAGAGGCTGGGCGTGGCGGCTCACACCTTTAATCCCAGCACTCTGGAGGCAGAGGTGGGAGGATCACTGTGAGTCTGGGGCCAGCCTGAGACTACAGAGTGAATTCCAGCTTAGGTCGTATTTACATCCAACGGGAGGTAGAGGGCAGGGAGGAGAGTGTCCACTCATGCCCCATATTCCAAACTTAATCAGCTAGCCACTTAATCTCGAGAGAGGCTGCAACATTCAGCCTTCCCTCTACACGTGAGCCCATGACAAGAGCAAAAGAAGAACTGACACCAGGGATGAACTTGTGATTTCTGCTCACATACATATGGATTTAAATCTTCTCTTACAAGCACATTTACGTCAATAAAGAATAAGACATTTTAGGGGCTGGAGAGATGGCTTAGCAGTTAAGGTGCTTGCCTGCGAAGCCTAAGGACCCAGGTTCAATTCCCCAGTACCCACATTAGCCAGATGCACATGTGTCTGGAGTTTGTTTGCAGTGGCTAGAGGCCCTGGCATGCCCATTCTCTCTCTCTCTCTCTCTCTCTCTCTCAGTCTCTCTCTCTCTCTCTTTCAAATAAATATATATATGAACTATTTAAAAAGAAAAGAATAAGACATTTTAGAGTAGAAATGAAGTGGCGGTCGCTTTGTTGTCATGAGGTAAAATGAAGAGAACTGCAGTCTCCAGTGAGAGGTCCTGATACCATTGTGCTTCTGAATTGATCTTACAATTGCCTGTCTCTGATTTCTTCATCACCCCCTATTTTTAAAAATATTTTTTTGTTTATTATTTGAGAGACACAGAGAGAGAATGGACACGCCAGAGCCTCTAGCCACTGCAAACGAATTCTAGATGCATGCTCCACCTTGTGCATCTGGCTTATGCGGGTTCTGGAGAATCGAACCTGGGTCCTTAGGTTTCACAGGCAAATGCCTTAACTGCTAAGCCATCTCCCTAGTCCCCCACTCCCTATTTTTAAAGCAACCTGAGGACAGCCATTCCTTCAATTGCAGATAAAAGGCGTCTCACTGATACAGCCAGTTTCCAGCCATACTGCCTGGGTTCAAAGTTAGGCTCAGCCACTTCTGCTGCTGTGGGGAAGTTGTCTCCCTTTTTCTCGGCCCTCACGTTTATCTGTACACAGCAGCCGTTTGCATTTTTGTTTCCTAAAATCCCCTTTCTGAGGGTAAAAGGAATCAGGAGGGCCCTCTCTTTCCTCCCTCCTTCTCCCTCTTTCTCTTTCCCTCTCTCCCTTCTACCCCCTTCTCACCTGCCATCTTCCCCATAGTAACTATCCAGATTGGTTTTCATTTTTATATGATTTTGTCTGACTGTAATGATTTTACTTATTAACAATCTGTCCAGATGGTATTTAGGTTCCATTCTGGTTTGCTTTCCAACCATAACTGTTTAATGAGACCCATTTATGTAACTGTCTTGTTAGTTCATATTCTCTGTTTCTCTCTCGCTTGCTTTTTTTTTTGCGGGGGCGGGTGGTTGGTTTTTTGAGGCAGGGTGACCTGAAAAGCTGACCTGAAACTCACTCTGTAGCCCAGGCTGGCCTCAAACTCACAGCAAACCTCCTACTTCAGCCTCCCCAGTGCTGGGACTAAAAGCGTGTGTCAGCATGCCTGGCTTTCATTGGTCATTTTCTTTTCTTTTTTTAAAAGGCTTATTTTTACTTTTATTTTATTTATTTATTAGAGACAGAGAGAGGGCGAGAAAGAGAGAGAGAGAGAGAGAGAGAGAGAGAGAGAGAAGAGTGAGAATGGGTGCGCCAGGGCCTCCAGCCACTGCAAACGACCTCCAGACACATGCGCCACCATGTGTATCTGGCTTACATGGGGCCTGGAGAATCAAACCTGGGTCCTTAGGCTTCACAGGCATAGACCTTAACCACTAAGCAATCTCTCTGGCCCGTTTTCTCTTTCTTTCTTTCTTTTCTTTTCTTTTTTTTTTTTTTTTTTTGAGATAGAGTCTCACTGTATATCCAAGGTTAGCCTCAAACTCACGATTTTCCTGCCTTAGCCTCTTGAGTACTAGTATTCCAGGTATGAGGCACTCTGCCTGAGCTAATTCTTGTCTCTTAAAAGCAGTATGGGGGACTGGGGAGATGGCTCAGTGAATTAAACACTTGCTGCTCAAGTCTGTGTACCCAGGTTTGACTCCCAAGTCTCCATGTAAACAGTCAGAAGCTGTGGTGGGCTTCCATAATCCAAGCACACTGACTGGAAGTTGGGAGACAGAGACAGGAGAATTTTCCAGAAGCTCATGGTGAAGGTAGCGAAGAAGAACAGCAGAGTGAGAACCAGAGAGATGCTGCCTCCAGTGAGAACTGGAGAGACCCACCTCCAGTGAGAACTGGAGAGGGTAGCGAAGAAGAACAGCAGAGTGAGAACCAGAGAGATGCTGCCTCCAGTGAGAACTGGAGAGACCCACCTCCAGTGAGAACTGGAGAGACCCACCTTGAATGAGAACCAGAGAGACCCCACCTCGAGTGAGAACTGGAGAGACCCACCTTGAATGAGAACCAGAGACCCCGCCTCCAGTGAGAACTGGAGAGACCCACCTTGAGTGAGAACTGGAGAGACCCACCTCAAGTGAGAACTGGAGAGACCCACCTCAAGTGAGAACTGGAGAGACCCTGCCTCAAGTGAGGTGGAAAGGTGAAGACTGATTTGAAATTTGTCCTCTGATCCCCACATGTGTGCTGTGGCACATGTCCCCCCCCCCGACACACACATTATGCACAATACAACCAGGATACCATGGTTTGTCTTCCTTGATTCCGTTACCGTCACCATTAAAACCCTTGGCCTCTGGTAGGTGCACAGCCCACTCACACGTCCCTGGACCTCCCGCGTCCCCCTCCCGTGGCGGAGCCGGCCCCTGCGCCCTCCCAGCCTCACCTGCGTTCTCTTCACCCTCCCAGCCGGGGTCCTTCCGAGCTTCTCTGTCGCCAAAGAGACTCTTGAGGATGGCGTTGGCGATGGGCAGCATCATGGCGGTGGAGGCCGTGTTGCTCAGCCACATGGACAGGAATGCGGTGGTCGCCATCATCCCCAGGATGAGCCTAGGCAACAGAAGAAGTCACGGGTGGACCCGGGAGGGCCTCTGGCCCCGCGTCCCGCCCCTGAGAAATCCTTCTGGTTGCATTTCCAGGTGGAGAGTTGGGGTCTGGAGAAGGCAAGTGAGTGACAAAGCAGGGACCAGACACCTAGGCTTGTTTTAGACTTAAGGACGCATTTGGTTCAATGCGTTTAAGTCACCTGACCACAGGGACCTAAGCAAACACAGTCTAAGCCTAGAGCTTTCCCTGCCTTGCCCCTATCCCTGAACCAAGTGGTCTGGCTCTCAGAATGCTGCTACTTTGCCTAACGACCCCCTTCTTCCCGCTCCCCTCCCACTCCCTCTTGCCACACCCACTGCTCACGACACTGGACTCCTTGATGCCACTCAGCATGCCTGGACACTTCTGTCCCTAAACTCCCCTGTCCCCGGGCTCTGCCTGAGCCATCTCCATTAGCAGAACCAGTGTTGGGGTTTTCCTTCATATTGTCTCTTAATCCTCCTGGAACTCTTGGAGACATATGGGATGATGTAAGAAGTAAATATAGATTTTTTTTTTCATTAACTAAACCACTTACCTCAGCTCCAACATGTGCTGAATAATCCTGCCCTTTCCTGCTAAATTCAATGTTTTCTGGATAGCGCAGTGTTCCCAGTTGGTTCTGAGGCCAGTGCCCTATTGCTTCCCTTGCTGTAACCACACCATGACAGCTGGCAGGCCAGTCACTCCTCCAAGCCGAGCACAGAGGCTCTTGCCTTCTGGAAGGCTCTCCTTAGTTTCATCTGTGCTCTGACGCCTGCATGGCCCCCTTGGGGGTCCACTTCCACCGGGCATTGGAACTGGCTCTTAGATGGAGTCCCATGTCCCATGAGACACTGCTCTGCACCGAGTGGATGCTAGAAACCGAGCAGTCATCTGGAACCTTCTGTTCCTGCCACCTCTCCCCCAGCCCGCCCACTGCGCAGATCTTCTCACTCTCTTTGGGTCCTTTGCTCTCAAACCTGCTCATTCTATTCTTCTCCATGACCATTGGCCCCGGTTCTAGCTGCCATCATCTCCTTGGAGGATAATGTGACGGTCTCCTCCCAGGCTGAGCCCTGCTGCTGTCTCCCACCTCCCGGCTGGCTCTCTGCACAAGACCAGAGGGACACTGGAGAAGCACAGGGCCCTGTACTGTAGAGAGTTAGACCTGGAGGTCGGTCCGCAGCTGCCAGTTTAGCAGGGGGGAAAAAATCTTCATTTTACTAACTTTTTCTTTCTTTTAGTTTTTTTTTAAAAAAAATATTTTAATTAATTTATTTATTTGAGAGAGGGGAAGAGGAGAGAGAGAGAGACAGAGACAGAGAAAGGGCATGCCAGGGCTTCCAACCACTGCAAACCAACTCCAGATGCATGTGCCACCTTGTGCATCTGACTTACGTGGGTCCTGGGCAACCTAACCGAGGTCCTTTGGCTTTGCAGGCAAGCGCCTTAACCGCTAAGCCATCTCTCCAGCTCTCTCTCTCTCTCTCTCTCTTTTTTTTTTTGAGGTAGTGTCTTGCTCTAGCCCAGGCTGACCTGGAATTCAAGAACGGGTGCGCCAGGGCCTCCAGCCACTGCAAATGAGCTCCAGATGCATGTGCCGCATTGTGCATCTGGCTTTACGTGGATACATTGCATGCCAGTGCCCTAACCCCTGAGCCATCTCTCCAGCACCATTTTGCTAACTTCTAATGGAAGGTGAGTGCTTCCTTAAGAGGGAGACAAGCCTCGAAGCCCAGTAATACAAGCACCTGGAACTTTGCTGCCAAAAATGTTCCCGGGCATTTTTCTGTCACACTGTAAGAGCTGCAGAGCCGTGGGATGTCATGGGCATTCAAGCCTGCCACAGTGCTGTGGCTGCCATTAGCCTGCAGCTGGGTCTGGCTACACTCCCTAATTAAAAGAGGGTGCGTGTCACTCTGGCACAAATGTGAGGCTGCACTTTGCTGTGGTTGCAGTTGTTATTTTAAATCACATGAGTCACACTTCACGCCATTAAAAACTCTCTGCGGGGGGGGGGGCTGGAGGGATGGCTTAGTGGTTGAGGCATTTGCCTGCAAAGCCAAAGGACCCAGGTTCGATTCCCCAGGTCCCACGTTAGCCAGATGCACAAGGTGGCGCACGCAGTCTGGAGTTCATTTGCAGTGGCTGGAGGCTCTGGTGCACCCATTCTCAATCTCTCTCTCTCTCTCCCTCTTTCTCTGTGAAATGAATAAGTGAATAAAATAAAATATTTTTAAAAAACTCTCTGGGAAGAGTGTATGTATTTTTATTTTTCCATGAGTCCCTTTGACACGCATGGAAAAATAAAAATATGTACACTCCTATACATATTACTATTTCTTTTTTGTTTGTTTGGTTTTTGTTTTCCAGGTAAGGTCTCCCTCTAGCCCAGGCTGACCTGGAATTAATTCACTACGTAGTCTCAGGTGGCCTTGAACTCATAGCAATCCTCCTACCTCTGCCTCCTGAGTGCTGGGATTAAAGGTGTGTGCCACCATGTTCACCTCATATTACTATTTCTTGAAGTGACACTCCTATTTTTAAAAATTAGCATGGCGGGGGCGGGGACTGGAGGGATTGCTTAGTGGTTTAAGGCATTTGCCTGCAAAGCCAAAGGACCCTGGTTCGATTCCCCAGGACCCACGTTAGTCAGATGCACAAGGGGGCGCAAGCGTCTGGAGTTCGTTTGCAGTGGCTGGAGGCCCTGGTGTGTCCATTCTTTCTCTCTCTCTCTTTCTCTGTTAAATAAATAAATATATTAAAAATAAAATAAATTAAAATTAGCATGGGTATGTGGGGAGGCATGCATGTATATATGTATGTTTGTATATGTGGTGGTTTGATTCATGTGTCTCCCATAAACTTAGGTGTTCTGAATGCTAGATCCCCAGCTGATGGCAATTTGGGAATTAAAACCTCCTGGAGGCAGTGTATTGTTGAGGGCGGGGTTATGGGTGTTATAGCCAGCTTCCCCTTCCCAGTGTTTGGCACACGCTCCTGTTGCTATGTCCACCTGCTGTTGGCCAGGGGGTGATGTCCACCCTCTGCTCATGCCATTATTTTCTCCTGCCATCATGGAGCTTCCCCTTGAGTCTGTAAGCCAAAATAAACCTTTTTTTTTTTTCCCCACAAGCTGCTCTTGGTCGGGTGATTTCTGCCAGCAATGTGAACCCGACTGCAACAGTATGTAGGCAGGTGCACACGTGTACGTGTGTGTGTGTTGCAGAGGTTGATATCAAATGTCTTCCTCAAGTGCTCTCCTCATGTTTTTTTTTTTGGGGGGGGGTGGTTCAAGGTAGAGTCTCACTCTGGCCCAGGCTCACCTTGAATTCACTGTGTAGTCTCAGGCTGGCCCCAAACGCACAGCAATCCTCCTACCTCAGCCTCCAGAGCACTGGGATTAAAGGTGCACTCCTTGTCTTTTGAGGCAGGGTCTCTCATTGAACTTGACACTCCCTGACTTGGCTAGAGTAGGTAGCCAGCAAGTCCTAGGGGTCTTGCTGTTCCCACCTCCCCAGGGCTGGGGTTACAGGTGCACACCACCACACCTGTTTTTTGTGGGCACTGGGGAATCCAAACTCAGGTCCTCATGCTTGCATAGCAAGCACTTTACCAACTGAATCAGCTCCCATTGTCCTGTGAAAACACCTCTAATTTGAAGGCCACCCAATACTCTGAGAATAAGAGACAGAGGGGCTGGAGAGATGGCTTAGCGGTTAAGCGCTTGCCTGTGAAGGACCCAGGTTCGAGGCTCAATTCCCCAGTACCCACGTTAGCCAGATGCACAAGGTGGCTGGCGCATGCGTCTGGAGTTCGTTTGCAGTGGCTGGAGACCCTGGCGCGCCCATTCTCTCTCTCTGTCTGCCTCTTTCTCTCTCTGTCTGCCTCTTTCTCTCTCTGTCTGTCACTCTCAAATAAATAAACAAACAAACAAACAAAAAAAAACCCTTTAAAAAAAAAGAATAAGAGACAGAATCTAATGCGAGGGCCCGAGGCACTGCAGGACTGAACCCAGCCTGCTTCTCCCTCTGAGGCTGCCTCACTCTCCCCACTCATCCCTCAGCCCCTTCAGCCCCCTCCATAGCTGAGCAGGAAAGTAGCCAGCGAGGATGGCTCAGGACTAAGGGATCACCTGCACTGGCCCATTGAATCCCTACAAGAACCCTGCAAAGCAGGTGCCGTGTCACCTCACTACAAAACGGGCAGAGTGACACACTGTCACTTTCCAGAGCAGGGGACCCGGGCTTCAGCCACAGCGGCCCGGTTACCCTGTGCACAGGGCCCGAGGACCAGTCATGCAACCACCCTCTCAGGGGTTCTTACGAGCTCAGAGGAGATCTGGGTACCAGGGGGACCCCCCTACTCTGTGCTGCCTACCCCAGGAGCCCGTGAAACAGCTGCGGAGTGAGTCAGTGGATCTCAGACGGATGGTGGGAAGTGACAGCTCGTTGGCCCAGTGGCCAAGCAGGAGGAGTGGGCTTGGGGTCCTTACCTGGCTGGCTGTACCCCAAAGAGCATGAGGACCTTGAGGGCGATTCTGCGGTGTAGGCTCCATTCCTCGATGGCGCTGGCCATGATCAGGCCACTTAGGAAGAGGAAGTTGGTGTCAAGGAAGTACTGGGGGCAGACCTTGCTGGAGGGCAGGATGCCCAAGAAGGGGAAGAGGATGATGGGTAGCAGAGCCGTCACGGACAGGGGCAGGGCCTCGGTGCACCAGTACCCCGCCATGAGCAGGATGACGTACAGGCAGCGGCCTTCCTGCGGGAGACACACACATACTCGAGCGGGCTCCCACAGCGACGGTGGGGTCAGGGGTGGGTCCACAGAGGCTCCTTGTCTGGGAAGCAGCGGACAAGGGAGCGTCTAAGGCTTTGACCTGGAGCAGGCGGCATCAGTTTGCCTTTGGCTCAATACAAAACGGGGATGACCTCGCTCCTCCACGCACTGCGGGAAAAATATATGAGGTGACCCCATCGTCTGCGGAGAAAACCCAGAGACCAGGACGAGAGTGAACACAATTTACGTGGAGCTGGGGAGATGGCTCAGTGAATAAAGTGCATGAGACGTACACGCGATGACCGGAGCTCAGATCTCAAGCACCCCTGTAAAATGCCAAGTGGTTAATCCCAGCACTAAGAAGACAGAGAGAGGGGATCCTAGGGCAAATCCATGAGCTCTGGGCTCAACCGAGAGAACTTGTCTCAATAAATAAGCCGGAAAGCAACTGAAGAAGACACTTGATTTCAAGCTCTGGTCTCCACACTAACACACACATGAAAAAAAAATTACTTGGGGCTGGAGAGATGGCCTAGCAGTTAAGCGCTTGCCTGTGAAGCCTAAGGACCCTGGTTGGAGGCTCGATTCCCCAGGCCCCACGTTAGCCAGATGCACAAGGCGATGCACATGTCTGGAGTTCCTTTGCAGTGGCTGGAGGCCCTGGCATGCCCATTCTCTCTCTCTATCTGCCTTCCTCTGTCTGTCATTCTCAAATAAATAAATAAAAATAAAATGTTAAAAAAACATTTAAAAAAAGTTACCTGAGGGAGTGGAGAGATGGCTAAGTGGTTAAGGCACTTGCCTGCAAAGCCTAATGACTTGGATTTGATTCCCCTGTACCCATATAAAGGCAGATGCACAAGCCGGTGCATGTATCTGGAGTTCATATGCAGTGTGGCTTGAGGCTCTGGCACACCTATTCTCTCTGTCTTTCTTCTCTCTATCTCTCTCTGCTTGCAAATAAATAGATTTAATTTTTTTAATTATTTGATACGGGATCCCAGAAAGTTCTGGAAGGACAGTGGGAGGTGAAACAGAAAAGGAAGCAATATAAAACATGTTTAATGGGCAAGAGAGATGGCTTGCCTACACAGCCTAAGGACCCAGGTTCAACTCCACAGGACCCACACAAGCCAGATGCACAAGGTGGCACATGCATCTGGAGTTCATTTGCTGTGGCTGGAGGCTGTGATGCACCCATTCTCTCTCTATCTGCCTCTTTCTTTCCCCACTCTCTCAAATAAAATGAATTAAAAAATATATATTAGCTGGGCTTGGTGCCACATGCCTTTAATCTCAGCACTTGGGAGACAGAGGAAGAAGGGATTACTGTGAGTTTGAGGCCACCCTGAGGCTACATAGTGAATTCCAGGTCAGCCTGGGCTAGAGTGAGACCCTACCTCGAGCCCCCCAAAATAAAATATTAAAAAATAAAAAAATATAAAATATGTTTAAGAGAAGGCTATCCCTATGGACTCCAGGTGGGTGATCCTGGTGGGACGCCTGGAAACAGTGCAGAATGGGCCTGGGGCTGTCCTCCCAGTAGGCAGGACAGCTGGGGACCTCTCTGTCATGCCCTGGCCATCCCTTGTTGAGATATGCTCCTGGGAGCGTCAATGTCCAACACCCATTCAGCTTCTTCAGAGACAGGCTGAGCACCCTCCTGCAGCCGGAGAGTCATCCTTGGATACAGCCAGATGCCATTGATGAGAATGGCAAGGGCTGGTGACAACTGACATCTCTCCACAGCACTCCGAGATGGCCAACACCGAGTGTCCTCTATGTGGAATGACAAGGTCTGACTCTCACTGGGCTGTTGGTACCGTGTTTATCCTGATCTGTGCTCTACCTGAAGGGTGTCCTAACTTGGCAAAGGTATGTCCTCAGCAGAGACTGTAACCTCAAATGCCTGGATGTGCCATCGATGGGCTCTCAGTCCCCTCTTGTGCCCTCTTGTATCTTTGCACTTTGGAAAGAAAACAAACAAACAAACATGAGTATGAGATGTTTCCCTTTCATCGGTAGGTCTATTATAAGACAGCTAATCTGTAAGACGATACCAGGCACACACATCCCCTCCTTGGCATCTGGGGTGAGGTGCCATTTGCTGGCTCACTGGTTTCTGCTGCTCAAGGAGACAGCATGTAGGTAAGGCACTCATTACCCATCAGCTATGCAACGGGCCCCAGAAAGATGAGCTCTAAAACAGAGTTTGGCCAGGAGTAGTGATGCACTCGGGAGGCAGAGATAGGAGGATCGCTATGAGTTCGAGGCCGCCCTAAGACTACATAGTGAATTCCAGGTCAACCTAGGCTAGGGCAAGACCCTACCTAGGAAAAAAACAAAACAGCAACAACAATAACAAAAAAAAAAAAAAAAAGAAATCCGTGAGCAGGGCAGACGCTGTAGCTTGAGTTTATGTCCCCTCCAGTGATGGATCATCTCCGGTTGTCAACTTGACAGGATTTAGAATCACCATAGAAACAAATCTCTTGCCGTATCTGTGGGGGATTTTCTAGATCAGGTTAGTTCAGGTGAGCAGCACAATTTCTGGTCCTGGACTGTATTAAGAGAAGAAAGCAAAGGCAGGAGAGATGGCTTAGTGGTTAAGGCCTACGAAGCCTAAGGACTCATGGCCAACTCTCCAGGTCCCACGTAAGCCAGACGCACAGTGACACAAACGTGCAAGGTCGCCCAGGTGCACAAGGTGGCACACGTGTTTATAATTTGATTGCAGTGGCTGGAGGCCCTGGCGTGCCAATTCTCTCTCTTTCTCTGTCTCTCACTCTCTCACATAAAAAAGGCCAGTCTTTTGGGCTTGCCTCAAAAAAAGAAAGAAAGCTGGGTGTGGTGGCGCACGCCTTTGATCCCAGCACTCGGGAGGCAGAGGTAGGAGGATCATTGTGAGTTCAAGGCCATCCTAAGACTACATAGTGAATTCCAGGTCAGCCTGGGCTAGAGCAAGACCCTACCTCGGAAAAAAAGGAGAAGAAGAAGAAAGTAGAAGAATGTGGGCTGGAGAGATGGCTGGGGGTTAAAGTCACTTGCTCACAAAAGGAGAAAGCAAGACGGGTCTTCAGCTTCCACCCCTCTCCACTTCCTCCCTTAGGATGGGATCACGTGACCCCAACTTCCCGTTCCTGCCATCTTTCCTCTCACCATGGACTTCCTCTTGAGTCTGTAATGTGCAAAGAAATTCTTTCCTTCCTTAAACTGCTTCCGGTTGGGTATTTTGTCCCAGCAACAAGAAAATAACTGACACACCTCCCCTCATCTCCATTGTGGTGGTAATAAAAGTTGGGTCCTAGCCAGGCGTGGTGGCACACGCCTTTAATCCCAGCACTCGGGAGGCACAGGTAGGAGGATTGCCGTGAGTTCGAGGCCATCCTGAGACTACATAGTGAATTCCAGGTCAGCCTGGGCTAGAGTGAGACCCTACCTCGAATAAAAGTAAATAAATAAATAAAAATGAAAGTTGAACCCTCATGAGTGGCATCAGTGCCCTTGTACAAGGCCTCAGGGTCACTCTTCTGTGTGGGAACGGAGCAGCAAGGCGCCATCTTTGAGGCTAAGCGTAAGCGTGCCTCACTGGGCCTGGAATCGGCCAATACCTCCACCTTGGAGCTTTGTTGGGCCACTAAGTAGTTTTAGAGATTTCCAGCCACCAAAACAGTGATTCGAGATTACATGGGTATTTTGTTCCGGAGCTCAAATGGACTGAGACACACCTCCTCCCCACTGTCTCCCTTGAGACACACTTAGCCAAGACTTCCTGGGAGATAGCACTCCTGGAAAGAGCTCCCACCCAGGAAGTATGGTGGCCTTTCAAGAAAGGCAGCGAAGGTGCCCTGTAGTCCCTACAGTACTCTCTTCATCCACTCCCCAGTCACTCACTTGCCTCCAAAGTTTCCTGTGGCCATTCTGGGGAACCAAAGACAGAAGCATTCTGGGAGAAGGTGGCATCTTTCTGAGATGGTTTTTTAAAAAATATAATTTATTTTTCTTTATTTAATTGAGACAGGGAGAGAGAAAGAATGGGAGTGCCAAGGCCTCCAGCCGCTGCAAACGAACTCCAGATGTGTGTGCCCCCTTGTGCATCTGGCTTACGTGGGTACTGGGGAATCGAACCTGGGTCCTTCTGCTTTGCAGGCAAGCGCTTTAACCACTAAGCCTTCTTTCCAGCCCCTGTGATGGGGTTTGAGAGGTATTTGGCACAGTGAGAGAGAGAGAGAGAGAGGGGATGCCTTTTGCCTCTGCTGGAAGCTTCCTTTGTATGTGAGTCTAAAAGAAAGGTTATGCCCTCCAGCCGAGAGCCTGTCTGAGCCAAACCTGGCTGACAAGAGCGCGCTTTGTCTGTGCAACGGCCAGTTTTTACTTTCAAATGAACCAGGCAGATAGAACTGCAGGTTGTTCTGTTGGTTTCCATTAGTTTTTAAGTACCTAGGGCTTCACACGCGCCAGACCAGCACTCCACAACTTAACTATCTCTCCAGGACTTGTTTTTTTTTTTTTTTTAAACCACTCTCCCTTTGCTTTTTAATTTTGAGACAGTGTCAGTATTACTAAGTCTTTACCAAAGGCTGGCCTTGAACTCATTCTGTAGTCCAGGCAGACCTTGGCACTTGTGATCCTCCTGCCAAGTAGCTAGGATTACAGGTCTGTGCCACCAGGCCTGATGTAGTTTTTGTGTATCTGACTTACGTGGGTACAAGGAAATTGAACCTGGGTCCTTTGGCTTCACAGGCAAGTGCCTTAACTGCTGAGCCAACCTTCAGCCCTCTGATGTAGTTCTTTTCTTTTTTTAATATTGATTGATCAAGAGAGAGAGAAAGAGAGAGAGAGAAAGAGAGAGAGAGAGAATGCATGCACAAGAGCCTCTAGCCACTGCAAACAAACTCCAGATGCATGTGCCACCATGTGTATCTGGCTTACGTGGGTTCTAGGGAATCAAACCTGGGTCCTTAGGCTTCACAGGCAAGTGCCTTAACTGCTAAACCATCACTCCAATCCCTGATGTGGTTGTTGAGTACCTATCAGTGTGGCTCTGGAATGAGAGGAGATGACACTCCACAGCCAGTAAAGAACCCGGTGCATTCTACATGGGTAGAACCCCCAGGATCTGGGGGGTGTGGGCAGTGCCAGTTGGCCTTAAGCTGTCTGTGTCAGACACTGGGAGGGTCATCTAAGGTCACGTGAGATACTTCCAAAGGAGAGCTATAAGTCAAGAGAAGTTCCTAACACCTGTTCTCCTTACTGTTCCCCAACACTGCATGATGGATGCCCCTTGAGCTCAGAGGTTTGTTTCCTCTTCTCTGAGTCCTGAAGCTTCCGGCCTGGCACCAGCCAAGAGAGTAAGGGTCGCCATTCATCCATCTACCCACACCCATGCGTTCGTCCACCCACTCATCCATCCATCCATCCATCCATCCATCCATCCATCCATCCATCCCCTTTCTCGGCCATTCCCCAGTGCTGCTACCAAGCCCTTACAATGTGCTGGGCAGTGTGCTTGATGCTAGGGACACAGAAGAAAATGAGATGGAGCAAACAGGGACCCCAGTTCTTGTTGCTCCTCACTGGGGAGACAGGAAGTGAGTCCTGTTGAATGACACCATCTTTGCATGTTGCAGTTGGGCAGCATTTCCAAACTGGTTTCCATGGAACCCAAGTTGTGTAGAACTTAAGCGTTTAAATGTACGGACAGGTAGATTTGGGAAATTTGGTTAAACCAAGGCTAGTGACTTGTCAGCATCCGCAGGGCATCCATCATGTACTTCAGGCTAAAGTCCTGTTCAGCTCACAATCTACGTCTACACAGGCATCCTAATGTCCAAAGTCTTCTCTCCTAAGCATTTAGGGATCCCAGTGATACCAAGCACTGACAATCCACAGTACTCTCTGTTAAGTGCATTTCTAATTGACTTGTGTGCATGGACTTGCGCTACGCTCATGACGATCCGAGGCAGGCTCGCCGTGTCCATTCCATGACAGAGTGACTGGTGGGCTGAGCATAAGTCATTTAAGTTGCCCATTGTTGCTGTAGTAGAAACAAGATCTGGACTCGGGCACTCGTTCAAGCCCTAGAGGATGCGTCTTTGCCACTGTGTTCTCATCCAACTCCCACACCCTCCCTTTCCTCCGGCAGGCCTGACACTCTCACATTCTTGGTTCTAGAACCACTCTCCCCACTCTGCTCCATCCTTGCTGTTTCCGTCTTCAGCCTCCGCTCTGAACAGCCATTGCCCACCCTCCTGAGCCCTGGCCCAGGAGCCTCCTCCGTTGAGTTCTGACTTCTCTACTCCAGAAAGCAATCTGTCGGGAAGCTCTCGTCCTTCCTCCCTTGATGGGCGGCCACTGGTGCTAACACGAGCACTGCTACAGTACCCGAGCCCACGAGTGCTCTGCGACCTGACACCATTCAAAGTGCCGCCTTGCAGAGCTTCAGCGACAATGCGGCTATCACAAGCCTAGGGAGGAGGCGCTACAATGAGCTCCATTTAATAGATAAGGCAGCCAAGACACAGAAAGACTTCGAACCTGGCCATGGTCCCAGAGTGGGTGGGTGTGGGCAGTTTGCTGGGGAGGTGGGGTGTGTGGGGGAGGAAACTAAGCTAATTATCCAATCAGCACCAGGATAAACACACCATGATTAAGTCTATCCCATGGCGCATTTGGGATATACTTACACCTAGAAACCAGTCATCTGTCTGAAGTTTACAGCCACCAGGACCTCCTAATCTGGCATTCCCTGCAAAGGAGGGGGAACTCAAGCATTCTGAGGACACCAGATGGTCACAAACAGGGCAGCCTGGCCTGGTCCACTTGGACCCCGCCTAAGTGGCTGGCTTCTACATGACTCTCAAAACCATCCCTGTGTCTGAGAAGCCAAGGAGTGGAGGTCAGTAGCTAGAGAAAGCCGTATCCCACAGGGGGAGGGCTAAGTATTCCCCCAAGGAGTCTTCTAGTCTCCCACCCCTGCAGGGCTCACAAGACAAAGGTCTGCTTCCAAGGGAAGCCGAGGAAGACCACAGGCACCTGCTATACTTACTCTTCCTGTGCCCACCTCACTTCTCTCAGGGGATTCAGGAAGAAGGAATGACATCCTACAGGGCCCTCAAGAGACAGGGACAGTTAGACAAGGCAGTTCCTCCTAACCCCCTCCCAGCTTCCCGTCCAAGTAGGGGAAGGGATAAATTCTTTTTTAATAAAGTTCCATGTTTTGATCGCCACTCAGAGCTGACAGTTTCAATTCCTGCACTGAGATCTTATTTGTGTATCAAAGCCACTGGGGATGTTAACTATTTCTCAAGAATGATGGGAGAAGTCATGTGCTTGCAGGGATCCCCCACATCCAGTAATAGGAATGGAACTTCCCCTATGGGAAACATTTCACAGGAACAGCTGGGGCGATAAATATGCGTGAAAACAGTCTCACTGAGCTGCAGTTTACAAGCAATAGAATGCTTCCACTGTATATTCAAGGATTAAAAAAAATTTTTTTTTTGTTTTATGTTTTTATTCTTGTGTAACATTTTTAGAGAGAGAATTGGCTTGCTGCTGAAATCGAACTCCATACGCTTGCGCCACCTAGTGGGCGTGTGTGACCTTGAGCTTGCCTCATTTGTGTGTCTGGCTTACGTGGGATCAGTAGAGTTAAACATGGTCCTTAGGCTTCGCAGGCAAGCGCCTTAACCGCTAAGCCATCTCTCCAACCCTGTTCAAGGAGTTTTGGTAAACATCCCCTGTCATATCCACCAGATCAGGACACAGACATGGGGAGCTCCCACACCAGAACATTCTAGGTTCCCTTCAGTCCCAATCCCACAACTCCTGCACAGCACTCGTGACTGCTTTGGGGCTTTACCTCAGTGGAACACACAGCGCTGGCTCTCCTGTCTAGCATTTTTACTCAGAGGCGATGTCTATGAGAGTCAGCATGATGCTGTATCAGACCCCATTCTTTTTCATGGCCAAGTGTGCTCCATTCTGTGAACACATGGCTGCGTGTGTGTACACCTTCCACTGAAGGATATAGGATCACTTCCAGCTCTGGAGTATTACGAGTAAAATCTGCTTTGAGGGGAAGGATGGCCTGGGAGCCCTTCTGAGCAGTGTTTCCATTCTGCATGCATAGACATAGGCGGGATATGTTGTGAATGTCTATTGTAAGGGTCGCCTTTGAAAGGGTCTGAGTCCCTAGCCTTTGACTCTCCCTCTTCTGTCTTCTTCTTTTGTCTTTCTTTTCTCTGTCCTTCCTCCCTTCCTTTTATTCCTCCTCCTCCTTTCTCTCTCTCTCCCTCTCCCCTTGCCTCTGTCCCTGCCTCTCTTGGGGTGCTCTGACCCATGTAGAGGCACTGACTCTAGAGCTAGGAAAGTGGCAGAGGTTGGGAAGCCGATCCTTGGCCCACACCAGGTCTGGGCAGCACGTGGGTCTGGAATGTGTTCCATTGCCTTACTAGTTAGAGATTGGAACAGTACCAGTGACCCCAAATAGCTTCCCTGCCCCAGCTGAGCTTCCTGTGGGCAAATGGCTTCAGGTTTACCATGTGGACATGAGGCATCTAGTGGAGAATTAATCAAGCCACTGCCTCTCACCCCCTCCTGACCCTGCTGGGCCTGGAGGATGGAGCCAACTTCCAAAGCAAAGCTCCTAAGATTAGCATGGCCTTACGCACCTGGAAGTACAGGTGGGAGGATCAGGGGCCCAAGGTCCCCCTTAGCTCCTCAGCAAGTTCAAGGCCAACCTGGGCTACATGAGACCCTTCCTCAAGAAACCATCAAACTAAAAATTTAAATACAGCAAACCTCTCCAGTGACGCTTGGGGCAGGGGTATGGGCTGAGGCTCTGGCTGTAAAGGGGTAGGCTAAGAAGGGCAGACCCCTGTACCTGCTGTCCTTGCTGCCCTGGCCCTCCTGTCCTCCACCTCGGGCTCCTTGTGGCTCAGCCTGACCTCAAAGGTTCCTACTTACGAAGCTCACCTCTGCTCACACCAACCATGGTGTGCCGTCACCGGACCTCGTTCTCACCTGGCATCTTCTCACTAGTTGAAGTTCATGGGGCTCATTTGTTTGCTTGTTTGTCATTATCTCTCCCTCCTCCAAACCTGAGCTCCATGCAAATGGGGTCCTGGCCTGCCTTTGTTCACCTCAGTCCTCAAGGCCTCGATTAGACATCTGCTAAGTGAATGAAGAAATTATAACAAACCAGGTACTCCAAACTCAAAGGCAGGCGCCATCCAGTGAGAGAAGTCACGGCTCTTGCACAAGTCTGATTTGTACCTCTGCAGTGTTGTGAGGTCAGAAAGTATAACAAGCAAACATTATATTATCAGTGGGGAAAAAAAATAATGTCCCACCAGAGGGTCTCCTTATAAAGCCCAGTCTAGCCTTATTTTATTCATTTATAGGCAGAGAAAGAGAGAGAGGGAATAAACCCAAGTGGTCCTACTCTTGCCATTGGAACAAATTCCAAATGCATGTGCCACTTTTTTTTTTTTTTTGCATTGGGCTTTATGTAGGTACTGGAGAATCAACCCAGGCTGTCAGGCCTTGCAAGCAAGTGCCTTTAACCACTGAGGCACCTCTCCAACCCCAGCCTCAAACTGTCGGTCTTCCTGCCATAGCCTCCTGAGTCATGGGATTCACAGGTGGGTGCCACCACATCTGGGCCTGAAATGGCTTGAATGGGCAGAGTTCCGCTGTGTTTGGTAACAAGTGACTACTCTTGGGAAGAACTCACACCCGCCATACCAATCGTGATATCCATGTGTGGACAGAGAGTGAGTGATTCCAGAGTCTGCATTAAGCTCTGTTCTGTCTTAAAATTCCCCATTTCCACAGTGCTGCAATATCTCTATCACACCTTCCAAGGCTCAGGATCTATTGCAGAAGAGGTGGCGGAAAGAATGTAAGAGCCAAAGGAAGGGTAGGACTCCTTACATGCTCCCCCCAGTCACAAAATGGCCTGGATATCCATGACCTCACAGTGCCTGACACTACCTACACAAGACCATTATAATAGGAGGAAAAGATCATGACACCAAAATAAAAGAGACTGATTGAGATGGGGAGAATGGAGCTTCAAAGGGGAAAGTGGGGGGGGGGAGGGTATTACCATGGGATATTTTTTATAATCATGGAAGTTGTTAATAAAAATAATAATAATTAATAATAATAATAATTATAAAAGAAAGACAAGAAATTCCCCATTTCCAGATATGAAAGTTGAGGTCGGGGTGACTTCTTCAGGACCACGGAGAGCACAAGGGGGGGGGACACTAAAGGCTTCCAGTCCTGACAACCACTGACATCGCTGAGGACAGCAGGCGGGGGGTACTCACAGTGATTCCACTGCACCCCGCAGCATCTAGGTCCCAACTCTGCCCCGGCCCTTCTGTTCACTCAGGCTCAGCAGATAGCCTCACTACTGATTCGCCAGCCTGTTTATGAACTACAGACGGCCCTTGTGGTAGGGACTATGTAGGTCATGGGATCTTAAGCACCCTTTGATTTCAGCTTTTTTTTTTTTTTTTTGGTTTTTCAAGGTAGGGTCTCACTCTATCCCAGGCCGACCTGGAATTCACTATGTAGTCGTAGGGTGGCCTCGAACTCACAGTAATCCTCCTACCTCTGCTTCCTGAGTGCTGGGATTAAAGGTGTGTGTCACTACGCCCGGATAGTACCATTCCTTTGAATTTTAACTCCAGGAGCTCAGAGATTGAGGGTGGCACTTGACTTTGCAGAATCACTTCCTGGGTCACTCGGGGCAAACTGTTTGCCTCCTTGCCTTGGTTCTGCCCAGAGGGAAGTTTGCTCAGGGGCCGGGGTAGGTGGAAGAAGGGCTCTGGGTGAATGATTCCCTTGGTCACCTGAAACCAGGTGACTCAACTTAAGGGTAGAGGACCTGTAGAATGAGGCCTGGAGGAGATGGCAGTATGAGAAGAAGATGTCACAGCAATAAAAGGATGGCTCTGAGCTGGACATGGATGTGTTGGGTGGTGACTCAAGTGGGAAGTAGACCGAGGCATTGGGAAGGAAAAGCAAAATAAAGAAATCTCTTCTGAGGAGCTCCAAATCCACTGCCCCAGGTCACATGCAGCCATTTATGTTTAAATTAATGAAATTTAAATTTCCAGTTTCTCAGTGGCATCAGCCACATTTCAGGTGCTCAATGGCTACATGTGACAGGTATCTGTCACTTTGCCCGGAACTGATACAGAGCATTTCCAGCATTACAGCAAGCTGCGTTGGGCAGAAGTGCCCTCGGGGCCTGTAAGACTGGGCTGTTCAGTTTGTGGTGGAATTCCTAGCATGAGCCACTGAACAACCCAAGCCTGTATTTGTTCCTCTGTATATCAGGGACTAACTGATAGAAAGATAGGGGAAGGAACTAGAGAGATTGCTCAGCAGTTAAAGAGCTTGCCTGCAGAGCGTAAGGAACCAGGTTCAATTCCCCAGGACCCATGTAAAGCCAGATGCACAAGGTGGCACATGCATCTAGAGTTCATTTGCAGTGGCTAGAGGCCCTGGCCCTCCCATTCCCTCCCTCTCTCTCTCTCTCTCTCTCTTTCTCCATCTGCTTCTTTCTCTCTCTTACTCTCAAATTAATTAATTAAACCACTTTTTAAAATGGGGGCTAAAGAGATGGGTCAGTGGTTAAGGAGCTTGCCTGCAAAGCCTAAAGACCCAGGTTTGATTCCCCAGTACCCATGTAAAGCCAGATGCACAAGGTAGCGCATGCATCTGGAGTTCATTTGCAGTGGCTAGAGACCCTGGCATACCATTCTCTCTCTCTCTCTCTCTCTCCCCACCTGCTTCTTTCTCTCTCAAATAAATGAATTAATTAAACTATTTTTTTTTTACAAAGGGGGGCCAGAAAGATGGCTTAGCAGTTAAGGCATTTGCCTGCAAAGCCTAGGGACCCAGGTTTGATTCCCCAGGACCCATGTAAGCCAGATGCACAAGGTGGTGCATGCGTCTGGAGTTCATTTGCAGTGGCTAGAGGCTCTGGCACACCCATTCTCTCTCATTCTGTCAAATAAATAAAATAAAAAACTTTTTTTAAAAGACAGGGGAAATGGGCTGGAGAGATGGCTTAGCGGTTAAGCGCTTGCCTGTGAAGCCTAAGGACCCCAGTTCGAGGCTCGACTCCCCAGGACCCACGTTAGCCAGATGCACAAGGGGGCGCACGCGTCTGGAGTTCGTTTGCAGTGGCTGGAGGCCCTGGCGCGCCCATTCTCTCTCCCTCTCTCTATCTGCCTCTTTCTCTCTCTGTCACTCTCAAATAAATAAATAAAAATAACAAAAAAAATTTTAAAAAATAATAAAAAAAGACAGGGAAGATAAGGGGACATGAGAAGGGAGCCCCTCATCCAGGAATTTGGTTGAAGCCTCCCACCAGCAGAGAAGCAAGAAATCCAGTATCATGAACAACTGCTAAGGCCTTTCTCCCTCCCCAGCTGTAGGTAGACCTGCAATTTTCTAGGAATCCTACGAGAATCCCACTGATAGTAGGACATGCAGCAAATCCTTGTGCAGCCCTAGTGGCTCCCTGTTTAACTCTGGAGCCACCCTATAATCTCACCTATCAAAAAGAGAGAAAAGGGACTGGAGAGATGGCTCAGTGGTTAAGGCATTTGCCTGCAAAGCCTAACGACTCAGGCTCCATTCCCCAGGACCCACATAAGCCAGATGCACAAGGTGGCGCACGCACCTGGAGTCCATTTGCAGCAGCTGGAGGCCCTGGTGCACCCATTCTCCCTGTGCCTGTCTCTCTGTGCTTGCAAATAAAAAAAAAATCAAAAGTGAATACAATTAAAAAATAAATTTAAGCCTGGTGTGGTGGCGCACGCCTTTAATTCAAGCACTCGGGAGGCAGAGGTAGGAGGATTGCGTGAGTTCGAGGCCACCCTGAGAATACATAGTGAATTCCAGGTCAGCCTGAGAGCTAGAGTGAGACCCTACCTCGAAAAAAAATAAATAAAATAAATTTTAAAATGAGAGAAAAGGAACAGAAAAACATGGTTTCTTAGCAACCTTTACGGGACATAACTTGGTTATTGCTATGCCAGTTGATTATGACTGTCCTTTGAGAAGCCCATGGCCACGCTTGGGCTTGGCTCACTTTCTGCAATGCTCCCTCAAGGAGCCCACGTGCACACCTTGGTATGTTGTCCCTTGTCTCGCGGACTCTCTCTTCACAGAGTCACACCCATGCTTCCAGGTACTTTCATTCTCTTGAGCCCCTCTCTTGACATCTTGGATAAAATCTCCAACTCTAGTTCACACTGGCTCTTCTTGAAATTCTTTCCTGCATCGAGCCCAAGAATCATGGGGTCAGCCTGAATGGAAGTCCCTAAAATATTAGGGGATGCCTCAGGCCACTCAGAGTGACTGTGGACCTATGTCTCAGTCTCCTCACCACTGACATGACATTGAGTCTCGGGAAAGATTTTTACAAGAGTGCACTTGATGGAGAACTATCAAAGGGATAAAGTGACAGATATTTTCTTTTATTTACTTGTTCGTTCCTTCTAAATTTCCTTTTTTTTTAAATTTTGTTTTAAATTTATTTGAGAGAGTCAGAGAATCACAGGGAGAGAACAGAGACAGAGAGAATGGGCGTGACCAGGGCCTCTAGCCACTGCCAATGAACTCCAGATGCATGCACCACCTTGTGCATCTGGCTTACGTGGGTCCTGGGGAATTGAACCAGGGTCCTTTAGCTTTGCAAGCAAATGCCTTAACTTCTAAGCCATCCCTCCAGCCCTCCTTCTAAATTTCCAAGATCATCCAGGCGTGGTGGCGCACACCTTTAATCCCAGCACTTGGGAGGCTGAGGTAGATGGATCACCATGAGTTTGAGGCCACCCTGAGACTACATAGTGAATTCCAGGTCAGCCTGGGCTAGAGTGAGACCCTGCCTCAAAAATAAATAATTAAATTTCTAAAACCAGTATGGACACATTTAAAAAAAAAAAAAAAAAAAAAGAAGACTCTTGGGCTGGAGAGATGGCTTAGCAGTTAAGCGCTTGCCTGTGAAGCCTAAGGACCCCGGTTTGAGGCTCAATTCCCCAGGACCCACGTTAGCCAGATGCACAAGGGGGTGCATGCGTCTGGAGTTTGTTTGCAGTGGCTGGAGGCCCTGGTGCGCCCATTCTCTCTCTCTCTCTGCTTCTTTCTCTCTGTCTGTCGCTCTCAAATAAATAAAAATAAACAAAAAATTTTGAAAAAAGAAGATTCTTTGAACATAAAGTTAGCATATTGGTAGAAGTCTTAGGGTATACTTTAATTCCCAGAGAATTATCATGTTGTAGAAGTTTCTGTCCAACCTCATTTTGCCCCTTATAGCTCACTTGAATTTTTGACCTGAATATTGATTGGTAAAATGCATTGTTCAGCCTTCAAGTGCATTGACAACCATGATATAAAAATATTTGTTGCAGTTGGTGGTGCCAGACACAACCCAAGAGCAAGCCCTCCACCACTGAGCTGCGCACACAGCCTTTGATGCTCTCGTGATCTCTGTGTTCTCTTTTCCTGGTTTACTTGAGACAGGGACTTGCTATGTGGCCCAGGCCTCCCAAGTGCTGGGATTGAAGGTATGCAACACACCTGGCTCTCATTTTGTTCATTCTCTTTGGGCCTGTGTCCAAAGACAGACAGTCCCCACGAGGCAGGAGCTGTGGAACCCATGGGAAGAGCAGGGAGCTGAGACGTGGCTAGAAACCTGGTTCCTATACCAAGAAGCGGGGGGCGGGGGGGGCTGAATTATGAGTCAGGGTCCAGTGCCACAGTGTCTCGTTGTTTAGCCCAGGATGGACGCCAGCTTGCTACATTGTCCAGACTGACCTCAAACCTGTGATCCTCCTGCCTCAGCCTTCCGAGTGCCAGGACTATAGGTGTGCGCCACCACGCCCAGCAAGGGAGGAAACTTCTAATGTCACTATGGCAAGCTATGTGTGCAAAGTGACAGAGCCGTCAGCAGTAGGTGACACAGCACGTGTGGTGTGTGACCTGCTATGACTAACTGTACCAGCACTCTCGTCCTCACAAGAACTCGGGGAGGCTGAATTCTTATAGCATGGTGACTATCGCCCCATTTTACACATGCGGAAACTGAGGAACAGTGGTAAGCGGTAGAGGCAGGACTTTTGCTGGAGGAAAGAGTCGGGCAGGAGCACGGTGGACTACTTCAGGGTCCTTTCTTGCCAACAGTGTGAGGTCACAGTGCTTGAGTGAGGTTTTGGCATTTATATCACTTAGACTGGTCAAGAGTACACACTAGGCTGGGGCAACTTGGGGTTCGAGACCCGAGTCCAAAACCAGACTGAGCCACACAGTGAGGCCCCAAGAAATGACTGGAAGATGGCTCAGTGGGTAAAGTGACTGCCATGCAAACATGAGGATGTCAGTGCCCACATAACTACCAGGCGTGGTGGCCTGCATCTGTAATCCCAGTTCTAGGAGGCAGAGACTGGGTGTTTTCCTTAGGGCGTGCTGACTTATTGAGTCAAATCAGTGAGCTCTAGGTTCAGTGAGAGACCCAGTCTTAAAAAATAAAGTGGGAGCCAGGCGTGGTGGCACACTCCTTTAATTCCAGCACTTGGAAGGCAGAGGTAGGTGGATCACCATGAGTTCGAGGCCACCCTGAGACTACATAGTGAATTCCAGGTCAGCCTGAGCTAGAGTGAGACCCTACCTCGTAAAACCAAATAAATAAATAAATAAAGTGGGGCTAGAGAGATGCTTAGCAATTAAGGTGCTTGCCTGCAAAACCTAAGGACCCCTGTTCAACTCTCCAGATCCCACATAAGCCAGATGTACAAAGGTGAGGCAAACGCAAGGTTGCACATGCCCACTAGCTGGCGCAAGCATCTGGAGTTCGATTGCATTGGCTGAGGCCCTGGTGCACCAATTCTCTCTCTCACTCTCAAAAAATAAATAAAGTGGATACTCAGGTGGCAGAGGTAGCAGGGATTGCCATGAGTTCAAGGCCACCCTGAGACTACATAGTGAATTCTAGGCCAGCCTGGGCTAGAGTGAGACCCTACCTCAAAAAATAAATAAATAAATAAATAAAGTGGAGAACACTTGAGGAATACACCCAATGTTCTCCTCTAGCCTCCACACACATGCGTGTGCACAGACGTAAACATATACACATGCCAGAAAACAGACCATCCGACGTAGAACCATCAGGCCACGTTGCTGAGGACCATCCAGCACTCCCTTCCACCCGCCCGGCCCATGGCCCTGGGGCGTCCACGGTCAGTCCACGTGGACTCTGCTCTGTCACGCGTGTCTCCTGGATGCTCTGCTCCCCAGGTGTACTTGCCACACATTATAGAAAGAGGCCGGGCTTCTGGCGCTAAGAACCCTTCTCAGACACACATCCTGCCTGGCTCTGCGGCTACACCTGCCTCTCCAGGGTCCCTTCTGATCGTTGGTTCAAATCCCACTGAGGCTACGAGCTCTTCATCCCTGGAGGAAGACTGTGATCTTTCCTTCCATCCCCAGTGGTGGCATGTTGTTCCCTGCTTCTGTTGGTGGCTGCTCTCGGCGCTAGAAAGGTGACCGCAATAGAAAAGCCTGTTCTACCAACTCACACCCTACATGTCACCCACCTGCCAACTTTGCCAATGGAATGTACTTTGCTTCTTTCTTGAGTCTGCATTATCAGCTGAGCTTTCTACAATGAGCATCCATGAGAGAAGCAGCCTGGGATATGGGGATCAAGCTAGCCCCAAATTACAAGTCTATTTCCTTGTCAAGCGTGGATATGCTTAGCTGACCCCACTCCCACTTGGGACCTAGTTTGGAGAAGGATTTATTTAATACAAGATTAATGCTGATCCAGCAAATGATCCTTGGGGAGTACCTAAAACACACAAGGGCTGGAGAGATGGTTCAGCGGTTAAGGCACTTGCCTATAATGCCTAAGGACCTGGGTTCAATTCCCCAGTGCCCACATAAAGCCAGGTGCACAAAGTGGTGCATGCATCTGGAGTTCGTCTGCAGTGGCTTAGGCCCTGGAGCACCCATTCTCGCTCACTCTCACTCGCTCTCTCTCTCTCCTTGCAAATAAATAAAATATTTTTAAAACCACATGAACTGTTGCTATGTTGGATTGGCTATTGAGAGATTGTGTCAAAGAAACAACAAGAGTGAGCCGGGCGTGGTGGTGCACACCTTTAATCCCAGCACTCAGGAGGCAGAGGTGGGAGGATCTCTGAGCGTTTGAGGCCACCCTGAGACTACATAGTGAATTCCGGGACAGCCTGAACTAGAGTGAGACCCTACCTTGAAAAACCAAAGAAAAAGAAAAGAAAAGAAAAGAAACAAGAGTGATCCAGACTTTCTCTGGTCTCCACACCTGTGTGCACGGGGTGCGAACCACTGCACACACATGTGCACAAACACACCACGCCACACATACTACACACACACACTCCCAAAACAAATAAAAATAAAACTGCTGTTCTTAAAAGTGAAATTATGAGGGGGCTGGAGGGATGGCTTAGCGGTTAAGGCATTTGCCTGCAAAGCCAAAGGACCCAGGTTCAATTCCCTAGGATCCATGATAGATGCACAAGGAGGCGCACGAGTCTGGAGTTCCTTTGCAGTGGCTGGAGGCCCTGGCATGCCCATTCTTTCTCTCTCTCTCCCCCTTCTCTCTCTGTCAAATAAATAAATAAATAAATAAGAAGAAAATATTTTTTAAAAAAGTGAAATTATGAGACCCACAATGGGCCTGTGGTCATTTAACCCAATGGCTCCACACAGGGGAGACTCTGACCTCCAGGGAGCATTGTGGATTGTCCCCGTGGGTGCCTGGCGCAACCAGCATCTACAAGTTCAGAGCAGGGTCCGCAGTAGCACGCCGCAGCCCCCGCAGTAAGGAATGTGTCAGCGTCAAAGTACAATGTCCCGAGACACACGGGTCTCATGTAACCCCGAGTACAGTGGCTGCCCTGAGAAGGAGAGTGCCGGTCAGAGGCGGGCCACGCCAGTTGAGAACCAGTTTAATCCTGCTTCACAGAGACTATGCCCCCCCCCCAGCCCAGTTTCACCAGGCAGCAATGAATGGGAGTGAGGGCTGGTACTGGGGTGAGGCAGAGCTTGCTTCTAACATGGAACCCTTCCCCAAATCTGTCCCCCCCGTGAAGGGATTGGGGGAGGTACCCTGGGTTCACCCTTGTCCCTGATAGGGAGCAAGGATGGGGTAGGAATGAGGGATTGGTCAGGGGCCCCAACCCAGCCATAGTTATGCCAACCCAACCCAGATACACTTGCCTGGGTTGGAATTTTTTTTTTGTTTTTGTCTACAGGAAACCTTGTAATCTCCCCACCAAAGAAATCTCAGCTTCTAGGCTTAGCCAGAACCTCACCACAGGGATTAAAGTCTGCAGACAAAACACACAGGGGGAGGAGAAAATGCCTTGTCAGGTGGTTAATTTTTGAGCTGGGGAATGATTTCCAGGCAGACACAGGCAGCTCTTCCCCTGCCCCGAGCCCGGCCTTCCACCCAGGAGGGGCAGGGAGAGAAATGGTCTCTCTCTCTCTCTCTCTCTCTCTCTCGCTCTCTCTCTCTCGCTCTCTCTCTCTCTCCCATCGGTCCCTTTCCCGTGTCCTACCTCCCCTGGGCGGCAGCAGAGCATGAGTAATGACCAGGCTTTTGGCAGAGAACCCTCCTGGCAGCCTCTTTGGGAGCAGGAAGGGGTCCAGCTGCCCACAGTGCTACCCACCTGCTTTGTCCTCAAGGGCTATATGCCAGGAATGCATGGCCACAGTGAGACCCTAAACTTGGCACCCCAGGCAGGCAGGTAAAAGCCAAGCCTTAGAGACACAGGGTCTCCTCCCCACCTAGGCCAGGCCTGCACCCTCGGGAACCATGCGGGGTTCAAAGCATCATGGCTCAGGACACTCGGACTGGGGCACGTGGCCTTGGCTCATCTCGGACTCACTGAGCGACCTTCTGGGCAAGTGCTCACTGACATGGTGGGGAAAATGGCAGAGAGGTTCAGTGTCCGCAGACAGACAGTCCCCATGAGACAGGAGCTGTGGAACCCATGGGAAAGAGCAGTGGGCAGGGAGCTGAGGCTAGAAACCTGATTCCTATGCCAAGAGGCAGGAAGTTGGGAGGGGGACCTGAGTTATGAGTTGGTGTCCAGTTTGAATCCTGCCTCTACCGCTTACCGCTGTTCCTCAGTTTCCTCATGTGTAAAATGGGGCGATAGTCGCCATGCTATAAGAATTCAGCCTCCCCGAGTTCTTGTGAGGACGAGAGTGCTGGCACAGTTAGTCATAGCAGGTCACACACCACATGTGCTGTGTCACCTACTGCTGACGGCTCTGTCACTTTGCACACATAGCTTGCCATAGTGACATTAGAAGTTTCCTCCCTTGCTGGGCGTGGTGGCGCACACCTATAGTCCTGGCCCTCAGAAGGCAGGAGGATCACAAGTTTGAGGTCAAGCCGGGCGTGGTGGCGCACGCCTTTAATCCCAGCGCTAGGGAGGCAGAGGTAGGAGGATTGCGGAGAGTTCGAAGCCACCCTGAGATTACATAGTGAATTCCAGGTCAGCCTGAGCCAGAATGAGACCCTACCTTGAAAATCAATCAAACAAACAAAAACAAACAAACAACAAACAAACAAGTTTGAGGTCAGTCTGGATCCTGTAGCAAGCTGGAACCCAGCCTGGACTAAATAATGAGACACCCCCCCCTCGCCCCATCTCAAATAAAACAAAGCAAAATAAAACCCCAGACATTTTCTTCCAGTGATCTGCAAGGCACTTGGGGTTTCCTACCAGAAGATGAAGGCGATGGCTGTAGATGCCACCCCGATATGGAAGACAGTTTGGAACATACATCACTGGCCTGAGGGACCAGGACCTGACTGGGCAAAATAAAAGAGAACTCAACAGATACCATATGTGAGTCCAAGGAGCTCTTTGGCCCTAGCTCTTCACTTGGAAACAAAGAACTAACTAACAAAGGCTGCCAAGGTCTGGGGACAAGGCCCGGGAGTCATGTCGCCCTAAGAAGCTCAGCTCCCAGGCTGCAAGCTCTGGAGTGAGCGGTTGTCTCTTCCAAGCTTCCCTGCGTCCTTCCGTCATGGGGGTGTGTAGTGAGCTGTCTTCCAAGTGCTGGAGGTGTGAGAAGGCATGGGGGACATGGCCCTACCTCGATGGCATGTGATAATGAGGCATCGGCATGGGCACCATGTGAATTGAGCACTTAAGATGTGCCAGACATGGTTGTGTGGGTTCCTTTATTGAAACTCTGCCCGCCGCCTGGGAAGTCGCCATGCCTACTCTCTACAGGCGACTCCGCTTACTGTGGCGCTGTGGGTCGCTGTGAGGCAACTTAGGGGTGACAGGATCCCAAAGTGGACAGCTTTCTCCTTGACTAATTGTGAGGCTTGTCCTTGGGCCTGTAGGGGAATATCCAGGTCATTACGGTTTCTTACACATCAGAAACATCAGAAGGATCCAGCCTTCCCTTGTCTCTGCCCTCTTAGGGAGTCCTTCCACTACCATCCAAGAGGGCCCTTCCTAGAGAATTAAGGTTTCTGGGAAGATCGCCCCTTTCTAGAAATCCTGACCCCCAGAGGACAGGACTAAACTGGCTAAACCAGCTGCCTGTCCAGGAGACTCATCACAAGTCCCAGCCTGAGTCTTGAAGTAGACTCCACAAACCCTCTCTTGCCTCCCAGGGCAAGAGCTATGTCTTCCTTTCTTCCCTCAAGTTTCCTTCTCTTAAAGCTCTAAGTTACAATGAAATCTTTGTGAACCTTCTCCTCTGGTCTGTGGATTTCATTCTCCCAATCTGGGGACACCCCAAAATTATGAGTGCATTGGTAGAGAAACCTCCAGAATTCCTGAATTAAGTGTCTACAAGAAGAATGGAGAATAATGGAGCTGTCATCTTTGAGGAATTACTATGGAGGCCAGTGGTTAAGGTCAGGTTTCTTTCTCAATTGCTCTCCATGTTATTTTTTGAAATAGGGTCTTTTGCTGAACTTATAGCTCATTGACTCAGCAAGACTGGCTGGCCAGTGAGCCCCCAGAGCTTCCTGTGTCTGCCTCCCCAGCTCTGGCATTACAGGCCATGCCATCAGGCCCAGCTTTTTTTTAAGAAAGAGAAAGAGAGAGACAGACAGAGAAAGAGAACAGATGGAGAATTGGCACACCAGGGCCTCAGCCACTACAATTGAACTCCAGACGTTTGCGCCACCTAGTGGGCATATGCGACTTTGCGCTTGCCTCACCTTTGTGCGTCTGGCTTATGAGGGATCTGGAGAGTCGAACATGGGTCCTTAGGCTTTGCAGGCAAGCGCCTTAACCGCTAAGCTATCTCTCCAGCCTGGGCCCAACTTTTATGTGGATGCTAGGGATCCATCACAACCACCCTGTCTGAGAAAAGTATAAACTGAGGCACAGGAAGCAACTTCTCCGTCCCCGTGTGCAGCTAGCAAGGATGAGAGTCGTGGCCACACCACTGGCTCTGCACGCATGGCCCTCGCTCCTCACCCAGTTCAGAGTTCACTGAGTTAAAACCCTTCCTAGTCACCCTGTCTTTAGTTCCTCCCACAAGGGAAGTTTCCGGGGAGAGGAAATGAAGAAGTCTGGCCCTCAACAGGAAGGGCTTTGCGGACTCTCGCTTCTTCCCTCCACCACAGAATTACTGTTGGCGTTCCCTCTTGCTGGAAGGAGAAACTGAGGCGAGGTGGGCGGGGTCACAAGCCTGCTCAGGGTGACCCAAAGGGAGTACTGAAGCAGCACAGACGCCAGACTCTCATGTCCTCTCCCTGAGAAAACAGCCGGGGTCCCCTGGAGGCCACTGGGGCCCAGGTGACGGGGGGAGAGAGGAGGGGCAGGGCGCTGACCTAGGGCACCTCCATGCCCAGTCATCCCCATGCCCCAGCCAGCACGGTGCTGGCCCCTGGACTCATTAGCAGATGTTGTGACAAGTCCAAGCTCCTAGAGCCATTCATTAAAAGCAGTCCTGGGGTGGTTTCCACACTGTGGCTGCCCAGGCCTCACTAATTATTTACAGGCTGACACTTGGGCGATGACAGGGCAGGAACGGCCCCAGCCCAGGAGCCCCCAGTGGCCTGACTCAGCCCCAGGAGGACAGAATGTGTTGTCATGTGGAGTCTGACAGACAGTGTGTACTTTCGGGAAAAGAAGCTGATTCACTGGGTGACCTCAGGCAGCTTTCCCCCTTGTCTGTGCCTCAGTTTCCCCATCTGTCCACCAGTCCCATCAGCTCCCAACATGGGATCAGGGTATGTGGTCAAAGCTACTGACCCTTCCTACCTTACAGGCTCAGCCCAGCAGGAGGCCTTTCTCTGGTTGGGGTAGAACCCTACCCCAAGGTATCCGTGGCATGAGCTTCAGTTCCCATCTTGGCTCTTCAATTTGGCGACTAGGGCCATTCGGATGGGAAGAGCTGCCGAGGACCAAGGAAGATCACAGGCTGCTCCAGGGACGCTCAGCCTACTTCTCCCTCACGGCCTTGGCACGTGCGGTTCCCTCAGCCTGGACTGCTCCTCCTCTGCAGCTGCTGTGGGCTCATTTCTTCTCCTTTAGCTCTGCTCAAGTGTCACATCAGGGCTGGAGAGATGGCTTAGAGGTTAAGGCTCTTGACTGCGAGGCCAAATCCAGGTTTGATTCTCCAGGACTAGCGTAAGCCAGATGTACAAGGTGGCGCCTGCATCTGGAGTTTGTTTGCAGTGGCTAAAGGCCTCTCTCTCTCTCTCTCTCTCTCTCTCTGTTTTTCTCTCTCTCACACACTCTTTCTATCTTTCCTAAATAAATAAATAATTTTTTAAATGTCCCATCCTCTGGGTTCAGGTTCAGATGCTCTTAGCCCAGTGCAACCATCCTGGCTGGAGAGTTGGACCACTCCTTCCTTTACTCCTGCCCCTTTCTCTGCTGTTGAGTGCTGTCTGACACACCCCATCACCCCATATCATAGCCATTTGCCTGTTTCTGCTTTTATGTCCCCTCTAGACTCTCAGCTCCCACGAGCCCAAGGACAGGGGATTGTGAAGTCCCCTGTCCTGTCCCCTAGGAGAGAAGCTGGTGGTGGTCAAGTATGTGCATGTGCGCATATGCGTATGTTGGCATGGGTGTGTTGGCAGAGGTCACAATCAAACATCTTCCTCGATCACTCTCCACTGGGACAGGCTCTCCTTCTACACCCGAAGCTCACCTCACCTCACTAGCCAGTGGGCCCCGGGTGTCCCCTACCTCTGCCTCCCCGATGCTGGATTCCCGGTGTACATTGCCATGCCCAGCTTTTATGTGGGTGCTGGGGACCCAAACTCAGGACCTCGTGCTTACAAGGCAAGTGTTTTACCCACTAAGCCATCGCTTTCAGCCCATAACTAATACTTCTTGACCACATTTGTCGCTCAAGGTCAGCTCCTGGAACTCAAGAAGTGCTGAAGGCAGGTCCCCTTGCCTCCACAGGACATGTCTCAGGCACCTGTGTGCCTGGATCTGGGGTGCAAGCGTGAGCAGCGGGCACAGGCCCTGTGTGCCCTTCCCACTTGCAGAACACTGCGGCCGACTGTTCCAGGGCCCTGGTAACAGATGAGGAAACTTAAGACTGACAAGGATGTGCTTGGCTTCCACTCACAGTGAAGGTCTTGGCCAAGCTATGCTCCTTTGTGGGTCAGCCGCCAAATCTTGGGCACCCTGCTTCTCGGCCCAGGGTGCCTGCCCCAAGTGCTCAACGCTCTGCCCCCCGCCCCCACCTCCTCACCTTACCTGGCCTGTGTGGTGCAGAAGTGCCGGGTCCCCTGGGCGGAGGCCGAGGGAAGGGTGAAAGTGGGGGGGGGGACTTTTGAAAACGCACCTCCATACTCACAGTCCTCTCCTTGGCCCCTGGGGCTCCAGGCTCTGAGCCAAGAATAAGAAGGACGAGGGAAAGGCCACTGAGGATCGTTTTTTCGTATCAGCGCCATTTCACTTAACCTTTCCAGCAGCCTCGGGCAAAATGAGCTTCACTCCAGTTTATAGGGGAGAAAAAGAGAAGCTCCGAGAACCCAAGAGAGTAACGCGGGAAGGACAGGAAGGCTCAAGACAAACGAGGCCTCATAAAGCCCCTCTGGGCCATCAGCCCCCAGGGGCTCATCGATAATGTAAATGACACCACAGTAGGAGAAAGATGTGGGGAGGGGACAGTCTGACACCTCTCATGGGCCACTGGCCTTCTGCACCTTAGGTACACAAACCTGACTTCTCAATGTCCCTAGGAGCTCCTTGTCAGCAGTGGTCTCACTTTCCAGAGCTGGACACTGCAGCACGGAGAGACTGGCCCAGTGGTCAGCCCAGGGCCACATGGCCAGCAAGTAGGAGAACAAGACTGGCCCCCAGAACATCTGAGGCCAGAGTCCCTGCTTTCTGGCCGCTGCCCCTCCCTCTCTGCATGGGGGGGGGCGTGAGTCTGCAGGGCGCACTGGCCTAGGGGAGACAGACCTCGTGTCAGAGGACCTAAGTCAAAGTTTAGGGGAAGTCCACAATCCTGAGCTGACCTGCAGTTTCGTGACTGTCTCTGAACAGGCCTGGAATCCCCACTCTCCATCCATGGAAAGTGGGCCTGTGCTGGGGTCCCTGGGTCTAACCGTCTCCATATGGGGCTCCCCGCAGCCCAGACAGCAGCAGAGCAGACAGCGGTTCAGGCCTCACTCCTCGGGAACCCCGTAACACATTTGAGTCCGGCTCAATGGGCCATGAGAGTTTCCAGGTACCCCTTGCTACCGCCAGCCTTTTGCAGAGAATTCTGAGGGCTCCAGGCAGGACAGCTGGGAGTTAAAGGGAACAGGAAGATTCTCCCCTCCCTCTGCCCCTGACCCCTAGGCACCCAGGAGAGAGGAGAGAGGGAGGGAGGGAGGGAGGGAGAGAGAGAGGAAGAGAGAGAGGGAGGGAGCCAGGGCACCAGAGCCTTGGGCAGTGGGAACAAGAGGAACAAAGCTTCCTTTTGTTATTTTCTCCACCCAAGGGGAGGCACTGCCCAGCCCACCAAGAGCCCAGAGCGTAGGGAGCCTGGAGCTGGCCCTCACCTACCCAGAGGCTCTCTGCGGCCAAGTGGTGCCCACAAGCCATATATCTCCTCCCATCACCTCCCTAAGCAAGCCAGGACCTCTGGGGAGATGCATGCTGGGCAGGGCCTCTTGCCCTCAGCGCCTCTGGCCCTCAGCGCCTGTTCCACACTGTAGGAAGTTTGCCCGCAGCTCCCACCTCAGTCGCAACAATTCGGGTTGTCCCGGGGTCTCTGGGATCACATGAGCTAGAGAGGCACGGATACAAAGCACTTTCTTTCTCCACGTCTTGAAGCACACTGGCACACTGGTCAGGAAACTGGCCAGCACACTGGCCCTCTTCATAAGCCTCGTGTATTACCGTCATACCCACTGCAGTCAGAGGAGCCGGTGGAAGCACAGAGAGGTTTGGAACCTGGCTCAGTGTCACAGAGCTGCTTCGAAAGCCAGAGGACTTGAACCCCAAGCTATCCCCATCCGCCTCCAGCCTGACCACTCATGCTCATTCCAGTCTATAAAATACAGCCTCCAGCGAGTCCCTGAGACTCCTAGCTCAAAGCTGACTGGCCTCTCTCCAGCAACTTCCCCTCTGTGAGCCTCAGCCTTTCCCTCGGCAAAATGGGCCCATCTCTTTGGGGTTATTCAGTGAGGCTGAGAGCACAGTGGGGCCAGCTTGGCCACGGCTACTGTTTCACCTGCATGCAGAGCCTCAATGAGGATCTGTGAGCACATGTATCTTCAGTGCTTAGAAGAGGCTCTGTTCGCTGAGGTTCTTGGGAGGTCTCCTGGGACTGGAGGACAGTTCACTTCCTGCAGCCTCCCAGGTTACTCCTATAGGGGATCGCAAGATGGTTTCGAACCAATGCCCTCTCGGCCCAGCCCGCTGATAAAGTCCCCGCAGGGAGGACAATTGAGCAAAAGGGTAAGGAGAGGGTCGCCATTGGGCCCGGTGGCAGGGCATGTCAGCCTCAAAGGTGATTCTCTAGTTTCTTTATCAGGTGACAAAAATCATTGTCCCCCCTGACATGGGTTTTGGGGACACATGGCAGACAGAGCCCTGCAGTGGCCCACCATTCCTGAACACCAAGACTCTTTTGTTGTTGTTGTTTTCTGAGGTAAGGTCTCACTCTAGCCCAGGCTGACCTGGAATTCACTATGTAGTCTCAGGCTGGCCTTGAACTCACAGCGATCCTCCTACCTCTGCCTCGCAAGTGCTGGGGTCAAAGGCGTGCGCCACTATGGCAACATCAGATCACTTTTTATGAGGCATAAGGCTTTTTTTTTCTTTTTAATGTCTCTACAGATGAGAAAGTTGAGGCTGGGGAGGAAACATCCTGCCAGGAGGCTACGTGATCGTGAGCGTCTCCTCCCAAGTCCCCTGCGCCTCCCCACTAGGGACGGTAGCTTGGTCTGTGTGTTGAGGCTGTTTGATCCGGGCACCGGGCCGGCCTGGCTCTGGCCTGCATGTGCTGGCTTTGCCCGCAGGCTCTGGCGATGTCAGAGCCCCGGATCATGGGTGCAGAGGGCTCTGTCCCGGCGGGCCGGGTCAGGACACTCGATCTCGCTCCCCGCAGCGTGGCCGGGAATCACGCCGGCCTGTTTATACACCTGGCAGGAGTCTGGGGAAAGCGGAAAGTTGGCCAGGGCTCAGAGGAACGTGTCCGAGGCCCGGGGCTCTGGATGTCCACATGGTATGGGTGACGCGCGCCTGACGGTAGGGGGAAAGCTATACGGGGCCCGGGCAGGGGTTCTGGGATCATCCACTGCAGAAGCCAGGAAGATCCCTCCCTGTCCCCTCTTGTGCCTCAGTCTCCCCAGAAAAAGAAAGAAAAGGCTGGAAGTGCTGTTTCCAGCTCCCATGTTCCACAAATCCACACGGTGGGGTTTGAGATGCCCGTGTGCTCTCAGACCTGCGCCCGCGTTCCTATCCAAGCTCGCTCGCTCTGGGACGTTTACTGAGTGCCCACTGTATGTCAGACACTGTTCTAGGCCCCATAGGTGCTACGGAAACGGTGACAGACGCAGACCTTGTCCCAGCATCGTCTACAGTCCAGGGGAACAGCCAGACACTGAACAAAGCAATGATCCTTCTCCACCGGAAATAAAGGCCATCATGACAATAAAATGGGAAGCAGCTTCTAGAGTGCTTTGTGGAGGCCACTGCCCGCGAAGGAGTCACCCCGGAGGACCCCCAGGAGGAGGTGCCATCTGACCTAGGACCTCAGTGAGCAGAGGCATCGAGCTGTGGCCAATCAGGGGCAAGCGCATTCCAGGAAGCAGCAAGTACAGAGACCCCGAGAACGTGGCCATGTGGACAGCTGTGAAGGACCAGCAGGCCTAGCTGAGGCTGGGGGACAGTGGGAAGAGAAACACGGGCAGGAGCTTACCCGGATGCTCTGACCCACGGTGGTAGGCGTGAGAAGCTGTGCCTTCCAGGACAGAGAGCAGCCCCCAGCATGTGCACCGGCCACCCCAGAGCCCACACCCCAGACACCTGCTTCATTAGTCTTCACTCTCCCGGCTACTGTCCACCGACCCAAATCACTCCAGGGCCAGGGCCAGCGCCAGCTAGGGTCAGCCCTGTGTCCCAGAGCCTGACGGGCCAAACTTGATCCCAGTACGCCAGCCTCGCCCTTCCTTCCCTGTGAAGACCACACATGGCTCTGAGTATACTTCCTCCCTCCTTCTGCCTCCAGCTGGACCCTAGCTTCCCCCAGTGTCCTGCCCTGAGCAACATGGCCTGTCGCAATTCCGGGGACCCCCGAGCATCCATCCAGGTGCTCACTGTACTGGTTAGATGGATTTGGGCAACGTCAGGACAGAGGCAGGTGGATGGGGGAGGGGGTAGCGATCTACACACGTTTGGTGAGACCCAGCCTTGATTCAGAACTTCTCACTGAAGTCCACATGACTGTGCTGCCCCATGGGGTGTCATAAGGCCGGCTCCACTGCACATTAGACTCCAGACACATAGTAGGTGCTCATCTAGTAGGTCTCTGTCATTTTCTGCCATCTGACCTGGATTTGCCCTCCCCACCCTCCTCTGGGCACCCATTCTATCCATCCCAGGAACAAACCAGCTGGGGACAGATTGTCTTCCCGACTTGCCTGCCTGACCCCAGAGCTCAGGGGAGCCTCACAGCCCAGTCCCTGTCACTGGATTGCCCCCACCCCAACACCCCTCAGCAAAGTAAGTCTCCCATGGTTCCTTGGTGCCAGCGAAGGGCCTGGGGAGAGAAAGGCTGTGGGGTCTGCCTGGGAACTGCAGCTGCTACGGAGGGGGGTGGGGGAGCTTGGATTCTGCATGGGGCAGGTGGAGAGGAGCTGGGCGGCAGGAGGATTCACGAGGAAGGGCACTTTGAGAATGTGGCTCCAAGCCGGGCTCGGTGGCGCACACCTTTAATCTCAGTACTTGGGAGGCAGAGGTCGGAGGAGTGAGGTAAGTTTGTGGCTACCCTGAGATTACTACATAGTGAATTCCAGGTCAGCCTGGGCTAGAGTGAAACCCTACCTCGAAAAACCAAAAAAATAAAAACAGAGAGAGAGAGAGAGAGAGAATGTGGCAATGTGGCTCCAGGCCAGCCTTCTTTCCTCCTTTTTCCCCAACAACACACATCTGTTGAGCGAGCCTCTGCGTGTGCCAGGCCTGTGCTGGGTTCCCGAGGGACCACAGCTGTCACATGGGGAGTCCTGCCCATGGGGCTGACCCCCCTTGGGGAAACACTGACAGCATGACACAGATTTATAACTTAATCTTGACGCATTGCCGGGTAGGGATAAAGACCCGGTGAGAAAGGAGTGGAGAAGAGAGGGCAGTGCGAAGGATCTCTCATTCTTCTGTTTATTTACTTATTTGTTGCAGTACTAGGAATGGAACCCAGGGCAAAAGTTTCATTTTGTTGAGGTAAGGTTTCAGTCTGGCCCAGGCTGACCTGGAACTCACTCTGTAGTCCAGGCTGACCTTGAACTCACGGTGATTCTCTTACCTCTGCCTCCCAAGTGCTGGGATTAAAGGTGTGCACGACCTGGTTTATTTTTTCTTTTCTTTTCCTTCCTTCCTTCCTTTCTTCTTTCTTTCCTTTTCTTTTCTTTTCCTTTCTTTTCTCTTTCTTTTTTCTTGGTTTTGGTTTTTGAAGGTAGGGTCTCACTCTAGCCCATTGTGATCTGGAATTCACTATGGAGTCTCAGGGTAGCCTCGAACTCATGGTGATCCTCCTACCTCAGCCACTTGAGTGCTGGGATTAAAGGCATGCGCCACCATACCCAGCCTCTTTTATTTCTTTATTTTTGTTTTTCAAGGTCTTGCTCTAGCCCAAACTGACCTGGAATTTACTATGTACTCCTAGACTGGCCTCAAACTCATAGTGATCCTCCAACGTCTGTCTCCTGAGTGCTGGGATTGAAGGCAGGCGCCATCACAACCTGGCTTATTTTCCCCGTTTAGATGAGATCTAGAAGTGGGGGTGGGGAAGGCCTTCTAGGAGGTATGACGGGAAGCAAGTGGATGCAGTGAGGAAACTAGCCTTGCAGACATTTCGGGAGGGAGGGAAATGCAGGTCAGAGCAAGTGTGCGGCCATTCAAGGGACAGTAGAGTGGATGAGGCAGAGACATCTTAGAGTCTTCAATGATCCCACTAGACACAGTGAACCTGACCTCTGACCTCTCACTTCTTACCTAGAAGTTCCACATTAAAGGTGAGAATGAAACCCCTGGAGTAGGGTGTGAGGTGGAGACATCTGCCCTGCTCAGTACCCTCCTCACCATGAGACCCCAGGCAACTGCCTCCTGCCTCAGTTTCCTCTGCATTGTGGTCCCCAGGCTCGGAAGGGTAACGGCGGCTCCTATAGAAACCCCATTAGCAGTTATGGCTGCCGGATCTTCACTAGAATGCCTCCAGGTGAGAAAGTGCAGGCTCAGAGCCGGCCATTGCAGCACAACGCTTCCCATCCATGCAACCAACACCCCCATTGCCCCCAGATAAGCTTCAAATTTTCCTCCCATGGGGGCTGGAGGGATGGCTTAGCGGTTAAGGCGTTTGCCTGCAAAGCCAAAGGACCCAGGTTCAATCCCCCAGGACCCACGTTAGTCAGATGCACAAGGGGGGTGCACGTGTCTAGAATTCATTTGCAGTGGCTGGAGGCCCTGGCGTGCCCATTCTCTCTCTCTCCGTCTCCCCTCTTTCTCTGCCAAATAAATAAATAAAAATAAAATATTTTTAAAAAATTTCCTCCCATGGGCAGACTACATGAAGTTTATAGATCTCCTAAGAAATGAGCTGTATGTCTTCTGAGACACGTGCTTGTAAACGAACTGAGCTGTTCATCACAAAGCCATGCAAGGAAGGGACTGTGGTCATATCCACTTTCCCAGCAGGAAATCACACATCTCACTGGGCAAAGGCTGGAGATGAACTCATCTCTGGCGCCTCCCCACCCAGCCGGGCTCTCTCCTGTATGCCTGGGCTGACCCCCAGCAACAGGACCCCCCCCCACACACACACTTCTAAAAATGATGGTTCTACGAATGATGGTGGTCAGGATTCTGTCACACGTACATTCCTGCCACCGTTGTCACAAGTACCCAGGGTGTGGTGGTTTAGGCAACCCAGGCATTTTAGCAACACAGTCTTGGAGGCCCGATCTGGAATCCTTCTCACTCAATGGATTGGGAAGTGTCACTGCTGGTCCCCCCTGGGAACTGCAGGGCAGGGTGCGCCTTCATGGCCTGGGCCAGCTCCGAGGCCGCCTGCCTCCCCCTGCGTCTCCCTCACCTCCTATACGGACCCCTGTGATCATAGCAGGTTACCAGGTGAACGTGCAGTCACCTCCTCTTCCAAAGGTCCCTTCCGCATATAACGTGCACAGCTCAGGGACACTTAGTCTCGATATCTTGGTGACCTGTCCATAGACCTCCTGAACTTAACAGCCACCAAGTGCCACCTCGGTTTCCAGAGGATGAGCAGCGGGGACTTCCAGGCCTCAGGCCCACCCTGCAGGATGCCAGCCAGGCCCCCAGCTGCCAGGTCTCATGCCCACCCTGCAGGACGCAGGTCAAATATGCAAAATGCTGGCACAGGCTGGCTAGTGCACAGGAAGGCAGAAGGCCAACCAGACCGCCCCAGACAGGTGCCCTGTCCCTCTCCTTATTGCCCAAACCAGGTCTGGGCCTACAGCTGGTGCCACCTTTCCACTTCTGATGATGTGCCTCCCCGTGACAGGCTGGTCTCAGGCCCCGGACACCATGATGCTGGAATCAAGTGGCCCTGAGTTTTCATATTATTTTTCTCCCATTAACCATTCACCATCCCGGGTTTTCAAGCAAGGACCTTTAACCCAGCCCTGACCCTCCTGGGTTTGTCACATGTAAGACCCACAGGAAGTCTCCTCTCTGAGTGGGTGGAGTTAAGTTTTCTTCAAAGCAGTGGAGGGCAGTAGGTAGCTGATGTGAAAAGTGGGTAAGGGTGATGTGATGAGGTAAATAACGGAGCAGAAGGAGGACCAGTGAGGCCGCCCAAGACCCCACCCCAGCTCTCTAAGCCGCAATGCCACTGGACGGCATAAGTGAAAAGCACCAGGCAGCCTGTGGCCACATAAGGTTCTGGTGCATGAAGCTGGAGTCCCGGTGTTTTCTGAGGAATTCTCACAAGTGTTTTCAAAGCCCAAGGCCAGCAGAGGCAGAAGAGGCACATCTATAAAATCATTTGGATAAGTACATGAGCTAAAATGTGAAAGGGAAGCACACTAAGACTAAGAGGGAAGAAGCAGGGAAAAGTGAGGCACGTGGCGCGGTCACTGGGTGAATGCCACATCCGTTGGCCTGACCCTGCAGAGATTCTGTGTCGTCTCAGAATTCCCCTCACAGACCACAGACAGCATAAGTCCCCATGCTTCCCAAAGGAGGAAACCGACACTTGGGAACTCAGTCTCCGGCCCTCATCTGTCACTGCAGAGCCAAGATGCCCCTTGGGCCCCTGTCCGTCCATAGGTTCATCCTCTCAGAGCCTCGGTTTTCCTCTTCTGACAAATGAGAGTTCTGTGTGTTGACTTAAAAAGTCAGAATGGGGGCTGGAGGGATGGCTTAGCGGTTAGGGCGCACCCATTCTCTCTCTCTCTCTCTTTCTCTCCCTCTTTCTCTGTCAAATAAATAAATAAATAAATATTTTTTAAGAAGTCAGAATGGGGCTGGAGAGATGGCTTAGTGGTTTCGGCGCTTGCCTGCAAAGCCAAAGGACCCAGGTTCGACTCCCCAGGACCCACATAAGCCAGATGCACAAGGGGGCGCATGCATCTGGAGTTCATTTGCAGTGGCTGGAGGCCCTAGCACATCCATTCTCTCTCTCTCTCTCCCTGCCTATTTCTGTATCTCTCTCTCAAATAAATAAATAAAAATAAAAAAATATTTTTTAAAATGTCAGAACATTTGGTGCTGGAAGAGTATGTGTTGTCATGGAGCCCAAATGGTAACTGGGATGGAGACAAAGTCCTGGCATGTCCGAGGCCCAGAGAGGCAGATGACATGCCAAGGTCACAGAGCAGGTTTTAGTTCTGATTTCAAATTCTTGAAATGGGGATGAGGTGACCTTCTCCTTGTCACTCATGTGCCCAGAAATGAGGCAACTGGATGAGAGAGGGGTCTCTGCCTCATAGGTGCCCTAGCAGCTCCTACAAAGATCACCATCCAGGGACAAGTCTGCTCAGGGGACACCTTTGTGCAAACTCAAAAGGGGGCCCTTCTCCAGGTAGATCCAATGGTGTCTCAGGACACATGGGGTTCGTTGGTTCAACCTCGGTCGCTGGCTCAAAGCCCCTTGTTCAGTGCATGACCATCTGTAGCTGTCCTGCCTAGAACATCCCCAGACTTCCTTGCAGTCACCTGAGAGGGTGACCAGAGAGTTAGCACAGCGGGACATGCCACACTTATTTGCAAGTGTGTGGTTCAGGCCGGGCGGTCACACACCTCTCCCTTCCAAGATGAACACATGGGAGGACCCTGACTTCCAGCGTCTCTGCCATCATGGAAAGGGTTGGGACCCCGGTGGAACTGAGATCTTGGACACTGTGCTTCCTTCTTCCCTGCTCATGCCTTTGCCTCCACAGAGGACACTGAGAGGGAACATTCCTCCTTTGGAGGAGCTCCCTCGGGACCCGAGATGCCTAGGGCATCAGACATATGACCCAGAGCCCGTCCAGGAGCTGAGAAACCAAGGTCAGAAGCGAGCCTCTCCACAAACAGCAGCAACATATGCTGCCCTATTTCCTTCAACTTCTTCCCTGACCTGACACCTGTGACTTTTCCAGGGTTTCTAGAAACCCGCATGGTGGCTCCAGCATGTCTTAGCCCAAGGGCAGGCGCTGAGGACACCTGGAGCCATGTTGACACACTGGGGAGGTCATGGCTGCTACAGGGGCCTTGCAGCCTTGAACCTAGGGCTAGGGTGAAAACAGCGATGTTCTCCGAGGACCTATGGTGTTGCGTTGCCCATTCGACTGAGAAACATGTCAGCCCTTCATAGCCACAAACATATGAGTGACAGTCATATAAGCAGCCCTGTATGGAGAAGGGCTCTGGGATGTGACAGGAACTCAGAGAGAAGCTGAGCCTCCCCCACCACCACCACACACACACACTGAACAGACTGACCTGCCTCTTGGGAGAAGGTTCTGGAATACCTGCTGCTACTTGGAAACAGTGACATCTAGGGCCACACAAAGGGCCCCTGTCAGGGAGGCCACAGGAATCACGGAATCGATCTCATCGACTTATAAATGAAGCAGAGCACCACGCACAGTGTGTGGACGTAGACACTGCATTCAGGTTTCGGACCTACTGTGTGACCTTGGATAAGTTATACAGCCTTGAGGCTGGAGAGAGTGTTCAGTGGTTAAAGGCGCTTGCTTGTAAAGCCCGACCATTGACCTGGGGTTTGATCCCCCAGTACCCATGTAGATCCAGATGCATGAAGTGATGCATGTATCTGGAGTTCATTTGCAGTGGCAAGAGGCCCTGGCGTGCCCATAATCACTCTCACTGTCTGCCTCTTTCTCTCTCTCTCTTTCTCTTTCTCTCAAATTAATAAATACAATAATTTTTTTAAAAGTTACCCAGGTCAGCATGGGCTAAAGTGAGACCCTACCTTGAAAAAATAATAAGTAGATAAATAAATAAAACAGTTACCCGGCCTTGCTGAGCTTACATCTCCTCACTTGTTAAGAAAGAAAGCAAATACCACTGCCAGCCAGATGTGGTGACACATGCCTTTAATTTCAGCACTCAGGAGGCAGAGGTAGGAGGATCACCGTGAGTTCAAGGCCACCCTGAGACTACATAGTGAATTCTAAGTCAGCCCAGGCTAGAGCGAGGCCCTACCTTGAAAAACAAAAGACAAAAACAACTACTACTGCCTCCATAGCTGATTGGGCGGCAAGAGTGACAGTCTCAGGCTAGAGAGATGGCTTAGTGGTTAAGGCGCCTGCCAGAGAAGCCTAAGAACTCATGTTCAAATCTCCAGGTCCCACATAGCCAGACACACAGTGACACAAGCACGCAATGCTGCAAATGTGCCACAAGAGGGCGCATGCGTCTGGAGTTCCTTCACCGCAGGCTGAAGGTCCTCTGGCATGCCCATTCTCTGACTCAAAAATAAAAATAAAATAGAAAAAAAAAAAAAGAGTGACAGTGCCTGCAGAGCCTTGCCAGAGACCCTTTCTTGTCAGGCTGGACCCCAGCTGGGGCCACCACATCCCAAAGATGTTCTACCAGCTGAGGAAGCTGAATATTGGGTTCTCCAGCCCCAGTGGGATTTCATCTCTAAGTATGCCTGAGGGGTCACAGCTCCCATATGTCCACCTCCTCTTCCCCATAGGCCAGCACGGAGGCTCTCAGCCTGCTGTCCTCCAGCCTCAGCCAGCCTCGCATGAGGTCCCCAGAAAATAGAAAGCCTGTCATCCCACTTTAAAGATAAGAAAAAGTGAGGGGGCTGGAGAGATGGCTTAGCGGTTAAGGCATATGCCTGTGAAGCCTAAGGACTCAGGTTCGATTCTCCAGGTCCCACGTAAGCCAGATACACAATGGTGGCACATGCATCCAGAGTTCGTTTGCAGTGGCTAGAGGCCCTGACATAGCCAGTCTCTCTCTCTCTCTCTCTCTCTCTGTCTCTAATAAATAAATATAAAATCTTAAAAAGAAAAAGTAAAAGAGATCCCCCCAGAAGGAAGGAGGGTGGATTAAGCAAGTCTCCGGGACAGACTGATTTTGGCCAAAGGTGACCCCTCCTTGTCTAATTTGCTCTCTTCTGGGTCAACAAGTCTGATGCCCCCCCCCCCAGAGGGTCCGGGTGGCCCCTCCCTGCTCCCACTTGCGGGAGGCTCACAGCTGGTTCCCCATGCACAAGAAGCCGTTCCTTTGCTACGTATTTGCTGAACCTCTCAGGGAATACCTTGCGGGGTTGACAGAGGACCTTCGTGGAGTGCTGACTGCCTCTGTGCTGTCCTGGGCACAGGTGAGGGACCCTTGGGGAGAGACTGTCTACTTCCAGCCCTGCTGGGGGTAGATCTTTGCTCTGCGCTCTGAGCTCATCCGGCCAGTCTTTGATCTGCAGAGGTTAACTCACTCTGAGGTCTCAGAACGGGCCTAGGTGCGGAGAAGTCCGCTCAAGTCCCCTCGCTCACTGTGACTCTGAGCCGGTCAGTCCTTTGAACTTCACATACACACACCCCCTCCGAAAAGAGGGTTAAAACTCTTCCTCCCTTGAGAGTCCCAGAAAGGACTTTCAAAGGTGATGCAGGTACGGCAGCCCCTTCCCTCGCAAGTGTCCACGAAGGCTTCCAACAAACTGGCCTGGGACAAAAAAACAAAAACAAAAACAAAACCCAGCTACCTGCTGTGGTTGGAGCTTACTGCCCAGCAGGCTACCTGCCAAAACTTACAACAAGGCCTACCCTGTGTGGTCACCCCCAGGCTGTGGGGTACACTATCACTTCCTTACTTTTACAGAGGAGTCCCCCCAAGTTTCAGAGACATTAAGTGACTGGCCTCCAGGGAAGTCAGGCACATCTTCAGAGTTCAAGAATCTAACATCAGGGTTGGAGAGATGGCTCAGAGGTTAAGGCCCTTGCTTGCCAAAAGCCCAAGAAGGACCTGGGTTCGATTCCCCCCCACCCATCACACACACCACCCCCGGGTCCTATGTAAAGCCAGATGCACAAAGTGGCGCATGGGTCTGGAGTTTGCAGTGGCTGGAGACGCTGGCATGCCCATTCTCTCTCTCTCTCTCTCTCTCTCTCTCTCTCTCTCCCCTTATAAATAAAAATATACTTAAAAAAAAAATCTAACATTCTTCCTGGAGTACCAGGGCGATCCAGGAGGCGGAGAGGAGTGTGAAGGTGGTCCGAGGCGAGCTCAAGGGGAGAGGAGCCCAGGCCCCGGGGAGATGTTACCTTGGGCGGCAGCGCGAAGAGAAGGGGCAGCAGCGCCAGCGGCGCGAGCAGCAGCACCAGGCGCCGCCGCGCGCTCCACACCTTCTTGGCCAGCGCCGCCAGCACCGCCATCCGCGCGGTCGGCTCGGTCGACGGCCGGCGCCCGGGGCGGCCCGACTGTCCCGGGGCGGCCCGCGCCGGCTTAAAGCCCCGGGGGAGGTGGGGAGGGGCCGCGCTCAGAACCGCCCCGGCCGCGCCTCCGGGAAAGTTGGGGACGAGGAGCAGGGATCAGGGGCTCCCCGGGCCGGGAGGGGGGGCGGCACCGCGGCTCAACCTGCCTCCCCGCGGCTGTCCACTCGCTTGGACAGCCGGGGGAAGGACCTGGTGACAGCTTCTACCGCCCCTGCTCCCGTACCCACGGCGTGGCCTGGGGAGCCACCGATGGCCTGGGAGCCTCAGTTTACCCATCCTGAAAGTGGGGGTGATGCTGGCAGCAGTCTCTCCAGAGGCCAAGTTTGTTGAAAGCTTGAATGAGATCGTGTGTCTGGTACAGGGACTGCGGAGCAGGTGTTGGGAGAGGGTCCTTGTCATTGGCTGGCCTGGATAATTTCCCCCCAGAGTAACTGTGGGTGGGAGCCCGAGGCCTCCTCTCTCTGCCTCTTCCAGAAGTGAACCAGAATGCAGTTGCCAGGTGGCCTGAACATGCTGAGATTATTTTTTATTTATTTTTGGGTTTTTGAGGTAGGGTCCCACTCTAGCCCAGGCTGACCTAGAATTTACTCTGTAAATCTCAGGGTGGCCTCGAACTCACAGGGATCCTCCTACATTTGCTTCCCAAGTGCTGGGATTAAAGGTGTGTGTCATCATGCCCTGCTGGACTTTTTTTTTTTAGAAATATATTTATTTGTTAGAGAGAAGAGAAAAAGCAAATGGGCAAGTTGGGGCCTCCTACTGTTGCAAACTAACTCCAGATACATGCACCACTTTGTACATCTGGCTTTTACATGGGTATTGGGGAATCGAACCCAGGCTGTCAGGCTTTGCAAGCAAAGCACCTTTAACCACTGGGCCACTTCTCCAGCCCTTAATTGGATTTTTGCTTCTTTGCTTTTATTTATCTTATGATTTTTTTTTTCAAAGCAGGGTCTCACTCTAGCCCAGGCTGACCTGGCACTCACTCTGTAGTTCCTAGGCTGTCCTTGAGCTCACAGGGATCCTCCTACCTCGGCCTCCTGAGCACTGGGATTCCCAGCTTGCTTTTATATTCATTCATTCATTCATTCATTCATTCATTTGAGACAGTGTCTCATGTAACCCAGGCTGGCTTCAAACTCACTGTGTAGCTGAGACTGACCTTGAACTCCTGATCCTCCGGCCTCCACCTCCCGGAGCAATGGTAGTGGTAGTACAGGCATGCACCACCATGCCCAGGGCATGCCCGGCGGAGCCCAGGAGCACTCTGCTGGCCCACGGAGCCGCACCCCCGAGCCGCGGTTCTTTTGGAGCTTCAGCACCAGCAGTGATTAGAGAGCCCGGGTTCTCTCGCCCTGGCAGCCGCTGCCTTGCGCTCGGTTTCGTTCTAACCGCTCTGATAGGAAGTTGTGGCGCCTTACTGTGGTTTGACTTTTGTTTGAACCTGGTGGCTAATGATGTTGGATTTCTCACGTGCAAGCTGGCCATGGGCACCTTTGCTGAACTTTCTTCCTTCCGTCTTGCGGCAATGTAATCAGCTCGTCTGGCTTCGGGTTATCGAGTTTTGAGTGTTGGGTACATACTTGTATGTTCCAGACATCAGGCCCTTCTCAGATACACTCCTGCAAACAGTTCACCCATTCTTTGGCTTGCCTCGACTGTCTCCTACACAGCAAATGGCTGGGGGTAGGAGAGGAGGGGGCTTGGTGGGAATGGATCCCAGGGCCTTGTGCATCCTAGATAAATGCTGTCTGAGCCACACCTCCAGCCCAAACCTTTTTCATCTTGAGTTGCTCACATTTACATGTTGTTCTGGGTCAAGATTTTGGTGTCAGTCTTTGCATAGTCTTAGATCCCAACAAGTTCTTCTGTCTTCTTCTTTTTTTCTACAGGTTTATAGCTCTGAAACTTGTCCCCATTAAATACTAATCCCCCATTCTCTCCTCGCTCAGCCTCTGGCAACCCTCGTCTACTTTGTAAGTTTGAGTAATGTAGGTATTTCATGCACGATTGTAGTTTTGTCTTTTTGTGACTGGCTTATTTCATTTAGTGTCTTCCAGGTTTATCCATGCACTGAATTAGAATTCATTTCCTTTGTGCAGGGCGGGGGGTGGGGGGTGGATGGGGAGCGTGATCTTACTGTGAAGCTCAGGCCAGCTTCCAACTTACAAGTCCCCCTGCCTCAACTCTCCAAGTACTTGGATAACAGGTGTGTGCCACCATGCCCAGCTTTCTGGCCCTTTTAAGGCTGTGTGGCATTGCATCCCATGAGTATATCATGTGCACTTATCTATTCACTTGCTGATAGACGCTGTGTTACTCTTACCTCTCGGTGATGTATACGTAACAGTGCACAGGCAGGAGAAGGCAAACGCCTGCCCACCAGCCTCTGCTTTCCAGGAGTGAAAGTGATGGGTCAAGTTACACCCCAATATTTATTTCCTGAGGAATGGCCATACTCTTCCTCAGACGCTGCGCTTTCTGCCAACTTCCTGCCAACAGCGCACAAGAGGACGGGTGTCACCACACTGACGGGCCCTCACTGTGGTTCTGTTTGTGTGGTGCTGGGGACAGACCTCAGGGGCCTTGTGCCCACGTAGCTGCGTCCTCGGCCTTCTTGCCCCGTGTGGCCTGCTCCAGTTCCCTTCCTTGTTCCTGTAACAAACCCCCTGACAACACCAGATTAAGGGGCTGCAGAGATGGTTCAGCACTTGAGGCACTTGACTGGGAACCCTGGTTCCCAATTCCCAGGGCCCATGTGAGCCAGGTGCACAAGGTGGCACGTGTCTGGAGTTGATTTGCAGTGGCTAGAGGCCCTGGTATGCTCATTCTTTCTCTCTCTAATAAATAAATAAAACATTTTAAAACAGCCAGAATAAGGAATTGTTTTGGATGGAGGGGATACAGCCCATGGCCGAGGGGGAAGGCATGGTAGAGAGAACTTGAGGTGGCGGGTCACGTCGTATCCACTATCAGGAAGCGGAGAGATGCGGGCCGGTGCTCAGCTCACTTCCTCCTTTTCTCCTGTTGCATGGTTTCCCGAGGAGATGTGTACAAGTGTCTGTGAACCCCAGACAGGGCTTCAATGGCTAAGGAATGAGTCCACCCGTCTAGCTTGGGCTACCGGTGAGTGTGCTGGGGTTACTTATGTGGGAGCATGGGCGAATCAAAGCGGCTGCATCTGCGAATGATGCTCCCAGTATGCTGACTGCTTGTCCAAGCTGTACCCCTGCAGCTCCCGGCGTGACTGGCAGCGGACAGTGGCGTGCAGACCGCGGCCCTCTGCCCCCCAGCAGTCCTTACTGCTGCCGTCACCTTGGGGAGGGTCTCCTGAGTCTTCTAAGTTGGAGGAGCTGCCTGTGCCGGCCACACTGTGTTCACCTCTTCTTGAGCCCCCCTCCAGCAGGAGATGCGAAGTTCGTAGGGAACCGCTACACAACATTCCCTTTAAAAAATATTTTATTTATTTATTTGCAAGCAGAGAGAGAGAAATAAGAGAGAGAAAGAAAGAAAGAGAGAGGGAGAGAGGATGAGCACGCCAGGGTCTCCAGCTGCTGCAAATAAAACTCCAGATGCATACACTGCTTTGTGCCTATGGTTGTATGTGGTTACTGGGGAATAAATCCAGGTCGACGGCTTTACAGGCAAGCACCTTAACCGCTGGTCCATCTCTCCAGCCTCATAGAGCATTCCTTTTTACTGGCCCATGTGACAGTAGCGCCCATGTTCAGGTTGGGGCTTCCCTCCTCAGTTCAACCTCTCTGGAAACTTACTCACAAAGACACCTACAGGTGTGTCTCCTAGGCGATTCCAAATCCAGTCACATTGACAATGAAGATGAAAAAAAGCAAAACTTGCTGTTGTAAGCACTGCCTCATGGCCATTGGCCACCAGTGTAGCTGCTGGAGAAAAGCTCTTTCCTGGGACGTTTATTAGTATGGCTCTCTCTCTCTCTCTTCTTTCTTTCTTTCTTTCTTTCTTTCTTTCTTTCTTTCTTTCTTTCTTTCTTTTCTCTCTAGGCAGGGTCTCACTCTAGCTCAGGCTGACCTGGAATTCACTATGTATTCTCAGGGTGGCCTCGAACTCACAGCTCTCTCAGTGCTTGCTGTAGATGCTAAATCACATACACAAGTGTGCGTAGTCAGCTGCTATCAGCATTTTACTCGTTTCCATGAAATATAAAAACCTCGCTTATCTTGGGGCTGGGGAGATGGCTCAGTAGTTAAAGGTCCCTGCTTACGAACCCCACTGACCAGGGTTCGATTCCCTAGTACCCACGTAAAACCATATGTACAAAGTGGGACATGAGTCTGGAATTCATTTGCGGTGGCAAGGGGCCCTGGTCCACCCATGATCTCTTTCTCTCCCTCTGCTCACAAGTAAATTAAAATGTATTTAAAAAAAAAAAAAAAACTTACTTTGGGCTGGAGAGATGGCATAGCAGTTAAGGTGCTTGCCTGCAAAGCTGAAGATCCCAGGTTCAATTCTCCAGGATCCAGGTAAGCCAGATGCACAAGGTGGCATGTACGTCTGGAGTTTATCTGCAGCAGCTGGAGGCCCTGGTGTGCCCATTCTCTCCCCTACCCCTTTCTCTCTGCCTCTTTTTTTTTTTTTTTAATGCAAGAATGAGAAAGTGAGAGAGAGAGAAAATTGACACACCAGGGCCTACCACCACTGTAATAGAACTCCAGATGTGTGTGCCACCTTGTGCACATGTGCAGCTTTGCACGCTGTGTCACCTGTGTCTGGCTTAAGTGGGATCTGGAGAGTTGAACAGGGGTCCTTGGGCTTCACAGGCCATCGACTTAACCGCTAAGCCATCTCTCCAGCCCTCTCTCTGCTGCTTACTCTCATAAATAAATAAATAAATATATATATATATATTTTTTTTTAAATAAAACCTTACTGTATGTGGTAGCTTGAATGTAAATGTCCCCAGTCTCAGGTGCTTTTGACTGCTTCCTACTTAGCCCGAAGCTGGTAGAGCAGGTGGGAGGTAGAGCCTTGCTCAAGGAAGCGTGTCACCAGGGCAGACCTTGGGGTTGAGTCCAGACTGTGCGTTCACAGCCAGCTTGAGCTCTGCAGACGTGTGAGACAGTGATCTAGCTGTCTCCACCTTGATGACACTTCCCCTGGAAACCTTAAGCCGGAAATGACTGGAAACTGCAACATTTTTACCTTATCTGTAACATTGTTTCAACTGTTTTCTGTACACATTCAGAAACAAATCAGAGCAATTATTTTTGTTTTAACCATGAAACTAAGAAAACTCTCTAGCACTCAGGAGGCAGAGGTAGGAGGATCGCCATGAGTCTGAGGCCACCTGGAACCAGAGTGAATTCCAGGTTAGACTGGGCTAAAGAGTAAGACCCTACCCTGGGGGAAAAAAAAACCCTAATGTTTTATGTTACTATACCTACATGAATCCGCATGCTTACTGTTTAATGTCTGCTGCGAGATGGCAGAGCAGGACCAGCAAGAGATCCTGGGCTCACCCCATCCCAGTCATGGTACCGGCATTCCTGTGAACCCCTTGTGGACCTGTCCCGAGCTGGGATGAAACCCGTGACCTGGGCAGTGACGGCCTCATCAAAGGCTGCAGACAGCTTTGACCCGGGAGGTCAGGTCCGCCCAAAGGCACTTTGAACCTTCCAGGACTCGGGTGGGAGGGCAGATGCTGAACACTGGAAAAGTTGCTCCCAGGGGCTTACGCAGGCTCATAGTATCCACCGAGTGCAAGTGGACACAGCTGGGCCCACGGTGTCAGCAGCAACCCTTGGTTGGTTCCCCTGTCCCAGAACAAGCCAAAAGGTTAGAATGCATTGTTTGGTGTTAAAACAGAGGTTCCCATCTGGTGGCTCAAATGCCTGCTAGATGCCTGGCCCTCTTTCCTTATCTTTCCAGGTATTCATTCATTCTGTCCTTACAAAAATCTACTTTCATTGCTTTTCTGCCTATTACTCCTGCATTAAACATTCAAATTCTGGCTAGTGGCTGGAGAGCTGGCTCAGTGGTTAAGGTACTTGCCTGTAAAGCCTAAGGACCCGAGTTGGACTCCTCAGTACCCACATAAAGCCAGATGCATAAAATGGCGCACGTATGTGAAAATCGTTTACAGCGGCTGAAGGCCCTGGAGCGCGCTCTCGCTCTCTCTTTTAAATAAACAAACAAATTCTGGCCAGGCCACTTGTTTGTCCCTGGGCAGGAGGTTTAGTTGCACTGGGCCCAAGCTTCCTTGTCTGAAATGAGAACTTGAATAACATGTGACTCCTGGGGACAGTGTAACACATGACAAGCCCCAACATTGCACATGCAATGGTCAACACTGGACAGGGATTGCTATTATTTGTGCTTGTCACTCAGAGTTGGGGGGTTGGGAGCGATCCCACTTCTGGAATATGTGTGTGGGGTTTGTGAGGCTCTAACAGCCAACTCCTTAAGCTGTGGATTGAGAATACCATAGGGCGCCCAAGGTTTTGCCACAGTAAACGTTTTCTGGATGCACAACCGCCAAAATTTAAGAATATCAAACACATACAGAATCCAAGGTGCTTCTAGCAGCGCTCGTGTGGTGGTTTGAATGTAAAATGTCCCCAATAGATTCATGTGTCTGAATACTTAATCCCCAGTTGGTGGTGCTGTTTGGGAAGATTGTGGAAACTTTAGGCCGTACAGCCTTGCTGGAGGAAGTGTGTCACTCGGGGTGCGCAGTGAGGTGTCATCGCTTAGCCCCACTGGCTCTTGCTACTTCCTCCCTGTTGATGTGAAGATGTGCTGCTGGCCATTCACTCCTGCCATGCCTTCCCGGCCATGATAGACTTCCCTTGGAACTGCAAGCCAAAATAAACCCTTTCCTTCCAGAAGCTGCTTCTGGTCAGATATTCCGCCCCAGGAACAAGAAAGTAAGCCCCGGTTCTGAACTCACAACGCACAGTGTGAACCCTGTGGGAAACACCTTGGCTCAGAAACGAGACTGTTACACATTCTGAATTACAGTGTCTACTGTAAAAAGTTTTTGCTCTTATAGAAAGAAACATAATGGTTAAATGATGGAAAATAAAGACTTCAATTTTTTTTTCCTACTGTTATTCCTCAGCATGGAAATATAGTTGGTATACTTTTGGATTGTATTGCAGTAGAATGCTTGATTTTCAAAATTGATGAGTTAGTGAGTTGAGTTTTGTTTAAAAAAAAAAAACCTCATTAAATGAAATTTGGCTAGGGAATCAGGACAGACTTTCCAATCATTTCTGAAATGGCCCTAAACATACCTCTGCCATGTCACACTGCCTATCTATGTGAAGTGGCATTCTCAACACTGACCCTTATAAAATCCAAGTATCAGTAACTTTGAAAATATGTCCTGAAGTATAGAATATTTGTCAAGATTTAATTCTTTTTTTTTTTTTCAAGGTAGGGTCTCACTCTAGCCCAGGCTGACCCGAAATTCAATATGTAGTCTCAGAGTGGCCTTGCACTCACAGCGATCCTCCTACCTCTGCTTCCCGAGTGCTGGGCTTAAAGGCATGTGCCACCATGCCTGGCTAATTTTTTTTAAGTTTTTAAAAAAATTTATTCATGTGAGAGACAGCAAAGCAGATAGAAAGAGAATGGGCATGCTGGGGCCTCCAGCCACTGCAGACGAACTCCAGATGCCATGTGCCACCTTGTGCATCTGGCTTACATGGGTCCTGGGTAACTGAACCTGGGTCCTGTGGCTTTGCGGGCCAGTGCCTTAACCACTAAGCCATCTCTCCAGCCCATGATTTAATTCTTTATGTAAAAATAAGTAAGCACATTCAACTCATTAGTATGCAAACTGGCTTTCATCTTTAATGGTAAAATTATACATATACCAAAGTATTGTTTAAAATACACTTCTTTATGATTTATTAGTAGTAAGTGTTTGATTTGTATACCTAGTCTGTGTATCCATACACCATCACGCAGGAAGCTCTTGGGGGGGGGGGGATAGCGGCTGCTAGTGGTGAACGGTGAAGAAACCCTGCTCCCAGCAACAGGTCACAGTGGAGGCGGAGCTGGTTTCCAAGGCTCAGTCACAAGCGAGCCACAGCTTCCACCCGGTGTTCTCACTCTCAGGACCTTGGTCTGCAAAACCCAGTCACTCCACTGGAGGTTCAAACTAAACCGGGCAGAGAAGCTACACAGAGGAGGCCATGTGGAGAGAAGCAAGCTCCCGGCCAACACCAGCACCAGCTAGCTAAACGGCCCACTTGAGCAAGTGTCCGTCTGTTCACATCCCTCGGCCCCAGTCTCCCAGGTCTCCAAGCCACCCAGTGCAGGTTTCTGCCCCGCAAGCATCCCCGAGCCAAGAGATGGTTGCTGTGAGCCATTTAGTATTGGCAGCTGTCTGTTACTCTGTTACCCAGCAGCAGCTAATCAATGTTCCTCTTCCTATGCAGGGACTGCCACCTTTAAAAAAAATCATTTATTTGACATAGAAAGAGACGGGGGGGGGGCAGGGAATATGGGCGCGCCAGGGCCTCCAGCCACTGCAGACAAACTCCTGACTCGTATGTCCCCTGTACACCTGGTTAACGTGGGTCCTGGGAAATTGAACCTGGGTCCTTTGACTTTGCAGGCAAACGCCTTAACCGCTAAGCCATCCCTCCAGCCCGACTGCCACCTCTCATAGGAAGGAATTTGCACAATGTGAGGTGCTCAGCCAGCTGACTTGAGCCTAGGACCTTACAGAAGGAAAGGTGAGGCACTCAGAGCCACACTTCAGCTAAGGGAGACCCTGTACCTGCCTGTCTAACGTCCTCCCGGAGCCCACACCTGCCCAGGCACTGTGCTCAGTGCTGTCTACCTCCTTTTCCATTTGTCCAGCTGTTCTTCCAGCTGCTGTGACTGCCTAGGTGGCACAGCAAGAGACAGAAGTTCAGAGACCCCTTTCCTGACTTTGAGGCCTGTTAACCCTTGACCATGTTTGCGGCAGACCCCACCAAGATGGGAGCTGTGGCGAGAAGCTGCTTGGGCTGGCCACCCGCACCCAAGGTAAACTAGAGAACGTGACTTGAGAGGCCTGGTGTTTTATCATACTACTGTCATGTCAGCATGAACATCAGCTACCATTGCTTGCGGACAGTGCCCACCATGTATAACATTGTGTTCAAGCTCTGTGCTGAAGAACTTCCCATGAAACTACATATGAAACCTCATTCTGCCCCCAGGCATGGTGGTGCAACACTTAGGAAGACCGAGCAGGAGGATTGCAAGTTCAAAGCCAGCCTGGGCTGCATAACGAGAGCCCATCTCAGAAAACAAAAAGGAGGTAAGTGGGTAAGCGTGGGGCCAACCCCACAGTGCTTGATGCTGTGAAGGGGAACGAAGAGGGAGTGGGGGGCAGGGTATGGCCCAGGAGGATGTCCCCATCTCCCTGTGCCACTGTCAGCATCTTCTAGTGTGATACTTCTCTGGAGGCCGCTGCAGCTCCAAGAGCAATATTGGCTTTGGGGCAGGTCCCAGCAGAGCCCTCAGGTGGGGGCTGGGATCAGACACTCCCTGGCACCCTGGAGAAGGCTGCCCAGCGGCTTGCCCTTGGGCCTTTCCTCATGATGGGGAGAGCCTGGCGCTGGGACCCCTCTGGGTTCCCCAACCCTCCCCGCTCTGGGCAGCAGGGGAGAGTTACAAACATCCAGAGGCCTTTGATCGGCCACAGGCCCGCAGCGTTCAGGCTGTTTTTTGTTCCAACCTCAGGCCAGGAGCACAGTCTGCCTTGCGTCCAGCAGGGAAGACTGCGGGGAGGTGGTGGGCGCATGCGCGTGCGCATTTGGGTGAAGGGCTATCTTCCATGGATCCCTGAATCAACAGCAGCTGGCGCGGAAGGGGGAACGCAACTCATGTCAGTGAGCTCTGTGGAGTGCGCGCTGCATTTCTGGCACCTTAGCAGAGGCAAAGACCACAGCAGGGAGTGAGTAAGACTCCTCCCAGCGCTCACATACTAGAGAGGCACCTACAACAACAGGCATATGAGAGCGTGAGTGGAGGAAGGAGAGCCACTTGGGGGACGCAGATCAGGCTGGGCAGCGGGTTTACCTGGCACAAGGGGCATTCACAGAAGGTTCTCAAAGTGGCATCTGGCAGAGGCCTGAAGGAAATGATGGGACACACATGGGAGCAAATGCCCCAAGCAGAGAAGAGCAACGACAGAGGCCCTGAGCTGGGAGTGCGGCTGGTGCGCTCGAAGAAGGCCAGGAGCCCAGAGTGGCCTAGCCACAGAAAGTAGAGGAAGCGGGGGCACGGGAGGGTCAGTGGCTGAGTGAGGCAGGGGTCTCCACTGGCCCTGGGCATCCTGGACAGAGGAACAACAGGACCTGGACAAAGATTTCCCCGCTGATGCGGAAGCAGCCCAAGTGCAGTCTGGACATGGGATCACGTGGCCTACACCGGGGAGTGGCCAGGAGGGGACAACAGATTGTCCTGTTCATCTTCACAAACTACAGCTAACACACAGCAGTGGTGCACTGAGAGGGAGCTCAGGAAACAGAACTGCCTATAACCGCCACCCTCCCTCCCCCGCCCGGGCAGCCCCAAGAGCAGGCAGTCTAACTTCAGATCAGTACAGACAAACTGCCAGGCTTGCTGCCGTGCCAGGGCTGAGATGGAGTCACTCGAGCATCCAGGGCGAGCCGTCGGCAGAGGTGGGAATGCTGTCAGGGGAGCAGGGGCAAAGGTGGAACCCGGAGGCTGTGTGGGACACGCGGAACACACCTGGGCGATCCCAGGGGAGGGCGGCTCTGGACATCTCCTCTAGGGCTGACTCACTCCCAGGCACGCACACACAGGTGAGGAGGTGTGAGCCTTCTCCCCCCTTCTCAGGGCCGTGCGGAGGACAGCGGGAAGATGGATGGAGCCAGCAGCAGCCTGAGTGGGGGACGGTGGGAAGGAGTGGAGCCAAGGTCGGGGAGCACACGGCCTCTTGGAAAAGGGCGTGCAGGAGCGAGGGAGCAGGCCAGCTCTCCTGAGCGGCTGCCTGACCTCAGTAGGGAATCATCCCAACTGCTCAACACTGGCAGCTGACAGGCCGTGGCCCAACCATGCCTGTAGGCACAGCAGCCACACACAGTGACACACATCAATGCTTCACCTCACTGATGGGGAAACTGAGGCCCAAGGAAATCTAGACTTCTCCCCAAACTCACAGAGGCTATTGGAGACAGACTGAGCAGGCCTGGAGCCCAAGACCAGAGCAGGTCTGGAATCAGTCTGCCACTGCCGCCGTCCCTGATTTCGGCCATGTTTCCCACAGCCACCCAAGATGCTGGGACCGAGCATGGCTACGGGGCTGGGAGTTCTGTCTGCCTGGGCTAGGTGTGCTCTGGGCTTCAGGTGAAAGAAAACCTGACCATAGGCTCCGCATTAAGATGTCCACCAATGTAATAAGCCAGGGGCTGGGAGTGTGGCCTAGTGGTAAAGGACACACTCACACTCCACCTAGCTGGTTCATCGTCCCCTCCTTGGCTCATACGTTTCTGGTAGCCTCATGATGGTTGCTGAACCCACAGTCATTGCCATCTCTCTTTTTCAAAAGTTTAATTTATTTACTGGCATGCAGAGGCACAGGCAGAAGACAGGGAGACAGAGAAACAATGGGCATGGCCAGGGCCTATAGCCACTGTAAACCAACTCAAGATGTATGCTCCACTTTGTGCACCTGGTTTTACAAGGCTATTGGGGAATTGAACCCTGGTCATTAGGCTTTGCAGGCAAGTGCCTGAAACACACCGCCATCGCTCTAGCCCACATCACCATCTCTTAAAAGCAGAAACTGCTAAGATGTGGTGTGCTCCACTGTCATGCTTCCGTGAGGTGTCACCGATGTGCAACTCCGAGGCAGGGAGAGGGGTTGTCAGCCCCGGGATCCCCCCACAGTGGGCAGTGTCCTTGTCCAAGGCCATGCTGCATCTGGGCCAACCCACCAATGACTGCCTGAGGCAGGAGAGTAAGGGCCTGGCCACCCTGTCCCATCTGAGGACACCACCACTGAAGACCATTCTAGCTGCAAAGGCTGGGGATCTGCTGAAGCTGCTATTGGTCCACCTCTTGGCTCTCTCTTCTCCCCCAGCCCTCTCTTGCTTCCTTCCTTTCTGTGGAGGGTGGTCCCAACAGCATGCTCCTGACTCTGCCTCCTGGGACCCTGACTCGGACAGGGCTTACAGGAGCCGGTCCTCCTTCCTGATGAGAACAGAGGCTCAGCAAGGTGCAGAGGAGAGGGGCTTCAGGCCTGCAGCTGTAACAAGGATGGAAACTGGCTTGAGAAGGGCCCCTCTGCCTGCTGTGTGGAGGAATGCAGGGCCAACAGCAGCAGGGAGCTAGCTGAGAAAGCCCTCGTGTTCAGCACAGTCTCCAGAACAGCTAATGACTTCCCCAGCCCTGGGGCCTCTTTACGATCCAGCACTGATGGGCCACAGCCAAGGTGCTCTGCAAACACCCCGTGAAGATGTGAGTGAAGAATGAAGAAGCGAGGACGGCTGAAGAACCGAGCAGGAAGGAGACATCTCACTGCTCGCGCCTGGTGTTGACTAGCATGGCGCCTGTCAGCAGATCTCAGCGGAGGAGCTGGTGACTGGATCAGAGTGTTCATGGAAGAGGAAGGAAGGAAGGCAAGCAGGAGGAAAAGAAGAAGAGTGCAAGGAGGAAGGGGGCAGAAGGAAAAGGAAAGCCTCCCTTTCACCTCTACCTGTTCCTGTTAAAAATGACAGTAACTTGCGACCTCTGGTGGCAAGAGAGAGCCAAGGTCTTCTGTGCCCAAAAAGGTGGAGGGACAGACCCCAGTGACAACAAACAGGGCTTGTCTGTCATTGAAAGCCAGACTAACAGACAAGTGAGGCACTTGCATAAGCTGCAAGTTTAAGAAAACACACACACACACACACACACACACACACACACTAATCAAGACAAGTAAGTTTTAAAAAGCAAACTGGCTTGTTACAACCCAGCTGCTCACTTTTGAATGTTAAGTTATACTGTAACCAGAATCAGATCAGGCCTCACTTTCTTAGCTCATCAGCTCATACCCCCACATCCCTGGGCTGGCACTCTGCATGGGTGGCCGGCTCCCCTTACTGAGAACAGACCCAGCACAGTGAACCCTCTAAGTCAAGCATTCAACTGCCGACTGCGCTTTGCCCCTGGACCGGAGCAAGAGTGGTCATGTTCGAGGAAACCCTGGCCAGGGTCTTTTAACACTGTCCCTATGTCACTGTGACATTCCATTTCCTTGGCTCTGCCACTCACTGACTTTGGGCAAATCTTCATTTTCCTATGCCTGATGTATCCCCTGTGGGATGGGTTAACGTACGAAAAGAACTTACTTCCAATGAACCTAGACTTCATTGTAAAAACTACCAGTTATTGTGGCCCCAGGACACATTTCACATTGCTGAGTAAGAAATGGGGGTTCTGGCCCATCTGCTGTGGCTCCCACTGGACTTCACACTAAGATGCCATGGTGCAGTTGCTCATCACCCCAAGTCGGCTAAAGGATGTGGAACTGCATGGGGCTCCCAGACCCTTTGTGAGACCCTCAACTAGGGAGGGAATCCACTGCTGGCCTAGGGACACTTGCTGACTCCGTATTGCCCAGCACAGGCTGGGGCTGGGGCTGGGTGCGGATGGCAGCACTCCTCCTCATCTCCACCATCCTCCTCCTCGTCCCCTGGACCCTTGCAAAGGAGATGACTGGTCCCTACTGCTGCTGTCACCACCACTGGGCAGCACAGCCCATGCCCCACTGGGTGCCAATGCCAGGCCAAGTGGTCCTCAGGACACTTGCCAGGGCTTCCTCCCAGCTGCCACCTCCATGGGTGGCAACTTCCACTTCCAGGTGTCATGCTTCCACTTGTGCCCCATAGCTCTCTTTGTGCCACCAGGTGATGCAAGAAAGCGCCATGAGGAAAATATGCTAGTTCCAGGGCCTGGTGTGACCCCTCATCCACTTTCTGCTCCGCCTGCCAACCACACTGGCCCTGTCCCACCAGGATGGCCCTTCCCCAGCCTGAACGCGACCATCCTTCTGCCTGTAACGTACCTGCCCAATCTCCCGCAGTTCTGCTTTTCCCTCACACCTCTCCTCACCACCGACTGAAGTAGTCAGCAACTGATTTTCTGGTCCTCAGGAAAGGACGGGCTCTGGGCCCCTTTCCTTTCTCTAGCGCTTGTGCAGTTAACACTGGAGAGTTGTCGACTTAATGCAGGACTAGCCAGCCAGTTATTTCCACATGAGGCCCCTTCCTGTGTGCAAGGAATAGGAAAGGCCGGTGAGAGTATCAGGTAAAAAAAGGTGCTACCAGCTCCTCTGGCCCTTAAAATTCCTTGAATATGGCACACACAGTGCATATTATAATATTAAGATCGTCATACCCAGTGTCTCATTTCTTAAAAAAAATCGGTGGAGAGCCAGTTGTGGTGGCACATCTGTAATCCCAGCACTCAGGAGGCAGAGGCAGGACTGTCACAATTTCAAGGCCCTATCTCAAAACCAAACGAACAAAAAGTGAATGAAATCCAAATCAGTGGCAATAACATGAGCTCTGGAGGCAGGTCAATGCACCACTTGCTACTTGAGATATCTTCTCAGGACTGTTCCAGATCCCACTGTAAAAGCTGGCACAGTGCCCTAAACACACAGCAGCCGGTACCATCAATTCTCCTCTCTACTAGACACAGCTACCTGGGAAGAGGCAGTTTCATTCATTCCTGGCTACCTGGCAGGTGCAGGCCACTTGGGTGGGCACTGCCTGTGGTCAATGGACCTGACAATGGTCCTGGTCCCATTATCCGTTTTCACATTCCTCACACCAGACTATCAAACTTCATCACAAACCACTTCGCCATTTCTACTCATCTCCTTACTGTCTGCACTTTTACCTACGTGCACTTAAAGGAACTCTGCATCAACATAGAGCAATAAAAATTAAAGTGTTACTTAAGTTTTAGTTGCTGATTCCATTTCACTTTCTTAAAATTTTGGGTCTAAATGCCTGCTCTTGTCTGGCTAAGTGTATGTATTATGCTCACCAAACTGCCCTGTAAGCACTTTATTTAACGTTCATACCCATGTGTGGTGGTTTGATTCAGCTGTCCCCCATAAACCCTGGTGTTCTGAATGCTAGGTTCCCAGCTGATGGAGATTTGGGAATTAACGCCTCCTGGAGGGAGTGCATTGTTGGGGGGCGGACTTATGGGTGTTACAGCCAGATTCTCTTGCCACTGTTTGGCACAGTCTCATGTTGCTATTGTCCACCTTATGTTGACCAGGGGGTGATGCCCACCCTCTGCTCATGCCATCGTTTTCCCCTGCCATCGTGAAGCTTCTCCTTGAGCCTGTAAGCCAAAATGAACCTTTTTCCCATAAGCTGCTCTTGGTCAGTTGATTTCTACCAGCAATACCAGAACCTGACTGCAACAGGAAAGTGGTACCGAGGAGTGGGATTGCTGCTGGACACCTGACTGTGTGGCTTTGGTCTTTTGGAGCTGATTTTCAAGAGGAATGTGGAAGGATTTGAAACCTTGGCCTAAGAGATGCCTTGCAGTGCTATAAGTACAGCTTGATGGACTATTCTGGTCAGAGCTGCAATACCTGAATGCAGTAAGAACTATGGACTGTGAGGTTTGGCTTATGAGGGTGAGAAAGAGCTTTGCTTGGACTGGGCTAGAAGTTTGTGTGAGAAGCTTGCTCTTATGCCCGTGTCCTGAGAAGAGCTGCTTTGCATAGAAATAAACTGGTGTGAGCAGAGGGATATGGCACAGAAAAAAATGAAATCTCTGGGTGAACTGCTGCCCATTCAGCTGCAATTGAGAGATTACAACCTTTGAGATTGGGCCAGCTGACCTGCACTGGGGCAACAGGAAGAATGTAGACTTTTTTGAAGAGACCTGAGTGCTCAAAGAGTGTCCTGTTCTTCAAAGTCTGCTTTACTCCCCCCTGGATTAACAAATTGGCACCCTACCTTGTATTGTGGAGTATAAAAAATGCAGGAAGGAGAGGGTTATTGAGTTTGCAACACTGCCTTGTGTTTTGGAAATGGCCATGGGCAGTGTGAAGCAGGTTTGCTGGATGCCTGCATGGAGACCCCATGGGGCTATAAGGATGAACCGTGGATTGGAGACTCTGGGACCACGAGATGGCTGCTAAGGAAAGCTGGTGGTCCTGATGAAATTTTCCAGGACTGTGAGTGGCCTAGCTGGAGGGGCAGAATTGGAACTCCAGACTTGTTGCTGGTTAGTTACTGGACTTGGAGATTTGTCACTGGCTACAGTTGTCGGACTTGGAGCTACAGAGTTTGATATTTTCCCTGGCTGTTTCAAATCTTATATTGGTTGAGGATTTCTTTGCTATGCCCAATGCCATCTTTTGCAGGGTGAATGTTTATTCTGTGCCATTATGGGTTTTTTTTGGGGGGGGGATTTTTTGGTATTATGGCTCAGTTAAAAGATCTTGGAGTATGGAGATGTCTAAACATCATTGGGATAAAAACTATGGGAACTTTTAAAGTTGAACTGAGTGCATTACATTTTACATCATCTATGGATGTCAGTTTATGGGGGCCAGGGGCGGGATGTGGCAGTTTGATTCAGGCGCCCCCTTAAACTTAGGTGTTCTGAATGCTAGATTCCCAGCTGATGGAGATTTGAGAATTAATACCTCCTGGAGGGAGTATATTGTTGGGGGCGGGCTTATGGGTGTTACAGCCAGTTTCTCCTTGCCACTGTTTGGTTAGAGAAGCTTCTTTTCAGATGGCAGTGGACCACTGGGATGACCCCAAAAGGTACCACAGTGCTGAGAAGAAGTGACAGGAGTGTTCAGCACTGAAACATGTCTATCACACTTTTCAAGGTTCAGGGTCCATTGTGAAAGAGGTGACAGAAAGAATGTAAGAGCCAAAGGAAGGGTAGGACTGCTTACAATGCAATCAACCAGACAGAAATTGGCCTCAATATTCATAACCTTGCAGTGCCTAGCACTACTTTCACAAGACCCTCATAATAGGAGGAAAAGATGATGACACCAAAATAAAAGAGAGACTAATGGAGAGAGGGAGGGGATATGATGGAGAGTGGATTTGTGTAGAGGAAAGTAGGGGAGGGAAAGGAATTATCATGGTTTATTGTCTGTAAGTATGGAAGTTGTCAATAAAAAAAATAATTAAAAATAAAAATGTTGGGTCTAGCTGGAGTGCCTCAGGCCTTTAATGCCAGTACTCAGAAGGCGGAGGTAAGGGGATTGCTGTGAGTTTGAGGCCATCCTGAGATGACACAGTACATGGTCAGCCTGGGCTACAGTGAGCTCTACCTTGGAAGAAAAAAGAAAAAGCTGGGTCTATCCCACTAAACTGGCTTCAAGTAGAGTATTTCATGCACATCACCACAACCACCACCACCACCACCACCAGACTAGAGGTAGATAAAGACACGCCGCCCCAAACAGACCCAGCCCTTGACTCGCCAGACTAAAGAGAACAAGGCCCTGGGCTCACCACCCCCCGCACAGCAGGTCTGTAGGAGAAAGACCGTTCTGCCTGGAGCAGGTCTACTGCACAGTGAGTGCTTGACAGCGGTGAGCTGCAGGTGGCGATGACACTCGGCCGGCAGGACCACAGACCACTTGCAATGTCCCAATGGCTTTATTGAGGGCCAACCTTGTTCACAGCATTTCTCCAAATTTACTTTGGAAAACAACAGCTTCCCAGGGCGTGGTTATGGCGCACTCACTCTCTCCTAACCAACCATGGACCTCTTTCGCCCTCTCAGACGCACTTCGTCTAATTTATTTAGCACCGGCCTGGACTTTTTGGAGGCGGCGGAGTAGCTCTTCAGAAAGGCTTCAAAGACAGTCTCGGTGTTGGGGTGGGTGCTGAGGAAAGCTTTCTCCAGGACGTAGAGGTCTACTCCTTTATCTTCCGGCAGTCCTGACATGAAACTCAGCCCAAAGTCTATGAGCACGATGTTGAGCTGCTCCAGGGGGGGCTTCAGGAGCATGTTGGAGGTGGTGAGGTCCCCATGGATGAGGTCCTCGTCGTGCATCCTGGCCAAAACCTGCCCGATTTTCTTGGCTAAATCTAACAGGCTTTGGGGATTCTTTTCAGTCTCCATAGTGGATTGAATATAATCTCGAACAGTCACTGAGCCTTCGATTTCTTCCATATATAAACAGTTAGAAGCATAGTCCACAAAAAAGACAACTGGGGCAGCTATCCCTGCAATCAACACAAGTGGTTAGTGAGCTCAAGTCGGCTTTGTAAAGAGAAGCTTAATTTACCTTTCAAAGGATGAGCCAGATTTTCAGGCTAAATCTACTTAATTCAGGAAGAGATTGAGGAATGTATCTTGACGTTTCCCCTGTTCAAGCCCTACAAGACTACAGGCTAGGACCACCCACGGCTAAGTTTGGAGGTGACAAGGCTTTCTCCTTTCTCAAGTCACTCTTTAGGTACATTTTATTTATGAATGAATGAATGAATGAAAGGGGGGAGAGGCAGGTAGAGCGAATGGGTGCACCAGGGCCTCCAGTCAATGCAAAGGAACTCCAAATGCATGTGCTACCCTGTGTCTCTGTCAAGTCACCCTTTATGACTGGACTTCATTGTCACTCCCTAAAAAACAAAACAGCTAGAGGAATCATCACCCAATCAGAGCAGTTTGTCTGACAAGGACACAAGTGGGAGGCTAGGTAGTATATCATCTTAAAGACTCGCCTTTGTTCCAGGACAGACAGGGTTCAACTCCCAGCTCCTTGCTGGTTGTGAAACCAAAAGGTTACATTAGCTTCTCTACGCCTTGGCTTCAGCTGTTGTTATAACACGGGAACACCACCTCCACTTAACTCACACGGTGCATCTACTGAAGGTCAACAATGCTCAGGACACTTTCCTAGCAACTGGAGACGTGTCAGTGGAGATCCAACAGTAAACCAGGCAGCACTATCCTTGCTTGGGAAACTTAAGACAGTAAAAGCAGAAAACACAACACAGAAATGTTCATGTTTTCATCAACTCTCTGCAAGGGCAGTCATGTGCCTACTTGCTCACTACTGAATCTCTCCAGATGTCCCAGTACCAAACAATGCCAATAACAATAATATATATATATATATATATATATATATAATTTTTTTTTGAGGTAGGGTCTCACTCTAGCCCAGGCTGACCTGGAATTCACTATGTAGTCTCAGGGTGGCCTCGAACTCAGGCCATCCTCCTACCTCTGCCTCTCAGGTACTGGGATTAAAGACGTTCGCCACCATGCCCGGCAATAAAAAAATTTTTTTTTAGGCAGTATATGTAAAAGCAAAAGCTAGGCTTCTGAGTAGGAGGGATGGGCTACTTAGTTTAGTAGTTATGTAACTTTGAGCAAGTTACTGTCTTGGTTTCTCATGCAGACAAGGTTTCTGGTAGCGATGCATAATGTGCTTTTTTATAGAAAATGTATTTGTTTATTTGCATGAACATGGGGGGGGGTAGGGAGTGTGCCAGTGGTTCGTGCCCCTGCAATCGAATGGCAAGTGCATGCACACCACTTTTTACATCTGGCTTTACGTGGGTCCTGGGAATTGAACCCAAATTGGCAGGCTTTGCAAGCAAGCATATTCAACCGCTGAGCCATTTTCCAGCCCCACAATGATGTTTTAAAGAAAAATAAAAAATAAATCAATAACTGACAGTGAAGTCGGATGTTGAATGAATGCTATGTCAGGTCTACAAACATGCATTCCTTATCCAATGGTCACAACATCCCTGAGATGGTCACCTCTATTACGACTTTCCATTACAGATGAGGAAACTGAGGCAAAGAGGCTAAACAACTTGCAACAACTCCAAGCAGTGAACCCAGGGAGCCAGGCTCCAGGACATGTATCTGTCATTACACTTTTTTTTTAAGTATTCTTTTAAATGTTTATTAGATAAGAGAAAGAAAAATGGGCGTGCCAGGGCCTCCAGCCACTGCAGACGAACTCCTGAGGCGTGCACCACCTTGTGCAGCTGGCTTAAGTGAGTACTGGGGAGTCGAACCTCGGTTCACAGGCTTCGCAGGCAAGCGCCTTAACCGCTGAACCATCTCTCTAGCCCTACCCCTACTTCTTAAAACTCACGAATGAAGAGATGATGAAAAACTGACGGTACAAAAGGAGAAACTGAGGCTCCGGGAGCCTAACACGTCCAACGCTGAGAACCAGGGCAAGACCACGTGACTCAAAGAAATTGACCAGGGAAATGAAAGGATGGCCCGCCGTGCGCATGGAGGAACGAAGGCAAGCCCGGGGCGCGGGGCACGGGGAACCCTCCACCCGCCTCACCTACGCGGCGGCAGCGGAGCAGCGCGCGCGCCTCCTGCACCGTCCTCCGCCGGCTGAGCCGCGCCTCCAGCGCCGGGTGCCGGTAGCCCTTGGGGAAGCGGTGCTTCACCACGGCCGCGCGGCCCAGGAAGCGGCCGCGGAAGACGCGCGCCTCGGCGCCCTGCTTCAGCAGCTCCAGGCCGCTGAGGAAGCGGCGGTTCCGCTCGCGCGCCGCGGCCAGCGCCTCCGCCTCGGGCGCCGGCTCCTCCGCGGCGTCCGCCATGCCGGCGCCGCACTTCCGGGCTCTTCCGCGCGCTCCGGAAGTCTCCGGACCTCGTCCGTCACTGCACACCTCCCTCCCGGACACTTCCGCTCGGCAGTAGTAGTTCCGCCTCTCCAGTGGCGGGGTCCGCCCACCCCTCACAGCTCTTCGTCTATCTCCGTAAACGCTCGGTAACTCTCGGTCAGCTTCTGCTTGTTTCTCTCTAGGAGTGTCCTAGTGACGCTCAGGAGTCTAGTGGTTTTGAGCTATTGCCTAAGAACATGGGCACCTCTCAAGGAAAAAACCCTTTGGGACGCTGTGCTCTTTTATACTAGGATTTTTCTGTTCCGAAAATCTTTTTATTTTTATTATTGTTAAGTATTTATTTATTTGTTTATTTATTATTTGAGAGAGAAGAGAATGGACTCGCCAGTGCCTCTAGACACTGCAAATGAACTCTAGGCAAATGTATCACCTGTGCATCTGGCTTATGTAGGTTCTGGGGAATTGAACCTGGGTCCTGAGGCTTTGCAGGCAAGCACCTTAATTGCTACGCCATCTCTCCAGGGAGGCCCTCCCAAATCTTTTTGAGACAGGGTCTGACTATGTAGCCCAGCTAGCCTTGAACTCGTGGTCCTGTCTCAGCTTCCGAAGCGCTTGTGTTAATGGGCAGGCGCCACCACGCGTGGCTCCCTGTTCTTTTCTAGAACTGGGAAATTTCTATGTATAATCTGTAAATCTTTGGATCCCAATAGTCTCTCCTTCTGACTCCTCAACCCCTGACTCCTAAATTCGTACCAAGCCAGAGTCGGGCAGGCAAACAATGAAGCATTTCTTCCACATGCCATTACTATTTGAGTGTGTTCAGAAGTAATTAGGCTGAGTGATGAAAACTTGCTTTTCTTCTCTTTCCAGGCAGGATCTGACCTGGAACTCACTGTGTAGCCCAAGGCTGGCTTCAAACTCATCATGCTACTTCAGCCTCCTGAGTGTCGGCACTTTTAAAACAACACGTGCCACCAATCCTGATGAAAACCTTACAGAAAACTGAGACTCCAGAGAGGGTGCTGGGGCACAGTGAAGTGGAGGAGTCCAGGAACCTTTACTCCAGACAAAACCTAAACTACATTGGGAGAAGTTAACTAACTTTCTGATTTTGTTTCATTATAAAGCCAATATGGGGGGTGAAACGCACGTCTGCGCACACAAAGTCAAAGACTGCTCGTGTTCCAACCAATGTACCACACTGCTGACCATTACATACACTTTCTTTGCAAACTTTTGCTACACATTAGTCCTACTCACATACATACAAGTCTCTTTCCTCTAGGATAAATGAGGTCATGACATGGATTCTTTTGCAGTCTGCCCCTCCCCTTCAGCTGTTTGCTTCTATAAGTTTATAGAACACTGCTATCCTATGTGTTCACACACAGTTCCTCGATGCCAAACAGTTGTTTACAGCTTCTTTTTGTCTTGCATCCTCTCACACAAGTGTAGGAGCCCAGGCGTCACTGCACACACCCAAGTGTTTTGAAGAACATCTTTCTAGAAGCAAATGTTGTTGGGTCCTAGGAGACAAGCATGTTACAAACTGATCCCTCTACCCTCCCAGTGCTTCTGTCAAACTGTGTCTCTCCTGTATATTTTTTAAAATATTTTTATTTATTTATTTGCAAGCAGGGAAAGAAGGAGTGAGCTTTACCTTCTGGCTCTGGACAGCTGATTGATCTGGGCTACAGGCTGGCTCAGGAAGAGGCTAGCCATGACTCTAAATTCTGGGGGCTACTCTTGACCAACCACAATGTCAGGATTACATTTAAATTCTAGGAAAAGGGACCTCCCAGGAGGGGCTCAGGTTGTTTGTGGAAAAAGAGATCTAGGGGATTCCTTTAAACAAGAGATAAGGAGAAGCCAGCTTCCTCTGATCTCCAGCAAAGCCCAAGGACATTCCTGCTTTTTGCTTTCAGAAGCCCAGTCACCCTAACTGTAACAAAGCTACCTGACTCCCTCTCAGTCTGGTGTCCAGAGAAGAATAGACCATGAAGGCTGTGCCTGTTCCCCATAAACTCGTGTGTTTTGAATGCTTGGTTCCTGGCTAGTGGAAATTTGGGAGGTGGAGCCTTGCTAGAGGAGGTGTGTTACTGGAGCAGGCTTAGGGGTGTCATAGCCAGCTCCCTCTTGCCAGAGCTTGGCTCCCTCTCTTGCTGCTGTTTTCCACGTGCTGTGGCAGGAGGTGATGTCCAGCCTCCGCTCATGCCACACCGTCCCCTGCCACCACAGAGCTTTCCCTCAAGACTGTAAGCCAAAATAAACCCTTTCCTCCCATCAGCTGCTTCTGGTCAGATGTTTTGTTCCAGCAACGGGAAGGTAACTACAACAAGAGCTTAAGTCCCAATCAACGGATTAATGCCTCGATGAAGTCGTAATATGTTGGCATTACTGGGAGGTTCTATAAAAAGTAGGAAGTGGAGCCTGTAGTGGGAGGAAGTGCATCTCTGCACGGCGTGTATCAGTTACATTCTTGTCACTGTGAGCAAACACCTGACCAGAAGCATCTTATGGAAGGAGAAGGGTTTAATTTGTCTTATGGTCTTGAGGGGAAGTTTCCTCATGACAGGGAAAGCATGGCCGGCCCGAGTGGAAAGCCAGCCTCAACATTGCCTCTGAAATCAGAAAGTAGAGAAGGAACACTAAAGTGAGGACAGCCCCCTCCCAGGGGAACCTCAAAGACTGCCTCCAGTGACACAGTTCCTCCAGCCAGGCTCCACCTCCTGAAGGTTCCACAACCTTCCAGAAAACAGGGCCACCAACCTGAGACCACATGTTTGAGTACATGAGCCTAGCGGCACATACCTTGAATCCCAGCACTCGGGACAGGCAGAGGTAGGAGGATCGCCATGAGGCCATGAGTTCAAGGCCAGCCTGAGACTGCACAGTGAATTCCAGGCCAGCTTGGGCTAGAGTGAGGCCTTACCTTGCCGCCCCCCCCCCCAAAAAAGCATAAATACATGAACGTGTGGGGAGTATTTTCCGTTCAAATTGCCACAGGGTTTGTCTGGGGCCTACACCCTGTCCTGACTCCTTTGTCTCTGCCCCCTGGCTGTCATGATGTGAACTTCTCGGGAACAGTCTGATATCTCAGAACACATGAGCCCAAATAAACCTCTCCTCGCCTCAAGTTGTTTCTGTCAGGCATTTGGTCACAGTGAGGCTAATGTCCGGGAGCAGGCTTTTGTGAAGATATTTTGAGCTTATCCAGAGGCAAAACGCCAGGAACCACATAGGTAGGTTGTGAAAAGCACCCTAGAAATGGAAGCTATTATTACTGGTGCAGTGCTCAATGCAATAGCCGTCAGAGCTAGATTGCCAACATTCAACCACTACTCCTGGGGATAGGGCTCCCCACTACGTGGCATCCTGGGGGAACACAAAGACCACCTCCCACTGCAGAAGCTCCTTGTCTACATTATCTCGTGTGTGGCCTGCAGCAGAGCCTGGCTGTAGACTAACACTAAATGGCTCCCGTATGAGTCAGGGGGTCAGAGAACAGGATAAATGGCTGTCATGTAGTTAACTTAAGCGAGCAGCTTAAATCAACCCCTCTTTCTCTCTCTCCCTCTCTCTGTTTGGGGACCCAGGCTTGGTCTTGTACTTACTATGTATTCAGGGATGATCTTGGACTTCTCATCTTCCTGTCCCAAGTGCTGGGATGACAGGCATGTGTCACCAAGTCTAGTTTTCTGCAGGGCTGAGGAGTCTGTGCATGATAGAGAAGGGCTCTACCAACTGAGCCACATCCACAGCCCCATGTTTCTCATGTCACTTCCTATTCTAAGTCTGTTCTACATGTCGCCCATCCCACTCCTCAAGAAGGGGCGTGAGCTGGGCATGGTGGTGCATGGCTTTAATTCCAGAACGTGGGAGGGAGGCAGAGGTAGGAGGATTGCTGTGAGTTCAAGGCCAGCCTGCTGTAAGTTCAAGGCCAGCCTGAGACTACATAGTGAATTCCAGGTCAGCCTGGGATAGAGCAAGATCCTACCTCAAAAAACAAAACAAACCAGAAAAAAAAAAGGAAAGGGAGTGCAGGCCAAGAATTAGGAAGCCAGCCCCAAGCAGCACTCCCACTCATGTCTAATTGGCCAGGACCGGGTCATATGGCCCCAGAAGTTGCAAAGGACACTGGGAAAGAAATCTTTGCCAGAGGAGCCATAGGTTCCCCTAGCACTTGTAGGGAAGTCTTGCTGAAAGGCAGAAGATGGGGACAATTAGCAGATCTGCTACAGTTTTGATCTTTTAAGTAACAGATTCGTCAACTTCGCATAATTAGCAAAAATAAGTTTGTTTACATCACACACACGCGCGCACGCACAAAGTGAAGAAATCAGGGCCCCAAAGTTCAGTCATTTAGGACACCAAGAGTTTAGCATCTTTTCATCTTCCTGTCCCCCCACTCACCCCCCAGCTTCAGCACATTGCTTTGTTATCCTGTCACCTTAGGCTTCCAAGTTCCACATACCACACAAAAACATCTGCTCACGAAGAGAGGCAGCTCCTCCCGGTCACCTCTCTGTGTGTGAGAGGAAACTCTTCGCTGGAAGACCGCCCCTCTTCCCATCAGACGTTGGTTCCTGTGACTTTGCATTAGCTGCCCGGGGAAGCTGGGCCATGAGAGGCTCTCACTTCCTGCCGCAGTAGAGAGAGCCGTGCTCTGCAAACCTAGAAGGAAGAAGGGGGACATCGGTGCCTGGCACACTGCGTGCCCGCCACCAGCATCGTTTCTCTGAGTTCCAGTTTGCACATCTTTAAAGGCTGGGATGACTGGTTGTGCTTTGGCCACAGCCCTATCAGCATAAGAATCTGACCGCATGGTGTTGGTGAACAGGGGGGGACACTCTTCACGTGTTCTTTGGCCCCACCCCTCCCCCACACTCCTTGAAGCCCAGTTGGGAACACGGAAAAGAAGCCCTTTGATCCAAGGGTTGCTATGGCACCCATGTCCTGGGCTCTGTGTCCCTGGGTTTCATTCACAGACACTGCAGGTCCCTGTTCACACATTAGTCCTTTATGTCGGCACAATGAGGTTTTCCAGCTCGTCACCCACCCGGACCGCTCAAAGCCAGCTCAGCACCAGCTCTCTTCATAATGCCCTGTTTCTCAAATCTGTAACTTCATTATCATAACTGCCCCTGTCCACATAGCCATCTCTATGGTGACCAAATTCATCCGAACACCTGCTTTAGAAGTCCATGGTGCAATCATGCTAACCAGACCCAGACTTGCTATGGTCAGACTGGTTCTGGCATTAAAAAATTTTTTTGTTTTATAAATATAAATGAAAGAGGCAGAGAAAGAGAGAATGGGCACACCAGGGCCTCCAGCCACTGCAAATGAACTTCAGACACATGTACCCCTTGTGCATCTGGCTTACGTGGGTCCTGGGGAATCGAACCATTGTCCTTAGGCTTCATAGGCAAATGCCTTAACAGCTAAGCTATTTCCCTAGCCCTTGTTCTGGTATCTTTTAAACTCAGTTCAAAAATGGCTCAGTATGTCCCCACTGTGTTGGAGATAGAGACCTGATTTATTTATTTATTTATTTATTTATTTTAGTTTTTCGAGGTAGGGTCTCACTGTGGCGCAGACTGACCTGAAATTCACTTTGTAGACTCAGGGTGGTCTCGAACTCATGGCAATTCTTCTACCTCTGCCTCCCTAGTGCTGGATCAAAGATGCCCAGCTTGAGACCTGGTTCTTAATGCAGCCCAGGAGGCCCTGCAGGGAACCGCAGCCTTTCTTACAAACCCCTCACCGTACTGTCCCCTCTCTCTGCTCTCCAGACGCCTCCATCTCCTTGCCAGCCCCTGTCCTGCTCCTTCCTGCCACAGGACCTTTGCACCTGCTGTTCGCTCAGCCGGAAGTGCTCTTGCTGCGCTTCGCTGCCTGGGCCCACATAGGCATCCTTTTATTCTCAGCTCCTGTTCCTCCCTGGGGAAGATCCTCTTGCCTGTCTCCGAGGAGAGGAAGTCCAGCTTTCACCAGCTCTGCTCTCTAGCGAATCGCTCCTCTCCAGCCCTGTCATAGACTCCCTTTGTGTTTGTACACGTGACGATGTGCTGCATGCCTATTCCCCGACCCCCCCCCTCCACGCTTGCAGGAAGCGAGGCAGGAGGCTTGTGTGGTTCCTGCGCCCCTGCAGCTCCCAGGGAGGGAGTCAGCTAACCTAAGAATGTGCTCAGAATAATGGAATGAAGAAAATAAAAAACAGTGCGGGGGGACTGGAGAGATGGCTCAGCAGTTAAGGCGTTGGCTTGCAAAGCCTAACTACCGGGGTTCAATTTCCCACTAGCCACATAAAGTCTGATGCACAAAGTGGTACATGCATCTAGAGTTCATTTGCAGCGGCTAGAGGCCCCAGCATACACATTCTCTCTGTCTCTCTCTGCTTGCAAATAAATAAATAAAAATAACTTTTAAAAAATTAGTATGGCTGGGTGTGGTGGTGCAAGCCTTTAATCCCAGCAGTCAGGAGGCAGAGGTAGGAGAATTGCCATGAGCTCAAGGCCACCTTGAGACTACATAGTGAATGCCAGGTCAGCCTGGACTAGAGTGAAAACCTACCTCGAAAAACCAAACAAAGAAAAGAAAAACGGATTAAAAAAATGAGTACTGGCCTGTAATCTCAGCACTTGGGAGGTGGAGGAGGCAGAAGGACGTCAAGACTGCAGATTGAGCCATGTGTGGTGGCGCACATCTTTAATCGCAGCACTCAGGAGACAGAGGTAGGAGGATCACTATGGGTTTGAGGCCACTCGGAGACTACATAGTGAATTCCAGGTCAGCCTGGACTAGAGTGAAACCCTACCTCAAAAGAACAAAACAAAACAAAAAGACTGCAGATTGTTCAAGGCCAGCCTGGGCTTCATAGCAAGCTCCTGTTATTGAGAAAGAGAGGGAGGGATGAAGGGGGAGAGAAATTCAAATATTGCCTGCCTGTCTCTCTCTCTCTCTCTTTCTTTCTTTCTTTTTTTTTTTTTTTTTTTTTTTTTTTTTGCGGTAGGGCGTTACTTCCACTGTCTTCCTGGCCTGCCAAGGACAGCAAAACAGGGACAGTGAGTGTCCCCCCATAGCAGTGGCCGTCAACCACAGTGTCCTGAGTGGGCCTCAGAGCCCAGGCACAGGGACCTCAGGGCTGGTATATTTTGCATTGACAAACTTACATGCGACTGGAATTTATGTCCGGCACGACTGGATGGGAGCTCACCTAAGCCATCAGAACGTAGCTGTCTGTCAACGATGCCCTGTCCTATGCGGGGTTTCTCCCCGAGCATGCGCACCTGCTACTGATAAGCCCGCATCTGCGCACTTCAACCCCGGGTCCCAGGATAGACCCGCTTGCATCGAGTTTCCTAGATATTGCTTTCTGCAGTGTGGCAGATGGAACATGTGGACCTCGCTGGGGTCAAAGCAAGGTGCGGGCAGGGTCATGTCCTTTCTGGAGGCTCTGAGCACCTCTGTTTCCTTGGATTTTCTGGTTTCTACCACTTGGGAGTCTTCCTAGCACACAGTAGGATCTCAGATGCAGGCTGAGTGAATCACTGAACTTAGGAATGGATGGGTAAATGACCCCATCCTCCTCCACATGACTGACCCCTCTTCTGTCCGTTAGCCCACTTCCTGTGCCCAGCTGTTGGTTCGTAGATGCCTGTCCATCTCATTGCCTGGGCAGTGAGACTCTGTTCTGACACTTTGAAGCGATTTCTCTGGAGAGAGAAGCTCTGCATAATTAGGAAAAGTAAACCGGGAATGTGAGTCTGGGGTTGCTGCAGCCAGCAACACATTGCTGGGACGAACATCCAACCAGACACAGCCCGCCCACCTCAGACAAGTGACAGAACTGCGCCCCCCCCCCAAAAAAGCCTGGAAAACGGGGAAATATTGTGAAATGGCCTGAGGTTTTGTGAGGTCCATTTTGTCGTGCTGATTTGTGAGGCAGCATTTTGTGACAGATGTCGACTCTCTCTCTCTGGCACACACACACACACACACACACACACACACACACACACAGTCTGTGTCTTGTCTTCTCCACCCACACCCCTCAACCCCCACCCCTGGTCCTCTTTCCAATGGCTCAGTCAGGATTTTAGGCTGCAAATTCTGGAAGCTTCTTGGGACATACAAAGACCTTTTCTGAGGTTGCCTGTTTCGCATCTGCCTAGTTCCATACGCTGGCGACTCCTGACTCGTATCCAGTTTGTAAGGTGATTGTGCCAACACTTTTTTTTTTTAGTAGCCCTAACTTGCCTCCAAGACAAAAGAAATCCGAACACTCACTTCCCATCACGGATAACCTGTACAGAGGCCCTGGCTCAGATGGCCTTAGGCATGCCGTCTGCGGTCTCTTTGTCAAAATACCTGTCTTGAGGGCTGGATAGCTTAGCGGTTAAGCGCTTGCCTGTGACGCCTAAGGACCCCGGTTCGAGGCTCGATTCCCCAGGACCCACGTTAGCCGGATGCACAAGGGGGCGCACGCGTCTGGAGTTCATTTGCAGTGGCTGGAAGCCCTGGCACACCTATTCTCTCTCGCTCTCTCTCTTTCTCTGTCACTCTCAAATGAACAAAAAAATTAAAAAGAAAATACCTGTCTTGACCACGATTCATGGGCCTGCTGGTGTGACTCTGGGACACGTGAGCCAGTCTTCATGTGAGCATGCCTTGAGAGGCTGGGAAGACTGTGACCGCGCGAGAGCTGAGCCCACACGGGGTCTTGGTAAGTCTTCACGCCTTGAGCTCTGAGCCCACCAGGACTCTTGGCTCTGTCTCCTGTCAGTTGGGACAGACCCATGATCCTCTCCCTTCCCAAGGTCTCAGGGGATCCCTCCCAGGCCCATCTCCCTTGCTGACCACACTGCCCCGTCTACACCTGGGCCTCGGACCCTCAGCCTTCACCGCGCCACTTCTGGTGTCCCAGGCCTGGCTTATCAGACCCCAGCTGAAGTTTCCCTTCTCAGACCAACTAGCCACAGGTTAGTGCTGGGCCACTAACCTTTCCTTATCAGTAGCTGGGCCTTCCCTGACTCCAATATTTATTTTTTCTTTCACCACGACAGGACAAGACGTCTTAAGATCAATCAATCAATCAATAAATAAGTAAATAAATAAATAAATAAATAAACTTGTCTGCCTTGTTATCTGGGTCACCACAAGCCGAGGTAAGTTGCCTCTGTGGCTGGTACATGCCCAAACCTCAGTATTGAGTAAATGGGGATGGATGGGTGGGCGTGTCTGAGCGTCCCGATTGTGTGTGTGTGTGTGTGTGTGTGTACACATCTGGGGGAGGCCAGTTCAGGGTGTGTGTGTACCCATGGTGGAGGTCAGTTCAGGGTGTGTGTGTGTACCCATGGTGGAGGCCAGTTGCTGGGGTGAACCACAGTGACCGCTGAAGCGGACAGTCTTTCCCAGGGGGAACTGGGGGGGGGGGTTCCTAGGCCGGCGGGCGGGGCGGTCCCGTCCTCCCCTCCGTCCCGCCCCCAGGCTCCGGGACCCGAGCTGGCCAACGTGGCGGCGGCGGCCGAGGAGGGGCGGGATCCGCAGGCCCCAAGCAGTCGGAAAGTTTGTCGGGTGGCCTCGGTGGGGGACCCCCGGCCGGCCCGCGGGCGCCTTCGCCATGGGTAAGTGGTGATCGCGCGGGGCTCGGGGCCCAGCGGGCTCAGTGGTCCGCAGTAGCGGGGCGCACGGGCGGGACAGGCCCTACTGTCCATCCTTCTTCCTGCCCCGCAGAGGAGCCCGGCTGCCGCCGATTCCTGCTGGGCGTCCTCTCCTGTCCCGAGTCCGGACAGTCCCGTCCAGAGAGAGCCTGGTACTGCAGCAGGGGCAGACCCCAGGAGCCTGGCGTCCGGCGGTTCCAGCACCAACCTGGGCGGGAGGGTGTGTGGGGGGTACCCAGCTGGGGATAGAACCGACACAGCTCCTGCGCTCAGCTTGACTCAGAAGACACAGGGCCACCCCCAGCATAAAATTCTGGACACTGGGGAATTTTTTTTGTGGCAATAGGGCACCTCGGAGTTCTGTTGTCTGCTTGGCTTCAGAGGGTCACAGGGCCGCTCTAGGGAGTGTCCACTTTACTCGGCACACAGGACTTGAGACCCCCAGTGAACAGAGTTGGCAGGAGCTGATAAAGTGTGGGACCCTGACGCTGAGGTGGTGTGACGCGCAGAGGCCAGCTTGTTGGATAGGTGGCCAGGGTGGACCTCCCCGAGCTGGAGGCCTTGGAGCTGAAGCCTTACTCAGAAGTGGACCTTGTGGAGATCTGCTGGATTAGAGCCTCGAGGTGGCAGGAACAGCAAGTGCAAAAGCCCTGGGGCCTTACTTTGTGCGAGTGTGGTCCCAGCTCATGCCTCTGAAGCCCAGTGGACAAGGAGAGAAGGGCTGAGTGCACAGCGGAGCCTGAGGAAGATTGTGCAGGGCTCTGTGGGCGGTGGGGATAAATATGAATATTATTCCAAATCATCTGGAAAGCTGGGAAAAAAGGTTTTAAGCTAGGTGAGGTGTGGGGTGTGACTTGAATTATTCCCCCAAGCCCTGCTCTGGCTGTTGAATGGAGAATCATAATAGCTAACATCGGTTTTGAGGTCGAACTTATTTTCCCATTTGTGGGTAGGGGAGGCTCAGAGAGGGTAGGTGAGTTGTCCAAGGTCACGTAGCCACGGAGAAGTGAAGCTGGGAGGAAACTCCACTCTCTAGCTCCAGTCTGTGACTAACCACTGTGTCACCCAGCCTGTCAGGCAGAATAGCGGCACACTGGTGACCAGCTCCAGCCCTGACCCCAGAACCCACCTTAACATTCGCAATACGTGGTCCAGAGAGACCAAGTGTCTCCCCGTGACACTCAGCTTGGCGCTGGCCCCTCCTGTCTCTCCTGGATTAATTCAACAACGGTTCTGCCCTGGGCAGAGCCAGGGCTGGGTGGGTAAGGTGGGGTGTCTGAGTTAGTCGCTCCTCACCGTGCTGTCCCCAGAGATTCTCAGTTTGAGATGGCTGTCTGCGTGCAGGGATTAGGGGAGCGCGCCATGTGCGGATTATGGGGTGAGGGCTGGGTTCCAGCCCCAGTGTTCCCGCTTCGTCAAGACCTGGCAGTTTGGCAGAATGAAGGAGGACGACGTGGACTTGAAGTCCTCAGCTTCCTTACCAACTGCACCGGGCAAGTGGTCTGTTAACAGGAGCTGCATTTGTTCACTCGTCCATTTTTAATTTATTTTTTAAATTTTATTTTGCTATTTTTATTTATTTGAGAGACAGAGAGGGAGGGAGGGAGAGAATGGGTGCGCCAGGGCCTTCAGCTGCTGCAAACAAACTCCAGACGCGTGCGTCCCCTTGGGCATCTGGCTTATGTGGGTCCTGGGGAATTGAACCTGGGTCCTTTGGCTTTGCAGGCAAACGCCTTAACCACTGAGCCATCTCTCCAGCTGCCATTCATGCATTTTTATCACGCCTGACATTGCAACTTCATCAGACCACACAAAATAAAATCCCTGCTGTCACTCGCATGCCGCGTCACCATCTTAGACACATGCCCTCATTTCTCTGCCTCAGAATGGCAGTACTGCCCCTGTCATGGGATTGGCAGCAGGAGGGGCCGGGTGGGTCCCCAGCAGAGGACAGGGTATGGGGCCCTGATGACAGGTGTGTGCACCTGAGGTCCCAGGGAGGTGGCAGAGGAGCTGGGACTAAAGAGGCACAGTGAGCACATGGCGACCCAATGGTGCAAGCAGAGATCAGCAGGTGCACAAGCAGCTTAGCCTGCTGATGTGTGGTGCATGCTGGGAACAGATGGGGGGGATGTGGGGACAGGGACAGAACAAAAGGGGAAGCGGCTGAGGAGGTGGGCCAGCGCATACAGTAAGGTGTGGACTTACTGAACTAGATGACCGGAGCTGTGCAAAGCTTAAGGAGGGGAAGGTCCTGCCACACCTTTGAGGCTGTCCTTCATAGCTCCTTGAGGCAGTGGGACTTTGTCACTTGGGATCCTCCCAAAAGCTTTCCTTTCTGTGAACCCATAACCCTCCCACTCACCTGTCTCTGAGTGGCCCTTCTTTTTATTTTTATTATTATTTATTTATTTGAGAGAGAGGGAGGGAGGGAGGGAGAGAATGGGCCAGGGCCTCCAGCCACTGCAATTGAACTCCAGATGCATGTGCCGCTTTGTGCACGTGCATGACCTTGAGCATGCATCACCTTGTGCGTCTGGCTTACGTGGGATCTGGGGAGTCAAACATGGGCCCTTAGGCTTTGCAGGCAAACGCGTTCGCCTCTAAGCCATCTCTCCAGACCCTTTAATATACTGCTTAATCATGTGCCTGGGTCTATCAGGATGCCAGGCCCTAGACAACAGCACTGTGCTGCCAGCCTTGGAGCATGGCCAGCGCATGGTAGATGCCAGGACAATATGTCTGGATGCATGGGTGTGGGTGGCTATGGGTGGAGGAATGGGTGGATTTACGGATAGGTGGGCCAATACATCAATGGATTTATTTAATTAAGGAGTAAGTGGACAGATGAATATGTGGGTGGAAGGACAGAAGATGGATGAGGAAAGGAAGGGTAGATGGGTACACAGATAGATGGCTGGCTGAATGGATGGGAGGAAGAAGGAAGGAAGGAAGGGAGGGAGGGAGGGAGGGAGGGAGGACAGATGTCTGATGCCTGGCTGGCTGGATGTGTGGGTAGATAGGAAGAAGAAAAAGGAAAGGGGGGAAGTATGGTTGTGGTGTGTGAATGAACGGAAAGAGGGAAGAAAGGAAGAGGGAAGAAGGAAGTCTGAATACATAGATGGCTGACTGGTTGGATGAATATGCAAATGGATGGAGTGGTGGACGAAAGAGGGGATGAAGGAAGGCTGAGTATGTGGATGCTGGATGGACGGACAGGTGGACAAATGGATGGGTGGGTGGGTGGACAGAGGGAGGAGGAAGGAAAGGAAGCAGACGGGTGAACAGGAGACAGCTAGATAGATGAAAGGAGGGAGGATCTATTCTTTTTTTTATTTATTTAACTGAGGGGGGGATGAATGGGCACGCCAGGGCCTCCAGCCACTGCAAACGAGCTCCAGAGGCAGTGCACCCCCTTGTGCATCTGGCTAATGTGGGTCCTGGGGAATCGAACCGGGGTCCTTTGGCTTTGTAGGCAAATGCCTTAACCGCTAAGCCATCTCTCCAGCCCCCCCCCCCCGGAGGATCCATTCTGAGCCCTGCTTTGTCATTTCTGTGTTCCAGGCCGTCACTCACATGCCCTGCTCCTGTGTGCCTCCGTGTCTCTGCTGGGTGGCCTGACCTTTGGTTACGAACTGGCTGTCATATCCGGCGCCCTGCTGCTGCTGCAGTTGGAATTTGGACTAAGCTGCTGGGAGCAGGAGCTCTTGGTGGGCAGCCTGCTCCTGGGAGCCCTCCTCGCTTCTCTGGTGGGGGGCTTCCTCATCGACCACTATGGCAGGAGAAGAACCATCCTTGGGAGCAATTTGGTGTTGCTGGCTGGCAGCCTGAGCCTGGGCCTGGCCGGATCCTTACCCTGGCTTCTCCTGGGCCGCTTGGTGGTTGGTTTTGCCATCTCACTTTCCTCCATGGCCTGCTGTATCTATGTGTCAGAGCTGGTGGGGCCGCGGCAGAGGGGCGTGCTGGTGTCCCTCTACGAAGTGGGCATCACTGTGGGCATCCTGCTCTCTTATGCCCTCAACTATGCACTGTCCGATGCCCCATGGGGCTGGAGGCACATGTTCGGCTGGGCCACCGCACCTGCTGCCCTGCAGTCTCTTAGTCTTCTCTTCCTACCCGCTGACACATCCCATCAGGACCTCATCCCGCTACAGAGCGGGGAGGCCAAAAAGCAGGGCTTGGGGTGCCCAAGGTATACGTTTCTGGACCTCTTCAGGGCCCGGGATAATATGCGAGGTCGGACTATTGTGGGACTGGGGCTGGTGCTGTTCCAGCAGCTAACAGGGCAGCCCAATGTGCTGTGCTATGCCTCGACCATCTTCCGCTCGGTTGGCTTCCGGGAGGGCTCCTCGCCGTGCTGGCCTCTGTGGGGCTTGGCACTGTGAAGGTGGCCGCCACCCTGACCGCCATGGGGCTGGTGGAGCATGCGGGCCGTAGGGCACTACTGCTTGCTGGCTGTGCCCTCATGGCTCTGTCAGTCAGTGGCATAGGCCTGGTCAGCTTTGCTGTGTCCCTGGACTCAGGTCCCGGCTGCCTAGCCATACCCAATGCCACTCAACAGACAGGCTTTCTAGAAGGCTCATCCCCACCACCAGTGCCAAGAACCTGGGAGGACCAAGGGCTACCAGTCTTGTCAACCACGGAGAGATCGAAACTCCATCCAGAGGCTGGAGACGCCGCAGCCCCTCTGTGGCCAGCCCTGAATGCCGTCTCCATGCTGACCCCCAGTCCCACCCCTGAGCACACCGTGCTGTGCTGGGCTGCACTGGTCTGCCTGATGGCCTACGTGAGCGCCTTCTCCTTTGGATTTGGACCAGGTAGGAAAGTTCTGTCTCTTCCCTTCTGGGCTGCCAGATTAGTTTGGGACACTGGAGGACGTAAGTGGCTTGAAGATCCCAAGGTGGGTGGATGGGGCATTAGGGCTCCTCTCTCTCTTTCTTGGTTTTAATATTTTATTTATTTATTTATTCATTCATTTATTGTAGGGGGGGCATATAGAGAGAGGGAATGGGCGCACCAGGGTCTCTAGCCACTGCAAATGAACTCCAGATGCATGCGCCCCCTTGTGCATCTGGCCTACGTGGGTCCTGGGGAACCGAACCTGGGTCCTTAGGCTTCGCAGGCAAGTGCCTTAACTGCTAAGCCATCTCTCCAGCCCAAGGCTCCTCTCTTGCTTTCAAGGGTTCCTCCTAGGACTGAAGCCTAATTATATTTCCAGTTTTTTTTTTTCTTTGAAACTCCCCCAGACTCTTCAAATCATGGGTCTGTCCTAGATAGCTCCATCAGGAAGATTTATTTGAAAGGAATTTAAAGAAACGGGTGAAAACTAACCATCCCCATTTGCCTAGGGCTGTCCTGGCCTCAGCATTGAAGCAGGAAACCCCTCGGTCATGATCAACCCAGAGTGATTCTGGCAGGGTTATACGGAGGCACAGCTGGGAGAATCTGGGCGTCAGGAGCCTGAAATTCTCCTTGGCTTACAGGAGTGGGAGGTGGCCTGTCTCTTCCTTGGGTACCAGGCCCCAGACTTGCCTCAGCCTAGGCGCTCTCTTGCTCTCCTGTTCCAGTGACCTGGCTGGTCCTCAGTGAGATCTACCCTGGGGAGATCCGAGGGAGAGCCTTCGCCTTGTGTAACAGCTTCAACTGGGCCGCGAACCTCTCCATCAGCCTCTCCTTCCTGGATCTCCTGGGTAAGTGATCCACCCTAACCCTTTGGCTCACTTCCTACTGGATGAAGGTGCAGTTTTCATCCAAGGCAGAAACACCGAGTCTGGCATGAATCCTAATGCAGCCCACGCACCAAAAGGAATATTTGATCACAAATCATTGAGGAGGGTGGGGGGGTTGTGGCTTTAAGCAGAGGTCTGTCTCTACTCTGCCTGACCCTCATGATCTTCACTTCCACACGTCTCAGGGTGATAGTTGGCTGGAGGCCAGTAGGCCTCTACAGCTTAGCAGCCCTGGAAGGACAACCCCTTTCCCATTGGCTGCAGCTGGAGTCTTGGGACCAGCCTTGATTGGCTCAGCAAGATCACATGCTCACCCATGAACCAATGGCTGTGGCCATTGTGACACAGCTCCTTCACTGTGGGCGGGTCTTAGGGCTCAGTTACTTTCTACTCCCTGCGGCTAAATGTGCTTTTCTTTGTTGTCGGGACCTGTACAGAAACGTGTAAGGAGGCACCGGTCATGATGGTTGCCCAACCCACCTTAGGGTGGTCAGCCTTCCTTTTCTCTGCTACCGCTGTCTTCTGACATTTCTGTGAGGGGTAAAGGAGACAGAGGAGGAGTTTCTAGAGTCCTGTGCTGTCATTATAACCCTCATTTCACAGACAGAGAAATGCATAACTCCCCATCCAGCCAGGTGTCAGAAGACTGGCGCCGCGGCCCTGTCAACCCTAGCCCAGGACAGCCCCTGCTGTTCAGAGAGGCTACCTGGAGGGGCGGCCGTGGCTGTCAGATCGAAGTTTCTACTCCACAGTCCCATCCTTTGCGCTTCCTCCCCCTGTCTCAGGCCTGCTGACTTCAGAGGACTCGTGGACATGTCCGTCCTGGTCCCTAGCCCTGGGACCCTAACCCAGGCAGAGCCCTCCTTCCTGAGACTGAACTGTAGCCCTGTCCCCGAGTGGTCAGTTAACAGAAAGACCTTCATGGACTTCTGGGTCAGTGGCATTGAAGCAGGCTTTGCCATGCTGGGTCCCTGCAGATAAATACTCTTGAGTGACCTTTTCCCAGATATAAGTTGCCCTTATGTTGGTGGCCTTGCACCCTGGTCCTCTGCCTGACTCAGGGACATCTGGTCACAGTTTTCAGATTCTTATCCAACAGGCTTGCTGGTCATTCTTGTAAACCCTTCCTCTGCCGGTTGGTGCTCCAGCTAGAACCTTCCAGGTGGCCTGGGTCACTCTGCTGGTGGGGCCCACACTCGTGCCTTCCTGTTCCCAGGTGCCATCGGCTTGTCCTGGACCTTCCTGCTCTACGGACTGACCGCTGTCCTCGGCCTGGCCTTCATCTACATACTTGTTCCGGAAACAAAAGGCCAGACGTTGGCTGAGATAGAGCAGCAGTTACAGAAGAGCGGGTGTGTGGTGGGTGGGTGGGTGGGTTGGGGGAAGAGTGGCTCAATGTGTTACCCGCCCAGACCTCAGGCCCTTCTCTTCGCCAGCCCGTTTCTCCCTTACATCTGGAGTTCATTTTGTTTAAATGTTTACATTTATTTATTTATTTGCGAGGACACAGAGAGAATGAGTATTAACAGGGTCTAGTACTGCTGCAAACAGACTCCAGGCACATGCGCCACTTTGTGCATCTGGCTTCAAGTGGGTTCTGGGGAATCAAACCCAGACCCTCAAGCTTTGCAAGCTGAGTGCCTTTAACCCTGGAGCCATCTCCCGAATCCCTGCAGTTTTGTCCTTTTCTTTCCCCACCCCCCGAGCTGTTTTCCTTCCTTTGTTTTATGTCACCTGATGGTAGACTTTCATTTGACTTTAAGGCCCAGTTCACATGATTTTTTTTTTTTTCTTTGTGATATTGCTGATGAAGCCCAGGGCTTTAGCAATGCCGCTCAAGTGCTCTAGCACTGAGCTCTGTCCCCAGACCTTAGTTTTTTGAGTCAGGGTCTCACCATATAGTCTAGGCTTGCTTAGCACTCTCTATGTAGCCCTGGCTGGCCTGGAACTCACGAGCTTCCTGACTCTACCTCCTGACGGATGGGTTTTCCAGTGTGTTACCCAGCTGTGCATCACCAGGAAGTTAAAATTACATCACAGGAGGCCAAAGTAGTAGGATCTCAAAAAAAAAAAAAAAAAACCCTATGTGCACGCGTGTGTGCGCACATGCGTTCTCGTATGTGAGTTCAGGCATGTGCGTGCCACGGCACATGTGTGACGTCAGGGGACAGCCTCAGGGGTTAGTCCTCTCCCTCCATTTTGTCTGAGACTGGGTCTCTTTGTTGTCCACTGCCGTGTGTGCTGGACTTGCTGGCCTTGGAACTTTTAGGGTTCTCCTATCTCCACCTCCCAATCTCACTGACTGTAGGCGTGCTGGGATTACAGACTGTCATGCTACTGAGTCTCTCCCCAGATCCCGTATAAGCCAGATGCACAAAGGTGACTCAAGAGGAAGGCCACGCATGCACACTAGGTGGAGCAAGCGTCTGGAGTTTGATTTCAGTGGCTGAGACCCTGGTGCACCAATTCTCTCTCTCTCTGAAAAAATATATTTTGTTTTTATTTATTTACTTAAGACAGAGAAAGAAAGAGAGAGAATGAGCATGCTCCAAGGCCTCTAGCCACTGCAAACGAACCCCAGATGCATGCACCAGCATGTGCATCTGGCTTATCTGGGTTCTGAGGAATCGAACCTGGGTCCTTAGGCTGTGCAAGCAAGTGCCCTAACCACTGAGCAACCTTTCCAGGCCCTCCCCCCTTTGGGGTTTTTGACCCTTCGGGTGATGGCATCCTGGAGGCTGCCCATGGGTGTTAGGCTGAACATCGCATGGGTCTTCTCACAGGACAGTGACAGAGTCTGACTTTCGTGTTGAGCAAGGCCATTCTGGCTTGGATGGGGACAGGGCGAACCTGAAGGAACTATTGTGAAATTGTGGGGAATGCGTGTCAAGGAGGAAGCAGGAAGGGGAGGGTCAGGAGAGAGGTTGAGAGAAAGGAGGGGCCCAGTGATGTCCACTGCCACCTCCCCCAGGGAAGGTACCAAGCCTGCCACCCCCTGATCCTCTCATGGTCTCCTTGACAGGTTCCCCCTGAGCTCTGGCCACAGGCAGGACTCTGCTGGTGTCCAGTACCGCCGCCTGGAGGTCACTGTGGCTTCCTGAGGAGTCTGTGGTCTCATGAGGAGGCCGTCTGCCTCGAAGATGTTAGAACGGTGGCTTCAGAAGCTCATCTCCAGCAGGGACCCAGAGCCCGTGATCCACATGTTTCTTTGGAAGTCACCCTGGTCCTAGAGGAGGTTTCTTTGGCTGGGGTGACAGAGATGAATCCCAAAGTCTTCATTTTGACTGTGAGAAGTTAAGGCCCCTCTGAGGATCTAGCTTCATGCCTTGGTTTCTCCATGGACTTGGCATGTACGTCTGTAGCGTTCATTGAGAGAACATTCTATGGTGTCTTTACCAAGGGCTCTCCCAGAAACCCCAAGGCACCGGTCCTTACAGGAAGTGTCTCCTGCTTTGTGCTCAGAGATCTATTTGCACCAACCCTCTCATTCTGTCGCCCAGGATACTTATCTGACACCACGACTCTGACTGGGGACACGAGGCTGAGTCCCAGTCCTGGCTCTGTTGCGGGGCAGTGGCTGTGTGGCCATGGCCTCAGTTTCCCCCGTTTGTGCCATGGGAGGCCTGGACCAGCCTGTGCCTAAGTCGTTCCCTCATTCCACAGGGTTGGAAGTCTGTCTAGAAGCTGGAACGTGACAAGTAACAAGGATCTGCATCAAGTGGCTCTAGAGACAGGATCTTCCTTAGTAGAGTCGAGCACCCTGGAAAGCAAGAGGCCCATGGGTGCGTGTGACAAGTGCCAGGGGTCAGATCCAAGGTGGGGCAGCATCTTTGCAGAAAGGATGGGGTTTGGAGAGGACACCTGGATGTTAGTGGGTGTGGCTGACTCTGGGTGACAGCTCCCTCCAGGCCTAGAATAGAGACAGTTGTGCCCCTCAGGGTGTACTGACTTGTACATTCTCCCTCAGGAAGGTCCTGAGTGTGTCTCATTCATCCAGCCAGGCCCTGAGGACTCCTGCTCACCCTGTGACCCAGGACCCCTCTTTTGTGGTCAGTCAGACAAAGATGTACAAGTGGCTGAGGTTGGAGGTCACTAAAGGAAGTCACTGATCAGACCGGGTTCCTGGACCCTAAGGAGCTGGCCTCAGCATGCCTTGAGGTCCACAGTCACGTGGTCCCTACAGGCTTGGCTTGTCAGCTCCTTGGCCCCCATTCCTAGAAATTTCCTTACTTCCAATGGTGTTCTGGAACTGGCTTGTATTGGCTTTCTAGAGCTAACTGTCCACTTTCAGTGTTTCAGCAAATTGGTTGTTAAACATAGCCATCATTTAAAAAATAAATTGCTGGGCCTAATGGTGCACACCTTTAATCCCAGCACTCAGGAGGCAGAGGTAGGAGGGTCACTGTAAGTTCAACACCAGCCTGAGACTATATAGTGAATTCCAGGTCAGCCTGGGCTAAAGCGAGATCCTACCTCGAAAAAAAACAAAATAAATAAATAAGTTAATAATTTGTGGGGGCTGGAGAGATGGCTCAGCAGTTAAAAAATAAATTATTTGAATTTATAATGAAATTATATTAAAATGCAAAGGTAACTAATACTAAAAAAAAATCACCACCTCCTAGCCAGGGGTGGTGGTGCATGCCTATGATCCCAGTACTCACAAGGCAGGAGGTTCAAGAATTCAAGGCCAGCCTGGACTATATAGCAAGAACCAGCCATAAGCAATAAATAATAACAAAACAAAATGAAAAACCAAACCCAACTCATACCTTCTAATTCCTTTTCTGTGTTTCTTTCTTCTCTGTTACTGAAGTCATGGTCGTGTGTGTCTGGCTATGGAGAGAGATACCATGCATTTCTGCTAATGTCGCATTCGATGTCTTCATTAGTTGCTTAAACTGTCCTCGGGTGTCTATTTGTGTTACTTGATTTAGGGTCAGAGTCTGTACCACAGCAGCCCTCGATCAGGTTCGGACACACAACAGCAAAAGCCGATTTTTAAAAAAGTCAAATTAGGGCTAGAGAGATGGCTTAGTGGTTAAGGCGCTTGCCTGCAAAGCCTAAGGACCCATGTTTGACTCTTCAGATCCCACATAAGCCAGACACACAAGATGACACAAGCACGTAGGTCGCTTATGCACACAAGATGGCGCACACGTCTGGAGTTTGATTACAGAGGCTGGAGGCCCTGGTGTGCCAATTCTCTCTCTCTCTCTCTTGCTCTTGCTCTTGCTCTCACTCTCTCACATTAAAAAAAAGTCCAGGGCTGGAGGGATGGCTTAGCGGTTGAAGTGTTTGCCTGCAAAGCCAAAGGACCCCGGTTCGATTCCCCAAGACCCCTATTGGCCAGATGCACAAAAGGCGCACGTGTGGGTAGTTCATTTGCAGTGGCTGGAGGCCCTGGCACGCCCATTCTCTCTCTCTCTGTCCTTTCTTTGTCAAAAAAAATAAATAAATGAAAACAAAATATTAAAAAAATTTAAGTCAATGGTAACAAGGAGATTACTTCTGTATGTCACATTGGGACCAAAGGCCAGCCTCCCAGGAAGAAATGTGTCCTAAAGGGGCACTTGCGTCTTTCCCTTTGGCTGTCAGACTCTTGAGACTCTGAACCCCAAGACATTGGAATCTCCCCCGGAGTTTCGTGCTGTGGAAAAGAAAGAGCCAAAGCCGGGTGCCAGTCAGAGGAGAACCCATCTCCACCCTAGAAAGGGACTTTACGCAATGCTGGCAACTGGTCAGGCCACCTTACAGGAGAGACTGGTGCCCAGACAGCGATGGGCTGGACCACACCTTGACCAGGGCTGCTTGGCTACGCACACCTGTGGCCTTCTACTTGAACCTTGACCAATGATGGACTCAGAGTGTCATCGGGCCACTTTGTCATTCTTTTTTTTTTTTTTAATATTTTTATTTATTTATTTGAGAGCGACAGACAGAGAGAGAAAGAGGCAGATAGAGAGAATGGGTGCTCCAGGGCCTCCAGCCATTGCAAACGAACTCCAGACGCGTGAGCCTCCTTGTGCATCTGGCTAAAGTGGGACCTGGGAAATCAAGCCTTGAACCGGGGTCCTTAGGCGTCACAGGCAAGTGCTTAACCACTAAGCCATCTCTCCAGCCCACACTTTGTCATTCTTACCAGTGTGGCCACATTGAATACATCTTTTTTTTTTTTCTACCTTTTGCTGTTAATTTGTATCTTTTTTTTTTTTTTTTCCCCAGGTAGGGTCTCACTGCAGCTCAGGCTGACCTGGAATTCACTATGTAGTCTCAGGGTGGCCTCAAACTCTCAGTGATCCTCCTACCTCTGCCTCCCGAGTGCTGGGATTAAAGGTGCGCACCACCACACCAGGCTTAATTTGGATCTTTTACATTAAATATTTTTATTTATTTGCAAACAAAGAGAGACAGACAGAAGACAGACACAGGGAAAAAGAATGGGCAGGGCCTCCAGCTGCTGCAAACAAACTCCAGATGCATGCGCCACTTTGTGCATTTGGCTTTACGTGGGTACTGGGGGACCGAACCCAGGTCGTTGGGCTTTGCAGGCAAGCACCTTAAACACTGAGCAAATCGCTCCAGCCCATCATTTGGCTCTTTTAGTCAACATACTCACTACAGGTGGCCAAGCCTGGTATGTGAGGGCTGTGGGGAGCCAGGCACGGATAACATAACTGCTCAGAGGTCTTCAGCACCAATGGGGAGAGTAAAGTGGTCTGTTCATGGATCTACGGGGGTGAATTCTGGAAAATTCTCCAACTCTCAAGTAGCTCCAGAATCACTTCTGGCAGGCAGGTCCTAATTCCCAGTCTCCTGTCCAGCCCTTCCATAATGCGTGGCCATCTCTTAGCACCGAATTGCGCATTGGCCACATCCGGACTGATGTCTTTCAATTAATCTGATTTTCTACACAAATAAATGTATTTTGAAAATAGATCTTGAAATAAATTATTTTGAACATACATGAATATATATGTAATATATATATATATTATGTACATATAATATATATATTACCCTAATTTATAGTTCCCCTCCAATGCAGCTGGAAGGGGGAGGGCGATGCAGGAGGGAGAGAGTAGGTCCAGGGCAAGTTCTGCGGACCCTCCCCTTGTCCTCTTCTGTGAGGGAATATCAACAGGCCAGATCCTGACAGAGTCATGTGCAGGTTTTCAGGGCTTCTGTAATGAAGCCGGTAAGAGCCACACTATGCTTAGAGGACAGCGTGTCACTACACCGTGTGTGTCTCCCGGGTCATTCTGTAAAACGAAGCTGTGTGGACAAAATGAATCAGTTCCTTTATCAACCCGAGCTCCAGAATGAGTGCGCGGTGGTCAGTTTCCATTACACACACCAGGGATGGGGAAGGTCAAGGTGGGAGGGGGTGGGTCCAAGGACAGCTGTGGACTACCATACCCATGGACCATGGTCAGCCCTCTTACTGTACACTGTGGGAGAGGAATGAACCCCCACCTGATTCCACCCGTATCGATTCAGGCCCCTTTTGTTACAGCGCAGTAACCTGTGACTTATCTGACAAGTACACTTGGATGGAGGGAGTGAGGCATCTACCCTGAGTCATGCCAGCCAGGGCAATGCCCTGGGCTTGGTGGGGCACTCAGCTATTGGGAGCCTGGGTCCCTCCTGCAGACTGCACTGGGTCAAGATACCCTGCCAGCCCGGAGTGTACCATACAAGAGAAACGGCTTCTGTCTCCGTTAGGCCACGGTTATTTCACGTCAGCCACTTGAAGCCATGCTTAGCTAACCAACATAGAGGACCCCTCCCAAAGTCCAGCCCAGGGTCTCTATTCAGTCCTCTCCCTCCCCTCACACAATGCCCATGTTCCCGACCTGCAGGGCAGACCTTTGTAGCATAGTGGGGCAGTTAAGGGTGAGTGAGGGCTGGGGAGTTGGTTCGGTGGGTAAAGTGCTTGCTCTACAAGCTTGAAGACCTGAGTTAGGACCTAGAGCACCTATATAAAAGTGGGCCATTATTAAGCCGGGCATGGTGGTGCACACCTTTAATCCCAGCACTCGGGAGGCAGAGGTAGGAGGATCGCCATGAGTTCGAGGCCACCCTGAGACTCCATAGTGAATTCCAGGTACACCTGGAATATGGGCATATGGGCACACCTGTAATCGCATAGTGCTGGGGAGGCAGAGACAGTAGGACCACCCAGAGCTTGCTGGCCGGCTAATCTAGCCAAATGGGCATCCATCATGTGTGTCTGGCTTACATGGGTTTTGGGGAGTTGAACCTGAGTCCTTAGGTTTTACAGACAAGCACCTTCACCACTAAGCCAACTAACTCTCCAGTCCCCACTATTTTTTTTTTAAATCTTCTTTGAGGTAGGGTCTCGATCTAGCCCAGGCTGACCTGGAATTCACTATGTGGTCTCAGGCTGGCCATGAATTCACGGCCCACCTGGGCCTGAGTGCCAGGATGAAAGGCGTACGTGTCACCACACCTGGCTCGAAACCAGGTTAATTCCTGCAGCTACGAATGAGTCTTTGCTTTCGTAAGACTACGCGGGTTATTAATTATTATGAATTGTTATAAAGGGCTGCATGCAACATCAGGGCCAAAGACGAGGCCACGCAATTTGGGTTTTCCATCCTCGGCAGCCTGAGCTAATTAACTCCTCTCCTTTCTAAATGGCTGACTTGGTTAATAACTGCAATGGCTCAGGACAGCATCCGCAGCAGGACAGAAAGACCAGTTGCTGCGGTATTCATGGGCACGCACGGTGCCTCGCGCCGCGTCCCAGCCTCATGGGTGCCCGCGCCTGGATGCGGCTCACAGCAGCACCGCCGATGGTCGAGAACAGGTGGAGGACCAGGATTTTTCTGGCACGCTGCTGAGCTCAGAGGAACTGCAGCAGGTAAAGGCAGGATGTGGGTAGGGCGCCCAGGAAGCCTCCAGGAGCCCCAGATTAAGTTCAGCTGCTTTGCTGCTTTTCTGAACTTAGGCAAGGGACTGGCCCTCCCTGAGCCCCAGTTTCCTCATGCGTACAACCGGGTTTGGGGGTGAGCACCGAAGAAGACCCACAGCAACGGTTGCTGGGAAGACTCATTGAGACACTGGATGGGAAGCCACTTTCTAAACCGTGAAGGATGGGGGGGGGGGGCTGCCTAAACATCCCCCCTAGAAATGGGCAGGGCTTCCTGCCTCACCCCAGGGCTTCCCCCCAGCTTCCAGTGTGAGCCACAGCCAGACTCAGTTTCCTTTCCAGCCCACAGGTCCCCTCGTCTGTGACACTGGAGGAGAGTGGGGTTCTGAGAAGAGACACAGCCCTTTCCAGAACCACCCTCTAGCAGTGTTCCCAGACCTCACATGCGGGGGTCCTTCTAGGGTAGAAAATAACTTACGGTGGAGGGTTGGCACACACTTGTAGAGTTTTTCCAGGTCGGAAAACTGGCTTTCTGTACCTCATGGAGCTTTGGAAGATGAGTAAAGCCCTCGCAGAGGACATCATGCTAAAAGTCTAAATGAAATCAGAGCCTCAACATGAAATTAAGTCACTTAAATTCTGTTTCTGGAAAGTTACTTTAATGTTAAGAATGGTGACGCGACAAAAGAAAAAAAAAAAGCCTGCAAATTTCAAGTTGAGCATACCCTGTTTTAGTTTTGTATTAAAAGTAAAACATTTTGTTGACTAGCTCAGGTCTTCTAAAATTAACGCACCCAATAGGCATCTGAACTGTTTTGTTTCGTTTTTCCTTCCAGCAGTGGGAACTGAACCCAGGCCCTCACATGTGTTAGGCAAGTGCTCTATCGCTGCCGCGCCCCCAGCCCCTGATGACTGTTTATTTACAAGACAGGGTCTCACTAAATTGCCCAGGCAGTGCTTGAACTTGAGATTTTCCTGCCTCAGCCTCCTGAGTGGCTGGGGTTATATATGGTGCCACCAGGCCTGGCTTCAACTCTTTATTAAAATAGTTCGATCATGAGGCTGGGGAGATGGCTCTGTGGTTAAAGGTGATGGCTTACAAAGTCTCCTAGCCCAGGTTTGAGTCCCCAGTACCCAGCCAGATGTAAAATATGGGGTACATGTGTCTGGAATTCATTTGTAGCTGCAAGGGTCCCTGTCATGCCCATTTTTCCATTCCCCCTCTCTCAAATAAATAAAATATTTGGGAGGGAGAGATGGCTTGGCAGTTAAGACGCTTGCCTGTGAAGTCTAAGAACCCGGGTTCGATTCCCCAATACTGACATAAGCCAGGTGAACAAGATGGTGCATGTATCTGGAGTTTGTTTGCAGTGGCAAGAGACCCTGGTGTGCCCATTCTCTCCTCTCTCTCTCTCTCTCTCATAAATAAATAAATAGAATATTAAAAATATTTTAAAAAGTTGAATGCTGGCTTTTTAAATTTTTTAATTATTTATTTATTTGCTTGAGAGGGAGAGAGAGAGAGAGGAATAAGCAGAGAAAGAGAGAGAATAAACACACCAGGGCCTCTAGCCACTGTAAATGAACTCCAGATGCATGGGCCACCTTGTGAATCTGGATGACGTGGGTCCTGGGGAATCAAACCTGGATCCTCAGACTTCACAGGCAAGTGCCTTAACCACTATGCAATCTCTCCAGCCCCTGTTTTCTTATTAAATATTATTTTTCAGGGGCTAGAGAGATGCCTTAGAGGTTAAGGCACTTGCTGGCAAAGCTAAAGGACCCAGGTTTGATTCCCCAGTACCCACATAAAGCCAGATGCACAAGGTGATGCATGCGTCTGGAGTTTGTTTGCAGTGGCTAGAGTCCTGGTGCACCAATTCTCTTTCTCTCTCTGCCTCTCTCTTTTTTAAATAAATAAAAATATTTTTAAAAAGTCATTTTTGGGGGCTGGAGAGATGGCTTAGCTGTTAAGGTGCTAGCCTGGGAAGCCTAAGAAGTCATGTTCCAATCTCCAGGTACCATGTAAGTCAGACACATAGTGACACAAGCTTGCAATGTTGCGCTTGCACACTAGGGGGCGCACACATCTGGAGTTCCGTTTGCAGTGGCTGAAGGCCCTGGCAGGCCCATTCTCTCTCTCTCTCTCTGCCCCTTTCTCTCTCTCACTCAAATTAAAAAAAAAATTTTTTTTTTGAATCTAGGGTCTTTTGCATGCTAGGCAAGTGCTCTACCATTGACCTATATCCTCACTCCTTTAAAAATTATTTATTTATTTATTTGGGCTGGAGAGATGGCTTAGCGGTTAAGCGCTTGCCTGTGAAGCCTAAGGACCCCGGTTCGAGGCTCAATTCCCCAGGACCCACGTTAGCCAGATGCACAAGGGGGCGCACGCGTCTGGAGTTCGGTTGCAGTGGCTGGAGGCCCTGGCGTGCCCATTCTCTTTCTCTCTCTCTCTCTCTCCCTCTTTCTCTCTCTGTCTGTTGCTCTCAACTAAATAAACAAACAAAATTTTAAAAAAATATTTATTTATTTATTTATTTGAGGAGATGGGGGAGAAAGAGAGAGACAGAGCTCTACCGTTGAACTATATCCTCACCCCTTTAAAATTTATTTATTTATTTATTTATTTATTTATTTGAGGATATGGGGGAGAAAGAGAGAGACAGAGCTCTACCATTGACCTATATCCTCACCCCTTTAAAATTTATTTATTTATTTATTTATTTGAGGAGATGGGGGAGAAAGAGAGAGACAGAGTGAGTATGGGTACGTCAGGGCCTCCTGACCACCCTCCAGATATACAGACACATGCTGCTTTGTGCATCTGGCTTTATGTGGGGAGTACTAACAAATCAAAGCCAGGCCGTTAGACTTTGCAAGCAAGTGCCTTTAACCACTGAGCCATCTCCCCAGCCCTGAAGTTTAAGTGTGCGTCTATGTCTGGGTGTGCGTGTATGTATTCATCCGTGGATGTGGGTATGTTGGATGGATGTGAATGTACCATGGTGCACATGTGGAGACCTGAGGGCAACCTCAGGGCGTGTGTCCTTTACCTCCACAGGGGCCTCTCTTGTTGCTGATTTGTTTCTGCCACCTCACTTCATGTCAAGCTGGCCCCGCAAGCTTCTGGATTCTCCTGGCTCTGCCTCCCATTGCTATAGACATTTTGGGAGCGCAGCTTGCTGTGGATGCCAGGAAGCTGGATGGGGCCTAGCCGTCTCCCCGGATCCTTCTCATCCGTGCTAACTGTTTCTTGTTTGAAATAGTGTTTCATGTAGTCCAGGCTGGCCTCAAACTCATGATGTTGCTGAGGGTGAACTTGAACTCCTGATCTTCCTGTCTTCACCTCCAAAGTGCTAGGATGACAATGTACCATCATGCCCACTACTCATGGCCCTTAAAAAAAACTTTAAAAAGTATTTTAGCCAGGCATGGTGGTGCACACCTTTAATCCCAGCACTTGGGTGGTAGAGGTAGGAGGATCACCATGAGTTCAAGGCCACCCTGAGACTACAGAGTGAATTCCAGGTCAGCCTGGGCTAGACCTTGTATCCCACCCCCCCAAAAAATTATTTTATTTATTTATTTGAGGCGGGGGGGAGAGAGAGAGAATGAGAATGGGTGCGCCAGGGCCTCCAGCTGCTGCAAACTCTAGACACATGCACCACCTTGTACATCATCTGGCTTACGTGGGTCCTGAGGAATCAAACCTGAATCCTTTGGCTTTTCAGGCAACCACCTTTGACTGATAAGCCATCTCTCCAGTACCTAAAAGTTTAAAAAAATTTTAGAGCAGTGTCTCACTAAATTTCTCAGGCAGGCCATGATCTTCCAATCCTCCTGCCTCAGCGTCCTGGGTGGCTAAGATTATAGGTCTGTGCCATCATGCCTGGATATTTTCTTTTTCCTAAAGCACAGTCCTTAATACTTTGTGCACGAACCCTTAAAGGTATTCTATTTGTCCCAGAAATTGCTTTAATTTGTGTTTTTAGTTAGTTGCTAACCTTTGAAGTCTGGGATATTTCACATAGAACTTTTGAAAAGGAGCTGGCCAGGATGGGCTGCATTCTGCAATCCAGCCACCAGATGGCGCAGCGCCAAGCCATTCCTCAACCCCTTCTGTTTAGCTTCAGATCCAGGGAGCTTCTGGCTCAAACCTTTAATGGTAACAACAACCTGAAAGACAAAAGAAAAACTTAGCAATGGCGCGGTGGCACACGTCTTTAATCCCAGCACTAGGGAGGCAGAGGTAGGAGGATGGCTGTAAATTCAAGAGCAGCCTGAGTGAATTCCAGCTCAGCCTAGGCTACAGCCAGACCCTACCTCATAAAACCGAAAACTAGAAAAGAAAAAGAAAAACCTAGTAACCTAGTTGTAGTAATCTCAAGGTAGTGAGGCTGGAGTTTTAGAGGGTGAAAATGGAGATTAACTCTCCATTTATTTAGAACTTTCTAGCATGTATCTATCTTCATGCGTGTCTTGTTGAGATAATAAAAAGATACTGATATTTTCTTTCATTTATTTGCAAGTAGATAGAGAAGAGAGCCAGAGAGAATGAGAGAGAGGGAGGATGGACACACCAGGGCCTCCTGCCATTGCAAACGAACTCCAGATGCAAAAAATATGGAATGTATCACGAATGTGTCTGAGTAGGGGCCACGCTAATGTTCTCTGTATTGTTCCAATTTTAGTATATGTGCTGCTGAAGCCAGCACTAATAATATTTTCAAAAACAGTATTTTTTAAGTTTAGGAAGCACTGAACATTCTAAAAATTAAAGATAAGAATCGCCCACATCCTGTGTGTTCCTAACAACATACTGGTATCTATTCACCTCTTTTTTTTTTTCCTTTAGGTAGGGTCTCACTCTAGCCTGGGGTTAATCAGGAATTCAATATGTAGTCTCAAGCTGGCCTTGAACTCACAGTGATCCTTCCTCCCTCCTCTGCCTCCTGAGCGCTGAGATCAAAGGCATGTGCCACCGTGCCCAGCTCTCTATTCACCGACCTCTTCTTATGACTCTGATATAAATCCAGCTTAAACTGGAGAGAGGCATCAGAAAACATCCACATGACTGAGTAGAGACCTCGAGCGAAGTGTGCCGCTCACCTTCCATTTTATCGAGCACCTCACGCGAGGCTGAGCTCAGAAATACCTCGTCCTTGCCAAAGTCAAGAACAGTATCCGCATTTTCTCTGAGCGCCTGGCTTTTTTCTCTCGACTTCTGAGCGTGTATAAAATTGAATTATGTACGTACCAAGTCAACATTCCAGTTCTCCTGGCAGGGGCCAACGCTGCAAGTGGAAACAGTGTTTTCATTTTCTTCCTTTCTCTCTCGCCATCGTCTGTGCTTTGCTGGCTTCTCTGTGTGCGTATTTTCCCCTCTGCACTTGGCACCGTGAAGTTGCTAAGTTCTTCCAGATTTGGGGTCAGATGCCATCTTAAATCTCTGGTTTTGACAGGCTAGGTCGGTGGTCACTGAGATACGATCCAGAAAAACTTTCCTTGGGACCATCTGTCAATCACATGTCTACACCCGAGGAGGGAGAATTTGGCAAACTGGACTGCACTTGGGGGCCAGAGTCCACTGCTGTTTGCTGAGATCGTATCTGCTCTGTGCTGGGCATAGCAAAAATTGCCACAACATCCTTGGTGGCTGGAGCCCAGTCTGGAAGCCCATGGCAAGAGCTCTATCTTTTCTTCCTTTCAACAAGTCTCCACAGTATTTCTACTTTTTCCCACTGTGGTGCCAAGGGCCATGTTGGCTTTTCCATTGTCATCATGAGCTGAAGTGTGTGTGTGTGTGTGTGTATGCACATGGGTGTGGGCACATATGTTTGTGTGTACATGGAAGCCAAAGGTTGACAACAGATGCCTTCCTCAATTGCTCTCCATCTTGCATTCTGAGGCACAATCTCCTCAGTTGAACCCAGAGCTCAGCAATTCATCTTCGCCAGCTTGCCCAAGGGATTCTCTATTTCCACCTCCTGGGTGCTGGGATTACAGGCAGCCTGCGTCACCATCCTGGCATTTACGTGGGCATCCAAACTCGGGGCCTTCGGCTTGTGCAGTCAGCCATCTTCCCATGCCATCAGTTGGGTTTTGAAGATAATTACAGCCTGTGCCATGTATTAGGAATCTCTGAGGGTTCCAGCCAGAAAATCACCTGGGGAGTCTTGAGTTCCATACAACATGGGCAGCCGAGAGTGACCAGCTCTGGCTGTGCTGTGACCCTGAGCTGGCTCATGGTGCTCTCGTGTTCTGGACTTTGCAAGAGCAAAATTTAGAGGGTGCAAGCATGGATCTCTTCCAGAGCACTGTGGGGGGGGGTCGAAAGTTCTATACCTGCTTGGATACCTTTAGGGCAGATCCTAAATCTCCTCTGTTCACTCTCATACAATGAACAATAACCAACATACAATTCAGTCAGGATCAAATATGACGACAGTTTAACTTGGGCCATTAAAATGTTGAGCTGTGTCAGAGCTCCAAACTCCATTTATATTTGTTTTCTTACCTCCTTCTCCTTGATTTCTCCCCAAGTCTCTGCCTGGCTGCCCAGCTCTAAACAGCTACGGGGCAGGCAAGACTTGCCATGCTTTCTGGGCTCAGCAGGCCAATTCCTTCCCTTCTAGGCTATGTGTTTTGGGGTAGGAGATGGGGGTTGGTGGAACTTCCCTCACTGGGAGCCTGAAGATGGTCTTCCTCAGATGTAGAGAGTGTGTCTCCTCTGGCTGGCCTCTCTGCAGTGTGCCTGAAGGTCCTGGGGCACCCCTGTTTTGATCCTTCATGCTTTCAGACAGTCCCCCACTGGGGATGTCCGTTGACCCCAGGTCAACTGCTTCTGGAGGCTAAGAACAAATCTGTGGAAGAAATACAGCTTTGGCTCAGTCTGTAGCCACCAGCCATGCAGAGGCCTCCTGGTATCCAATGTCTAGACTCTTCTAGGCACGGGTCTGGACTCACATGTCTGAGTGGAAAGCGGAGACTCTCTTCTATCTTTTTCTCTCTAACATTGAGACAAGGCCTTACTGTAGCCTGGAACTCCAGGCAATCCTTCTGCCTCAGCCCCTACCCAGCACCCACCCACACACACACACACACACACACACATCCAGGTCTAAGAACTTATCTCACAGTTAGATTTACATAAGACCTATATCAGAGCCACGATGCAAGGTTGGGTATGCTGTGGACTGCCCAACAGTAGGGCAGGCATACATCCACGTGGCCAGATGGACTGGGAGGGAGACAGCCTTCCCAGTTTACCTGTGCTGTGTGATTTTCATTTCTTACGGTGGTCATGTATAACTTCTTTCAAAGAATAAAATTGTGTCAAAACAGAGATGAAGTGTTCGAATTCCTTTATGCATCGATTGGTGGCATATCGGCGCCCGGTATTAGCGGGCATGGTGGTCCTTGCTGATTTTGAAAACATGAACGTGTTATTACACAACACGGACACACGAGGGCGCTCCAGGCATCTGTGAAAAGAGGTTTACTAGCCGCAGCCCTTGGAGGCTGTGACTTTGAGAGTACAGGGGAGTGGTGGTGGTGGTGGGGGGGTTCCCCATGGGTGATGAGGATGAGCCCCAGGGCCACTTTGGTCCATTCTTCCATCTGTGTCAATGCATGTCACGGCTCCTCTTCTGAGTGCTTCCTAGGTCTGGGGAGAGCTGGGTGCCGGGCCCAGGGTCATCCTCCCATCCTCACCCTGTGTCCCTGGACATGTAACATGTCCCTGCAGAACGACAGCATAGGGCTAGAGAGACTCCCAGAGGTCAAGAGCAACCGGGGCCTGTCGTGATGCCGAGAGGAAAAGAGCGAGAGGAGGAAAAGCAAGCCCCAGTCACCAAGATGTCTACCCTGTGAAGCAGTCACGGGGTGAGCCTGCAGAACTCGGGGGTCTGCCCTATGCATGCGCGCAGAGCAAGGAAGTGCTCTGCAGAGGGGGACCGTGCGTTCAGAGTGGGGGATCAGTCTTCAAAATCCCACCCTCCATCTCTTCTGAGGTCACCCTAGGGTGCTTCTCTGACTTGCCCTGGCTTTATTTCAAATACACATCAAGGCTTGAGGTAGACTGTTAGTCTAGGCGAAAGCCCCCTCCTCCCTTCTTAGCTCAAAGAAGCCTACTTTGGGCTGGAGAGATGGCCTAGTGGTTAAAGCACTTCTCTGCAAGGCCAGAGGACTCAGGTTTAATTCCCCAGGACCCACGTAAGCGAGATGCACAAGGTGGCACACGTGTCTGGAGTTTGTTTGCAGTAGCTGGAGGCCCTGGCGCGCCCATTCTCTCTCTCTCTCTCTCTCCCTCCCTACCTATTTTTTTTTTCTCTCTCTCTCAAACAAAGGAAAATAAAATATTTGAAAAAGAAGAAGAAGCCGTCTTTGTTCCTGGGAAGGGCATGTGGCTGCCTACACCAGCCCCAGGGTGATTAATGTGTGAGAGACTCCCTTTGCCAGCCATTGGTTCATGCTCTGACTCTGGCCAATGACATATAAGCGGATGCCTTCTGGGAGCTTTCCAGAGATGTTTCCTTCTATCTGTCTTACCTTGGACTTTGTTGGAATGTCTGGAGCTGCAGCAGCCATCTTGTCCCCATAAAAGAAAGGCCAAGCCGGGGCTGTGAGTTCAAGACCAGCCTGAGACTATAGAGTGAATTCCAGGTCAGCCTTGGCTATGGAGTCAGACCCTACCTGGAAAAACTAAAAAAAAAAAAAAAGAAAAAAAAATTTTTAAAGCCAAGAGAATTGACCTCTGACCTCTTGTTATATGACCTCTTGTTATATACATTCTAGAAAGCTGAATTTAGACTCCCCCCACCTTTTTTTTTCTAGTTTTTGAGATAGTGTCTCACTATAGTCCAGGCTGGTCTCGAACTCTTGGCCATCCTCCTACCTCTGTCTCCTGAGTGCTCGGATTAAAGACATGCGCCACCATGCCCGGCTTAGATCCCTTTTGAATGATGTCACTTGCCATTCCGAGCAAGTGTGATGACATGGGAGTTAGTACGAATGGTCTGAGGCTCACTCTGGGCATTGGTCACAACGTGTTTTATATTTATATATATAGTTGCCCACTCACGTGGTAAATGCACAGTTGAGACACAGAGCCATCCCACCTTCCAGAAATGTCTTTGGTTCCCATTTGGCTGTCAGCTCCTTCTCCCACCTGCACTGCTGCTGTGGTTTTGCTTTTTTCTTTCTTTTTTCTTTTTGTTTATTTATTTTGTTTTTGTTTTTCGAGGTAGGGTCTCACTGTAGCTCAGGCTAACCTGGAATTCACTATGTAGTCTCAGGCTGGCCTCGAACTCACGGCCATCCTCCTACCTCTGCCTCCCGAGTGCTGGGATTAAAGGCGCGCACCACCACGCCCAGCGGTTTTGCTTTTTTTTTTTTTTTTTTTTCTAGAACATCATAGAAGCAGATCCCGCGGCCTGAGGCCTTTTGAGGCTGGCCCAGCTCTGTTCAACTGTAGCCTTGTCACGACATCTGTCAGTTCTCTGTTCCTTTGGATTTCAGGGTCACGGTTGCTGTGTGGACATACAGCGTGCTTACATCGCCCCAGCTGACGGACAACGTATGGTCCCAGTTTGGCGTGATTGCGAGCAAGCTGAAGTCATCCTTTGAATGCATGTTTTTGCATAGAGCCAGGTTTTCATCTCTGCGCTGCATACCTGGGATGGGACTGTGGAGTCACCAGCAAGCGCCTGTCTAACTTCCCAAGAAGCCGCTCACTGCGGGGGGCCGCCTTGGGTTGTAGTCTCCCCAGCAGGGAGCAAGGGGGTCACGGTTGCTTCACATTCCCACAGCTCTTTTTTTTTTTCTTAAATAATTTTTATTTATTTATTTTATTTGAGAGAGAGAGAATGGGCCCACCAAGGCCTTCAGCCGCTGTAAACAAACTCCAGACGCATGCGCCACCTTGTGGCATCTGGTTTACGTGGGTCCTGGGGATTCGAACCTGGGTCTTTTGGCTTCACAGGAAAATGCCTTAACTGCTAAGCCACCTCTCCAGTCCCACCCCCCATGTCTATTTTTCCTTATCATTGTGTCATGTACGAGTCAGCTCTCTAGAGAAAGAGAAGCAACAGAATGAATGTGTTAGAAAGGGGATTTTTAGATTGGCCAGCAGTCCAGCAATGGCTGGCTGTGGGCTGAGAGCTGAGGACCCGGGAGCGGCTCAGTCCAGAGGCTGGCTGCCTCAGGAGTCCCAGTCTGGCACTGAAGGCCTGCAGGTCTTCAGTACACATTGGAAGGCTGGAGAAGCTGGATTCCACCGTCTACAACAGATGGCCACGGCAGGGAAGATGCTGTCGCCACCAAGGCATGAAGGCGGGCACCAGCTCTGCTTCACCCTCGGACCTCTTTATACCTGTCGCTGCCTCTCCAGAGGACACATCTTCCCCCCTCCGGTGATCCTTCTGGAAATGCCTTCGCAGACCCGCCCATGGGTATGTCTCTTACTTGGTTTTGATTCAATCAAGTTGATGACAGAAGTTAACCAAACCAGGCTGGGCAGATGGCTTAGTGGTTAAGGCACTTGTCTGTAGACGCCTAACGACCCAAGTTCAATTCCCCAGTACCCACGTAAAGTCAGGTGCACAGAGTGGTACTTGCATCTGGAGTCCATTTCCAGTGCCTAGTGGCCCTGGCGCACCCATTCATATTCTCTCTCTTTCTGTCTCTAATAAATAAATAAAATAAAACTATTTAAAAACAGGGCTGGAGAGATGGCGCTTGCCTATGATGTCTAAGGACCCCAGCTCGAGGCTTGATTCCCCAGTACCCACGTGAGCCAGATGCACAAGGTGGCACATATATGTGGAGTTGATTTGCAGTGGCTGGAAGCCCTGGTGCACCCATTCTCTCTCTCTGCCTCTTTCTCTCTCTGTCTGTTGCTGTCAAATAAATAAATAAAAATAAACAAAACTTTAAAAATATATTTAAAAATAAGATTTATTTGAGAGCTAGAGAGAGACAGAGAATGGGTGCACCAGGGCTTCCAGCCACTGCATACGAACTGCAGATACACGCGCCACCTTTGTGCATCTGGCTTATGTGGGTTCTGGGGAATTGAACCTGGGTCCTTAGGCTTCGCAGGCAAGCTCCAGCCCACCAGTGGCCTTTTGAGTGCTAGCCTGTACCAGGTAGAGACCAGAGATGCAGTCAGACTTGCTGCCATGTGCATCACAGGCCCGCAGGATGAAGTATGATCGACCCGGGATGTCACTAGTGCTAAGGTAAGATCTGTTTATCACTCTTCCTTTCCAGAAGCGAGAAAGCTGAGGCCCAGAACGCTGCGGTGACATGTCCAAGGACACGCAGCCCCAAAAGGCCAGAGCTGGGACTTCAACTCAGACAGCCTGACTGCTGTGCCCAGGTGCTGTGGTCTTTGGAGGGTGGAGATGGGGTGGGGACAGGAAGAGCCAGAAAGCTGGCAGTGTGATTCCGGGATTTTCCACAGAGTATACGACTGAGGGGAATCTCGATTTTCAGGGGTGGGGTGGAGGAGTCTTCTGTGAACCCTCTTGTCATTTGCTTCCAAGTGCATGGTGACCTTCCTATAAGCACTGCCTTGAGACTCCTGACCCCTGACCCACGTTCCCAGAACCTAGGTATTGCGATGCAGTACCGCAGGGCGGCAGTAGAGGGCGGAAGAGTTCCGTTGTGATTCTCAGCTAAGGCTTTTTATTCTAAGGGAACAGGGCAAAGTGCCTTTGGGAAAATCACACACACACACACACACACACAGCAGAAGAAAGAGATATACCTTCTCCACAGTCCCATTTCCAGGGCAACCTAAACATTGAAACAGTGCATCAATTTTTTCTTGTCTTTCCTTCAAGTGAAGTAGTTAACTTTTTTTTTTCTTTGCTGTTGTTATTTTCCTTGGGTCTTAGACATAGGCATACTCATGCCGGTGTACAGGATTTTGCAGCCTGGATGGTCACATGACACTGTCAGAGGCTTGGCCCCGGGTGTGACAAGCTCTCACATGATCCTTAGTCTCTGGTGAAGGCTATGGAGTAAGACTCATAGAGACAGCCCACGCGTGTCAGGCCACACGTGTGCTCTGTCATCCCTAGGGGTCATTCCTACAGCCGGGAGGCCAACGTCTCTGTCCTAACTGCTGGGACAGGGCACGTCCACTGTCACTTCCCTCCCTAGCAAAGGCACGGAGCTATGCAGGTCAAAGGATGGGAGTTCTTGCAAGGCGATCCCAGGAGAGCTTGGGTTTTTTTTTTTTTTTTTTTAATTTTTGTTTATTTTTTATTTATTTATTTGAGAGTGACACAGGGAGAGAAAGAGGCAGATAGAGAGAAAGAGACAGAATGGGTGCGCCAGGGCTTCCAGCCACTGCAAACGAACTCCAGACGCGTGCACCCCCTTGTGCATCTGGCTAACGTGGGTCCTGGGGAACCGAGCCTTGAACCGGGGTCCTTAGGCTTCACAGGCAAGCGCTTAATAGCTAAGCCATCTCTCCAGCCCGGGTTTTTGTTTTTGTTTTTTAATTTTTTATTTAGTTTTAATTGTTTTTCTTTTGAAGAGAGTTAGCAGAGAGAGATAATGGGCGTGCCAGGGCCTCCAGCCACTGCAAAGGAACTCCAGATGCATACGCCACTGCATCTGGCTTTACATGGGTCACTGGGGAATCAAACCAGGATCCTTAGGCTTTTCAGGCAAGTGCTTTAATGGCTAAGCCATCTCTCCAGCCCACTCCCCCTCCTGGTTTTGTTTTTTCAAGGTGGCTGACCTGGAATTCACTATGTAGTCTCTCAGGCTGATCTGGAACTCACAGTGATCCTCCTACCTCTGCCTCCCAAGCGCTGGGATTAAAGGTGTGCGCCACCGCACCCGGCTATAATCAATATTTTAAAAACCAGATCTTCAATCTCATTTTAGACTTCAGCAATTTCCAATAATTCCCAGTGTCACCCCCAATTCAAATGTGTGTTCAAATATGGTCATGGCAAATATTTTTACTATTAATGTGTTCAATTCTTTGTTTTGTTTTGTTTTGTTTTGCTTTGCTTTGTTTTTTTTTTTTTTTTTTTTTTTTTTTTTTTTTTTTTTTTTTTTTTTTCGAGGAGGGTCTTGCTCTAGCCCAGGCTGACCTGGAATTCACTATGGAGTCTCAGGGTGGCCTCGAACTCATGGCGATCCTCCTACCTCTGCCTCCTGAGTGCTGGGATTAGAGGCGTGCGCCACCACGCCCAGCAATGTGTTCAATCCTTGACCCAGTCGTGGCTGCCTGTGCCAGCTGCTGTCCTTTACCTGACATACTTCCGTGTTTGTCTTTCCTTGAGATGTGTTGTTGAAGAAACACCCACCTTGTGTCTCCAGCATGTCTCGTAACCATAGCCTTTATCATCTTCCTGGCCATAGTGTTTCTTTTTTCTCTTTTTCACTTTTCTTTTTTGATTTATTTATTATTTATGTTGGGATGTGTGGATGTGCATGATGTGTGTGGGGGGGCATCACGTGGAAGTTTGTCCTCACCTTTGGTTTATGTTATTTTACTTTTCGGTTTTTCGAGGTAGGGTCTCACTCTAGCCCAGGCTGACCTGGAATTCACTATGTAGTCTCAGGGTGGCCTTAAACTCACGGTGAGCCTCCTACCTCTGCCTCCCAAATGCTGGGATTAAAGGCGTGCATCACCACACCTGGCTTATTTTATTTTTTTAATGACAGAGAGAAAGAATGAGAGAGAATTGGTGTACCAGGGCCTCCAGCCATTGTAATTGAGCTCCAGATGCATGCGCCACCTCGTGCGCGTGTGTGACCTTGCACATGCGTCACCTTGTGCGTCTGGCTTACGTAAGATTTGGGAAGTATAACTTGGGTCCTCAGGCTCCGCAGCAAGCGCCTTAACCGCGGAGCCATCTCTCCAGCCCTTGCTTTCTTTCTTGAGACAGGATCACCCTTGGTTTTGCCACTGCTGCTCGGATTCTCCCGGCTCTGCCGCAGGCGTGTTGGGGATTAGAGACCCATGCGCCACTTTATGTGAGTGCTGGGGAATTGAACTTGGGCTAGAAGGCTTGCCAGCGAGCACTTTGGACCATTTCCCCAGCCCCTCCTTTTTATTTTTAAATGTCTTCTCTTGCTGGGTGTGGTGGTGCGTGCTTACAACCCCCGCACTGGAAGCCTGAGGCGGAATCATTGCTGTGAATTCCAGGCCAGCCTCAGCTACATCACATGAGACCCTGCCTCATAACAAAACCGACCCAAAATTTCTCAATACCCTTGGGAGCGGTGGCACAGGCCTTCCTCAGAGAAAATACTCAATAAAATTGTCACAGGGAATTTCTGTTCCTAGCCCAGCTTTACTGGAGAAGTGGAAATAGATCATGGGTGATGATGGGGAGCAAGGCTGTTTTGACATTGATAATCGAGCTGGGCGTGGTGGCGCACCCCTTCCATCCCAGCACTCGGGAGGCCAGAGGTAGAAGGATCTCTGTGAATTCAAGGCCACCCTGAGACTACATAGTGAATTCCAGGTCAGCCTGGGCTAGAGGGAGACCCTACCTCGAAAAAAAAAAACCCAACAAAAACAAATTGATAATTGAACCTAAAAATTGAGCTTGGACCCACCTCCCTCCTCCTTTAATCTCTTTGTGCCTCGGTTTTCTCATCTGTAAAGACGAGGCCATGCTGGGCCACCAAGGATGCTTGTCCTCCGTGAGATTTCTAACTTCCTAACATTGGATCCCAGTAGGCGCAGACTGTGGGGTCCCCAGGGAGCACTTGCTATTGCTCAGAGGGAGGAAGCCAGAGCCCTGTGGGAGAGAAGACACCCCGTGGAAAACGCGAAAGGTCTTGGTGCACTGTATCCAGGCTGCCCGGGGTTCTGTCCTCTGCCCTCTGGGCGAGTCTCTGCCCTGTCCCCACCCTCCAGTCCAGTGCTGTGCCCAGTGAGACCCTCAGACATGTAGCATCTGCTCCAGCTGGGGCTTTGAGGAGAGGCTGGTTCCCGAGCCGCCCACACCACAAACCCCACTCCGAGAGGAGCCAGCGGTCACTGATCTAATGAGGGCCCCGGTGACTCTTTCTACCCACAGAGGACCTGATTCCCTGCTCTGTGTCTCTGAGCGTTGGGCCCAGGAGTCTGGCTTGTTGATTCATGGCTGGTGTGATATTGAATCTGAAATGGTGCCAGCAGGCTCATGTTTTGCTCCCTAGCTGGTAGCACTATTCTGGGACACTGTGAGCCTTTGGGAGGTGGGAACTGGCTGGCAGAAGTAAGTCTCTAGGGGTGGACCTTTAATATTTTTATTAATTCATTTGAGGGTGAGACGGGGAAAGAGGCACTACAAATAAACCTTAGACGCATGCACCACTTTGTGCATCTGGCTTCACGTGGCTACTGGGGAATTGAACTCAGGCCATCAGGCTTTGCAAACAAGCACCTTTAACTGCCAAGCCATCGCTCCAATCTAAGGAGTGGACCTTTGAAAGGTTATAGTTGGCCCCCGGCTCCAGTACCCTCTGCGTTTCCTGGGGTGCCACTGAGTGAACGTCAGCCACAGCCACATGCTCCCCTCGCCAAGACAGAGTCATTCCGTCACGCCTCCCCTCCCCCACAAATCCCCTGAGACAGTGAGACAAAGCAGACCTTTCCTCCCGGTCTTGCTGGGCATGTTGTCACAGCAACACAAGGGTAACGCAGTAGGGGACCAGTGGCTCCTCCTCACGTGAGCTTCGCTGTTTCTCTGGGTGTGAACACGTGGAATTCTGGGGCCGTGCACTTCAGCGTAGGCCTCCAACTGGGGCCCCTGGATAACTATGGAGCAAACAGCTTGGCACACCTGTCCTGAGTCACCTGAGAAATTTGGGCTCACAGCGGAGTTGGCTCCCCTCCTGATGGCTCTGTAAGCCAAAGCATCACGGCGCCTGGCTGGGCCTCTGCTTTCTCGTGCTCAGAGGCCTGTTCCACTCATTCAGCACTGAGGGAGGAGCAGGGACCAAGATTCCTTTGTACTGTGGACACACGGCGAGTGAAGGCGCAGAGTCAAGGCCAGGTGCCGTAGTTTGAATGTGATAGTTTGAATGCATGGTCCCATAGACTCAGGTGTTTTATTAAAATTGAGCTTGCTTAGGACTGGAGAGATAGCTTAGCAGTTAAGGCACTTGTCTGTGAAGCCTAAGGACCCAGGTTCAATTCCCCAGGACCCACATGAGCCAGATGCCCAAGGTGGTGCATGCATCTGGAGTTTGTTTGCAGTGGCTGGAGGCCCTGGCGTGCCCATTCTCTCTCTGCCCCACCTCTTAAATAAATAAATAAAACTTTTTAAAATTGAACTTGGGCTGGAGAGATGGCTTAGTGGTTAAGCGCTTGCCTGTGAAGCCTAAGGACCCCGGTTCGAGGCTCCATTCCCCAGGACCCAATTAGCCAGATGCACAAGGGGGTGCACACGTCTGGAGTTTATTTTCAGTGGCTGAAGGCCCTGGCGCACCCATTCTCTCTTTCTGTCTGTCTGCCTCTTTCTCTCTCTGTCGCTCTCACATTAAAAAAAACATTAAAATTGAACTTGCAACTTGAGCCCCTGGCAGGCAGATCCGTGCTAGAGGGGGTGTGTCGGGACAGATCATGGAGTCCAGCCCTAGGGTATGTTTGGGGGTGGATCTGAGTCCAGCCCTACTAGGTGTGTGCAGGGCAGTGTTCAGGCAGTGTGTTGAGCTTGGGCTGTTTGTTACTTGGTGGCGTAGGTGTTTGCTTGCTGCAGAGCAGTCTCTTCCGCTTGGAAATAAACAGCTTCTTCCGCCGTTGACGGTGTTCCCCTGGGTCTGTAAGCCTGAAGTAAACCCTTTCTTCCCATAAGCTGTGTCTGGTTGGATGTTTGTCCAGCAAGGAGTTGCTGACTGCAACACCAGGTGAGGGCATGCCGTGGGGAGAGCGGACACGCCAGGCAGTCAGGGAAGGCTGTCCTGAGGAGGTGACCTTTGAGCTGGCACTTAAAGAATGACAAGAGTCCAGCCAGGAGGGTCAGTTCGTCACTTACCTGCCTCGCGTGTCTGCTGTCCTTCTCATCCTCAGACCTAGGATCGGCGCTGCCTGAATATTTGTTTCTTATCTGTGCTCCTCTGACACGGCGTGCTCTCCCGGGCACCATCCTGCCTGGCACACAGTCGAGGCATCTAGATCTTGGCAGCGTGAACAAACACTGGCTTTGGGCTCTTGTGGACAGAGGTCCAGCAGCCGCCACGGATCACTCTCAGAACAGACACAAGAGAGAAACCTGACTCCCTGGGGCTTTTAATAAAGACAGACAAGGCAGCTGTTACATACAACATGGCGAGGCTCCCCCGGGGCCCTGTCCCAGATGTCACAGTCACAGAGATCAGTGTAAACACCGGCGCCAGTCCATAATACAAGCCTCCTGACCTTCGGCAAGATGACCATCCTGAGCCTGTTTCTACACCCGGGAAGTGGGCATAAACCACAGGCTGGGGAGAAGACTAGCCAGATGGCGTGTGGGGAGTGCTGGAGGGCTACGGGGGAAGAGGGCGCCTGGGGCACTGGAATCTCTCACTGTGGGGCTGGAGAGATAGCCTAGTGGTTAAGGCACTTGCCTATGAAGCCTAAGGATCCACGTTTGACTCTCCAGGTCCCACATAAGCCAGACACCCAAGGTGACACAAGCACGTAAGGTCGCACAAGGTGACACATGCATCTGGAGTTCGATTGCAGTGGCTAGGGACCCTCCAATTCTCTCTCTTTCTCTCACCTTGTGCATCTGGCTTACATGGGTCCTGGGGAATCAAACCTGGGTCCTTTGGCTTTGCAGGCAAGCACCTTAACGATTAAGCCATCTCTCCAGCCCTGAAAATAAAAATTTTATTTACTTGTAAGCAGAGAGAGATAGAAGAGAGACAGAATGAATGGTCACACCCGGGTCTCCAGCTGCTGCAAAACGGACTCCAGATGTGTGCGCCACTTGGTGCATCAGGCTTTACGTGGGTAGTGGGGAATCAAACTCAGGTCATTAGGCTTTGCAGACAAGCATCTTAACAGCTGAGTCATCTCTCCAGCCCTCAATGTCAACTCTTAAGGAGGTCGCCTTGTCTTTACTAACCCCTTTTCCTGTTATCTGCTCTTCCATCATCTTGTTTCTTTCATGGTTTTTCATCATGATCTGAAAGTTGTGAGACAAACCCCAGGTGCTTCCATTGTCACGTGAGCTCATGGCCTTGTTTACCGCCCAAATCTGTAGGAAAGGGCGTTCAATGAGTGAGTGAGTGAGAACACACACTCCCCAGGCCGGGATACAGAGTTTCCTGCCTGGCAGCGATGGAGTTGTGGGGACAGGTCCCCAGAAAACCCTAGGCCCCCAGCTGTATTACAGCATTTTAAACAAACATTTTTAAAGCCTTAATGTGATTTTTGCACATTGGGAATAATAAAATGGAGGCGACGTCTGCTCATAACATACTCTGCGATTCCATTTCCACTTTGCCTGGGAGTCCGTCCTTGAATTGTCTGGTCCCTCTGGCCAGGAACAACAGACTCAGAGGCCCAGACAGGTGACCTGGTGTGGGGCTTGCCACGTCTTTTTGATTTTAACTTTTGATTGACAACTTCCAAAAATATAGACAATATACCATGAGCCCTGATCCCTTCCCAATATTTCCCTTTGCCCCTCCCAGTTCCCTCCACTGAATCCCTTCTTTCCAGCTGTCTCTCTCCTTTCATGATGTCATCATTGTTTTTTCTTATTATGCAGGTTTTGTGTTGGTAGATCAGCCACTGTGAGGTCATGAATATCATGGCCATTTTACTTCTGGAAGACAGTATTGTAAGCCCTCCTCTCCTTCCTTTGGCTTTTACATTCTTTCTTTCCGCCATCTCTTCCTCGGTGGTCTCTGAGCCTTGGGGGGGTGTGACAGAGAAGTCTCAGTGCTGAACCTTCCACTGTCGTGTTTTTCAGCACTTAAGCCACTTTTGAGTCACCCTAGTGGTCACGGCCATCTGAAAAGAGAAACTTTTCAACCAAAACTGAGAGCAGCATTAACATGTGGTCATAAACAGAAGTGTTTAGAGAGCAGTTTGGTGGTCATAATATGTCCGTTTAGCCAGATAACGGTGCACACATCTGGAAGCCCAGAGGCCCAGGACACTCCTGAGTCTTGGCAACTGGAACCCTGGCCCTGAAGTCCAGGACCACTGGGTGGGAGGGGGTGGAAGATGTCCCACCTGCTCCACCAAACACCCCACCACGCCTGCTCTCCTCCCTCAGCTGCCAGGTTGTCTTTGGGGGGTGCTTAGGAGTACCTGACAAAGCAAGTTCCTTTGTTTATTTCTTTGGTGTCTGCCTCATGCCACCCGTACCAGCATGTGACTGCAGTAGACAGCATGGTATGTGACAGCTTGGGGATCTGCAGCATCCTCAGTGCCCAGAAAAGTAAGTGGCTGGCATATGATAGGTGTTTAATAAACATCTGCTATTGGACAACCAGCAGCTGGCATCCAGGGTTGGCGACAGCTCTCAGACCTCAACCAGGTTGCAGGAAATGCCCCTCCCACCGCAGACATGGGGAGGAATCTTCCCACTTGTTGAGGCTCAGCGGGTGTCCTGGGGGTGGGGGGCAAAAGCTGTCTTCCCTACAGCAAGCTCTGCTTGACAGCCATGAGTGGGACCAAAGGCATTGAGGGACCAGACCTGAGGTGTGATGACTGTCCTCCTGAGCTCAGACACGAAAGCTCTCTCTGTGGGGACCACCGGGCCACCTCCAGGTCCTGTGGCTCCGGAGCCCCCCGAGCTGAGCTACTATGACTGAGGGGTGCACGTTGGTCCTCAGTTAGTCGAAGTTGGAGTGCAGGTGACCGCAGTGTGACTGAGGCTGCCGCCGCCGCGTTCACCAGCTCGGCCTGGACGCCTTCCCCTCTGGACTCCCGTCAGGACAGAGAGTAGCGAGCAAGCCCAGCACTCGTGTCATCGGCTCAAAAAAGCTCTGCTGGGGCTGGAGAGATGGCTTAGAGGTTAAGGCGCTTGCCTGTGAAACCTAAGGACCCAGGTTCGATTCTCCAGGTCGCACGTAAGCCAGATGCACATGGTGGCACATGCATCTGGAGTTCATTTGCAGTGGCTAGAGGCCCTGGTGTGTCCATTCTCTCTCTCTCTCTCTCTCCTTTTCCCTCTGTCTGTCTCTAGTAAATAAATAAATAAATAAAATCTTAAAAAAAATGAAAAGCTCTGATGCCGCTGGAGAGAACCTGTTTCCCACAGCCACTCTGTCCTCACCAGCCCTGGCTCCCAACTCTTCTGGCCCGTCTAGTAACCTGCCCAGCACCTTGCAAATGAATTCCTCATGAGAATGACTGGCCCCAGGTGGGTGGAGGCTGCGATGAACTAAAGGGTAGTTGTCCAGTCGTACGGAAGGAGCAGAAATCCTAGTCCACACTATTCTGTAACTCCAGTCGCCGTGAGTTGTGGAGGATGCTGGGAGGTGCAAGAGAAAGTTATGGTCCCAGTTCTTATTTATTTATTTGTTTGAGAGAGAGAAAGAGGCGGGGGGGGGGCACACCAGGGCCTCCAGCCACTGCAAACGCACTCCAGATACATGCGCCCGCTGTGCATCTGGCTTACGTGGGTCCTGGGGAATCAAACCGGGATCCTTTGGCTTTGCAGGCAAATGCCTTAACCGCTAAGCCATCTCTCCAGCCCCCCACCCCACCAGAAACTGTTTTCTACAGTGTTGGGGATGCTAACCACAGGCTCCTCTATGGAGCTACATCCATTACCCTTGAGAAGTGATTTCATCGGGGGTGGGGGTGACAGTCTGGGGTGGGGAGGAGAGTGGGAGGAAGCAAGTCGAACACGAAGCTGTGAGTACAAAGGGCCTGAGGTGAGCGACATAATTGCCCTCTACCCCAGGAGTAGAGTCAGGTCTAACACGGAGAAGTGGGAGAAACAGAAAGTGGGGGTGGGGGGAAACCCTCTGGCTTTGCTGTCACAGCAGGCTCTCCCGGGCTTTTGACCTTCTACCAGTTATTCCTGCTCCTTGTTTGAGGTGCTGGTAGGTGCTGGGTTAAGCCAAGCTCAGAGGAAACTAGAGAAGCTGATGGAAATAGGATCCTTATCTCTGCTCTCCGCTACAGGTTCCAGTGCAGGAGAGAAAACCTCATTTACCAAATAATCGTTTCCATTAGATCGAGGCCAGGACGCCCTGCGACGCCCGGCGCGGCTTATCAATTGATTCACTGAATGAAATCTTAGCTAAAGTCATTTTTTTTTTTTTTAGACTATTAAGGACACGGGAGCGAGCGGGCCAGTGAAAGGTCCCTGCTCCGTTAATGCACAGGGTCGGCTGAGTGGCCCCAGGGCTGTCTCAGAAAGGTCATGGTCTCTGACTTCCCACTCCTGTTTCGTATTACCAGTAATTGGCGCATTCCCTCCTTCCAGGTGGACTTAATGGATGGACATCTCCTTGTTCACACCTTGGATTTTAATGGCGACTCCTGGCATCACCCTGAGTGCCCCTGGGACGCCTGGGTGGTCTTTGTGGTTTGTTTCCTGGGGCTCAGGGCAGTGGGAAGTGCCCCTCCCCACCAGGAGACCACTCAGCTCTGAACCCTCGGAGCATGACACCTGTCCTTCCACGGTCCTGGAAGGGACTGCCCGGTCTTGGGCAAGTGTGACCGGTGTGAGAATCTGAAGGAAGCGAGGACTCCACCCCCCCTCCTTTCTTTTTCCTTAAAAGACATTAAAGCTTGGTCTGGGGTGATGGCTCAGCAGTTAAAGGCCCTTGTTTGCAAAGCCTGACGGCCTGGGTTCAATTCCCCAGTACCCACATAAAGCAGACGCGCAGAGTGGTGAATGTGTCTGGAGTCAGCTTGTAGTGGCTGCAGGCTCTGGCACATGACTGTTCTCTCTCCCTCTTGCTGTCTCTCTCTTTCAAATGAATAAATAAAAAAAATTTTTTTTGAGGTAAGCCCAACAGACTGCCTTTTTTTTTTTTTTTAATGCAAGAGTGAGAAAGTGAGAGATCAAAATTCATCCTGGGGCTATCTCCCCCTCCTCAGTGCTTGTTTTCCCTGGTGGGAGCTCTCTGACACCCCAGAGGAGCTGCCTGCATCCAGGCTCTCCTGCACCCACTGTGGACACTGAGTTTGTGGGCTACTCCCCAGACTCTCCTGCCTCAAACCAGAGTCGCTGCTGAGATAAACCAGAGTCAGGCCCTACTCTGGGCCAGGTTGCCTGTCAAGACGGCAGGAAATGAAGAAGGCAGGAAGCTCAGAGGCTGGACAGTGTGAGAGACTTGGCCTTGACCCGTGGGTGATGCTAGTTAGATTTGGGACTAGGAGCCTCAATAATTAGTGTCGGTAAGAGCTGAGAGGGAACTTGAGCTCACTGAAGAGGCCCCTCTGGGCTACTGAGCGGCAGAAGATTCTAGATGAAATGGCCCTTTTGCCCTAGTCTCTGGGGTCCCCACAGAGCTCTGCAGACCTTGATCTTCTAATGCAGTGATGTTGTAAATATCCTCCATTTGGAACCGGGCATGGTGGCCCATGCCTTTAATCCCAGTACTCGGGAGGCAGAGGTAGGAGGATCTCTGTGAGTTCGAGGCCATCCTAAGACTACATAGTGAATTCCAGGTCAGCCTGAGCTAGAGTGAAACCCTACCTCAAAAAAACCGAAAGAAAACAAAACAAAACAACAACCTCCATTTGTTCACCAGCTTGCACTTACTTACAAAGGTCAGGGTTAGCCTAGAGAGAACTCCCTCCACTGCCAAGAAGCCAAAAAAGGTTCCTGCACCCACCAATCATGCACCAGAGTCAGCTAAGGGAGGCTTGGAGAAGGTCAGGGTGGGATGAAGACCTCAGTTCCAGAGCTGGAGAAACGGCTTAGTGGTTAAGGCACTTGCCTATGAAACCTAAGGACCCAGGTTCAACTCCCCAGAACCCACATTAGCCAGATGCACATAGTGGCACATGTGTCTGGAGTTTGTTTGCAGTGGCTGGAGGCCATGGTATGCCCACTCTCTCTAATAAATGAATTTTTAAAATTAAAAAATATTTTTAAAAAAGATCTCAGTTCCAGATGAAGGCACATCACCCACTGCAGGCTGGCTCACGGAGCCTGTCCCAGAAGCCCTGGTTGGCACCCGGGATGGTCTCACACAGAAGGTTAAGAGAAAATTCCATTTAGCAAGCCCCCCCCCCCCCCCCCCCGTAGACAGGCACTCCAGTCTTGGAGTCTGTACTTAGCAACAGGATCAGATCTGGGAGTGTCAGCCTTTGGACCTCCCCCCTCCCTCAGAACTGGGTGTTTCACCCTTGAAGGAGCTCTTTTGAGCTGGTCTTGCTTCTGGGTAAAACTCTTGACAGTCACAGCAGACAAGTCCTTGCTGCTTCTAATGTGGCCACGGGCCACCAGCACTGTCGCCCGGGAGCCTGCGTCCGTGAGGAATCTTGGAGCCGCCATAGCCTGGGCTTCAGAATCTTCACTTTGCCTGGCTGCCTGGAGAATTGCGTGGTTTTGGAAGCCTGGGTCCCACCGATCCACTCCTAGGGCATCGCTCCAAAGCCTGCTTGCTAAGCTCTTGTGCTATGCCTGGCTGGGTGGCAAAGGCCCGGAGTACAGTGCTGAGCATGGGGTATAAAGCCAGGCTCTTGGGGAATCTCTCTGCAGTACAAGGAGACAGAAAGGCTGGGGATGTGGGTTAGTGGTTAAAGTCTCTATCATGCAAGCACGAGGACCCAAGTTCGGATCTCTAGACCCCACGTAAAAACTGGATGTGGTAGCATGCGCCTGGAATCCCAGGGTGCCTAGGGGGAGATGCAAGGCAGAGACAGGAGAATTACTGTACTTGGAGGCAATCCTGTCTCAAATAAGGTGGACGATGAGGTCCGACACCCAAGGCTGTCCTATGACTGTCACATACGTACTGTAGCACTGGTCACCCATACACATATTCGCACACATCATACACATACAAACACATGTGTTCTGTAAAAAGACATGGATAAACATGGCAGCATACGCACTTAGGAAAACCCTTACTTTGTGTAAATAAAAATATTTGGTGGGGGGGGGGGCTGGAGAGATGGCTTAGCGGTTAAGCGCTTGCCTGTGAAGCCTAAGGACCCCCTGTTCGAGGCTCGATTCCCCAGGACCCACGTTAGCCAGATGCACAAGGGGGTGCACGCATCTGGAGTTCGTTTGCAGTGGCTGGAGGCTCTGGCGCCCCCATTCTCTCTCTCTCAATCTCTGTCTCTGCGTCTTTCTCTCTCTGCTGTCGCTCTCAAATAAATAAATAAAAATAACAACAAAAAAATTAAAAAAAAATATTTGGGGGCTGGAGAGATGGCTTAGCGGCTAAGGCACTTGCCTGTGAAGCCTAAGGACTCAGGTTCAGTTCCTTAGTACCCAGATAAGCCAGATGCACAAGTCGGCACATGCTTGTGGTGTTCATTTGCAGTGGCTGGAAGCCCTGGCATGCCCATTCTCTCTTTATCCGTCCCCTTTTCTCTCTCTCAAATAAATAAATAAAAATTGGAAAGCAGACGTATTCATGGAGAGAAAAGACTGCAGTAAACTAAATGACCACCTGTTCTGGCTTAGACACAACCCAGTTTAACAACGGGGGGATGTTAGTCAGGCCGTAAGTGTGTGAAAGAAAAACACCGCAGTGTCTTTTGGATGAGACAGGGCAGGCAGAGGGGCTGTGACCGTGAGACGAGAAGAATGGCAGGCAAGTGGCCTTGGAGGTGAGGAGAGATGTGTTCTGGGTGATGTGCACAGCATATGACAAGGGCTTGTGGCAGATGTGGGCTGGTGTGTCTGGAAGGTCTGGGAGGAGGTCGGCGTGGCTTGAATAGATGGGGAAGGGGACCGCGCCCACTATGAGAAGCAAGAGTGAGGAGCGGGGTCACCTGTGACTTCAGGGGTCACTGAAGACTCTGGCTTCTCCTGTGCATAGGGTCCTGATAGAGAGGAGTGGATTGTTGGTAAGCATCCAGCCAATGTGGTGTCCAACTGCTGCTGTCACTCAAAGCTGTGGGAACAGGTGAGACCCGCCGGGGAGGCTTCTGCTTGGACGTCCTTTTGCAGGACTTCCTGCTGTGGCCTGGGGGTAGCCCTGGGAGCTCCCAGTTTCCCACAGCTCCCAGACGGAGGAGAGAGGGGCTGGCTGGTCCTCTTCAAGATCACGTCTCAGACTCATCACCATACTTGGGAGGTGCTCAGGAAATCCTTTTTTTGTTGTTTGTTTGTTTGTTTTTTTGAGGTAGGGTCTCACTCTAGCCCAGGCTGACCTGGAATTCAGTATGATAATCTCAGGGTGGCCTTGAACTCAAGGCAGTTCTCCTACCTCTGCCTCCTGAGTGCTGGGATTAAAGGCTCAGAGCAGGGTGTGGGGGACGTTGTACTTGGAAAGGGCCAGGACATGGCTGGGGGCCGGCAGGAGCATTTTAGAGCTCAGCCCAGAGTCTCCTCTATTCACTGTGACCTCTGGAGCCTGACGCCTGGGAATGAATGGGGCGAGGGCTCTGGTTGTCCCTGGTCACACCTCTGGTTGACATGACCAGGAGGCCACCATGTGTCAAGATGTCCTGGTCCTTTGTGCTGAACTTGGAATGTCTCCTGTCCTCCTGTGCCAATGTCAGGTGACCACATTCTTGGGCCTAGAATCTTCCAGCCTTTTCCCCAACAACATCCCCACCCTGGTCCTGCTGACAGGAAGTGACCACTCCCAGAGTCACTAGCAGGTTAAAGAAAGTGACTGTCTGCAGGCTCGCTAGAGCAGGGCTTCTCAGCCAGGGTGATCTTGTGCTCAAGGGACATTTGGCAATGTCTGAGGACCTTTTTGGCTGTCGCAGCATGTGTGTGTGAGGGGTTCTCTTGGCATCCAGCAGGTAGAGACCAGGGTCACTGCTAACCCTTCCTATGTATAGCACAGGCCTCTCCAGCAGAGAATTATCCGATCGAAAATACTGGCCCTAGACATTTCTAATTGTCTTCAGTGAGATTTTTTTTTTTTGGTGTGTCTGTGGGGGGGGATGTGTATGTGTATGTGTAACGCATGCACATGTGTGGGCACTTGTATACAGGGTCCAGAGACAAAGTAGGACGTGAGATGTCCTCCTCTATTACTCTACCATGTTATTTCCTTGAAATGGAGTCTCGCCCTGAGCTTGGACCTTGTCTGAATCAGTGAGCCCTAGGCTCAGTGAGAGACCTTGTCTCAAAGAAGAAGTGGAGAGCAACGCCTGATGTTGACCTCTGACCTCCATGTGCATGTGCACCTCCCCAAACACACATACATATGCATGCACATCACACACACACACACACACACACACACACGGCATGCAGACAATTCACAAAATGTCTCTGAATTATCCCTTGACACTAGGTCACGTGCACCAGGTGTGCACCAAGGACAGGCTGTTCCAAGCGTTGCTCCAGATGTGCACCCAGCAGCGCAGGGGCCCGGAAGACAGCGCAAGGCATCCAGCGCAGTTACACATAGTTGAGTAAAGCAATTACATGCGCTTTATGGAGGCCCCCGACAACAGGACACACTCAAGCACAGTGGTGGAGGAAGGGGACTGGGGACTGGAGATATTATAGGGGCAAAATCCACCTGTAGGCAAGAGCTGGGCCCTGCATCGCCAAGGATGATAGTGTGATGTATGCCAAGGAGGGTGGCAGCTCAGCTGTGCCCCTGAAAAGCAAAAGGAACGTACCTAAGGGAAGACGAGAGGGAGGGTGTCACACAGCGCCTCCTGTTTCATCACACATGTAGGATGGTACACAATTGAAGGTTACAGGGGACACCTCTAAGCCGGTACTGGGTGGGAGGTGGAGGCAGGGGAATGTGATGGATAATAAACATCGATGACTCAATCAGTCGAGGATTGGAGCTTGTCTGGACAGATCACTCTCGCTGCCTTTGAACTTGAGATCTTCCCGCCTGCCTCTCAGCCTTACAGTGCTAAGGTTAAAGGCGTGTGCCACCGACGCCTGATTTGGCATCCAAATCTTTATATCACTTCCCTGTTTCCCGTAGAAAATTTTGATTGGTTGACTTTGGGCCAGTCAGCTATGACCAGGAAGCAGTCAAGGGGTAAACAGTGTAGGTCTTACCTCTGCAGCCGGAAGTGGAAGAGGGAATGCTCCAGAAACCCCTGAGGCTGGGGGTGGGTGGGTCGCTTTTCCCTCTGAGATCTAAGAGGAAAGATTAGTAGAGGAGTGGGCCATGAGTCAAGCAAGACCTGGGGGAAGTGGAGGAGCTTGCCAGGTGAGTGAGTTGGAGATAGTATATGCAAAGGTTCTGGGACAGGGTGGGACATGGGACAATTGGGGGCCTTTGAGTCATCCCAGGTGTCTGCATGAAAGGAGAAAATAACAAAAGCGAGGAGTGGGACCAAGAAGGACCTGGGCACCCCTAGTGGGACCAAGAAGTTGACCGGACAGATCACACAAGAGTCCTCGACTGTTGTCAGAACTGGGTTTCTGGAGTGAGACAGACGTCACTGGAGTGTCTCAAGCAGAAGTCACTCTTGGTCTGACTTAGAATCCAACAAGATTCTCTAGCTGCCGAATGGAGACTAGAAGGTCAGGAGCAATAACAGATACCAGGAGGCCAGTGAGGTTGGCACAGGCAGGGCGCTGGTGGCCCATACCCAGTGGTGGCAGTGAGAGAGATGCTGGGTACCCATGTGGTTGGTATTTAAGATTGTTCTGGGGAGACGGCTGAGTGGACTGGAGTTCAGATCCCCAGTACCTTTATAATTGCTTGGCAGGCATAGTGGTTTGCCAGGTAATCCCAGCACTCAGGAGGCAGTGATAAGAGAACCCCCAAGGTAAGCTGACCAGCTGTACTGATGAACTCTGGGTTCAAGCAAGAGAGGCTGCCTCAGTAAATAAAAAAAAAAGTAGAGAACAGGGCTGGAGAGATGGCTCAGTGATTAAGGCACTTGCTTGCAAAGCCTAAGACCCACGTTTGATTCCCCAGAACCCCACGTGTCAGGTACACAAGGTGGCACTTGCATCTCTGGAGTTCATTTGCAGCTGCTGAAGGCCCTGGAGTACATTCTGTCTGTCTCTCTTCTAGCTCTCTCTCTCTCTGCTTGCAAATAGATAAAAATTAAAATTAAAAAAAAAATTAGAGAGCCATTGAATAAGATACCCAATGTCAACCCCTGGCCTTCATACACATGCACAGCCCCAAACATAGGCATCCACATGCACCCACACAAACCAACACACACCCACACATACATATTCTCACATGCATACAATCACACACATACACATGCACACATACACACACATGCATAGAAACATGCACACACATACCCACATGCATGCACACACCCAACATGCACACAAACACACACACACACACACAAAAAGAATAAAGACCAGAGGCCACAGAATTTGTTAATGGACCATTGGTGGAAGTAAGAGGAGACATTTTGCCCTGGACACCTGACCCCCAAACCCAGTCAGGCTGCAAACTGTCTGGAAGCTTGCCCCTCTTTTCTTGAGGAGTTTCTGAGATGGGACTTTCAGTCCGTCATCCGGAACCTACGGCCAGCCCATTAGCCCTCCTCATAATCAGATCTCTGCCATCCTATTAAGCAATTTGGGGCTGTTTCTAGGGAAGATTTTGTTATTTCCCCAAATCTCTGGCTGCTTCATTTAGAGCTGGTGTTTAGGTGGAATGCAATTAACACATTCCAAACCTGGTTTCCCCTGAAATCCAATCAATTGTAACTCGTTTTCAAATCACGCTGCTCTCTCTAATTGTGAGCCGCGGCCTCCGCAGAATAGCGATTTAAGCCAATTATTGCGTTGCTTGTATGAAAATTGTGCTATTTACGTTGGCAGCCCCCCGCATTACTGATGAGCCTCTTCGAGCTAATGGAATAATGAAAACACAAAACAGATTTACCATGCTTAATAAGAGGAGCAGATAATGAGGGCAAATTAAAACAGAAGCTCAGATCTGCGCGGAGGACAGTAATGCAGTTTCCCCCTTTTCAATGAGGACTTCTATTCTGGAATGTGGTAGCGGAAGGGGGCCGGAAACTCAAAAGAATATTAGCATGGTGGTTCTCCACTGCGCTTCGTGGAGTTAGGCAGTGGCATCTTACCGCGTGCAGCCACCCGTTCCCTGGCCGTCAGTCACCTAAGTGCCACCGACTACTGGATGATCAAACCCTTGCTCAGGTCTTAGTGTTTTGCAGAAACCCAGCTGGTGAGGTCCTATATAGTTGTTGGCTGCAACTCTAGCCCCGGGTTTCTCCGCCTATTGTTGGTCAAGCACCACGGCGGGTGGGGGAGGGGACAGTAGCATACCTGATCTCCATCCATTACATGCCAGTTGCACCCCTGTAGCTCCAGGGACATGTCTGGACATGGTCACTGAGTTAGGAGTGAGGACCTCAGGTCCCCAGTTGACCACTGTGGACGTACAGCGTGCCCCACATCCACTACCCTGGACAGCCCCTCTTGCTGAGAAAATGATAGGATAGCTGGGTCCTCGTCTGTCCTTGTCTCTTTGTGTGACCCAGAATGTATCCAGGCTCCTCAGCAGGCCTGGGTGTCCTGACCTGACCTGACCTCTGGGTGTGAGGATGCCAGGACTTTAATCTCGGACTTGGCTAAGGAAGGTCATTGAAGATTCCAGTCAAGTGCGATGCAGTGGGCTGGGGAGAGAGAGCTCAGAGGGAAAAGGCGAGAGAGGCCAGGAAGCTGGTCAGTGGAGGGCCAGCCTGGCAGGGGGTGAGGAAAACCAAGGGTTAGGGTTGGAGTCCACTGGGGAAGTAGCTTCATCTCTCCCTCCCCTCTCTGTCCCACCCATCATAGCCTTGCGTCTCCTGTCTCCTGCGCTCTGGCCCCGTGCTCGCCTTCCTGTCCCTCAGGGCTGGTGCTCCTCAGCTGCACTCCAGGACCAACAGGACTCACACCTACGACTGTGATACACATCAGTAGGACCATGATGGTGCATGCCTGTAACCCTGCCACTCCAGAGGCTGAGACAGGACCGTGTTCAAGGCCAGCCTGGGCAGCAGAGCGAAACCCTGCTGTATTAGTCAGGGTTCTCTAGAGGAACAGAACTGCTAGAATGAATTATTTTAAAAGGGGATTTATTGGATCAGTTTACAGTAGTCCAATAGCAGTTGCAGGCCCGAGAATCACCGAACCTGGTAGTTGCTCAGTCCTCGTGGCCAGATGACTCAGCAGTCCTGACCCGGCACTGCAGATGGTGCTGGAAAGCCTGGAGGCTTCCTGAGGAGCCACTGGGTTTCGATCCATGGGGGTCTTCAGTTGATGCTGGTCTTTCATCCGCACTGGTCTTCAGTCCACGCTGGAAGGTAGCAAGCAGCTCCGGCAGCCAAATGGATGGAAGGCAGGAAGGAAGGAAGGGACTCTTTTTACCCAGAGCTTCCTTGTATCAAGTCCCCCTCTGGGCAGGGCCACCCATTCTGGGGGAAGGGCTCACCCTGGGGGAAAGACTTCCTCCTTTAGTTGATCCTTCCTAGAAGCAACCCTATGGATTACTAAACAGATCAAGTTGACAACACCTTAACTATCACACCTGCCCACCACTCCCACAAAACACCAACACACATGTACACATGCAAACGTGCACATGCACACATGCCCATGCATGCACACACAGGCACACGTGCATGAACGATTCTGCTCTGTCACCTAAGGCCTCACTTCCTAAAGGTTCTAAGGTTCCCAACATAGTGCTACCAACTAGGGCACAAGACAAGAGCCTGTGGAGGGCGTCTTAGGTTCAAACCACAACACGGAGAATGCGTGGTAATAGTGCCTTGCACCCCAAGATTCTGCCTACTCCGGACCCCAGGATGTATGCATAGGCCTTGTATGGGAGCTCCAAGATGGGCCAAGTTTGGCTTTCCCATAGCTCGCTGTTTGTACATGTGGCTTGGAGACCAAAGAAAACAAACAACAAAAGCCTAAAATAGCTGCATTTGTGAGCAAGGATAATTCACAATGCTTGTCAGTAGCAAGGTGTCCAGCATGGGCACTAGCAAATATTAGGTGTTTAGTAAATACTAGTTGCCCCCCCCCCCTGCCCCCTGCCTCCTTCACCAATGATCCTACAGCCTGTGGCTGACCCTGCTGAGGGAGGGTCTGTTCGGAGCACGCTGCGGTCTTCTAATGGCCCCGAGCCTTCCTTGCACCAGACCGTCCCTTACTTTTCTAAGACCAGCGCCTAGCCGGTTGCTCGTCCTCTCTGAGGCTCCGCTTCCTGTTGGGTTGTTCAGGATCTGCAGACTTGCTCCCAGCAGCTCTGAACTGTTAGAAATCTCTCCATCTTGTTCCTCTCTCCTCCTGTCTGTACAAGTCACATACCTCTGCACAAAGCTCCAAACCCAGGTACCCAGGATCACTTTTCACAAGGCAGGAGGATGGGGCTGCTGCACTTGGAAGCAATGTGACAACACCTTAGAAGACTTCAGGCAAGGGGCTGGAGAGATGGCTTAGCGGTTAAGCTGCATGTCTGTGAAGTCTAAGGACCCAGGTTTGATTCCCCAGAACCCACGTAAGCCAGATGCACATGGTGGCACATGTGTCTGGAGTTTGTTTGCAGTGGCTAGAGGCTCTGGCGTGCCATTTTCTCTCTCTCATTTGCTCTCTGCCAATAAATAAAATATTTAAAAAATATTTCAAGCAAGAGTCCAGTATGCTTTACTTGCCCTTGAGGAAACTTCCAGAAGTCTAGGCACATCCCATCTGCAGTCTAGTTGAAAGGTAAATATTTACGGAGCTCCTGAGGTCTCCTGCCACCTTAAGCCAGTGGCTTTGTCTCCAGGGCACACACGGCCCTTCTCCCCTCACCTTCGGTCAGACATTTCCCAGGATCCTCTGGGCTCCAGGCTCTGTCTCCTCAGAGGGCGATGAAAGCGCTCCTGCCACTAATCACTTCCAGCAATGATAATAACTCCCCACGGTTGGATAGGATTTCTCAAAGCAGCTCGCACACGTTATCTCGCTGCTTTTCACACTGACCCTGCCACTTAGATTTTACTTTGAGTCTCGTTTTAGACAGCACTTCCCAGCCACCTGCTTAGGGGCTCACAGCATGTGGGGAGCCCCCCGGAGTCTGCCTCTGGTCCTCCCACCCTGCTGGCCCATGGGGAAGCCCCAGGACAAGCTTACAACAAGCCGTCCCACAGACCAATCGTCTGATATTTAATAGTGATAAACCTAGCTAAGCATAGTTTTTCTATTCCTACCTTGAGAAATACACCTAGAAGGTCAAGTTCAAATGCAAAAATTTTGGCTTCCTTCGAGTTTCCCATTGGGACGTGCTGTAAAGCCACATTATACAAGCTCTTAAGTGTCATAGACCAGTAAATTTTCTTTAAGTCATAGCTGTTTTCAATTTCTGTCACTTGTAACCAGCAGAGTCCTGATAAGGAGTTGCTGTGGAACACCACCTAGGGACAGACAGGAAAGTGAGTCACAGTCTCCCTGGAACTGGGGAGATTATAGACCTGTGATAATTTGGCACTAGACTTTAAAAAAATATTTTTCTTTATTAATAAGGAGACAGAGAGAGAAAGGGAGAGAGAGAATGGGCATGCCAGACCTCCAGCAGCTGCAAAGACTCCAGATGCATGCGCCAGTTTGTGTGCGTCTGGCTTTACGTGAGTACTGGGTAATCAAACCTGGGTCCTTGGGCTTCGCAGGCAAGTGCCTTAACCCCTGAGTCATCTCTCGAGCTCCTGACCCCAGACTTCTTTAGATGAAGGAGTGAGATTGAAGCTAAATGAAAGAAGGACCAAGAAAACAAGTCCTTGAGTTCCACACGCTCCTGCAGCATATCTTTGGGCTGTCCATGCATGTTGGCATGTTTGTGGGCACACGTGTATATACATATGTGGAGGCCAGAGATTGACGTTGGGTGTCCTCCTCCATCACTGTCCACCTTGTCTATTGAGACAGGATCTCTCACTGAACCCAGAGCTCACTGATTCCGCTAGACTAGCAAGTCCCAGGGATTCACCTGTCTTCTTATCCCTAGGGCTGGGATTGAAGGCACACACCACCATACCTGACTTGAATCAATCATTAAATCAGTGATCCCATGTCACATCCTGTGGATACCATATCTCAGGCCCAGACACACCGTGACCATTCATGACTTGTTTTTGCAAATAAAGTTTTATTGAAACACAGCCCTGTCTGCTTATCTCTGGGTAGCCTGTGGCTTCTTTTATTCTGTGGCAGCCATGTTGAGTAGATGCAATAGACACTGAATGGTGACAGGAGGAGGGTCCTGATCCCCACTAAAGTTTCCTACCTTGTGCAAGGTGCTTTCAAAAACGATTTCCAGGCTGGAGAGATGGCTTAGCGGTTAAGGCACTGGCCTGCGAAGCCTAAGGCCCCATGTTCGACTCTCCAGACCCCACACTAGCCAGATGCACAAAGGTGAGGCAAGTGCAAGGCCTCACATGCCCGCTAGGTGGCACAAGCGTCTGGAGTTCAATTGCAGTGCCTGAGGCCCTGGCGTGCCAATTCTCTCTCTCTCTCCCCCCTCTCTCTCGCTTGCTCTCTCTAAATTAAAAAAAAAAAACTGTGACCAATGACCACATTCAGGAGCTGCCGTCACCTTCTGTAAGCTTTCCAGAACTCCCACCCTACCCCACGAGAGATAGGCCTGAACTAGAGTGATCTGTCACCTGCCCAGGTGAGGCAGTAGTGAGTTCCCCCACTATCTTTTCACAAAACTGAGGACACAGGGGCCTAATAGGCATCAGCGGATCACCACATCAAGCACAACCGCAGCGCTGAGATCAAACAGCACAAGCTGTGGGAGGGAATCCTGAGCCGGGGTGCAAGAGCTGGTTGTCCTACGGCCACCCACTGCTTCTCCTAGGTGGTGCGCCCTGCCTCCTCGCAGAGGGGCTCCAGGATCTCTGACCCATGCTTTGTCTCTCATGCGCGAGCTTGGACCCCGTGAAAGTAAGTCTCACTTGGACCCTACTGCCTGTCTCCTCCCGAGGTCTGCCGCAAATTGAGCGAAAGAACCCCAGGGCCGTACTGGCGAGGCCAAGGACCGCAGGACTCCACTCAGTGTCTGTTTGTGGCCATAGCTTGCCAGTCCCCGTGGATTAGCTACTTTTCTCCTTGCTGTGACAAAACACCTGGCAAAAGCAACCTAAGGAAGGAAGTAAGGGCTTTCTCTGGCTCACAGTTCGAGGGTGCTGTCTACTGTGGCGGCAGGAGCAGGTGGCGGCTGGTCACGTTGGGACTGCATTCAGGAGAAGAGAGTGATGAATGATGGTGATCAGCTTGCTTTCTCCTCTTTTATTTTATTTTTTGTTCATTTTTATTTATTTATTTATTTGAGAGTGACAGAGAGAGAGAGGCAGATAGAGAGAGAGAGAGAGAGAAAATGGGCACGCCAGGGCTTCCAGCCACTGCAAATGAACTCCAGATGCATGTGCCGCCTTGTGCATCTGGCTAACGTGGGTCCTGAGGAATCGAGCCTTGAACCGGGGTCCTTAGGCTTCACAGGCAAGCGCTTAACCGCTAAGCCATCTCTCCAGCCCCTGCTTTCTCTTCTTTATTCAGCGTGGGACTCCCTGCCCGTGAGACGATGCCACCCGCGTTCAAAATGGGTCGTCCCTCCTCAGTTTGGCCTTTCTGGAAACGCCCTCAAAGGCATACCCAGAAGCGTGCCTCCTAGGTGATTCATAATCCATCAGTTTGACAATGAAGGGTCATCGTCACACCCTGCAAAAGAGCATGGGCTGCAACATGCAGTTTACAGAGGCTGGAAATTTTGCCTAGGACAGTCCACAGACAGGCATGTGGAAGAAATGTGACTCTGGAGTTCTGCTGGACAATTTAATTTGAATCGCCACTTTTGCAGAGCCACGAAACCTTAATTTCACTGAGCTGAGGGGCCCCTAGCGTCCCTGAGTAGATTGTAAGTTTGAGAGTTTCCATGGAGTCAAGATTGGAAGGCATCGAGTGAAGTTTGCCTGCTTTGAGCTTGGTCCCTGTTCCGCAGTGGCTGTGAAGGGAAGGTATACCTGTTTCTCTCCTCAGAGCATCTGCAGACCCATCTGGGCCCATGAAGGATTCTTGTCATCCTCGCTCGTAGATAGTCTACCATCACGCATGTCCCAGTGGTGGGGTGAGGACTCTTGTGAAGTCTGGCTGCTCCTGCTTGGGCCATCCCTCTGTGCATAGGACCACTTGTTCTTCTGAGCCCAGCGGCCTCTGCTCCACCAACCCTGTTCCTCCTATCTCCAGGCACAGACAAGCACTGATTACTTAACCATCACCCACCACCTTACTCCAAGCTATCATGGTCCCTTATGTCAGTGTCTCACCACTCGGACAAGTGTCTGAGTCAACTGTTTGATAGGAGGAAAGCAGAGGGTTCAGACCATGGTTGGCTGGCTCCATTGTTTATGAATTTGTTGGGTGGAGGGAGTGTGGGTGTCCGTGGGTGCAGAGAGGCATTGTGGGAGGTTGTGGCTGAGCAAGATGGTTCACTTCATGGTGGCTTGGAGACAGAGAGAGGAGGGAGGGAGAAGGAAGGAGAGAAGGAGATACAGACAAATAGAGAGAGAAAGAGAGAACAAGGTGTATTTTTCCAGGGCATACTCCCAGTGACCCACTTCCTCCCAATCACCTCTCAATAGTACCACCACCTGGAGATGGAGGCTTCAACCCCTGATCTCATCTTCACAATCAACCCATGATCCCCGTCCCCGGATCATTCTTCCAACTGCTTGTTCCAATCCCGACCTCCTATCTACCTCACCCAAAGCCTTTGGCATTAGGCAGCCAGAATAACCTTTTTAATTTTAAATAAAATTCTTTTGGGGGAGAGGAGTTTCAAGGTTTAGGGTCTTGCTCTAGCTCAGGCTGGCCTGGAATGCACTATGTATTCTCAGCCTGGCCTTGAACTCATGATGATCCTCCTACCTCGGCCTTCCAAGTGCTGTCATTAAAGGTATGTGCCACAATGCCTGGCTTCAGAATAAGGTTTTGAGAAATGAAAGTCAGCAATACTATTCCTTTCTTCTCTAACACACTCCATGTCTCTCATCTCTCTTCAGACAAAGGGATGGTTAGGTCCCTCCTGACACAGTGAATGTGGGCTGCAGTTATAAAAGTCATTGCTGGGCTGGAGAGATGGCTTAGTGGTTAAGGCATTTGCCTGAGAAGCCTAAGGACCCATGTTTGACTCTCCAGATCCCATGTAAACCAGACACACAAAGTGACGCGAGCATGCAAGGTTGCACATGCGCACAAGGGGGCACACACATCTAGAGTTCAATTGCAGTGTCTGAAGGCCCTGGTGTGCCAGTTCTCTCTCTCTGTCTCATAAAAAAGTCATTGCTATAGAACCATCAGGAAAATGACATTTTCTTTAGGTCAAATGTCACGACAAGGTTGGGACTGACCTTGGCCATGTCAGGGAGCTTCCACTGTCCTGACTGGGAGACCCAAGCTTCCTCTGGTTGCTGGAGTTGGGTTTTTGCCTCCCTGCCCTCCTTTCCCTCCTCCCTCAGAGAAGCCTGGACAGCAATCTTCACTTGAGTCTTTATTGGAAAATAAACACCACTAATGCACAAAACCTTCATCCATGATTGCAGTCAAAACGTCGCTGTGAGAGACTGATGTGGTCCTAATGGGCTCCAGATGTCCTAGGGTCTCTGTTCTTAGTGACTTGAGGAGGGGAGGCAGGTCCTGAAAGGGCCATGGGGTGAGCCTACAGACCCAAAAGACCCTGATTTCCCTGATGGAAAGTTTGGGGACCCCCCCCTCCACTCAGCTTCATTACACTCTGTTCATTTCCACAACCCCCTTCCACAGAGCTGAGCTAGCCCACCAAGAGAAATGCCGGCAAGCCAGCACTTCACAGGGGCTCCGGAGGAGCAGCAGGTCAGTGGAGGTCTTAGGATGGGGGGCTTGTGGAGGAGCAATCTCAGAGCCCAGCAGAAGCCCAAGGTGGAGTTGGAAGGGCAGGCCCAGAAGTGGCTCTGTGGAAGGGATCCTGGTTCATTCATGGAAGATCCCTATTCATGATCACCCTTCCCTCAAATACCCGGGGAGCCAGCAGGTCCCACCAGGACTAAAGCGGCCCCGTCCCAGGCTTCCATTGCTGGTTCCCCACCTGGAGAATCTGGCTTCCTCCTCCTGTAGGCCTGAGCTTCGTCCAGCTGTGATCTGGAGTGTCTCCCTGGCCCCTGCCTCCTCCTGTCCCTGTCCTCTCGCTTCTCTTCCTTCTCGGCCCTTCTTCCACTGACGGTCGCATCAGGCATTTCCTGAGTCACGAGGGTACTCGGCCTTGTTACCCCTACACATCTACAGATCCCCACAAGAGGTGGCATAAAACAACAGGAATGTGCCTGCTTGCTGTTCTCAAGGCCAAAAGCAGAAAGAAGTCAAGAAGTCCTCAGGGAGAGGTGGCAGAAAGAATGTAAGAGCCAAAGGAAGGGTAGGACTCCTTACAACGTGCTCCCCTCAGACACAAAATGGCCTGGATGTCCACAACCTCACAGTTCCTGACACTACACAAGACCATCATAAGAGGAGGAAAAGATCATGACATCAAAATAAAAGAGAGGCTGATTGAGATGGGGAGGGGATATGATGGAGAGTGGAGTTTCAAAGGGGAAAGTGGGGGGAGGGAGGGCATTACCATGGGATATTTTTTATAATCATGGCAGTTGTTAATAAAAAAAAAGTTTGAAGAAAAAAAAGAAGTCATCAGGGCTGTGCCCTGCAAAGCCTCGGGGACCAGCACCTCCTTGCCCCATCTTAGGGATCTTGCTGGACTTCTGTGTCCCTCTCCTTCTTCTGATAAAGGTTTTTGTCACTGGCTTATGACCTGTAACTCCAGGATGTCCTCACCTCATGACCCTTAAGTGACTAGGCCCAAGAAAGGCCGAATTCTAAGTCCAGGTGGACATGAACTTGGGGGACATTAATCACCCCCTACTGAATCAGAGTTGGCAGAATCCTCGTCTCCTCCCACTCAAGGTCCTGGGGAGCTCTGTGCCTGTGGAGGGGGGCTGGCTGTCAGCAGCTGTGGCTGTCAGTCTTCGGGACCTGGCAGGAGGGAAAGGGAAGAATAAACTGTGGGGTTCAGGAGACAGCGGATGAGATTCTGGCTGATCCCCTAATCCCCTCTGAGCCCGCTTCCCACAGTGAAGCAGCAAGGGTTCTCTGTTGTTCTTCTGGAAGGATCCCCAGAGAGCCTGCCCTTCCTGATTCAGCAAGCTCTCCCCTGTTTTCTCAGAACTTATGCCCCATCCTCCAGCAGGCCACTGTCAAATATCTGTCTACACTCCATGGTAGAAGAATGTGGGGAAAGGGAGCTGTACACTAGCACGTGTGCACACACACACACATGTATGCGTGCACACAGAGGTGAGATGGGGTCGATTGTGTCCACATGCAAAGATGCTTGCAAAAGTGTACGAGTTAGCGTGTGCATTGGAGGGCCAGGCAAGGGATTATCTGCGAAACTATATATGACGTATGCACTGGCCGACACTAGTGAGTGTGTCTGTGAGTGTTTGTGACTGTGTGAGTGATTGTGTGAGTGCACATCAGGCAGAACACGGGGTGTGGATTAGCTGTGTGCTCAGGCAAAGATGTGGATGCCAGTGTGTAACTGTGAAGACATGGACAGGTATGATTGTGTGCTCACGCGTGTCTAGTGTGAGTGTTGGACATTAAAGGGAGCTTCGGGGTTGCACGTGTATAAGGGTGTTACTCAGAATGCATGGTTCTGAGCATCATGGGACCGATGATAGCAACACCCCAAACCTTTCTAGTGGGTCCTGAGTTCCTACCAGCCTGTCCCCCCTTTCCTGTCTAACCTCAGCTCATGCTTCCCTCCCCATCATTCTCTGTCTTCCTCTAACACCGGGCTCCCTGGCACTCTCCTGTGCCTTTATCTTCAGGAACATCGATGTCACAGGGACAGTCGGGCCACCTGTCCTGTGCTCTTACCTGCCTCATGACCATTGCGTCTGCTACACTCTACTGTTCTCAGAACACTGCTCCTGTGGAAACCCATGGGGTGCCCCCCTCAGTTTTTGGGGGGCTGGAGAGATGGCTTAGTGGTTAAGCACTTGCCTGTGAAGCCTAAGGACCCCGGTTCGAGGCTCGACTCCCCAGGACCCATGTTAGCCAGATGCACAAGGAGGTTCACACATCTGGAGTTCGTTTGCAGTGGCTGGAGGCCCTGGCGTGCTCCCTTCTCTCTCTCTCTCTCCCTCTTTCTCTGTCTGTCGCTCTCAAATAAATAAATAAAAATAAAATAAAATCTTTTTAAAAAGAAGAAAGAATGGAAGAACCAGAGCTGGGGAGGGGTGCTATGGAACCCGTCTTCTGGGCATGACGGGGGTGCTGCATGTGTGACCTCACATTGGCCGTTGTTGCACAATACTGGGCTAATTTCATCATGGGCACAGGAGAAGGGGAAAATCACAAGACATCAACTTAGAAGAGGGACTGGTTGGAAAGACAAAGGGGTCCAGTGGAAGGGGGATGGCAGGAGAAGGTAATGGATCATGGTGAAAAATTATGTATGAAAGTTGTCAATAAAAAAGCTTTTGAAATATTGTTGGTGCTGGAGAGATGGCTTAGCAGTTAAGCGCTTGCCTATGAAGCCTAAGGACTCTGGTTCGAGGCTCGATTCCCCAGGACCCACGTTAGCCAGATGCACAAGGGGGCGCACGCGTCTGGAGTTCATTTGCAGTGGCTGGAGGCCCTGGTGTGCCCATTCTCTCTCTCTCTCTCTGCCTCTTTCTCTGTCTATTGCTCTCAAATAAATAAATAAAAATAACAACAAAAAAATTTTTTTAAAAAAGCTTTTGAAATATTGTTAAATAGGGCTGGAGAGACGGCTTAGCAGTTAAGGCACTTGCCTAAGAAGGCAAACAACTCAGGTTCGGCTCCCCAGTACTCACATAAAGCCGGATGCACGAAGTGGCACATGCATCTGTAATTCATTTGCAGTGGCTAAAAGCCTTGCACGCCCGTTATCTCCCTCTCCCTCTTTCTCTGCTTGCAAATAAAAAAAACACAACTATTTTTTTTAAAAAAAAATATTGTTGAATGGGACAATTTCTGCTGCTTCTGCTTGGGATGGTATGAATGTGTGAGCAGTGAATGGAGGTCATGGCCACACGGCATAAGTGTCCTTGAGGCAACTGAGTAATGTTCTTTAAAAACGCTGAAAATGGTAAGTTGCATGCTGTGTGAATTTGCTATAATGTAAAAAATGCATGCAGTAATAGATCATTGCTGAGGCCCTTGGTTACCCACCAGGAATAGATGGTAAGACCCTATTGCTGAAGACTCCACATACTTGGGCTACAAGGCCACTGAGAAATCCTGCTGGAACTGAGCTAAAAACCTCCTCCATGTAGACCAGCTGACAGAAAGCTGGAAGAAGCCATTCTGCATGCAGTTCAACGGGAGAAAGAGAAATCACCAGTGAAGATACTCAACAGTGGATACTGCAAGCCTTATATTTGGCCAACCAGGCCAAGTGAGCCAACAGGGTGCAATAGTGGCACGTCTGTCATGGTGGAAACCAACTGCCCTCTAATTGGACTGGAGGCCCACTACATGGGAGGGAATACTTCCCTGATACTGAAAACTTAAAACATGGGTAGTCATGATCCCCAGGGGTGTAACATCTGCTGCTGTCTGGCTAAATGTATATACTATGCTTATCAAACTGCCCAGTAAGCACTTCTCTTAATGTTCATACCCTTATATTAATGCTACTCTCACTTTGGGTAGAGAATCTTCTCTTTTCAGATGGAAGTGACCTTGGGATGACTTAGAAGGCATCATGATGCTGGAAAGAAGTGACAGGAGTGCTCAGTACTGCAATATCTCTATCACACCTTCCAAGGCTCAGGGTCTACTGTGGAAGAGGTGGTGGAAAGAATGTAAGAGCCAAAGGAAGGGTAAGACTCCTTACAATGTACTCCCCCACAGACACAAAATGGCCTGGATATCCATGACCTCACAGTGCCTGACGCTACCTACACAAGACTATCATAATAGAAGGGAAAGATCATGACATCAAAATAAAAGAGAGGCTGATTGAGATGGGGAGGGGATACGATGGAGAATGGAGTTTCAAAGGGGAAAGTGGGGGGAGGGAGGGAGGGAATTACCATTGGATATATATATATTTTTTTTTTTAAATTTTGTTTTTATTTTTATTTATTTATTTGAAAGTGACAGACAGAGAAAGAGGGAGAGACAGAGAGAGAGAGAGAGAGAGAGAGAGAGAGAGAGAGAGAGAGAGAAAGGGCACGCTAGGGCCTCCAGCCACTGCAAACAAACTCCAGACTCGTGCGCCCCCTTGTGCATCTGGCTAACGTGGGTCCTGGGGAATCGAGCCCTTGAACCGGGGTCCTTAGGCTTCACAGGCAAGTGCTTAACCACTAAGCAATCTCTCCAGCCCCATGGGATATTTTTTATAATCATGGAAGTTGTTAATAAAAAGTTTGAAAGCCGGGCGCGGTGGCGCACACCTTTAATCCCAGCACTTGGGAGGCAGAGGTAGGAGGATCACCGAGAGTTCAAGGCCACCCTGAGAATACATAGTGAATTCCAGGTCAGCCTGGACCAGAGTGAGACCCTACCTCGAAAAACAAAAAAAACAAAAAAAAAATTGAAAAGAAAAAAAAAGCATGTAAAAAATAATCTTACTAAATCCCTTTTGTCCAAGTCAATTTGGACCCCATGCTTGCTCTTACAGCTTCGAGTCACCCTAGCTGCACACCGTCAGTGTGTCCCAGTCTCGCTGTCCTTCTCCTGCCCCTTGCTGGCTCCATGGTGACCCACTCCATATAGAGATGAGGTTTTGGCAGGAGTCCATGCGCCTCTCTCCCAGGCAACAGTCTCAGGTTCCTAGGTGCTTCTGTTAAGTACACTCAGAATCCAAAAGTGCTGGGGCTGGGGAGACGGCTCAGTGGGTAGAGTGTTTGCTGTGGAAGTACGAGGATCTGAGTTCAGATCCCCAGAGCCCACGCCAAAGCTTACAGTAGGAAGGAAGAGACTGGGGAAGCAGAGACGGGAAGATCCTTGGGGCTTGCTGGCTTCCTAGTGTCACTGAATCTTTGAGCTCCAGGTTCAGTGAGAGACCCTGTTTCACAGAATGATTGAGGAAAACATCTACGTCGACCTCTAGTGCACACACGTGATGTCCTCAGGTGCACGTCCACTGGCACACACACCGCATATGAACACACACAGCTCCAAGGGTACATGCCAGAGTCCAGGCATAGGAGTTAGGCTCTTTTCCCAAAACCCATATTCTGCCTCATTCAGTAAGTAACTCCTTCTCATTACCATTGCCCTTGAGAGCAGAGAGGGTCCTTCTAGTGGCTTCCAGGGACCCCTGGAGGAGGCATGTTCCCTGTCAGAAACCTGTTGGAGGAGGTTTGGCTGGTGTGTGGGGTGGCGGGGGGCATGAGAGGAGACAGTTCCCTCCCACTTACCCTGCTTGGCTCTAAGCTCTTCCCCAACCAGTTATTATTTATTTTTGCCTGTGTGGGTGTAGTCTGTGTGGTGGGGCGTGTGATGGTATGCGTGTACGTGTGTGTGCAGAAGGGCATGCGCTCTGTGGATGTGCACGGAGACCAGAGGAGAATGTCTCACGTCTTTCTGCTCCTTCCTTCCGCCGTATCCTTGAGACACGGCTGCCGTTCTTGGTCAGACGAGCGCTGGCAAGTACCAGAGAGTCTCCTCTCTCTGCTTTCCACAACAGAACCAGGGGTGCAGGCATGTAAGGCTACCCGGCCTTTTATGTGCATGCTGAGGCTGGAACTCGGGCAATCCGAGGCCCTGTGTAGCAATCACCTGCTAAGCCGTTTCCCCGGCCTCCCACACCATGTTTGTGACCCCTGGGGCAGTTACATGTGATCTCCTGATGATGAGTGTCCAAGACCCTGGTGGACAAGGCAGCTGGGGACTCCCCGTTTTCCTCACTCAGTCTGGCAGCCTTTCTCTGCCTCTAACCTCCAAACGCTTGCTACAGAATAAGCAGTTTTGGTCTGGTTGCAGCTTCTCTGATAGGCACCACCTCTGCACCAAGCCAGGCTGTCTTCTCTCTGCACGGGCTGGGCACAGCTGCCCCTGTGTCCCTCCTCCAGTGGCTAAAGCTCACAAGGTCATTTGCCTATGCATTGACTCACTCATGTTCCTCATGACCCTGTGACACTGATGACCTCACGTCTTTCCGCTTTGGCTAGTTGAATGTCCACTGCCTGCTTGTTCACTGGAGTAAGTGCAGCTCGAGGTCATGCCAACCTCCTCATGACAAGGGGGCATGTTTGGCTGGAAGAGCCAGAGTCCCAGCATCGAGGGTCTTAAGCCCTGAAGACATAACTACCTCATCTAGCACAAAGTATAGAGCAACTACTCCCAACTCGACTGATGTTGCCCACCAAGGGACAGCTGACATTTTTGCCATTGTCAGGACTGGGATGTGGATGCTATTCACACCTACCAGGTAGAGACCAGGAATACTGCTAAACATTCTTTTTATAAAATTTTAATTTATTTATTTGAGAGAGAGAAAGAGAAAGAGAGAGAGAGAGAATGGGCGCACCAGGGCCTCCAGCTGCTGCAAACAAACTCCAGATACATGCACCACCTTGTGCATCTGGCTTACATGGGCCTTGGGGAGTCGAACCTGGATCCTTTGGCTTTGTAGGCAAGCGCCTTAACTGCTAAGCCATCTCTTCAGCCCTAAACATTCTTAAAAAAAAAAAAAACTGTTATTTATTTATTTTCAAGAAGAGAGAGAGAGAAAGAGTGGGAGAGAAGGGCAGACAGAGAATGAGAATGGACACACTAGAGGGCCTAGCCTCTTCAAACGAACTCCAAATACATGTGTCACTTTGTGCATCTGGTTTTATGTGGGCACTAGGGAACTAAACCCAGGTCATTAGGCTTTGAAGGCAGGTGCCTTAACCCTGAGTAATCACTCCATTCAAACATTCTTTTTGAAGAGTCTTTTTTAAAAGTTTATATATATTTTTTTATTTGAGAGAGAGAAAGAGGGAGGGAGATTGAGAGATAGATAAAGAATGGGCATGCCAGGGCATCCAGCCACTACAAACGAACTCCAGACACATACACCCCCTTGTGTATCTGGCTTATGTGGGTCCTGGAGAATCAAACTGGGATCTTTTGGCTTTGCAGGCAAGCACCTTACCCGCTAAGCCATCTCTCCCAACATTCTTCTTGAAAAAAAGCTTTTAGGGCTGGAGAGATGGCTTAGCGGTTAAGGAGCTTGCCTGTGAAGCCTAAGGACCCAGGAGGCTAGAAGCACCACTGGTGTGTCCATTCTCTCTCTTTCTCAAATAAATAAGTAAATAAAATAAACTTTTAAATATTTTTTATTTATTTGCAAGGAGAAAGAGAGAGTGCGAATACCAGGGCCTCTTGGCATTTTAAGCACCTTTGTACATCTAGCTTTATGTGGGTACCGGGGAACAAAACCTGGGCCATCAAGCTTTGCAAGCAAGCACTTTGAACCACTGAGCCATCTCTCCAGTCTCCTGCTAACCATTCTACAGTGCACCTCAGGACAAGGAATGGTCTGGTCCAACAGGCCCGCAGTGCCGAGGCTGAGGATCCCTGGAAATGGTTTCAGGGTTAGTTCAGCAGTTTGGCAATGTTGGGACTCTAGGTTGGTACCTCCTAATCTCTTGGAGTTCACTCCTCCTTGCGATGTTGTAGTTGCCAGGGTACCTAACATTACATTCTGCATTCATCATTCCAAAGAGAAACAAACTGCCCTCTCTTTCCTCTTTTCCTATAACAGTATCTTTGGGTTTATGCCCAATGGCGTACACTGGATCGATCACACATTCAACTTCAGCCCGATCACTGTCCAAGGGCAACTGAGTTGTTGTGATCATCTTAGATCAACCAACTCGTGGGGTGTAGGGCAGGTTGGGGGGAAAGGCTGGATCTAGTACCTTGGGACAGAAAAGCAGAGCCAAGATGTGGCAATGGCTGTCTAGCAGTGTGATAGTTCATCTTGACGGGGTTGAAAGTTTCCAAGGAAACAAATTTCCTAGACATGTCAAGGGAGTTCCTAGATTAGGTTAATTGAGGTGGGAATATTCACCATAACTGGAAGTGGCCCCATCCCATGGGTGGGGCATTCTGGACTGCATAAAAAGGAAAAAGTGAGCCAAGCACCCCAGCATCCACCTCTCTCTGCCTTCTTCCTGTGGATGCAGTGTGACCAGCTGCCCGAAACTCCTGCCGCCATGGTGGCCTGTCCCCTCAAACCACCAGCCAGCGTAAACCCTTTCTTCCTCAGGTTGCCTGTGGATTCATCTCTGTGGCACTCCCCTCCCGGGTCCCTTCGACAGACCCATCCCTTCCCTCCTTAACTGCCCGAAGTCTCTTGAGCGCATCTGAGCTGCTTGTAGCAGGTCAAACATCCAAGCTCATGAAGGGTTGAGTGGCCTGAACCTGTAATGCCAGCACTTAGGCACGAGGGTCAGGAGTTCAAGGGCATCCTTGCTGCTCTATAGTTTGAGGCCAGGCTGGGTGATAGGAGACCCTGTTACGAACAAATTCAAGTTCATCTGTGGGACTGACCTAGGACAGCAGACAGGAGCCCTATAGCCTGAGCAGTCCACACATGACACACAGCTATGGCATGTCTAGGACGGAGATGAGAAACTGATCCGTAATGTATCTGGTTAGAAATGAGGGCGTTCGGGTCTTGGTTATGCCTGTCACTTTGAATGTCCTCTCTGGATTTACAGCACCCACGCACCTGACCGCGTCAGTTTTGGCTCAAGAAGCGACTCGACACATTATTTCAAGGCACTGGGGGGGGGGGGGGAATTCTCCGCCCAGCCTCCAACACTCTTAAGCCTCTGTCACGGACAAGCCAGGTGGAGACATCTATGTACAAAAAGGCTTACAAAACTGCAGACGACCATCTAATCCGGAGCAGAACCTTGCCAAGCTGCCTTCTAAATCCAGCCCCCTCCCCCCGCCCCCCCCCGGCCACGCCAGATCCTGGTGAGGCCCACAGCATCCAACCCTGTCCCGGGCCCCATGCACACAGTGACTCTGGGTCCTTGCCTCTGTTCTCCTCGCACCGCCCCCCCCCCCATCTGACGCATCAACACGTCCTCTCTGCCCTGGAGAGATGATAGCCCCACCTGGTGCTTTGCAGCACCTTTCTGGTCTGAGCCATCATCAACCCTAAGCTGTGGCTGCTGCCCTGGCCTGGTGGCTTTTTTTTATGTTTTTTTTTTTTTTTTTCCTTGTTCTCACAGCCTTTTCTGCCACCATATGGTAGCCTGGAGATCTTTGAAAAGAGAAACTAGATCAAGTTCCCATCCTACTGGAAATCTGCTGATGGGTAATCATGCATTCCTGACAACGGCCTCTGGGCGCAGAATGACTTGATCCCTGACCTCACTAACCTCATCTCCCACACTGTCCCTCCGTCAACACGTGTAGTCTAGTCCCAGGGGCTCTGTCAGGTCCCTGATGGGCCAGGCTTAGTCCCACCCCCACAGCTGTGCAAAGCTGCTGCCTTTCTCCACCGCTTTGTCCTCAGACCTCACAATGTCCTGCCTCTTGTCACTCATATATCTTAACTGGACCGCCACCTCCCACAACCCTCCGGGACTGAGTAGCCAGCCACCCAGTCAGCGGCAATGACACCTCCAGGATCTGCTTCTTCTGACCCTTTCCTCTTACGTTTATTTCTTTACTTGGTTACGGCCTCTCTCTCCTTGCTGGAATGTTCTGTCCTAAGGTATCATTTACAATTTGTTAGATACTATTTTCCCAGCATCTACAATGGTACCTAGCACAGTATAGGTGCTCAATCAATTGCCCTTGTTTTTTTTTTTTTTTTTGTTTGTTTGTTTTTTGAGGTAGAGTCTCACTGTAGCTGAGGCTGACCTGGAATTCACTCTGTAGTCTCAGGGTGGCCTCGAACTCACGGGGATCCTCCTACCTCTGCCTCCCGAGTGCCGGGATTAAAAGCGTGCGCCACCACGCCTAGCTCAATTGTGCATTTTTTTTTTTAATTTTAAATTTTTTTTTTGTTTATTTATTTATTTGAGAGTGACAGAGAGAAGGAGGCAGAGAGAGAGAGAGAGAGAGAGAGAGAGAGAGAATGGGCACGCCAGAGCTTCCAGCCTCTGTAAACGAACTCCAGATGCGTGCGCCCCCTTGTGCATCTGGCTAACGTGGGTCCTGGGGAATTGAGCCTCGAACCGGGGTCCTTAGGCTTCACAGGCAAGCGCTTAACCGCTGAGCCATCTCTCCAGCCCCAATTGTGCATTTTTATGCACGTGTGTATGTGCGTGTGGAGTCCTGAAGACAACCTCGAGTATCATCCCCAGGAACAACATCCACCACTGGGCAGATGCCACCATGCCTGGCGTTTTCCATGGGTACCGAGAATCAAACTTAGGTCCTCAAGTTTTCTAGGCAAACACTACCAATTGAGTTATTTCTCCATTCCTAGTAAATTGTTCTTGAGTTAGTCCATGAACAAGGATAGAGAGGGCTCTCCTGCTCCCCTAGTCACACTGAGAGAGGTGCATACGTCACTCAAACCTGAACTGCCTGTGGATATGCAGGCTGGAAACTGTCTAGGGCCAGAACCAAGCAAAGTGCCAGGGACATAGGGTAGGAGTGTGTTTCTCGTAAGGAGTGAGTCTTGTTTGACCATTTAGAACAGGGGCTGGAGAGATGGCTCAGCAGTGAAAAGCACTTGTTTGCAAAGCCCGTCCACCCTGGTTTAATTCCCCAGTACCCACATAAAGCCAGATGCACAGTGTGGTGTCTATACCTGGCGTATGTTTGCAGTAGCAAAGGACCCTGGGCTCCCATTCAGATTCTCTCTCTTCCTCAAATACATAAAAAGTTTTATTTTCTGTTTGTTTTTAAAAGAAAGTACAAAATAAGAAACAAGGCACTAAGACCCTTAAGGTCACCTGGGGAGAACCGTGCTGTCCAGGGACCAAGTGCAGACATGTCCTTCGTGGGCGCTTGTGTGGCGCTCAGGGACGCTGGGCACATTTGAGAAACGGGGGGGGGGGAGGGCAGGAGGAAGACAGGAGCAGAAGAGGAAGGAAGGGGACAGGGAAGGAGGGGCTCACAGTCTCCAGAGCTCAGGCGACTCCTTTTCATCTCTACCCTAGGAACAAGTCAAGAAGCAAACCAGAGACTCTGAAACCCCACCGCAGGCGTCCCTCCGGCTGCCAATTAATTAAATGACCCCATAATGAAATTTCTCCCCACTGAGTCTATGTTTAATAATTCATTGCCCTCGTCAGCCAGGCTTGGAACCTCATCAACTCCGCACCTTCCCCACCTGCGCTCGGCTCCCAGGAAACGGGGCGAGGCTGGGAAAGGGCCTGGCTGGAGGGAAGGCATCTCCAGGGGTGACCTGCTTAACCCGCGGACGTGGCCAAGGGTGAGACTGGTGGATGTAGTCGGCTGTCAAGCCAGAATGAGAAAAGAGGTTGTGAAAGTAAATGCTTATTTAGGAAAAGGAAGAAACAATCAATTATTATTTCTTTTAAAAAGCAGCTAACATAAACCACAAGACTCAGAGGGGGAAAAAGAACATTTTTACTGAGCAACTGCCTGCCAAACATTGAGAACCGTCTACCGGATAAGCAGCTGAGCTCAGTCATTGAAAAAGGAAACTTACACTGCCCTGAAATGTTGCAGCTCACAGGGGAAAGAAATTTGAGAGCTATTGTCTCTTTTGGCTACAGACCCTGGGATCATTTCTTCTTATAAATATCATTTTCAAAGCCTGGCGTGGTGGCTCACACCCTTAATCCCAGCACTCGGGAGGCAGAGGTAGGAGGATCACAGTGAGTTTGAGGCCACCCTGGGACTAGATAGTGAATTCTAGGTCAGCCTGGGCTAGAGTGGGACCCTACCTCGAAAACCCCAAAATAAATAAATAAATATCATTTTATTTTTATTAAAATTATTTTTACTTATTTATTTATTTACTTGTTGGAGAGAGAGAGACACATGCACAGAAACAGAGAGAGAAGGGGCACATCAGGGCCTCCAGTCACTGCAAACAAACTCCAGATGCGTGTACCACCTTGTGCATCTGGCTTCACGTGGGTCCTGTAGAATTGAATCTGGATCCTTAGGCTTCACAGGCAAGTGCCTTAACTGCTAAGCCATCTCTCCAGCACTTTAAAAATATTTTTAAAACTTTATTTTCAAGGGGAGATGGGGAGAGAGAGAAAATGGCCTGCAGTGGCTTCCAGCCACTACAAATGAACTCCAGATGCATGTGCCACTTTGTGCATCTAGCTTTATGTGAGTACTGGGGAATCAAACCTGGGTTGTTAGGCTTTGCAGGCAAGCACCTTAACCACTGATCAATCTCTCCAGCCCCTAAATATTATTGTGTATAGAAAGGAAGGAGAGTTCCTTCTTCTCTCTGGAAAGGTAGATCAGGAAATCCGTCTCCAGATAAGCCCAGGGTTATCCTTCCTTCCCTCCCAGCTGTGAGTCTCTGGCCGGGCCAGAATTCCTCAAAGAGAGAAACACGCAGAGCTTTCTTGGGGTGTGCGTGATAGAGGGTGTATTAGTTACTTTTGCTATTGCTGTGACAAAACACTTGACAGAAATAGCAAAGCAAGGTTGGGATTTGGCTCACAGTTCCAGAGGAGTTTCAGTCCACCATGGCAAGAAGGCATGGCTGAGTTTAGGGTGACACAAGCCAGGTGGAGACACTTGACATGGCTCAGCAGGAAGCGGACAGCCTGGGCCAGGACCAGAAGCCACGTGTCACAGCGCCTCCTTGTGGATTCGGCTTCTCTTTCGTGAGCCTGGATCCCTTCAGCAGGCCAGTGAAGCTAACCAGATCTCTTTGTAGATTTTTTTTTTGGTCTCACTCTAGCCCAGGCTGACCTGGAATTTACTATGTAGTCTCAGGGTGGCCTTGAACACATGGCGATCCTCCTTACCTCTGCCTCCCCGAGTGCTGGCATTAAAGCATGTGCCACCATATTCAGCTGTTACAATGATGTTTTGTTTATCTATTTTATTTTATTTTGTAACAGAATCTCATGTAGCTCAGGTTGGCCTTGAACTCTTTTTTTTCTCAATTTTTATTAACGTTTTCCATGATTATAAAAATATCCCATGGTAGTACCCTCCCGCCTCCCCCCCACTTTTCCCTTTGAAATTCCAGTCTCCATCATATCCCCTCCCCATCTCAATCTTTCTACTTACATATATACAATACCAACCTAATAAATACCCTCCTCCCTTCCTTTCTCTTCCCTTCATATCTCCTTTTTAACTTACTGGCCTCTGCTACTGAGTTTTTTCCTTCTCGCACAGAAGCCCAATCATCTGTAGCTAGGATCCACATATGAAGGAGAACATGTGGCGCTTGGCTTTCTGGGCCTGGGTTACCTCACTTAGTATAATCCTTTCCAGATCCATCCACTTTTCTGCAAATTTCATAACTTCATTTTTCTTTACCTCTGAGTAAAACTCCATTGTATAAATGTGCCATATCTTCATTATCCACTCATCAGTTGAGGGACATCTAGGCTGGTTCCATTTCCCAGCTATTATAAGTTGAGTGGCAATAAACATGGTTGAGCACGTCCTTCTAAGGAAATGAGATGAGTCCTTAGGATATATGCCTAGGAGTGCTATAGCTGGGTCATATGGTAGATCAATCTTTAGCTGTTAAACTCTTTTTTAAAATATTTTGTTTTTATTTATTTATTTGACAGAGAGAGAGGGAGAGAATGGGCAGGCCAGGACCTCCAGCCACTGCAAACAAACTCCAGACGTGTGCGCCCTCTTGTGCATCTGGCTAACGTGGGTCCTGGGGAATTGAATCTGGGTCCTTTGGCCTTGCAGGCAGATGCCTTAACTGCTAAGTCATCCCTCCAGCCCGGCCTTGAACTCTTAATCCTCCTGTTTCTGCCTCCCAAGTTCCACCATGCCTGACATTAGAATAGTGTTTTCATTGGTGTGTGTGTGTGTGTGTGTGTGTGTGTGTGTGTGTGTGTATGCTCTTGCCCCAGCAAAGGAATGGCCATCCAGCTTTATACAGGCGTGTCTAGGGAATTGATCCCAGGCTTGCGGACTCTTGTAGCAAGTGCCTTTAACCATTGAGCAATCTCCCCAGTCCCAGAAGAATGTTGCTAAATGTAAAAGATATAGTAGGATTATATAGGGTATCAGTAATGTTGGAACTTATTAGGTTGAAACATTGTAATGTGAATCCTGCTTTGTTAATCAAATAACAAGACACTGACTAACAAGATACGGTACCAGGTCTTGTAACTGCAGTAATGTCAAAGTTAGGGGACGCAAGATTAGGTTCAGCAGGGTGTTTCTTTCCTGTCTCCTCCACTAGAATACACAGGTTATCTAAGGAAGGGAATTTGAATTTTTGTCTTTTTTTTTTTTTTTTTCTTGAGGTAGGGTCTCGCCCTAGTCCAGCCTGACCTGGAATCCATTATGCAGTGGCAGGATGGCCTCAAAATTCTCGATGATCCTCCTACCTCTGCCTCCCAAGTGCTGTCCGGGGACCGAGTGCAGACATGTCCTTCGTGGGCGCTTGTGTGACGCTCAGGGTCGCTGGGCACATTTGAGAAACACGGGGGAGGGAAGGGCAGGAGGAAGACAGGAGCAGAAGGGGAAGGAAGGGAGAGAGCGAAGGAGGGGATCACAGTCTCCAGAGCTCAGGCGACTCCTTTTCATCTCTACCCTAGGAACAAGTCAAGAAGCAAACCAGAGACTCTGAAACCCCACCGCAGGCGTCCCTCTGGCTGCCAATTAATTAAATGACCCCATAATGAAATTTCTCCCCTACTGAGTCTATGTGCACCACCTCTCCCAGCAATTTTTGTCTTTTTTTTTTTTTTTTGGTTTTCTAGGTAGGGTCTCACTCTAGCTCAGACCAACCTGGAAATCACTGTGTCACCTCAGGGTGTCCTCGAACTCACTGCGATCCTCCTACCTCTGCCTCTCGAGTGCTGGGATTAAAGGTGTGCGCCACCACGCCCAGCTAATTTTTGTCTTTCTTAAAAAATAATTTTATTACTTTGCAAGGAGGAGGAGGAGAAAGAATATGAATGAGAATGGGCATGTCAGGGCTTCTTGCCACTGCAAACAGACCCCAGACTCATGTGCCACTTTGAGCATCTGGCTTTACGTGGGTGTCAAGTAAGTCATGGAAGAACCAAACCCAGGCTTATGGTTTTGCAAGCAAGCGCCTTGAACCACTGAACCATCTCTGCGGCCCAATTTTTGTCCTTTGTGTGTGTGTGTGTGTGTGTGCGCCCGCCTGCCCAGGGGATGCCCCATGTGCTCACTGACAGTGAGGTGCACTGACCTCCTGTGGCTGGAGGGGAATGTCAGGTGTCCCCCTCGACTGCGCTCCTGCCAGTTCTTATGTGAGCCGAAGTCTTACGTGTCTCGTAGCTTACTGTTTTTTCTCCGGAGCCCGGGTGACACTTGTCTCCCTGCTCCCCACAGGACCGGGGTCACAGACATGTATTTCCATGCCCAGCTGTTCATGTGGATACTGGGGATTGAACTGGAGCAGTCTCCGTGGCCTCCTCAGATCCTCATGCCACACAAGAAGTGCCAGCAATCACGGAACCGCTTCTCCAGCCCGTAATTCTCATCTGTCTTGCTTACTAGTGTGCCCCCAGTGTGCTGGGCACACAGAACCCACACGTGTGGACATCTGTAGGTTTCAAGGAGAGTGCGTGAAATGAGAGTAGAGAAGTGGCTTCAAGCCAGAAAGACCACATGGGGCTGGAGAGATCTGGCTCAGTGGTTAAGGCACTTGCCTTGCAAAGCCTAACGACTCGAGTTCAATTCCCCAGTACCCATGTAAAGCCAGATGCACAACGTGGCGCATGTTTCTGGAGTTTGTTCACGGCAGCTGGAGGCCCCCATTCTCTCTGTCTCTCTTCACTCTATTTCTCTCTGCTTGCAAGTAAATAAATTAAAAAAAAAATAAGAGACCGCATGGACCCAGGGGCATGGTGGGGACCAAAATTTATTTTTTGTTTTTGAGACAGAGACTTGCTACACAGAGTCCAGGCTGGCCTCAAACTCACAATCCTCCTGCCTTGGCCTCCTGAGTGCTGGAATTACATGCCAGCATGCCTGACAAGTTTTTTTTTTTCTTTTCAAATTTTTATTAACAACTTCCAATATTATAAAAAATATCCCATGGTGGGATACCTTCCAGTGAGTTGTTGGCCAGGGAGGTCCCTGGTGCCCCCAAAACATTATAGGCCATTGCCGAGGCCCTTGGTTTCCCACCAGAAATCGATGGTAAGACCCTATTGCTGAAGATTCCACATACTTGGGCTGCAAGGCCACTGGGAAATCCTGCTGGAACTGAGCTAAAAACCTCCTCCATGTAGACCAGCTGACAGAAAGCTGTAAGAAGCCATTCTGCATGCAGTTCAACGGGAGAAAGAGAAATCACCAGTGAAGATACTCAACAGTGGACACTGAAAGCCTTGTATTTGGCCAGCCAGGCCAAATGAGCCAATGGGTGCAGTAGTGGCACATCTGTCATGGTGGAAACCAACTGCCCTCCAATTGGACTGGAGGCCCACTCCATGGGAGGGAATACATCCCTGATACTGAAAACCTACATCAGGGGTAGTCATGAGCCCTAGGGGTGTAACATCTGCTGATGTCTGGCTAAATGTATATACTATGCTCATCAAATTGCCCAGTAAGCAGTTCTCTTAATATTCATACCCTTATATTAATGCTACTCTCACTTTGGGTAGAGAATCTTCTCTTTTCAGATGGCAGTGACCTTGGGACAACTCAGAAGGTATCATAGTGCTAGAAAGAAGTGACTGGAGTACTGAGTAACATCTTGATCACACCTTCCAAGGCTCAGGGTCTAATGCGGAAGAGGTGGCAGAAAGAATATAAGAGGAAGGGTAGGACTTCTTACAATGTGCTCCCTCCAGACATGGAGCATTTTTTTATGGAGATAAAAATTGAGAAAAAAATCCCATGGCAATGCCCTCCCTTCCCCCACTTTCCCCTTTGAAACTCCATTCTCCATTATATCCCCTCCCCATCTCAATCAGCCTCTCTTTTATTTTGTTGTCATGATCTTTTCCTCCTCTTATGATGGTCTTGTGTAGGTAGTGTCAGGCACTATGAGGTCATGGGTATCCAGGCCATTTTGTGTCTGGAGGGAGCTCGTTGTAAGGAGTCCTACCCTTCCTTTGGCTCTTACATTCTTTCCGCCACCTCTTCCGCATTAGACCCTGAGCCTTGGAAGGTGTGATAGAGATATTGCAGTGTTGAGCACTCCTCTGTCACTTCTTCTCAGCACCATGGTGCCTTCTGAGTCATTCCAAGGTCACCGCCATCTGAAAAGAGAAGATTCTCTGCCAAAATTGAGAGTAGCATTAATATAAGGGTATGAACATCAAGAGAAGTGCTTACTGGGCAGTTTAATAAGCATAGTATATACATTTAGCCAGACAGCAGCAGATGTTACACCCCTGGGGATCATGACTAGCCATGTTTTAAGTTCAGTATCAGGGAAGTATTCCCTCCCATGGAGCGGGCCTACAGTCCAGTTGGAGGGCGCTTGGTTTCCACCATGACAGACGTGCCACTATTGCACCTGTTGGCTCATTTGGCCTGGCTGGCCAATTATAAGGCTTTCAGTGTCCACTGATGAGTATCTTCACTGGTGATTTCTCTCTCTCCCATTGAACTGCATGCAGAATGGCTTCTTCTAGCTTTCCCTGACAAAATTTTATTATCATGGAATAAAAAAGTATGAAAGGAACTTCAGCAGGAGGGATGAGTGAGGATGGACATTTTGTAAAGCTCATCCTAGCTGCCATCTAGACTGACACCGGGAACGTGGGTCCCGTTACACTGACACTAGGAACATGGCTTTCGTTACACTAACACCAGGAATGTGGCTTCCAGTACACTGACACCTAGAACGTGGGTCGCATTACACCGACACCAGGAACGTGGCATCTGTTACATTGACACCGGGAATGTGGGTCCCGTTACACTGACATTAGGAACGTGGCTTTCGTTACACTGACACCAAGAACCTGGGTTCCATGTACTGGCCCGGAGGTAGCCAGTGAGGAAGTGCTTGGGAGGTGAAGCCCAACAGGACTCCTTTTCCTCCTATGGGGCCTTCAGAACTTACATCTCAGTGAGCCGCATTCGCAGTGACTCTCTGATGGGACCCTGGGCTGCAGGGACGACCCACCCACCCACAGCTCCCTAGGGAACTGGAATTGTGCAAATGGACCTGGAAACACCTCGGCAAGAGCGCACTCCTTTGGGGTGGGAAGGTCCAATATTGGCGCTGCCAGTGTAAACAACATGCATACATACCTGGGGCACGGAAACCTACATGGAAAGGCCAGCCTGCTGCCCGCCTGTCATCCCAGCTACCCTGGAGACTGGCAGATCCAAAGCCTGCCTGGGCTTCAGAGCAAATCCAAGACGGTTCTGGGTAACTTAGCAAGACTCTACCTCCAAATAACAAGTTAAAAGAGGGGTGAGAATACAGCTCGGGGGCAGAGCGGCTTGCCTAGTGTGCATGAGGCCTTGGGCTCAATCTACAGTACTGAAAACAAAGGAAAAGAAAGAAGAGAGGAAGGAAGAGAGGGAGGGAGGGAGGAAGAGAAGAATGGAGGAAGGAGAAAGAAATAAAGAAAGGAAACGAAAAGTAGGAAGGAAGCAAAGAAGGAAGGAAAGAAGGGAGGGAGGAAGGAAGGCCCTACATGAAGGGGTCACTGAACACCTGTGGGGTCGCTTGAGCAAGTCCCTAGGATTGGCAGTCCCTGGAGAAGCTGTCACTTGCTGATGTCCTTGCCTGGGTGTCTGGCTGGTCAAGTCACCTACTCATGCCAGAGGCACCTCGGGGGCTCCAAGCTCCCGGCAGGAGGAGGCTGTGGGAAGCCAAGCAGGGGATCCCCTTCCTCCCTCCCTCCCTCCCTCCCTCCCTCCCTCGCTGTCTCCATCTCCACGCCCACCCCAGCCCCACGCTTCCTGGAATGCCCCGAGGGACGCCGCCACGGTAATGACCCCTCGACAGCTGCGCTCCCCGCGAAGCAGCGGCCCCTCCCCGGGCGCCGCCGCCTCCGGAGACAGGTTCGCACCTGCCGGGGCCATTTCTCATCAATTAGGCGTTGGCAGCGCTTGAATGGGGGCCCGGCGAGGGCGCGTCCCCGGGCCGCCGGCGCTCGCAGATGGCAGCTCGGGGCGCAGCTGCCCGCCGGGCGCGCGGGGGGCCACAATCGGCCCAGTGTTCGCAGCCCCCCAGGTCGGGCAGGGGGACGGCCACACCTGTGCGACGCAGATGGTGTCGCCGGCGGCGGCAGCAGGCACCGGAGGCTCCTCCAGGGACGGGGGGGCGGGTGGGAAGCGGGGGCTCCCCCCACCCCGAGCCTGGAATCTGATGGGAAGTGCCACCGAGAAAGTGGCCTGGGGAGAGTGAGCCGAGCCCGGCCTGCAGGCTTCACGGCCACCCCGTCCCTCCATCGGTGGCCCTGGGCACGACGGGGGTGGGGGGAGGGGGCTTCAGGTTTCTCGCTAGGGAGTAGCTGGGTAACCTAAGTGCCCAGCTACAGGGGACTGACTGGGAAATAAATGCACGAACATAAAGCCCCTGGAAATAGCCCAATGGGGGCCCGCGAGATGGTTCGGTGGCTAAAGCACCCACACCTGAGTTCGGATCCCCCCACTTCCACCCCCCACAAAAAGCCGGAAGCTTTCTGAAATCCCAGTTCTTCTAAAGCCAGAAGGAAGGCAGAGACAGGATCCACAGGAAAGTTGTCCTTTGACCTTTGCAGGCTCCTGTGGCACTGACACACACACACACACACACACACACACACACACACACACACGACAGGATCCACCAGTGCCTTACTAACCTCCCTGGAGTCAGAATATATCTTTATGAATTCTTCTAATGATGATTTCTCCCACTCCGGATACTGAAGTGGTAGGAAAAGAATGCTGAAAAGCTAAAAGTAGATGTATTCAAACTCACAGCATCGCTTTATGTTTAAGTATTTGATTTATAACCAAAACAAGAATTTTTTGAGGGGGGTTTTTCGAGGTAGGATCTCACTCTAGCTCAGGCTGACCTGGAATACACTCTGTAGTCTCAGGGTGGCCTTGAACTCCCAGCGATCCAATCCTCCTACCTCTGCCTCCCAAATGCTGGGATTAAAGGCGTGTGCCACCACACCCAGCTTTTTTTTTGAGGGGGGGAGTTTTTTTTTTTTTGAGGTAGGATCTAATAACTGTAGCCCAGGCTGTCCTGGAATTCACTATGTAGTCTCTGGGTGGCCTCAGATTCTCAGTGATCCTCCTACCTCTGACTTCCAAACGCTGGGATTAAAGGTGAGTGACACCACACCTGGCCCAAAATAAAGTGTTTTTGTTGTTGTTGTTGTTTTGTTTTGTTTTTAATGGTTTTTCAAGGTAGGGTCTCACTCTAGCTCAAGCTGACCCAGAATTCACTATGTACTCTCAGGATGGCCTCGAACTCAGCAATCCTCCTACCTCTGCCTCCTGAGTGCTGGTATTAAAGGTATCCGTTTTTTTGTTTGTTGTTTGTTTTTTTTGTTTTGCTGGTTTTCTGGAAGCAAACTCATTTCTAATACTGCCAAACACTACTCTGGAATAAAAAAAAATTAGTGGGAAAAAGTATTAGATAAAAATGTGGGGCTGGAGAGATGGCTCAGTGGTTAAAGACACTTGCTTGTAAAGTTTGGCAGCCTAGGTTCAATTCCTCAGGACCCATGCCAAGCCAGACGCACAAAGTGGCGCATGCTTCTGGAGTTCATTTGCAGTGGCAGGAGGCCGTGGCATGCCCATTGCTCCCCACTACCTGCTTTTCTGTCTCAAATAAATAAATAAATGTGTGTATTTATGTGTGTGTGTGAGTGTGTGTGTGTGTGTGTTGGTTGGAACTCAGGGCAATCCTCCTTCCTCAGTTTCACCAGTATGTACCATCACCCTTGGCTAATACCTGCACACACATACACACGCACACATACACACACACACGCACACATATACACACACACACACACACGCATACATGTATGTATATATGCAGTGGCCGGGTCCATTTTTCAGGCAACTTTTTTTTTTTTTTTTTTTCGAGGTAGGGTCTCACTCTGGCTCAGGCTGACCTGGAACTCACTATGTAGTCTCAGGGTGGCCTTGAACTCACGGCGATCCACCTACCTCTGCCTCCCAAGTGCTGGGATTAAAGGCGTGCGCCACCACGCCCGGCTCTTCAGGCAACTTTTATGTCCGCGCTGGCCCCTGTCTTAGGGAGCCAGAGGCCTCTGTCTACCTGAGCTGGCGTTGTGCCCTGCTCGTTGTGATAGCTCCTCAGCCTGCTGCAGCAGTGGCTCAGGTTACCTCGGGTAGTTCGGTGGCTCAGAGCTGCCTTATCTGAGATCTTCTAAGACGCCCAGCTTCATTCTTGGGAGAGCCCTTTAACTCTGAGGCAGACAAGCCCTGATCTCCCCTCCCCCTGCCCAGAGCTGCCTTGGGGTTAAGGAAACCAGCCCCCAGATGGACTATAGGTGAGGCCCTGCTGCAAGGACCGCATAGCTTTCTCTTTCCTGTGCCCCCAAAGGCGGATCCTTTCCTTGACCCCTCAGTGGGTTCCCCAGCCACTGCTCTGAGCAGCCTGGAGTCAAACCCTTGGGACCAAGGAGGCCTGTTAGTCGAGTCTCTGGGGTGCAGAGGGCCGGCAGGGGAAGGTAAACAAGGCATATTCATGTCCCTCAGTGTCCCCGCAGACCTGGGAGTGCTGGGGCCAGATCGAATTGATGTCAGCAGGCCATCTCCATCTTGTGCAAGAGGCGGAACTAACGATGGGGACAACGGTTAGGGTGATGACTGTCCCCAACCAGATGCTGCCTAGGTATGAACTGATCCAGTCCTCAGAGTTACTGTTTTCTGTGCCATTCCACAGATGAGGAAACCGAGGGAGAGAGGGACTTATCCCTTGCCTAATGCAGATGGTACATGACGTGACGTGCTGGGATATGAAGCCTGGGGTGGGGTCGGCAGCACTGTGATCTTGCATTCCTTTCTGTCCCCCCCTCAGTCCTGTGAGTCTTCGAAAAGGGCACCATGAAAACCTTCGAAATTCAGGCATATTTAAACCTTCTAAAAATATTTTTATTTATTTATTTATTTGAGAAAGAGAAAGAGGCAGACAGAGAAAGAGAATGGGCATGCCAAGGCCTCCGGCCACTGCAAACGAACTCCAGATCTATGCGCCACCTTGTGTATCTGGCTTATGTGGGTCCTGGGGAGTCGAACCTGGGTCCTTTGGCTTTGCAGCCAAGCTCCTTAACCTCTAAGCCATCCCTTCAGCCCTCAGGCATACTTTGTAGTCCACTCCCGGCCAGTTTTCATTCCTGACTTCTCGTCACTGAAGTGTCAGAGGCCTTGACGTTTGAGTTTCCTGGAGAAGCAGTGGATGAGAGAGGATGAGGAGGGCAGCCCGGGCAGCCACCACGGTGTGTGACCACAGTCACCTTCCTCCCTCGGACCAACTCTGGGCATGAGGCTGAAGGTGGAACACATTCCTGGGTGTGTTCTGCTTGGGGACAAGGGAGGTGGCACACACTCACAGACTTCTCTTCAGCCATTGTCTGAGCACAAGCACGAGGACCTAAGTTCAAGTCCCAGCATCTAAGTAAAAAGCCTGGCATGGCTGGGCACACCCGGAACCCCAGTACTAGAGGTGGGGGAAGGCGGAGACAGGAGGATCACTGGGGTTCCAATGGGAGCTCCAGTTTCAGTGAAAAATGCTATCTCGGGTTGGAGAGATGGCTTAGCGGTTAAGGCGTTTGCCTACAAAACCCAAGGACCCAGGTTTGAGTTCCAGGACCCACGTAAGCCAGGTGCACAAGGTGACGCATGCACCTGGAGTTAGTTCAATTGCAGTGGCTAGAGGCCCTGGCATGCCCATTCTCTCCCTGTCTCTCTCACATAAAGAAATAATTTTTGAAATTTTATTTATTTATTTATTTGAGAGGAAGAGAGAGAGAATGGGCACGCCAGGGCCTCCAGCCACTGCAAACAAACTCCAGATGCATGCACCACCTTGTGCAGCTGGCTTACATAGGTCCTGGAGAATCGAACCGGGATCCTTTGGCTTTGCAAGCAAACGCCTTAACCGCTAAGCCATCTCTCCAGCCCCATAAATAAATATTTTTTTTAAAATAAAAGTGTCTCAAGGAAATAAGGCAGAAGAGCAACAGAGAACAGCTTACATCTTCCTCAGGCCTCCACAGAGTGCCCAAGGGATGTGCCCGTAGTCACTAACTGAGATGTCTCTGCCAGTGGGCCATGTGATGTCGCCCTGTGAACATCTCTTGCAGCCAGGGACATGTCCTTTACTTACAGTGTCAGGAAAAGAACCCCCCCCCCCCATACACACACATGGGGGAAAAGCAGCAGGTGACAGGAGCCGTAAGTTTCAGGAACATCTCAACAATTTTCCCGCCCTTCTCCGGCTCCCTCTCTTCTTGTGCAGGAAGAGAAGTGAACCAAGGAGTGTGTAGCCCGGTAGGTGCCCATGCGCTCCTCACCCCCACCACCCCTCAGGGAAGCAGGGCAGGACACGTGGTGAAAGGGGTCACACTTGTCAGGAGAGGGGAATGGAGCCTCTGTCTCCTCCCACCACACGGGTTATGGGTTCATTGGCACTGCATTGCCCTGAACCTTGAACGTGGGGCCGGGAAACAGATCCCCAGGTGGAAAAAGATAGATGTTTGCAGTGAGCATTTCTGCTAAGAGGAAGGCAGTGCAGGTAGACGGAGAAGAACGGGTGGCCACCGTGACCACTCCAAATAGCTTCTTCCTCAGGACGCACCTACTGCTTGCCTCCCTGAGTGGTTACCCTGTGTGTAATTTCATGTAAAACTTGTGGACATCAAGCTAACTGGCAACAGGTGAATCTTTGCCCAGGCTAAGCCTGGGAACATGGGAAACTGTGCACACCTGGGTGGAGCTCCTAGAAGACAAGGAACTCATCAGCTTCTCCAAAGATTTCCTGACGAACAAACAACTCATGATCTGACCTGAGGTGATCCCCTGATCCGTCTTATGCTCAGACTCCCCAGAGCTTTGACTGCCTGAAACGGAATAAAAGCTGCTGAGTACAGTCAGTTTGGGGAGCGCTCCAGTGATCCCCCCACCCTTCATTAAATCACAGTTTGTGTGTTGTGTGTTTACTTCACATCCTCCCAGTCATGGCTGGATGGTGGCAACAAAAACTTATCCACCTGTCCCTGGATTAAAGAAGGCAGGCAAAATTTAGGAAACCTGGGGACCGGGAAAATGGCTTAGCAGTTACGGCATTTGCCTGCGAAGCCTAAAGACCCAGGTTCGTTTCCCCAGGACCCACGTAAGCCAGATGCACAAGGGGGCACATGTGTCTGGAGTCCATATGCAGTGGCTAGAGGCCCTGGCGTGCCCATTTTCTCTTTCTCATAAATAAATAAAATATTTTTAAAAATTTAGGAAACCTGGACTTTACCTAAAGTCACATGTCTCTTATATAAGGTAGACTCAGGATTAAAGTCAGGTCTGGCTGATGTGCCAATCTTAGTTTTGTTTTTTTCTTCTTCTTTGGTTTATGCCTGTGCATATGTGATGTGTACACGTGTGTTCATATGTGTATGTGTACATGTGTGCATGAGTATGTGGAAGCCAAAGGTTGATGTCTTTGCCCTCCCAGTCTTGGAACTACAGTCACATATAGCACACCCTGCCTTTATGCGAGTGTTTTGGGGATCCACACTCAGGGCCTCATGTTTATACAAGTGCTTTACTCCCTGAAGGTCAGGTCTCTTTTTGTTTTTTTGTTTTTTTTTTGACAAAAGCTTGCTATATGTACATCTCTGGCATGGAACTTGGGATGCAGATCAGGCTGGCCTTGAACTTACAGAGAGACCCTCTCACCTCTGCTTCCAGGTTCTGGGATAACAGGTGTTCACCGCCATGCCTGGCTGCCACAGCCAATCTTTGTCACCTCCTGGTAGTTCTTGGGATTGCTCTGGGTTTCTGAGACCCCTGACTCCCACCAATCTGGCCCACTGGAGCAATATGTGGCCAGGTTATTATGAGAGCCGAAGTGTATAAATGCTAATCCTCTGCACTAGATTAAACTGAGAAATGCTTCAACCAGAGCCCTGGCTGCTATAAAAGCAATTGGGTGACTTCTTTGTAATTTGACTGCTCACATGAGCCCAGGAACCTGCATTATAGCTTTCCAAATCTGTGATAATTTCCTTCAACTTTCCCGTTTTATTACTGCCATTAAAATCCCGTTGTGTTCTTAAAACAGGAAAAAAAAAATGATTAAAACAGATGTGGCTCTTAGAGTTACAATATGAATTTTACAACCCTAGGTTTTATGATGCCGAGAGAAACTTCAGCCAGCAGGGTCAGAAGCAAGAAAAATGGAACCGGATTTCTGAAATGGGCTTGGGGAGAGGGGTGGTGTGGGGCCAAGGGTTCCGCATGACGAAGACAGCCAACAGAGCTAATTTCCTGACGTTTACTTTGCTGGCAGAACTCTGGGGACTTGCTGTAGAATGTCACATTTGCAGCCTTCTCTGTGTGCCACAAAGCCAGGCCCCCACAGCTACTGAGGTTTCCCTGGAGCACTCTCCCTCCCTCCATCCTCGCTTCCTACTCCTCCCCCGCCCTCCACCCACCGCCTGAGGAATCAAGATGTTCTAGTTCCATGGCCTTCAGCGATCTTCGTTTAACTTTGTTGGATACCACCTTTTATAGTAAAAAAGAGATCTGAGTTCTAGATCCTGGTATTCAACGAATTCACTTGGATACCTCATTTAAGTCTGTGCTTCAATTTTTCTCTCTCTCTTTCTCCCCCTCTCTCTCTGTGTACGTGTTTACATGAATGTACATGCGTGTACCAGTTATTGTCTCACTGCCGGGACAAAACACCCAACCGGAAGCGGCTTATGGGAGCAAAGCGTTTATTTTGGATTAGTTTCAAGAGCAAGCTTCATCATGGCTGGGAAAGCCTGGCAGAATCGGACAGCTGAGCATCACATCTTGTCACATTGATAGGGAGGGGGCTGGAGAGATGGCTTAGCAGTTAAGTGCTTGCCTGTGAAGCCTAAGGACCCCGGTTCGAGGCTCAATTCCCCAGGACCCACTTTAGCCAGATGCACAAGGGGGCGCATGCATCTGGAGTTCATTTACAGAGGCTGGAAGCTCTGGCACGCCCATTCTCTCTCTCTCTCTCTCTGCCTCCTTCTCTCTGTCGCTCTCAAATAAATAAATAAACAAACAAACAAAAAAATAAAAAAAAATAGGGAGGAAGCAGTAAGGGTGAACTAGCTCTGAGCACTCAGTGGGGCTGGACTCATACACCTCAAGGTCCGCCCTGACTAAGAGACAGACCTCCTGCGGCAAGGCTTCACCAGCTGGGGCTGGGGTGGGGTGGGGGGACAGTTTACATTCAAACTACCACAGTGTGTGCACGCACATGTGTGTGTTATGCATGTCTGTGCAGATGCACATGTGGGTATGCATACATGTGTGTGCATGTGCCTGGAGGCCAGAAGTGAACATTAGGTGTCTTTGTCTATCACTCCCTACTTCATTTTATTTTAGATCTTATTTTTATTTTATTTTATTTTGGGAGCAAGCACGTGCGCATGCGCGAGAGAGAATTGGCATGTCAGGGCCTCAGCCACTGCAATCAAACTCTAGATACTTGCGCCACCTAGTGGGCATGTGCCACCTTGCACTGGCCTCACCTTTGTGCATCTGGCTTACATGGGATCTGGAGAGTCGAACATGGGTCCTTGGGCTCCGCAGGCAAGCGCCTTAACCGCTGAGCAATCTCTCCAGCCCTGCTTCAATTTTCTGAGACAGGCTGTCTCACTGAACCCGGAGCTCATGGGTTTGGCTAGACGAGCTAGCCAGAAAGCCCCGGGTGTGCTCCTTTCTCCTCCTCTCCAGCACTGCAATTACAGGCCTGCACTGCCACACGTGGCACACGCAGCACAAAACTCAGGTGCTTATGCTTGTCTATCAAGTACTTTACCCACTGAGCCACCTCCCCATGCCCTCTGTGCTTCAACTTCTTCATCCATATAATCCTGGGCTCTACCAGACACCTCTACCCTCCCTCAGCAACCAAGAGAAAGAAGCTCATCTTCAGGCACAGTGCTGACAAGCCTGTAAGCACCCAAGTTTGATTCCCCAGTATCCATGTAAAGCCAGATGCACAAAGTGGTGCATGCATATCTGGAGCCCATTTGTAGAGGCTGTAGATCCTGGCACATCCATTCTCTCTCTTTCTTCTCTCTCTCTCTCTCTTCTTTCTTTCTTTCTTTCTCTCTCTCTCTGCTAGCAAATTAAGAAGTATTAAAGGAGAGCACCTTGATGTCACACAGAAACATGTTTGATGGGTAAGGCTGGCACATTTCTCTTTGCCTCTTCACACATCTGAATGCTGGTGTCATACTGTGTCATCTCTCAGCCTCTGCTCAGATGTCACCTGGCCATCATGGCAGTGTCCTGTGAGGACAGACCCTGCCTTGTATTTCCACCACACTCCTCTGATCTGGTTTTCTTTTCCTTCACTACCAAACTGTATCAGTCTGTTTTCTATTATTATCATGAAATGCCCAAGCCTGGGTCATTTTACAAACAGAAGAGCCTTATTTGGCTCACAATCCTGGAGGTCGCAAGGCCTGGTGCCAGGATCAGCTCTGTCCTGGTGAGGGCCTCGCAGAGGGTGATGGATGGAACGATCATGATGGAAAAGCACGTGAGGTGGAGAGGTCATGTGGTAATACTTGAAGCCAGAGCAGCCAGATGGTGGCCAGTCTTATTCCTTTAGACAAATCCTCCCTTAAGAACTAAGCCAAGAGATCCCAAGAGGACTACTTTAATCATTTCCAAAACATTCATACTGTCCCCAAATGATTGCCTGTCTGACCCATGCTACACTATGACATGCCCCATATTGGTCATTTTATTTATTTATATATCTATTCATTTTTGGCAATACTGAGGATTGAACCCAAGGCCTTGCACACACTTGGCAAATAGTTTATCCCTGAGCTACATCCCTGTGGTCATTTTATTTATGGAGGATAGATTTCTAAAGGCAAGATTTTTGGGTCAAAGTTTCAAAGCATTTTAAAGTTAATATTATTTTCATAATACTCTTAACCTATTAATATTTTAATAACACTTGAAAGAACATTCTAGCAGGACTGGGAAGATGACTGAAAGGTTAAAGGAACTTCCTTGCAAAGCCTGCTGGCCTGGCATTTAATTTCTAAGCCATTCATATAAAGCTAGACACAAAAAGTGATGTAACTGTCTGGGGTTCGTTTGAAGTTGCAAGAGACTCTAGCACAACCCCCCCCCCCCCGACACACACACACATGCATGCCTGCACACACAAATTAAAAAACAAATTTCTAGGGCTGGTGAGATGACTTAGTGGTTAAGGGGCTTGCCTGCAAAGTCTAAGGACCCAGGTTTGACTCTCCAGAACCATGTAAGTCAGATGTACAAGATGACTCCTGAGCACAAGGTGGCACATGTATCTAGAGTTCAATTGCAGTGTCTAGAGGCCCTGGTGTGACAATTCTCTCTCTCTCTCTCATTAAAAAAGAACATTCTAGCAATTCACATTCTACCAAGAATGTGTATTTCCTCATATGTTCACCAGCCCCAGGTATCATCAAGTTCAATTTATATCAATGAAGGAATGCAAAATAATGTATTAGTAGTTAGGTTTCCTTGGTCTTGAGAAAGTCATGAATATCTTCATTTGTATTGGTTATTCTGTGAATATCCTTTGTCCATTTTTCCATTGAAATGTTTAGCTTTTCCAAGGCTCTCTTGCCATCAAAAACCTGCCTGGGGATGAAGCAGAGCTAAGCAGATCAGATGGATAGCGTGTGATGGTTACCTTTCATTATCAACTTGGTGGATCTAGAATCACCAAGGAAACGCATCTCTGGGTGTGTCTATGAGGGCATCGCCAGAAAGGTTTCCCTGGCGAAGGAAGACCCACCCTGAATGTGGGCAGTGCCACACCATAAACTGGGATCCTGGACTGATGGAAAAGAAAGATCCAGGGATGGAGAGATGGCTTAGCATTAAGGCACTTGCCTGCAAAGCCTAAGGACCGGGGTTCAATTCCCCAGTACCTAGGTAAAGCCAGATGCACAAGGTGGTGCATGCATACAGAGTTTGTTTGCCATGGCTAGAAGCCCTAGTGTGCCTCATCTCTTTCTCTCTCTAAATAAATAAATATACATTAAAAAAAAGAAAGACCCAACCGAGCACTATCACTTGTAACTCTGCTTCCTGATCGCAGATGCCACGTGACCAGTGGCTCATCTTCCTGCGGCCACAACTTCCAGGACATGATGAACTGTATCCCCTTAAACCATGAGCTAACATGAGCCTTTCCTTCCTTCCTTCCTTCCATCCTTCCTTCCTTCCTTCCTTCCATCCTTCCTTCCTTCCTTCCTTCCTTCCTTCCTTCCTTCCTTCCTTCCTTCCTTCCTTTCTTCTTTCCTTCCTTCCTTCCTTCAGTTGCTTTTCTCAGGTATTTGGTCAGAGCAAAAGAAAAGTAAACAATACATGGAATAAGAGCAAATCCATAAGAACTCAGTAGAGGGTGCGCATGGTGCTACACACCCATAAACCCAGCACTTGGGAGGTACAAGCAGGAGGATCAGGAGTTCAAGGTCATCTTTGGCTGTATAGTGAGTTCAAGGCCAGCCTGGGCCACATGACAGCCTGTCATGAAACAAACAAACAACAACAACAACAACAACAAAAAAAAAAAAAAAACCAGAGAGAAAAAGAGGTGAGAGAGAGAGAGAGAGAGACTGAAAGCTTCCCCTCTAGACTTATCCATCACGCAGAACAATGCTAGTGGGTTTTGGTTGAGGTTCTGTCACAATTATACCCAAGGAATTCTAAGGATGACCTATCACTCCTTGGACGTTATCCGTTGGCTCAGTGCCCCCTCTTTGTTTCTCCAGCCTTTGGTGTACCCAGAACAGTGTCCTCAATCCTTAATGTTTAGAAGTTGCCTCTTGTCCGTCAACGTGAAAGTTACTGCAGTGACTCGAGGCCCGAAGCCCACCTTTGACCTGAGCCCAGTCTAGAGTGGAGAACAAGCAGTTCCCGGGCACTTAGGGCACGGCAAGTCCATTCCCAGCATTAATTCACCTTGTTCCCTTGCAAAGTATGTCTTGCCACCCCCATGTTATATAGGGGGAAACTGAGGCACCTGCTTTGGAATTTAGTAGGTGACTGTGGTGGTTTGAATAGAATAGATGCCCCCCAATATATTCAGTTGTTTGTTTGTAGTTTGCATCTGCAGCCACCTGGCTGGAGTCAGTGCCATTGTGTGGATCTTAAGGTGTGGTGGTGGGTTTCAGATTTCAATCTAAAGATATGCAAAGTGTGCCTAGCTGGAGTTTCTGAAGTGTGCTGTGGCTTTTGGCTTGTGGCTTGTGCTTCTCTCTCTCTCTGTTTGGGCCTGTGAAGGCAGGCCAGCTTCTTCTGCCATTATGGAACTTCCCCTGGATCTGTAAGCTTCAATAAATCCCTTCCTCCATAACTGTGCCTGGTCTGGAAGTTCATCTCAGTGAACCTGAATCTGTCTGCTACAGTGACAAACGCCAGATTTCTGTGACTTGAAAGCAGTATTGACAAACGTTTGCTACGTAGATGTCTCTCCCCAGACTTAACCGTTGTTCCCACCATTGATCTGATGATAGTTTTACTTGCTGCCCACCCCCAGATCTTCAGAATTGGGCCTGGATGAACTGTAGGGCCTGGGGCTTCCTGGACAGCTGGTCGTGACTGCTGGCCGGTCTCCTTCCCTGCCCTCCTCCCAGCCCTTCAGCCCAGCCCAGCTGCCCTTCCCTCTACTCGGGCACGTCCTCCTTCCAACACAGCACTTCGGGTCGGCTTTGGGCGGCCTCCACACGTCGTCGGGCCTCAGTGCTGCGTCCTCCCCCTCTAAAGACTAAAGCCCTTGGCCTCAGCTGTCTGCCACTGCTCTTCAGTCTTGTATCCCTGGGCCTTGTTGGAGGTCATGTCCCTTTTACAGCACACTGAGCCTGCTTTGGTCCTCACACTGCGTCATGCCAGCTCCCTAAGTAACGTACATGCTCTGCCATTCCCGCCCCTCCCCAAAGTCCCTCACTGCCACCAAACCACTGAACTTTGAAGCCACTACTTATGTCACAGGCTCTGGCCACATGTTGGCAGAATCCTCCCTGTGTTCACGACAGCAGGCGTAGCAGTCGCCCTGGTTCTGCAGCCTTGATAACAACATCCAGTACGGCTGCGATTACGCCCGGCTGGGTGTCTGAACACCTCTAGACTGCGCACCGTGAGGACGAAGGAAAGACCAGTCTCACTGGCTTCCAGCCATATCCTCGCTCACGCAGGGTCCAGCACACAGTCAGAAACTGACGCCTGACCCTGACAACCGATGGCTGACTGACCACAGATAATAACACAGACGACTGACGGACAACTGTTGAACAGTTGACTTATTGACAGAAAATTGACTGACTGGTAGATGACTGACAAGGCTGACAACTGATTGACAGACAGATGAGTAATGACAGACTGACAGACAGATGGTTAAGTGACTGACAGGTGGTTGACTGAACAGAGGACATGCTGATGTGTAGTCAGGTCTACAGGTTTCTGATGGTGAACACACATCCCCCCCCCTCAGACAACAATCCCATTGGCATGTCACTGGGCACCTTCAAACCCTTTGCCTGGCACTGATAGATAAAGGGATTGCCCCAGCTATGGGTGGTCCCTAAGCCCCCTCACCTGCTTGAGCAGTTGGTCATGTTCAAAGCGGTTGGTCGGTTGGCATGAACAGAGTGCCACCCAATCCTGGTCCCCGCTTCCTCCTCCCTACTCTAGCTGAGCCGCATTTCAGGTCTGTACAGAAAATTCCTCTGTGGTCTCTGCCCTAACCTCATCTCCACCATGTTTGTAAATGAGTCATAACATCGAGGAAAACAATGATAGTAACGCCAGCTTGTCACGTGTCAAGCACTGCGCATGTCTATCCAGTGCTTCTTCCTCACATGGTGAGTGTGACTGATCCCCATTTTACAGAAGCAGAAACTGAGGTTCAGAAAGATTATCTCAGCTACACAACGTCGCATGGCTGGTAAGTCACAGATCCAGACAGACTGACCCCAGCAAAACCTCACAGAACCACTAAACTCTATAATAATAGCTTCCCAAGATGTTTTGCAGTGAGTCATTGTGAAAAATACCGTTTTTACATCATGACACAGTTCACATACACGCACTTGCCCACAAGAGGCTGAAACAAAAGTGTCACGAAGCAACGCTTCTTTTCACTGTGCACAACACATTCTCCTCCTTTGAAAATAAAGCATGGGCATGATCCAAGGCAATGCATAGGTTGTCTGTGGCCCTTCACATCTGTAACCCCAAGCCCAAGCCCAATCCCATGCTGGGAAACTCACGTCTGTAACCCCAAGCCCATGCTCTGAGCAGCTCCACGGAGATGATTTCCCGAAGATCCACGGGTTCACACCCAGCATGCCGGCAAGATCCTAAGCCCGTGGCTTAAGATCACACTGGGGATGGTGGGAATGTGTTGGACAGACAACAGGTGTGATGACTCCCAAGGGGATATTCTGTGGGTGCCCAACTCAGGGACTGTTTGTTGGTGCAGACCCTTGGGGATAATAGTAGGACGCACCCAGAGAAGGAGAGTTAAAACCCCCTCTTCCACAGTCCCATTCTTTTTGTTTGTTTGTTTGTTTGTTTGTTTGTTTGTTTTTGAATTAGGCTCTCATTGTAGCCCAAGCTGAACTGGCACTCATTCTATAATCCCAGGCTGACCTGGAATTCACTATGTAGTCTCAGTGTGGTCTCAAACTCACAGTGATCCCTTACCTCTGCCTCCCAAGTGCTGGGATTAAAGGCGTGGGCCACCATCACAACCCCATGCTTTAGCAGCAAGCAGCTCAGGCATTGACCAATCAGAGGAGACACAGACAACGAACAAACCAATCAGAACTGTCACCTGGCAAAATCAGCTGCTTCCAGGCAAGAGCTCCTGGCAGGATCCTGTCCTTCCAGGCCTGCGCTCTGGGAGACTGCTGAGCTCCACCTCAGGGCGGCTGAAGCCAGAGCCATCCTCACCACCAGAAGTAAGTCCCACGGTGATATCTCTTTAACAGATGGAGAAACTAAGCCACAGATATTAATTTGTCCTAGACAAATAGCCAGCAGTGGTTAGAGCTGGGCTTTTATATTTTCATTGCCCAGTCACTACCAAGGATTGAACGCAAGGCCTCCAGCTGTGCTAAGCAACCACCCTACCACTGAGCTACACCTCCAGAAGAAAATAAAATACTTTAAAAATTCTTTTTTTAGTTTTTCGACATAGAGTCTTACTTTAGCCCGGGCTGACCCAGAATTCACTATGTAGTCTCAGGCTGGTTTTGAACTCACAGTGATCCTCCTACCTCAGCCTTCCCAGTGATGGGACTAAAGGCATGTGCCACCACACCTGGCTACTTTTTGTTTTGAAACAGGATTTCACTAAGTTGTTCAGGCTATCCTTGAACTTGATCTGTAGCCCAGGCTGGTCTTGAACTTGTGATTCTCCTGCTTCAGCTTTCCAAGTGCTGATATGCCAGGCCTGTGTCCCCACAGCAACTAGTTTCTGTTCTTTTTCTCCACTTCCTCCTCCTCCTCTTCCTCCTCCTCTTCCTCCTTCTTTTAAGCAGGATCTCACTCTAGCCCAGGCTGACCTGAAACTCTCTGTGTAGCTCAGGCTGGCCTCCAACTCAGTGCAATCCTCCTACCTCAGCCTCCTGAGTACTGGGATTAAAGGAGTTGTCCCCTGTGGGTACCTTTCAATACAAGCCTTTAACGGGCATCCACTTCAACCTCAGCCAACTGTGCACTTGGGGAAGTGCAGGGTCTTCCAATTTTACAAAAGAGCTGTCAATCCATTGTTGGTGCAAAACTTCTCGATTTCTAAGTATTTGAAGTAAGTCCCGAATAAGCACTCTGGTGGACCACTGGCTTTAGTGACAGTGCAGTCTGGCCAGGGGTGGAGGGAGAGAAGCTTCCCTTTCCCACCAGTGGTCTCTGAGATGTTGGTTCTTGGTACCCTTGCAGCTTCCCTCCCCGTCCGCCAAGCTGCACTGGCCAAATCCAACTCATCTGTTTAGTCTCTCCACCTTCTAGAGACTTCTAAAAGTTACTGGTAGTATTGATTTCCTTTTTTAAAAAAATTTTTGGACATTTTTTCAATAAATATTTTTATTTATTTGTAAGGAGAGAGAGGGAGAGAAAGAGAAAGAATGAATGAATGAATATAGGTGTGCCTGGCTACCACAAATGAACTTCAGATGCATGCACCACTTTGTACATCTGGCTTTACATGGGTATAGGGGAATCAAAGCAGGGCTGTCAGGCTTTGCAGGCAAGATCCTTAACCGCTGAGCCATCTCTCCAGCCCTGAACATTTTTCTTCCTAATTGGCCTATCATAAATTTATTTATTTTAAACCTTTTAATTTAATTTTATTTGTTAGAGAGAGAGAGAGAGGGGCAGATAGAGAGAATGGGTGCACGAGGGCCTCCAGCCACTGCAAATGAACTCCAGATACATGCGCCACCATGTGCATCTGGCTTACGTGGGTACTGGGGAATCAGACCTATTCTTTGGCTTTGCAGGCAAATGTCTTAACCACTAAGCCATCTCTCCAGCCCCCATAAATTTATTTTTAAGATCTTTTAAATTATTTATTTATTTGAGAACGACAGAGAGAGAGAAAGAGAGAGAGAGAGAGAGAGAGAGAGAATGGGCACAAGAGGGCCTCCAGCCACTGAAAATGAACTCCAGATACATGTGCCACCTTGTGCATCTGGCTTACGTGGGTACTGGGGAATAGAGCCTCGAACCAGTGTCCTTAGGCTTCACAGGAAAGCACTTAACAACTAAGCCATCTCTCCAAGCCTTACTTTTTAAAACAAAGTCTGAGGTAGCCCAGGTTGGCCTCAAACTCACTATGTAGCTGAGGATGGTCTTGAACACCTAATGCTCCTGCCTCTGTTTCCCAAGTGCTGAGATGACAGGTGTGCACCACCATGCTGGGTTTATGTGCTGCTGGGCATTGGACCCGGGGCTTTTGAAATACACTTTTTATTTATTTATTTGAGAGAGATGGAGGGAGGAGAGAGAGGAAAAGACAGAGAGGGGATGGGCACACCAGGGCCTCCAGCCACTGCAAATGAACCCCAGACACATGCGCCCCCTTGTGCATCTGGCTTACATGGATACCGGGAAATTGCACCTGGGTCCTTAGGCTTCAAAGGCAAGCGCCTTGACCGCTGAGCCATATCTCCAGCCCGGACCCAGGGATTTTGCATGTTGGGTGAGCATTCTACTAATAGGGCCACATTCCCAGGCCCTACCATGAAGTTTTAACCCACAGGCACTCAGCCCTATGGGTCTTGGGTGTATGTTGTACCTCAGAAGTAAAAGAATCGTTTTTGTTTTGAGATTATATCTTACTATGTAGCCCAGGCTGTCTACAAACTTGAGATCTTCCTGCCTCCACCTTCCAGGTACTGGGATTACAGGTGTATACCACTTTGCCTGGCTCAGGCAAATTTTTTGTCACCCTAATTATGTATACAAAATGATGAGTAGGGGGGGTATTGCCCCCAGTGGGTGAAAATGGGCTCTTGAAGGCACAAAATTATCTTAATCTTTTAAAAATCATGTATTTATTTATTTGTTTGTTTGAGAGAGAGAAAGAAGCAGATAGGGAGAGAATAGGCACAACAGGACCTTCTGCCGCTGCAAACAAACTCCAGGCACATGTGCTACCTTGTGCATCTGGCTCCACGTGGTAACTGGGGAATCGAACCAAGGTCCTCAGGCTTTGCAGGCAAATGCCTTAAGCACTGTGCCATCGCTCCAGCCCCTATATTCATGTTTCCATGTATTCTGTGTGTTTCACGGAGATGGATCGTGTTCACATGTCCTGGAGGGGAATGGAATCAAGGAAGTGTTGAAATGGCTCTCTAGGGTGGGCAGAATGACAGCAAGGGAAAGGACTGAGCTGGGCCCTACCATGCCCACACCCCATCTCTGCTCCTTGAAACCCCAGAGTTGCCACCCTCCACCCCTCCCTTCCTGGGCTCAGGGCAGCCTTCTTCAACGCACACATCCCGTGACTTCAAGGGTCCATTTTCAGTCAGGGTACAGTGCTTCATGTTTCATGCCTGCAGCCGACATCCGAGCTTGGCACAGTCCTGCGTAGGTGCCAATGCTCCCTTGTGCTTAGGTTTCCTTACAACATGGAGGCCCCATGCTGGGAAAGAATGTTCTGGTAAACAAAGAGGAACCGCATGGCCTTTTCTGACGTAGCCTTGGATACCTCTTTAGTTACATTTCTGCTGGACTCAAAAGGAGGGCTGCTGTCGTTTGCGTGTGATCCCCAAAGCCCATGAGCTGACAGTAACCACCAATGCGACAGTGTTGGTTGGACGGCCAGGCCTGTGCGTGATGGCTCATCCAGTCTGTCAGCTTGATTGTGCCTTGGGTCACCTTGGAGTTGAGCCTCTGAGCATATCTGTGAGGGTGTTTCTAGACTAGGTTCATTGAGGTGGGAAGGCCCATCGTAAGTGTGGGTGGTACCATGCCATGGGCTGGGGTCCTGGTTGAGTACAAAGGAGGTGAAGTGAGCACCGGCATTCATCTCTCTCTGCTTCCTGACTGTGGATTCAACGAGAGGAGCTGTTTCATGCTTCTGTTACCATATGCCTTCCCACCATAATGGACGGTGCCCTCAAAGCCAAATGAACCCTTCCCTTCCTTCTCTCTCTCTCTCTGTCTCTCTCTCTCTTCTTTTGGTTTTTCACTCTAGCCCAGGCTGACCTGGAATTCACTATGTAGTCTCAGGGTGGCCTCAAACTCACGGCGATCCTCCTACCTCTGCCTCCTGAATGCCAGGATTAACGGCGTGCACCACCATGCCTGGCTTAACCCTTCTTTCTTTAGGGGGTCTTTCCCAGGCATTTTCTCAGTAACCAGCGATGTGAGGGGCTTAGGCCAAGAGGGCTCTGCCTTCGTGAGTGAATGAAGGTCTTGCTGTAGGGAGGGGTTTGTTGTAACAGCAGATTCTGACTCTCTCTTCGCCTTCTTGTGACCCAGCATGGAAGCCCTTACCACATGCTAGCCCCTTGACCTTGGACATCCCAGCCTGCAGAACTGTGAGAAATAAATTTCTGTTCCCTATATTTCCCAGCCTCCGGTGTTCTGTTAGAGTAGCAGAGGACAGGTCAGACTGACCGGCGTCTCCTCTCTGGTTGGGAGGAGGTTACACTGTAGAAGAGCATCGGGGAGAGGAGACGTTGTTGCAGCCATTTTGGAAAAATAAGACACAAATGTGGGTTGATGGCTCCAGGGACATTGCTGTTGCTACCAACAATGCCACCTTCAAGGTGACTATGAGAATTAAATGAGATGACACACCCAAGGTGCTCAGGGCAAAAAAAATGGCACAGAGTAGTTCAGTATAGGTTGCCTTCCTGGTTTGGCACACTCTCTCTGACCACTTCTATTTTTTTTAAGGTATTTACTTATTTTTATGTACTTGAGGGGAAGGCAGATATATATATATATATATAGAGAGAGAGAGAGAGAGAGAGAGAGAATGGGCACGCCGGGACCTCCAGCCACTGCCAATGAACCCCAGACACATGCGCCACCTTATGCATCAGGCTTACGTGGGAACTGGGGACTCGAACCTGGGTCCTTAGGCTTCGCAGGCAAGCGCCTTAACAGCTGAGCCATCTCTCCGGCCCTCTCTGACCACTTCTATATCAGAGCATTTCTGCCTCTAAGAAGCCCCTGGCTCTGTGGTCTGGAAACCTGACATCCTCTGACCTAGCTTGGGAGAAATACTGTGTCTCCCCGGGTAAGGCCTGTAGAAACCTCGTCTTGTTCTGCCCATCCATGGCCTTGACTATGTGTCTGGATCCAGGCCCCGGCCCCAGCAGCGGACTCAGGGGACTGAAGCTCAGGGTTGAAGAGTTCAAGCCCTGCACAGTTCACTGAGCGTTCCTCGGCCCCAAAGAGTAACCCGAGAGATTGTTTGTATCAGCGAGGAATGACTTAACTCTTGGCAAACCCGAGCAAACAGCCCCTCTTCCTGTTAACAGAGACCCGTCCAGAGGAAAGAAACGGTTTTCTCAGCTCTGCGGCTGACTCTCCACCCGCTCTCCAGGGGGCAGCCTGGGTGAGGTCTCAACTCCCAGGAGTAGGAGGGAATAGTCAGAGCGTAGACCAGACTGTTTGGTTTTCTTGGGCCAAGGGGGGGCCTTGGAGTTGGCTTCAGAGACCACCGAGGGCAGGGGTGACTGGCAACACGGACCCCAGCGTGTCTCCTCTGCCCCGGATTTCCCAAGCAAGCGGGACTGGTCTCCTCACCCCACCTCACTTTGCTCCTTCCCATTCCCTCGCCTTGGCATGGGTGCTGGACCCCTGCTCTGGACCATCACCCATTGGACCACCACACCCAAGCACGCACCCCTGAGCACTGGGGTTGCAGGTAGAACTCCGCTTCCATCGCCGTCTGCAGAACGCAGCTCTGAACACATATTCTATTCATGCGCTACATGATTTTCTTCTTCATCTGTGAGTTCAACGGATGGGTTTCAGGGAAACTGTTCTTAAGGCTTTTATGCTTGTTACCCACTTGAACCCCTTAACAATCATGGAGAACCCCAAAGAAGTCCTGTCTCTGTGCCCTATCGGTGTTCCTTTTGGCCATACTAGAATGTAACTGAGAAACTTAAAAGCACGTGTCTCTGCCTGGATGAAGAGGGGAGGAACGAGGCCAGGACACGTTCACGCTAGGGGCGACGTCTCATGTCACTGTTGGGGTTGAGATGGCAAAGGTCAGTGGTGTCTCAGTATTGTTAGATCAGGACAAACATAGTTTTGGTGCTGGAGAGATAGCTTAGTGGTTAAGGTACTTGCCTTCAAAACTAAAGGACCCAGGTTCGACTCCCCAGGACCCATGTAAGCCAGATGCACAAGGGGGCGCACGCATCTGGAGTACGTTCGCAGTGGCTGGAGGCCCTGGTGTGCCCACTCTGTCTACCTGCCTGTTTGTATATCTCTCTCTCTCAAATAAATAAAAATAAAATATTTTTTAAAAACAGTTTTGATGCTGCAGAGATGGCGTAGTGGCTAAAGTGCTTGCCTGCAAACCCTAAGGACCCGTGTTCAACTCTCCAGATCCCATGTAAGCCGGACACACAAGGTGACACATGCACAAGGTTGTACATGCGCACAAGGTGTAGCTTGCCTCTGGAGTTCCATTACAGTGGCTGGAGGTCCTGGCGTGTCAGTTCTCTCTCTCTCTCTCTCTCGGTCTCTCTCATTAAAAATAGGCCACTCTGTTGGGCTTGCCTCAAAGAAATCATTTTGATCTGGGTACCCCCTAAAGGATTTGGGGGAGACCAGGGTCATCAAAACCCACTTTAGAGTCACTGTTAGGAAATAAGTTCTCTCTCTCCAGCTCTCTCTGTCTGTACTCAAGCCTTCTTCTCCGTCATTGACTTCTGAGTAAAACTTCCATATTTATTTTTCTGGTATTTGGTTAGCATTTTTATTTGGTGTGTGTATGTGTGTTTATGTGTTGTGGGAGCATGTGTATGCTGTGCACATGCACACATGTGTGGATACATGTGGGGGGTCAGAAGTCAACATCAGATGTCTTCCTTAATTGCTTTCCATTTATTTTATTTTAATTAATTGATTTATTTATTGGTTTTTCAAGGTAGGGGCTCACTCTAGCCCAGGCTGACCTGGAATGCACTATGTAATCTCAGGCTGGCCTCAAACTCACAGCGATCCTCCTACCTCTGCCTGCCGAGTGCTGGGATGAAAGATATGTGCCACGACACCCGACTTCCGTTTTATTTTTTGAGACGGAGTTTCACATTGAACCTAGAGCTCACCGATTTGGCTAGACTAGTTAGGCAGCAAGTCTCAGGCATCCTCTGTCCCCACTTCCCCAGCACCAGGATTACAGACACAGCACCACCATGCCTGACTTTTTTTACACGGGTGCTGGGGCCCTGAACTCAGGTCCTCATGGTAAGCACTTGACCACTGATCCATCTCCCAACTTCCCAGCCCCGTGGTTAGCATTTCAAAAGGAAACTAAACAAGCTGGGCCTGGTGGCACAGACTTGAAATCCCAGCGACTTGGGAAAGTGAGGCAGGAAGATCAAAAGATTGCCTGGGTGACTTAGTTTGTCTCAAAATCAAATGTAGCTGGGCATGGTGACACATGCCTTTGTTCCCGGCACTTGGGAGGCAGAGGTAGGAGGATCTCTGTGAGTTCAAGGCCAGCCTGAGACTACATACTGAATTCCATGTCAGTCTGGGATATAGTGTGACCCCACCTAAAAAAAAAAAAAAATCAAAATCAGGACTGGAGAGAGGCTTAGTGATTAAAGCACTTGCCTGCAAAGCCAAAGGTCCCAGGTTCAATTCCCTAGGAACCATGTAAGCCAGATGCACAAAATAGCGCATGTGTCTGGAGTTCATTTGCAGGGGTTGAAGGCCCTGACATGCCCATTCTCTCTCTTGATCTGCCTCTTTCTCTTCCTCCCTCCCTCCCCCTGCCTGTCTGTGTCAAATAAATAAATAATAAAAATAAAAAATAAAAATAAAATGTCAAAAGAGGGCTTGAGTGGTACAGCCCTTGCCTAGCATGCAGGAAGCCCTGGGTTTGATCAACCCTGTCACTAATACTTAATAAAGACATCAGAAGAAAGAAAGAAAAGAAAGAGAAGGGAAGGAAAAACCAGTGTGCTAATTCAGATTCTGTGCACATGGTGCCGTAAGAACCTGCGTCACAGCCTGTCCCAGAGTCAATGAGGACACCCATCTGGGCACAGCTAAGGCTAAGGAGGCTGAGGTGGGTCTGGATTGTTGCTGGAGATCATGGCCACGGGATTTTGAAAAGAGTGTAAGACCTCTTACGAAGATTCTCCGGGTAAGGGAGCCTTTAGCAGAATGTAGGGCCCATACTATGGGGAAGGATGGTTTGCTCACATAGCATACATGGGTAGAATACTAAATAATGCATGCATAGTGGTACCATTAATAATCCTTATCAGTATCTTTAATTACACTGATTATGTCCAGGAGGAGGTCTCCCCTGGGGTCTGGAATATCTTTTTAACATTCCCTAACATTTGTTAATCTTCCTTTATAATGACTGAGATCTCTCAGCAGGCCACAGAATCCATAGTAGTGGTGTGTGTGTGTGTGTGTGTGTGTGTGTGTGTGTGCTTGTGACCTAAATACTATGCATAAGCATGTATAAAATATTACTCTTGGTTATGTCCTGTTGCTGTGTATGGCAATGATGCTGGTTTCCATTGTGAACAGAGATGTAATGTTTCTTCTTCTTTTTTTTTTATTTTTTGTTTTTTGAGGTAGGGCCTCACTCTAGCCCAGACTGACCTGGAATTCACTCTGTAGTCTCAGGGTGGCCTCGAACTCACAGCCATCCTCCTACCTCTGCCTCCTGAGTGCTGGGATTAAAGGTGTGCACCACCACACCCAGCTATGTTTCTTCTTTTATTCTTTTTTTTTTTTTTTTTTGCTTTGTTGAGATAGGGTCTGTGTATGTAGCCCAAATTAGCCTCAAACTAGAAAGAGATCCTCCTGCCTCTGCCTCCCAAGTTCTAGGGGCACAGGTGTGTCACACCGCGTTTGCTATGCTTACCTTAATGTCTCTTATTAAAGTCAATGCATTATAATAAAAAGAGAGTTGATATAAAAAATACTTAGGAAATAAACACTGCAGACAGCATACATAACCGGCTAAGTGCATGCGTGGAAGGATGCTGAGTGACTGAAATTCCAAAAAAACCCGTGTGCTGGAGAGCGCTCTCGATGGAATCAGACATGGCGGGGGGGGTCCAAATGCTGTTCTGCATCTCACTGGCTTCATGACTTCAGGCACATGATTCAACCGGTCTTCAGTTCTGAAAGATTTAAGGTGCACAGACATCCTGAGGTGACGTCAGATGACTTCGGATGGGACAGAGAACCAGTCTTTGCTCAGTAACTTCTTGTTGATTTACCTCATTTGAGGCTCCCCTTCACCTTGAGGTAAGGACCAAGGACGAATTCTGAGGATGAGGAAAGAAAACCTGGGAAGCAGTCGATGACTAGCCAAGGCCACATGCCTGGAAAGTACAAGTCTGTGGAGAAAATCCATTTTTGTTCCCCACTGCATTGGCCTGTCTTCTTGGGGACAGCTGGCTAGAGGTCCCTTCATGGCCTCCCCTTTCTTCTGCTCATGTGTGGTGGGTCAAGATCATTTTAGTTTCTCCTGCTACAACTATAATTTATTTGCATTATCTTTGTAATTTACCCATGGGACAAAAAAAGAAAAGAAAAGGTGCGTTCCACTAAGTCCAGTGATAAGAAGATATTGTTACATACCTCACTGTAGCGAATAGATGCCTCACAACAAGCAACTTGATGGAGGAAGGATTTAATTTGGCTCACACTTTGAGCGCATAGTCCGTTATGTCGGGGGAAGGCCCGGCAGGGAACGGCGGCGCATGGCGTGGGCAGAGGGAACGTGAGTCAGCTTACTCTCATCCCTGAGAACCAGAAAGCAGAGAGGGGGACAGGAAACAGGACAAGGCTGTGTATAAACCTTAAGCCCCTCTGGCCCAAGATCCACTTCTTCCAGTGAGGCCCGGCTCCAGAAGGTTCTACAGCCTTTCAAAAACAACACAGTTGGATAATAATTTGGTGAACCATTCCATCGAGGAGGAAGACTCCTTAGGAAACTTCACATTGACACACAGTCCCCTTAAGACTGGGGAAGCAAACAGCTCACAGGTGTCGGGAAGCTTCTGAAACTGACAAGTCGCAGGCTCCCCTGGAGGTCGTCTAAGGAGCAAGAGCTCCCCGAGAAAGGAAACGCTCCTCCTCGCAGAAGTGGCGGGAGTGAGCCGGTCCCCTGCGCTGGGGTGGGCTTCTCCACCATAGCACTGCCTTCGAGTCTACCATGCTCCTGTAGGAAGCCCTCACCCATTGTCCTGGGAGTCACCCCAGCAACACGCTGGTTCACTAGGCTAGACCTGGGCGGACCTGGTCCTTCAGTTGTCTATCAGCCCTCTTTAGAGTGAATAGACACTTGTTCCAATCTTGCCAAGAAAAGTTAACCCAACAAGCAGCATGAGGGCCAAGTATCCGAACCCATGAGCCTGTGGGAGTCATGTGACTTTCATTGCTTTTTTTTAGAGAGAGAGAGAATTTTCATGCCAGGGCCTCAGCCACTGCAATCAAACTCCAGACATTTCTGCCACCTAGTGGGCATGTGCAACCTTGTGCTTGCCTCGCCTTTGCGCATCTGGCTTACATGGGATCTGGAGAGTGGAACACATGGGTCTTCAGGCTTCTCAGGCAAGCGCCTTAACCTCTAAGCCATCTCTCCAGCCTGCCATTTCACTTTCAAACCACAGCAATGGGTGAAGCCATTCATAGTAGTGAGATATTGAGGTAGCTTTGTAAAGTAAAACTCAGGCTTACATTCAAGAGCACACAGTTGAGTTAACGTTGCGAGAACATGTCATAGCACATGGCTCATTCTCTTCCGATAGGATCGACCCTTTCTACCCAGGCTGCTTGGAGTGACGTTTGAAGTCTGACTTGCAAACACCCTATAGTTTTTACAGGAGTTTAGAGGACCACGTATGATGTCTGGGCCGGGCACTCTGTGGCACGAAGTACTGTGTCCACATCTCAGTCTCTCTTTCTCTGAAGGTGCTATTAGAAATGCCATAGCTTCTGATTGCTAGCTTAATTTTCTTCCAGATGGACTAAAGGAATTTTGGAATCATAATGTTAATTGCTCCCAACTGACCAACAATCTTAGTTTCTAATTCCAGTTTCCCCAAAGACAGTTGTCTCTGGGCATAGCTTTCACATGAAGTCATCTTACGGAGTAGGGAGCCTTCACACAGAGGGAACAGGGTGGACAGAGAGATTGAGATGAGGGTGTCCTTAGTGTCTGAGGAATATACAGAAGACAGGAGGACAAGACAGGGCAGAGCGTGAATGGGATAAAGCAGGGGAGAGAGAGAGAGAGAGAGAGAGAAAGAGAGAGAGATATCATTGAGGCTCCCATTCTGTGTTCAGGCTTTTTTTTTTTTCTGCAAAAGATGGGAAAACAGCTGGAAGGTCTATGCAGACTTCTGCCTGGTGTTTTTACAGTCGCTTGGGGAGCCGACTTGAACGTGAGGTGTTATGGTTTGAATATGAAATGCCCCCCCCATAGGCTCATGTGCTTGGATGCTTGGTTCCCCAGCTGGTGATGCTGTTCTGGGAGGCTGTTATGAGCGTAGAAGAGGTCTAGCTGGTGCATGTGGGTCACTGAGGTCAGGCCTTTGAGGGTTATCGCCCATGCCTATTTCCAGCTGAGCTCTCTGCTTCCGGGCCGCCACAGTGGAAACAAGTCATGGTGCGTGCCAGGCACGCCATGCCTCCCCACGGTGATGGACTGTGTCCCCTGCAACCTTGAGGGGAAACAAACCCTTCCTCCTTTCTTCAGTTGCTTCTGTCGGGCATTTTGTCACAGCAGTGAGGAAAGTAACTGGTACATGGGGCATGGGAGGGGACTGAGGGAGAGTCTCTCGTGTAGCGGGTCATATGGGCAGTTGTGTTGGGCATCCGAAAGCGATAGGAATTGGGGGTCGGCCGAGGGTCGGATGTGAGTGTGGGACAAGGGGAGGGGTGCAGGGTGCGGAGCAGTGCCGGGTATTGGGCCTGAGCCCCAGAAGAAGGGTGCAGGCTCAGGCTTGGAGGAAACCACGCAGAAGTGGGAAGTGCAGAGCTGAGGTCCCCAGAGGCCGGGAAGTGGTGGTTGGGGGGAGCCAGGGGACGGATGGGAGTTCAGAAGTTCACGTGGTTAAAAGGCATAGTTCTGGTGTTCTGTAGCACAGCAGCCTGCGCTCAGGACCTTTTCCTACGCAGTTCAAACTAGTTCCATGCACAAAGAAATGACCAGCGTTTGAGGTGGCGGAAGTGCTCATTTCTTTGATCACTGCACACCGTGCATGTGCCGAAATTCCACACTGAACCCCAAACACGACCCATGACTGGGCATGAGTGAAAAATTTTAAAATTCAAGTCGTAGGCCTAAACACCAATGAAATGGCTTCTTTGAAGTCTTGAAAGGAAAACAAGAGGAAGAACCAAGTAAGGAGCACGTGCGTGTGCATGTGTGTGTGTGTGTGTGTATGTGTGTGTGAGAGAGGGAGAGAGAGAGAGAGCCCTATAAAATTTCATATGCCCATTAGACATGCAATAGGAGATGTGGAGTGAACAGTTGGGGATCAAATCTAGAATGTAGGGCAAAGTTTGGGCTGAAGGCAGACCTCGAGAGCTGTCTCCGAAAAAAAAAAAAAAAGAAAAAAAAAGAAAAAAGAAAATCATATCCAAAGCTCACACAGTGTTTGCTCAATGGCTAAAGAGTTCTGGGAAAGACCAGCGTTTTGCTGGAAAGGAAATAGAAGCTCAAAAGTTTTGAGTTTCTCAAGAAAGAAAAGGAGCGTTTCAGCCCGGGCAGAGAAGAAGTAGAAATCCAGGGCTGTCATCCCACTGGTATCCCGGCCTGAGAGGCCAGAGACACTGCCAGGTATGGTCACCACGTGACTCTGGACATGACTTTCAGCACTGCGACTGGGCAAAGCCACGTCCGATTCTTAAAGCACTTCCAGCTTGCCTCCTTCTGGCTCCCATCTTTGCTGTTTTCTTTTGAGTGTGTGTGTGTGTGTGTATGTGTGTGATGTATACATGTGTGTGCATGTTCATATATGCGTTGGACATGTGTGTGGGTGTGCGTGCATGTGTGGATGGGAGCCAGAGGTCAACACTGGGCATCCTTCTCAATCACTCTCCACCTTATTTTTCCAGAGGGGGACTCTCATTGGTCTAGAGCTCCCTGGCGTGGCTAGAGTAGCTATCCATCAAATTTGGGATCCTCCAGTGTCATTTCCCCCAGTGCTGGGATTATAGGTGCACACCACCGCGCCCAGTTTTTAACACAAGTTCTGGGCATCCAAACTCAGGTTCTCACACTCGTGTGGCAAGCACTTTATGACTGAGTCATCTCGCCAACCGTTTCTCCATCTTTACCATTTTCTTGATGGGGACCTGGGTCTACAGAGCTCAAGCCTTCCCGGTGGCTTGTTTGCCTGGCACATCACCTCTGAGGGCCAGGAGCCAGCCACAAAGTCTGAACACACTCAGGTGCTGAGCTTTCAGCACACGGTCTCCGCACGTGTGCACGCACGCGCACGCGCACACACACTCCTTCCAAGGGATGTAGTGAGAAGGAGCGGTGTCCCATAGGCCTTTGGAACTGCTTTGTCGCACCCCTCCTGCGGGCTACGCAGCTCTCCCATAGTACTTGGAGCCCAACTGCAAGGGAATAACAGTGTCAGAATCTCCTCAGAGGCCAGGGGACTTTAATTAAGCTGCTTCCCTCAATCTACAGTGATTTGCCTTAAGACACCCTGACTTCTGACCCATATCACTCATACCAAGCAGAGATATCTCAATGCTTGTTACAGTTTAGAAAAAAAATACCCAACTAGCTTGTTTTTAAAAAAGAAAGAAAGAAAGTTGCCATTCATTTTAAAAGGATTTTAATATAGGTAACATACTTACGATCCCCAGCACCCACATGAAAGCCGGGTACAGCAGCGTGTGCCTGGAACCCCTGTACTGGGGAGGTGGGTTCAGAAGAGAATGCCTGGGGCTTTCCAGCCTACGAGTCTCACTGAATTGGTGAGCTCCATGTTCAATGAGAGACCGCTTCTCAAAAAACAAAAACAAAAAACAAAAAGAACAAGGTCTGGGCTGGAGGGATGGCTTAGCAGTTAAGGCGTTTGCCTACAAAGTCAAAGGACCCGGGTTCGATTCCCCAGGACCCACATTAGCCAGATGCACAAGGGGACACATGCATCTGGCGTGCTCTCTCTCTCTCTCTGTCTCTCTCTCCCTCTTTCTCTGTCAAATAAATAAATAAAAATAAAAATAAACAAGGTGGAGGGCTGGAGAAATGGCTTAGTGGTTAAGGCATTTGCCTGTGAAGCCTAAGGACCCAGGTTCTATTCCCCAGTACCCATGTAAGCCAGATGCACAAGGTGGACATGCATCTGGAGTTTGTTTGCAGTGGCTGCAGGCCCCAGTGTGCCCATTCTCTCTCTCTCTCTTTCTCAAATTAATTAAATAATTAATTAACTAAAATTAAAAACAAGGTGGAGAATTATTAAGAAGACACTTAACTCTGACCTGCACATGCATGTGTGTGTACACACACACACACACACACACATGTGCACGTGCACCCACACACATATAAGCAGGAATACACACATGCACCCTACACACCCAAAAAAGGAAAAGGTATTTTTTTGTTTTGTTTCTCGAGGTAAGGTCTCACTCTAGCCCAGGCTGACCTGGAATTCACTATATAGTCTATGGCTGCCCTTGAACTCACAGCCAGCCTCCTCCTGCCTCTGCCTCTCAAGTGCTGGGATTAAAGGCGTGCGCCACCATGCCTGGCTAGAGTCGGTTTTATAAACACATGATGAGTCAATTCAACTGGCTTCCATTTAAGCTTTCATTTATTACTAAAATACTTCAATAAATAAATAAATAAAATACCCAATAAATAAGCCGTCTCCAATGTGTTTCTTAAACAGATGTGTTTCCTTCTGTCCGGTCTTGCTAACTCTCGTCCATGCATCTCGAGTGGGGATGGTGCAATTGAAGTTTGGGGCTGGTGGTTTTTCACATCAGTGACATGGTCTCTCTCTCTGTCTCTGTGAAGGGACCAAACAGGAGCAGTACCTCAGGGCTTTGCAGGCTATGGAGACCTGTCACACTTCTGAGGGGGGACCTTGGACACAAAAGTTGCCAGAGGCAAATGTGAATGAGTGGGCTGACTGTGTGCCATTTTACAGAAGCTGGTAGCCCTAAACACAGGGATGACTTCTTCCATATATATATATATATATATATATATATATATATTTTTTTTTTTTTTTTTTTTTTTTTTTTGAGGCAGAGTCTCATGTAGCCCAGACTGGCCTGAATGATCTTAAACTCCTGATCCTCTTGCCTCCACCACCCAAGTGCTGGGATCATAGATGTGGACCACTGCCACTTCACCTCGCTTCCCTTACTCTTTTAAGTGTGTGACACAGCTGTGTGGTTAGGGGCCCTGGCTTCTGGGACTGGGAACCTGGGTTTGAATTCAGGCTGGTTCAGTACCTGTAGTAGACAGGTCCACAGTGCTGGGATGATCATCCAACCAGACACAGTTTAGGGGAGGAAGGGATTTATTTCAAGCTCATAGATCCTGAACATCCAACCAGACACAGTTTAGGGGAGGAAGGGATTTATTTCAAGCTCATAGATCCTGAACATCCAACCAGACACAGTTTAGGGGAGGAAGGGATTTATTTCAAGCTTACAGATCCTGAACATCCAACCAGACACAGTTTAGGGGAGGAAGGGATTTATTTCAAGCTTACAGATCCAGGCAAAGTTCCATCAATGGTGGAAGAAGCTGGCTCCCGTTCGTAAATCCAAGCAGAGAGAGAGAGAGAAAGAGAGAGAGAGAGAGACCCTCAGTAGCCAGCAAACACCAGAAAGCAGCAAGCAGGACCCCAGAGCTCAGTCTGCTCTCTTGCACCTTTGGGCTGAAATTCAAATCCGCCCCAGTGACACCTTAGGGCTGGACTCCAGAACCCCCCCCCCCCCAGTGACACCTCCTCCAGCCAGGCAGCTGGAGATCCAAGTTAACACCTGAGTCGATCAATAGGGGGCGTACAGCCAAACTACCCCAGTACCCATCCTGAGGTCTACGTACGACACCATCCCCGCCCAGCTTCCAGAATGACTAGACAACTCTGCTGGGAGCTAATGGGCCGGGTGCTGTGCACAGGGCCTCAGATTCCCCAGCTGCTGGCCCTCTTGCTGCCAAAAACGGCTCCTTGATCTCTCTGCTGATCCTCCGAGTAAACACCTTAATCGGCTTCCAGACTGTCCACTTTGCAAATCATTCAACAGCCTTGAAAAAAAAGAGGATGAAGCCAGAAGTTGGCTTTTCATTTTTGGACTGCGTGTCTGAGTTAGTGTGTGTTTGGGGAGGGCTGTGTGTTTGAAGACGTAATCAACTGTGAAACATTTGCTCGGGAGGATTTCTTTCTTTTCTTTTTTCCCCTACTCTCTGCCAATCATGGAACCTTCTGGTGTCCAGTGTGAGTGCATTGCACAATTATTTGGGCAGCTGGAACAGGGTGGGGCATGGGTGAAGGAAGTCCTACGTTGAAAGTAAAAGAAACTTAAATACAATGGTAAGGATGGCTGGGCACGGAGTGTGAGCATGCCTGAGACCGTGGGTTCGATCCCAGACAACATAAACAACTGGCCAGATGCCCACCTGAACAAGGCTAAGGGTAATTTGCGGATTCCAAATCCCAAAAGGGCAGCCAGATCCCAGCAAGTCCAGGACAATGAATGAAAAGTGATTGGAACCAGGACAATGCCACCTGTCATTCTGGGTCTGCACAGCCTCCCCGCTCTTCAGTTCACTGGGGAAATTGGTGTCTTTTTTGTCATTATTTTTGCTTGCGTGTGTGTGTGGGGGGTGTTATATGCATGTGTATGGGCCCCTGTGGAGGCTGCAGAATATCAGGTGACCCACTCCATCTCTCTTCCACCTGGTCTTGCTTCGAGCCAGAGTCTCCTTTGACTAATTGCGGAGCTTGTGGGGCTCCGGGTATTCCTGGGTCTGTGGGTCCCCACAGGACTGAGGTTCCAGGCATGCGTGGCCACACCCAGCTGTTTTACAGGGCATCTGGAGATTTGAACTCTGGCAGTCTCGGGGCCCCTCAGTCCTCACATTTGCATAGGAAGCACACTGAATATCTGAACAAGCTCTCCAGCCTGTGTCTTTTAATTCCACCCTTCAGGGCAAGTTCCACGCGAAGTGTCTTGCCTCAGCTTCAGGCCTTGAGCTTTCTTATCACATACCTTAGCTAGTTCACTAGAAGTGAAGAAAACTTGGGCTGGATCTGTAAAGTGCAGGGAGAGCTGGGAGTTGGATTATCAGAACCCAAGTAAAAGCCATGTGTGAGGCTGGAAGATGGCTCAGCACTTAAGAGCACTTGCCACATGAGCATGGGGTGGGGGGAGGCTGTCTGGCCAGAGATGGCCAAGCTCGACTCCCCAGAACCCACATAAAAAAGCTGGACATGGGCTGGAGAGGTGGCTTAGAGGTTAAGTGCTTGCCTGTGAAGCCTAAGGACCCCGGATCGAGGCTCGATTCCCCAGGACCCTCGTTAGCCAGATGCACAAGGGGGCGCATGCGTCTGGAGTTCGTTTGCAGTGGCTGGAGGCCCTGGTGCGCCCATTCTCTCTCTCTCTCTCTCTCTCTGCCTCTTTCTTTCTCTATCTGTCACTTTCAAATTAAAAAAAAAAAAACTGGACATGGGCTGGAGAGGTGGCTTAGCATTTAAGGCACCTGTCTGCAAAACCTAAGGATCCAGGTTCGATTTCCCAGCACTCACATAAGCCACACGCACATGGTGGCACATGCGTCTAAAGTTTGTTTGCAGTGGCTAGAGGCCTTGGCATACCCATTCTCTATCTACCTTTCTCCCTCTCAAATAAATAAATAAATACAGATAAAATAATAATTAAAAAACTGGACATGGCCACATGCATCTATAACCCCAGTCCACAGTGAACAGAGCCTAGAGAATCACTGGGCTACCTATGGACAGCAGTTCTGAGTTTAGGGAGAACCCCATCTCCAGGAAGAATGTGGATGAGTGATAAGGGGGCACTCTTGTGCATGGGGTGTGTGCACCAGCATTACACACTGTAACACACACACACACACACACACACACATGCTGGGTGTGATGATGAATGATTTTAATCGCAGGGCTGGGGAAGCAGAGACAAGAGGACCCCTGGAGCTTGTTGGCTAGTCAATCCAGCCTACTCAGTGAGCTCCTGGTCAATGAAAGACCCTGTTTCAAAAAAGCAAAAAAAGGTGAAAGGTATTTCTAACTCATGGCACCCAAGGTTGTCTACAGCTACAGGCACACATGTGCACAAAAATACACACACACACACACATGCATGAACCTACACACGCACACACACAGATATTTTTAAGAAAAAGACAACTTCTGGGCTGGAGAGATGGCTTAGCAGTTAAGACGCTTGCCTATGAAGCCTAAGGGCACATGATTGACTCTCCAGGTTCCACAGAAGCCAGGCACACAAGGTGATGCAAGTGTGCAAGGTCACACACGCCCACAAGGTGGCGTAAGCATCTAGAGTTCAATTTCAGTGGCTGAAGGCCCCGGTGTGCCAATTCTCTCTCTCTCTCATAAAAAATTACAATAAAATAAATAAATAAAAGACAATTTCCTTTCTCTCACATTGATGATCACCACCCCCTGGGTTTCTGATTTTAATGAACTTATTATTTATTTGATCAATAAAAATAAGGAACAATTGACTATGTCCCCGGCCCAGAGCTGGGGACAACAGAGAACAGCACAGGAAGATGCATACGGCTCGGAGAGGAAGGGGGGCGTCACAGACGCAAGCGGGAAATGACAGCGCTGGGCCTCAGCGCTGCTAGGTGGAAAATCAGGAACCAGTGGATGGGTGAGCAGAAGAGGACCCCCAACCCAGAGTGAGGAATCTGGAGGCCTTCGAGCTGGTGTCTGAAGGATGGACAGTAGTTAGCCATTAAAGTGAGGGCATAGCCTTCAGGGAATTTTTAGTTGGAGTTGACATGAACAAAGTACCTTATGCGCACAGAGAAATCGTCAAGTTCGTGTAACGGAAACGCTCGGCTTCATGTAGATGGAGAGTTCCCGAGTTGTGGGCTACAGACATAGCCCGATCTAGGTGCTCAGAGGATTTCATCAGGGACCTGCCTCTGCCTCTCAGATCTGGAGAGCCTGTTGTGGTGCCAGAGATGTCCCTGGGCAGCTTCCTGGCTGGCATTCTGTCCACTCAAAGCTCCAGTAGGAAGCTACTGGCCCTGGTACCAGCACAAGTGCTGGGTGCGATCCTGTTCTATGTCTCTGGTTGGGTCACGCCCATCCGAACTGCAGGGATGGAATAAATCCCTTTTGCCCTAAGAGAGGAGGCGTTCTATCCTGTGAAGAGGGAGTTACATTGCCAGCAAACACAAACAAACAAACAAACAAACAAATCTGACCTTTGCTTTGAAGAACGAAGAAAAGGAGGGTCCTGGGCAGAGACCCAGTAGCACCTTCCAGGGAAGCTCAGGGTGGGGAAGTTGCTTGGGGAGACTAACAGGAGGCTGGTCTCCGGGGCCTCTTTACCACCTCAGGGCTTGCCTTTGTCCCCAGGGAACTGCCTTCACACAGGATGAGCTCATAGCTTGGTGAAGAGAGACACAGGAAGCTCTGTCCTTTAAGGTCATTTGTGTGTGTGTGTGTTGACAGGGTCCCTGTAGGTAGCCAAGGCTGGTCTCGAACTCGTGACCCTCTTGTCTGAGCCTCCTGAAAGCTGGGGTGACAGGCACACGCCGCCATGCCTGACTTCAAGATCACATCTTGAAAACATCCATCTTGTCACTGTGCTTCCCGCTGACTCCCGTTGTCACAGCTGAAGGGCCTGGGACTCTGCAGTTACAATACAGTCCCCGGGACAGCATGCCCTCTGGGCCTCTCCTCCTTCGCTACAAATCACCCGAGGGTGGTGGTGATTCCTCAGCGGGAAGAAGAGGTTGCCGTGCCCAGGGCCCCCTGCACACCACACCCTGCAATTATTTTATTTCTATTTATGAGAGGAGAGAAAGAGAGAGAATGGGGTCACAAGGGCCTCCTGCTACTGCAAATAAACTCCAGACTCAATTGCCACTTTGTGCATTTGGCTTTACGTGGATACTGGGGAGTTAACCCGGACCATAGCTTTTACAAACTCTAACCTCCGAGCCATCTGTCCAGGCCCCTGCAATTTTAAAAACAGACTTCTTGCCAGCTTCAAGCTTGGTGCTTCTAGAAAAAGAAAGAGAAAAAGAAAAAGAAAAAGAAAAAGATAACCACCCCAGCCTCTCTCTGAGGGAGCGCTAACCAGTCCAGAGAGACCCAGAAGAGGCGCTCTGGGTTCTGTCCACAAATCAGTGTTTGCGGGTCTGCCTCTGTGTCGGGTTGAGTTACAGGGAAAGCAGTGGCCCGTCCTCAGCTTTGCCACTGGGGTACTATAAAGCGGAGGCAAAAGCTAATGGGGTTCACTGTGTCCAGTTGGGGACCTGGGACTGTGGCAAGCGGATCACATGCCCTGTGTTCTGCCAGTGATGTTTGCATGAGCTCGCGGTGGGATAGGAGGGGCATTTTCTTTCGCCAGCGATGCCATCATCACAAATGGGGCTTTGGGGCTCCAGAAGGGCCCTCGCCCACAGGACAGGACAAAGGCAGCATTTTGCTGGAGGGGACTTCACGTCGCGGCGTCTGCTGTGACGGGTAAGAAGAAAAGAACGACCCATGTCTTTCTGCAGCAACTGAGGCAAGAAGCCTGGCAACAGAACGCCGACGCAGTCAGGAGGTTGGGAAACAAGGCAGGGAGGGATCTCAGCTCTCAGCCCTCGGTGTTGCTATGGGTACACAGATGCCACAACGGGCCTGTGGGAGGTCCCAGGACAAGTTCTGGGTGTCAGTCCTCTCACCTTCCACCTCGTTTGAGGTAGGGTCTGTCGTGGCTCATCTCTGCTCACCAGGCTAGGCCAGGCTAGCTGAGCCGCAAGCTTCCGGGAGAGCCTCCTACTCCACATAGGCGTGCTAGGACTACAGAAGCCCACCACAGGCCCAGGTTTCTACATGGGACCTGGGGATCCAAACGCAGGTACTCAGAGTTGCTTGCACTGCAGACGCTTTATCCACTGAATCACCTCCTCAGCTCTCCCATTTCTTAAAAATAAACAAAAATGGGGCCGGACAGATGGCTTTGCTGTTAAGGCGCTTGCCTGTGAAGCCTAAGAGCTCATGTTCAAATCTCCAGGTCCCACGTAGCCAGATGCACAGTGATGCAAGCACACAGTGCACACATGTGCACAAGGAGGTGCATGCATTTGAAGTGCATTTGCAGCAGGCTGAAGGTCCTGGTGCACCCATTCTCTCTCTCTCTGTGTTTGCCTCTCTCTCTCTAAAAATAATAATAATAATAATAATAATAAGCCAGGCGTGGTGGTGCACAACTTTAATCCCAGTACTCGGGAGGCAGAGGTAGGAGGATCGCCGTGAGTTCGAGGCCACCCTGAGACTACAGAGTGAATTCCAGGTCAGCCTCAGCTACAGTAAGAATCCTACCTCAAAATAATAATAATAATAATGAAAAAAGAAACACAAACAAACAAAAAATATTCTCATGGTTTAAATCACCAGTGGTCTTACTTTCCATTAGTTGTTGTCAAAAGCATTCCAAATCCAGGGTATGGTAGAGTTCTTGAACATTCCAGTGTGTCTCACAGAAAATGGACAAGACCCCAAAATCCTGCAACCTAGAGTTGATCACCATTAATATTTTGGCACACTTCTTTCCAACCACAGAGAGAGATCTTCATCTATAATTTACCGTCTTGCTTCTTGGCTTACCACTGAATGAAGAGCATTTTTCCATGTCGTTAAACAGCCCTTGAGAAGCTCGCTCCTAAATCCATGGCTTGGATGGGTTGCCGTTCTGACGCATTTGGCTTTATTTCTATTGTGAAGAGAAAACCGAGGGCTTTAGTTTGAGTCTGCTTTTCCCTTGTTTTTGTTTTTTTTTTTTTTTTTTTTTGGTTTTGTTTTTTTCTACTTTCTCTATTTCCAGCTTTTGCTTATGCGGACTGTCTGTTATGCTTGAAAAGAAAGTCCTCTGCTCTGGTGTTATGGAAGCGAGTTCCCTGTCCACAGGTCCCTGGGGCTGAGATTGATGGCTTGCCGTTCGCTCCTTGCCTCGGTCCTTTGGAGAATCTCACGTTGCGAGTCCTGAGTTTCCGCCCTCACGGGAGCCTCTGGCTTCCTCTAGCATCAGATGAGTGACGCGTGCACGCTGCTGGCTTTGGGGGACTCTCTGTGGAAGTTCTTCCTCCAAATTAGGTGTTTCCTAGGCCGTCTGCTAGGGGCCAAATCTCGCTGCTTTGCAATCTCTGTTGGGGTGTAGAATGGATGTAAGGAGCAAATCCCAAATCCTTCCAGGGGAGACCTTTCTCTCCCTCTCTCTCTCTGGCTTGTATATGTGTTCTGTAGTATTCATGTGGATATGCATGTTTGTATGGTGTGTGGGCATGTGTGTAGGTGAGTTTATGCATGTGCCTGTGCGTGTGTTTGCATTTGGAGGCCAGAAGTCACCATGTGGGGTCCCCCTCACTCACTGTCCCCCTTATCTTCACAAGACAGGTTCTCTCACTGAACCCAGAGCTCACCAAGTCAGCTAGACTAGCTAGGCAGCAAGTGCCGGGGGTATCGTGCCTCTGCCTCCCCAGGGCCGGGAGGACAGGGATGGAGCTGCCTGGCTTTTGCATGACTGCTGGAGATCCAAAGCCGGGTCCCAAAGACTTCACCCACTGAGCCATCTCCCCGGCGCCACCGCCCTCACGGGATGCTTTTCTTAGCAGCGCTTGAGGGAGGGAGGAAAGCTCACGTCCCTGGGCTGGGCTGATGCGTCTGGAAGCAGACGTGTGTGAGGTTCTACTCGTTTATCTCTGGACAATTCTCTCCCCAGAAGCACAGGAGTCAGATGCAAAAGGTGAAGATAGGGAGACAGCAGATGGCAGGCAGTCTGCGGTCTCTGCTCAGGCGGTGTCTAGGTGCACCTGGCTCGGATTGGGGACCAGCTGGTTTGAGACTTCACAGGTGTCAGTAGGCTGCTAGAATGTGTTTCTTTTCTCTGATTCCTTCTGCTGGTTAATATGCTCTTTGCCCTCGTTACAAATAATTGAGATGAAGCTTGCTAGAGTAAAAGCCATCAAAATATAGACTCTAGGGGCTAGAGGGATGGCTTAGTGGTTAAGACACTTGCTTGTAAAGGCAAAGGACCCAGGTTCGATTCCCCAGGACCCACATAAGCCGGAAGCACAAGGTGGCACATGCATCTAGAGTTTGTTTGCAGTGGTTGGAGGCCCTGGTACACCCATTCTTTCTCTCTGTCTCTCTTGCTGCCCCTCAAATAATAAAATATAGTTTAAAAAATATAGAGTCTGGGGCTGGAGGGATGGATTAGTGGTTAAGGCGTTTGCCTGCAAAGAACCGTGGAGCCAGGCATGGCAGCGCACACCTTTAATCCCAGCACTCGGGAGGCAGAGGAAGGTGGATCGCTGTGAGTTTGAGGCCAGCCTGAGACTACATAGTGAATTTCAGGTCAGCCTGGGCTAGAGCAAGACCTTACCTCAAAAAAAAAAAAAAAAAAACTTGGGTTGGAAGTTTGATAATTCATTTTTTCTTCCATTTATATTGGAAGAAAGATGCTACATAATCTGAAAGTGCCTGGACTTTCCTCTGGCTTCAGATAAATTAGGATCCATGAACCAATCCCAACACCCAGGAAGCCGAAGCAGGAGGACTGTGAGCTAATTTACATAGTGAGTTCCAGGCAAACCAAGGCTACATAGTGAGTTGTCTCAAAACATAAAATTGGGGGTTTGGGGAGATGGATTAGCAGTTAAAGGTACTTGCTTGCAAGCCTGTTGATCAGAGTTCAATCCCTGGCAATGCCCACACCAAGTAACACAAGGGCCTGTAATCCCAGCATGCCCACAACAACGGGAGGTAGAACCATGAAAATCTGGAAGCTCACAAACAGCACAAGCCAAACAAGAAAGATGGAAGGAGAGGTGAAACTCCCTGAGGTTGTCCTCTGACCTCCACACACGTCCTGTGGCACAGAAGGGCCCATGTGCATGTGTGTGTGTGCGCGCGCACACACACACACACACACACAAATAAATTAACAAAAACATTTTCCGGGCATAGTGGCGCACACCTTTAATCCCTGCACCAGGGAGGCAGAGATAGGAGGATCACTGTGAGTTCAAGGCCATCCTGAGACTCCAGAGTGAATTCCAGATCAGTCTGGGCTAGAGTGAGACCCTACCTTGAAAAATGAAATAACAAACAAACAACAAAAAAAAACCCCACAAAACAACAACAACAAAAAAAGATGTTCTTTCTGTCCATTGCACTGTCTTGGTGACTTGATCAGACATCAATTGACTATGAAAGTGTGAATCTATTTCTGGGTTTTCTATTGTGTCCCGCTGATAGATTTGACCATCCTCTGCCAACACTACATTGTCTTGATTTCTGTAGCTTCCTTTAGGAAGAATGTGGAATCCTTTGTGTACTCTTATTTATTTTTATTTTTATTTATTTAATTTTTTTGAGATAGGGTCTCACTGTAGCCCAGGCTGACCTGGAATTCACTATGTAGTCTCAGGTTGCCCTTGAACTCACAGCGATCCTCCTACCTCTCCTCCCAAGTGCTGGGATTAAAGGTGTGCGCCACCACACCCAGCTAACTTTTATATTTTATTTTAGAGAGAGGGCGAGAGAATTGGCGTGCCAGCGCCTCAGCCACTGCATTCAAAAGCCAGATGCTTTCGCCACCTAGTGGGCATGTGTGACTTTGCACTTACCTCACCTTTGTGTGTATGGCTTACGTGGGATCTGGAGAGTTGAACATAGGTCCTTAGGCTTTGCAGGCAAGCTCCTTAACTGCTAAGCCATCTCTCCAGTCCCTGGATGGTCCTGGCTGGTCTAGATCTTTGTGGCTCCCATGGTCTTGGCTCTGTTCAGCCTTCAGCTAAGCATAGCTGGTCAGACACTCCTTTGTGATAATGGTGTATTTTGTTTATACATTTGCGTGTGTGGTGTGCCCATGTGTATGTATATTTGTAATGTGTGTGAACACACAAGTGTGTGTGGATGCTGAGATTACAGGTGTGCCCCACCATGCTTAGCATACAAAGGTACTTAACGTTTTTTTCATTTTTTATTTGAGAGAGAAAGAGGCAGATATATTTACTTATTTGAGAGAGAGAGAGAGAGAATGGGCTTGCCAAGGCCTCCAGCCACTGTAAACAAAGTGTGCCACCTTATGCATCTGGCTAACGTGGATACTGGGGGATCGAACCTGGGTCCTCAGGCTTTGCCGGCAAGTGCCCTTAACTGCTAAGCCTTCTCTCAAGCCCTAAAAGCACATTTAGCCAGCCCTTACCTCATCAGTATTAAAGTTGTGGTGGTAGTAGTTCAGTGCCAAATTCATTTCTGCTTACATAAATACAACTGAACGGCTTACACAAACGACCCGAGAAACATGGAGGTTGTCAGTTGTGGTCCCAGCTGAGTCCCTTGGCTCTGACACATGAGTCCCTTCTCCCTCTAGCTTAGCTGCTTCCCTTCGGGTGGCCCGAGTTTCCCCTGCAGTCATCACCTCTGAGCTACCACAGCGCTCACACTGTGTTCCCAAAGCCAACAGAGCAACCCTTCCGGCAATTCCACTCGCTGCTCCCCAGAAAGGCTCATATTGGCTTGGATTGCGTCATATGTCTATTCTTGAATCCATCACGGTAGCCAGATAGACGGTTTGTTCTGATCGACTCTCTGGAGTCACATGGTCAGGAGAGGCAGGACGGTGACATTGATACTAAGGGCTGTTGGAGCTCCCATCACAGATTCTTACCACATCCTTTAGAGGATTGTGATGTCTGCTCATTGAGCTTTTCAACAGAGAAACTTTAGGTTCGCAATTGTGAAATGGGTGGCCACTTTCTTCAGAGTCGTTGGAGCAAATTCCAGACATAGCTGAAAATCAAAATCCTGGACCTAAAGAGGCAGGATTCTAGTGGGTGGGATTGGGGAGGGTCTGACAAGTCTAAGATGTGCCCAGGCAACCTGTTTCCCCTTTCCTTGAGTCTCCTCAGGCTTGGGAATGTGGTCCATCCTCTGTCCACAATGATTGGTTCAGGACCACTGAGTCAGTGATACCTGGTCCCAGAATTCATGGGATGTCTTGGGAAAAGGAAGCTCGTTTTATTTTTTAAAATATTTTTATTATTTATTTATGACAGAGAGAGAGAGAGAGAATGAGAATGAACACCAGGGCCTCTAGCTACTGCAGAGGAACTTCAGATGCATGCACCACCATGTTCATATTTCTTACATGGGTTCTGGGGAATCAAACCTGGGTCCTTAGGCTTCACAGGCAGGTGCCTTAACCTAAGCAATCTCTCCAGCCCAAAAGAAGCTCTCTTAACACAGGAAGCCTAGCTGGAGGGTGATATGAGCCTGCAGGATTTGGGGTACCAAAGAGGAAAGGCTTTAGTAGGCAAAGCAGGTCTCAAGAGGTTATTCTAAAGAGTCTCCAGGCAACAGCCCAAGGGTGATTCCACAAACAGAAAGAAGACCCAGAGAACCAAGAGGGCCACAGGGAAATTAGGTGAGCGTTCTAAAAACACCCTCCTGGGGCCACCCTTAAGGCCTGCCCAACATCTGGACTTGCATTGAAGAGACCCTGTCTCCCTGAGAGAGAAGTCAGGTAGAGTTGTGGCTTCTTGTTATCTCAAATAAGGAGGAATCTTCCTGAGTCGTCCACTCGTGCTCCAACGTTGATTCACTAACTGCTAAGTGGATGCCTGCTATGTGCACAGCCGTATCACAGACCCTGGGGACAAGGAATTAGCAAGCCTACAGCCTTGGTGCTCCAGTGGAAACTGCAGCCAGGAGGGTTATGGGCGATGCCCTCAGCTGCATCACCAGCAGACATCAGTATGTTCAAGTAACAGGTCAGGTAGAATGAACCAGAAAGGAAGGAGGGGAGGCCATGGGCGACAAAAATGACTCAAGAAACTCATTGGCTTATGTGATGGTTTGATTCAGGTGTCTCCCATTAACTTAGGTAGCCTGAATGCTAGGTTCCCAGCTGATGGAGGTTTGGGAATTAATGCCTCCAGGAGGCAGAGTATTGTTGAGGGCGGACTTATGGGTGTTATAGCCACTTTCTCCTTGCCAGTGTTTGGCACACTCTCCTATTGCTATGGTCCACTTTATGTTGGCCAGGGGTGATGTCCACTCTCTGCTCATGCCATCATTTCCCCCTGCCATCATGGAGTTTTTCCTTGAGTCTATAAGCCAAAATAAATCCTATTTTCCTAAAAGCTGCTCTTGGTTAGGTGATTTCTGCCAGCAATATAAACCTGACTACAACAGCTTACCAAACTGGACTTGAATGGAATCATTTCTTTGGTTTGTCATTAGTTACCTACCTACGGTAAAGTTTATTTCCTGTATCCCTAGGAAAAATACCACCAACACTGTGTACATAAGGGCCTCCAGCCACTGCAAACCAACTCCAGACACATGTGCCACTTTGTGCATTTGGCTTTACATGGGTATTGGGGAATTGAACTTGGCTCGTTAGGCAAGCGCCTTAACCACTGAGCCATCTCCCCAGTCCTGAGTGTCTTTTTTCTCCTTGACCTCCTGTTATGTGGGAACTAGAGCTGCTGGCCTGTAGTAAGACAGTGTGCCGGGGTCTTCTCTCTCCCCGTCAGAGGCCACAGTACTGACTGACCCAGTGAAGGGGGCCAAAGGGTGGATCTAAAAGTCCAGACCTACCACAGGCCTTGGGGAACTGAAAAAGAGACATTTCTAAGTAAGTTCTTCCCAATCCTGAAAGCCCATTTCTAGAGCTGTTTTTGTGCCTCCTGAGTGCCAAGGTGGAAGCTATTCCAAAACTATGAGGAGAGATGAAGAGTGGAGCTGAGAGTAGAGAGGAGAAATGTCTCTAAGTAGCATCTATTAATGTCTAAGTAGCCCAAGTTCATTGAAATTTTAAAAAATATTTTTATTTATTTATTAGAAAGAGAGAGAGAGAGACTACGGGTACACCAAGGCCTCCTGCCCCTGCAAACAAATTCCAGACACATGTGCTACTTTTGTGCATCTGGCTTTCTGTGGGTCCTGGGGAATCAAACCTGGGCCATCAGGCTTTGCATGAAAGTGCCTTTCACTGCTGAACCATGTCTCCAGCCAAAGTTAATTGAACTTATAGCATGTCACAGAGGCAAAGGGGTGAATTACAGCTTCAACCTTCCAACCCTTGGCTCTGAGGAACTGCAGCTCTTCCTTCTGGTGTCTTAGACACGGCAAGAGAACCATGCACAGGCAGAGGGCACCTCTACCAACTGGGACATTAACTATAGAAAAGCCCAGGGTCAGTCCCAGGGACGGTATGACCCTGCCACCTAGGACAGCCCACCCTAAGTCATGAGTTTCGATGAGAGATGACTGGAAAGGCTCAAGCAAGCTTTGTGCCCAAACAGATGCCAGACCATCTAGACTATTCTTCAAAAGGAGTGAAGTTCGGGTTTTGAGATGGCTTAGGTGGTAAAGTGCCTGTCACACGATTGAGAGGTCCTGAGTTTGGATCTCCAACATCTGTGTAAGAGACCAGCGCAGTGGCACAAGCCCACAATCCAGCGTCAGGGAGGTGGAGACAGGAGGATCCCCGGGGCTCGGTGGCCGGCTTGACTTGCTAAGTCCGTGAATCAGGCAGGTTCAGTGAGAGAGTCTGTTTTTAAAAAATAAGGGGAAGAGTGATTGAAGGAGAAACCTGGCGCAGACCTCTGGCCTCCACACCTGTGCACCTACTTGTGCATGCATGTACACACACACACACACACACACACACACACACACACACACACAGCCTAAATAAAGGAAGAAGAAATCCAGTAGTACATCTTAGAGTTGGGAGGAAATGTAGACACTTTCAGCTTCTGGTGATGGTGTGGAGAACTGAAGGCAGCTTCCCAGCAAAGAGTGACTTCATGGAAGTCAGGAGACTAAGATTTCACTTCACTGAAGTCCCCGCCCCCCCCTGCTGTGATTGCCTCAGTTTCCCCCTTTGTGAAATCAGAGAGTTTAGACTCAATGCTCTCCACATTTAAAAACTGTGCATTGAACTGAAACTCCTGCAGAGGCCAGGACGTGGAGGGGACCAATGAAGGTGCACGCGCCAGAGAGAGTTGCAAAAAGTTGGATGAACTGGAGGAGATAAACCAGTTCAAGTCTGGCCAACAGGCGCCATTTCAACAAGAAGGACAAGTGAGGCAGTGTTTGCTGAGAGGGCTGAGAATACTCACATTTTCCCTCACAAACATATCTTTAGGCTATAGAAGCTTTGGCAAATTTATGGCTCTCTCTCTATTATTACATTTTTTTTTTTTATGTAAGAGACTGAGAGAGAAGGAAAAAGAGAGAGGGACTTGGCATGCCAGGGCTTCCAGGCACTGAAATCGAACTCCAGATGCACACGCCACTTTGGGTGCGTGCATGACCTTGCACGTGCGTTGCCTTGGTGTGTCTGGCTTACGTGGGACCTGGGGAGTTGAACATGGGTCCTTAGGCTTCACAGGCAAGCGCCTTAACCAATAAGCCATCTCTCCAGCCCTATGTTTCTCAATGTAAGGGGGGCACTGCTGCCTTGGGATGGGATGATGCCTACCTGTGCTGATGGGACCTGCTGGGGGCCCCCCAATCATGGGTCAGCTCAAGTGGCAATCATCAGTCATCAATCATCAGCCATCATTGATCATCCTGCTGCCAGTTCAGCTCCATCCCAGCCCGCAGCTTCAAGGTCAATCTTTCCTTCTGCTCCTTGTTACCCGGCCTGCTTCTTACTTGATGTTGACATATTTAGGAGAGAATATCAGGTTAATTCCTATTCTCTTTGCTTTACTTGACTTCATGCAAATGATCGCTGCCTAAACGTGCATTTCAAAGGGGACCTTTTTTTTTTTTTATCCTTAATTGGCTCCTTCAATCTTTGCCCTCCAAGCATGCCAGGGCCTCAATTTTTAATTTAATCTAATTGTACACAGATTATGGAGAAAATGGAATCTTAACAATGGACTTGATTTTTAAAAAAATAACCTGGTAGGAATTAATTTTTCAAAATAATTGTCTAGAGGTGACTCAGTTTCACACACTGTTTAAATATGTATTTTTCTGGTGCAGCGTGGCTTAAAGGGATGGTTTAAAATTAGTGTATGGAGTAGGCTGTGAATAAATCTGAAAATAAAATCTCTGGTTCATTGTTTATTGTGTCTTTTCTGTGAAACACCACTTGGAAAAGGAAATTCTAATGTGTTAGGGTTTTTTTAATTGCTATGATGAAATACCTGACCAAAAGCAACTTATGGAAGAGTTTATTTATTTTTAAAATTTTATTTGTTTTTATGAGAGAGAGGAAAGAAAGATACAGAGAGAGAGAGAGAGAGAGAGAGAGAGAGAGAGAATAGACATGCCAGGGCCTCCAGCCACTGCAAATGAACTCCAGATGCAAATGCCATTGTGTGCATCTGGCTTTACGCGGGTAGTAGGGAATTGAACGTGGGTCCTTGGGCTTTGCAGGTAAGTTTTTTAAGTGCTGAGCCATCTCTCCTGCCCTGGAAGAGTTTCTTTTGACTCTGAGTTTGAGGATGCAGTCCCTCAAGCAAGAGCATGAGGCAGCTGGTCACACTATGTCCACAGTGATGCATGCAGATGACCAGCTCACTTTCTCCCTTTGACCCAGTCCATGCCCACGTGATAACCATGCTACGTTCAGGTGGGGTCTTCCCATCCCAGCTAAAGCTTCTGGGAAAAAAAAAAATCAAAGATTCACTCAGATGTGTGTTCCCATGGAGACTCTAAATCCCATCAAATTAATAATCAAAGTTAAGCAGCTGGATAGCTGGGCGTGGTGGCGCACGTCTTTAATCCCAGCACTCAGGAGGCAGAGGTAGGTGGATCACCGTGAGTTCGAGGCCACCCTGAGACTCCATAGTGAATTCCAGGTCAGCCTGGGCTAGAGTGAGACCCTACCTCGAAAAACCAAAAAAAAAAAAAAAAAAAAAAGTTAAGCAGCTGGAGAGATGGCTTAGCAGTTAAAGTGTTTGCCTGCAAAGCCAGAGGATCCCAGTTCGATTCTCCAGGACCCATATGAGCCAGATGCACAAGGGGGCGCATGCATCTGGAGTTCGTTTACAGTGGCTGGAGGCCCTGGCACGCCCATTCTCTCCCTCCCTCTCTCTCTCTCTCTCCCTCTTTCTGTCTTTCAAATAAATAAATAAAAATTAAAAAATAATCAAAGTTAACGATCACATCAACTTTCTTGGGTTTTTTGTTGTTGTTGTCCTTGTTTTTGTTTTTTGAGGTAGGGTCTCGCTCTAGCCCAGGCTGACCTGAATTCACTATGTCATCTCAGGGTGGCCTCAAACTCATGGCAATCCTCCTACCTCTGCCTCCCAAGTGCTGGGATTGAAGACGTGTGCCACCACACCTGGCTCATAGACTGCCTTTTTTTATGCAAGAGAGAGAGAGAGAGAGAAGGAGGGAGAGCAAATTGGTGTGCCAGGGTCTCCAGCCACTGCACTCCAGATGTGTGTGGCCCTTTGTGCACACATGAAACCTTGCACACTTGCATCACTGGGCATCTGGGTTACGTGGGTCCTGGAGAGCCAAACATGAGTCCTTAGCTTCGCAGGCAAGTGCCTTACCTGCTAAGCCATCTCTCCAGCCCACATCAACCCTCTTAGTAAACCCCTTTCCTCCCCTCTACCCCACTTCCAAAATATTATTTTCTTCAGACAGAGTCCCATGTAGTTCAGGCTGACCTCAAACACGCTATGTAACCAAGAATAACCTTGAACTTCTGATCCTCATGCCTCCAAGTTCCAAGTGCAGGGATAACAGACATGTACCACCATACCTCACTCAAACTAATTTTATCAATGGAAAAGTAAAGGCAGTATTTTCCCCCCCTTTTGAAGTAGGGTCTCACTCTAGCACTTACCCTGTAGTCTCAGCTGGCCTCAAATTCACCGTGATCCTTCTACCTCAGCCTCCGAAGTGCTGGGATTAAAGATGTGTACCACCACACCCAGATCAATGCTGTATTTTTTTTAATGAGAGAAGGAGAGAGAGAGAGATTGAATAGGCACACCGGGGCCACTCCAGACGCATGTGCCACCTTGTATGCATGCACAACCTTGTACATGTGTCACCTCACGCATTTGGCTTATGTGGGATCTACAGAGTTGAACATGGATCCTTAGGCTTTGCAGGCAAGCACCTTAACCATCTATCCAGCCCAATGTTTTTTTTTTTTTTTTTTTTTTTTTTTTGGTTTTTCGAGGTAGGGTCTCACTCTAGCCCAGGTTGAACTGGAATTCACTATGTCGTCTCAGGGTGGCCTCGAACTCATGGCGATCCTCCTACCTCTGCCTTCCAAGTGCTGGGATTAAAGGCCTGTGCACCACCATGCCCGGTTCTAATGCTGTGTTTTTAATGGTTGCTATTGAGACATGTGGTAGCAGACAGAGGTTGAGGAGGTGCCCGTGATCCCCGGTCTCTGTACCAGTGTTCTGGATGGGTCCTCCTCCTGGAGGAGGTGGCACTTGTGACTTGCACCTGGCAGTAGAGTTTGGCAATGACAATTGACTAGGCTCCATTATATGAAGGGGATTGGCTCAATGCCACGCACGTGACATACACAGAGTGAGTAGCCCTGACTGAAATGCCTGGGACCAGACACGATTCCTCAGGTCTCTAATTGTGGAGTGTTGGCACATACCTATGAGGTATCTTGGGGATGGGACCCAAGCTTAGATATGGAATTTATATATATCCCATTTCCATCTTGTACAGATAGGTTGAAGGTCATGGTGAACAATGCTTTAAATCAGTTTGTGTGAGAAACAAGTTTCATGGTGTAGAATTTTCCACTGTGCCAGTGTGCTGGCTCATCAGTGTCACATATGGAGGACTTGGGATTTGCTGATTAAGGATGCTCCACCTGTACTTTGATAAGGACCCTTATATATGTTTCTGTGTCTTCCTATGGGACTATGTTTCTTAATTAAGTAAATAAAAATTCAATATCTGGGCTGAAGGGTTTACACACTTCATATAGATACATACTTAAAACAGAAAACAATGTTGAAATTAAATATAATATGGGAGATATGTTCATACCTTTTTTGCTATTGAGCGTTCTTCTAGAAAGGTGAAACGGCAGCCATCTTTCCCCAGTAATTCATGAGCAGCTTCATGTCCTCACAGGTCAGATAAGCAGGTACCAAGTTCATTAATGGCAGGTCCAGGAGAACACATTCGTGTTTTCTGGTGGCTGGTCTTGAATTTGGTAAGAAGGGACATCTTTGTATGTTGGTCATTTCTGTGTCATAGTTTATATTCTCTCTTTTTGCATGCGTGCGTGTGCGTGTGTGTGTAGTGATAAGCCCACAGTGTCAGGAAGAACAGGTATCCTGAGCCATGGAGTGGGGCCCTGGGCACCTCTGAGGCTCTGCACCACCCTGTGAGTTTCCCCTGCGTGACCTGAAATAGCGAATGAGGAGCTCATGACAAGCGCTGGGGAGAGGGCTCCGAGGACGGGGAAGCATATGTTCGTTAGCTCTGGTGACACTCTCCACCCGGCCTTTGCCCCAGGAACGCTGCATGTCCATCTCACACTGACCCTTCAAACCATGTGGGCACCCCCAGAAGAGACACATGGTTCTCGGTTTCAGGTAGACTGAGGAATGGATGCATTCATTGATGGGTATATAAATATGATGGATAGGTAGACAGATGATGTTTGTGCCCGTGTGCACACATGTCTGTATGTCTAAGCATACATGGGTCTGTATGTCCATGCATACGTGGGTCTGCCCACCCAGGCGGCTAGAGAGCAGTGACACCAGAACAGTCAGAGACTCACTCAGCACCCAGATCTTGTCTTCTGAAGATTAGTTTCCACTCAAAGACCAGAGACTTTGGGAGGAATGTCTAATTCCAGGACCAGAGCATGTAGATGAGGCAGAAAGTCTGGTTCTGCTAAAAGAGCAGTAAGTGCTAAGAGAACGATGAGACCATGTCGAGGGGACACAGAAGCCAGCAGAAAGAGGCTCACTGGCCACCTCTAGGACAACTTGGACATCGAAAAGTAAAGAAGTGAGAGATTATAGCTATTGACTAAAAGTACCAATGACGGGGGCTGGAGAGATGGCTTAGTGGTTAAGGCATTTACCTGTGAAGTCTAGGGACCCAGGTTCACTTCTCCATTACCCACATAAGCCAAATGCATAACGTCATACATGTGTCTGGAGTTTGTTTGCAGTAGCTGGAGGCCCCGGTGCAACCATTCTGTCTCTCTCTCTCTCTAAAATAAATAAATAAATAAATTTTAAAATGTACTAATGAAATCATTATTGGAGCCAGCTGGGAAGCAGGAGACCCAGCTAGTCTCAAAGCATTACCACAAAAGACTTATTAAGGGGCTGGAGAGATGGATTAGCGCCTAAGGCCCTTGCCTGTAGAGCCAAAGGACCTCGGCTCGATTCCTCAGGACCCACGTAAGCCAGATGCACAAGGTGGTGCATGCATCCATCTGGAGTTCGTTTGCGGTGGCTGGAAGCCCTGGCGCACCCATTCTCTCTCTCACTTTGCCTCTTTCCCTCTCTCAAATAAATAAATAAAAATAAAATTAAATAAAAGACTTATTAACTACCAAGGAAAGGTGTAACTCTATCATAGAGAAGCCTAGCACGCATCACCTTCAGTAGGAATCAGAGTTAAGGCCACCATAAAGGAGACAAATGGAAAATATGTGCCAGGAAGGACACACCACCACCTCTATCAATTCTCACCAAAGACATGGATCTATTCTTTTTTTAAAAAATTATTTATTTACTTGTTTATTTATTTATTTATGAGAGTGTGAGAGAGAAAGAAGCAGATATATAGAGAGAGGGAAAATGGGTGTGCCAGGGCCTCCAGCCATTGCAAATGAACTTCAGATGCTTGTGCCACCTTGTGCATCTGGCCTTACGTGGGTACTGGGGAATTGAACTTGGGTCCTTGGGCTTTGCAGGCAAATGCCTTAACCACTGAGCAATCTCTCCAAACCTTGCATTTATTATTAAGAAAATCTCAGGTGAGGCCTGGAGAGATGGCTTAACAGACAAGGCACTTGCCTGAGTATCCATATAAAGCCAGATGCACAAGGTGGCACATGCTTCTGGAGTTTGTTTGCAGTGACTGGAGGCCCTGGAGGGCCCATTCTCTCTCTCTCTCTCTCTGTGTCTCTCTCTCTCTCTCTCTCCTCTTTCTCTCTCTTTGCCTCTTTCTCTCTCTCTCTCTCTGTCTCAAATTAATAAAACATTTAAATATTAAAAAAATGTCAGATGACTCTAACGTTTTGCCAGTTAAGGGCATTTCTACAGCAGAATATCAATGATAACACGTTGGACATTGTGGTATTATGTATTATACATACAGCTAGCCAACATATATACTTTCATTTTGAAATACATATTTTATAAATATGTGGGGTTTTTGCCAGATGTGGTGGTGTTCTTCTGTAATCATTGCACTCTGGAAGCTGAGGCAGAGGGGTTGCCACAAGTTTGAGGCCATCCTGGGCTACACAGTGAATTCCTGGCCAGTATGGGCAATAGAGTGAGACTTGGTGTCAAAAAACAACAGCGACAATTTTCTCTTATAAAATATAAGCCTGTTCAGAACTTTCAACATATAAATTCTTCCAGACATTTTTCTGAATATTTACTCATTTGTGTATACACACATGCTCTTCTTAAAATCCCTAAAGGTGGGGCTGGAGAGATGGCTTAGCGGTTAAGTGCATGCCTGTGAAGCCTAAGGACCCCGGTTCGAGGCTCGATTCCCCAGGTCCCATGTAAGCCAGATGCACAAGGGGGGGGCATGCATCTGGAGTTCGTTTGCAGTGGCTGGAGGCCCTGGCGCACCCATTCTCTATCTATCTGCCTCTTTTTCTCTCTGTGTCTATCTGTCACTCTCAAATAAAAACAAAATAAAAATAAAAATCCATAAAGGTGTAGGGTTATAGTTGTAAAATGCTTGTCTGATATTCAGTTCCCAGCACCACATAAGCTGGGCACAGTGGCACACACATGTAATCCCAGCACTCAGGAGGTGGATGTCTGTATCTCTATGTGCGTCTGTCTATGCACACATGGGTCTGTGTTTCTGTGTGTACATGTATCTGTATGTCTATGCATAGATAAGTCTGTGTGTACATGAGTCTTGTATAAGTCAGGGTTCTCTAGAGAAACAGAATCAACGGAATGAGTATGTATTACAAAGGGGACTTATTAGTTTACAAGATACAAGCTGGGCAGTCCAGCAATAGCTGTCTGCAGGCTGGAGAGGCTGAGACTCTGGCAGCTGCTCAGCCCACGTGACTGGATACCTCAGCAGTCCCTATCCAGACTGAAGACCTGGAGGATCCCTGGAGAGCCGCTGACCCTCAGTCCACACTAGAGGCTGGGTTCCAATATCCGCAGAGGACGGTAGCAACAGGTTAGATGCGCTACCAGCAAGCAGCAGGGGCTGGCAGCCAAAAGGCCTGTGTTCTCCTGAAGCCCTTTTATATATAGTCCACCATCGGAAGGTCGTCCTCCCCCCATCAGGCCTTCCTAGAAGTGCCCTCCCAGACATGCCCAACGGGGGGTGGCCCTCACTAGATTGCTAATCTGATCAAACTGACGGTAGAACTGAACCATCACAGGTCTGTATGTCTGCGGAGGCAGGAGGATCAATCAGAAGCTCAAGGTCATTCTTGGTTACATGGTGAGGTCAAGGCCAGCCTGGGCTAGAGATTCTGTCAATAAAAATAAAGCATAAATAAAAATTGCCACTCATGCTCTCTACAGATTACACACCCTGTTCCACATAGGTTCTCCTTGAACATTTAAAACATAGACACTGCAGGTCATCAGGACACGTCCCTGGATTGACACTGACTTTGCTTCTACCGTTTTATTATTATATTTATTTTATTTTATTAATAATATCATTTATTTATTTATTTATTTATTTATTTATTTATGAGAGCGGGAGAGAATGGGCACACCAAGGCCTCCAGCCACTGTCAACAAACTCCAGATGTGCATCTTGTGGCTTATGTGACACCTGAAGAATCAAACCTCGGACCTTAGGCTTCGCAGACAAGCGCCTTAACCCCTAAGCCATCTCTCCAGCCTATTATATTTATTATAACACTGCAATAAACATCTTCTTGCACATGCTTCCTGGAGAGCCTTGAGGAGACTCCCTGGAAACTGGAAAATAGAATCACTGGATTGCACTTGACTTGTTGCGCTTTGCTTTGCTTTGCTTGTGGTGCTGGGGATAGAACCCAGGACCTCGTGCATACCGGGTAAGTGCTCTACCACTGAGCCACGGCTCCACCCACACTTTACCTTTTCATAAGGCATTTTCAAATTTCTTTAAGTGACCACATCAGATTTGAACTTGCAAGGAAATATTCTGTGAGCAAATTCACAATGGACGCAAACTCTCACTAGCCTGCTGGGCGCCGTCTCTGTTCTCCAGGTCTACCATAGTCACAGTATGCTTAGCTTGATACTAAGTGCCTGGACAAAGGCAGCCTTTCCCCGAAGTTGCACGCAGCGAGGCACGGCCAGTTCATTAAGTCCTGGTCCATCGGATACGAATGGAGGTGATGAGCTCAACTTCACAGTTTCCTTAGAAACAAGGTGTGTCCACAGCTCCTGTCCTGTTTTCTTCCGTCTCGAATGCAGGAGTTAAAGGCAGCCGTTTTTGGACTACAAAATAGAAACTCTTGTTGACAATGGCCGAGCTGCAAAACTGAAGGGCCCAAGGACACAGAGGCCTGTGAGGCCACCACAGCAGCCGTCAGCTGCCCGTCCAGTCTCCTTCATGAGAAGAAAAAAAATCACAGGAAAGACTCTTCTTTATTTATTTATTTGAGAGAGAGTGGGAGAAAGAGACAGATAGAGAGAATAGGCACACCAGGGCCTATAGCCACTGCAAACAAACTCCAGATACATGCACTACCTTGTGCATCTGGCTTTATGTGGGTACTGGGGAATTGAACTCCAGTCTTTAAAAAAAAAAAAGTATTTTTAAACTGGGCATGGTGGCACATGCCTTTAATCCCAGCAGAGGTAGAGGCAGAGGTAGGAGGATCACTGTGAGCTCGAGGCCACCCTGAGACTACATAGCGAATTCCAGGTCAGCCTGGACTAGAGTGAGACCCTACCTCAAAAAACCAAAAAAATACATACATATATATACATTTTAAATGCATTTATTTTTATGAAAGAGGGATAGTGGGAGAAAGTGAGAGAGAGAGAGAATTGGCGTACCAGGGCTTCAGTCACCATAATTGAACTTCAGGTGCATGCATCACCTTGTGTGCTTGTGTGACCTTACATACTTGGGTCACTTTGTATGCCTGGCTTACGTGGGACCTGGAGAGTAGAACATGGGTCCTTGGTCTTTGCAGGCAAGCACCTTAACTGCTGAGTCATCTCTCCAGCCCAAAAGACACTCTGAAGCTGTCTTACTGTGACAGCATCCAAGCTGATATCCTAAATAATATGATCACAGGAGCTGGGAATGTAGCTCTGCTGGTGGAGTACTTACCTAGTAAGTACAGCTCTAGGTTCGATCCCCGATACTGCATAAATCAGACGTGGTGGAGCACACCTGCAATCCATCATTCAGGGAGATCAGAAGTTTAAGGTCATTCACGACCCCATAGTGAGTGCAAGGCTGGCCTGGGATATACAAGACCCTGTATCCCAGAATCCTTCTCTCCCTTCATTTCTTCCTCCCTTCATCAGTGAACCCTGAAAGAGAATGCTAAGGGGAGGAAGCAGTTCTTCCCACTGGAAAGATGGCCAACGGACCGTTCTTGCACTTTTTGGCATCCTATGAGGAGGAGTGTGTGAATGTTGGGACTGAGCTGTGGTTCATCTCCCCATCTTGTCCATCTGTCCATCGTCCATCTGTCCATTTTCATGTCTCATTGGGCCCTTTCCCCTCCTAGGGGTTTTCTCCACTGCCGAAGACAGAGCTGGGGATTCGGTCTTGCTAGAGGAGGCAGGGAGAGTGCTTCCCAAACCAACTGGGGTTTTGCCAAGCGCTGCTCATTTCGCTAGCTGAGCATTTGTTTAGATTTCTCTGTTTTGAAAAATTAAGTGGCTCAGTGTTCTAAATTTGTTCCTAAGCCCAGTGTTGTGAATGACCTTTTTCTTCCTTGGGTCATGAAAAGAATCTTCTTGTGTTTGTGGCTAATTCCTCTGTGGCAGAGGCCCTGCAGGGGCCAGAGGGATGGAGGCCCAGGCAGCTTAGGTCAAAAACAAACAGAGCAGAGAGGGTTCCTGGGTTTACCGTGGCTCCTTCCCATTTGGGCAGCCATACTGTCCTTAGGTGAGCGGCACACGCATTCTGGGAAATACGTTTGCATTACCCAGGCTGCGCTTTACCAAACCTGGTTTTTCCATTGAGTTCTAAAGTTTCCTTTTGAAATCTGCCATTCTATTTATAGGAATAGATAATGAATATCAGTCAGTGCCTTTTTTTAAAATTTCGTTTTGGAGTGCTTGTCCGGTGTGTGCGCGTGGTGTGTGTGTGCTCGTGCCACAGCACACATGGGAAGGTCAGGGCAGAGGAGATGTTTGGATGCCCAGCGTTGCCTTCCACTATTTCCACAGCTCTCCTCATAGGATTAGCTGCCCCACGTGCTTCTGGGAGATTCTCCTGTCTCCATTTCTCGTCTCAACGTCAGAGTGCTGCGATTACAAAACACCCACTACGGGGTTCGGCTTGATGAGGCTCTGAAGATCCAAACTTGGGTACTCACGTTTGCACACAAAGCGCTTTATCCAACGAGCCATCTCCCCAGCCCTCAGCCAGTGTCTTCCAGAAAAACATTGACTAATACCTGGTCCCGCGTATAAAAATAGTTTTCAAACCATTCACAGTGAAATGCCCTTCAAACAAACATTGTCAATGCATTTCTGAGTTAGAGGTTCTGGATGTTTCTTGCTAACTACTTTCACTGCCTAACAGTTCCATTTAATTAAAAACTTGTCAGTCTAACCGTCACACTGGGTGACACATCTTAAATTCTCTTAAATGTTTCAGGAGTTACATGTCAACTTAGGAAAACTTCTATTTAAAGTTAGGCATTTAGCCCAGGCCTGGTGATACAGGCCTGTAAGCCCCATTCCCTGGGATGCTGAGACAGGAGAGTCGAAGGTTCAAGGTGAGCCTGGGCAACTTAGCAAGAACCTGTATCGAAATAAAAAGTAAAGAAAGGCTGGAAACGTGACTTAGTGACAGAGCTCTTGCCTAACGTGTGAAGCCCTGGGTTCAATCTCCAGTGGCAACAGCAAATCCTTCCAGCCATGCATACGTACACACTTGTGCGGGCACGCGTACACACACAGACACACAGACACACACACACACACCCACATCCAAACTGCATTTCCCACATGATGAACAATGCTCAAACCTTACTTCGTGTGCCTTTTGTTTGTTTGCATATCTTTGTCTTTGAAGGATTGGTTTAAAGATTTTGCCCTCTGTTCAAGTGAGCCATTGTCCTCTCTCTGTGGAGTCGGAAACAGTCCTTCATACATTTGTATATGGTCCTTGTGGTTTTTTAAAAATATTTTATTTTAGGGCTGGAGAAATGGCTTAGCAGTTAAGCGCTTGCCTATGAAGCCTAAGGACCCTGGTTCAAGGCTCGATTCCTCAGGACCCACGTTAGCCAGATGCACAAGGGGGCGCACGCGTCTGGAGTTCATTTGCAGTGGCTGGAGGCCCTGGCGCGCCCATTCTCTCTCTCTCTCTATCTGCCTCTTTCTCTCTCTGCTTGTTGCTCTCAAAATAAATAAACAAAAATAAATGAAAAAATTTAAAAAATATATTTTATTTTATTTTATTTTATTTTTGTTTTTTGAGGGAGAGAGAGAGAGAATGGGGATACAGGGCCTCCAGCCACTGCAAGCGAACTTCAGACATACGTGCCCCCTTGTGAAGCTGCCTTACATGGGTCCTGGGGGAATTGAACCTGGGTCCTTTGGCTTTGCAGGCAAGTGCCTTGACTGCTAAGCCATCTCTCCAGCCCTGGTCCTTGTCATTATACCTATCTGTTCTATGTAGCTTTCTACCTTTCTGGACCTTGCCTTCTAAGAAACCTTCCTTTAGGCAAAGTGACCATACTTGTTTCCTGTCTTCTTCCAGGGGTTTTCTGACAGACGTGTACATCTGTTATCCATGGGGAGCTAGTGTTCATGCCTAGCATGAAGTAAGAGTGCATGTTCACTTCTCTCATCAGAGTCTGGTTTCCCTCGTGTGCACCTTTGTGGATTTAGACCCATCATTCTGTGGAGAGATTTTCAGACATCAGACTGCCACAGAGGCCAAAGGCACCTCTCAGAGGTTCAAGCATCAGGGACTGGGGACGCCTGGAAGCCTGGGGAGGTATTCTCAGGAGCCACATAGGCATTCCTTCTATCATCCCACACAGTCCAGAGGCTCCTTTCTCAGTGGGATGGAGATCATGTCACAGCCAGAGGCCAGGGTCAGAGCATGCTGGAGCCCCGGATGAAGATGCGATAAACCGGATGTGCTGGGCCAAGAAGCAGTGCCTAACTCCAGGAGGGGTGATGACAGCCTGGGGTGTGCTCACGGAGGTCACAACTATCTGCTTTGATACCTCACTAAACATCGTGCGTGTGAGGAGCTGTGGACAGATCTAAATAGTCCTGCTTAAGCATGGAGCACACTTGTTCCACCTGGCTAAATAGAGCCCTGCTTTATCTACCTTGTGTCTCTTCAAACTCAACCAAGCCCCACCTTCACCAGATCTCTGGCTCTCTGACCTTTAGGGACTCCTGCAATATCATCCCCAGGATCCTTTAGAACCCCAGGATCCTTTAGCATGCAGGAAGACACAGGGTTGGATCCCGGGCAATTCATTCCCCAGTCATAACCCATGGCCACCAGCAATGTGGATGATATAGGCAGCTAAAAACAAGGAGAAAAGACAAGTCAAATGTATTAAGCCAGAAGCCCTATCATTTTATTACCACTTTTGTCCGGTGTGTGTGTGGGGGGGGGGAGGAGGAGAAGTTGAGAAGTGACACATCTTTGAAGGAGGTGAAAAGAAGGAGGTAAGGAGTGGAAATTCTTGGAGGTTAATGTTAATGCTAGCAAGGCAGCCTCCCCCCAGCCAGGCAGAGAGCAGGCTGGAGAGGGTAGTGGTTACCTGGGCACTGGTGTAACAAAATAACTACTGTTTTGATAGAAATTCTAAGGCAGGTTTCAGGGATACATATTTCAATTTTTATTTATAAATATTGATGAAATTATTTTAAGAAGCAGGCTATCTGTGAAAGTTGGGTGTCAAAACTAAAATTCTTTTAAGATATTTTTATTTTTATTTATTTATTTGAGCATGAGAGAGTGAGAGAGAGAAAGAAAAAGAGAGAGAATGGGTGCCCCGTGGCCTCCAGCCACTCTAAACGAAGTCCAGACGCATGTGCCACCTTTTTCATCTGGTTTACCTGGGTCCTGGGGAATCGAACCTGGGTCCTTTGGCTTTAACAGCTAGACAATCTCTCTAGCCCAAAAGCAAAATTCTAATGGGAAATTATTTACTAGAGAGATGTTTGAAGTCTACCTGTACTTGTCTTCTCAGGTAGGGAAGATGGGAGTCTGCCTATCTATCTGCCTGTCTGTCTCTTTCTCTGGAGTATTCTGATATCTCAAATATTTATAAAGAACCAGGCGTGGTGGTGCACATCTTTAATCCCAGCACTCAGGAAGCAGAGGTAGGAGGATCGCCATGAGTTCGAGGCCACCCTGAGAATACAGGGTGAATTCCAGGTCAGCCTGGGCTGGAGTGAGACCCTACCTCGCAAAACAAAACAAAACAAAAAATTATAAAGAGCTTGTGTTCCCCCTCATGTTGCCACTTTTGAGAGGATCTCTAGGAAGTCGTTTCCGCTCTATCAACACCAGCAAGCGTCTGGCTTGCCATGCGTCTTGGTTTCTCTCTGTCTTCGAAGCATTGAGTCACGAACACTGTGAAGCTCTTTGAAACGCTTGGTTTTCAGTTTTGACTCTGCAGAGTTTGGGGCTGTCTTAATACCCTTTGCAAGTCCTCAAGGGGGAATGAGGTGAAGCACGAGGCAGAAGCAGAGATTCCACACCTCCACGTTTCCCGCTAAGCTTTTATGACGCCTGCTTTTGACAACCAGAAGCAGGTGATGGGAGGAAAGGACTTATCTCTGCTTATAGTCTCGAGGGGGTTTCATCATGGAGGAGGAGGCATGGTAGAGCAGAGGCTGGGCATCACATCTTGCCAGAACAGCTGGGAAGTAGCAGCAAGAGGGAGCTCGCCAACACTGGAAAATAACACCCCTCCGCCCACTTCCGGCAACACACCTCCTCCTGCAAGGCTCTACCTCCCAAATTACCACCAGCTGGGGACCTAGTACTCAACAGACATGAAGCTATGAGGAACATCTCCTTCAAACCACCACACTCACCATCTCAATCTACCACTGACAAGTGTCCAAGACCTCCTAGTCCATATTTTGTGCACAAACCTCACCACTCACTGACCTCTTTTTTTCCCCTTCCCTTTCTGTCCCTGTCACCTTGTTCCCTTTGTTCTAATGTCATTATGTGTTTTTACTTGCTGCCTCAAATCTAGTTTGAAAAGAGCCATGGTTTCTGACTACTTTATTTATTTATTTGTTTGTTTGTTTGTGTTTCGAGGTAGGGTCTCGCTCTAGCCCAGGCTGACCTGGAATTCACTATGGAGTCTCAGGCTGGCCTTGAACTCACAGCGATCCTCCTACCTCTGCCTTCCAAGTGCTGGAATTAAAGGCGTGCACCTCCATGCCCGATGACTGCATTAAACAATGGAGGACGCGGGGCTAGGGAAACGTGTCAGTGCTTAAAAGCACTCTCTTGTGAAGCCTGCCAGAGGGGGTTCAATATTCCAGTATCCACACAAAGCCAGATGCACCAAGTGGTGCCTGTGTCTGGATTTTGTATGTGTGGCAGGAGGTCCTGGTGTACTCATTCACATTTCCTCTCTCTCTTTTAAAACGGAGGACTTTTTCTGTAGAGGATATTTTTGCAGGTGGAAAGGAGCGCATATAGAAATAAGATACGCATGTGTGTTTGTAGGATATTATATATGTATGGTCTATGGCGTGAACTTCACAGTTTCAAGGTCAATGTGAACTCTTGGGTCCATCCACTAGGAAGATCTGGGGACATGGGTTTGCTCCAGAATAGATGTGTCCATGGCTGACATCCTAAAGAACCTGGTTTGTGACGTAGGACTTTCACGTTATGTTTGGGACATTTTAGTATTCAGTAAGAAAAAGAAGAAGAAGAAAAACAAGAACAAGCAATTTAGCAAGGAGAAATTTAACCAGGAGCAGAAAGGGGGCATGCCTCAGGAGAATGCCAGCCTAATCTTCTGGGATAAAAACCAAGCCTTTGCATCCTGCCTTAGCTTCCACTCGCCCCCACTATGACTTCCTCGCCAAAGGTGGGGAACTCCCTCTCTGCTGATCACTGAAGTCCCCTGGGGTGGGGGGGGGGTTTGGAAATTGCTAATATGCACTCCCACCCCAGAGAGCCCGGGTTAATTGGTGTGGGCTGGGATCTCAGCAGGGGGACTTTTAAGGGCTCCCCTGGAGATGCTAAGGGACAGCAGGGCTGAGAAGCATGGCCCTGGGAGAAGGAGAAATAAAATGAATAGGCACCGGGCCTCCTGCTCATCTCTGGGGCGTGGGGGGAAAGGGGAGCAGTACTGAGGGGAACAGGCCAGATTGGGTGATGGAGGAGAAAGATCTGAAGGGAGCACATTAACTGTTTCCATTCCATTGCTATTAAATGTTCCCCACATAATCCACAGGAAGAAACACATTTGATATCCTGGCCCACTATGTGTGCGCAGGCAGAAACCTCACAGTACATGCAGGCAACTCGTCCCAGAACTCACAATGCTCAAGTCACGCACTCAAAATGCCATGATATTTGCACGTCCTCTCCTGCACATTAAGTCATCTCTGGATTATTTATAGCATCCGATGCAACGTCAGCGCCATATACGTGATCGTAATATCATATTTCTTAGGGGCTCATGGCAAGGAAAAAGTCTGTACACAAGGCCTGGGGATATAGCTCAGTGGTAGAACCCTTGCCTGTCCTGCGTGAGGCCCTGAGTTCAATCCCAAGTACCACAAAAAGAAAACAAAAAAAAAAAAAAAACAAGAAATGTGTTTGCAGGGCTCACTGAGTAAACAGGCACACATCACAAGCATGAGGGTGAGCGTTCGATTCTCAGTACGCATGTAAAATGCCTGGCACGGTAACCCCAGCACTGATGGAGGGAGAGGGAGAGAGAGACAGGAGGATCCCCGGAACTTCCTGGCCAGCTAGTCTAGTCTAATCGGTGAGTTTACAGGCTAAAAGGACATCTGTCTCAAAGGAGGTGGGTGGCATTGCTAAGGATGACCTAAACCCACAGATGTGCGTGCACGTACACACACACACAAAAAATAATAAATAATGATAAATTAAATCGTTATTTTTTAAGTGTTCATGTTCAGTACAGATATAATTCTTTTTTTTTTTTTTCCAAATATTTTCAGTCTGAGTTTGGTTGATTTTCCTGCACACAACAGAGCCAGCTCGCCTGGCCTTTCCTATTTGAGTTTATTCCCTGCTATTCCTTTGGAAACAAATAGTGAAGATCAAGTTCAGGAGCCAAGACAGACCCTCAGAAGGACATCAAGACACCAAGTGAGAAGAGCCTGGCACTCTCTGAGCATCGCTGAGGAATGTGGCGAGGCTTCTAGAAAGCAGTGCCCCCATGCCTCCCTCTCTGCTGCGGGAGGGTGGCCGTGTTCCCTGGGTGGATTTGCTCCGCTCTGAAGTGTGAGGAGTGAAAGGGAAGAAAACCAGCACCAGAAATGGATCCAGGAAGGCTGGGGTTGAGATAAGCACAATAAGAAGCCCCTACTTAGTGGGGCGTGGTGGCGCACGCCTTTAGTCCCAGCACTCGGGAGGCAGAGGTAGGAGGATTGCCGTGAGTTGGAGGCCACCCTGAGACTACATAGTGAATTCCAGGTCAGCCTGAGCTAGTGAGACCCTACCTCGAAAAACCAAAAAAAAAAAAAAAGAGAAAAGAGTACAAAATTACAAAATTACCACAAGTCCAATAGTAGGTGTAACAATGAATATTTTTTAAGAGAGAACAAGTGAGAGGGAGAGAGAGAGAGAAAACTGACATGCCAGGGCCTCAGCCACTGAAATCAAACTCCAGGTGCTTGTGCCACCTGTTGGGCACGTGTGACCTTGCCCTTGCCTCACCTGTGTGCGTCTGGCTTACCTGGGCTCTGGAGAGCCGAACATGGGTCCTTAGGCTTCGCAGGGAAGCACCTTAACTGTTAAGCCATCTCGCCAGTCCACAATGAACATTTTTTAAATGATAAAAAGGATTCAAAACAAAATCAGATGTTTAAAAAACTGGAAACTTTCAACATCACAAAATCCCAAACTCAACTCTTCTTGGGTTGGATTGTCAAAGTTCCAGGGGCCACCCCACACCACCCTTCTCTGGGGCGGGGGGGAGGCAAGCCACAAAGACTGAACGGTCTGCACTGATCGTAGCTAGATGTCAGCAGCCCTGATGTTTGGAAATTTACCATGGACAAATGACTCTTGACTACAAGAGCCTAGTTACCCATCAAGGCCTTAGAAAGGTCCAAGGCCTGGTTTGGTGGCAATGTCTGTAGTTCTAGCTGTGGGTAGGCAGAAGAGGAAGGATGGTGAGTCTGAGGCCAGCCTCAGTTCCGTAGAGACCTTGTCTCAAAAGACAAGGTGCTGTTTGCCTATGAAGCCTAAGGACCTAGGTTCGATTCCCCAGTATCCACGTAAAGCCAGGTGCATAAGGTGGTGCATGCATCTGGAGTTCGTCTGCAGTGGCTACAGGTCCTGGTGTGCCCATATTCATTCTCTTTCTCTCTTTTTCTCTCTCTAGTAAATACATAAAATTAAAAAAAAAAAACAAGCTGGGCGCACGCCTTTAATCCCAGCATTCGGGAGGCAGAGGTAAGAGGATCACCGTGAGTTCAAGGCCACCTTGAGACTACATAGTGAATTCCAGGTCAGCCTGAGCTAGAATGAAACCCCACCTTAAAAAAAAAAAACAAGTTGCCGGGCAGCTCCAAGGGAGTGCTCTTGCGTGTGTGAGGTCCTGAGTTCAAATCTCGCAACCACAGGGAGAGGGGATGTGCCAGAGAAACGCATAAACTTCTTTTGCATGTACATATGTGTTGTATGCACGTGTGTGTGCGGATCCAGGAGCCTCGTGTACGTGTGTGGAAGCTAGAAGAGAATGAGATCGGCATCCTGTACATGCATCCGCATAGTTGCTTGAGACAAGAGTCTTTCTGAACTGGACTTGCAGGCCACTGGGGTCACAAGCATGAGCGGCCATGCCAGCTGTTCACATGGGTGCTGGGGGAACGAACTCAGGGTGAACCGAGCCCTTTCTGGCCCTCACCAGATGAGCCATCTCCCCGGGCCCCAAGATCAAGGACTTAGTGGTGGTCTTTCCAGGAACCTTGCAAGTGGCAATGAAGCCTCGACCAGCTCAAGGGCACGCGGTTTGCTGCCAGCCACCACCGAACTCACTGCTGGCTCAGCCACTTCCTGCCTTCGCTGACCCTTGACTTACTACTCATCAGGCACAGTGGCTGCCTGTGAGGTGGTCAATTTTTACAAATAAAAATGTTAAGACAGCAGTGTAAAGCGGCATTTTAGCGGCACAGTGATAATTTCTAGCATATGCATGCACAGCCGCCTGCACAGGGCGTTGCTATGCTGTGATTTTCCCTGTCTCTCTAAGACTCAGCTCTGCCAGAGCTCTGTCATCAGTGACTTCAACAAAGACCAATGGTTGGCGCTGTTTTTGGAGTGTCCACAACGGAAGTCATCAACACTGAAGCAAGGAGGGGAAGGAAACCCCATGGTGACCCCGTGCATGACAATGTATTATATACAGAGACTGAAGGATGCGGGCAAGGTAAGTGAGATGTCCTCATCTGGGTCTATGCGCGGAGGGAGTTTTAGAACTTTCCCTAAGCCAAAGACACTCTGGGGCCTCAATTTCCTTATCTGTTAAATGGGTGACACCCTGAGCCCTCCGCCAGATAGCCTTTTTGCCAAGGGCACTTTCCCATAATTCAGGTGACACCTCCTCAGAGAGGGCTCCCTAACGGCACTGGTCCCCCAAGCCCCAGCAGCCCCTCACTTTTCTCCTTCCCTGGTAATTGCAAACTTTCTCTAGAGCCCTTTTCCCCTGGTTTGTTTGTTGATGGTCTGCCTCTCTCTCCCTCTGCGTGAACCCGAGTTCCGGGAGGGCAGAAAACTAGTCCGTCTTGTTCTGGCTGAACCTGGCAGGACACCGGCTGAGGGCTCGGCGGAATGAATGAATGAATGAATGAATGAATGAGTGAATGAATGAATGAATGAATGAGTGCGAGCTTCCTTCCAATCAGCCCTCGCGGTGTCCGGGCGGCGCCCCCCGCGGTCCGGAAGGCGTGCTAACCCTGGAGCCGGGAGGCGTGGGCGTCGCTGGGTGGGAACGAGGCCGGCCGAGCCGAGCCGTCGCCTCCTCCTCCGGGGACCCGCGCGGCAGGCAGCGCGCCCCGGAGAGCGGCGCGGCCACAGCGCAGGGCCCGGGAGTCCCGCGCTCCGCCTCGGCGGCCCCACGCGCCCGCCCACGCAGCGGCGCGGGCCCAGGCGGGGGCGCAGCAGGGCCCCGCGGCGAGCAGAGCCAGCCGAGGAGCCCATCCTCCGACCCTCCACGCAGCCCGCCCGCCCCGGCTCAGGCGGAGGCAGCGCCGCGTCCGACCCGCGCCCCGCGGCCTCTCCACTGCGCGCGGTGAGTACCCCGGGTCCGCCGCCCGCGCGCCCCGCGCCCCATTCCCCGACTGTCTCCTCGCCCCCTCTCCAGGGTGTCTCCGCGCCCCCTCCCCTGGCTGCCTCCGCCCCCCCCCTCCAGGGTGTCTCCGCGCCCCCTCTCCAGGGTGTCCCCGCGCCCCCTCCCCGGGATGTCCCCGCGCCCCCTCTCCAGGGTGTCCCTGCGCCTTCTCCCCAGGCTGCCCCTGCACCCCTTCCCCAGTTTGTCCCTGCGCTCCGGGGCGCGCACGGGGTCAGAGCCAGGACTCCCCGGGGGACCCACAGGGCATCAGGTTCCCCTCTCCCGTTTCGGAAAAGTCCCTCCTGGACTCCGGGCCTCAGTTTCCCCTGCGCGTTCGGGATGGTCTGGGGGCGCGCAGCGACTCTGAAGTCCTCACTCCCGCGCGCGGGACAAGTGCAGGGCGCGGGGACGCGGCGGGTCCCCGGGCGTCGGCTCCGTTCCGTCCCTGGCCTCCGAGCTTCTCGATAAGCCGCGCGCTCCTGCCGGGGGTCCGAGAGGCGCTGGGGGACTAAGTCACGCCTCGGGGGCCCGAGGAGGATGGAGTGGTGGAGGACCGCAGTGAGGGCCCCGGGCGACGATAGAGCCTCCTGGTCACAGTTCTTTAGGAAAGTCTCCCCTCGTCTGTCCGGCTCAGGGGCTTGTGCGGCGGGGCCCACAGTCCTGGAGCCCCATGTGAGTTGGACTTGGAGCTTAGAAAACTTTCCGTGACAAGGACGCTTAGAGGGAGGCGAGGGCTTCGTTGGAAGGGGAGATTGCAGGGAGTGGGTTTTTTTTTTTTTTTTTGGTTGTTTTTTAAGCCATGCAAAATAGCTTATAAACTCAAGAAATAGTAGAGACATGTGACTGCAGGAAATATCTTTTCTCAAAACCTTGAAAGCGCTGTGCTCAACTTCTGAACTGCAAGCGCTTTTCTGCTTGCAAGGTTCCCGGTGCCCCGGTGCCCCGGTGCCCCGTGCCCCAGAGCCAGGCTCGGACAGCGCGCGCCCTGCTGGGTCCAGAATTCTTTTTGTTGTTGTTGTTGCTTTTGTTTTTTCGAGGTAAGATCTTACTCTAGCTCAGGCTGACCTGGATTTCACTATGTAGTCTCAAGGTGGCCTCGAACTCACGGTGATCTTCCTACCTCTGCCTCCCGAGTGCTGGGATTAAAGGCGTGCACCACCATGCCCGGCTCTGTGTCCAGAATTCTTGATGGAAAGTGAGGCTTGATACTTGGGGATACCATTATCCTGTCTCCCCTCTTTCCCCGAAATACTACATAGTCTTTAAAGACATTATATATATATATATATATGTATGTATGTATATATGACGTGGAGGTGTATAAATCATTCCTGGTGGAGGTGCCTTTTAATGACGAGGCGCAGGGACACGAGTGAACATCGGGTCCTGTTGGCAAGAGCAGGGAGAGTAGAGTGATTTACAAACATCGTGGAAGAATGTGAGTGCTGAATTATGTTTGAGTTAGGGAGTACCTTTCCCACAGGAAATTATAACCTGCGGACCATTGCTGTATTTCAAACTGATTCTATTAATGCTGTGAGCCCTTGCTTGTTTGGGTTCTATTACCAGAGGATGGGTAGTAGAAATGGGTGGACTGTGAACCATTTGTTAGCCCCCAACACACACATATGTCCGTGGAAAAGGGGGCCCCCTTTCAAAAGAATCTTCCTGAGAGAATCTTTGGGGTGATTTTACTTCAGGATAGTGCCGTCTCTCTCCCCTTCCCCCGACTCATCTTAAGCCCCACTAACCTAATCTGCCCCTTGCATTTAGATATCCACAGGCTGGAGGAAGTTAATGGGTTGTTCATATAACAAATGAAAGTGGTTGGAATCTTGGTTTTTACTGAGCTTAAAATTGTGTTCTTATTCAAACTCTCCTTGCCTTTGGACTAAACTCAATTTTGTAACTGTGTGTGTGTGGGGGGGGGGCGCTGATGTGGCTAGATAAGAAAAAAAATCTTTTTTTTTTTTTAAAGCAGTTTGTCCTTCTTGGTCTCTTTATGTTCACAATACTGTGATTTTATTTAAAATGTTATTTTATCTTAAAGAATTAGCACTTTCTTCCTCTGTCCTACAACATTTGCCTAGCGTTGTTCCTGTGTGCATAAGAATATCCTATGAGCCCATACATTACTTTCCTAGCATCGGATAACTGAAGGACATGAAATGAAATGTAACGATGTGTGCCCTAATACTTTGAGATTAAGAAAAAAACAGCTGTTTTAATCACTTAAATTCTAGAATCTTCTCTTAGGTCTTTTGTGTTGGGTTAAACACATCATAAAGAGATATGATTTGTTGACTCATTAGAGGATTACCGTTTGGAAAAACACCCGAGACACACTGCTTCAGTGGTACTTCTGTTTCAAATTGCATGGGAGGGAGATTTCGACTCTTGTTCCAGACGGATAAATTGATAAAAATGCTGCTGTGGAGGGAACGGAAAAGCCCTGAGCAGATAGGCTGTGTGGTGTAACTAAAGACAGTCTGAATTCACAAGCCATGGAGGCTCAAGCAGTTTGCAAAAATGTATATAAAGTCTAAGCACGTCCACTCCAAGACAGTTTTGGTTCCCCCATCATAAGATGACTCCTTTCCCCACAAAGAAGAAACTGTTTCCTTATTTTTTCCAGCTACTTTTTCAAAGATAACGTGTGTGTCCAGGCGCAGGAGACCAGAGTTGAGCAGATAGCCAACTATCACTAGCTTCCTTTCTCCTCCCACCAGATGTGTTTGGGGTGTCCTCAGCTGTGAAGCCCAGTTTGAAACTCATTAGGCCAGCAGTAACCTCCTTATATAATAAAAGTCAGGCTGTCGTGCAGAGTAAGTGGGATTCTGAGCTACCAGCTTATACAGATGCCTTTCTGGGCTGGGAAAGTACCCAGGATTTAGCGTCAGGATTTGAAAAGGGAAGGAAAGGGAAGGGAGAGTGGTCTTGCTCAGACCCAGGCCAGCCACTGCGGACCCAGCACCACGCCGTTTCTGAATAAATGGATTTGGGGCAGGGGCTGGTCTTTGCTGGGCAGGCCGTGTCCACAGATTAGAGGTGTAAGTGGTATGTGTCTGTGTGCCAAGGTGGAGAAGACGGCAAAGGAGAAACTTAAGGTTTCTCACCTGGGCATAAGATTCAAGGCATGGCTGTCTGGCCTGACATCAACTCCTTGGGGGCAAGGAGAACTCCCTCCCCAAAGACTTCTGATACAGGGAGAACTGCTTAGTTTTGTAGTCCTCTTGATTTTGGGGGGGGGGCGGTTGCTGTTTCTGTCTGTGGTCAATACTGGGTTCTGTTGGGGAGTGGAAACTCTTTTCTAGCTATTTGTTTGGTAAAAGGAGTTAAGGGACCCTGCTCAGGAAGAATCTTTATGGAGACTTAACCCCATAGTTTGGAGAAAACGTAGTTTATTGACAGAAAACACACACACTCTCTCTCTCTCTCAGCATTCCTAGCTCACCCCCAGCCCTCTTCCTGATTTCTATCCTGCAGAATCCCAGCGACTTCCTGAATACTTCACTTTCTTCCCTCTCATCTGTGACCATTCAAGCGGTCCCAAGCACACCAAACAAAAAGAGGCTTCTGGAAGGAAAACAATTAGCGGAGAATTCTCTGGAGACAATACTTCATTCTCGCTCTTTGAAGATCTTAACTGGCCTAATGGTGTTTGACTATCACCTTTTTTTTTTTTTTTCTAATCCGGGGAGGATAAAGACCCTCCATCAGATGGCAGATACTTAAAGTGACAATTGGTGGCTGAGACTGAGCCACTGAGAACTGAGGGGGCCGTGGGCTTCCAGGTAGGAAAGGACTGGCCAGGCATATGGAGGGGGAAGGGGGAGAAGGAAGCCACAGGCTGTTGCATGGACATTCACTCTGTCTCTTTCTGATTATTTTCATCATATGGAGTTGGTGCTGTTTCACTCACTTATAAAATTACCCCTTTTGTTGTTGTTTTAGACAATGGTGAAAATAGCTTCCATCCACAGAGGGCTTGAAGTCCGCTCATCTCCAGGATTCTTGGGATAGGTTTTCTCTGCCGGCCTATCATTTGTCATTATCATTGTAAGAAGGAGTCCCCAGGTCAAATGACTCATGCCGGCCCCCGCAGATTGAATGCAGATAAAATCTAGGCCTTGGCTTCTTTTTGGGGGTGCCTCACCTTGCAAGTCCTTTTGGGTCTTTTCTTCCCTTGGAAGGGAGTGCTGAACTTTAGATAGTTTTAAAAGGCATTATTTTCTGTTTTGTCTTTTTTTTTTTAAATTTTTGCTGTTATCTTAAATGGAAGAGAAATCATACTGAGTATTTAGAAAACATATTTTCAGGTCAAATAGAGCATTGTGGGCATGAGTCTGCCAAGGAAAACATCTGTGTATTTATGGGGGCTAATTTGATTTATTCATTTTATACGAACATTGAGTATTTCAGTTCCTAAAATGAGTCAATAAATTTACCAGTAGTGGAAAAGCTCTAGAACCTTATGGTAGGCATAGCTCAAGTCAGGTTTACCGGAAGGTGCTGCGTTGTTACCAGTAGGCGTTGGTCTTGGGTTTGACTATCAACATTCAGGGAACAGAGAGTAATTGGGACAGGTTGTCCCAAGAGTCAGGTAATGGATACAAGCTGGTCTTCGCCACTATGAACGTCCAGGGGGCCATTGGTGGCGTAAATGTGGCACAGGTGGACTTGGAGTCAATGCGAACCTGACAAGGGGCATCTTTGGGAGGTGGGAAGAGGGTCTTGTGCACAGTCCCAACCCCACAGAAAGCAGGGCCTTGGCTTCTGCTATATCATCGCCTTTTCACAATAGTAGTTCAGGCCCAGATGTGTCAGCTCGTGGTGTTTTGAAAAGTCTGCCCCTGCTTTCAGATCTACGCAGAAATTTAAAACAGGAGCTCAGATGTGAGATATGCCTGTTTCAACATGGCTTAGAACGCGCAGTGTTGCACAGAGCTTGGAGACGGTTTCATCGCGTCCCGTCCGCAGTGCTGTGTCCGTGATATGAAATGCGTGCGATTTCACCGGCTTTGACTGACCTTCTGTGAAAGTTACATTTTTAAAGTCTGCGTATTCTCAGATGTAACCCATGTGACCATATCTGCTTACATTCATCCAGAGGAGACTTATCAGCTCTCTGGAAATGTAACTGAAGGAGAAATGAAAAGACACACTTTCCCTCCCAGAACACTGAGCGGTGGGAAGACCCAGCGGCTACGGGAGCGCTATCGCTTCCTTAGCCTCCCGCCTCCCCCTTCTGCTCTACGCATCTCCTAAGAACCGTCTTTCAGGTCTGAAACACGCCTTGTATTGGCCAAAAGACATTTTAATTTTGTTAAGAAAAAAAAAAAAAGTCATGCCAAAGACAGCGGGTCTGTTTCTGCCATTATTATTGCTGTAGTGTGCATACTTTGGGTTTCATGGTGAGACGTGGGTTTGCCAAGAAAGAAAATTACAGCAAGAAACTATGCAAAAACATATACACTTCTGTTTAAGAAATGAGAAAAACACGGAGACATTCTTCATGGTGATTGCCTTAACGTGGTTTTAAATGTCATTGTTTGACTTATGTCAGAAAGTCCCTCTTAGCTAATTCTCACACAGGCTGTGGCTAAATCTCACACCTTAAAAGTGGCCAACGTGGGGCTTAACTCTGATCATCTTTGAGGCTTTAAGAGATAGCCTTCACCTTGGTGGAAACACTCTACTGTTTTAGGTTGTACAGGCCTTTTCTTTAAAAAAAAAAAAATGAAATAAAATAAGGGTTACTTAAATATCGATTTTATTTTCTTGACCCAAAATGAGAAAACACAGGGAATTCTCAATAGCTTTTTACAGGCTGCTATTATGAGGAGAGAAGCCAGACCGAAATGTATTAGGTCATAAGCTTGAAGTGCATAAATAAACCCTATGAAGGTCACCAAAACAGGCCGAAACCACTAGCACTTGCTACCCCGGCCAAGTCCAAATTCCTGCCTGTTAGATGTGTTTGGTTGAAGTGGATGCAGAAGGTGGGGGGGGGGGGTGGTTCTGGTCTCGGCTTGGTTTAGGTTCTAGCAAAGATGTCTCATGGAAAAGGGAGATGGGGGACCCCTGGCATGGCAGGTGTCCTCCGGACCTTTCCCTTTTGTGGTTCTGAGGCCATCTGTCACCCCAGAGCTCCCTTCTTGAGGTTTGGATCTGTGGAAGCCTGAGGTCAAAATGTCCTGCGGTCCGCTGGTCTGTCTCTTCCCTTTCCTTTCCTCCTTATAGTCACTTTGTGGTTAAGATATTCATAGTTTTCAAGTCATCTTTTGTTTTTTGGGTTTTTTTTTTGTTCTTTCTGTGATTTTTAAAATGGGGGTGCATGGTATAATGACAGTCCCTTAGCTCATCTTTGATTGTCAACTCCCCATAACAGACACAGATAATGGTGTCTGCGAGTTTGGTACCAACCCAGGCACTTGGTGGGAATTCCACACAGGGATTAAATCTCTTCTGAGAGACAGAAAAGGTGTCTGGGCAAACAGGTTGTTTTCTTTTATGGGTGTGTATTATTTGTGTGCACCAAGACTTTTGTTTCAGAATGTTCTAGAACCACTCAGTTCTCCAGCAAAGTGCAGAGCGCCCTGCTTGGTTGGAAAGGGGCGGAGCTGGGAGGCTTGAATGCTTCTGGCCTTTTGCACCACTGGTACAGAGATGGAAGTGGGGGTTCACTCAGTGCTCTGCTGGGATGGACGGTGTCGTGTGGCATCGCAAGTTGTGACTTGTGCCCGTGTTGTCAACGGAGTTCGGCCCCATCCAGCCGTGACAAAGATTGGAGCCTAGGAGATTACTCACCTCCGGTCTGGAGGAGTCTGAGCTCCTCGGTGCTCTCCTCTTGCTAAACAGACCGCAGTCCCTGGAGAAGCTAGTGGCTAGGGTGTGGAGGGAAGGGGAGGAGGAGGGGCAGGAATGTCTTAATCTCAGCAAATGTCTGCTACGCTCGGAATGTCTCCGTGTTGCTCAGACACCCACAAGAAAGACAAAGGGATACGAGGATGTGGGTGCAGACTTTGTGGGGTGGGGGTGAGGAACACAGAGAGAGACACGGTGGAACTGCTTGTGGTTTGCTCCAGAGTGGAGAGCTTTCTGACCCCTGGGGAACCCAAGAGTAAGTCCCAGAATTTGATTTTGGGAATTTTGTCTTTTTTTTTTTTAATGTTTATTTTCAATGAATTAACTCGAGTTTTTTTTTTTTTTTTTTTTGCTTAAAAAAAAAAACAGTATTAAGACAGACAAGTTGCCCTCTTTATTGAACACTACCTGAGCTGGAGAGATTGCTCAGTGGTTAAGGCACTTGCCGGCAAAGCCTAACAACCAGAGTTTGTTTCCCAGTACCCACGTGAAGCCAGATCCACAAAGTGGCACATGCATCTGAAGTTTGTTTGCAGTGGCTAGAGGCCCTGCCATGCCCATTCTCTTTCTGTGTCTGTCTCTCTATGTCTCTCTGCTTGCAAAATAAATAAATAATTTTTTTTATGAGAGAGAGAAGCAGAATTGGCATGTCAGGGCCTCCAACCACTGCAATCAAACTCCAGACACGTGTGCCACCTTGTGCGCATATGTGACCTTGTGCATCTGGCTTACGTGGGACCTGGAGAATCGAACATGTGTCCTGTGGCTTCGCAGGCAAGTGCCGTAACCGGTAAACCATCTCTCCAGGCCAGTTTTTTTTTTTTTAAGGTACTTGTCTGAACACTATCTGTGGGCCAGGCACTGTGCTAAACAAATACTTGATGTGCTTTTGTCTATGAATGTCCCTGGATGGAATGCACTACTGTCTTCATTCCCATGTTACAGATGTGAAAACTGAGTCTCAGAAATGTAAGGTAACATTGTCAAGGTCACATGATCTGTGCCAGAGCCAGGAATTAGGTCCAAGTCTGATGACTACCACTAGGACAGCCAGCCTGGCCCCTGGCAGGTGAAGAAGTTGGCTCAGGAGAGCTCGACTTTAAAGTCAGTGCCCACTCACGTTGCCTTGGATGTTCATGGGTAGGGAGGACAAAAGTCTTGACTCTGAAGCAAGGGGCAGGCGATGATTCTCAGAGAGTCTTGAACTTGCCTTTGTAGAAGTTGGGCACATTTGGAACTGGAGGCTGGTTGCCTGCATCCCCAAAGCCGGCTCAAAGCGGAGGGTAGTTGCCACAGGAGTCCCGTGGCCCCTTTACAAAAAAAAAAAAAAAAAAGTGTTGACCCCAGAGCTACTGCAGTATGACCAATAAACACTGGCAACAGGAAGGAGCACGTGCAAAGGACACTTTGTGATGTATCAAGGGCCTCCGTCCGAGATGCCTTCATGCTCATTTCTTTCCTCAGACTGTCACTTCCTTATCTGTGTGCAGGGCCTCCTAGAGCCCATCCTAGTGCGAGTGAGCTTCCCCGGTGGAGCCTTTGTTCCTGTGACCCCAGAGGAGACCAGGGGTGGTGACGCCCACAATTCTCTCCCACCCCCACACCAGCAGGGTGGGGGGAGGTGGAGCAACCCCCTGCTCTGTGGACACTCATCCAGAGCTGCCCAGGTCAGCAAGTACAGTGTCCTGGCTTCTGTGGCCCCAACCGCACTGGGCATTAGGGGACATGCTGGTACCCCAGGTATCCTGCCAGCTGACTCTGCTTTCCCACGAAGTGGTGAGGAGTGGGCAGAATTAGATCTCCCTGAATGGGAGCCTCGCCCAGCCTCCCAGCATGAGACTTAAGAGCAGGGCTCAGGCTGTCAGGATTCAAGTCCTGGCACGGGGTTTACCAGCCATCTAATTGTGGAATTTTCGACACATATTTGTGTCTCAGTTATACCATCTGCACGATAGGGTGGATGATAATGCATCTTTCTGAGAGATTTACTGCGGAGATTGAGTTATTAGGATGAAGCATTTGTGAGGGGAGAGAATGGCTCTGTAGGCAAAGTGCTTCATGCCCAAGCATGAAAACCTGAGTTCGGATCCCCAGCACCCTCATCAAAGCTTGGCATGGAGTAATCTGGTGTTGGTGAGGCAGAGGCAGAGACAGGGGAATCTCTGGGTTCACTGGCTGGCTAGTCTGGCCTAATCGCTGTGTGCCATATTCAGTGTGAGCACATGTCTCCAAAAGATTAGGTGGAACATGACTGAGGAAGACACCTGACATTGACCTTGGGCCTTAACACACACATGCACACGTGTTTGTGCAGGCTCTCGCACACATGTGCATACATATATACGTGCACTCCACGTACATATACACAGGCAAAGAAAGAGAGAGAAGAGAGAACATGGAGATGATAATGATGATTGTTTCCTGGGCCATTTTAAGAAGATAAAGCAGGGCTGGAGAGATGGCTTAGCGGTTAAGGCACTTGCCTGCAAAGCCAAAGGACCCAGGTTTGATTCCCTAGAACCCACGCAAGCCAGGTGCGCAAGATGCATCTGGAGGCATCTATCTTCCTCTTGCCCTCTCTTTCTCTCATAAATAAATAAAAATTATAAAACAACAAAAATATCTTTAAAAAATTTTGTTTATCTTTATTTATTTATTTGAGAGTGCCAGACAGAGAGAGAGAGAGAGAGCAAGAGGGAAGGAGGGAGGGAGGGAGGGAGAGAGAGAGAGAGAGAGAGAGAGAGAATGGGCACGCCAGGGCCTCCAGTTACTGCAAACGAACTCCAGTTGCATGTGCCACCTTGTGCATCTGGCTTACGTGGGTCCTGGGGAATTGAGCCTTGAACTGGGGTCCTTAGGCTTCACAGGCAAGCACTTAACCACTAAGCCATCTCTCCGCCCCCCCCCCAAAAAATATTTTTTAAATGTAAAGCGGATGTTACCTGTAAGAATTTTAGTTTTGCTATCTGGCTTGTCTGCATGGGGCATGTTGGCCATGGGGATGGTAGAGAATTACAGGGGCCAGTGAGGTTCCCAGACAGCATTGGCCCATATAGACTGTAGGGCTGTGATTGAAAGCACAGGCCTTCGACCTGGACCAGACGGAGCTGGTCTGACCCTTGGTCACTCGCTTCTGTCCAACTGTGCCACCCTGAGTGTGACCTGTTCAGTTTTCCAGACAGCAGCTCAGTACGTGCTGCCCCTGGGAAGGCTGTGCCGGTTAAACGAGGTGGCACACATAAAACGGGGTGTTCGGCACATAGTAAGCACTCAATAAATGGTACCTTGTATTATTATCACCCCCATTCCATGCTGCCTGCCCCCCCCTGCCAAGAAATCACTGAACGGGAGGAAAGCTAAATTTGAAAATAAAAGAACACATTTTAAAACTGCCAAATAGATTTAAAATAATATTCATTAAACAAAATTAAAATATTCTATTAAAGCCAGACTTTGGGCTCAGACCAGATTTTTATAACCCATGCTTAAAGGCCAGGGAGTCCCCAGCCACAATGGGGACACTGTGATTGAACTTGAGACTTCAATGCTGCTATTGAGCCGTCTTTGAAATGCGTGTTTCCCTGTTAAAATGAAAGGGAAGTCACAGGAAGAAAAAAAAATGAGGTTCTTGCTCCCCTCAACAAACCTTAGTAAGTTGAAAAAGAAAAACAAAAGATTTCTCCTTTTTTTTTTTTTTCTTTTTCTCTAACTGCCAAACGTTCACGGTCACCTCCTAACCCCAGCACTCTAGCGATGTACAGTCCCCTCGTAACGAGCCAGTTCTGATGGCCTGTCAGAGCTAACCTAATCCAAAAACTGATCCTAGCCACATTTTACAGTTGATGGAGTGCATCGCGGAGAGCTGTTTCCTGCCTTCAAAGCCTAGCTCTGCCTCAGTTTTCCCATTCACAAAACCGGGATAATCTGCCTGTTCGGGGTGGGGGTGGGTTGTGGAGGGAGTATGTCAGAGTTAGCTGTCACTGTGAAGGATGTGATTGTTTCCTTTTACCTAGTAAATGAAATGCCCCCAGCCTTTGGGATATTAGAAACTACGTGGGTATGTGTGCCTCTGAGCATTAGAAATCAAGCTACCTCAGTATTCAGGGAGGGAAACTGAGGAAGGAAGAAACATGTTTGAAATCCTCACTAGAGGTTTATATGAGCTACAAACATTCACAAAGGACAGTCAGTCTTCTCAACAACAAAAGTTTGTTTTTTGTTTTTGTTTTTGTTTTTCGAGGTAGGGTTTCACTCTAGCTCAGGCTGACCTGGGATTCTTTATGTAGTCTCAGGGTGGCCTCAAACTCACGGCGATCCTCCTACCTCTGCCTCCCAAGTGCTGGGAAACTTTTTTTTTTAAAGAAACCCAAAAAAAAAAAAAAAAAAACAAAGAAAAGAAAAAAGAAAAGAAAAGAAAAGAAAAAGTAACCATGTTACATAGGTGCATCTGTTCAACAAATGGGGAAACTGAGACTTGCACAGGTCACATCAGTTACCAATGACATTCCAGCTCGGTCTGACCCAAATCGTAGGCTATTCTGCTGCATGACCCCCAGCCACCCTGAGAGAAGTCTTCTAGAATACGCATGCAGAGCACAGAGGAGACCTCACTGTGACCAGCCAGCTACTCATGATTGCAGCAATAAGCCTAGAACCAGTGCAGGTGCCTAGCATGCATGGGCCCTGCATTCTATACCCAGTGTGCGTGCATGCGTGCGTGCGCGCGCGCACACACATATACAAAGAAAAAAGCATCCTTTCTGCTAAGTGAGCCAGAGTTTCCGGTGGTTTTAACTCTCCTTTCACTGAGAACAAGTACATTTTCTTTCCTGACTTAAATAATTTTTTAAATTTACCTATTTATTTATTTGAGAGAGAGAGAAAGATGGAGAGAGAGAGAGAGAGAGAGAGAGAGAATGGGTGCACCAGGACTTCTAGCCACTGTAAACGAACTCCAGATGCATGCACCACCATGAGCATCTGGCTTACGTGGGTCCTGGGGAGTCAAACCTGGGTCCTTTGTCTTTGCAGGCAAGTGCCTTACCTGCTAAGCCATCTCTCCAGCCCAAACTAGGCGAGAGAGATGGCTTAGCGGTTAAGCGCTTGCTTGTGAAGCCTAAGGACCCTGGTTCGAGGCTTCATTCCCTGGGACCCACGTTAGCCAGATGCACGGGGGGGGGGGGCGCATGCGTCTGGAGTTCATTTGCAGTGGCTGGAGGCCCTGGCGAGCCCATTCTCTCTCCTCTCTCTCTCTCTCTCTGTCTCTGTCTCTGTCTCTCTCTGCCTCTTTCTCTCTCTGTCTGTTGCTCTCAAATAAATAAATAAAAATAAACAAAATTACCTGGTAAATTTTAAACTGTGGCTTGAAGTGTTCATCCTTTCCCAAGCACACAATAAAGACATAACTCTTGGGCTGGAGAGATGGCTTAGCGGTTAAGCGCTTGCCTGTGGAGCCTAAGGACCCTGGTTCGAGGCTCGATTCCCCAGGACCCACGTTAGCCAGATGCACAAGGGGGGGGGGTCGCATGCGTCTGGAGTTCGTTTGCAGTGGCTGGAGGCCCTGGCGTGCCCATTCTCTCTCTCTATCTATCTATCTGCCTTTCTCTCTCTGTCTGCCGCTCTCAAATAAATCAATAAAAGTAAACAAAAAAATAAAGAAAAGACATAACTCTTAAGAAGAAAAGATGCCCATGCATGTTTGAAGTGAATGTGGGGTGAGCACAACCAGTGGGAAGAGAACCCAAAGTGGGCTGTGAGGTCCCCCAGGCCGAACCCTGAGAAGCTCTCCTCTCTCGGAGGCACTTCCTGCTCTGGTACAGGCAGAGCAGACACTGTGGCCGTGACATGGGGTTACCAGGCAGACTGTGAGGGGTGGGACCCCATCGACCACTTGCTCTGTGACTTTGGGCAGGTCCTGGAGTCCTCTGAACCTGACTGCTTCGTGGGACAGATGACTTCTACATCAGAATTGTTATAAAACTTGAACAAAACCGCGGCTCGCAACTTAAAGTTAGGTAATAGAACTGGACATTCTCCCAGAAAGACTCAGAAAAGGGTGAAAGTGAAAGTGACTTGCTATGGGCATATTATAGCTGCTCTTCAGGTGGCTACAGTCCATAGCTTGCAGACATTCTGGAAGAATCTATCAGCCCCCTTTTTAATGTGGTATGTACTCTTCCCATAATAGCTCCAAAGATATCTGAACGTGTGTGTGTGTGGGTGTGTGTTTTTCCTCTATGGAGTCACCTCTTTATTATGTGTTTGGGAAAGATATAACAAACACTTCAAACAAATGGCTTTGTATGTTTTTACTGCTTATAACAAAAATAGTTTAAAAGTCAAGTCTGTGAAGTAATTAATAGCAAAAACTGGTGTGCATATATGGCTGGAGTCGGGGGTAAAGTTTGAGGAACCTGAATTAGATGGTATCAAGTTTCCCCATGATCTATTTATTTAAAAAGAAATATTTTAAGCTGGGTGTGTTGGCTCATGACTGTAACCCTAGCACTTGGGCGGCTGAGGCAGGAGGATTGTAATGAGTTTGAGGCCAGCCTGGGCTAAAACAAAAATCAAAAATAAATAAAAAACAAACAAATAACAAGCAGAAGAGAAAGAAAGGAAGGAAAGAAGCAAAGAAATGCTTTAAGCTGGGCATGATAGAGCAGGTTTGGAATCCCAGTACTTGGGAGGCAAAGATAGGATGTAGCAGGGCTGTCCAACCTTTCGACACTGCAACGTGACATTATCACCTACATATATGTTGGGCTGTATGTTCATAGCTATCCTGGGACACATGCAACTACATGTTGGACATATGTGTCTGACAGTTTGAGGCCAGCCTGGGCTGTGTAATAAGACCCTGTCTCAAAAACCCAAAATAAGCCAACTCTTGAGAAGCTGAGGTAGGAGAACTGCCTGAGTTTGAGAATTCGAGACCAACCTGGAGCTACAGAGTGAGCTTCAGGTTAGCCTGTGCTAGAGTGTGAGACCCTACCTCGGGAAATAAAAAAAAAAATGAAATAATTTCACTCCTAAAGCCCATCTCCGTGAACTACTTATAGAAGGTCTCCCCAGACGGCCAGGCAGTAAACCGGAGGCGCAGTTTTGCATTGGGTTTTCAGGGGGATGCCGTAGAAAGCGAAACAAAGGGGGTGTCGGCGTCTGGGTGTACGCTCGCATCTGGGCTCGTGCAACCCCTATGTGGTGTCTGAACAAGTAGCCAGGCTCTGGGGGAGGGAATACGGATGAATGGTAATAGTAACTGGAGCACCGCCTCCACGCGGGGATCTGCCGGGAAAAGTGTGCATAGGGACTCGGCTGTTCTGTAGCCCGGCAAGGTGAGGGACCACCGCTGTCTGCGCGGTCCATCTCGCGCACCAGGCGTCCTTGCACGGTGTGTGACCGACTGACTTCCTCCCAGTTTCAGTTTCCTCCTTTATAAAGCAGTGAGGATGGAGTCTGCTTGTGGGACTTCACAGATGTGACCTGTGTCGTGGGTCACCTAACCCTCCATGGGGCACCTGACCCCACCCCCCCTACACACACACACAGTGGTTGTTAAAAGCTATTTATTACCTGCTGAGGAAAAACAAATCAGCCATTGGAATCTTATGCTCTTGGGGACAGCTTGAGGTGGCAGAGAAGAGAAAGGGCCCGGGACACGTGGTGGGAGCTGAGAGAGTCAGGTTTTTCTTTTTTTATATTAGAGAGAAAGAGAGAGAGAGAATGGGCGTGCCAGGGCCTCCAGCCACTGCCAGCAAATGAACTCCAGACGCGTGCGCCACCATGTGCATCTGGCTTACATGGGAACTGGAGAATCGAACCGAGGTCCTCAGGCTTTGCAGGCATGCGCCTTAACAGCTCAGCCGTCTCTCCAGCCCCAAGAGTCAGGTTTTTTTGAACAGGCTGGAAACTGAACCAAGGACCCAGGCTTCCAGCTTTCCTCTGCTCCACGTGAGAAGTGACCAGGGGCCCTTGGGAAGTCTAGAACGCAGCACCACCGTGGGTCCGAATCTGAAGGACACGGAAACTGAGGTATGAGAGGGTTTTGGCCCTTGGTCGTGCAGACAGCTGGCGGTGGGAACTCAGTCCTGTCACTAGGGACCCACTCTGAGCTCAGAGCTGCAGAGGACACATGACAAGAAGAGAGATGAGGACCGGGGATAATGTCAGTACCCAAGGGGCCTTGCTCACAAGCCACCTACCTGCCCACTGTAGCCGCTGGTGCTTATTTTTGGATTTTCATTTTATTTCTTGCTCTTACTTCTGTGGCAGAAAAAAACATGTTTTCTCCAGAAGTGTCTCCATTGTTTGCAGTGAGCTTTTGCCTTCCTTACCTTCCTCCCTTAACTACCACCCCCCCCCCTCAAGGCCACTTCCCCTTGACTATGGAAATGTTACTCACTCAGGCATTCAAAAACAAAACATGCATGGAGCCGGGCGTGGTGGCGCACGCCTTTAATCCCAACACTTGGGAGGCAGAGGCAGGAGGATCACCTGTGAGTTCGAGTCCACCCTGAGATTACATAATTCCAGGTCAGCCTACGCTAGAGTGAGACCCTACCTCGAAGAAAAAAAAAGAAAACAAAAACAAACAACAACAAACAAAAAATGCATGGAGCACCCGCCGTGTGCCAGGCCTGCTCCTTAGGAGAATAAAGTCAAGAGCAGGACCTGAATCAACTCTCGTGGGATTATAGTTAAATGAGAGAAAGTACACCAAATGTCACCCAATGACAGCCTGCTGGGGTGGCTACAGAGCGCTCAGTGGAGGGATACCTTGTGAGCATGGGGCTGAATGAGAGAGAACATTCTGGAGAGAAGAGGCAAGTGGCAAGTCCCGGAGGCCAGCGATGGAAGAGGGCTGGGGGGGGGGAGGGGAATGAATGAGGTCATGGCAGAGGGGTCTTATTCTGAATCCAGCCACCCGGGTCTGTCTCACCTAACCATGTCTGAAATCTAAATTACTATATCTGAAAATGATTTTTAAAAGTACACGTAGTCTCACTCTGAAACCAGCTACCCAGAGCAGCCAGACAGGGAATGGTTAGTGAAGTGGGTGTGGGAATTAACCCAGCCAGATCTGCTCCACGCTGCCAGGTGTTTTGGTTTTCCAAAAAAGACATCTCAACCTGTTTTTTTTTTTTTTTTTTAATGAGAAAGGTCCTGATTTTTCAATCACCATGAAGAACCCCTATGGGCTCAGTCTGGAACCCCCTTGCAAGCCCTGGGCATCTGATTTCAGTGAGCAGGCTCGAAACCTCCCTTTCCCACTTGCGCTCTCTCTCTCTCTCTCTCTCTCTCTCTCTCTTTTTTTTTTACTAATTCCCTACCAGAAGGAACGCCAAGAGATGCTAAAAATTGTTTCCAGGAAAAAGTAGGACTTGAGTCTCTTGGGGGCCCGGGCTGAGACGTCTTCCAAGGAGCAATCAGCTCGCCCCACTTTATGTCTTTCTCAGGACTTTTCCTGATCATCGCTCATCACGGGGAACGGCAGGATGGTCCAAGTCTGTTCTCCTCTGGGTTTTCATTAGATCCGAGATGATGATGATGATGTCGTCTGGGGCTGATTTAAGAGTGGTGAAATGTTTGCAGCTTTCCTAACTGGTTGTCAGCCACTGTGTAGGATGCAAGATCTTCTCGTGTTGTTCCTATCACTGGGACATAGATTACAACAGCTACAGGGAAAGGAGAAGGGGCCCCCGGGAGAACTTCACACACGGAAATAGGCCAGCTGAGTTAGGTAGGATTGGGGTGGACAGGACATCCCCAGAGTCTTTAGAAACATGGGATGCTCAGGCTGAAAATACTGAAGCCATTATCTGTCTTGAAGATAGCATTCAGCAAAAAGCCCAGCCAAGAGGATGTCACAATCCCACAGATGTTGGGATTGTTCTGGACATAAATGACAGATGGATTTCTGGATTGGTCCAAGAGAAAAGGAAATTTATTGACCTGGAAAATGACAATTTCTCGGTAATCAGGTTTTAGGCCTGGCTGGTTCAAGAGCCCGGCTGTAGGCCCATCTCAGTTCATCCGGCGGGATTCTGCTTGGTGCCACCTCTGGAGCTAGGGGTGGAGTGGAGGAAGGATGTAGTCCCAAACCGAGACCAGCAGCATTCGCTAGAAGAAGGGGAGGACTAAGCCGGGCGTGGTGGCGCACGCCTTTAATCCCAGCACTCAGGAGGCAGAGGTAGGAGGATCGCCGTGAGTTCAAGGCCACCCTGAGACTACAGAGTGAATTCCAGGTCAGCCTGGGCTAGAGTGAAACCCTACCTTGGAAAACCAAAAAAAAAAAAAAAAGAAGAAGAAGAAGGGGAGGACGCTGGATCCTCTGTGCCCCTCCCCCACAACACCGATTTGTGAGGTGCTTGTAGACATGCCTTCTCCACCCTTCTCCTAACGGTCACGCTGCTTATGAGACGTTCGCTGTGTCTGTGCACTGTGCGAGAGCCTCTGCATTCCTTCCTCCACTCCTCACGTGCTCCGTTATGTGGATCATCCTAAGACGTGCTGTGTCCTTTCCACATAGGCCTGAAGGAGTATCTTTCCTTCTAAGGAAGGATATTCAGGGTTGGGTTAGTTTTCATGGCGTCTCGTATACATTTGGGACTCGGTGGGGTTGAGGAAATAGTTGAGTGGGGAAAATGCTTGCCGCAGAAGCGTGAAGAACTTCGTTCAGATCCCCGGCACCCGCTTAAAAGGCCAGGCATGATGGTGCGTGTCCGTAATCTCAGCACTGGCAGAGGAAGAGACAGGAGACTCCCTGGGGCTTGCCTGCTAACCTGTCTAGCCAAAGCAGTGAGGTCTAGTTTCAGTGAGAGAACCCCCCCCCAACACACACACACGTACAAAACCACTGGATAGGGCTGGAGAGATGGCTTAGCGGTTAAGGCGCTTGCCTGCAAAGCCTAAGGACCCATGTTCAACTCCCCAGATCCCGCTTAAGCCAGACGCACAAAGGCGAGGCAAGCACAAGGTCACACATGCCCACTAGGTGGTGCAAGTGTCTGCAGTTCGATATCAGTGGCTGAGGCCCTGGCACTTCAACTCTCTCCTCTTGCTGTCTCTCTCTGAAATAAAAAATAAAATAAATCACTGGATAGCAATCGAGCTTGACCGCTGGTCTGCGCACACTGCACACACACACACACACACTCCAGGAACGTGCGTATACACATGCATGCACAGCACACACACGTGCAGAAAATTTGGACTCGCTGTTTAGGACATCCTCTGAAGTGTGGGAGATATGCTGGTGTTCCGAAGGAAAGCGCGAAGTGACTCAGTATAGCAGAAGTAGACGGGGACCCTGGCTTGCCTTTCATTCCCTGGGCTGTGGTGTTCGGCCTTCCTTCCCTCCTTAGAACTTTCCTCATGTTCCCCCCCCTCCGCCCCCCCCCCACACACCCTGGGATTTTCCAGGGTCTATCTAGGTGTACTGCAGTACTATCTGATGCAGCGTTGTTTGCAGAAAGGCAGCCAGCATGTGTTTTGTTTGGTCTGCAGAGCATTTAAAAAGGAAGATGAAGCCAACATTGGAAAAAATCGGGGTATTTCACCCAAAACTGCAGATTTCTGGCTTCAATTAAAAATGATCACAAGTTCTGTCAACGCTGAGCCCACATTTCCATATGACTGAGGCTGGAAAGTGGCTGTCTCTTTTAAATGGGTGTATCAGCTTGCCACAGTCCCCGCCATTCCCTGTCGTCTTCCCCAACGCTGAGGCTCAGGTGACCATGCACCCTTGGGATATGGTAGTGGCTCATCTATGATAGGTTCAAGAGACGAAAAGGGTCTATCCTCTAAGTCTCCATCCAAAACCTGAGTGGAAACCAAGTTGCTCATTAGTATTAAAAACTGAATGAAAGGGGGATGGAGAGATGGCTTAGTGGTTAAGGCGCTTGCCTGTGAAGCCTAAGGACCCAGATTTGATTCCTCAGTACCACACAAGCCAGATGCACATGGTGGCACATGCATCTGGAGTTTGTTTGCAGTGGCTAGAGGCCCTAGCCATGCCCATTTTCTCTCTTCCTCCCTCCTTCCTTCTATCTCTCTCTCTCTCTCTCCCTCAAATAAATAAATAAATATTTAAAAATGAGAGAAAGGTACTGTAAAGATGGCTTAGCAGTTAAGGCGCTTGCCAGCAAAGCCAAAGGACCCAGGTTCAATTCCCCAGTACCCGCGTAAAGCTAGATGCACAGGGTGGCAGTGGCAGGAGGCCCTGGCGTGCCCATTCTCTCTCTATCTGCCTCTCTCTCTCTCTCTCTCTCTCAAATAAATAAATACAGTAGTTTTTTAAAAAAAATGAGAGAGAAACTGGGCATGGTGCACACACCTTTAATCCCAGCACTTAAGAGGCAGATGTAGGAGGATCGCCGTGAATTCGAGGCCACCCTGAGACTACATAGTGAATTTCAGGTCAGCCTGGGCTACAGTGAGATCTAGAGAGAGAGAGAGAGAAAGAGAAGAAGGAGGAGGAGGAGGAGGGAGGGAAAGCGTGTTTGGGTAAGTCAAGGTCACTCAGTGTTATCACTGTTGACGCTTGAGGTTGGGAAAGTCTTTGCCATAGAGTCTGGCCCGTGTGTTACGAGATGGTCCTTCACACGTCCTCACAGGGACCCTCTTGCATCCAGAAGCATGGTCCTCTGTCACTGGTGCCCACTGCAGGTTGGCACTGACTCAGCCTGAGTGGGCACAGCAGCTCCTGCTCAGCATGGCTCCCGGCAGGCTTGGTGTTGGCAGTGGAGGTCGCGGGTTGGCTGAGTGATTTAATCACAGGCGCAGGTTGCCTAGCCATTGAGGCTGTTTATGACTGCCCGCCTAGGATGTTGTAGAAGGAATTGGGCGTGGAGGAGAGAGGTTTGACCTTTCTAAAGACTCCTTGGAGGATTTCTGAACGCCCAGCTCAGAGATGCCATGGCGGGTGCCCCTTTTAGAACTGACGCCACACTACGAGGCTGTAAGGTAGATAGATCCCTGGCAGTGATGGGGGCTTTGGTGGAGAGTGGGTGGAGGGACCACCTGACCTCTGATTGTCTCTGGACATCTCAAACTCTGCCTTTGAGAGCGGCAGCTCAAGAGCGAGTGTCCCCCAAGACTGGTTCAAAGTACTGCCTCCCCAACTTGGAACCAGGTCCACTATGGAAGTTCAGTGGCTGCTAACACTGTCAGAAAAGAGCTTTCTAAATGTCGAATATTTTAAGACAGGTGGCCATTGCCTGATGTGCTGGGAAATCTGCTGTCTAGAAATAAAAAAAGAATGGTGGTCTAGAGCCTTGGCCGCTGACTCTGGTGTAAGTCTTCCTACCCTGACCAATGTGGAGCTGCCGAGCTTCAGCTACCAGACACTCACAGAACCTCCTCCGCTGTACAGTTTGTTTTTTGTGGGCAAGCCAGGCCATCTCCAGGTCAGCACTGGCATGGAATGTCTCCCCTGGGGGCTCTGACGGAGGACACATAGGAGGTCAGGGGTGGTGTGTGTTCTAGAACAGCCGGGAGTTCATTCATTATAGCTGCAGCTACGGGAGGGAATAAAAGCAGCGGATGTCAGAGAAGCAGCCAGAGACATTGACAGTCCTGTCTGGTTCCTGGCTTGTGCTCCGAGCAAGGTGGGAGTCACCACAGGGCCCTGAGCAGAGCGGGGTGGAGCAGACCACTCTGGCTGCCCCGGGAACACAGTGCGAAGGGATACCCGCTGGGGACCGGGCAGAGAAGGACCCAGCAGAGGGAGGAGCAGAGAGACCGGAAGGCAAGGATTCCGCCCTGAGCTGGCTGTCGGGATGCACAGCCTTCTCCCCTCTATCATCGTAGGCATTTCAGAGAGGGTGTGACAGAAATCCAAGAGGTTAAGTAGCTTGGCCAAGATGGTCCCGTGACACTGAACCTGGCTGGTACTGTGACTGCAGTGCCGCTTCATCATACTGTGTATTGTCCTGGGCTCTCCCAGGCCCATTCCTCCTCTGTTTTATTTTTAAATTTTTTTGTTCATTTTTATTGATTTATTTGAGAGTGACAGATAGAGAGAAAGAGGCAGAGAGAGAGAGAGATAATGGGCACTCCAGGGCCTCTAGCCACTGCAAACGAACTGTAGACGCGTGCGCCCCCTTGTGCATCTGGCTAATGTGGGTCCTGGGGAATCGAGCCTCGAACCGGGGTCCTTAGGCTTCACAGGCAAGTGCTTAACTGCTAAGCCATCTCTCCAGCCCCCTCCTCTGTTTTGCGGAGATGAAAACAGACTCTACAAAGGACCCCGCTTTGTCCCCAAGGTCCTCTCCTCTTCATTGTCATAGAGACCTGCTCAAACACGTGCTGATGCTGCTGGACAGGCCATCACTGGCCTCACTCCACACGACGGAAGTGCTGCCTGAGTCTCGTGGAGATTGTATGCTGCAGGAGAACTCACACGGTGACAGGATGAGCAGGGGATCATGTGGAAGGCTTCGGTTTTTCTCAAGCAGCAGTGGGAATTGACATGTCACCACTGAGCAGTCCGAGCCTCGATTTTCCCATCTGTGCAGTGGGGGCAACAGGAGATCCTCAGTCTAAATGCAGTCACAAACCTCAGGACTTAGCACTGTGCTAGACACATCATCCACACTGTGCCCTTGGAGGCTGGCGTGAACCCTGCGCCAGGGTATTAGGCTGGAGTTGTAGCCAAAGGCTGACTGACCTTCATAGCAAGGGCGGGGACAGGAGCATGGGGCGTCTCGTGCCTGAGAGTTGGACCTGGGCTTTCTAGTTCTCTTTGGCTTCTACTGGAAGTGAGGGGCCTTCTCTGTGTGTGGGACACTCCCCAAGGGGCCTACCTGGACCCGTTCTCCACCCCAGGTCCCAGAGGAGCCGGCAACAGCCTGGCCATGGCTCCTGCCTCACACCGTCCTTTGGGGAAAGTAGAACAGCATGTACTCACAGCAAGCAGATCCCCAGATGTGGCCCGTTCCGGCTGCCACGTTTTTCCTGATGAAATTCCTGACTTGGTGTGTTGTGTTTTTCTAAAAAACACGCCCACTGCCTCCAAAAAACCTCAGCCGGGGAAGAGAAACATTTCTGGTTGAATTACCGGTTTTTTGAAACGGTGTCAAATTCTGCCCCCCCTTTTGTGGCCTGGATACACCATTCTTCCCACTAACTGCCTTTCCGAGGGGCCAGGAGGGTAGAGCTTGTTGTCTAGGCCGGCACTTGCAAAATACAGATCTGGAAACTGAGGATCAGAAAGACTGAGGAGTCGCCCTGCCCTGGTCAGGTGCCTCGGAGCCTCCACCACAGCCAGCTCGCTGGGTTCCAGGCCTGTCTTCTTCCTGCTTCATCCCAGGTCACACATGGGCAGGCTGTGGCCACCTCTGCCCCCGCAGATGTACTTTCTTTGGCCTGAGGGTGTTGTGATTTGAGGGGTTTGCCAGCAATTCAAAATCAGGAGATGCCATATAAAAACCCCGGTTTCTGGCTTCTCCTGGACCCTTGGGAGATCTGCCAAATGAAGCCTGCATTCCTACGTGGTGACACTGGGGGACCTCAGACACTACCTTGCCTTGCACGAGAGCGTGCCCACTGCATCTAGCCACAGTCCCTGTCCACCCGTGTACACATCCCCAGACCTGGGGTTCTAGGTTGGTTGCCATCCCAGAACTTCCCCTCCTGGCTCTCTCAGGCTCAGTGAAGAGAGAGCCAGATTTTTTTTTTTTTCCTATACTGGGGATTGAACCCAGGACCTCACACATGCTGGGCAAAGTCCCCTACCACTGAGCTATGATGACCCCAGTCTTTTTTTGTTTGTTTGTTTGTTTGCATATGTATGTGTAGGCATGTTCACGTGCTTTGGCATATGTGTGCCCAGGTGGGTGGGGGCCTGAGGTTGATGTCAGCAATCTTCCTTGATCACTGTTCCCCGTATTTCCTGAGGCGGAGTCTGTCACTTGAACCCAGAGCTCCTTAATTCAGCTAGTCTCGCTAGCCAACTTGCCCAAGGGGTTCCCTGTCTCTGCTGCCTGAGTGGAGTTTACAGGTGGGGTGCCATGTTAACCTGGAATTTTACATGGGTGCCAGGGATTTGAACACCATTCCTTATACTTGTGTGGCAAGCTCTTTATCCACTGAGCCATCTTCCCATCAAACCCCTCCAGCCTGCTTTTTTTTTTTCAGTTTTTATTTTATTTTATTTTTTTGAGATTGGAAATTCACTATGTCATCTCATGCTGGCCTTGAATTCATAGCAATCCTCCTACCTATGCCTCCCAAGTGCTGAGATTAAAGGAGTGTACCACCACGCCTAGGTTTTTTTTTTTTTTTTTTTTTTTTTGTAGTTTTTGTTTTGAACACAGTCTCACTGAGTTACCCAGGCTGGCCATGAACTCATTCCATTTCTTGACCGGCCTCCAATTTAGCATCCTCCTGCTTCAGTCCCCCGAGTGGCTGAGATGAGAGACCTGTACCATCAGGCCTGGTTCAGGTAGTTCTTGAAGTTATGTGTCCATAAAACTGAAGGAATATGGGCTGGAGAGATGGCTCAGTGCTTAAGACGCTTGCCTAAGGTTCGATTGCCCAGGACCCACGTAAAACCGGAATCACAAGGCGGCACGTGTGTCTGGAGTTCATTTGCAGTGGTAGAAGGAGGTCCTTTCTCTCTGTATGCCTCATTTTCTCAAATAAATAAATAAATAATTAATTAATATATATTTTTTTAAATGAAGGAGCAGCAGACCAACTGAAATGACCGCTTGTCTTGAGAACATACATTCTTCGTGGCGGGTCAGATCCCACGTAACCGATGAATTGAAGTCACAAGCAGAATGTGCCATTGTGGGAGCAGCTGCCTGCCCCTGGCTCTCTGAGCTGCTGTCCCTTCTGAGCCAGCAGGGTGGCGTGATGCTCACCAGCATGCGCGCCAGGGCTGCAGTTTCCACTTATTTTTTTAAGGCAGAATTAAACTTACTTGACCTAAATCTGCCCCACTTCTCTGAAATTTGAAATGCTATTAAACCAAATTAAGAAACTTGACAAAGTTCAAATAATCTTTGATTGCTCAGAAAAGAACACGTGTGATTGATGGGGGCGGGGGGGGGGAGAGTAGTGCTTGAGAGTGTGTGTGTGTGTGTGTGTGTGTGTGTGAAGGAGGACGTTGTCCAGCTGCATGTAAGTGAGAGAGTGTGTGGCTATGTATGAGCAAGTATGTTGCAAGTGAGTGTATCTGAATGTGTGAGTGGACAGATAAGGAGATCGTGTGTGCGTATGCATGTGAGGGGTGTGTGTGTGTGTGTGTATGTGTGTGTGTAGTTTTTCTTTATGGTATTGGGTTGGAACTTAGGGCCTTACATATGCTAGACAAGTGTTCTATCACTAAGCCATACCTCCAGCTCTCTTTTTTACGTTTTTTTTTTAATATTTTATTTTTTTAATTTGTTTGTGTGTGCGTGTGAGAGAGAGAGAGAAGAGAGAGAGAGAGGGAGAGAGAGGAAGAATGGGTGTGCCAGGGCCTCCAGCCACTGCAAACAAACTCCCAACGCATGTGCCACCTTGTGCATCTGGCTTATGTGGGTTCTGGGGAATTGAACGTGGGTCTTTAGGCATCACAGGCAGGCTCCTTAATTGCTAAGCCAGCTCTTCCGCCTTATTTTTTATTTATGTATTTATTTATTTGGTTTTCTTACTATTTTTTTGTCACCTGGTGGGCATGTACGACCTTGCACTTGCCTCACCTTTGTGTGTTTGGCTTACGTGGGATCTGGAGAGTCAAACATGGGTCCTTAGGCATTGCAGGCAAGCGCCTTAACCACTAAACTAGCCTTCCCTACTTTTTATTTTGAGACAAGGTCTCATTAAGTAGCCCAGGCTGGTTTTTTGTTTTGTTTTGTTTTGTTTTCGGAGGTAGGGTCTCACTCTAGCCCAGGCTGACCTGGAATTCACTATGGAGTCTCAGGGTGGCCTCAAACTCACAGCAATCCTCCTACCTCTTCCTCCTGAGTGCTGGGATTAAAGGCATGTGCCACCACGCCTGGCTTCCAGGCTGGTTTTGAATTCACTCTATGGCCTGGGCTAACCTTGAACTCAAGATCCTCCTGCCTCAGCCTCCCAAGTAGCTAAGATGACAGGCCTGTGTCACCAGCGTGGAACAGAGCTGTGTGATGTGTCTTTGGCTCTGGGATGGGCACTGCTGAGTTTTCCTATTGATGTAAGCTGACCGCAGAGCCCAGGGCAGAGCCGAGCCCTGGGCCCAGTAGGTATCACTGTATTCAGCTGTGTCCGTGAGGTGGAGAAGACCGGCCTTGCTTCTCCTGGGCATGGCAGAGGGCTTGGGGGAGAAGAGGTGAGGAGACCATGGCTTAGCCACGAGGTTCCCTGTCTTCTCAGCAGAGTGGAGCTGAGCCAAGTGGGTCCTGGCTGGTGGTGGGGGAGACCGACACAGATCTCAGAGGCTGGTTCAGCGAGAATCCTCGGTGCATCCGAAATCTAGGGTGGAAGGTACTGTCTAGGAGTACGATTTTCCTTTTCAGGAAAGAAATACTAGCTGTGGGGCTGAGGAGATGGCTCAGAGGGGAAGTGTACTTGCACAAGCAAGAGGGCCAGAGGGCCTCACTCCCCAGCACCCACATCAGAGCAAGCGCGGCTTCGCATTGCTGTAACTCTGGTCTTGAGGGGGCCAGAGACAGGAGAATCACTGGGGCTCACTGGTCAGCCAGCGTGACCAAATAAGATGGCAGCTCTGGGTTCAGAGAGAGAGAGACTTTACCTCAAGGAAACACCATGGAAAAACCTGTAAGAGAAGAGCACCTGATGTTCTCCCCTGACCTCTGCATGTGTGAGCATGGGTGTGCACATCTGCATGCACACATACATAGGCTTTACATGCACACACCTCACACAAACCACACACACACACACACACACACACACGCACGCATGCACACACACAATATAACAATTGTGCAGTACAGAAGTTGGACAACCTGGTACCTGTGTGATCTGCAACAACTTCTTCAGTGAGGGTGTTGGATAGGTTTTCCCAAGGAGGACGTCATCGCCTGAGAGGTGTTCTGGGGAAAGACATAGTCCAAATCTAACCATGAGAGAAGAGGGGACATAGTGGAACAAGGACCTTGTTCCTCGGATACAAGCTCAGGGGCTAATCCCCAGCAAGAAAAAGAGGGGGAGCTAAAAATGCATGTGATGAGGCTGGAGAGATAGCTCAGTGGTTGAAGGTGTTTGCTTATAAAGCCTGCAAGCCCAGGTGCAATTCCCCATTGCCCATGTAAAGCCAGAGCCCCAAAGTGACATATGCTATGTCTGGACACTGTCCCAAGCCCTCCACTCATCCACTCTCCCCTTACAGGGTACACAGCACTCATAGGCAGTATTGCCAATGTTAAGGTGTTCACTCATGAAGCCTCTCCCCTAAGCCTCTATCATCCCCTTCTTCATCTGCGGTTCACCAATACTGGCAGCTTCCAGGGGCTGATCTGTGGAGAGTTCTAGAAGGTTGTGTGTCCCGAAAGCAGTGCATGCTGATGTCCACACTGCTTGCTACTCCTGAATGACACACCAATTCTCCCCTTCCCCCAGAGCACACTGTGTCCCAGCTCTGCTCTCCTACCCAGGCCACTTATTTTAGCCAAGAGCATCTTTAAGCAGGTACAGACTAGCAAGGGGAAAGGAACTTGCGAGAAAACAGCAAAATGGAGGCATTGTTCCCAAGGACTTGGAACAAGCCCCCAGCTGCAGGGAGAAGCCTGGAGCCATGCTTTGCCACCACAAATAAGTGGTGTGAAAGCAAAGTCACTGCAGGCTTTGCCTCAATGCTCAGAAGAGGAGAGGGCGGAACAAACTCTGAGCCCCATGGAAACCCCTTGGAAGGAGCTGGGAATGCTTTCGAGAAGGACAGTGGCATCTCTGATCTGGAAGGAGCTCAGTGAAGTTGGATGGATAGATCTTCAGTGCCCTTGAAGGAGGTGGGCAGGAGCAGAAGCCTGGGGCTGAGCAAAAATGGCTGTCGTTAAAAAAAGGCCAGAGTTGGGAGTGGAGAGGTGGCTTAGCGGTTAATGTATTTGCCAGCAAGGCCAAAGGACCCAGGTTCAATTCCCCAGTTCTCTTGTAAAGCCAGATGCACATGGTGGCTCAAGTGTCTGGAGTTTTGTTTGCAGGAGCCGAAGGCTTCCTCGCGGAGCCAGCTGGGAAGCCACAGGGCTTTCTCCAGCTGCCTGGCGTACCTGGCTAGACTCTCAGGGGTGCAGGGTGAGTGTGTGAGAAATTAGGCAGTGGTGTGATGTGGTGGCTTAAATGTAAGTATAATAGCCTGAGGTATGTTGTTTATTAAGATTAAGCTTTGGGGAGTGGTGGTGGTGACATATGACTTTAATCCCAGCACTTGGGAGGCAGAGGTAGGAGGATCGCCACGAGTTTGAGGCCACCCTGAGACTACCTAGCGAATTCAAGGTCAGCCCGGGCTAGAGTGAGACCCTACCTCAAAAACCAAAATTAAAAAATAAAAAAGAGATTAAGCTTCCTACTTGAGTCTCTGGAAGGCGGAGCCCCACTGGAAGAGGTGTGTTGCTGGGGGTGAATTGTGAATCCAGCCCTGCTAAGTGTGTTGAGAGTCAGCTTGAGCTCTGGTTGCTCGTGCTTGCTGGTGGATGTGGGAGGAAGGGAGCCAGCCTCCCCTGCCACCATGAAGCTTCCCCTGGATTCTGTAAACCTAAAGTAAACCCCTTCCTCCCATCAGCTGCTTCTGCCTGGATGTTTGTCCCGGCAACAAAAAGGTAACTGTAACAGGTGGGGATTTTCTTTGTTTATTTGAAGCAGGCTCTCTCACTCTAGCTCATGCTGACTCGGAACTCACTCTATAGGCCAGACTGGCTTTTCTAACTCACAGGAAAACCTCCTGCCTCAGCCTTTCCAGTGTTGGCATTAAAGGTGTGCACCACTGTGCCCGGCTTAAGTGGAGTTGTTTTTTTTTTTAAATCCCACACCCCACTTCCAGCCTCTCCCCCTCCATGAACCTTCTTTTTCGGCTTCCCACACCACTGCAAATGGAATGGCTCTCCAGCCCCCATGTGTCCACCTTAAACCTAGATCTCACTATTTCCTCTTCCTGGTGGATCCCCTTCTTGTCCCCATAGTCACCTTCCAGCGTCCAAATGACCACCACCATTCTTCAAGCCTGATGCCACCCCTCCAGCACATGACTCTGGAACAAGGTTTAAGGGTAGGCAAGGGGATCTCACTTTTTGTGCCCTGGGCACAAGCGGCCTATTGGGACCTTCCTCATGGGGTCATGGAGAAACCAGAGAGGACGCTAAGGTACTTGGTGGCATGCAGAGAACGGAACAAGGTGCTCAGTCCAGGTTAGTTCAGGCATGTGATGCAGGAAGACACATCCTTAGGCAGTGGGCCAGGCAGGGAGGGAGCGAAGGGCTCATCTGGGCACTGTGTGCTTGCCGTGTCCCAGAGAACAAGGCCCTAGGCACTGTGTCAAGACTCAGGTTGGACTTTGGCTGAACCTGGCCTCAGCGATCTGCACAGCAGGTGGCACCAAGGTCACTAGGACAGAGGGGTTTCTGAGGAAGGCAAAGTCGTGCTCCACTGGGAATTTCCAGCCCATGCTGCCAGAAGCCCCCATTGGGCAGAGGAGGCAGGGAGGAGATGGACGTGTGAACTGACAGCCATCTAAACTGTGCTCCCAGATGAGTAGGCAGCCCTTCGCGGGGAGTCAGGACTATCTGTATGAATGAAACCATGTTTGTGGCAATTAACAGAAATCTCAAAGTAGCTGGAAATAAAAACAGGGATTCAGTTAACTCAGAACTGAACGGGTCTGCTCTTCAAGTACCCCGCAGTGTCAAAATGGCCTCTCTCCTGCCTTGTCCCCAGCCTCCCACATCTCTTGGTTCTGTTTCCCTGTGACATAGGCTTTCTCTTTTAGCTCATGGTGGTCCCACTGCTATAGGAGTCCACCATCGGGGGGGGGGGAGCCTCCTTAGCAGAAAAGGGGTCTCTTCACCCTGACAGCATTTGCAAAAGTCACAGGAGGTACTCAGACTAGCCTCAACCAGCCACGCTGACCAGAGACTTCAGAACAAGTGCTGTGGACGCCTGACATGACCATCATAATCGGAGGAAAAGATGATGGCATCAAAATAAAAGAGAGACTGATTGATGGGGGAGGGGATATGACAGAGTGGAGTTTCAAAGGGGAAAGTGGGGGGAGGGAGGAAACTACCATGGGTTATTGTCTACAATTATGGAAGTTGTCAATAAAAAAAAAATTAATTAAAGTAAAAAAAAAATACAATTTAAAAAAAGAGCACTGTGGACCCAGGTGGTGACCTCTACCTGGAGAGTGGGGCAAGAGTGTCCTCCAAGGGACAGTGGAGACAGGATGTCTACAGATAGCAGGAGTATGTGTAGACCCATGAAGAAGGCAGCTGTCTCATGCAACCTTGGGGGAACAGAACAGGGAGAGATGAGACGGGAGCTGGAATCTCAGGCCACCAGAGCTGCACACGTAGGGGTCCCAGAGGCAGCACCACGTGCTCAGGAAGCAGAAGAGCAGCTGACGGGAGCCGAGCACGGGGTGTGAGAGGGAACACGGGCAGGCGGCTGAGGCTGGAGACCTGGGCAGAGGCTGGAAGACACGTGGTTCACACGATTGGGATTCAGTCAAACGCGCTATGGGAGCACACGGTGGCTGTCACAGGGACGAGAGAGGCGCCTGGGAGTGATGCTATGTCGCCGGGTTCTTGGGAGTCAGGGAGGCCTGGGAGGAGTCTGGGATCTGGTGCAGGCAGCAGAGGAACAGTCTTAGCTGGAGTGGGAGCAAGTTTCCCTCACTTGGATCTACTCAGAGGATCTACTCAAAGACATTCCTTCCTCAGGCACTCCTCAGACAGTCTCTGGCAAAAGTTTTGTCCCTTTTTCTTACAGAGGCCCACCACTCACAGACTAGCTCAGCCTCAGTTTGAATTTTTGCTGCCCCACAAGCCAATGTGTGACCTGCCTCACTCCTGGGCCCCAGTGTCCTCTGTTAAATAGTGGCGTGGCAGCACCTATGGGGTGTCATGAGGATCAAGGGGCAGTGCCTGAGAAGCGGCTGGCATCTAAAAAGCGCCCAAACAATGGCAGTGTGAGCGACTCTATTAATAATATAATAAGATTAATGATGACCACCTTTGAGGTGTATCGCCTGTCTCCCTTGGGAAATGGAACCGCCACGGCACAAGCAGATGTCCATGGGAGCCTTGGGGCGGTTTTGTGGCCTTGGAAAAATGGCCTCAGCCGTCAGCACCTGCGATCCCTTGTCAGCAGCGGCTTCCAGGACCGCTGTGGGGATGAGCAGCACCTCCCAAGTGCTTGGAAGGGCTTCCGGCATTCACTTGGTCACTTCTCACGTCGTGTCAGATAAGTCACGATCCTCTGTCACAGTGTGGTCTGACGTGTGGTTATGTTACTTAACATGATGTGACATAATGATGGAGCTTGCGTTGTGAATAGTTCTTAGACGAGGGGTATATGACTGGTGGGTGGGAGAGAGAGATCAATGAGTCATACATAGGGCTTGGCGACGGTGGCTGTTGTCACTACCACAAGCATTATTATCGCATTAGATGCTTTGAAGGAAAAATGATGGCACTTGGGACAAAAAGAGACACTGTTTCCTGCCATAAAAGGGGGTGCCTTTCTGCCGGGAGGTGTGGATGTTGCACGCTGACTAGTGAATGGGCAGTTGGCCCCAGTTCCACACAGGGCGGGAGACAGAGGCTGTGTTCTTCCACCCCACTCCCCCAAAATCTCTGAGGTCCCCAGAATGTGGACTCCAGCCTGCGGTTCAGTTTTGTGCTGACATGTGTAGCTCCGCTTGACGAGCAAAGCTCTTAGATAGATCCGTGCTCTGGGACTGGTCCAGAAGCCGGGGTGCCTGGAGAGAGGTTGGACAGTTGAGGGCAAAGTCCCCCCGGGGGTTCTAAGTGGCTCCGCCTGAATGGAATCCCTTTCAGTTTATCTCAGTTCTGCCTGTGAAGAAAGAAGAACAGAGCTCAGGAGCAGTGTGATGGCCACGTGGACAATCTTTTGCGTGTTTGTAAAACAGCACAAGTGGATCTAACTCGTGTGTCAAAAGTAGAAAATGTCTGCTGGGGGGACACTGGTGTGAGACTCATGTTCCTGCCTCTAGGAGAGAGACTTCATGGAGAATAAGAATTCAGACCCATCATGCCCATTTCTTTCCTCCCTTCCTTCCTTCCTTCCTTCCTTCCTTCCTTCCTTCCTTCCTTCTTTCTTTCTTTCTTTCTTTCTTTCTTTCTTTCTTTCTTTTTTAGCCCAGGATTGCCTCTAACTTACTGCATCCCTCCTACCTCAGCCTCTCCATCGCTGGGACTAAACATGCCCTTTACTCACGCACGCATGTGTAAGTGTGTGTGTGTGTATGTGTGTGTAGGTGCTCATGTGTGCCCATGTATGTGGAGGCCAGAGGACAACCTTGTGTGCCATCCTCAGAAACACTACCTACCTCTTTGGAGACAGGGTCTCACTGGCGCAGACCTCACCGATTAGGTTAGGCTGGCTGCCCAGTGAGTCCCGGGATCCTCCCGTCTCCATCTCCCTGGGGCTGAGATTACAGGCATATGCCGCCATTCCAGGTATCTTCAGACACTGGGGGTTGAACTCAGGTCCTCGTGCTTGTAGGGCAAGCATTTTGCTGACAGAGCTATATCTCCCCAGCCTCTTTTTGTTTTTTGAAGTAAGGCCTTCCTAGGTAGCTCAGTCTGGACTCAGATTGGTGATCCTCATGCCTCGGCTGGAATTACTAACGCTTTGCCCTGCCCAGATTCATCATATGCTTTTTGGTTTTTTTTTTTTTTTCCCAAGGGTTTGGTCAAAAAATCCTAGAGCTGGAGAGATGGCTTAGGGGTTAAGGCACTAGCCTGCAAAGCGTAAGAACCCAGGTTCGATTCCCCAGTACTCACATAAGCCAGATGCACACGGTGGCACATGCATCTGGAGTTCCTTTGCAGTAGCTGGAAGCCCCTGGCACGCCATTCTCTGTCTCCTTATCTGCCTCTCCCTCCCTTCCTCTCACTCTCTCATAAATAATTTTTTTTTTTAATTTGGAGGAAAAAAAAAACTGCCTGAGTCACAGCTTCCTAAGCTGTGTGGTCTTGTCCGGTCACTTCCCTTCTCTGCACTGCCCACACTAACACATGCAGGTGGGATTACTCAATGCAGGACAGCATACCTAGGTCCTGGGAAGTGCCTCGCTGGGACTCTGGCAGTGCAGGTGCCTGGGGCTGAATGTGCCTGAGGGTCTTGCTACACTACCTCACACGCCAGAAGGCAGGCTAGAGAGGCTCTTCACAGCTACACCTGGACTCGCTTCTCTAGGTTTTCTGGCCCAAGAGGCCAAGTCCAAAGCATCATGCCTTGATTTTCAAGTTTTCATTTTTTCTATTCTAATCCGTAGACATGCTTCCATCGGAGCAATTTGGAATTCTGGAATGAGAGATTTTTTTTTGGCCAGATGTACTAACAAGGGAGCCTCAGAAAACTGGCCCATTCATCCATCCGTCCATCCATCCATTTACCCACCAACTCACCCACCCACACACACAGCCATCCATCCATGCATCTATTCGTGCATTCAGTAAACATTTCATATGGCTATCTACTGGGTCTCTGTGACAGGTTACTGGCCTGAGTGGCCAGTGCAAATCCATCCACTCTATTAAATAGAAGCCCCTTGACTGACCTTTAGGGTCCATTTGGATCCCACTCTCCAGCCATCTAGCTCAGGGGGTGTTGATCCCACCCCCACCACCATTTAGGAACAGATGACTCAGATTAAGCTAATAAGCACATAACATCTCCCTGATGACGGTGGTTGGTTCACGGATGGGCACATGACTCAAGCCCAGCCAATCAGAAGAGTTCCTAGATTTTAGCTGGTTTGTGAAAGAAAAGCCAGTGTCTTCCCACTGGAGGTAGGAGGTGAGGTTGAAGGCTCTAGGAGATGTGTTTGCGAATACCTTGTGGAAGAGGCTGTCAGATAAATCCAGCCAGGCATGATGGCACACACCTTTACTTCTAGCACTTGGGAGGCAGTAGGAGGAGGATTGTTGTGAGTTCGAGGCCAGCCTAAGACTACATAGTGAATCGCAGGCCAGCTTGGCTGAGAGTGAGACCCTACCTTGAAAAAAGAGAAAAGAAAAAGAAATAAATTCGGAGTGGAGGAAATCAGAAGGGGTAGCAGACAAGAGAGAGGGAGATAGAATGAGTTTATTGTTTTAAAAACCCCTTGAAGCCCGGCATGGTGGCGCACGCCTTTAATCCCAGCACTCGGGAGGCAGAGGTAGGAGGATCGCCGTGAGTTCGAGGCCACCCTGAGACTCCATAGTGAATTCCAGGTCAGCCTGGGCTACAGTGAGACCCTACCTCAACCCCCCCCCCTCCAAAAAAAAGCCCCTTTGCCATGCTGTGTCTGCAGCCGACTTTCTCAGGCTTCCAGCTCCGTGAGTCAGTCAGTCCCCCTTTTAATCTGATCCAGTTCGGCTCGCTGTCCTGTCATTTGTATGGCAAAGGCTCCTGACTCATCCGTGCATCTTCCAGGCGGGGAGGAAGCCTTACCGGAACCCTCGCCACAGACATGAGTTTGTTTGCTGCAGCGGCGTGCCATGAGAAGCCTGATTCAGATTCTTAGACATGACCGTCGTTTTCTGGTCTCCCTGAGAATCTCGGGACGGTGCGGGAAAAGCTGCAGCCCTCTTCCCTTCCCGTCCCGCGCGTTCACTCCTGCCCCGGACCGGCTTCCTAGGTGCTTCGCTCATGGCTGCTGTGACCTTGGATAAGTCGCAGGACCTCTCCGAGCCTCAGTTCCCTCATTAAGGATGGGTCTATTATTAAGGCGTAAAGTTCAGGGGAGAGTTTAGAAGACAGTGTATGTTAAGCAAAGGGAAAATGCAGGCAGGCAGAGAGCAGTCATTAAAACAGCTATTCATAGCTGTTACTGGACAAAGGACCTACTATGCGTCCAGTATTGTGTAAGGATCTTTTAGAGGCATACAGGAAGTCAGCCAGCTTCTGCCTCTACCCTAGGCTATCTCAGGAATCTTTTTCTGTTGTTGTTGTTGTTTTGAGGCAGTGTAGCCCGGAATTCACGGTGTAATCTCAGGGTGGCCTCGAACTCACGGCTCCACTCAGGAACCTTGGTGTGGGAGGAAGGACTCAATCTAGCCTTTCAAGCATCCAAATTTAAACAAGCAGAGGAGACGTTCCGACACAGAGCGGACGGACGGGCACACGAGCTCCCCGGCAGCGGTGAGCAGGTTCTCGCACTCACTGTGCACTGGGCTGGGCCGTGTCACTTCACACATGTCAGCTTGACCAGCAGCCCCGAGGCCCTCAGGTTGTCGCGTTTTGCAGATGAGAACCCGGAGAGACTAAGTCATTTGTCCAAGGTTATATTGGGCCAAGCCGGGAACCCTGTTGCAGACTTCAGGCACCCGGGCCTCAAACCCACATTGCTAAGACCTCTGTTGCTGCTAAAATAAATAAATAAATAAATAAATAAATAAATAAATAAATAAATAAATAAGTCAATGCCGGTCACAATAGCAGCCGTCACTAAAGCCGCTCGGTCGTGGGCACAAATCAAAACTCTTAACAGCGACAAGAGAAGACAAGCTGATATGGTGGCACTTGCCCGTTATTCCAGCACTCTGGGGGCTGACGCAGGAAGATTTTGAGTTTGAGGCCAGCCTGAGTTACACAGTAACATGCTATCTCAAAAAAAGAAAGAAAGAAAGAAAGAAAAGCAAAGGAAAGAAAGGAAAGAAGGAAGGAGAGAGGGAAGGAAGGAAGAGAGGGAGGGAAGGAAGGGGAGAGGGAAGGAGGGAAGGAGAGAGAGGGAAGGAAAGAGAAAGGGAGGGAAGGAAGGAAGGAAGGAAGGAGAGGGAGGGAAGGAAAGAGAGAGGGAGGGAAGGAAGGAAGAAGAAAGGGAGGGAGGGAAGGAAGGAGAGGAAGGGAAGGAAGGGGAGAGGGAGGGAAGGAAGGGGAGAGGGAGGGAAGGAAGGGAAGAGGGAGAGAAGGAAGGGAAGGAAGGGGAGAGGGAGGGAAGGAAGGAAGGAAGAAGAGAGGGAAGGAAGGAAGGAGAGAGAAGGAGGGAAGGAAAGAGAGAGGGAGGGAAGGAGAGAGGGAGAGAAGGAATGGGATATGGAGGGAAGGAAGGAAGAAAAGGAGGTGAGGAAGGAAGGAAGCAAGGGGAGAGGGAAGGAAGCAAGGGGAGAGGGAGGGAAGGACCATGTAGCCAGCATCACGCCTAGGTCTGCTGATGTCTTGCCCCCAGGGATTAGATGCTCGTTTTTCGAGGGTGGCCAGGACCCAGCAAAGGGCTCTGGAGAGGGAGGCAGCGGCTGCTGAGGGTCAGAGTGGGGTGAGCTCCAGGCAGCTGGTGGCATCAGAGACTGCTGCCACCTGTCTCCCGCTGACCAGGCCTGAGCTCCTCAAACCTCTCCCAGGCGAGACCCCAACAGCTGCTTCCGTAGTCCGCTGCCTGCCGGCCACAGGCGACCCGCAGAGCAGGCCCGTGACCCCGGGGTGAAAGGTTTGTCTGCGGCCCTTGGCCTCCCGCCTCACCATCTGTCTCACCACCTGGAACCGCCACTCTGGCTTCTCCCCTTGGGCACAGACAGAGGAGCAGCTACAGAATAAACAGCGGGGCACCAGAAGGGTGTCTGTCCCCTCTTGCAAAGGCCTCAGCAGGCTGGCGGCCTGGCTGTGCGGAGAAGACTGGAGTCCCCAGCATGCTGGATGGGAAGTGGGGTCCCAGGGACCCCAGACTCAAATCCTGGCTTTGCTACAGGCGCATCCTCCCATAGGGAGTTGTTACCCAGTCATGCACACTTGTGTAAAGTGGGCGCCTGCCCCACAGACAAGCCGGAAGGACTCGGGGTGGCGCTGTGACCCCGTGGTCTCGCCGGGTAACACTCGCCCATGGCTCAGCCTTCCGAGAGCTGTTGCTCACAGCAGCTTCCTTAGACTTCTGGGGGCTTAGTTTCTAAATCTGTAAGATAGGGGTGACGACATCTCCCCTGACAGGGTCACTGTGAGGAGGTACATGCACCCCTGTGTGTGAAGTGCATAGACATCCATAGCCCCCTCCCCCACTTAGAGAGGTAGGTTAACAAATAAAGAATACAGGCTATGCTGGGCGCACGCCTTTAATCCCAGCACTCGGGAGACAGAGGTAGGAGGATCACTGTGAGTTCGAGGCCACCCTGAGACTACGTAGTGAATTCCAGGTCAGCCTGCACTAGAGTGAAACCCTACCTTGAAAAGCCAAAATAAATAAATAAAAGAAGGGTTCTATCTCAATACTCTGATGCAAAGGTCCTATATGTTATGAGAACATTTGCTCTAGCCCTGAGCAAAAGAGTTAAGGGTGGGGACAAGATGTCAGAGGAGTGGCCATCTCTGACACTGTGGCCTTTAGTGAGGGCCGCCCTGGCATCGAGACAGCCCAGCCTCGACCTTCTCCAGGGCGGCGGGAAGAGGAGGAATCTGGGCACAGGTCAGGCGCCCATCCCTACGCGGTGCTGGTGCTGCACCCCCAGGGCACTGGACCACCCTGGCCCCATCATCTCTGAGCTGGGAGGAAGGGCAGCACAGTCTCCCTCACATGCTACAACATCTGCTCCTCCCGGTGGGACCTGGCACGCGTTGAGCATTCCAGAACTGCCTGCTAGGCCGTCTCAGTGTTGTCCCTGCCAGGCCTGCAGCCTGCTGAGAAGAAGGCCGCGCTGGAAGGGATGTGTGTCAAGGCGAGATTGCTTCAACACCGGCTCACACAGCCGGTCCTTTAGAAAGAGCTTGGCCCCGCAGTTAGCAGTCCCCTGTCCCTTGGAGCTTCGTGTCCTCGTCTGTGTAGTGGGATCATTACTGCGCCCGGGAGAGTCGTGTGTGGTGACCCCCGAGAGCTTGTTAGGACTTAGTCCCGTGGATCCAGGGTGGCTGGGGATAAGTGAACTCAAGTTCCCTGTTTTATTCATTTATTTATTTGCTTATGTGCATGTGTGCGTGCGCACGTGCGTGCGTGTGTGTTGGTTTCTTGTCACTGCAAATGGATGCCAGTCTGGCTTTCCACGGGTGGCCTGGGTCATGGCATCCTGCCTGGGCCACCAGGCTCTGCAAGCAAGTGCCTTTAACCACTGAGTCACCTCCCCAACCCCGGGCTCCTTGTTTGTTTGTTTTTTTTGTTTTGTTTTGTTTTTCGAGGTAGGGTCTCACTCTAGCCCAGGCTGACCTGGAATTCACTATGGAGTCTCAGGGTGGCCTCGAACTCACGGCGATCCTCCTACCTCTGCCTCCCGAGTGCTGGGATTAAAGGCGTGCGCCACCACGCCCGGCTTCGCTTCCTTGTTTTAAACTAACACTGAGCTGCCTAGGGAAGTTGAACAGCCTCCGAGTCCCGGTCCTGAAGCGGACCTATTTTTTTCTACATGCCACAGGAGCGCTGATGCTGTCTGCCGAGGCTCAGGCCCTGCAGAGCGCAGGCCTGTCGAGGGCCGGCCACCGCCCTCCACGGGCTGGGTGCTCTGCGCAGACTCGGGAAGCTCACAGCGTGTAGAACTTTCTGTGACTCCCTCTGACTGGGCATCAGGTGGGCGAGTTGATGAATTTAGATAGGATCTGCCCCTCGCCTCGACAGCCTATGGCAAGGGCCTGAGTCACCGGCCCATGTGCCTTGTCGGCGTGTATAGCAGTCCCTGACACACAGGGCTGGGCTCTGATAGCCTTGCAGACCCTCCTGAGCCAATCTTTGCTGCGTTGGAGGACGTACTGGGACAATCTAGGGGGAGCATCAGCTGTTGACTATAGGCCTGGCAAGGTCTCACAGTGCGGAAGACACTGAGATATGGGTGTCTAGGGTTAGGCCACCCTGACTACTATGCAGGCTAAGCACCCTTGGATGACCTCACAACCTAGGTCCTTGTGCCCCGTGAGTGGCAGCATCTCATGCCAACCCAGGCTCTTCTCCCCCAGTACCTGCCTGTCCTTAAACTTCCTCTTCATCTGGCCCCACTGGGCCCCTGCGGGCGGTGGGGTGGGGGTGGGGGAGCCCACAGAACCGCTGCCAAGCCCGACCTTTTCAGTTCTGAAGCTCAGAACCGTGGGCGGTCCCGCCCGTGGAGATGGCGTGTGGCGTTTTGTGTTTTACTACTATTTACTCTTCTTGTTCTTTTTAACATTTATGGGGTGCGTCTTAGCTGTGAACTCATTTCTTCAGCGTCACTGTGGTCAGCTTCTCTCCAGGGAGCAGGGCCAAGGGTTGCTTTGATACTTTTTTTTGGCATTTGCCCTATTTACGTTCTTTTAAAAATATTCTGCTCTGGGCTCCCTTTGTTCCCAAGGCTTTTGTGAATGTGGCCCCGGGGCCCACCCCCAAGCTCCGAAGCACCGGTCTTTGAGTGTGAGGAAGAATGTGGAGGCCAGGGGCCAGGAAACATGCTCTATAAAGGGGCAGAGAGCAGAGTGGCCGTGCTTGGAGAGCCAGAGGGTCCCCGTGGTGGCTACTTAACTCCTGTCATTGCATGTCGGTGTCCAAGAGGCCACGGACAATACAGAAACAAAACTTTATTTATGAAGGCAGCAGCAAGTACTGAGCTCAGGGGTCACGGCGTACAAGCTCCAGTGTAGATAGATGGTGATCTTTGTTCTAATAAGAATGTATGCATGGTGTGGGGGGGGGGGGCAGAGATTGACTTCAAGCATCTCTCTTTTTTTTTAATTTATTTATTTGAGAGAGAGAGGCAGAGAGAGCACGCATGAAAGAATGGGTACACCAGGGCCTCAACCGCTGTGAACAAACTCGAGACACGTGCGCCCCCTTGTGCACATGTGTGACATTGCGTGCTTATGTCACCGTGCATCTGGCTACGTGGGACCTGGAGAGTCGAACATGAGCTCTCAGGCTGCCCAGGCAAGCACCTTAACCACTAAGCCATCTCTGTAGACCTCAAGGTCTTTCTTGATCCTGCTTCTCTTTATTTTACTGAGGCGGAGCCTCTTACTTGAGCCCAGAGCTCACTGATTGAGCTGCTCTAGCTCATCAGCTTGCCTTGGGATTCCTGTCTCTGCCCCCCCCCCCAAGTGAATGTTGAGATAACAGGTGGCTAGCATGCCCACCTGGCATTTACGTGGGTACCTGGGATCTGAACTTCATTCCTCATGACTGAACCAACTCCCCAGTCCCTGGAATGCCTCTCAAATCCTTCTGTACGTAGATCTCAACTCTAAACCCTTCTAACAGATGTCTACTTCTTTGACTCCCTAGAGGGAGATTTGGCAAACTGAACCCCACAGGTCATTGCTAACCATTTGTCTATTGTGTCAGTAAAGTTTTATTGGCACACATCTATGCACACTGTCTTCTGGACTGTGTCTGCTTTCCATCTACAGTGAAAATACAGAGACTTCTTGGCCCCCAAAAGCCTAAATTATTTACCTTTGAGCCCTTCACGGAACATGTCTTCTGTTACCCATGCCCCAGAGGGTGGGAGAGTGGCCTGCTTATGATCTGCTCCAAACATCCTACAACTTCCCTCCCAAGTCTGATCTAGTCTTTTGGATACTTTTTGACGTTATCTAAGTTTTCCCCAAGGTACTAGAACAGTGTTTTGAATTTTTGGTCATAATCATCAGTGAGAAAATTATGTAATATCATTCCCCTGTAACCACATAGGGAAACCTGTCATACACGGAGATGTCTGCCACCCCAACATGTAGAAAACTAAAAGTCTCAAGAAACAATATTGAAGATTGGGGAGATGGCTCAGGGGTTAAGGTTGTTTGCTTGCAAAACCTGCTGGCCTAGGTTCAATCCCCTAGGACTTATGTAAAGCCAGATGCACAAAGTAGTGCATGTGTCTGGAGTTTATTTGTAGTGGCAAGAAACCCTGGCATGCCTATACTTTCTCTCTCTGTCTCACACACAAGGATACACACACACACACACAAGTAAGTAAATAAAAATAGGTGATGCAGGGCTGGAGAGATGGCTTAGCGGTTAAGTGCTTGCCTGTGAAGCCTAAAGACCCCAGTTCGAGGCTCAATTCCCCAGGACCCACGTTAGCCAGATGCACAAGGGGGCACACACATCTGGAGTTCGTTTACAGAGGCTGGAAGCTCTGGCGTGCCCATTCTCTCTCTCCCTCTCTCTCTCTGCCTCCTTCTCTCTGTCGCTGTCAGATAAATAAATAAACAAACAAAAAAATTTTTTTAAAAATAATCAAAAAGAAAGATGAACAATTTTAAAAATATAATAAAAAATAATAAAAATAGGTGATGCAGCGAGGGTTCCCACTACTTTCTGACTGTTGACTTCTTTCTAGTGTCACTGTTTGGATGTGACCCTTGCCTTGCACATGGAGCTTGGAGGTGGGGGCAACATCAGCCACATATGCTGTCTGCATACAGCAGGTGCTCATTGCATGAACAGATTGCGCAAGCTTGGCTTAAAAGCATGATGCTTTTGTGCTCAGGGTCCTGGTGCATTTGTGTGTGCATGGCACAGAGGGTGAGGGAAGGTGAATTGCTGTGGTGACATTCCCCAAAGGTGCCACTGGCTCGCTGAAGGGCTGGGGCAAGGGTCTCACCCTCTGTCTGCCTGAACTCCACATTTGTAGCTATCCCGTGATAGGGATACTGTCAGGATTCGCGCATGACATACAAGGAAGTTGCAGGAGGCTGAACATCTGGGTGAGGTACTAAGTAGTGGGACTGGGTGTTGCCAGGCAACCGGCTCCAGGCCTGCACACTTCCTCTACCCCCAATACGTGGGCAAAGTGCTTAACAAAGTGCCTGGCACAGAGGAGACACCTGATGCTCAAAAGGGACATCTCTGTTTGAAGGTGGTACTGGGTGAAGAGGCCACACCAGACTTCATAAGACATGCAAGTGTGATCTAAAAATGCATCACTTTCCCAAAACTGGAGAAAAATAGTCTTGCTTCCCATGTGCCCCTCATCTGCTGTGGGATCCTCCAACACAGTGACCCTTCTTGGAGACTCAGTCTTCACCATGAAAGAATGCCCAGGAACCCCCGCTCCCCCCCCCCCCAGGCCTGATACTCTGAGATTCTGAGGCTCTCACTGCCTGTGCGTCTGGAGATCTCAGGGCTGGACTCTGAGTTTTCAAAACTGCAGACTGGCTGGGGCGCTGGACTGTCTGAAGGCCATTCTGCAGCACATTCTCAGCTTGGTCTCTGAGCCTTCCCCGGCTGAGAAGCCGGAAGGCTAACAGCAGCGTTTCCAGACTCCCTTGCAGCTAGGTTTCTTAAAGCCAGTGGGATCAGAAAGAAAGAAGTCATGCTTGACCTGCCTGCTGTGATCTTCCTCTGATGTTCTGGTGTGTTCTGCCTCTGAGCAAGATCTAGAGGAGTTTGCTTTGCCATGCAGAAGCTAGCCACCAGCTTTGTGGGGGGAGGGGAGGAGGCATGGCATCTCAGTGTGGCTTCCCTGGGATCTGACCCCAAAATAAGGATTCAAATGCAAGTATCCCATTTAAGAAGTGACTCTTGGGCTAAAGAAATGGCTTAATGGGCTGGAGAGATGGCTTAGCGGTTAAGCACTTGCCTGTGAAGCGTAAGGACACCAGTTCGAGGCTCGATTCCCCAGGACCCACGTTAGCCAGATGCACAAGGGGGCGCACATGTCTGGAGTTCGTTTGCAGTAGCTGGTGGCCCTGGCACGCCCATTCTCTCTCTCCATCTGCCTCTTTCTCTCTGTGTCTATGTCAAATAAATAAATAAATAAAAATGAAAAAGAAATGGCTTAGTGATTAAGGCACTTGCCTGTGGAGCCTAAGGACCCAGAATTGATTCCTCACGTAAGCCAGATGCACAAGGTGGTGCATGTGCCTGGAGTTTATTTGCAGTAGCTAAGGGCCCTGGCATGCCCATATTTTCTCTCTCTTTATCTCTATCTCAAATAAATAAATAAACTATTTTTTTTAAGAAAAGAGGTGACTCTTAAGGATAAGGAAGCAAGAAGAGAAAGGAAGAGAAGGCAGTCATAAAGACTGTATAATCAAAGAGATAGCCGTTGGGGCATTCCAGACTTACCCTTGTTGGCAGCCCTCTATCCGTAGTACATGCTCTGGAATTTTCCATCCTTGGAAGTGAGGAAGCCTGTGTACACAGGGAGAGCCGTTAAGCAAAGAATTGCACCTGCTGGGGTTTCTAACTGGGACTGACTGGTTTGCATGGAAGTGGTACTTGCCCAAGGGATGTGCTAGGCTGCCACAGCACCTGCTGATGGGGCACAGGGCATCCTTCCTGCTAAGAAGATTCTGACAAGTGCAGTAAGGTGGCTACACTGGCCACCAGTGGTCTCCCAGTGTGTCCATCATGGGGGCATGGCCCCTTAGCCAGCCAGCAGCTTCCTGCTCATACCGCATGTGGCTTCTCGCTTCTCACTAATATGTAGCTCTGACAGTCCCCAAGTTGGCCCTGGTGTTCGTGCCCTCAGCGTCCCCCGTAGCTCCCCAAGAGATCACTTTGCTTCCCTAGTCCTTACATGTGCATGGTAGCCATGGAAGGTCTTTCTTGCTCTCTGCAGCTGAAGTCAGGGCTACCACCAGTTCGAATCTGCATCCGGGTCTGTTGGACCATATGAAGCATCCTGGTGCCTGGGGATTAGAGAAGCATCCTCCCCGGAGGGCCAACAGGCTGGGCATGTCTGCATTAGCCATCACAGAGGATCTTGTTGTCTCAGGGATTGGGGGCTCTCCTTCTTGTCTTGGCTCATCTACTAAGGAACTGTGGGATCTTGGGCAGGTAATGGCCCCTCTCTGGACTCGAGGTTAGTGCTCTGTGGTTCAGGAGAGTTCGAGGCCAAGAGAGTGGGCTTCAGGAGGAGTGAGTGGGGCCTGGCTCAGCCTCCCAGAGCCCCTGCCTCTGTGTCTGGGAGACAGAGAGGGTAGAAGTGTCCAGTGAGAGGTCTTCAAGCCTTAGTCTGAAAAGTCCCCATTCTGCCATCTTCTGGTGTTGTGATTTTCATTTCTCTCCCCACTTCTTTTCTCTGAGCACCTACTGTATGCCAGACATTACTGTTGGCACTAAAACCCAACAAGTCATGGTCTCTGCGGATCTTACCTTCTAGACAGGAAGGATGGGGAATAAAACCGTTAGCCATGGCTTGTGTAATGGGTCAGAGCGTGGGAAAGACCACAGAGGATAAGGCAGGCCGAGGCTTGAGGTAGTAGGTGATGTTTTCAGATGGGACGGCCAACATGCTCTCCTAGAAGCAGACTTGGGAGGGCACAGATACAGCCCATGCCCTCTCTCGTCCTTCGGCCAGCTGCTGGGGGGGCTGGAGGGGAGCCAGTGATCTTGGATTGCCACAGACTCCACAACTGGGAACCGGTACACCGTGACTTCACAAGTTCCACGGGCACGTGTGCCCTGTCACAGCCTCATGAAATAGACAAGCCTCATCTCACCGGACCCCCTTCCCAACCACCCCAAGTTATGACAACTAGAAATGGCTCTTGATACCGCTAAGTGTCCCCTGAGTGGTGGGATCCCCGCCCCCCGTTGAACCATGCTGAGGTGTGGGGGACACGTCCTTGTCCTTTCTTCACTGGCTGCTCCCATGCTTGCCTTAAGGACTGTGGGAATAAATTGGAGCGGAGACTCTTTCTTAGGAATGCGTGCAGTTCTCCTGTTGAGAACCTTCCAGAGAATTCCCATACTCTCAGCCTCACCCAAGCCTCCCAGGCCCCGAGTGCTGTGGTCCCAGACTTCTTTTCTAGATCTGTCCTAGTCCTCTTATCTTCCTGTGCCTCATACCACTCTTTCTGTTCCTCAGACATGCCAGCCCATTTCCACCACAGGGCCTTGGCACGTGCTTTTCTGCCCACTTGCTGTTTTCTATTCCTTTTCCTATCCCTAGCTCATTCCTTTCGAGTGTCTGTTCAAATATTACCTCCTCCAGCAGGCCTCCCTGGTCATTGTCGGTGTCCCCTGCTGCAATGTCAAGCCAAGAGGGCTGAGACAGTTTCCTAACTCATCCCTCAATCCAGAAAAGTGCTTGGCACATGGTATGAGTAAAGAATGCCTTCGTGAGGCACCATGGTGCTGGAAAGAAGTGACAGGGGTGCTCAGCATTGCAATATCTCTATCACACCTTCCAAGGCTCAGGGTCTATTGCGGAAGAGGTGGCGGAAAGAATGTAAGAGCCAAAGGAAGGGCAAGGACTCCTTACAGCGTGTTCCCCCCAGACACAAAATGGCCTGGATACCCATGACCTCACAGTGCCTGACACCACCTACACAAGACCATCATAATAGGAGGAAATGATCGTGACATCAAAATAAAAGAGAGACTGATTGAGAGGGGGAGGGGATATGATGGAGAATGGAGTTTCAACGGGGAAAGTGGGGGAGGGAGGGCATTACCGTGGGATATTGTTTACAGTGATGGAAGTTGTTAATTAAAAAAGAAAGAAGAAGGGCTGGAGAGATGGCTTAGCGGTTAAGCGCTTGCCTATGAAGCCTAAGGACCCCGGTTCGAGGCTCAACTCTCCAGGACCCACGTTAGCCAGATGCACAAGGGGGCGCACGCGTCTGGAGTTCATTTGCAGTGGCTGGAGGCCCTGGCGCACCCATTCTTTCTCTCTCTCTCTCTCTCTCTCTCTCTCTGCCTCTTTCTCTGTCTGTCGCTCTCAAATAAATAAATAAAACAAAATAAAAAAGGACGAAGAAGAACACCTTCGTGGAAGAAGGCAGCAGAGGGGGAAGAAGGAAGGAGTACACCGGCGAAAAGTAAAACACGTGAACTCAGGCAGTGAGGGAACTTTGCAATCTCCCCACACAGCTGTGTTTCTGTCTAAATCCCAGTTCATTTGGATTGGTGGTTTATGGACAGAAGATTTGCAGAGCAAACAGGCTGCTGGTCGCTAGCTGCCCTTGAGGGACCACGTGGGTAGCGTGTTGTTTTCTTTGCTGCGTCTCTCCAGCAGCGCCATGGTGCGGAGACCCACGTTAACCCTGCGTCCCCTGCACCACCAACCACTGAACAATCAAGAATTTTTTAAAAAGTCGGGGGGGGGGGTCTGGTGAGATGGTTTAGCAGTTAAGGTGGTTGTCTGTAAAGCCAAAGGACCCAGGTTCAATTTCCCAGGTCCCATGTAAGCCATGTGCACAAGGTGGCTCATGCATCTGGAGTTCGTTTGCAGTGGCTGGAGGCCCTGGTGTGCCCATTCTCTTTCTCTTTCTCTCTCTTTCTTTCAAATAAATAAATAGATAAATGTAAGAATTAAAAACAGTTCTGGAGAGATGGCTTAGCAGTTAAGCACTTGCCTGTGAAGCCTAAGGACCCCCGGTTCGAGGCTCGATTCCCCAGGACCTAAGTAAGCCAGATGCACAAGGGGGCGCATTCATCTGGAGTTCGTTTGCAGTGACTGGAGACCCTGGCGTGCCCATTCTCTCTCTCTCTCTCTCTCTCTCTCTCTCTCTCCCCCTCCCTCCCTCCCCCTCCCTCTCTCTGTCTGTTGCTCTTAAATAAATAAATAAATAAAAACTTTAAAAAATTGTTAAAAAAAAAAAAAGAATTAAACAGTGACACCAGCAGACTTTCTTTTCTCCAAGTTCAGAACGACAGAAGCGCTGCATGTTCCCCAAACACCAGGGAATGCCTGGCCACCTTCCCTCAGGATCCTATCCTCAGCCTTGTCCAGAGCTGGGGGGCCATCGTAACCTTGAACCAGAGCTGCAAAAACGATTCAACACCGTGAGATGCTTACCAGGAGACATACGAGGGCCAAGGGCAGTCTGGGCTGCTAGCAGGGCATAGGCTGTGGAGCTGTGGGCCAGGACATGCCCAGCTTTGCCTTCTTTGTGGCAGGAGAGCAACCCTGGCAGGACATCTGGCCAGCATGGACCCCAAGTACACAGCTCCCTCAGACTGGGCTACAGTGCTGGTGCTCGCTGGGCAAGCAGGGCAGGTGGTCTTTCCCTGGTCTTTTCTTTGTTTCTCATTCCTTTCTGAACTACCCACTGTCTTAAAGACTTGTTTATGCTGTCATCATTTCAAGAGCACCTGCTATATGCCAGCCTGGCCTCACGCCTGGCACCAGGAGAGTGTGGAGAGACAGAAGACATGCTTGTGATAAGCTCCACCTCGTCAGTCCCCTTTGCACTCAGGTTTGGGTTTCTTTTTAAAATATTTTATTTATTTATATACAAGCAGAGAGAGAGAGAGAGAGAGAATGGGCACGCCAGGGCGTCCAGCCACTGCAAACAAACTCCAGACGCACGCACCACTTTGTGCATCTGGCTTTACATGGGTGCTGGGGAATTGAACCTGGTTCGTTAGGCTTTGCAGGCAAGCACCTTAACCGCTGAGCCATCTCTCCAGCCCTTGGGTTTTTCTTGTGACTTTTTTTCCCTTTCCTTTTATTTTATTGTACCGTTGGGGATCTAGCCCAGGACCTTGCATAGGCGAGGCGAGCACACTGACCCTCCGACCAGCCACTTACTTTATTTTTAATTAAAAGGCACCGCCAGTCTGTACCTCTGGTAGTTGTCAGGGTGTCATTTTTGTCCCGTTCTGCCATGTTGCCATGAGCTTAGCACCGATGGACCTGGTGTCCCTGCAGGTAGCTTAATTTTCACTGCCAAGTCCCCCAAGTCTACTGATTGTCTAAAGTCATTAGAATTCCATATAGAAATCGGTCAACATGAACCATGCTCTTATTACTGAACACTGTTAGCTGGATGTGGTGGTGCACTTCTGCGATCTCAGTACTTAGGGGTACAGAGGTGGGAGGGTTATATGAGTCCAAGGCCAGTTTGGGCTACAAAATTAAACCCTAAATAAATAAATAAACTCATCCATTCATTTAAAATAGGGGCTGGGGAGAGAGCCCAGTCAGTGAGTGCTTGCCGTGTAAACACGAGATCCTGACCAGGTCCCCCAGTACCTGTGTACAGTTCTGGGTGCGGAGGCGCATGGCTGTCACCTCAGCTCTTGGGGACGCAGAGACAGGCAGATCCCTGGGACTTTCCGTCTGGCCAGCCTCGCCAAATAGCTGAGCTCGAGGTTTAGTGAGAGACCCTGTCTCAAAGGAGGTGGGCACTGTTTCTGAGGATTACAATGGAATATTTGCTGTAGCAATAGCCCCAGCCTCTCTCTCCACCTTCTAGAATCGTGATGACCGAAACCATTCTCACGGTGGCACACGTGTAATCCCAGCACTCAGCACTCGAGAGGCAGAGACAGGATTGCAGCCAATTGCATAGCAAAACCTTGTCTTTAAAAACAAAAAACAAAACAAAACAAAAAGCTGGGCGTGGTGGCACATACCTTTAATCCCAGCACTCAGGAGGCAGAGGTAGGAGGATTGCTGTGAGTTCGAGGCCACCCTGAGACTCCATAGTGAATTCCAGGTCAGCGTGGGCTAGAGTGAGACCCTGCCTTGAAAACCTCGAAAAACAAAACAAAAAAAAAAAAGAAAAAGAAAAAAGAAAAAGAAAAAGAAAGAAGAGAAGAGAAGAGAAGAGAAAAGAGAAAAGAAAAGAAAGAAAAAAAGAAAGAAAAGAAAAGAAAAGAAAAGGCTGGTTTTCAAATAATGCCAAGTGTCCTCTATACCCTGTCACCACCTTAAAGGGTAGTAAATCGGGTTTCCCCTCATCCCTGCCTCGCACAGCCTCCTCTATTTCCTCGTGCTTTTCTTTGCTCCTTGCACCCTGCACACACGTACACACGCATGCACACCCACCTCTCCTTCCACCTGTTCCCATTCTGGTGTGAATGTGTTAGTAAAGGATCTCACTCTCTCCCCGTGTCTGTCTGTCTGTCTCTGTCTCTGTTCCTCTCTGTCTCTAGCTGGGTATCATTTTTTAATGATTCATTTGTTTATTTACTTATTTAAAAGAGAGAAAGAGAGAGAGGCAGATAGGCAGAGAGAGCCGGTGGTACCAGGACCTCCAGCCACTGCAAGTGAACTCCAGGCACATGTGCCACCTTGCGCGGGTCCTGGGGAATCGAACCTGGGTTCTTGGGCTTTGCATGCAGGAGCCTTAGGTGCTAAGCCATCTCTCCAGCCCTAGCCGGAAGCACTGTGGATACAGAGTAGATGTGAGAAATCCCTGGGCAGGGTTTCCATTGACATCTGAAATCCTCAAGAGAGGCATGCATGGAAAAGGCTAAAATAAAATGCTTCTTATTTGATTATTTTGTTCTTTGTGGGGAGGGCTACTGGAAATAAAAAACAGGTACATGCTAAGGCAAGCCTTTTACCACTGAGCTATATAACCCTCTCCAAGAAAAAAGACCGCTCCGCTGTGCAGAGCAGAGCAGGCTTGCGGGCGGTGATGTGTCCAGGGTTGGAGCCAAGGGACACTCGGGAAGAGGGGTCTCCGTACTCACATGCCAAACTGTAGGAGCAGCGGCAGCTGGCATTTGCTGCTGTGTTCCCTGAGCACCGCGTACTATCAGTGCACGTCACATGTGGACAGACTGACTCTCCCCGTCCACACCTAAGGTAATCTCCCAGACGGACCCCTATGCCCCACAGCCTTGTCCCCGTGCCTGCTTCCAGGGGAGCCAATGCCGCATCTCCTCTCCTTGCTGTGTCTGTGTCCTCTGGGCCAAGCCCCAGCCTGGTGCAGAGCAGGTGTCACAGTCGCGGAACGGGAGGTTCTACGCGGGGCCGGCGCTCCCCTCTCTCCCCCCCCCAAGGCAAGACTGTGCCCCTGAACTCAGAAGCTGAGTCTGGCCAGAAGGACCAGGTCGATTTTTGCTTTATTTCACTTATTTATTTTTGCTTCCCCCCCCCCCCAGAGTAAGTCCCAAGGTGGGTGGAATATTCAGAGAGGACCTGAGGGGGGCGCCCGGTGGTATGAGGTGGCATTCAGTGGAGAGACAGGTGGTCACCCCCCGGGGGGGGGCTCAGTCTTTGGATAAGCCAGATGGACAAAAGGGAGCAGTGCTGTGGGCAGAGGTCACTCTGTGTTGAGTGCACATGGTGGCCGGGCTGCAGGACGTGGCTGCAAGATGAGCTTGCAAAGCTGACCACCTTGGGCCTCAGAGTTCTTCAAGCCAGCCAGGTTCGGTGGGCCACGGAGTGCACTTGATGGCCACAGTCGTCAGCATGGGGGGAGAGGGGAGCGTAGAAGAGAAACCGCCAGCATGTGTGTCGCCGATGAGGTCAGCGTGGGTTTATGATAAAGAGGTACACTGTGCTGCATTGTAAAATGGGTTTCTTACTGCGAGTCTGGAAGGGGGGCAGGGCTTGGTTCCTGTGAAGTTTGGAATTTGGCCCAAGGGCACTGGAGCCATTAAAGAGGTTTTAGTGGGGGCATGGCAAGGTCAGACTGATGTTGAAAACCCCCCTCCAAGAGTTTGCAGAGCGGATCTGGAGGGGGCGGCAGCCCGGACCCCCTCTCCTCTGAGGTACCAGAGCCCTCCCTGAGTGGCGGCTGCCTGGTAGAGGACGCAGGAAACCATGGAGGAGCTGCAAGTCCTACAAGGAGCGAAGAGCCAGAGTAGTGAAAGCCTTCCTTGCCAGTTTTGCCTCCCATTTCTCCCTGGGGAGCCCCCGACCCTTGACTCGTCCCCCTTTGGGGGGGGCACAGCCATCACCCGCGTGGTGGACAAAGGGCTCTTATGTGAACTCTTCCCCTTGACAGACAGCCCACATCCTAGTGTTCGCTCATTTAGCATTCACAGAACCCCGCTGGGAGGTGTCACCATGGTCCCCGGGCTTCATCGATGAGGAAACTGAGCTCTAGAAATGAGAAATGTCTTGCTCCAAGTCACAGCAGCCATCAAATGCTGTAGTGACTGACACTTGTAATTCCAGCACTCAGGAGGCTGAGGCAGAGGAATTGCTGTGAGTTCCAGGCTAGCCTGGGCTGCAGAATAAGATTGTGTCTGTAAATGTGTGTGTGTGTGTGTGTGTGTGTGTGTGTGTGTGTGTGTGTGTGTGTAGGTGATAGATAAATAAATAGCTGGATAAAGCAATGCCTCAGTGGTTAAAAGTGCTTGCTTGCAAAGCCTGACAGCCCAGGTTCGATTCCCCAGCACCCATGTAAAGCCAGATACACAAAATGATGGGTGCATACGTCTGGAGTTTGTTTGCAGTGGTAGGAGGCTCTGGTGTGCTCATGTGCGTTCTCTCTCTCTCTCTTCTCCCCTTGCAAATAAATAATCAATAAAAAAATTAAACATAAATTTAAAAAACAAGGAAATGTCTTGTAGCTGGCCTTCTCACCGGGCAGTGTGGCTGCAAATCTGAGTCTTACGTCACCTGTGATGGTCACACGGGTGACAGTCACTGGAGTCATGCCACCCCCCCTCCCAGCTATGCAGACGAGATGTGACAGTCATTGTTTGCTGCAGTTCCCCATCTCGCTATGGCAAGTGAGCAGCGGGTTCAGATCCTCCAGCCAGTGAGCAGCCTGCAGAACGTGCAGTGTTTGAACCCACCTCCACCCCCCTCCCTGACGGCTAGAAGGTGGCATCCGTGCTAACTGGGGTTGTCGGGACACGGCCCCTTGCCATGTGTGAGGCCAGACAGGAATATGAGCCCCAAGGCTGAGGGGTTTGTATGCACAGCCCATTCCCCTCTGAGCGACTCGGGCCAACTTCAAAGAAACCCAGACACAAAGTTGAGGTTGGTATCTCGAATCCCCAACCTCCTCTCTCCAATTAGGACCCCAACAATGGGCTCAAACCGATGTCCAGCCCTGGAGACCCCTCAAAGTCATGGTTCTGTGCAGCACAGCTCACCCTCAGCCTCTTGAGAATGCCAGGAAGTCCCAGCCCTCAGGTACCCCTCCAGTGCCCGGGCCTCGTGCCTCCTAGCTCCCGAGTCTGACCCAACGTGCCCTCTTCCCATTGTGGGAAGCTGTTTTCCTTGGCTCCGGGTGGAGACATGTGACCCCCACCTGGTTGTTTCGGGCCCAGACCTGTTCAGCCTCCCAGACACTCTGAGGCTTGGCCTCCGGACTGCCCCAGGCTTGGCACAGCTGGGCCTGCCTTGGCTCCCATCTGTCAGGCAGGGCCCTGCAAGGCCGAGTGGCCCATTTTAGAATGTTTGTCCAGTCAAGGTTGACAAACTTCCCAAGCCACCATCTGTTGACTTTTGCGGGAAGTCTTGGCTCCGTGGGCTCAGCAGATATTCTCTGCGGCTCTGTCCTCTCTTCGGGGCGCGGAGGAGGCAGCGGAGAGGGCAGGGGAGCCGCCGTGTTTGCCGAACCCGGGATCTGAAAGCCGGCAGACGTGCGGGTTGCGATGGAGCAAGTGGGAGCTTGGTGGTTTCGTGATGCTGTCCTTTGGAGAGCTTTAAAACGCAGAACGTGAAAGGCATGGCCTTGACAGTGAGGGCAAGTTTGTCTGCCTGTTTTTACAGTGTGTGTATGAGGGGCGGGGGAATGGAACCCAGGGCCTCCTGTGCAGCAAGCAAGAGGTCTAGCCCTCATAGGAGGAGGATCACTGTGGGTTCGAGGCCAGCCTAGAGCTACAGAGTGAGTTCCAGGTTTCCTTGGGCTAGAGTGAGACCCTACCTCTGAAAAGAGGTCTACCTCGAGCCGGACCTCCCACCCGACAACCAAGAGATGAACAAGGCAAACTTAAAGTTTTGTTCACTTCATTCATTCATTCATTCATTCAGCAGCAAGTGTTTAGTCAGTGCATACTTGGCACTGTGCAGCCTTCTAAGCCCTGAGGATACAGGAGGGACCATCTGGTTTTGACCTCTACCCTCACAGAGACTATGAAGGTCTCAAACAGAACAGTCCAAAGAGAACGCTAACTCACGTTCCACAGTGCAAGCCACACACACCATCTTGAACGTTCCAGTAGCCACATTCACAAACACAAAAAGAGGCATTTCATTTAACACAACGGATCAAAAATATTATCAACTCAGGGATGACTAGAGAGATGGCTTGGTGGTTAAGGCACTGGCCTGTGAAGCCTAAGGACCCAGGTTCAATTCCCCAGGACCCACGTAAGCCAGATGTACAAGGTGGCGCACGTGTCTGGAGTTCGTTTGCGGTGGCTGGAGGCCCTGGAGCACCCATTCTCTCTCTCATAAAAAAAAATTAAAAAGTATCATCAATTGGGATCTAATCAATGCCCATAAGGTTACCAGTGCACCGTGATACTATGTGAGAGGGAGCTGGTGTGTCTGGACACATGCCAGTCTAGGTGAGCCACACCCAAGCCCAGTGTGGTGCATGGTGAGCATGCAGGGTCTGAAGGGAGAAGCGAGCTGTGCACAGGGAATGCTCAGCTCTGGACGACAGGTGATCGACAGGGTCATGAGGGGTACGGTTAGGGCACCCTGGAAACCACCCCGGGGGGGGGGGCTGTGATGATAGCAGTGGAAATATCAGGGGAGGCTTCCTGGAAGCAGTGGCATTACGACATTTATGCAAAAGCCTCAATGTGGGGGAGGGCTGTGTTGCAGCCAGGTTCCCATTGCTGGTAGAAATCCCCCAACCAAGAGCAGCTTGTGGGGAAAAGAAAGAGGTTTATTTTGGCTTATAGGCTCGAGGGGGAAGCTCCATGATGGCAGGGAAAATGATGGCATGAGCAGAGGGTGGACATCACTCCCTGGCCAACATCAGGTGGACAATAGCAACAGGAGAGTGTGCCAAACACTGGCAAGGGGACACTGGCTATAACACCCATAAGCCCGCCCCCAACAATACACTCCCTCCTGGAGGCATTAATTCCCAAATCTCCATCAGCTGGGAACCTAGCACTCAGAACACCTAAGTTTATGGGGGACACCTGAATCAAACCACCACAGGGGTTAACTTAAGGATAACTATGTATAAACTTCAAGGATAGAAGTTATGCATAGTTACCGTATAACAGTAGTTGTTTATGGACACCCCCAGGTTGTACTTAAAGAGCAAGCTTGCTGCTTTTGAGGGACAGTGAGTAGAATACTTTTGGCACCAGAGGGTGGAGTTGTGAGGGGTGGGGTGGTGCCAGGTCTTAGTGGTCGCTCTACCTGGCTGCCCTTGTCACACTGTGCCATTTCTGGTTTTCAGCATGGTAGTTTGAGAAGTTTGTCCCCTCCAAAAGAAACCAGTGTTCCTCTCAAACAGGGCTTCTTCTTTTTTTTTTTTAATTGGTTTTTTCGAGGTAGGGTCTCTCGCTCTATCCTAGGCTGACCTGGAACTCATTATGTAGTCTCAGGGTGACCTCTAACTCACAGCAATTCTCCTATCTCTGCCTCGTGAGTGCTTATATTAAAAGCATGTACCACCACGCCCAGCGGCTTCTTCTTCTTTTTTTAAATTTATCATTTATATATGTAGGAGAAATGGGCAGATAGGGAAAGAGAGAATAGGCATCCTAGGGTCTCTAGCCACTGCAAATGAACTCCGGACACACGTGCCACCTTGCACATATGGCTTTACGTGGGTACTGAGGGATCGAACCTGGGTCCTCAGTCTTTGCAGGCAAATGCCTAAACTGCTCAGCCATCTTTTCAGCCCAAACAGAGCTTCTTGACTGTGGTCCTTTGTCATTCTGGGCTGGTGACTGTGCCTTAGGGCCGGCTGTGTCCTGTGGAAGGTCTGTCAGTGTGCCTGGCCTCCTCACTAGACCCACCTCCTCCCCAAATGTAGAACTGAAGATACCTCAGACATTACCATGTAGCCCCTGAAGGATGAGCTTCCCCCTCTGCCCCAACTAAGGATCGGCTGTAAAAGAAGGTCTTAACCACCATCTGGATGCTGTGTCTCACACAGGTGTTTATTAACCTGTGGCTCTCTGGTCCCCTTGGCTGCAATGGGGACAGTGTTACTTACCCCGCTGGACAGGCCTGATGAGCTCTGTCCTCACATGAGGAGCTGGCTGTCATGGCCTCTCCTCTGTCTTGTCTATCCTCAGCCAGTAGGAACTACCAGACTGGGCATGGTGAGCTCAGCACCCAGGAGGCTGAGACTGGAGGATCACAAGTTCAAGGCCAACCTAGGCTTCAAAGAGAAAGAAAACAAGAACGGCCATACTATCCTGAACACACCTGATCTCATCAGAAAAGAAAGAAAGAAAAGGGAGAGAGGGAGGAAGAAATGAAGGAAGAGAAAGGAAGGTAAGAAAGAAAGAAAAACTACCAGAGCTAGGTCTCACCAGCCACTAAGAATTTCATGGTCGGGGCTGGAGAGATGGCTTAGTGCTCTCCTGTGAAGCCTAAGGACCCCGGTTCTAAGCTCAATTCCCCAGGACCCACGTAAGCCAGATGTACAAGGTGGCGCATGCATCTGGAGTTTGTTTGCAGTGGCTGGAGGCCCTGGCGTGCCCATTCTCTCTCTACCTGCCTCTTTCTCTCTCTGTCTGTCTGTCGCTCTCAAATAAATAAAAATAAACAAACATAAATTTAACAAAAACAAAAAAGAATTTCACAGTCCTGATTTGGAGAGATGGCTTAGTGGTTAAGGTGCTTGCCTGCAAAGCCAAAGGATCCAGGTTTGATTCTCCAGGACCCATGTAAGCCAGATGCACAAGGTAGTGCACACATCTGTAGTTTATTTGCAGTGGCTAGAGGCCCTGGGGCACCCATTCTCTCTCTAAAATAAATACATTTAAAAAATTTAAAAAGGGGGGGGTCTGGAGGAATGGCTTAGTGGTTAAGGCATTTGCCTGCAAAGCCAAAGGACCTTGGTTCGATTCCCCAGGACCCATGTAAGCCAGATGCACAAGGTGGTTCATGTGTCTGGAGTTTGTTTGCAGTGGCTGGAGGCCCTGGCACGCCCATTCTCCCTTTCTGTCTACCTCTTTCTCTATCAAATAAAAATAAAAAAAAAAATTAAAAAAAAAAAAAAGAATTTCATGGTCCATAGCAAAACCTACAGGAACATTAGCTTTGGGAATGGCATCCATCTGTCTCCTCTCCCCACTGTTCCAGGACTTACATCAGTGTGCATATAGAGGTGTCTGCGGTGTTTATTGAGGGAGCACGTAACGTTCTCATCATTATCTGTCAAAGTCTTCCTTGATTTCTTGTTCCTCCCGCTCCTCTGTGTCTTCCTCTGTTTTCGGTTTTCTTTTGCTTCTTTTTTCACTTGCGGATTCTTTTTTGGTGTATGCGTGCATGTGCCGTATGTGTGTGTGTGGGTGCATGTGTGTGCCCCACGTGCACCCATGCAGAGGCCAGGAGAGAACACTGCGTGTCCTCCTCTACTGTTTTCCAGACTTATGTTTCTGAATAAGGAAACGCTGGACTGAACTGGAGAATAGGGCCAGCCACCCACCGTCCATCTTAGTGGCTGCATTCTGAACTTGGAGCGCTCCGTTTTTTTTTTTTTTTTTGGCTGACCAGGAGCCCCAGTGATCCTCCTACCTCTTCCCCTGTCCGTGCTATGGTTACGGGTGGGTGCAGCCATGCCTAGGTTTTTACGTGGGTGTGTGCTGGGGATCGAACGCAGGTCCTTAGGCTTACACAGCAAGCGCTCTTACCTACCAAGCCATCTCCCTGACCTTGTGCGTGTGCGTGTGTGCACGTGTGCGTGCATGCATGCTTTTGTGCTTTAACCTTGATTTTATTTATTTATTTGAGAGACAGAGGTAGAGAGAGAGAGTGAGAATAGGCACGCCAGGGCCTCTATCCACTGCAAATGAACTCCAAACGCATGCACCACCATGTGCATCTGGCTTACATGGCCACAGGGGAATCAAACCTGGGTCCTTATGCTTAGCAGGCATGCGCTTTACCGCTAAGCCATCTCTCCAGCCTTTAACCTTGATTTTACTGCGGTTGTTTTCACTACCCGAGAAATCACCAGACCCTGGAAATCTTTTGCATTTGACTCTAACATCGATAAGGGAACATGGAAGACCAGATCTATTTGCATATTTCCTTGGCCGGTTTCAGCCCTGCAGTGCACTCTGGGGATTTCATTTTGCTCCTTAAGGCTAACCTCAGCTTCTTTGGACCCAGTAGGTGTCCACGTGGTGACATCATTACAGTACCGTGCGCTGTGAAGTGTAGGGTGGGCCAGGCTGAGGCCGCGCACCACCCCTCACTTGAAAGCATGCCACCCATCAGAGTGGCCGTGCAGTCCTGTGTCTGAGGCCACTTGGACGGACCGTGTCTCCCGTTCTTCCCCATGCTCTCATCCGGGGCACAGTGCTAAAAGGAATGGCGGCTCAGGGGCTCTGGTTGATGTGCTATAAGCTTGTAGGAGCCAAACTGTAGCTCTTGGTGAAGGCCGGTTTCTCTGGAGATTTTTATGGTCAAGTGAGCGAAGTGGTCACAGCAGCCGTGACCACACTTTCTTCTCAAGTGGCTGCCATCTTGAACGCCCTGTTTCCACAGCTCCCTGGCCCCTGCAGTGAGAGTCAGAGTTCTGTACTTGTGTTAAGTGTGCAACTAGAAGGGAGAGGGGGGTTCGATACCAGTGTTGGTGGGACGTTCAGCAACATCTGGATGGAGTTTTGGTTGTTGCAACTAGGGAGAGGAGGGCCGTCGGCATACAGAGAGGAGAGGGGTGGGAGGGGCTGGCTGGTCGTGCCCAGCCGAGCCTCGGCCGGCTCACACCTCGGCGGGGCAAAGGCTAAGAGCTACTGAGATAGGAAAATGTGCACTGTCGGGCTGGAGAGATGGCTTAGCGGTTAAGCGCTTGCCTATGAAGCCTAAGGACCCCGGTTCTAAGCTCGATTCCCCAGGACCCACTTTAGCCAGATGCACAAGGGGGCGCACGCGTCTGGAGTTCGTTTGCAGTGGCTGGAGGCTCTGGCGTGCCCATTCTCTCTCTCTCTGCCTCTTTCTTTCTCTGTCTGTCACTTTCAAATAAATAAATAAAAATAAACCTCCCCAAAATTTAAAAAATGTTCACTGCCTCATCGATGCGTGATTTAAATGCCAAATCTATGTATGTCTACTATATATACATAAGCATAGCATAACCCGAGTGTCGTGTGCAAAGCAGTGTACACCTTGTGTGGACCACACATCTCATAAACCAGCCCTGAAGGGTGTGATTAGATGCTTGGGGAGGAGGAATACAGGTTGTGTTCCCAATGGTACAAGAAACAATTGGGAATTTTTGTTTGGTGTGATAATAAAAAGAGCTCCTAGTTGTAATGACGTATAGTGGAGACAAGAGGCTTCAAGTTTGAACTGTGTTAAACTCTTCAGCAAAGAGGGAAATCAACCAGAAAGGTTACGAGAGACGTGTGTACTATAAAATGTCTTAATGTGTTGAACCTGAGTGACAGGTACTTGGCGGTTCCTGTCACTACTCCTTCTGTTTCTGCTTCTGTGTGCACGTGCGTGTGTGTTTGTAATGTGTGGTGATATGACATGTGCTTGCTGTATGCACGTGTGCGCACAGATGCACGCACCCCCCCCATGCACACCTGCAGAAACATTGGATGTCTTCCTCTGTGTCTCACTGAACCTGGAGCTGCTGTCTTTTGGTCGGACTGGCTGACCAGCTAGCTCTGTGTTTCCGCCAGGACTGGAGTTACAGGTGGGTGGCCCCACCCAGCTGTTCTGTGGGTGCTGAGGCTGGAGCTCAGGTCTCGGGCCCTCTTACCTGCTGAGCCATGTCCCCAGGGGCCTCTATGTACGTGGGAGGTGAGTTCAGGAGCACATCTAGCCCTCACCATGAAACCAGCTTCCCAAAAGAGGAAGGAAAGGAAGGAAGGAAGGAAGAAGGAAGGAAGGAAAAGACCTCACTGTGTGAAATTGATCTGGTCTCAAAACAAAGATAAAAATAGTGGCGCACGCCTTTAATCCCAGCATTCAGGAGGCAAAGGTAGGAGGATCACCGTGAGTTCGAGGCCACCTTGGGACTACATAGTGAATTCAAGGTCAGTCTGAACTAGAGTGAAACCCTACCTCGAAAAACCAAAAAAATAAAAATAAATAAAATAAAACTTAAAAAAAAAAACAACACGAATCATTGCATGGTCCATTCAGTTTTAGGCTAGTGATGTGAGGAGAGGTGTTCAGTCATAGAAAACATGAATCTGGAGACAGCTGCAGCTGTCAGTGACAGATGACGAGAGAGTAGAACATTCGAGGAACTCCCTCAGATTCCGTCTCTGCTCACGAGAGTCTAAGACAAACATCTCGAACTTCCCATCCCATTTTCTGATCTAGCCAGGGAAGGGAATTCTGCTGGTCTCAGAGAGGCTGTCGGGAAGATGAGGGGCTCAGCGCCCCCCTTCCCCCCCACACACACACCACAGCCTGTGTCTGCTCACAGACAGGCCTGAGTCTCAGTGAGCTTCAACCGGTGTCACTTTTGTGGGGACCAGGGTGCCACAGGGCACAAAGAAGGGACGAAGGCCGAAGAAGTCATTCTTGCCTATGGCCATAACCACCCTGAATGCACTCTATTTTGTCTAATCTCTGAAGCTAAGCAGGGTCGGGGCCTAGTTAGTACTTGGATGGGAGACGAAGAAATGGAATCTCCATTTCTAATAGTCAGACGCTGCAGTAGTTCCCTGTCACCCAACCTCCCTCCCCCCAGTCACACTGCTCTTGCTTTATATGTTGTCGCAGAACAGGTTCACCATGGGTCACATGGCTCCAAATAGGTCCAGGTCATGGTGGTGGGCCATGTCTGGAATAAACAGGAAGGAGAGGGAGAGTGGAGCTGAGGGTGCTGGGTGCAGAGGGCTGCTGGGAGCAAGGTTGCGTATGAGCTGAAGGTAAATGCTTTTCCCGTCCAGGAGATCCTGTCTCGCCAGCCTCTCACTGGGGAGCCCAGGGCACCTCTTACCCCTCTGGGCCCTCATAGTCCTCAGGCGTCCTTGGCCTGATAGCCATCCTTCAGGGTAAAAGTCTGTCCTGAAACTGAAGAGGTGTCTCGGGTGGTAAAGAACTTGCCACTCGAGCACAAAGGCCTAAGTTCAGACCCCCAGAACACCCACGTCAATGCTGGGTATGGTGGCTCGTGCTTGTCATCCCGGTCCTGGGGAGGTGGAGACAGTGAGAGACCCCGTCTCCAAAAGTAAGGCGGCTGGAGGGATGGCTTAGCGGTTAAGGCAGCTTGCCTGCAAAGCCAAAGGACCCATGTTCGATTCCCCAGGACCCAAGTTAGCCAGAGGCACAAAGGGGTGCTCGCATCTGGAGTTCGTTTGCAGTGGCTAGAGGCCCTGGCGCACCCATTCTTTCTCTCCCCTTCTTTCTCTGTCAAATAAATAAACGAAATTAAATATTTTTTTAAAAAAAGTAAGGTGGAAGCCGGGCGTGGTGGCACACGCCTTTAATCCCAGCACTCGGGAGGCAGAGGTAGGAGGATTGCCGTGAGTTCAAGGCCACCCTGAGACTACATAGTTAATTCCAGGTCAGCCTGGGCCAGAGTGACACCCTACCTCGAAAAACCAAAAAAAAAAAAAAAGAAAAAAAAAGAAAAAAAAAAAAAAAAGTAAGGTGGGCAGTCACTAAGGAATATACCTGATGTCAACCTTTGGCCTCTGCACCCACGTGTACACGCAGCACAAGCAGGCATGCATGCACACCCGCACGCACACCCATACACATGCCCATGAAAAAAAGAAATGTCTACCCTTAGCCAGGCAGCTGCCTGTCACAGTAAAAGTCCTTGGTATGATATCTGGCTCACGGTCTTGTTTTGTTGGTTGGGGTGTGGGTCTGGTTGTTGGCTTTTTTTTTTTTTTTTTCCTTTTAATGGCCATGCATGAGAAATATTCTATAAAGCTCTACATTTTGCTCTAGGGCCCTCCTGAACTGTCTCAGACATCAAGAGGAGCATGGGTGGTCCTGTCTGCCTGTCTCTGCACACTGGCGCTTTCTTCAAAGTTGCCTCATCTGGGCCCAGAAAATACTAGAACCCACATTATAAAATGTGGCCTCTGGACTTTTTTTTAAAAGAGGCAATCATAACATTGCATACTGTGTAATCCTTTTTAGTGCCATTATTTTTAAAATATTTTGTGATAGAGAGAGAGATAGAAGTAGAGAAAGAAAGGAAATGAACACATCAGGACCTCCTGCCACCACAGAAGAATTCCAGATGTGTGCAGCACTTTGTGCATCTGGTTTTATGTGGATACTGGGGGAATCAAACCCTGGCTGTCAGACTTTGAAAGCAAGTGCCTTTAATAACCACTGAGCCATCTCTTCAGCCCCCTATTTTTTTTAATTTTTAAAATTTTTTTAAAATATTTTTTTAATTTTTATTTATTTGAGAGTGACAGAGAGAGAGAGAGAGAGAGAGAGAGAGAGAGAGAGAATGGGCGTGCCAGGGCCTCCAGCCACTGCAAACGAACTCCAGACGCGTGCGCCCCCTTGTACATCTGGCTAATGTGGGTCCTGGGGAATCGAGCCTCGAACTGGGGTCCTTAGGCTTCACAGGTGAACGCCTAACTGCTAAGCCATCTCTCTAGCCCTTTTTATTATTATTATTTTTGATATGTTCTCATTACGTAGCCAGTTGGCCTGGAACTGCTGATCCACCTGCCTCAGCCTCCCATACTCTGCCTGTATGAGCCATTTATACGACATTGTCAAAATGATCTTTTAGAGAGAGAGAACGGGTTAGTGGTCAGTACAGGTGAGGGGTGTTGATGAGGACCGCAGGGCTGTCACAGAGGGCACCCAGGATCCCTGTCTATAGTCATTCTGGGATTCATTAAAATAACACTTCTGGAAAACCTGAGAACTGGTCCCACGAGCTGTGGGAAGTTGACCCTGGACTACCATACAACAGGGAAAAGAACCAGCCAGTGTTGGTGACATGGTCTGGGATGAACACTGAGGTAGTTCTTTGTTTTTTTTAATTTTTTTGTTTTATTTATTTATTTATCTATTTATTTGAGAGCGACAGACAGAGAGAGAAAGAGGCAGATAGATAGAGAGAATGGGCGCTGCCAGGGCCTTCAGCCACTGCAAACGAACTCCAGACGCATGCACCCCCTTGTGCATCTGGCTAACGTGGGTCCTGGGGAATGGAGCCTTGAACCAGGGTCCTTAGGCTTCACAGGCAAGCGCTTAACCGCAAGCCATCTCTCCAGCCCCTGAGGTAGTTCTTATCAGAGTGAAGTAACAGTTTCTAGATCAGCAACGTGGATAAAAACAGTCACAGCAGGTGTGGTGGTGTACTCCTGTAACCCCAGCACTCAGAAGGTTGAGACAGGAAGGAGGATCAAGAGTTTAAGGCCAGCCTGGGTTACCTAGAGAGATCCTGTCTTCAAAAACCAAAATATGGGCTGGAGAGATGGCTTAGCGCTTGCCTGCAAAGCCTAAGGACCCAGGTTCGATTCCCCAGGACCCGCATAAAGCCAGATGCACAAGGTAACGCATGTGTCTGGGGTTCATTTGCAGCAGCTGAAGACCCTGCCGTGCCCATTCTCTCTCTCTCTCTCTCTCTCTCTCTCTCTCTCTCTCTCTCTGCCTTCACTCTCTCAAATAAATAAATAAACTTTAAAGCAAACAAAATAACTGAATAAAATTCCTAAAACGTGTATACTTTTATGAATTTTGCTAGCGATTGTATGTATGTGTGGAAGGAAAAATTTTTCAGAGCTATTTATAACATTAATTGTGGGTGCATCTAAGAGGGAGGCCAGTGGGGACTTTAATGTTATCTGAATACGTTTTGAGATACTATTTGAGTGATCAACACTTCATCACAAAATGGGCTACGGCAGTTCCGGTTCGAGGAGAGCAAGGGTTGGATACATCTGCTGCCTGTACCCTGGTCTGTCTAGTGTCACCCACTGCAGAGTTCCTGCTAAGCCAGGACAGCAGATCATGCCGGGGATTGTCAGTATTGAGAGCAGGGACCTGTGGGTGTGGCCTGTTGCCATATCCCTGTGTCCAGAGTGTTCCTGGCTCTCCCCCTGTCTTGGCTCTGGACGTGCCTGCTCTCTCCTCCTGCTCCCCTCAGGTCATTTGGATCATTTCTTCCTCAGCAGTCTCAAACGAGATGTGCAGAGGGGCCAGGCAGGTGATGGTAACCGGGGCAGCTTGTGGGGAGGTGACGAAGGCGGTAATCGACACAGCTCGGCACACTCAACAAGAGTGCAATAATGGGCTGGAGAGATGGCTTGGTGGTTAAGGCGCTTGCCTGCAAAGCCAAAGGACCCAGGTTCAATTCCCCAGGACCCATGCAAGCCAGATGCACAAGGGGGCACATGCATCTGGAGTTCATTTGCAGCAGCTGGAGACCCTGGAGTGCCCATTCTCTCTCTCTCTCTCTCTGCCCCTCTCTCAAATAAATAAATAAAAATATAAAATAATTTTTTAAAGAATGCAATAATAAGCCAGGCATGGTAGCACATGCCTTTAATCCCAGCACTCAGGAGGCAGAGGTAGGAGGATCACCGTAAATTCGAGGCCACCCCGAGACTACATAGTGAATTCCAGGCCAGCCTGGGCTAGAGTGAAACCCTGCCTCAAAAAACAAACAAACGGGCTGGAGAGATGGCTTAGCGGTTAAGCGCTTGCCTGTGAAGCCTAAGGACCCCGGTTCGAGGCTTGATTCTCCAGGACCCACGTTAGCCAGATGCACAAGGGGCCGCACGCGTCTGGAGTTCGTTTGCAGTGGCTGGAAGCCCTGGCGCGCCCATTCTCTCTCTTTCTCTCTCTCTGCCTCTTCCTCTCTCTGTCACTCTCAAATAAATAAATAAAAATGAACAAAAAAATTAAAAAATATAAAATATAAAAATATAAAATATAAAATATAAAAATATTAAAAAATATTAAAAAAAAGCAAACAAACAACAACAAAAAGAAAGCAACAATACTTGTTGATGAGCACCTTAATTCACGTATCCCTACAGGAAATCTGAGAGTGTAAACAGAGGACTTTTTATTTGTGTGTGTGTATGATATAGGACGTGTGCGTAGATGGACATAGTGTACAGAAGACAACCTCGGGGTGTCCGTCCTCGCCGTCTGCCTCGTTCAGGAAGGGGGTCTGTGTCGTTGTACGCCATGGCAAGCATCAGACTAACTGGCCTGCAAGCTTCAGGATTATCTTGACTCCACCTCCCGTGGCCATAAGTGCCTTGGGGTTTCAGAACCACTGTTCTGATGGGTTCTGGAGATCCAAACTCTCGGCATCAGGCTTGCACAGCAAGCAAGCACTTTTAACCACTGAGCCATCTCTCCAACCCAACACTTTTAACTTTATTTATTTATTTATTTATTTATTTATTTGAGAGAGACAGACAGAGGAAGAAAGAGGCAGAGAGAGAGAGAGAGAGAGAGAATGGGCACATCAGGGCCTCCAGCCACTGCGAACGAACTCCTGACGTGTGCGCCCCCTTGTGCATCTGGCTAACGTGGGTCCTGGGGAATCGAGCCTCGAACCGGGGTCCTTAGGCTTCACAGGCAAGTGCCTAACTGCTAAGCCATTTCTCCAGCCCCCAACACTTTTTTTTTTTCTTTCTAAGGTAGGGTCTCACTCTAGCCCAGGCTGACATAGAACTCATTCTGTAGCCATAGGCAGGCCTTGAACTCACAGCGCTCCTCCTACCTCTGCCTCTTGAGTGCTGGGATTAAAGGTGTGTGCTACCACACCAGGCTTAAGGCTTTAAAAAAAAGGTTTTATTTATTTGAGAAAGAGAGAAAGAAAAAGGCGGAGGAGAGGGAAAGAGAATGAGCAGGACAGGGTCTCTAGCCATTGCAAACGAAGTCCAGAGGTATGCACCACCTTGTGCATCTGGCTTATGTGGGTACTGGGGAATCAAACCTGGGTCCTTAGGCTTTATAGGCAAGCACCTTACCTGCTAAACCATCTCCCCAGCCCAGGCTTGAGGCTTTTTAAGCAGGCAAAGCCTCTGCCTTTGGGGGAACTTAAAATGTGGTGGGGGAGTCAGGTGGAAATCACATCTTCTCACCTACATAAATTGTAGTGATTGATGTATACAAAACGGGGGAGGGGGAGGCCGCGAAGAGCAAAGGCTACAAGCGTGAGCTGTGGGCAGAGGGAACCTAGTGGGCAGAGGCCCCATGACCAGGGGAAGCATGCGGCGAGAAGGCACGATCAAGGCTAGTTCACAAGTGTCCACTCCAGCCTAAGAACATCGGGAAGCCATAAGAGGTCAGGCAAGATGAGGTGTGTGGGGGGGGGGATGGGCAGCTGGCCCAGAACTGAGCTGTCAGCTGCTAGTCAAAGAACCAGCTGGAAGGAGGCTGCAGTGTCTCCTCCCTCGCCCTGGGAGATGGGTGTGGAGGCTTCGAAGACATTCTAGGCCAAAGAGGGTGGTGGCTCGGACCTGAGAGATGGCTGTAGAGGTGAACTTGACAAGTCTGGCAGCAGGCCAGATGTTAAAGAGTCTAAAGGAGTGGGCACGGCCGTGCTGATGGTGTGAGCACCCGTCCCTCTGCGTGGGGGACGCGGAGCTCGAACAGATGTATTTTAAATCGCCATCAAATTGCCTGGGGAGGCGACCAGCGGCGGCCAGTTTCATCCAGGTTGGGGCCACCCTGCTGTCTCCTCAGAAGCCAGCGACTGCTGACAGCCTGCTTGGGTTTCAAGCATTCTACCGATGTGGAGCCTCCAGTCCCCTCCCAAGGCCTCCTCCTGGCCCATCTGTCCCTTCCATGTCACAGACAGGTCCCTTGTGCTCATCCAAGGTGTGCTGGGGGGTGTGGGGGAGGTGCCAGGAAGGTGAGTGGCCTACCGCCTGGAACCTTCCATCTGCTTCTGACCCTTCCCCTGCCTTTGAAGCTGCCTCACCGACACCACCCCCCCCCCCCCCGCCCTCTCCAACTGTCAGCTCTGTCCCTTGGGACCAGCGTGGTGACAACAGGGACGAATGGTGCGAGCCAGCCGCAAGCCCAGAAGAAGAAGGTCGGGGGGCTGGGTCTAAAACTTCTTTCCTTCTGCTCCCAGGGGTCTGTGCTGAAGTGACTGAGGTAGTCGGGGTTCTCAACCCTGCAAGACAGATATAAGGTATTTCATATTTTTTTTTTATGTTTAATGTTTAGTAGGCTGGGCAAATGCATTCTATGTGTGTGTGTCTCCCTTCCTGCCCACCCTGGGGAAAAGGTAGCTCCCGGCTTCTCCCCAGCCTGGGGAGGCCAAGTGACCCTCCGACCCCCTGCAGAGAGAAAAGCTGCCTCCCCCCGCTGGAGGCTACCAGGAGGATGGGAGGGAAGGCTTCTCCCACAGAGGCGGAATTCAGCTGTGTACCTCAAGCTGTCGCAGGAATCAGCAGTTTCCTAGGCTGCTGTGACAGGTTCCCCCCCCCCCCCGGCATCCATCCACAGTGACCCTGATGGTGTTTCTCAAGGGCCTTGGCCCTGTGTGAGTACAGGCCACGACTGGAGCTCTCCTTGGGGATGGCTTGTGCACACGCCTTCCTTCTGAAACCCAGTCTGTAAGATAACCTGCCCGTAAGGAAGGTTTTATTCTTTTCTCCATTCATATAGTAAGGCTCAGAGGGGTGCAATAACTTGCCCAAGGTCATACAGCTGATAAGAGATAGTAGCTGGAGGGCTGGAGAGATGGCTTAGCTGTTAAGGCTGTATGCCTGCGAAGCCTAAGTACCCAGGTTTGATTCTCCAGGTCCCACGTAAGCCAGATGCATATGGTGGCACACGCATCTGTAGTTCATTTGCAGTGGCTGGAGGCCCTGGCGCACCCATTCTCTCTCTTTCTCTCTCTCTCTCTTCCGCTCTCTGTCTCAAATACATAAATAAAATGGATAAATAAAATGTTTAAAAAGAGAGAGATAGTAGCTAGGGTTTCAGCCCCTATAAGCAAATGACAGGCCTAGAGCACTAGAGGTTGTGAAGACTTTATTGCAGAATGCGTCCTGGGTTCAGGGCTTGACACATTGTAACTTGCAAACTGTAGTTCAGAGCACAGGCCCTGGAGCCAGACCACCGACGGTGAATCCTGATTCAGTAGTCAGTATCCAGGCCACTCTGGACCCGTCTCCTCATCCCTGTCTGCCTTGTAGTGGAAATGAGCCAATGCAAGTGGGAGCTATTTGTATTTCTATTGTCTACAAAAATGAACCTATAGGGCTGGAGAGATGGCTTAGCGGTTAAGGCGTTTGCCTGCAAAGCCAAAGGATCCCGGTTCGACTCTCCAGGACCCGTGTAAGCCAGATGCACAAGGGGCGCACACATCTGGAGTTCATTTGCAGTGGCTGGAGTCCCTGGCACACCCATTGTCTCTCTCTCTCTCTCTCTTTCTCTGTTGCTCTCAAATAAATAATAAATGAACAAAAAAATTTTAAAAAAAGAAATTTAAAAAAAGAAAGAAAGAAAGAGAAACTCTAAGCACACCTTTTAAAATATTTTATTTTTATTTATTCATTTGAGATAGAGAATGAGCACGCCAGGGCCTCTAGCCACTGCAAACGAACTCCAGGTGCATGTACCACTTTGTGCGGTTACATGGGTCCTAAGGAATCGAGTCTGGGTCCTTTGGCTTTGCAGGCAAGCGCCTTAACCGCTAAGCCATCTCTCCAGCCCAAGATTGACATTTCTTCTGCCACGGCTTTCGTAGGGTTGTCTGTTGATTCCCCAAGAGTGACGTGGTTAAATGGCGACAGGCGTGTCGAAGTGTTGCGCTGCCTACAATGAGAGATGTAGACACAGTCAACTCTCTCCATTCCTCCTTTGAGTCAGTATCATGAAGGGGGTTTTTGGAAAGGACAAGAATTTAAATGATCTGATCTTGATGGATAGGTTCCTTTAAGAGTATTACATATCCCCTAACGTTCTAACGATGGTTTCATCTTAACGTCTATCTGGAGTTGTGCCAGCTTTCTTCTTCTCAGTGTTGGTCTCATGTAGATTTTCCCAATTACTTTTTCTTTGCGTGCGCTCTATATGTCAGGGGTGTCCCTTGTGATATTCCCAACCATGCTGCCTTCTATTTCAGTGGTTATTTCACTTTATTTATTTTTGTTTTTATTTTATGTTATTTGGTTTTTTGAGGTACGGTCTCATTCTAGCTCAAGCTGACCTGGAATTTACTATGTCGTCTCAGGCTGGCCTCGAACTCTGTGATCCTCCTGCCTCTGCCTACTGAGTGTTGGGATTAAAGGCGTGCGCCACCACGCCCAGCATTTATTTCACTTTATATTTAAAAGGGATCCTATAATAAGCAGGCAATTCTTAATCTACTTTATCTATTAACTGGAGTGTGTTTACACTATGTATGTTAATGTCACGAAAGAGTCCACAAACATTTATATTCATTTTATGCAGCCTTAATTTTCCAAAAGCTCATGCATTAGCACCTAGGCTATTTCTAGCAAAATGCAAGGCCCTTACTTAACACAGATTAACTACATTGATCCTCTAGGCACCTATGCGTTTATCCTTTGATGTTGTTCTGCATTCTTGATGTCTCTCCATGCTTCTAGAATGTTCTTTTGTACCATGGTCTACTGGTGGCAAATAAGCTCTATGTTTATTTCTTTAATTTTTGCTTTGTGCTCATGTTTTTAAAGATTTCTTTTTTTTTTTTACATTGAGACTCAGTCTCAGTCAACTCATCTTTACTCTTTTTTTTGACTGTTTTGAGATGATCTTTTTTATTCTTTCTTTAAAGACACTGTATCTTTTGCTCATCCTGCTCTTGCCGAACAGACCTTGTGTATGTGTGGTTTGACTATGATGTGTCCCACTAGGTTTATCCTGCTTCGTTTTCACAGGATTTCTTGACTCGATGACTTGATACCTTTCATTCACATTTGACAGCCTTCTGCCGGCTTCTGTTGGCTTACTTTTCTCCCTCCTGTTCTTCTGTGGCCCTTGTTATACATATGTTAGATCCTTCGCCATGATTCATATCTCTTTTGTGTCTTTTAGAACTTGTAATCAAAGCCTGATGTGGCGGCACTCACCTTTAATCCCAGCTGAGGTAGGAGGGTCACTAAGAGTTCAAGACCAGCCTAGGGTTACAGGGTAAGTTCCAGGTCAACCTGGGGCTAGAATGCATCCCTGTTTTAAAAAGAAAAAAAGGCAACAACAAATACCCAACAGCCTATGACCTCAACCTTTCCCGAGACTTCTCTGCTAGCTGTCTGTCTTTCTGGTTGCTGATCCTGTCTTTTTGCCCTGCCTGCCCTGCGGTTCCACTGATCCACTCAGTTCTGGATTTGGATTGCTTTATTTTTCAGTTCTGTCATTTCTGTTTGGTTTGAAAACAAAAATGGCATCCTCGTCCTCTGGTGGGCATTTTCAGTCTTCAGTTTACCTTATTCCCTCTCTCTCTGTTTTTAATCTTACGTACACAGTTACTGTGGCATCGTGTTTGACAACTCCAGCGTCTGAACAGTACGTGGGTTTGCTTGGTTTTTCTGTCTTGGTTTTGAATACTTGGGTTTTACATATTTGGGTGCTTGGTAATTTTTTTTAATTATGCATGAAAAACTATGGAGGTGCTGAACTACATTAGGAAAGAGAGAAATTCATAGCATCTAAATCCCAACAATGAACGAATACAAAGGCCACCAACAAATTGACAACAACAAGGTCTCAGCAGTGAGGACGGGCACAGATACAGACCTCAGAGGCCCATATGGCCACAGTGATGAAAAAATTAGTTTTATTTTCTTTTTTTATTATTTACTTATTTGCAAGGAGAGAGAGATAGAGAGAAGAGATGCAGACTGGAGAGAATGGGCATGCCAGGGTCTCTAGCCACTGCAAACGAACTCCAGATGCATGTGCCCCTTGTGCATCTGGCTTACGTGGGTCCTAGAGAATCGAACCTGGGTCCTTTGGCTTCGCAGGCAAATGCCTTAACCACTGAACCATCTCTCCAGCCCAGTTTTATTTTCTTTTAACTGGTTCTTTTTTATTATCATTATTCTTTATTTGCAAACAGAGGGCCAGAGAGAATGGGTACACCAGGGCCTCCAGCAGCTGCAAACAAACTCCAGATGCATGCGCCACTTTGTGCATTTAGCCTTACGTGGGGACTGGAGAGTCAAACCCAGGTCATTAGGCTTTGTGGGCAAGCGCCTTAAGTGCTGGGCCAACCCCCCAGCCCTTAGAAATGCAAATTAGAACAACTGTGAGATATTACTTTATTATTTTCCATTTATCAGTTTGCCAAAAATGAGCTGAGTAGTGCCCAGCGTGTTAGTCAGACTTTCCGTTGCCAGATTCAAAGGAGGGAAAATTTAGTTTGGCTCATGGCTTCAGAGGTCCCAGACACCCCTCCCCCCCTCCCTCCCCCCCCCCCCCGTCTCTGTGAGCCTCGCGTGGGCTGAACATCATGGGGAGGAGCTTGTGGTTGAACAGAGCAGTTCACTTCACGGTGGACAGAAGGAGAGGAATGCAGGAAGGGGTTCAAGACAAGACCCATCTTTTCAGCGCACCCCAGGGACCTACCCTGCATCTACTTTCCTCCACCTCCTAGTAATGCCACCATACTATGAATCCACCAAGGGACATGCCACAACTTTCAGAATCCATCCACCTCTCAACAACTGGATCTATCATATGAGGACCAAATCTGTGCCTTTCAAGGGTCACCTTCTATCCAGACCACAAGCGTTGAACAAAAAGCCATGAGCCTGGGCCCCTGTGCTTGTCTGGTTGGAATCTTGACTAGCACAGACGTTACGAAGAGTGATCTGCTAGTTGGATCAAGGTCAGCTCACATACTCCCTTCAACAGAAATCCTCCTTGAATATATGTGCACATACATTTTAAGAATATATGGATAGAAATAGAAGAAAGGGGACAGACATAAGGCATATTGTGTTGTCTCTGCATGTGTGTGTGAGAGAGAGAGATGTATGCATGATTGTATGTGTATACGGGCACCTATGTGTGTGTTCATGTGGAAGCCAGCATTGGATGTCTCTATCACTCTTCAGCTTATTTACTGAGACGCTAAACCCAGAGCTCCACAGTCCCTCTAGTCTAGCTAGCCAGCCTTCCCTGGGGAAGCCACCTTTTCTCCACCTCCTGAGTGCTGGGATTACAAATATGAACCACCACACCAGGCATGTACACAGGGGCAGGATCTGAACTCAGCTCCTCACACTCGCATGGCAAATGCTTTTCCAACTGAGTCATATCTCCATCCCAAGGCGTATTTTGTTTATTTTTATTTATTTATTTAAGAGCAACAGACAGACAGAGAGAGAGAGAGAGAGAATGGGTGCACCAGGGCCTCCAGCCACTGCAAACGAACTCCACGTGCGCCCCCTTGTGCATCTGGCTAACATGGGTCCTGGGGAATCAAGCCTCGAACCGGGGTCCTTAGGTTTCACAGGCAAGCACTTAACCGCTAAGCCATCCCTCCAGCCCTTTAATTCAAATTTTTTTGTTTATTTTTATTTATTTCCAAGACGTATTTTTATTTAGGGTTTTCCGACTGAAGTCGGAAACCCTGCTAGACAAACTCTGAAAGAGCTGTAACACTTCCAAGACATGAGTGAAGCTGTCCATTGCAGCATCATTTTAAGGTAGGGGAAGGATGAAGGCTTCCTGGAGGCCCCATCAGAGTGACTCACGATTCCCTCGCAGTAAGCTACATGGTATGGAATTACAGCTATGGCCTAGGCATCCATCCAGCAATAATATGCATTTTAGAACCGCAGTGCAGGTTGAAGGTAAAAATCCTATTAAGTATGTAAATTAAATCAGATGCCACACACAAATCAACACAGTACCATTTGTAAGGAGACGTATTTGCATATTTAATGCATTAGGCATTGCCTAGGAAATGAAGGTAAAGGGAGGCTTGAAAAGCCTCTTGGAAGAAGAGGTTCTTTCTTTTTTCCCCTGTTCCTTTCTCTCCTCCTGCCTCTGTCCTTCAGTGGCTGTGGGTTGGAGGACGGAGACGGGCTAGCATTCTGTCAGGTGCTTTGTGGGAAACACAGGTGATTTCCAGGTTGGCTTGACCTCCAAGCGCTCAGGCATGAGACCAAAGTGAATCCGCCCAAAGCTTTAGTGGCTTAAGTCCAGGATGGAGACTTGGGACACAGATCCACTGGCAGAAAAAAAAAAAAAAAATCAGCGAGCGCTGCTTGCATGCGCATAGGGATGGCGGCCACACCCAGGAACGCTGGGGGTCTGCACCGCAAACACCAGTGGAGACCACAAGGAAGTGTGAACAGAACAGCGGGTCAAGTGCAAGAGTAAGTCAGTCGTGACGGAACCTGTGGCACCGGGAGCCCAGTTCGGCTGTGCAAAATGGTGTCAGCATTCCTCCGCTTCCAAGCCAAGCTGAAAATTTGGAAATTTTTTTTTTTTTTGCATGTATACATGTGTAGTGTGTGTTGTATGCTGTAGTGTGTGTCTGATGGGTGCATGTGTACGCAGATAGATGCATGTGTCCTGGGCATGTATACAGGGGCCAGAGGAGAACATTGTTTGGAGGCCAGAACTGTCTTTGACCTCACCGCTCATCTTTCAGAATTGCATCGTTCATGCTGGGGAGATGGGTTAGTGCGTACAAACTCTTGCCGCATAGGCCTGACTACTGGGGTCTGGATCCCCAGAACTTGAACAAAGCCAGACACAGGTAGACACACGTCTGTAATCCCCGTGCGCCTAGTGACAATGAGAGATGGAGCCAGAATCCGGAAGCTTGCAGGTCAGAGAGTCTGCTGTGCACAGTGGCAAACGACAGACACCCTGTCTCAAAAGAGAAGGAAGGTGAAGACCGACACCCCAACATTGTCCTCTGATCTCCCCAAGTATGCTGTGGCACATGTGTGAGCACATAAACACACACACAAATACTTTTTGAATTAAATTGTCCTCACACATCCTAAAGAATGGATGCTAGATAAAAAAAAAAAAAAAACTGCAAATATGTGGCCGGGCGTGGTGGCGCACACCTTTAAGCCCAGCACTCGGGAGGCAGAGGTAGGAGGATCAAAGCCACCCTGAGATTACCTAGTGAATTCCAGGTCAGCCTGGGCTAGAGTGAGACCCTACCTTGAAAAAACAAAACAAAACAAAAAGCAAATTTGTGACATCTACAATCAGACAGGATTCAAAGTCTGCTGTTTGCAGAACACCACTGGCTTAAAGGAAAGAGATATCCAGGCCTGTCTTGGGGTGCCTCATGGCATTTGGGGAACAAGGAAGCAGGCACTTAAGATGCTGTGGGACCCAGGAAGATTGAGACCAATATTTACGGGCTAATGTAAAGCCATGGGCACTAGTGGCTGGCTTGTGTAGGATTCTCTCATTTGACTAGAAACTTTACACAAAGCACTTCCATGCGGTTTAATTCCTTTCAGAAAAAAAAAAAAATGTTGTCTCGGGCGTACAAGATGCATAGTAAATGATGTAACAGTGATGTGCCTGGCACCCTGCTTGCAGATCAAACGACGGGCTGGCAAACTTTGCTGTACCAGATATTAAATATCTCCAGCTCTGGGAGCCACATATGGCCTCTATCAACAGTAGTTGCACTCAGAAGTTGCAATGCGGAAGTAGCTATGGGCAGGACTGCAGGATGTATTTTGATTAAAAAAAAAAATTTACCTATAGACATGAAAATTTCAGTTTCATATATGTTTACATGTCATGAAGTGGTTTTCTTCTATGCATTTTTTTCAACCATTTGAACATGTGAAAGCTAGAGCTGGGGCTGTAGGTTAGTGGAAGAGCACTTACCTAACATGCATGACTCTCTGGGCTCAGGTTCAGCCTTAGCACCACAAGGAAATAAAACTTAAAACTGTGTGAGCTGGCCTGAGGAGATGGCTCAGTCAGTGAAGTGCTTACTACACAAGCAAGAGGACCAGAGTTCAGATCCCCAGCAAAAGCCAAACACAGTGGCATACCTGTAATGTTAGTGCTGGGGGTTGGGGAGGAGAGACAGGTGGATCCCTTGGGCAAGCTGAATCAGTGAGCTCCAGGCTGGCTTTGAACTCACTCTGTAGCCCAGGCTGGCCTTGAACTTGTGATCCTTCTGACTCAGTCTCCCTAGTAGCTCGGCTCACAGGTCCAGCCAGCCACCAGGTCTGGCCCTAGAGGCACCTGCTCAACATCACTGATGTATTATTCTGTGTGTGCCTTTCCCCACCTATGCAAAGACCATGGGGTCCACTCTTCTGCCTCAACCACAGCCAATTCCAAGTCTTCCGCACCCTAGCCTCTGTCTCGGGAAGTCCAAATTCCTCCACCTGCCTCCCTTCCCTCCACCAGGAAGTCCTCCTAGTCCAAGCTAGTTTATTCGGATGACATGTTACGGAAAGCAAACTGATTTCTCTGGTGGCAAAATACAAGTGACACGAGAGGTTGTTGCAATGCAGTGGGTGTGTCCTGGGCTGGTGTTGGGGGTGGGGAGCTGGCAGTGGGTGTATTCTGGGCTGGTGTTGGGTGGGGGAGCTGGCAGAGGGTATACTCTGGGCTGGTGTTGGGGAGGGGGGCGAGCTGGCAAGGATTTCGTTTCGAGTCTCATTTCCCTATGCCAAAAAGTTGGTGAATTTGTGTTAGTCAGATGTCCAAGAAAGTGGGAGTCGGTGATCCTCTCTAATATTTGCACTCTTAGGCAGAGCAACAGAAGTCAGTAGTAAGCGTGCCTAATTGATGAATAAATCATATTTCTCTTTGTCTCCGCTCAGGTACGAGGAAATGTTAGAACTGGTGATCTCAGCCAGCCTCACAGCCAGCAGTGACCGCCGGGAAACCCTGACGCGGAGCAGCCCCAGCGCCGAGGTGGGGGCGCCCAGTGACACAGAAGGTAGGCCTCGGCGACCCGCGACCTGCCCGAGGACCCGGAATAGCACCCCCCCCCCCGCACAGCGCTTCTGACCCCCACACTCATGGCTGTTGACCAGGACTTCAGCGCGCACGACTCAGCCGGTCAAGGGCCAAGTGTGCACGTTCGTGCTCTGAGCCGCACTTCTTGGCTCCCACTTCCAGGACGTGCTGACTTTGCCACAGAGCACAGGGTGGCTTTGGGGCGCGTTTCTGCCTGGACCCCTGAGTATGTCCCCGCTCTGTCCCTCGGCTCTGTCTGGCCATGGCCACCGCCCCGTGGGCGTCTCATTGACGAGGCTCCGTCTGCAGGGCAAGAGCTTGTCTGCCTTTTGCTTTCAGGTTGGGTTGAAGTCAAGAAAGCACGAGAAAATTAAAGCTGCTTCGAAAATTATTGGCAAGTGATGCAGCCAGACTAGTTTTCTCTAGAACGAACAATCCCAGCTATTGTTTGCTTGGCTGGGATCTGTCAGCCTTCCTGGTAGAGCTAGGGTGAACAGAAGGCATTAAGCTATTATGTGGAAGCTTTGGGCTTAACCCTTTCCTTGGACGCCTGGGGACTTGCAGCCGCCGCTGGTGTTGGCGGCGGTGGTATTCTCTGGCCCTCACCCTGTTCAATTTCAGTGTGATCTCGATGCCAGCTGCTGGAACACAAATGCTCCGGGAGCCGTCATGGCTAACCAAAGGGTCGTGTGTCTAGTGCCATGCGGTGTCAGAAGGAATTTGCTTTCGAGCACATGTGGGCTTCCATGAGTAATGATCCTGTCACCAAGACAATGACATTTCTCTTGCATACTGGCTGTGAAGCTGAACAGCCCGGCTCAAAGTCTGGGTTCCTGGGCCAGGGCTAAATAACACAGGGCACCTCTCAGATCTCCCTGGCACTTGGAGCAACTGTGAAAATTGCCCTGGGCTCTTGGAGAGTTTAAAAAGAACTGCTGAGCCCTGTTCAAAGGCGGCTCTCCTTTTCTTTCTGGGTCGAGGCCCCCGTCAATTTCTGACTGTGTTTTGGAACCGGCGGAGACAGGGAAGGGTCTGAGCTGCAGGTGTGGGAGACCCAGCACTGACTTGCAGCTCTGCCACCCAGCCCGGCCACCCTGGGTACATTGTTTAAACTTTCTAAGCCTCAATTTCCTTCCCTGTCAAATGGGCCATAATAATGACCCACTTTACAGCATGCTAGTACAAGGATTAAATGAGGTGATGGTATGTGACATGCCTGGCCCACGCTGGGGGGGCGGGGGGGCATGATAGATGATTAAACATGATCCGTTGTCGTTCTGCTCTGAGTCAAATAACCACAGAGCGTTCACAGCCTGGGTTGGAGTCTGACCTTAGGTCATGCCTTTGTTTCGTTTCCATGGTGTTTTAAGTACAAATTGGGAGAGATTGAGCTGGGGAGGTGGCTCAGAAGTGAAAGGCACTTGCTTGCAAAGCCTGCCAGCCCAGGTTTGAGTCCCTAGTATCCAGGTGCACAAAGTGTCTGGGGCTCATGTGCAGAGACAAGAGGCCCTGGTTTTTGCTTTCGTGTTTCTCTCTCTCTCTCCCTCCCTCACTCACTCACTCTCATAAGTAAGAATGTTTATAAAAACTGGAAGAGTTCACATAAAAATCCATTTTCTCTTGAAATGCTAAACCCTTCGGCTGTGCATGGTGCGCTTCCCACCTGGTGGCCACCCATGGGAGCTGAGGAGTCCCCGCTGCTCCCTTTCACCCTTGGCGTTCCTGAGACTGCCTGGTGCCAGGAACCAATGCAAGCAGGCGAATCTGGCCTCTCCTCCTTTCCTGCCCCATCACCACTACAGAAAACACTGGACACTTACTCTGAATAACGGGGGGAGTTAAGGGGACTTAGCAGTAGAGGCTAGGGCCATGGCTCAGTGGCAGAGCAGCAGTCTAGAATCAGCGAAGGCTGGAGCCACCAATGAGAAGCTGGGGGGCGTGGCTTCACAGTCTTGATTAAAAACTTTAAAAATTAGTTCAAATGCTCTTTCATCACGTGCTCCCACTCTTAGTCATCTCACCTCTGCCTCAGAAATAGCCACGGTTACCGTGTTCTGTGGGAGTGCTGTTTAAGGCTCTTATTTATGCTGTTACATACCTATATGTATGTAATTTATGCTTGTATATTTATGGATATATGTTCGGGATTGCTGGAAAAAAAATGAAACACAGAAACACTCTGTTAATTTTTTAAAGTATTTTTATTTATTTGCAAGCAGGCAGAGAGGGGGTATGGGTGCTCCAGGGCCTCTAGCCGCTGCAAATGAAGTCCAGATTCACATGCCACTGGCTTTTCATGGGTACTAGGGAACAGAACATGAGCCACTAGGCCTTGCAAGCAAGCGCCTTAACCACTGAGCCATCTCTCCAGCCCTTTTTTCTAATTTCTGGGTGTGTGTTATTTGCTGTATTCATTCAACATCGATGTCTAATATATATTTTTTTCTTCTTTTTTTTTTTTTTTTGTTTTAGCTGCACCATGAACTCTTAGGTTACTTCTGTACTTCTTAACTCTTTTGTTCTTACAAGCGATACTGCCAAAGGCGTGGCCAGGCAAGCTGTCTCTGAACTTGGGCACTGTTTCTCTAGGGAGAAACATTGGGTGCTGTGGACGTTTAGATGCGGAATGTCCCCCATGAACTTCTGTGATTGGAGGCTTGACCCGCCCCCCCCCCCCACAACACACACACAGTTGGTGGTGACGTTTGGAAAGTTTGTGGAACCTTTAAGAGGTAGAGCCTTGCTAGAGGAAGTTACGTCATAGGGGCTCAGCCTTGAGGTGTGTTAGAGTCCAGCCCTGCTTGGTGCTGTGGAGTGTTCAAACTCCTCCTCCTTCAGTTCACTTCTTGTGGACCTCCTGGGGTTCCCTTCTTTCCTCCACCCAGCCCCGCTTGTATGTAACACATTGTTTGAGAGCCTCCAGGATTTGTCTCCGCCCCCCCGTCCCCCGTTGGGAGTCACTCATGCAGTCCCAGCCGCGGCTTGCTTTCTGTGGGAACCTGGGCTAGCGCCTGCCTCTCTCCCACCCTCTCTTTCCTCTTCTAAGTGAGGCAGACTGTGCTTGCTATTGGTAGATGGTTCTCAAATGTCTGCCATGACGTGAGTCAGTCCCCGTGAGCACAGGGTGGAGAGGAGACAAGTTCTGTGCCTGGAGCCTATATTCTGTGCAAGAAGTGGGGGCTGGATCTTTAAACAAACAAGGAACTCTAGCAAGGGGGAATTTCTTTAAAAAAAATACACACACACACACACACACACACACACACACACACACACACACATATATATGGCTAGAGAGACAGCTAAGTGGTTAAGGCACTTGCCTGCAAAGCCACCCTGAGACCACATAGTGAATTCCAGGTCAGCCTGGGCTAGAGTGAGACCCTACTTCAAAAAAAAAAAAAAAAAAGAAAGAAAGAAAGAAAAAGAAAAGAAAAGAAAGGAAAGGGAGGAAGACAATGGGCGTGCCAGGGCCTGTAGCCACTGCAAACAAACTCCAGATGTATGCGCCACTTTGTGAATCTGGCTTTACGTGAGTACGGGGGAATCAAGCCCAGGTTGTTGGACTTTTCAGGCAAGTGCCTTAACCTCTAAGCCATCTCTCCAGCCCTGGCTCTTTGCTTTTAATGGTAAGACCTTGGAGCCCACCCACAGAGAATCTGACTTAATTGGTCAGAGTTGGACGGACGAACCTCCATCTTTTAAAAGGACTTCACTTGAGTCTGTTATAAACCAGGGTTGAGACCTTTGTTCTGCAGGCCAAATTCTCCAGGGCAAAAGGATGTGCGTTTATATTCCTGTTCCTTTTTTTTTTAGCATACAGCTCTGTGCCTGGCTTACAGGGGAGCCTCTAAAATGATGGATAGATGGAGGAATGGAAGAATGGGGTGGGGTGGGGTGGGGTATAGGTGGATAGATGGATGGATGCAAACCGTAGTTTTGAGGGCTAAGCTAATTCCGGGTCAATATTGGCTCTGAATCCTTAATTTGATTAAGTACCCCCTGCCTGGTTAGTCGCCTCCCTAAATTACAAGCCGTGGTAAAGTCCTTGTTGGGTCCTTACAGAGATATTACTTAGGCTCTCCTGAAGCCTGGTTTCCAGGAACCTATGAGCTGTCTTTCCTTCATTCCTATTCAAGAGATAATTGGATCTGAACTGTATCCTGTCTTCTGGAAGGAGAGGGCCAAGTTCTGGATACTAAGGAGCCAAACTGAGTGGAAGATTGCTTTCAAAACGCAGGTGCCTTTCTGAAAAGCCGTAGCCATAATCTCATTAAGTGTTTCGGGGAGGTAAAACCACTGCAGGGAGCCGGCAGGCAGACTGCCCCTGCCCCTGCCCCCCCACACACACCCCCGGGCACAGTTTCAGTGTCTCTGATTCCAGCCCTAGGCTGGCAGGCTCCAGGCAGTTCCTGCCGGTTGGGTGGAGCTGGCCAGAGCTCTGGCCCATCCCGGTCCAGTTTTGTTTTCTGGCCCTTCTCTGAGCCCCACCTCACCCCACCCCAGGGGCCCTCACACCCAGAGCGACCTGCGCCCTGGAGACCCTGTAGAACAGGGACAGAGACACTGGCTGCCATGAAGGCCACCCTGCCTGCACCAAAAAGCATCCGCCTGGGCAGTGCCTCCTGTCACATGTTAATTCCCAGGACCCTTCTGGAACGGGGCGCCAGAGGGTCAGGGAAGTCCTTGAACCCCGAACCCTAAGTTCGTGTCTATTTTTAACCAAAGAATTTGAGTAAGATAAGACTGAGGATAACTGTTAAATTATTATATTTATTTAGGGAAGTACAGAACCTAGGAAAGGCACCGATGTGGCTTGAGAGCCCATGTAGAGGGCCCGGGAAAACCGAAAGGACCAAAGAGAAAAACGCAGAGAACTCCTGCCGTGCTGAGAACAGGAGGGGTAAAAAGCCCACGTGGAAAGTCGGGGCTGGGGAACTCTCCAGAAACTCACCAGAAGCTGGAGGTTAAGGAGAGGTCAGGCAGCCCAGAGACCTTGCCCTCCCCTGCAAACGTACTGATAACCCTATGGTAGTGGGCCCTGTCTTCCCGCTCAGCTGTGCCAGGAGGTTGGTTGTGTTGGTTGGTTAGGGCTAGGGGCTGTCTCGGGAAGAGGCCAGCCACGATGCCAAGTTCTGGGGTCTAAGCCTGACCGGCCACCATGTCAGCATTAGATTTAAATCCTAGGAGGGAACCTCCCTCCCAGGAGGGGCCCAGGTTTTGTGTGGAAAAACAGATCTAGGGACCAGAAAAGAAGTCAGATCGAGCCGGGCGTGGTGGCGCACGCCTTTAATCCCAGCACTCGGGAGGCAGAGGTAGGAGGATCGCCGTGAGTTCGAGGCCACCCTGAGACTCCATAGTGAATTCCAGGTCAGCCTGGGCTAAAGTGAGACCCTACCTCGAAAAACCAAAAAAAAAAAAAAAAAAGAAGTCTGATCATGCTTTGATCTCTAGCAAAGTGGAGAACTTGCTGCCTTTTGATTTTGAGGGGCCCAGTCACCCAAACTGCCTACTCCCTCTCCCTTCCTTGCTGTGTTCTGATCACCCACTGCTACTAATTTTCTTTACATATATTAAGTGTGTGTGGGGGGGGTGCATGTGTGCGTTCATGTATGTGGAGGCTAGCGGACAACCTAAGGTGTTGTTCCTCCGTAACATCATCCACTTTTTTTTTTGAGATGGAATGTGTCACTGGCCTGAGCTCACCAAGGAGGTTAGACTGGCTGGCCAGTGAGCCCCAGGGGTACTCCTGTCTACCTCCCCAGTGCCGGGATTATAGGTGTGCACCACCAGTGTGTCATTTCTACAAGGGTTCTGGGGATTTCACTCAGGTCCTCATGCTTACAAGGCAAACATGCTAAGCCATCTCTATGGCCCTATTTAGTTATTTATTTTTAATTTTGTTTTTTCAAGGTAGGGTCTCACTCTAGCTCAGGCTGACCTGGAACTCACTATGTAGTCTCAGGGTGGCCTTGAACTCACGTCAATCCTCCTACCTCTGCCTCCCGAGTGCTGGGATTAAAGGCGTGTGCCACCACGCCCGGCTTATTGTATTTTTATTTATTTATTTGAGAGTGACAGACAGAGAAAGAGGCAGCTAGAGAGAGAGGGAGAGAATGGGCGCTCCAGGGCCTCCAGCCACTGCAAACGAACTCCAGATGCATACACCCCCTTGTGCATCTGACTTACGTGGGTCCTGGGGAATCGAGCCTCGAGCCGGGGCCCTTAGGCTTCACAGGCAAGCACTTAACTGCTAAGCCATCTTTCCAGCCCCCTATTTAAAAAAAAAAATAATAACCCCCTTGAAATAAAGTCATCTTAAGAGAATGACTCAGCTCTTCCTCTAGCCTCTGTACTTGTGCACATGGTGCACATGCATTTACACATACCCCCTACGCACACACAAATACTACACACGTATACCAAAACAACCTCAACAACAGCAAAAAAAAAAAAAAAAAGAAAGAAAGAAAGAAAAGAAAAGAAAAAAAAAGGAGGCTGACTCAAAGCACTGTCGGAAGTTACAACTTCCATAGTCTTGTTACAATTCTGACACGTGTTAAAATAAATCAGTGATGTTTTCAACAGCGGAGCACGTATTTATGGACCCTCCAAATCACGCTCTGAGCATGCTCCCCACCTCTCTCTGTGTCCTCAGCAGCACCACCATGAGGGACAGAGAGACTCATTCACAGATGCATGGTCACTCCACGCAAGTAGAAAGGAAACCCGCTTCTGGACCCCTAGCACAGTGTTTTTTCCTGCGCCACTGTCCCTGGCTGGAGCGATGTTAATCACCTGCCTGAGGAACATGGACACCTGCACCTGTCAACCCAGCTCTGCCTCGAGACATCTCACTGGCACCAGAAGCCATCTCATGTCACTGGGGACCAGTTAAGAGTCAGCCCAGGGGCACAGTTAGGCTGCTTTCAAAGCCACTAGCTTCCCCCCCCCCCACTCCCCAGCGAGGAGGGAAGAAACAGAAGATCTCAGATAAGTTCCTGGATGTGAGCAGCTGGCGCAGCCCCCCCGCCCCTCGCCATACTCCCCGGGAACATAGGAAGCTGAGAAGAGCTGACACGCGTTCCTATTGGCAGCCCGTGGGAGCTCTTCGCGCCGTGTTTCAGATGAAGAAACTAAGGCTCAGGGAGGAGTGATAGGGTGCGTCAGAAGCAAGATGTAAAAACAGGGCCTGACCATGTAAGCCCAACCTGCTGTCTTTGAACAGAACATTCAATTAACCAGTTCGCAGATTTAGTGTGTAGATCCAGCCCACGATCTGTGCCCGACACACACTCACTGATCGCATGAGTAGATGAATAACTGTGTGCTTCCTTCACACAACCACGCGTGCAATCACACACACGTGTGTGCTCTCACACAGACTCCAGATATAGTTTCTTCATATCAAAATGATCTTTTTTTAATGTTTTATTTTCATTCATTTATTTATTTGACAGAGAAAGAGAGAGTGTGTGTGAGAGAGAGAATGGGTGTGTCAAGACCTCCAGCCTCTGCAAACCAACTCCAGATGCGTGCGCCACCTTGTGCATCTGGCTAACGTGGGTCCTGGGGAATCGAACCAAGGTCCTTTGGCTTTGCAGGCAAACACGTTAACCTCTAAGCCATCCCTCCAGCCCCCAAATGATCTTTTTTTAATTCTTTTTTTTTTTTATTTGAGAGAGAGGAGAAGAGGAAAAGATAGAGAAAGAATGAGAGAGAGAGAGAGAGAGAGAGAGAGAATGAGTGTGCCAGGGCCTCTAACCATGGCAAACAAACTCCAGACATATGCGTCACCTTGTGCATCTGGCTTACGTGGGTCCTAGGGACTGAAATGTGGATCCTTAGGCTTTGCAGGCAAATACCTTAACCACTAAAAGGCAACTCTCCAGTCCAAAATGATCTTTCATGCATGTGCCTGTGCAGGCATGCATGTATGTGTGGGTACTTGTTGGTTTATGTAGGTGCACATGCACGTGTGTGTGTCGGTGTGCGTGTGTGAGAGAGAGAGAGAGAGAAAACATGCCTTGGGTGTCATCATCAGGAGCGCCATCCACCTAGGTTTTGAGACAGGATCTCTCACTGGTCTAGAACTCACCAAAGGCTAGACTGGCAGGTCAGGGAGTCTCAGGGACCTTTCTGTCCCCACCTTTCCCAGCCCTGGTATTATAGACACATGCCACCATGTCCAGTATATATGTGTGTTCTGGGGAATCAAACTCAGGTCCTCATGTGAACAAGGCAGACACTTAACTCATCTCCCCAGTCCCCCCGGACTGGATCTTATGCTTTGTTTATACAGGTGGAGCATCCCTGCCCTGAAATTCTAAATTTTGAAACTTTAGGAACGCCAACGCAAAGTGAGGTCCCATTGTGAAGCTAGGGCCATGCGATCTGTGTTCTCCCTCCGCACCTCGCTGTAACTGTAATTAAGTGCTCCTATCTCCTCCAGTAGACACGAGGCCCTTCAAGGAAGGAACACCAGATGCCTTTGCTCACACGTGATTCAGCACCAACACACGGTGGGCTGTGAATGAATGAGCTGAATGGTCACAGATGTTCTGCCATCTGCTTAGCTGACCGTCCTCCCCTCGTCCCTAGGAAGCGGGATGGGGGGAGGAGGCACAGGGGAGTCCAACCTGCAACCCCGTGCAGCTGAGGACAGCTGTGACTGCGACCCAACACAAAATCATAAACTCACTTAAAACATGATGAGTTTTTAAAAAATATTTTTATTTATTTGTTTGCAAGGAAGGAGAGAGAGAGAATGGGCACACTAGGGCTTCCAGTCACTGCAAACAAATTCCAGACACATGTGCCACCTTGGGCATCTTGCTTGCGTGGGTCCTAGGGACTAGAACCTGGGTCCTTTGGCTTTGCTGGCAAACGCCTTAATAGCTAAGCCATATCTCCAGACCGAGCTTTTTGGTTTGTTTGTTTTGTTTTGTTTTGTTTTGTAAGTCATTTGTGCAGTTCTCAAGCATGTAGTTTGCAGTTACAATGTCATGTAGATCATATTCTGTGTTTTGTTTTTTGCATGTGTATGTGTGTGGTATGCATGTGTGTATGTGTGTCTGTATACATGTGGTGCATGGGTGTGTCCAGACCCAGAGGTCAATGTCAGGGCCCTTCCTCAGTTGCTTTCCACCTTATTCTTTGAGACAGAGCCTCACTGAACCTGGAGCTCACTGGTTCTGCTAGACTAGCTAACCAGTGAGCCCCAGAGGTCCTTCTGTCTCTGCCTCCCCGGCACTGGGATTACAGATGCACAACACCATTCCCCACATTCTACACAGGTGCCAGGGATTCGAACTCAGATCCTCATGCTTGGGTGGTAAGCACTTTATCCACTGAGCCATCTCCCCAACCCCCTTCATGTGGCATTTTAGAAGGTTGGACATTCCCGGTTGAGTTTTCCATTGAAGAGAAGCGGAGGAGGCTCTGTGTCCTCCCTACCTGTCCATTCTGTGTCCTGGTCACATCCTCAAGACATGCCAGTGATGCTTGAAGCCAACAGAACTGGCTATGCCTGATGCCAGGCTTCCAGGGCTGCATTCCACCCTGGCAAAGCAACTCTGCGCTACCATAGGTGACTCCTCCCTTGACCTCGACCTGGTGGCCTGCCGCGGCCTCACGAGTCTATCAGGACAAATTCAAGGGCAGACAGGTCTGGTTGATACCAACCTGCCAGGCATCAGATCCCACCTGTTAAGGGGCCACTGACCATAGTGGCTGTGTGCTTGGGGCTCTCCTGAGAGTGACCTCAAAGCATATCTGTCCCTTGTGCCGATCGTCATTGTTCAAGTGGAGCGACCCGGGAATTAGACAGCCGTTCTTGCTCACAGTGCCATGGAGGGCTCAGTAACCGAACTCTCTGCCCCCCATCCCCCCGGTGAGCTATGATGGATGGCTTGTGGTGTCATCCAGGGGAGGCACGGTCACTGTCCAGAGTTGCTGCCAAAGCCACGCATGGCCATGTTTGAACGAGAGGCCCAGCACGGCCACCTGATCTGCCATCTGGAGAAAGCTACAGTGGTATTATTAAGAAAGTGGTGACGCACCTTCCAAGGCTACAGGTCCATTGCAGAAAAGGTGGCGGAAAGAATGTAAGAGCCAGAGGAGGGGTAGGACTCCTTACAACGTGCTCCTCCAGAGACAAAATGGCCCGGATATCCATGACCTCACTGTGCCTGACACTACCTACACAAGACCATCATAACAGAAGGAAAAGATGATGACATCAAAATGAAAGAGAGACTGATTGAGATGGGGAGGGGATATGATGGAGAGTGGAGTTTCAAAGGGGAAAGTGGGGGAGGGGGCAGGGAGGGTATTACCATGGGATATTTTTTTATAATCATGGAAGTTGTTAATAAAAATTTGAAATAAAAAAGAAAATAAAAGAAAGTGGTGACGCAGACACCTACGGGTCTATTCAAGGCACTCTGGTTTCACTGAGGACCATGCTGTCCCCTACCATCTTAACAGTGACACCATCTTCTCTACTTGCCACCCTGGGGCTGGCCTTGCCCACAGTTACCCTTTATCAAGCCCGCGTCCTCATCCAGTGATGTCATTTGGCTGTGACAGATATGGAGTGGACCACTGGCTCCAAGGTTCCCAAGGACTAGTGACCACGGACCAGCAGCCTGCCCACCTCCCAATACAGAGTCCCTGACCTTGTTAGAGCCTCATGCCAGCCCTGCTCACATACCCGCCCCCACTCCACACGCAGCCTGACTGTCTGTGAAGTCCCAGCCAAGAGGAAGAGGAGGAAGACAGGAGAGGAGGAACAGAAGGAAAGAGGAAGGCACGTGCTCCGGAGACGATGCACTCGAGCCGCCGTGTGTCGATGAGGAGGTTAACGTGATACAGGAGAAAACAGATTGAAAGCTGGTTTTCAAAAAATCACACTCTAGGGGCTGGAGAGATTGCTTAGTGGTTAAGCGCTTGCCTGTGAAGCCTAAGGACCCCGGTTCGAGGCTCGATTCCCCAGGACCCACGTAAGCCAGATGCACAAGGTGGTGCATGCGTCTGGTGTTCGTTTGCAGTGGCTGGAGGCCCTGATGCGCCCATTCTCTCTTTCTCTCTCTGCCTCTTTCTCTGTGTCTGTCTCAAATAAATAATTTTTTTAAAAAAATCACAGTCTAGGGCTGGAGAGATGGCTTAGCAGTTAAGGTGCTTGCCTGTGAAGGCTAAGTAAGGACCCATGTTCGATTAGCCAGATCCCATGTAAGCACAAGTTGGCGCATGCATCTGGAGTTCATTTGCACTGGCTGGAGGCCCTGGAAGGCAATATATTCTCTCTCTCTCTCATAAAAAAATAAAAATAAATAAATTTCAAAAAGAAATCGGTCTGTACTCCTGAATGACTGTTTTCCCTGCTGTCTTCCTGGTGGCCTGGTGGGGCGGGCAACAAGTGGCGAAGCACAAAACAGGGGAGGCCTGGCCTTGCGGGGAAGGAGCGAGTGGCTGGGGGGTTCAGAGGAGAGAGGGTGGAGGTGAGAGAAGGAAGCCGCCAGTCAAGCCAGATCACCCCGTGGAGGCTGGAGGGGAAGATGCTCGCTTCCGGACTACACAGCAAGTTAACCTGAGCCCGCAGGAGCATTGCTTCCGTAGGTGTCTGTTTTCAGGAACATTTGCACATTTATTAATGAAAATGTTTAATTCAGTGATTTGTGGCCTGCTCAATACACTCGAGTCCTGAGCTTTCACCAATGATGAGGCTGCTTTGGATGGAGACAGTTGCTTCTTGGTCCTGGGAGAGAAGGAGGAAGGGGTGAGGGGGGGCCCCTCCCTCCCAAGGAAGGAGGGAAGTGGCAAGGGTTACCTGCTGGGTGCCAGCACTCTATGTGACATTGAACACTGCTGGTCTAACAGTTTGGTGTTTTTAAGTGTGATATATAAGGAATACACACACACACACACACACACACATGCACACACACACTGTGTGCTCACCTCGCCTGCAGTGACCAGAAGGGAATATGGAGTGTCCTCCTTCTACCTGTTGGAGTCGGAGTCTCTTACTGCCTCCAGAGCTTGTGGTTTTGTGTGTGTGTGTGTGTGTGTGTGTGCGTGCGCGCTCCAGCGATTCTCTGGTCTATGTTCCCCCAAAGGACTGGGGTTTCAGACATGCGTGGCCAGGCCCAGCTTTCTATATGAGTCCTGGGAATGGATCTGAAGCTGTCTCTCAGGCCTTCTCAGGTCCTTGTGCTTTAACAGAAAGTGCTCTTAACCACTGCGCCATCCCCCCAGCCCCAGGAGAGGAATGTGTTTTTATATCATCACTCAACACACAAAACACATGCAGAAGCCGAACACAGTTCCTTCTTGCTGTGGGCAGTGCATGTTGGTATTTTATGTAACCAAACAGACCCTTCTCCATATTTAAGCCCAGCTCTCTCTCAGACCCTCATTTTGGCAAGGCAAACACTCTTACCCGCTGATCCCACAGCTGTGACTCTCTAAGTGACGACAAGACCATCCCACCCCACCCCAGTGGTTGGGGATGACACAGAATGTGACTGGGGGAGATGCTCACTAGTGTGGAGTTCAGGTTCATGTCGCCCTTGGTTTCAAGTCTAAAGACACTCGGATTTAAGAGCTTCTTTGTGTAGGGGGTGTGAACGGGCAATGATAGCCTTGCCCGCCTCAAGGCCCTGCAGTGAGAACCCGGTGAGAGCCCATGTCTGAGCCATGCACATAAGACGGGCTCACAGTAAGCTCCCGAGGGAACGTTTGCTCTGATTACGTTGGTGACTGTCACGGCTTGTAGTGACATGGTTGAGGCAGGCAGCAGGGCTAGACCACCCCTGACTAACTGTGAATTACTCAACCTCTTTTTAGGCCTCCAGCTCTTCACCAGGGGATTAAAAGAATTAATTCATATAAAGTACTTAAAGGGGAGATGGCATGAAACTAGCCCCAGGTAAATGAAGAGGATCGCCCTCATATCATTTAATCCTCGTGTTCTTACCCACCATATAGGGGTGACTCCAAGGCCTGCCAAGTCTCCGAGTGAGGTGGGGAGTGGAAGAGCGACTGGTCCGTGGAGTCTCAGCACGGGGGCCAGAGGCTCAGAGCTCCACAGCCTTGGAGCAGGGACATCCCAGCCACTTCCCTGCACGTCAGAGTGAACTGACAAGCAGGTGCACACGGCCCTAGCTAGAACTTAACCCACACTGCGCTATGAGGACATTGAGTGGTGGAGTTTAAGATGATACCGTACAAAAGTGCTCCACACGCCGTGTGTCCAGAGGTGGGGAGTGAGACGCTCACATCAGGAGCTCAGGGGCTGATCTAGAAAGTTCCTTCCTTGGCAGTGCCCGAGATAGAGGTGGCACTCTTCAAGAATGTAAACGGGGGCTGGAGAGGTGGCTTAGCGATTAAGGCGCATGCTTGTGAAGCCTAACGACTCAGGCTCGATTCCCCAGGACCCATGTAAGCCAGATGCACCTAGTGGCACATGTGTCTGGAGTTTGTTTGCAGTGGCTAGAAGCCCTGGCGCGCCCATTCTCTCTCTCTCTCTCTCTTCCTCTTTCTCTGACTGTAATAAATAAATAAAAATAAAATCCTTTTTTTAAAAAGAAAAAAAGAATGTAAATGGCATGAACCTGGGTCAGGCCTCAGGTGTGTGGTTGTGTGGTCATGTGACTTGATCATGTGACTTGACTCAAGCATGTTCTCCCTCTTTGGCCTCAGTTTCCCCATCTGTACAATGTGTGAGGCATGGGTTCTACCCTGATCCACTCTTTGTATGCCTGCCCTCCTGAAGTACCCAGCCAGGAAGGCATTCTGAAGGGACTGCGAACCCTCTAAGGAGGAGGGCACTACAATGCCACACCTCTGTTGGGCCCTCCCAGTAAGTCACTGTCTGAAGTCACGACTTTGTGGGAACATCACCCCAGTGCCTAAAACCTTCCATGTTTCTTTCTCCTCCAGGCATCACCAGATCGGCCCCTCCCAGTGTGTCCCAGCTCTTTGCAAGGTGAGTTGTACTGGCTGGCCTTGTCCCATTTTCTTCCTCAGAAGTTAAGAGGCTGAGAGAGAGATTGGGGGGCGGGGAAAGGGTCTCTGGAAATGACTCCCTGGTAAGATCCCAGCGTGGTCCCAGAGCTGAGAGGCTCTGAGCAGGTGGCCCTCCTGCGTGGTCCTCGGTCTCCCCGTCTGGGAACGGGAAGTGTCGCCGGTCTCCGGACGTGAAACGATCAAAAATGGGCAAACCTCTAAGAACAGTCTGGAACACTGCTCCGGGAGCGCTGTCCGCCGTCTCCTTCTTCTGTTTGTTTTCTTTTCCATCCCTCCTTCCCTTTGTCATGCAGAGACTTTCCTCTGCTACTTCTTCCTCTCCTCCTTTCCTGCCCCTTCCCTCGCTCTTTCGCTTCGTTGTCTTCTTCCCCGTCTGTCTCCCTCTCCTTCCACATCTCTGCCTCCCATTGTATCCCTTTTTCCCTTCATCCTTTCTTCCCCCTCTGATACTCCTCACTCCCAAGGCCAGTAATGAGCCCTGGGCCTGACAGAGAAGGGGACACAGTCCTGTCCCCAGAGGGCTTTTGGTCCAGTGAGGAAACTAATAGCATAAGCTCCTCATTGGTGGCATAAGTGCCCCTTCCCAGGGTCACCCGGGGCAGCAGAAAATAGTGATGGTCAGGGCACTAGGGCCTTCTGGTGGGAGCTGTCCATGCCAGCCCAAGCTAGGTTGGACCTCAGACCAGATGGTGCCTTCCTGGGCTTCCAGAAATCTCCAATCATGAGGAGCCACTGGTAAAGATGACACTTCTTCGCCTGCCTCTCCCTCTGGAAGAGGCTCAGGGCGGGGAGGGTCAGCTGAGGACTGCGCTGTCTCCCTGGCCGCTTCCGGAGCCCCGGGTTGGGGAATGCTGCCTCCGGTTCTCTAGGTTTTAACTTGTTCCATCCCAGTTGCTTCGCTGTGCTTTGATGGGAAGCAGGAGTTGACCGTCTCAGATTTCCACTTCCTGCTTCTCCCCTATGGAAGGGCAGGGTGTGACCTAAGAACATTTTCAAATAAGGGGGTCTCCGCTCAGCAGGAAGTCCCGCCCCGCCCACCCACCAACCCATCAACCCACCTCACCACCAGGAGCACCAGCCAGGCACCTGCTGAGCCGGGATATTGGCTGATGTAATGCCTTCCAGAAGTGGGTCTGGCATCTCCAGCCCAAAATGATTTTCTTATGCTTCTTGGTGCACGTTCCCCCAAGGAATCCTTTATGACTGCAGTAGAGCCCTTCGGAAAAGCAGAGCCAAAGCACATCTGGAGAGATCCCATGCGATTTGAGTTCCCCATACACCTGCAGTGAGTCTGTGGATGCCGGGCCACCAAACAGGTCTTGTATCTAGATAGAAAGTGTATCTGGAAATGACCGGGTTTTAGGTGAAGTGATGTAATGGAGCCAGACACGGCCTCAGACTTCCGCCGTGCCTGTGGCGTACGGGGTTACGTCCAGCAAGGGCTGCGGAATGGAAGGCTCGCAGGTGTGGCCCCGGAAGCCACAGCTCAGGCTGCAAGCTTTTGTCTGTTCATTCAGCCTGTTTCGTTATCTGTAAAATGAGGATAAGAGCCAGGTGTGGTGGCGCACACCTTTAATCCTGGAGCGCCACTCGGGAGGCAGACGTAAGAGGATCTCTGTGAGTTCAAGGCCACCCTGAGACTGCATAGTAAATTCCAGGGCAGCCTGGACTAGAGCAAAACTCTACCTCGAAATCCACTCACCATCCCCCCCCTCCACAAAAAAAAAAAAAAAAAAAAAGAGGATAAGAGAGTTAGGTGTGGTGGGTTAGGTCTATAATCCCAGCACTCAGGGAGGCTGAAGCAGGAGGATTACTGTGAGTTGGAGACCAATCTGGGCTACAGAGTGAGTTCCAGGCCAGCCTGGGCTAGAGTGAGTCTCAGCCTCAAAAACAATGGGGATGAAAATAGTAAGTGCCAGCACTGTTGTCAGAGCTGGGGTGTTCACTGAAGAAGAGTGGCACAGTGGGTGTAAGATTCAGGAGTGACCAAGACCACAGAGACCACGCTGAGGCAAAGATGGAAGTTTTTATTTGGGGGAGGGGGGGACAGGAGCTGCCAGGACTGACTCTCAAGAGCGGAGCAGTCCACTTTGAGATCACAGATAGTGCGCTACATAGGAGGAAGGGAAAAGAACTCCTTTGTTCTTTACATCAGCCATAGGATGTGAGACCAGAAGTGACCAGGTGGGAGATAAGGAGGCAGGAAACCTACACCTGGGGCATTGTTCGGCAAGGAAGGGATGATGGCTGGATGGTTCCTTGAGGAATGTGACGACCCACTTCCTTGTGTCTCTGTTGTCCTCCTGCTGTCCTGGGTGACTCCATTTTGTCCTCACCTAACAGTGGGGACATTGCAGACAGAGGGTGACAATCTAGAGGTGGTTAAATCAAATCCAGCTAATAGCACCCAGACCCTGCTTAACATTTGCATTCCAAAAAAGGGGGGAAATGGTGTGTGTGTCCTCTGCAGGTTTAAAAATATTGTCAATGAATTCAAATTCAAGGGAAAATAAACAGCACTGGCCACAGGTAGCCTATCCAGGGACCCATACACTGAGTGGCCCTCCAGACATCGTGGTTCCCCTCCGCGTCAGAACTCACTGTGACTGTGTCCTTTCTCTTTCTCATCGCTGTGAACAGATACCCGACCAGGAGCAACTTAAGGAAGGAAAGGGTTTCACTGGACTTTCGGTTTTGAAGGGAGGCTTGACGGTGGCAGGAACAGGAAGCAAGTTCATCACACTGTAGTCAGAAAGCAGAAGAGGAAGAGGGGCGGGCTATAAAACCTCACACCCGGTCTCCACCTCCTTAAAGGTTCCACAAGTTCCCAAACAGTGGGAGACCAAGTGTGCAAACACATGAGCCTGTGCGTGGGTGTGTGGGGGGAGGATTTTAAGTTCAAAGCTCAACTGATCGTGCCCCCCGGGGCTGAGTAAGTCGAGGTCCCGGAGAAGCCGAATTGACTCGTGGTCGCAAGAGCAGACGTTCTAGACCCGCCTCTCGCCTCTCTCCGGGTCTGCGAGCCTTTGTTCTTCGTCTCTAAAGTTGGAGATCCGGGAGCTCCGCTCCCATCGGAACACTGATGAGCCTCAATTCACACTGTAGACCAAGAGCTGGGGAAGGGACGTTGGGCTGGGAGACTTAACCTTCTCTCCTTCTTCCTGCCAGGCCCCGCCCGTGTGTCCACCCCAGCCAGCCTTCCGCAACCATGGCAGCCTACGGCCAGACGCAGTACAGCGCGGGCATTCAGCAGGCGCCGCCCTACACAGCTTACCCACCTCCGGCACAAGCCTATGGGATCCCTTCTTACAGTGAGTACCAGGCAAGCCCTCTATTCCCCCTGGGCTCCCCCCAGCATCCATCGTGGTCTTTCTTTCTTTAATTTTTTTTTTAAATTTTTATTTATTTATTTGAGAGTGACAGAGAGAGAGAGAAAGAGGCAGATAGAGAGAGACAGAGAATGGCCGCGCCAGGGCTTCCAGCCACTGCAAACGAACTCCAGACGCGTGCGCCCCCTTGTGCATCTGGCTAACGTGGGTCCTGGGGAACTGAGCCTCGAACCGGGGTCCTTAGGCTTCACAGGCAAGCGCTTAACCGCTAAGCCATCTCTCCAGCCCTTTCTTTAATTTTTTAAAAAGATTTTATTTTTATTTGTTTATTTATTAGAGTCAGAGAGAGTGAGAATGGGCGCACCAGGGCCTCCAGCCACTGCAAACGAGCTCTAGTCGCATGCACCATCATGTGCATCTGGCTTACGTGGGACCTGGAGAATCGAACCAGGGTCCTTAGTCTTTGCAGGCATGTACCTTAACCACTAAGCCATCTCTCCAGCCCCATCGTGGTCTTTCTTCTTGCCTTGGTGCAGAATGGTCAGTGCAGCCACATTGGTTTTGGTGTAGAGGTCTAAAAGAAGAGACTCAGTAATATGGTTCAGAAACTAAAGACCATGTCACAAGGCCTCTTTGTTTTATATACATTATTGGGCTGGAGAGATGGATCGGCAGTTAAAGGCACTTGCTTGCAAAGCCTGAAGATCCAAATTTGATTCCCCACTACACATGTAAAACCCAATGCACAAGGTGGTGCATGCATCTGGAATTCATTTGTGGTGACCAGAGGCCCTGGTGCACCCATTCTCTCTCTCTTTTTCTCTCTCTCTCTCTCTCTCACACACACACATACACTTTCTCTTTCTCTCTCCTTGCAAATAAATATTTGCATGGGGAGACAGAGAAAGAAAATCAGAATAGGCATACCAGATACGTGCACCACCTTGTGCATCTGGCTCTACATGAGTCCTGGGATTTGAACCCAGGTCAGACTTGGGCCAGCAAGCTTTTGCAAGCAAATACCCCAGACCCCACAAGGCTTCTTTTAATTGTAAGAGTCATAAACCTGGCCCAAGCTGGTTTAGAGAAGGCTTGGGATTTAATGATTAACAAACATACTGACAGATCTTGGGATATGGCTGACTTCGGGGCTGGCTGGATCCAGGCGCTCCAGTGACATGGGGAACGTGTCTCACTCCACCTTCAGATGCTCTCCTTTGAACTGGCTTTTCTCTCATGGAAGTTGTCCCCACATAGCGACAGAGATGGTGTCCGTAAGCTTTGCTCCCTGAAGATCATCATTCCTAGTGGAAAGCGAGTCCATCTTTCCAGCAAGATCCCATATTGGCTCTCTCTGGCCCAAACTGGGCCATGGAACATTCAGAACAAGGCAAAGAGATGAACTGAAGGCCCAGGGAGTCTGACACCCATGGGTTGTGTCCTTGGGAGGGATGGCTGTCTCTCAAGCACAGAGTATCTGAAGGGAGTTAAGTGCTGTGGAGACAGAAACAGACACGTCGATCTTGACTCTTTTTTTTTTTTCTTTCTGGTTTTATGAGGTAGGGTCTCGCTCTAGCCCAGGCTGACCTGGAATTTACTCAGTAGTCTCAGGGTGGCCTCCAACTCACAGCGATCCTCCTACTTCTGCCTCCCAAGTGCTGGGATTAAAGGCATGCGCCACCACGCCCGGCAGACCTTGGCTCTAAACACCTTAGTGCTGACAGCTGAAGACTATGGGACGTGGAAAAACTCCCTGGTCATCTGCCTTGCCTCTGGTCCTCACTCACCCCGTCCCCTTCTCTCTGATGGCTGTGTCAGCCATGCTCCTTGGTAGTTAGGGGCAAAGGCTAACCTTCATCAGCTTGAGGAACAAGGGGTGTGTAGCCTATATAGCTGGAGAGTCTCGTGGCTCTGGCTGTAGGCAGGGTTTGATCCAGGTACTCAGATTCCATCCCCCAGGACCCATGTAAGCCAAGTGCACAAGGTGGCACGTGCATCTGAAGTTAGTTTGCAGTAGCTACAGGCCCTGACGCACCCATTCTCTCTCTCTCTCCCATCCCCTCTCTCTCTTTCTCTCGTTCAAATAAACAAATAAGTAATTCAAAACTTCAATCCAGGTATGGTGGCTCACACCTATAATTCTGGCACTCAGGGGGACGAGGCAGGAGAATCATAGTGAGTTCGAGGCCAGCCTGGGCTACAGAGCAAGTTCCAGGTCAGCCTGGGGCTAGAGTGATACCCTGTCTAAAACACTTCATAACTGCAGTGTCTTGAAACACATGGTCAGGAGTCCTGGGTGCACATTTTTGGGGGTGGGAAGTGTGTGGTTGTGAGTAAGGTTTTTTCTTAGAAGCCTCAGTTTGCCATATCCCCACCCAAACCATGATGGTCTTCAGTGATCTGCCTGTCCCAGGAAGCATTTGCGTTTTCCAACCCTGCCCTAAAGAAAGAGAAAAAAAAAATAATGAAGCTCTTCCGGCCAAGATGGCGACCGCCTAGCTGCGCTGCAAATCCAGGGGAAAGAAAGATAGATGTAGATCCTAAGGAGAGAGCCTCCCCATCATACCTCAAAAGAGCCCCGGCTGCAACTAAGAAAAATTGGCAAAACAAGCAAGGGTGCTGTTTTCCTGGTGAACTGTATACCAGCACAAGGGGGAAGGAGATCAACACAGAGAAAAATCAACTCCTACCAGATCAGTTATCCAGAGACCCAGAGGCCCCCAACACCTCATCACTGAAGCAGACCAAAAATGAACCCAACATGGCTCAGGGAAATTTTGCGGAAGAGGGGGCGGAAAGAATGTCAGAGCCACATGTTGGGTCATGATATGCAGAGACATTTATCCCACCCATAACTGTGGGCTAACTCCACAATTCATGACCCATATACCTCAACAAGGAGGGGCCAAGGGGAGGGGGTAGGTCATGGATGAGCCTAATAATGGTACCAAACTGACTGTATTTGCTGAATACAAAACTAACTAATAAAGGAAAAAAGAAAAAAAATACTGCACAAACTCCAGATGCATGTGCCACTTTGGGCATCTAGCTCTATGTGGGTACTGGGGAATTGAACCCAGGCCAGCAGGCTGTACAAGCAAGTGCCTTTAACCGCTGAGCCATCTCCCCAGCCTGCAAACGTTTCAAGTTCCCCATGTTGTGAGCTACAGGCAAGGCTCAAGGGAAGCCAGGAAGCTGTAAGGATGGAGACAACGAGGAAGGTTCCCGGGCCAGTGAAGAAGGCCTTGGAAATGAGCTGCCACGGCCTGCGGATGTGGCTCAGTGGTTGACATCCAGAGTTGTTCTCTGCCCTCCACACACACATGCTGTGGCCCACGGGCACACACACTCATACCCGTGACCGTACACACGTCATGCACACATAAGTAAAGAGAGCTGAGGGTGGAGCTACATGGTGGGTCACTCAATAGCGTGCGCATGCGCAAGACCCATCGCCAGTACTGGGAGGCAAAGAGAGACAGAGGAGGGGTGTGGCCGTCGTGGGAAGGGCGTGTGGGAGGGAGGCAGGAGGGCTTGGTGGAGGCTAGTGGAGGGCGGTGGGTGAAGCATGGAGCAAAAACTTTGTCGAGCAGATGTCGGGGCGTGGAGGTTGGCACGCACGTGCTGGAGCGAGGTTGCTGGAGGCCAGGGCCAGGCTGGGGCGGTGAGCAGACAGCCACAGAAGATGCCAAGAGGCATTCCGGAGGGGCAAGTGGCAGGTCCTGCCGGCGCCTCGATACCAGGCACTAATACCAGTCACCATGGATGACTTCTCAACACTGGTCTTGCTTTGTGTCCATTAATTCCTCTAATCCCTGCCTCAACCCTACAAGGAAGGTGGCAGAATTATCCTCCCTTGAGGCTCAGAGGGAGCAAGTATCTAGCCCAGGGTCACCCAGCTGCCGGGTGGCAGAGGTGAACTGAGCCCCCCGCTGGCTAAGCTTGGCTGGGTGGATGAGGTATCTGTAAATCCCAGGGGATTAGCTCTGACAGCCTCGGGCCAGCAGGTGTGGGTGTCCTGTCAAACTGTCTCTCCCTCCAGTGCCAGAAGCCTGAGACAGTCACACACAGGTGACCCTGCCTGGCTGACAGCCAGGAACACTGTAGCCATATTATTTTTCACATAAAAGAGAAAAACAGCCCCGTTCCCAGACACAACATGGCATCAGATGGGAATTAATTTGGTTCAGAGTTATTTGACTGTCTCAGAACTTTGTCTCCACCCGACGTGGGGTGGGTGCTTAGAGCTGTGGCCTTGGAGTTCCTCTGCCTCACTCATGTCCCACCCCTGCCTGAGACTGGTCCAAAAACCCCGGGAGGGTCACCTCGCCTCCCAGAACTGCAATTTCCTCTCTCACACAACAGAAGAAACGCTAACTCTTCCTTATCGAGGTGCTTGGGAGGGTTAAAGAAAATTGATATTGTAGATTGTCCAACTCTAAGTGGCCAAATGACAGCTTTCCATTTTGTGGGTCCTATGATCTCCATGGTAACTTTTCTATTCTGCCATGGTAGCGTGAAAGCAGCCAGACCCTGTGTATGCTGATGGGTGTGTCTGTGTTCTGATAAAACTTTATTGATACAAACAAAACAGAACCAGCTTTGGCCCATGGGGCTGAGCTGTATAAAGAGTGGAGCTGCTGGGCGTGGTGGCGCAGGCCTTTGATCCCAGCACTTGGGAGGCAGAGGTAGGAGGATCACTACAGGTTCGAGGCCACCCTGAGGCTACATAGTGACTTCCAGGCTTGGGCTAGAGTGAGACCCTACCTTGAAAAACCAAAAATAGCCGGGCATGGTGGCGCACGCCTTTAATCCCAGCACTCGGGAGGCAGAGGTAGGAGGATCGCCGTGAGTTCAAGGCCACCCTGAGACTCCATAGTGAATTCCAGGTCAGCCTGGGCTAGAGTGAGACCCTACCTCGAAAAACCAAAAAAAAAAAAAAAAAAACAGTGGGGTTGTTGGGCACCCAGGGACCAGGAAAGTCCATACTCTGTGCATATGTAGGCTTTTCCCACTGTCCTTAGATTCCTCACCTGCCTGTGCTGCTCAAGACAGAAAGGTAATAAGGGCATTCTTCCAGATAGTTCTAGAGGGTAGCGGCCCTATTCCTTTTTTTGTTTGCTTCCCAGTGGCTAGATTGTGAGTTAACCTGAAACTGAAGAGTGAGGTTGCCTGAAACAAGGAGGGTCTGGGACTGTTGTGTGGAGGGAGATCTGGGCAGGGCCGCGAGGTCACCTGCAGTCACTCCCTGCACAGCTGTCTACATTGCTGAGGTCCAGCGCCGCATACGGACCGTGTGCAAACCAGCCCCAGGGGCTATAGAGCAGTGTTGTTGCATGGGCCATCCTAATGTCAAGTCCACAATGGTGAAATCTTGTGATTTTTTTTTTTAAACCAAAGTAACTAATTTGGATTGCCCTTAAAAACACACAAGCCAGGGCTGGAGAGATGGCCTAGTGGTTAAGGCACTTGCCTGTGAAGCCTAAGAACCTAAGGTCCTTCGACTCCCTGGATCCCATGTAAGTTGGATACACAATGTGACACATGTGTAAGGTCACACACATGCATGCACAAAAGGTGTCTGGAATTCGATTACAGTGGCTGGAGGCCCTGGCGCACCAATTCTCTCTCTCTTACTCTTCCTCACTCTCGCACTCTATTGTTAAAAAGGCCAGACTGTTGGATTTGCCTCAAAAAAAAAAAAAAAATACACATACAGGCTGACATCAAGTGCTTGAGCCAGTCCAGGCAGGGAAGCTGGTAAGAGTACGCACTGTCTTGACTCAGTAGCTCCTCTGTGGTGACAAGGGAGTGTCCTAATTGTGTGTCCTTGGTTTCTCTGTCCCTCTGTTCCAAGGCATCAAGACAGAAGACAGTTTGAACCACTCTCCGAGCCAGGGTGGCTTCCTGAGCTACGGGTCAAGCTTCAGCACCACGCCCGCTGGACAGAGCCCCTACGCCTACCAGATGCACGGTGAGTGGGGCCACACCAGCCTCCCGCCTAGGGCGTCCCAGGGTGGGTGTCCCTCCAATTCATCGGCTCATTCGTGCACCCGCTCAGCAGATTTCCAGAGCACCTACTGGGTGTCAGGCTCCATCTCAAGCTGGACAAAATAGGAGTTGTGTCCTGGTGACATTCCACAACAGGGGAGGCAGAGACTGGTAATAGATACAGAAGTCGTAACAAGGAAGCTGACGTTGGCGGGGGCTGGACGTGACACGGGGTCTTCATAGAGTGGCAGACAGCTAAGGGTCAGGAGAGAAGGGGTATATGACTTAGTCACCAGAGAGAGAGAGAGAGAGCTCTTTGAAGAGGTGGCATTGGACAGAGTCCCAACAGTGAGGCAGAGCTACCCAGCTTGTAAACCTGGGAGAGAGCATTACAGACAAAGGGAATGAATGGGTAATATAAGAGCTGTCTGGCAGGAAACGTGTCAGCGTACTTGAGACACAGAACGGAGAGGTGGCTCTGGGACAGTGTGAGAGGTCACACGGAAGGGAGAAGCTGGGAGGAGAGGCAGGACGTGAGCGAGAGCTGTAGAGCAGCCCTGACTTGCATTCAGTATGATGGGACAAGCCAGCTCATCATAGAGACGTGGAGAAATGCTGTCTGAGGTACAGTGGGTAAGCGGGAAGATGGGCCCTTGCTTCAGGTACCCCAAAAGAGGAACCCCTTATGTCTGTAATGAAGCAGGTCAGCTGAGCCTCTGTCGTCACTCAGACCCTCCCAGGGTCCCTTCTCTGCTGTGAAACCTTTCAGAGCATCTAGGGGTGGTGTATGGACAAGGGTCCAGTGGCAGTAACTTTGGGGACCTCAATCCTGATATCTTTCCCCTCCAAGCCATGTTTGTAAAAGTGACCATCAAGGGTCTGAAAACTGACATGGAAAAGACAGTGTCTTGGCAAGAGAGGCTGGTGGTTGAGTATTTAAAGGAAAAAAAAAACAGCTATTGGGAAATATCGTCATGTAATCTGTGGATTTTGACTGTTTTATTAAGCACATCAAACAATCTTTGGGGTGCACGTGGAGAAAGAGGTGGTGAACATGCATGCCAAGCCCCGTGACACTGTCAGAGAACCTTGTCCCAGGTGTGAGGTGGGGATTGTCTCGCACAGCCTTTGTGACACTCTCAAGTGCCAGAACTGATCTTGTTGCCATTTTACGGAACAGAAAACTGAGGTACAGGGTTGTGTGTTTGCCTGATGTCCAGAGAAGTTTTGATTTTCCCACAAGTATAGTGGGAAGGAGATGGTGTGGCAATTATCTTCTCATTGCTAGGACAAAACATCCAACCAGAAGCAGCTCATGGGAGGAGAGGGTTTATTTCAGGCTTACAGTTTGGAGGGAAGTTTCATCATGATGCGGAGGGTGGGGGAGGAGAAAACAAGGCAGAGCAGGTGGCTGGGGCATCGCATCTTGCCTCAGCAGCACGAAGGAAGTTGTTTCACTGAGCCGCCAGCTGCCAGCACGCTGCAGGCTGGACTGACACGCCTTAAGCTCCGCCCCCAGTGACACACCTCCCCCTGCAAGGCTCCACCTCCCAAAGGCTCCACCAGCTGGGGTCTAAGTAGGAGGCTTAATCAAACATTTGAGGCTATGGGGGATAATTTACACTCAAACCCCTACAGATGGCACCCTATCTTGGGGATGAAGTGAACTTCCATCCCCCAGCCTCCCCCTAGAGCCTGTGCTCTTGACCATGATGTCTTCTACTTCCTCTCCTGCTGTCACTCCTGCCTCCCTGCCAGTGGCCTTCCCAAGTGTCCCCAGAGGGTCACAGTGTCTGGAGCCATCTCTAAGTGGTGGGGAGTAAAGCCAGTGTCACTTGTAAAGACTTATGGAGCCAGGCATGGTGGCACACGCCTTTAAGCCCAGCACTCTAGAGGCAGAGGTAGGAGGATCGCCATGAGTTCGAGATCACCCTGAGACTACATAGTGAATTCCAGGTCAGCCTGAGCTAGAGTAAAATCCTACCTCGAAAAAAAAAAAAAAAGACTTATAGAGGCCGGACGCTGAAGGGCTTCACTGCCTCTGTTGGTGGGGCTTAGTTCTGAGGAAGAAGAAGGGAGTGAAAGATTGAGGTGGTTGAGGAAGGCCTGAGGATTCCACTGAGACTAACTTCCTGGCCTTGCTCTATGAGAATCTGGGATTCCCTCTAAAGAGTTAAAGTTGTAATTTCATAGATGCAAAAAGGACAGAAGTTGACCCATGCCCACCATGTTACAGATTGGTAAACTGAGGCCTACAACAGGGAACAGGCATTAGATAAACTGATGCCTCCCCTTCATCTCCCAGATAGGTCCCCACTAACTTCCAGAAGCTTCTGTTGAGCCAGGGTTTCGTGGGGCCCCAGCTTGAGTAACTCTGCGACTCTGCCGTCCACCGAATATCTAACAACCCGAGAGGGACAGACAGCGCTCACTGCATCTTTGCATGGTTGCTTCTTTTCTTTGCTTAAGTTCACCCCAGTGTTTTTCTTTAGTAGCTGAAATAGATTTCTTATTGGCTTGACTTCATTTCTAAGTGGCTTTTCCTGTAAAACAGTGATTTTTCCAGAAATGACCACAAAGGTTAGAAACGAGAAAGAGCCTCTGGCAAGTGTGTGGCCAGAAGCCGCTGGTGTCATGGGGACCAAGAGCCCTGGAGCTGGGCCACGTCGCCCACCTGTGATAACGGGATCCTAGCAAGAGCAGTAACCACTGGGGGTGGGGTTGTCAGTCACAGGCACATCCAGTGAGGTCCCCAGAGCCCCCTCTTCTTCTTACTGTTCCCACTGTTCCTTTGGTGCTGTAGCTGTTTCTACCATCAGATAGATGCAGGAAGGCCGAGTCAGGTTTAGTTAACATTCCAATGCTGTGATCCTGGCGTGTGCCCTGGGCCAGGTTACGTCTAGGTGCCTCTGTTTCTTCCCCTGTAAACGGGGAGGTGCTTGGATGATCGGATGTGCTGGCGGGTGGGACATGTGTTTATAAACGCCCTTCTCCTAATTCCAGGTTTGTTTGGTCCTGGCGCTTCCCAAGTTCACATCTGTCCCCTAGCCTTGGTCTCAGGAAATGGCTGAGAAATAGCAAGGAGGGATGCCAGTTTGAAGGGGATGGGGCATTTTAGGGGACTAAAGAACAAGGAGGGTTCTCCAGTGGAGAACGCCACAGGCTTGGAGCTGGCCAGGTGCAGAAGCTCAGACCCCCTCCCCGCTCCCCTACCAGCCATCAGCCACAACAGCAAGGCAACATGGGACTCAGGTGTGCCAGAAAAATCAGAGTTCAGTTGGAGAGTTGTAATCAGGACCTCCATCTAAGGCCACCCAGGCCAGTTTGTGATAGATTCATGAAATCTGTCTATCGGTTTAGTGAAATCTACCCTTCTTGTGGCTCAAGAAGCTGTGTGACTCTGGGCAAGTTTCTCCACTCTGCTGATCTCTATTCATAGCTCTGGTGCTAACAGATGCTTATGAGGGTGAGAAAGAGCTTTTGCCTGCACTGGGCTATAAGCAGTTTGTGTGAGAGGCTTGCTGTTATGTCCTCGTCCTGAGAATTTGCACAGGGTTGCTTTGCATAGAAATGGACTGATGTGAGTAGAGGGATATGACACAGAAATGAAATCTTTGGACTGAAACTTCTGTCTGTTCAGCTGTAATTACATGAGAGATTACAACCTTTGAGACTGGGCCAACTGACCTGCACTGGGGCAACAGGAAGAATTTAGACTCCTTAGAAGAGGTCTGAGTGCTCAAGGAGTGTACTGTTCTTCAAAGTCTGCTTTATTCCCCCCTGATTAACAACCTGGCACCCTACCTGATATTATGGAGTATAAGAAATGCAGGAAAGAGAGGGTCATTGAATTTGCAACACAGTCTTGTGTTTTGGAAACGGCCATAGGCAGTATGCCTCCAAAGAGACCCAGTGGAACCATGACAATGAATCGTGGGTTACAGTGGGGACCCAGTAGAGGTGCCAGGACCACGAGACGACTGCTAATGAAAACTGCCAGCCCCGGATGAAGTTTTCCAGGGCTGTGAGTAGCCTAGCTGGAGGGACGGAATTGGAACTCCAAAGACTTGTTGCTGGTTAGAATTACCGGACTAGGAGACTTGTCACTGGCTAGAGTTGGTGGACTTGGAGCTACAGAGTTTGGTGTTTGCCCTGGTCATTTCAAATCTTGTATTAAAGCTGGGCATGGTGGCGCATGCCTTTAATCCCAGTACTGGGGAGACAGAGGTAGGAGGATCACCGTGAGTTTAAGGCTACCCTGAGACTACAGAGTGAATTCCAGGTTATTAAATCTAGTATTAGTTGAATATTTCTTTGCTATGCCCAATGCCATCTTTTGCAGTGTGAATGCTTATTCTGTGCCATTATGGGTTTTGGGGGGATGTTTTTGGTATTATGGCTCAGTTAAAAGACCTTGGACTGTGGGAATGATTGAACATCATTAGGATTAATAAAAACTATGGGGACTTTTAAAGTTGGACTGGACTGAATGCATTGTATTTTACACCATGGATGGTTATCAGTTTATGGGGGCCAGGGGCGGAATGTGGTGGTTTGATTCAGGTGTCCCCCATAAACTTAGGTGTTCTGAATGCTAGGTTCCTCAGCTGATGGAGATTTGGGAATCAACAGCCTCCTGGAGGCAGTGTATTGTTGGGGGTGGGCTTATGGGTGTTATAGCCAGTTTCCTCTTGCCTATGTTTGGCACACTCTCCTATTGCTATTGTCCTCCTTATGTTGGCCAGGGGGTGATGTCCACCCCTCTACTCATGTCATCATTTTCCCTTGCCATCTTGGAGCTTCCCCTCGAGTCTATAAGCCAAAGTGAACTCTTTTTTCCCAAAAGCTGCTCTTGGTCGGGTGATTTCTGCCAGCAATGTGAACCTGACCACAACAGCACCCGACCCAAAGCAGCTGATAGGAGGAATGTTATTTATTTTGGCTTACGGTCTCTAGGGAAGCTTCGCGACGGCAGGGACGGCATGGCATGAGCAGAGGCTGCACATCACCTCTGCCGTAGCACGTGGAAAACAGCAGCAGGAGAGTGAGCCGAGCTCAGGCAAGGCGGAGTGGGCGATATCCCCCCCCCCCAAGCCAGGTCCCCAGCAACACACCTCCTGCAGCAAGGCTCCACCTCCCACATTGCCATCAGCTGAGGATCAAGCATTCGGAACACATGAGTCGATGGGGACATCTGCTCCGAAGCACCACAGTGATGCTCTTCAGTTCCATCCATCTTCTGTGAGAGACATAATTCCATTCCTTTCTACCACTAAATAGGGCTCCTGTTGTGCATATGTACTGATTTTCTCTAGGTTGCTTCCATTTCTTAGCATGATGAACAGTGCAGCAGTAAACACAGATGAGCAAGTATCTCTGGGGTGCGCTGACTTAGTCCTCCGGGTACGTGCCCAGGATCCAAGAAGCAGACAGCCATGGATGAGTGCACATGCTCACCTCAGTTCCCTCCATTTGGTCCAGTCTGAGGCCTTGCACCATGGAATGATGCTATCCACAGTCAAGGCGGCCCACCTTAACTTCAGTGAACCTAATCTAGAAAATCCCTCATAGGCCTGCCCAGAGGCTCATTTTCTAGATGATTCTAGATTCTGTCAAGTTGGCAATCACATTAACCCTGCATCAGTCATTCCCCAACACTCTCATAGCCCCTTAGAGTCCCCTTGCATTGGCCATTCCACCCCATCGCCTCTTCCTCTCATATACTCTTTTGTTAATAAGAGAAAATACTCTGTGGATGTGTCAAATAAGTAAAAATAATTTTATTTATTTATTTCTTATTGCCAACTTCCATGATTGTAAACAATAGTCCATGGTAATGCCCTCCTCCCCCCACTTTCCCCTTTGAAACTCCACTCTCCATCATATCCCCACCCCCGCTCAGTCTCTCTTTTATTTTTATGTCATCATCTTTTCCTCCTCTTATGATGGTCTTGTGTAGGTAGTGTCAGGCACTGTGGGATGGATATCCAGGCCATTTTGTGTCTGGAGGGAGCACGTTGTAAGGAGTCCTACCCTTCCTTTGGCTCTTACATTCTTTCTGTCACCTCTCTCTCACACCTTCCAAGGCTCAGCGTCCATTGTGGAAGAGGTGGCGGGAAAAAATATTTTTTTTTTTAAAGCTGGGTATGGGGCTAGAGAAATGGCTCAGTTGTTAAGGTCCTTGCCCTAACAACCTGAGTTCAATTCCCCAGTGTCCATGTAAAGCCCGATGCACAAAGTGGCACATGTGTCTGAAATTCATTTGTAGCTCTTAGAGGCCCTGGTGTATGCTCTCTTCTCTCTCTCTCTCTCTCTCTCTCTCTCTCTCTCTCTGTCCCCGCTCCCCCCCCCCCACCTCCTGGGCATGGTGATGCATACCTTTAATCTCTACACTCAAAAGGCTGAGGTAGAAGGATCATTTTTGAGTTCGAGGCCACCCTGAGACCTGAGACGACACAGTGAATTCCAGGTCAGCCTGGGCTAGAGTGAGATCCTACCTTGAAACAAAAAAGAATAAACAAAGCTGGGTATGGTCACACACATCTGTAACCCACCCCAGTCTGCAGGGGATGGAGACCAGAGAATTGCTAAGGATCCCTGCAGGATAGCAGTTCGGGGTTGAGGGAGAGACCCCGCCCCCATCTCAAGGAAATATGCAGACATGTGATAAGAGAAGGACATCGCCCCATATTCTACTCTGTGCTCTGTATTTGCACATGGAGCACATGCATCTGTACACACCTGTGCACTGCATCTCACACACACACACACCATACCACACCACACTACACAGTGCACACACCCACACACACACAAAAAGCTAAGTTAGTCCTCCTCAGCATTGGTTTTGGCGTGGCTTAAACACTGAGTCATCTAGGCAACTGTTTCTCCCACCCTGGCTCTATATCCACCCAACCTCAAACCACTCGTAAAGCTTCGGTGAACCCATGCAGAACTTTCTACAAACACAAGCGGAATAACATGCCTGCTACATCACCTGTTACCATGACAATGGCGAGCTCACATGTGATTCGTAAGTAAAGGAACAGTGCTAGAAAGATCTGGAATGGCTCAGGCTCTCTGCCCCGAGGTTTCTCTTCCGCTCAGGCTCTTAATCCTTTGTGGTCCCCACAAAGCTTTCCTCCCTCGTGTGATGGGTGTGCTTGGAATTCACTTGGGCTCCCCAGGTCTGTGGGCTTGGAGATCTCATCAAATGTGGAAATGGTCTGGCCAAGACTTTGGGTATGGCTGTCCCCAGCCCCCATTTGATGCTGATTTTGTCTTTTTGCTTTTGGTTACACTCGGGGCAGTTTTCATCACAGACAAAAGTTTTGTTTCCCAAGAGTTTGATGAGGTATTCTCTTGGATCTGCCCCGTCCCTCCTCACCGCATCATGTGACCTATGACCTCTGTGGCACACAGGGTGCAGATGTAAGCACACACCCTCAGGTCCCTGCTCGCTATCCCAGGGTTAGGTCCCTTTGCTCTTCCTCCTTCCTCTAGGACACACTGTCTTGCTTCTCTACGTGTCTGGTGAACTTGAACAATGTTAGACATAAATTTGACCTTGTGAAGAGATGTGGCCTTTGTGACTTTCTAGACGTCCTTTGGAGATTTGTCCTGAGGTGCAGCCGGGGTGGTGAAACCGTGTGTTTCTCTGCACACCCCACTGTAAGCTTTGCCACGTTGGGAATGGGGCTCACTTGGTAGAGTGCTTGCCCCGGCACCACATAAACCACGTGCGGTGGCACATGCTCGTCATCCCAGCACTTGGGAGGTGGAGACAAGAGGATCAGAAGATCAAGGTCATCCTGAGCTACATAGGAAGTTCAAGGCTAACCTGGGCTACATGACACTCTGTCTCAAAAAAAAAAAAGCACTTTTGTCACAGTGGATCAGAAATCAGAGCAGCGATACCCCTAGAACTCACTTGTCTCCCACAGAGGTCCCCCTCCCTTCCACTCAGAGGCCCTGGCAGGGATTCTTCTTGACCCCGGCTCAGGGGCTGAGCACCCCTCCTGACTCGGCCCCGTGCTCCCTCCACTCGCAGTGGCCACTGGAGAGGACCTGGCCCCTGGTTATCTTAGTCCTTTCTTTCCCTCTGGCCCTCAGCTCAGTGGCCGGCGCCAGTCCGCTCAGGTCCCACCCCTGCAGACACTCGCCGAGACCGCACTCACTTGCCATTTTCTGGACCTGCCAGACTGCATCTGGCTAACGTGGGCCCTGGGGAATTGAGCCTCGAACCGGGGTCCTTAGGCTTCACAGGCAAGCGCTTAACCACTAAGCCATCTCTCCAGCCCAACTTGCCATTTTTCTATGACCTACCAAGAAACCCTTAAACTTCAGACTCAAAAAACCCGGCCACCTTTGTTTAAATGGCCCACATAGTGCAGGAGCCCTGCCAGTGAGGGATGGGCTAGGTGTGGCGGGATGGAGGATGTGGCAGTGGCCAAGTGGGGAGCCACACTCTACCACAGCTAGGCCACGGTGGTCACGCTAGAGTCTCACGTGCTCCAGACCTTGACATCTCTCAGGATAAGGCCAGAACCTACATTTTATTGGGAAGCAGTCTTCTTTCCCAGTATTGGTAACAGGTTTCGGCACTGTCCTGAAACCCGTTGGGAAGCAGACAAGCGAGTACCTGGCTGGTCTTCCGGCCTCCACCCTGTGCCCTGGTCGTGTTTCTATCTTTTCTTAAGATCCACAGTTTGTGCCGGGCATGGTGGCGCACGCCTTTAATTCCAGTGCTTGGGAGGCAGAGGTAGGAGGATCACCATGAGTTTGAGGCCAGCCTGAGACTACATAGTGAATTCCAGGTCAGCTTGAACTAGAGTGAAACCCTACCTCGACCAAAAAGAGAGAGAGAGAGAGAGAGAGAGATCTACAGTAGTTAGTGTAAGCAGACAAACTCCACAATGGAAGAAGTGAATTCTGAGCCAAGTAGTAACTGGGGAGCCAGGCAGATGGGGAGTCGTGTCCTGGCAAACCTGAGGTGGGGTGATTATAGCTGAGAGGCCCATGGGCTTCCTCCTGTCCTGAAGTGGACACTTTTTCCAGCTTCTCCTTGACAGCCCCAGCATCAGGCCACCTCTGCCCAGCCAGTCTGAGCAGGTGAGATTGGCCTGATCATCCTGGATCCGGCAGGCCAGGAGCCAGGCTTGGCATCAGAGGACGGCCCTGCACAGGAGAGGGTGGCTGAGGCTCCAGCACCTCGCTCCGGCTGGTACCCCACCTGCCCCTGGCGGTCACTTTCCCTGGCTTACAGTCACAACCTCTGACTGGTCTAAGTTGCTAAAGCGACTGGAAATGACAGGTGACAAGAGAGGAGTCATGGACAGTCTGCCTGAGGGACAGGAGGCCGCCCTGACTCAGCACAGTGGCCACAAGCCACGGAACCCTCAGGCCCTTGAAATGTGGTCAGAGTCATGGGAGATTTTTCACTCTTGTTTAACTTGCATTCCGTATGATGTCAATGTGGTCACTGGAGCGGGCAGACCAGCTCTAAGGCAGTGTCGGAGGTGGTGGTACTGGGAGTGAAACCTAAGGCCTCATGCATACCAGCCAGACACTGTAACAGTGAGCTATATCCCCAGCCCTTTTGTAAATATTTTATTTATTTGACAGAGAGAGAGAGAGAGAGAGATTGAGAATGGGCACACCAGGGCCTCTAGCCTCTGCACACGAACTCCACACGCATGCACCACTTTGTGCAGCTGGCTTTATACGGGTACTGGGGACTCGAACCCAGGTGGTTAGACCTTGCATTGCAGGCAAGCACCTTAATCGCTGAGCCATCTCTCCAGCCCCCATCCCAGCCCCCCTCTTTTTTTTAAGGTTATATTTGGACGGTCTCACTCTGTAGCTCAGGCAGCCCTTGAATTTGGGATTCTCCTGACGCATCCTCCCAAGTAGCTGGGATGATTGGCCTGTCCCACCAGGCCTGGCTTCTAGGAGAGATTTTATAAGTCAGCTCTTTATGTGGTTAATGCTGGAGAAGGTGGGCCGGTCGTTGGTGTTGTGAATAGAACTATGTCCCTGGGAGGGACACAGGAAGTTTATTCACCTGCCTGGCCTCTGTCACTCAGTACCACAGACTGATGGCTTAAAGAATAGGACCTTGCTGGCTCACGGCCAGGGAGACTAGGAGTCTCAGATGGTGGTGCCGCAGGCTCGTGGCTACTGAGGGCTTTTCTGGGCTTGGGGACAGCCTCCTCCTTGCTCATTGGTGTTTAAGGGAAAGATCGCCTTCCTTTTGTTAAAATGACCCTTAAGAGCTCAATTCCCTCCCTACAGACCTTCTCTCCAAATATAGTCACTCTAGGAGTCTCGTCATACGAAGGTGGCAGGGGCCCGATTCAGAGCACGGTAGCAGTGAGTGAAGGGGTGTGACAGGTGCCTTCTGGCGGGGAGCAGAGGACTGGGAAGGACACCAAGGTCTGTCAGAGTTGACAGAGGCCCTGGGTGCAGCAAATCACAGAGCCAGCCAGGGGCCAGGAGTGCCGCCAGTCGAGGAGGCTGGTGGCCGGGACATTGGGGGACAGGAGCCAAGGAGGGAGGCCGAGGGTGGGTGAAGAAAGGCCTGCCAGAGCCTGTTGGGCCCACGGAAGCTTTGACTTGGCTCCAGAAGTTCCAGAAATCACTCTGAGTTGTGAGACAGGGGAAAGTAATATGGTCTGCAGCTCAGCGAGGCCAGGTGATTGCTGTGCGGTGACATTAAGGGTTGGACAGAACTTGGGAAGAGGCAGGAACAAGCCCTTGCCTATCCTGACCCTCCCTCTCCCACACTGCCCCCCCCCATTTATTGAGGCCCCGTGGAGCCCATATTCTCAGATATGTTTGTGTCAATAACCCTCCAGTGAGCCCATTCAAAAAATTCTAGAATTGGGCTAGAAAGATTGTTCGGTGGCTAAGTTGCTTCACTGCAAAGCCTAAAGAGTTCAGGTCCCCATACCCACATAAAGCTAGATGCACAGGGTAGTGCATGCATCTAAAGTTTGTTTGAGTGGCTAGAGGCCTGTTGTGCTCCCTCCCTCCCTCTCTCTCTCTCTCTCTCTCTAATAAAAGGAATGAAAAAATTCTAGAATTATCCAGTTCATCCAAAGCCCCATGTGCCATTTATTGTCATTTTTCATTCTTGACGTTTACAAAAACACAGGTGACCCTTCATGTTGAGACGTATCAGGGAACCCCGGCTCCTGCCCATAATTCCAACAATTCTAGGGAGCAGAATAGAGCAAAATCTGAGCTTCAGGCATGAGCAAGAGGGGCTCCTGGAAGGGGCAGGTCTCACCCTTGCAGAAAAATGAGGGAGCTATCTATACTCAGGCCCTGACTGCCCGGCCATCTGCTCAGGAATCAACCGGAGGGATCATTAGTGGACACAGGATGGGGACAGGGACATAGCCTCAGGCAGCCTCTGGAGCAGTTACTGAGACAAACTGCAGCTCCACCTTTGCTCACAGAGATGCTGCAGTCAGGACTAAAGCTAGGCCATGACGTGCGCGAGGGGAAGTCTTGGAGAGCAGCAGTTGTCTGTTGCTAAGAGCTCATGTCCTAAAGGGAGGACCAGGGCCGCACTGAGCTGGGAACTCCAGGGGGTTCCTGACCCTCAAGGCACTATTTCCTGTGTGATAGCTTCCACGCCACCATGCACCCAGCCTGGTTCTGGCCCAATCCACCTGCCTTCCGTACCGCTTGGCATTGCTCAGATATTTTTTTTTTAATCGCCAAAGTGTTAATCAGTGTGTATCTTTCCAGAAACTTCTCTATTCATTTACTTGTGTGGTGCGTGCGTGTGTGCATGTGTGCATGTGTGCGTGTGTGTGTGTGTGTGTGTTTATTTTCTCTCCTACCACTGGAAAATTCCAGGCTGATTCTTAAACACGGTATCTTGTTTATGCATCTTGCAAACTGGCTTTTTTCTATTTCCCACTGAGAGGCCTGGCTTGGAGGTCTTCCAGAGTCTGTTCCCATGCACCATCTCCGGCTCCTGTGTGGCTTCCTAGCACTGAGCCACCCAGAGAACGCCAGGCCTGGGATGGAGTCCCAGCACCACCGCTTGCTGGCCGACGTCAGGCAGAACCTGCCCTTCTGTGACTGCGTTGCCTCCGCCACAGAGCGAGCCGGGGCTGCTGCGGGCTGGGTGCAGGCGGTGTGGCCTGGGGTTGGGGACGGGCCTGGGATGAAATCACTATTGTCGCTGCTCAGGTTGTGTAGACACAGTGCTTACCCGTCCCCAACACTGTTTCCACCACATCCCCGGTTTTGCTTGATCTCAAACCCACAGTCTCTGCTTTTCTGCTCTAGAAACTTCTACTCTGTTAAAATTTGGGTTGGTGGGCTGGGCAGGTGGCTCAGCGGTTAAGGCGTTTGCCTGCAAAGCCAAAGGACCCCCAGGTTTGATTCCCCAGGACCCATGTAAGCCAGATGCACAAGGTGGCACATGCATCTGGAGTGGCTTGCAGTGGCTGCAGGCTCTGGCGTGCCCATTCTTTCTCTCAAGTAAAAAAAATATATATAAAATATTAGAAGAAGGAAAAAAAATTGGGTTGGTGCAGCTGTCTCTTGTCCCGGCTGCTTGGTATTGGAGTGTGTGTGTGTGTGTGTGTGTGTGTGTGTGTGTGTGTAAACCCTTTGGGCTTTTGCAGTGGGTCTCCACAACTCTGTATCACTGCTGCTCAGCATTAAATTGGGAACTGGCTGTTCAAAAAGGGAGCAAAAGGCTGGAGAGATGGCTTAGCGGTTAAGGTATTTGCCTGCAAAGTCAGAGGATCCCAGTTCGACTTTCCAGGGCCCACGTAAGCCAGATACACAAGGGGGCGCATGCATCTGGAGTTCGTTTGCAGTGGCTGGAGGCCCTGGTGCGCCCATTCTCTCCCCCCACCACTTCCTTCTCCTTCTCAAATAAATAAATAAGTAAAAAAAAATATATATATATATATATGTATATATATGTATATATATATATGTGTGTATATATATATATGTGTGTATATATATATATATATTTTTTTTTTTAAGAAAAGGGAGCAAAGCCCTAAAATCTGCATCCAAGGCCACCCCAGCTGGCCATCTGGCCTTGAACTTCTCCAGGCTCCTCTCACTGGTAATGACACGTCTTTGGGACCATACAGGGATGTGGGTGTAAAGTCCCCGAGGGGATCCTCCTTGGGGTCAGAGGAAGGGAGAAGTCCTGAGGCCAGATCCCTGGGACTTGCTGCCGCAGAGGTTTCTGCTCCCCGGGTGCAGGGTGGCTCCGGGGTCACTGAGCCCATGGGGACAACGAGGCAGAGCCGAGCCTGGGAGGTTGAGGCGGGTTGTGAAAGGAGCATGATGAGGCCCGGCTTCTGGAATCTTCCCCCGGGGGACTTGTGCCCCTGTGCAGATGACAGCGCTGGGCTGAAAAGCAGTGACTTTTAACCTTGAAGTCACAGTCCACACCAAGAAAGAAATACTTCCCACGTGACAACCGGGGACACACCTCCCGTGTGTGTGTGTGTTCACTTTGTAACTTCTTCATGCCTCTGCTTCCTTGGCTCCCTTGTTGGACTGCCTTAAACAGGACAGAAGTTTGCGTCTATGAAATGTCTGCAACAGCCGGGCGTGGTGGCGCACGCCTTTAATCCCAGCACTCGGGAGGCAGAGGTAGGAGGATCGCTGTGAGTTCGAGGCCACCCTGAGACTACATAGTGAATTTCAGGTCAGACTGAGCTAGAGCGAGACCCTACCTCGGGAAAAAAATAAAAAAAAAAATACCTGCAGCAGTGCCAGGCACTCGGTGGTTGATAAACACCCACCAGCTACTTGAGGAACCCAGTGATTATTATTTTTTTTTTTCTCAAGAGTTCTCCATGATGATAGCTGAGGACTCAGGTCCAGGGTATAGTCCTGGTCCCCAGGGACAAGGGATGAGGGGGCCACAAGACACGTACCTAGACCTCCTGGAGGAAACGTAGGATCCCAGGATGGCACTTGTAGAAGGACTAATGAAGTCTTTGGGATCGGGGGTCGGCAAACTCTTTTCCGTAAGAGTCTAGAAAAGAAACACTGTAGACTCTGCAAGGTTTGGAGTCCCTGCAGTGTCAGCTAGCTCTGTCCTAGACCACATGTAAACAAACAGCCTGGCTGCGCTCCAATGAAACTATTTACAGAAACAGGTGCCAGGCCGGAGTTGGCCAGCTCTTCATACCAGCCTCCTTAGGTCAGCCAGGACTGGTGAGTGGCTGTGGCTACCATGGATGCCGCTCCCAACACAGAGTCGCACCAAGTGACCCAGAGGCAGGGCCGTGAGGAGACGTAGAAGACAAATGCTGGCCGCTGAATTGCGGGTGTTGGCGAGGAATTCAGGGGCAGTGCCAGTCGCTCCATGAGCCATGCTCCCCTCCGACGGTGCTCAAATTGGGGGTCGCCCCTCTAACTGGTGTCCATAGTGACCTCATGAGCAGAGCCCCCGTGGACACGGCATGGGAAGTGTCATCGGGGACCGTATCCGGCCACTGAAACACCAGGAGTGTTTGTGACCACAGCACACTATCAACTGTCCTGACTAGATTGCCTCCTGGAGAAGGTTACGGTGTGAACTAGAAATCACCCTTCGCACGGGGAGAAAGCCAATCCTCTTTCCCTTCTCTTCAGGTCCCTCTGAGTCAGCCACACAGTGAGACAGGAAGTCTCCATTGGAAACGAGTATGCCCCCAACACTTCTTGAATCCATGCAAATATTGGTTTTCACAAAACGTGGGCACAGACCTATATTTTGGGGTGTCCGCTGAACAAACAGTCCTTATCTGAAACTAAAATAGGCATTAGCTTTTTAAAATTTTTTTTTGTTCATTTTTACTTATTTATTTGAGAGTGACAGAGAGAGAAAGAGAAAGAGGCAGAGAGAGAGAGAGAACAGGCACGCCAGGGCCTCCAGCCGCTGCAAACAAACTCCAGACGCATGCGCCCCTTGTGCATCTGGCTGACGTGGGTCCTGGGGAATCGAGCCTAGAACCGGGGTCCTTAGGCTTCACAGGCAAGCGCTTAACCACTAAGCCATCTCTCCAGCCCCGCATTAGCTTTCTACGTGTTTCTTATTCTTCTCTGTTTATTACTGATAGTACTGCTTCTCTTTGCAGCAGTGATAATAAGTCCTCTCCTCAAGGTTAGTTGAGCACAGGCCATGAATGATCTTGGCAGATGGCATGGCGTACATCAAGGCTAACCTTCACAGAAGTGTGACTCCATTTAAAATTGACGTGCAGAGCTGGGCGTAGTAGCGCACGCCTTTTATCCCAGCACTCGGGGAAGGAGGTAGGAGGATCACTGTGAGTTCGAGGCGACCCTGAGACTACATAGTGAATTCCAGGTCAGCCTGGGCTATAGCAAGAGTCTACCTTGGAAACTCCCCCCCCCCCAAAAAAAATTGATGTACAGAGATATTAAGTAAAGCAGCAATGGTGTGGGTTGAGAATATGGTAAGGCAGTGGGGCATGGGGCGGGGAAGGGGTTTGAAGTCTGGACCCCACCATCTGGTTCAGTATCTTCCCTTTACAGACAACCGAGTTGGGGGGCCTGGGAGCGGACCCTGCCCTGTGCCCCAGATCCCTAGGAATAAGGTTCTGTAAGTCAGAACCGGGGTCATCCTTGAACCCATGATCCTGTCCCCAGCAGAGCTGGGAGGACAACTGAAATATGCCCAGCCAGCCAGTGACCACTTTGCTTCCTTGGGTTGCCATGGGGATAAACCACATTTGGGAGACTGAAAAGAATGTGAGTTCACGGGCTGGGGAGATGTCTCCGCAGGGTAAAATGCTTGCAACGCAAACGTGAGCTTGGTTCCGCTGTGCCCACCTAAAGCCAGGGTGCTACAGTGCCAGCACCCTGTGACCCCAGCGCACCAGGGTGAAAAGGGAGGTGGACATGCCGGCTAGCCGGGAATGACCCGGTGAGCAGTGAGGGTCCTTGACTCAAACCAGGGTGGAAGGCAAGGACCGACACCTGAAGTTGTCCCCTGACCTCCGCCCACGCGCCAGGGCGCCCTCACACTTGACCACGTGAACACACACACACGCACACACACAGCTATGAGCGCACCGCCTCGGTCACGGAGGCCAGATGTCTGAAAGGAAGTGTCTTGCAAACTTGATACCTTCTGTGACTCCAAGGGAAGGCCTGCCCCTGCCTCTCCCCGGGTTTCTGGTGGCTCCAGCAACCCCCTGGGCCTGCAGATACCTCAATGTCACTTCTCTGCACCCCCCGTCACCCCTCGGCTCCTTTCTGTATGCATCTGAGAGAGGTTCTCTCTTCGTACGGGGACATCCTAATCCCGCGTGACCTCATTTAACTTCATGCCATCTACCAAAGGCCTCTTTCTAAACAAGGTCACATTCCCGGGTGCTGGGGTTAGGGCGTGAACCTATCTTCTCCGGGGACACAAGTCAACCCCAAACATCGCCCACCGGGGTCCCCCGCCGAGCAGCCAGAGGCTTGGAGCTGAGAGCTGTGCCTAGCCTTAGCAGGAATGGAAAGGGCCCGAGCGAGAGGGGCTACGGAGGCCGGCGCACAGCTGGCTTCCATTAGTCTCGGTCCGGACCCAGCAAGTTCAGCGGCAGCGAGAGGCCACCGCCGCCAGCGAAGGTCAGAGTGCCCTCCTTATAGGATAAATAGACCCGGGTCCGATCTACCCCCCCCCCCCCATCGCAAAGCCGCACAGTATCTCTTTCAAAGATCTCAAAACACTGAAGCAGACCGTAGCAAATTGACTTTATTGTTTTAAAACTAGCCCCTTCTGTCTGCCACCGCCGCCACCCCTCCCCCAGGGGAAGCGTCGATAATGAATGTCCCTGCAGTGTGTGGCCCCTGTCCCCGGCCCTCTCACGTCGGCCCAGAGGCTGCGATGCTTTGTAGCGTGGCCTGATGTTCAGCATTTGTTCCTCAAACATTTAGCCATCACCACCCTGACCGTAGTCAATGGCCGGTTTCATGGCAGGTGCCAAGTGATCATAAAGATAGCAACACGGACAGGGAACTTCCTGGGGACCAGGGACGATGCTGAGCCCCTGGCCTGTCCCCATTCAGTGCTGGGGTAAGTGGCTGCCATTGGACAGATGAGCGCACTGAGGCCCCAGTGGAAGAGATTATGAAGCTAGGATGACCTGGCCTATGGTGAGGCCAGCAAGCAGTGCACTGGGCCAGGATCAAGACCAGTGCCAGGCATCTCACTGACTGGGACAAATTTGGGAAGCACTGTTTATTTAAAATAGTCAGCATTGAGCTGGAGAGATGGCTTAGCGATTAAGGCACTTGGCCTACAAAGCCAAAGGACCCAGGTTTGATTCCCCAGGACCCACGTAAAGCCAGATACACAAGGTGATGCACGCATCTGGAGCTTGTTTGCAGTGTCTGGAGGCCCTGGAGCACCCATTCTCTCTATATGCCTCTCTCTCTCTCTCTTGAATAAATAAATTAAAAAAATTTTTTTTAGGGCTGGAGAGATGGCTTAGTGGTTAAGCGCTTGCCTGTGAAGCCTAGGACCCTGGTTCGAGGTTCTATTCCCCAGGACCCACGTTAGCCAGATGCACAAGGGGGTGCACGCGTCTGGAGTTCGTTTGCAGTGGCTGGAGGCCCTGGCTCTCTCTCTCTCTCTCTGCCTTTCTCTCTCAAATAAATAAATAAATAAAAATATTTTTAAAAATTTAAATAAACTAAAATGGCCAGCATCTGTGTGGAAGCTCTCCAGAGCAAGATACAACACATTTAAGTGAAGATGGAGGTTGGTCTTGGTTATGTGACCCTGTATGGTGATGGGACAGTCGCTTCCAGTCATCCATTAGGTTCAGGGCACATGGCCACTGAGGTTCTGAAGCATCCAGAAGGCTGTATAGACAGAGTTGACAGTGTTTGGCTTTATATGATAGAGTCATGCCTTGTGTGAGTATGCACGTGTGTATTGTGTCTCCAGCTTCCTAGGGCTGGATTACCTGCACTGTGCCAGCACACCCAGCTTCTTCTTTGGTTTTTTGAGGTAGGGTCTCACTTTGGTCCAGGCTGACGTGGAATTAACTATGTAGTCTCAGGGTGGCCTTGAACTCACGGTGATCCTCCTACCTCTGCCTCCCTGAGTGCTGGGATTAAAGGTGTGCGCCACCATGCCCAGCTTCTTTCTTTCTTTTTTTTAATATTTTTATTTATCTATTTGAGAGAGAGAGGGAGGAAGAGGCAAAAAGAAAGACAGAATGGATGCATCAGGGCTTCCAGCCACTGCAAATGAACTACAGATGCATGCACCCCCCCCCATTGTGCATCTGGCTTATGTGGGTCCTGGGGAATCAAACAGAGGTCTTTAGGCTTTGCAGGCAAACATAGGCAAACACCTTAACCACTAAGCCATTTCCCCAGCCCCCTTTTTTAAAAAATATTTTTATTTATTTATTGGAGAGTGACAGACAGAGAGAGAAAGAGAGAGAGAGAGAGAGAGAGAATGGGCGCATCAGGCCCTCCAACCACCACAAACAAACTCCAGATGCGTGCGCCATCTTGTGCATCTGGCTAACATGGGTCCTGGGGAATCAAGCCTTGAACTGGGGTCCTTAGGCTTCACAGGCAAGTGCTTAACGGCTAAGCCATCTCTCCAGCCCACACTTGGCTTCTTACATGGGTTCTGGAGATCAGACTCAGCAGGTCCTCATGCTTGAAAGGCAAAGACTTTACCAACTGAGTCATCTCCCCAGCCCTTGGGTTTTTTTTTTTTTTTTGGTAGAGGTTTTTTTTTTTTTTATTGTAGGCTCACACCATGGGAGGGTGTTTTGGTTCACGCAGACAGGTGCTAGTTTAGTGTCTTACCTTAGAAGCAGCTCAGCTAGACTTGGCCCTGATGGGGGTTCTCTGGGCACCTGAGTCATAAGTTCTTTTCTTTTCTTACAATTTTTATTTTATTTATTTATTTGAGAAGGGAGGAAAGAAGGAGAGAGAAAGAATGGGGTGCTCCACGGCCTCTAGTCACTGCAAAGGAACTTCAGAAGCATGTGCCACCCTGTGCATCTGGCTTTACGTGGGTACTGGGGAATCAAACCTGGATCCTTTGGCTTTGCTAGCAAGTGCCTTAACCACTAAGCCATGTCTCTAGCCCACAGGTTCTTTTCTTAGTAATTCCTCTCTGGCACTTCTAGGTTTGCACTTAGAAGCTTATGCAAGCTTGAGGGGTCAGGACAGGGCCACCTCGGTCCCAGCCCAGTTCTGCCCTTGGTCAGCCGTAGAAGTGGCAGCTTCTTAGGTTTCCACCTTGGTGAGATGTAGGTGACAGGTACTCCCAACTCCCTGGGGTCATGGCAACAATGAAAAGAGTCAATATGGAGCCGGGCGTGGTGGCGCACGCCTTTAATCCCAGCACTCTGGAGGCAGAGGTAGGAGGATTGCTGTGAGTTCAAGGCCACCCAGAGACTACATAGTGAACTCCTGGTCAGCCTGGGCTAGAGTGAGACCCTACCTCAAAAAACAAAACAAAACCGAGAAAAGAGTCAATATGGATCTAGCGCAGAGGCCGAGGCTGAGCTAGACGCGACGCCCAGGCCCTTGAATACTGTGGCTCAGGTGCATTTCCCATGGTGGCCGTCACATGTGGCCCCAGGCTCGGCATCTGCTGCAACACACAGTTGCCACCTTCCAGTTCAGCGTGACAGAAGAGAGACCCGGGTCTCCCAGGGCCGAAATCCAGGGTAGGGGTCCTATGCCCCAGAAGACATCACTAATAGATCCCTAGGGCCCTTCCCAGGAGTCCAAGGAGGCCAAGGAGTGAAACTCACCAGGCCCATCATGGATTGGTCTAATTCGTTCTGGCAGAACCCAGAGCTGACAGTGCAGGCTACCCAGGGGAGAGGTGGGCAGAGACAGGGCGCCCTGGGGGTGCTGACAGGCTCTGAGCGGCCTCCACTCCGGGGCCTGGGGTCCCCGCCCTCCCGCAGAGAAGACAGTGTGACACAGCTCGTGTTCTCACATCGGGTCCCTCTGGTCTCCTGTCAGCGCTCTCTGTCTGTCTCTCCTGCCACCCACGCCCCAACTCTTCAGGCCCTATGATCCCATAAGGCCGCCTACCTGGAGTCCCATGGGTGCTGTGTAGTTGACCTTCAACCAAGGACAACCGTTGTGCCCTGTGCAACCTAGGCTGTGGCAGCGAGGTGGGGTGGGGTGCTCTGCTCCCCACACTCGTCACCAGCAACTGTCCGTAGCAGCACTCACGTTCTAACGAGCAGAAGTTGTTGATGATCTCTTTTCATCTTTGAGTAAAATCCCTCGTGTTTCAGACAGTAATGGTATAGAAAAACAGAGTTGGGGGGGGGACTGGCAGGTAGCGGGGTGTAGGGTGGGATCCGGGAAGGCCTGGCTTGGGAGGTGACCTGAACTGTGCGTGTGGCGAGTCCTCTGGGGAGACAGGACTGGACATGAGCGAACAGAAAGCGAGCACTTGGGACAGCCCAGGCGCAAGAGGAGGGGGCAGAGTCCCGGAAGCAACCCAGTCCTGACCCAAGCTGGGGGTCCCCATGGTTCCTGTGGCCCAGGGCAGGAAGGTCAGAGGTCAAGAGGTCAAGATGTAAAAAGGCTTCCTCTGTCCTCGGCTACTGCTTCTCTGTTGTAGAGACACTCCTGGGACAGAGTCACAGAGGACAGAGGAACCCGTGGGCGCGTGCATGTGTGTTTGTGTGTGTGTGTGTGTGCACGCATGCACGCTCAATATAACAGAAGCATAACATAGAGTTGTTCAGCAGCGTGAACTACGTGTGCAGTCTTATACCCTGGACCCCAGGATCCTACTGTTTCATCAGAGCCAGAACTTTCCACTGAACACCTCCCATGCCCTGCACCCCTCCAAGCGCCACGGCCTCCCTGATGCCGCCAAGTATGCCTCCTTTCCAACCCTGCAGAAACGAACCAGGCAGTGATGGCCTCCTCCAGGCATTTACAAAAGAGAATGGGGAGCCGGGCGTGGTGGCGCATGCCTTTAATTCCAGCACTCGGGAGGCAGAGGTAGGATTGCCATGAGTTCGAGGCCACCCTGAGACTACATAGTGAATTCCAGGTCAACCTTGGTTAGAATGAGACCCTACCCTAAAAAACAAAAAAACAAAAAAAAAAAAAAAAAAAAAAGAGAGAACGGGGCTGGAGAGATGGCTTGGCAGTTAAGGTTACTTGCCTGCAAAGCCAAAGGACCCAGGGTTGACTCCCCCAGGACCCATGTAAGCCCAATGCAAAAGGTGGGACATGCATCTGGAGTTCATTTGCAGTGGCTGGAGGCCCTGGTGTGCCCATTCTCTCTTCTCTCTCTCTCTCTCTGCTTGCAAAGAAACAAATAATAAATAAATAAGTAAACAAGTAAATGTTTAAAAAATGAGGGGAAAAAAAAGCCAGGCAGTCACACATAGCCGTAACCCCAGTGCTCAGTGAGATCAGAGATGGGAGGATGACTGGGCCTCATTGCTCAGCCAGTCTGACCGGAAACTGGCACAAGCTGCAGACTCAGTGTGAGATCCTATCTCAAGATGGCCTGTCCTCCTCTGGCCTTCACATGTGTGTGCACATGACATACATCACACACACACACACACACACACACACTATACACACAAAGAGCAAAATTAAAAAACCAATCCCGGGCTGGAGAGATGGCTTAGTGGTTAAGTGCTTGCCTGTGAAGCCTAAGGACCCCAGTTCAAGGCTCGATTCCCCAGGACCCACTTTAGCCAGATGCACAAGGGGGCGCACACGTCTGGAGTTCGTTTGCAGTGGCTGGAGGCCCTGGCACTGCCCATTCTCTCTCTCTCTGTCTGCCTCTTTCTCTCTGTGTCTGTTGCTCTCAAATAAATAAATAAAAATAAAAATAAAACAATCCCATCCCATGGTAGCAGTTAGGGGAGCAACACTGCCCCCCCCTATGGGACTTTGAAAATCAATTAGCCTATGAGGATTGGCAAGATGAGAGAAGGGGAAATAAACCCAGCTGGGAAGGGAGCTGAGGTCCATCTGCAGCTGCTCGGACCATCATCTCTCTGAAAGAAATGACATTTCAGGGCGAGGAGTGAATTATGGCTGCCAGGACCCCAGGCCTGAGCTTTGATCCGACTCTTGCATTGATAATCTCCACTCCCTCCCGGGGTCGCGGGAGGGACCTCCTACGAGTGTGCAGGTCTGTAGAAGAACTTGGCTTGTGCTGGTGAACTCCAGAGCAGGTGACTTGTGGACACTGAGCTACTGCAGGAGACCCAAGCCTTGCGGCGTTTCACAAGCCCCCCACCCCCCAGCCTGACAGCACACAGGTGTGGCGTGTGTGATCTTACACAGCCACCGTCACCTGTGAGGCCATTCTGCTGACCATGTGACCTCACTTTTTAAATTTGTTTTTATTTCTTTTTTATTAATTATTTTTATTTATTTATTTGAGAGCGACGGAAAGAGAGAAAGAGGGAGACAGAGAGAATGGGCGTGCCAGGGCCTCCAGCCACTGCAAAAGAACTCCAGACACGTGCGCCCCCTTGTGCATCTGGCTAATGTGGGTTCTGGGGAGTCGAGCCTCGAACCGAGGTCCTCAGGCTTCACAGGCAAGCGCTTAACTGTTAAGCCATCTCTCCAGCCCTGTTTTTATTTCTTATTGACAGTTTCCATACTTACAAACAATAAGCCATGATAATTCCCTCCCCTCCACTTTCTCCTTCACAAATCCATACTACATCATATCCCCTCCTTCTCTCATTAGTCTCTCTCTCATTTTGACGTCATCATCTTTTCCTCCTATTCTGAGTGTCTTGTGAAGGTAGTGTTAGGCACTGCGAGATCAAGGATATCGAGGCCAATTTCTGTCTGAAAGAGCGCAAGAGAATCCTGCCATTCCTTTGGCTCTTACATTCTTCCTACCACCTCTTCCACAATGGATCCTGAGCCTTGGAGGGTGTTTTCAGTGCTGGACACTCCTCTGTTACTTCTCCTCAGCACTATGGTGCCTTTTGGGTCATCCCAGTGATCTCTGCCATCTGAAAGGAGAAGCTTCTCTAACCAAAAGTGAGAGTAGCATTAATATATGGCTATGAACATTAAGTAAAGTGCTTACAGGGCAGTTTGGTGAGAATAATATATGCATGTAGCCAAGCGTTACACTCCTAAGGCTCATGACCTTCCCCACCATAGGCTTTGGTTAGGTTTTCAGTACCAGGCATGTATTCCCTCCCATGGAGTGGGTCTACAGTCCAATTAGAGAGCGGTTGATTTCCCCCATAACAGACACGCCACGATTGCACCTGTTGGCTCATTTAGCCTGGCTGGCCAAACTTGAGGCTTGCAGCATCCACTGTTTTCACCACTGATGGTTTCTCTGTCTCCCATAGGGTGTGCATGCAGTGCAGCTTTTTGACCAGCTTTCTGTCAGCTGTCTGTCACCTCCCTTTTTGAAAAAGTATTATTTGGAGAAGGTTCTACTCACTGCCTGGAAACTTTAGACCAGAGAGTAGAATGTGGCTTTGTGGATGGACACTATGGTGGTTTGATTTGGGAATCCCCAGAAACTTACGTGTTCTGAGTGCTTGATCCCCAGCTGAATTGAAAGCTTGTTGGAGGTGTGCCTAACAGGGGCAGGCTTACAGATGTTATAGCCAACTTCTCCTTTGCCAATGTTACACTCATGCTGCCATGTCCATCTGATGGTGGTCCAGGAGCATCTCTGGAGTCCACTGTACAGGCAGGAGTTAGAATCACCATGGAAATAAACCTCTAGGCAACTATGTCGGGGATTTTCTAGACTATACTAATTGGGGTGGGAAGACCCACGCTGACTGTGGACAGTGCCACTCCATGGGCTGAGGTCCTGGACTGCGTAAAAAGGAGACAGCCAGCTGAGCACGGGCGTTCATCTCCTTCTGCTTCCTCCCCGCTGGCTTCCTGCTTCTGCCCCCACCCCACGGGTTCCGCCCTCTGGAACTCTCCTTCCCTAAACTGCTTCTTGACCTGGTATTGTTCGCAGCAATGAGAAAGAAACTGATACACTATGTGACTCTCCCTTCTTTTTTTTTTTTTTTTTTTTTTTGATTTTTCGAGGGTCTCGCTGTAGCCCAGGCTGACCTGGAATTCACTACGTAGTCTCAGGGTGGCCCCGAATTCATGGCGATCCTCCTACCTCTGCCTCCCGAGTCCGAGTGCTGGGATTAAAGGTGTGCGCCACCACGCCCAGCTCTCCCTTCATTTTTAATGCATGGTAAAATACGTTCACATAGACAAAGAATTTCTTAATATTTTATTTATTTATTTGCAAGCAAAGAGAGAGAGAAAATGGATGCACCAGGGCCTCTTGCCACTGCAAATGGACTCCAGATGCATGCACTGCTTTGTACGTCTGGCTTTACTTGGTTATTAGGGAACTGAACCCATGTCGTTAGGCTTTGCAGCTAAACGCCTTAACCGCTAAGCCATCTCTTCAGCCCCAAAGAATTATTTTTAGATGAACTTCTTTATAATTTAGTCTCAGTAAATGTTTGTAGACTTATATACCTATAAACCTAGGATCATGTAAAAAAAAAATTTCAGGTAAGAAGGGGTCTCGAGTGGAAAAAGTTGAAGACACCCTGCTCTAAGAGACTTCCATATCCCCAGCAAACCCCAAATCCACAAGGACCCAGGCTGCATCCCCGGTTTGCAGAAGCGGCCTGGCCACCCTGCCACATCCTGGCACTGCCTCGGGACAGATCTGACCTGGGCTGGTTTTCTGCTCTGCAGCCCCTCTCACTGGAGCCCACGTTATGCCCTGACTCCTGCTACAGAGATGCTGGGTGGCAGAAAGTGCCCCTCGGGAATGTGGATTGTTTTACAACCCCTTAAACAGGCTTTCTGCTACCTGTGAATGAGGCCATTGTGACATTTAGTGAAGGGCTGATTGAACCCAGATGGGGGCTGGGGGAGGCACCGCGAGCGAGGACCCAGGACCGGGCACAGGTCTGGGGTGAGGAAGGACCACAGTGCGGGCAGGGCTGCTCAGCTCATCCGTACCCTGTTGGTCTCCAAGCTGAGAACGCAGTCTGAGTGGTCACACAGCCTTGTATGCGCCTGGGCACCACTCAAGTTGGTTTCACTATGTAGCTCAGGCTGACCTTGAACTTGTATTGATCCTCCTGCCTCAGCCTCCCAAGGGCTGAAATCACAGGTGTGCTGCACCATGCCTGGCTCCAATGTGGTATTTTAAAAATATTTGGTTTATTTATTTGAGAGAGAGAGAAAGAGGCAGACAGAGACAGAAAGAAAGGGCACACCAGGGCCTCCACTGCAAATGAACTCCAGACACATGCACCACCTAGTGTGTCTGGCTTTACGTAGGTACTGGGGAATCAAACCTGGGTCCTTAGGCTCTGGAGGCAAGTGCCGTAACCACTGAGCCATCTTTCCAACCCTCCAAAGTGGTTTTTTTTTATTTTATTTTTTGTTATTTTAATTTATTTATTTGAGAGCTACAGACAGAGAGAGAAAGAGGCAGATAGAGAGAGGGAGAGAGAATGGGTGCGCCAGGGCCTCCAGCCACTGCAAACGAACTCCAGACGCGTGCGCCCCCTTGTGCATCTGGCTAACGTGGGTCCTGGGGAGTCGAGCCTCGAACCGGGGTCCTCGGGCTTCACAGGCAAGCGCTTCACCGCTAAGCCGTCTCTCCAGCCCCCCAAAGTGTTTTTTTATATTTTATTTATTTATTTATTTATTTATTTGAGAGAGAGAAAAAAGAGGTAGAGAGAGAGAGAGAGAATGGGCATACCAGGGCCTCCAGCCACTACAAATGAACTCCAGATGCATGCGCCTCCTTGTGCATCTGGCTTACGTGGGTCCTGGGAAATTGAACCTCGGTCTTTTGGCTTTGCAGGCAAATGCCTTAACCGCTAAGCCATCTTCTCCAGCCCCAGTGTGGTTTTCAATGCATAAAAAATAAAAACCTGGGGTCTAGGGAGAGATTACAGTTGGTAAAGTGCTTGCTGTGTAAGCATGAGGACCCTGAGTTTGATCCTCAGAACCCAGGTTTTAAACAAAAATGGCCAGACACTGGGCCGGGAGGTGGTTCGGTGGCTAAAGTGTTCGTAGCGCAAGCGTGATGCCCTGAGTTTGAGACCCCAGAACCTACTTAAATGCCAGTCACGGTGTCTATAATCCCAGCATGCCTGTGGTGAGATAGGAGACAAGAGACTCCCAGAAGCTCACAGGTCAGTTAGCCGTACCATGTGCTGATCACATACGCCAGACAGGGCTGTGCTCTTTCAGGTCCTCATCTCATAGAGTGCTTGTCAGAAGCCTAAGAAACCACCTTAGCTCTGTTTTACAGATGGGAAGACTGACGTTTAGAAAGGTAGAAAGGTTAGAAGGTTGTCCACAGTCTTGAGGGGCCAAACCATCAATCACACATGAGCTCTGTTGACGTTAGTCCCCTTACAAGCACCAAGATTCAGAAGACAGCAACCAGCTCTTTTTTTTTTTTAATCGTGTGCTTGTGTGTTGGGTTTGGGTGAGCGCACGTGTGGCAGTCAGAGCACCACGTTGGGTGCTGGTTCTTGCCGTCCACCTTGTTTGAAGCTGGGTGTCTTTGTCATTCATCCCTACACGCTCCAGACTAGCTGGCACATGGCGTCTGGATTCTCCTGCCTCCATCTCCCAGTGAACTGTGCCGTGTGCAGACCTGGGGTGAAGGACGTGGGCACCATCCCCTGGCTGGGCAGCCGCTCCAAGCTCTCACCCAGCTGCAGGGAAATTAGGCCTAAACACCACAGGGGCCCAGCAGCCCCACTTCTGGGTCTGTATCTTAGGAAACGGGTGTCCAGGCCCACAAGGGACAGGTGCAAGGATGCTCACAGCATCCCAATTAGGGGTGCCAGGGTTGTAGCTGACAGGCACCTGACGGGGTGGTGGTGGGGTCTTAACCATTTGATACTGTGTGAAACCCTGGGAAATCTTGGAGTTTACAGAAACCAATGCAGCCTCCGTCAGGCTAGCATGGGTCTGCTGCGGTTGCATGGGTCTTGTTCTATTAGGACTTGTATGTTGAACGCTTGATCCCCAGGGTGGTGAATTTTGGTGGGGTGAGGGGCCTGGCAGGAGGCGGTCACGGGTACTCTGCCCTCAGAAAAGGTATTGAGGTCATTCTTGTGGGAACTCAGGTAGTTCCCCTGAGAAGTTTATAAAAGATCATGGCCACCCCTCCCCCATCCTCTGACTTCTTGTCTGGCAATATAATCTCTCACTCCTGGATGGGCTCTTGCCGTGATGCCTCAGGCTGATCATGGCCTTGCAAACTGATGAGCTCAACAAACAAACCTCTTTTACTTATAATGTAAGCCTGCCTCTGGTGCTTTGCCATAGAAATTTAAAAAGAAAAAAAAAATCAGAGCTGGTGAGATGGCTTAGTGATTAAGGCACATGCCTGCAAAGCCAAAGGACCCAGGTTCAATTCCCTAGAACCCACGTAAGCCAGATGCACAAGGTGGCACACACGTCTGGAGGTCATTTGCAGCGGCTGGAGGCCCTGGCACACCAATTTTCTCTATATATCTGCTTCTCTCTCTCTCAAATAAGTAGAAAAAATGTTTAATTTAAAAGGGAGCTGGAGAGATGGCTTAGTGGTTGAACGCTTGCCTGTGAAGGCTAAAGACCCCCGTTCAAGGCTCAATTCCCCAGGACCCATGTTAGCCAGATGCACAAGGAGGCACACACGTTTGGAGTTCGTTTGCAGTGGCTGGAGGCCCTGGAGCGCCCATTCTCTCTATCTCCCTCTTTCTCTCTCTGTCTGTCATTCTCAAATAAATAAATGAATAAATTTTTAAAACTTAAGAAAATTTAAAAGGCAGGGCTGGAGGGATGGTGAGTTCAGTTACATCTTCAAAGACTGGTTCCCTTCCACTCTTTCTTTATTATTTCTTTGTTTTTGGTTTTGTTTTCCAACGTAGGGTCTCACTGTAGCCCAGGCAGACCTGGCACTCACTGTGTAGGCCCAGGCTGGCTTCGAACTCACGATGATCCTCCTACCTCTACCTCCCAAGTGCTGGGATTAAAGGTGTGCACCACCACGCCCAGCACCGTCCGCTCTTTCACGTCTCAGCCTTGACATGTGACACTTGGCTTCCTGTCCCAGGATGGGGCAGAGTAGGGACAATGCACAAAGGATCCTGCTGCTGTTAGTGAAGAGGGGACGTTTCCTCATTGCTTCCTGCCTTCCTGGGCCTCACCCCAGCTGCAAGTGAGCAAAGTGTATCTGTCTGTCAAAGCCCTCCAGGCACCACTGACAGTGGTCCAAGATTCCTAGGGTCATACATTCCTCTCTCCTGGGACCTGTCAGGTCCGAGAGGGGCTTCTTGCTGCAGAGTCTTGGCGGACACCCTCACACTGCCATTTGTTTAGCTGTCCAGTCTTCAGATGACCCTGGGTCACAAAGTGAAGATAAATGAGAAGCTATTTTTGAAAAAAAAAAGACCGTCAAGGGACGAGATTGTGGTCCGTTTCTTCTGAATCCTGCCCCGAGTCATGGCTCAATAAGGTCCACACAGAAGAGGAGAAAACCAGGCTGGAGAAGATGGCTTAGTGGTTAAGGCGCTTGCCTGCAAAGCCAGAGGACCCTGGTTCAATCCCCCAGGACCCACGTAAGCCAGATGCACAAGGTGGCACATGCATCTGGAAATCGTTTGCAGTGGCTGAAGGCCCTGGCACACCCAGTCTCTCCCTCTCTCTCTCCGTCTCTCTCTCTCAAATAAATAAATAAAATATATTAGGCATCTCCTGGGACAGGTAGTTGTCAGGTTTCAGCAAGTAGGGTTGCCATGGTAACCAGAACCAAGAATGAGCTGGCTGGACCTTCCACTACATCTGTCTAGTCAGGCCTTGAAAGCAGGGTGGAATCCTAGCAGGCTGCCTGTGCTTTCTGGAGAAACCCACTGGGGCCATGTTCCTGGTCTTATTTTGCTTTTTTAAAAAATTTGTTTATTTATTGGGGGGGGGGCAGATAGAGAATAGCCACACCGGGGCCTCCAGCCACTGCAAATGAACTCCAGATGCATGTGCCATCTTATGCATCTGGCTTAAGTGAGTACTGGGGAATCGAACCTGAGTCCTTAGGCAAGTGCCTTAACTGCTAAGTCATCTCTCCAGTATATACGTATATATATATATATATATGTATATATTCTGAAGTTGTAGAGTGCTGGCCTAACAAGCATGAAGCCCGCGGCTTGATCTCCCAGGATTCAGTTGGCACCGTCTTGAGCCCAGAGCCTTAAGGATGCCAGGCAAGTGCTCTGCTACTGAGCTACACCCCTAGCTGAGCATTCAGCCCACTCTTTCGTTATTTTAATAATTTTTTAAGAATTAGGAATTTTTTTGTTTGTTTTTGTTTTTTGGGGGGGAGTTTTGAGATAGGGTCTTGCTGTAGCTCAGGCTGATCTGGAATTCATTTTGTAGTCTCAGGGTGGCCTCGAACTCATGGTGATCCTTTTACCTCTGCCTCCTGAGTACTGGACCAAGAAACCCAATTTCTTTTTTCTTTTATATATGTATTTGAGAGAAAGAAACAGCAAAGGAGATTGTGAGAATGGACTCAACAGGTCCTCTAGCCATTGCAAATGAACTCCAGACTTGTGCCACCTTGTGCTTCTGGCTTTACGTGGGTACTGGGAAAATGAACCTGGGTCCTTTGGCTTTGTAGGCAACATGGTAAATCATCTCTCCAGCCTGACTTTTATTAGTTAATTAATTAATTAATTTATTTATTTATTTAGTGCAGGGTCTCCTGCCACTGCAAATTCCAGATGCATGTGCTGCTTTGTATGTCTGGCTTTACCTGAGAGCTGGGGAATCGAACCTAGGCCATCAGGCTTTACAACTAAGTGCCCCTTAACCACTGAGCCATCTCTCTAGTACCCTAGTTTTTTAAAATATTTTTTAAAAGCCACTGCAAGTGAACTTTAGATACATGTGCCACTGTGCATCTGGCTTTATGCGGGTACTGGGAAATTGAACCCCAGTCCTTAGGCTTTGCAGGCAAGCACCTTAGCCACTGAGCAATCTCTCCAAACCCTTCTTTGTTTTGTTTTGTTTTGTTTTGTTTTGTTTTCATTTCTGTCGCTCTCTATTTTTTTTTTCATTTCTCACTCTCTTTTTGGTTTTTCACAGTAGGGTCTCACTCTAGCTCAGGCTGACCTGGAATTCACTATGGAGTCTCAGGGTGGCCACGAACTCATGGTGATCCTCCTACCTCTGCCTCCTGAGTGCTGGGATTAAACGAGTGTGCCATCATGCCCTGCCTATTTCTCTCTTTTTTTATTATTATTGACAATTTCCAAAATTATAGACAATAAACCATGATAAATCCCCTCCCTCCCTTTCTTTTTTATTACTTTTTATTTAGTTTTTTGAGGTAGGGTCTTGCTCTAGCCCAGGCTGACCTGTAAAAAAAAAACAAAATCCTGATACCTGAGGCGTGCCCCTGGCTGACTTGAGTGAGGCTGTGTGTGGCGGGGTCTGCACACTGGTGCGCGTTTACTGAATTCCCGGAAGATGCCAGCAAGTCAAAAGCAAGAACTGGGCTGGAGAGATGGCTCGGTGGTTAAGGCGCGTGCCTGCAAAGCCAAAGGACCCAGGTTTGATTCTCCAGGACCCATGTAAGCCAGATACACAAGGAGGTGCTTGCATCTGGAGTTCGTTTGCAGTGGCTGGAGGCCCTGGTGCACCCATTCTCTCTCTCTCTCTTCTCTCTCTCTCCTCCCTCCCTCCCTCTTTCTCTTACATAAATAAATAAATAAAGAAATATATATATTTATTATATATTATAATATAATATAATAATATTATATATATTATATATATACATATATAATATTTTTTAAAAAGCAAGGACTGAGGCCTTCTGGTCCAGGGGGCCCACCCTCTTGCCTGTGGCTCCTTTACTGACCTCGTCCACTGGAGGCCACTGGGCCCATTCCAGCCCTACATGAAAAGCAGCCCTGGACCCTAGAAACTTCTTGTTTGCATGGGTCTTGGTTGATTTGAGTTGCCATCCGTGACCACTCAGCAGTATGTGTGCGTGCACGTGGGCGTGCATGCATGTTTGCTTATGTGTTCGTGCACGTGTGTGTCCATGCATGGGTTTAGAAACCGGCATCCCCATTATGGCCATGCCTGCCCAGAAACCTAGAGCATCAGTAAAAACTGTCACTTCATTCATGTTTGTTTTTCTCAAGGCAAGGTCCCATTCTGGAACTCACCCAGTAGTTCCCAGACTGGCCTTGAACTCACAGCGATCCTCCTGCCTCAGTCTCCCAAGTGCAGGGACTAAAGGCACGGCCGTGTATCATTTTCTTACCTGGCCTCCTTTTACAAAAGAGGTGTGTGGATCCAGCTTAGTCTCCCCCACCCCTCCACCAAGGCTGACCCGCTTACTCCCCCAGTGCTGGAGAAATGTGAGGTAGCCTGACACCGAAACAATCCTAAGAGCAGAGCGGGAGAACTTGTCCCACCTGCTTCCAAAGTCTGACATAAGCTACCGGAGTGGAGACAGGATGGGATTGGTGTGACACCGATTAATCAGTGGAACGGAATGGAGAGTCCAGAAATAAGCCCCGACACTCACGGTCCATTAGCTTTTGGCAAAGATCCCAAGCGATTCAGTGAGGAAAGAACTGGCTTTTTAGACTGTAGCTGGAACAATGAATGACGTGCACACTCAGAGGACTCGGGCCCTGCAGGAAGAGGAACAAATTGGGTCGTTCACCTGAGGGGAAAAGCTAATGCTCTAAAGAGACCCACAATAGAAGACAACAGTGAGAACGTTACAACTGCTGCTTTTCAAGACACCATTAAGAAACTGAAAAGATAAGCTGTAGATGAGGAGGCAATTTACAAACGACAAATCTACTCTGGGACTCGTATCTGGAATATGTAAAGAGCTTTTACAACCCAATAACAAGAGGACAGATTTAACTTGGAAAAAAAAAAAACTGATCAAAGGATTTTTTTTTTTTTTTTTTTAGATGGGAGCATGGAGAAGGGGCTGGTCTGGAGCATGTGGGCTCAAGTGATCCTCCCATGTTATCTTCCTCACTTGTTAAGGACACAGGCTCAGGGAGATTTGGCCTCACCCCTCAGAACTCAGCAACCACACCTGCCCTACTACTTCTCCTCATTGCCCCATTCTGACTTGTGGGAAGCCTAACCTGTCCCTCTGCCCTCCTGCAGGTACAGCTGGGCTCTATCAAGGTGCCAACGGATTGAGCAACGCCGCTGGATTCGGAAGTGTGCACCAGGTACCCGTGGTTCCCCGCCAGACCTCTTCTGAATTCTTTTTCTAAATGTTCCCTTTAACTCGGGACATGCAGGGAACACCCCCCCCCCCACACACACACACACACAGCGCCCATCAGAAACCTGGCTTCTTTGTGCCTGGGTTTGGACCCTCCAGGGGGCCTGGGCATGGGCAGGTTTCAAGATGTCATATCCAGTATTGACCTGACCCCAGAGCTGTTGAATTTGTTTGAATTTCAACGCTGTGTGAGGACAGCGTTGCATACTTTCACAAGACCACAGGCCTCTCCAAGGGAGCCACACATCCTGCGCCTCCTGAAGCCCAGAGCTGAGCAATGCTCTCCTGGCAGTGGAGGCTTCCTACATGCTTGCTACATCAAACAGGGCCCCTGGACAGGTGAATCTTGCCTACTGTAGGGGGTCTCTTGATTTCCCTTATAGTCAAAAATTAAAGCTGGGCGTGGTGGCACATGGCCTTAATCCCAGACTCAGGAGGCAGAGGTAGGAGGATTGCCATGAGTTCGAGACCACCCTGAGACTACATAGTGAATTCCAGGTTAGCCTGAGCTAGAGTGAGACCCTACCTCGAAAAAAAAAAATTAACCTGCTATGGGCTACAAAAATTAAATTGAGAGCCAGGCGTGGTGGCACATATTTTAATCCCAGCACTCGCAAGGCAGAGGATGCTGTGAGTTTGAGGCCACCCTGAGATTCCACAGTGAATTCCAGGTCAGCCTGGGCTAGAGTGAGACCCTACCTCGAAAAACCAAAAAAAAAAAAAAAAAATTAAATTGACCTGTCAGAAAATATAGAGGAACTCTGAGCTCTAACTTACACATCTTTCCTTCCTGTGCATGTGAAATCACTTCAAAAGGGAAGGTTAAGGTGTTTGTAACTTATTTACTTACAAAGAATGCTCCATTTCTTCTTCAGCAAGCTTAGACTTGAAAAATCCCCCAAAATTTTTTTAAGTGTTTTTGTATATTTCCAATGAACTATATCCATGGACACATACTTGTATCTGAAATGGAGTTTTTAAGGCGTGATCTGTAAGTACACGCATCTGTCCATTTCCCCATAAGAACTCATCAGAAACACAGGCTTGACTCCCCAGAAATTCTGACTCTGTAGAAACAAGCCGGGCAGAACCTTCCACGGGTTCCTTGTTGGTGTGTGTGTGTGGGGGGGGGGGGTAGCAGTGGAGGGGGCTGGATGTTAGAGACGTTGATGGCTCTTCGGGAGAGGCAGCTGGCCTCTTGAAATAATGCCTGATCAGAGCTGATTGATGTCTGCTAACATGAGGTCCATGACTTCCCATGGAATGTTCTAGACCCTTCATATTAGCAACAGCTGCTGTGTTTTTAACTTCTTCCCTAGACTGTTCCCTGCCCTCCCAGGTATGTGTCTTTTCCTTGTTCGCGCAATATTTATTGGGTGACTGTGTACCAGCTCTGGGGATACAACTGTGACCAAGAGAGATTATCAAGGCCGCAGCCCTGTCCTTCAGGGTCACCCCCTGGCTGACCTTCAGCTGCCAGTATGGCATCCCTGGAAGAAAAATCTTAACATGCTGAAGGTGCATGGGCCTGGGTTTTTTTCTAGAAGTGCCAGGGAGTTCTGCACGCTGGAAGCTGCTCGTAGATCATGATAGAGGCAAGCCTGGCGTGGGATCTCACAACTCAGCCCTACCCAGAGCAGTTCAGCTGGGCACTTCCTGAGACAGCCAACACAGGGCTGCTCTATGCCCACCTTCTCCTCCCACCTTCAATGTCTCCCTCCCCTTCTCTCCTCCTGTCTCCTCTGCCTTCCACACATGCCTCTCGCCCTTCTAACAAAACCTAAATGGTGACAGGCCTGGCCATGGGGTACTGTTTATTCTAATGAAAGACAGAGAGACCCGGAGGCTGGGTGGCCTGAACCCAACCCCGCCGCGCCTCCTTGCTCATGTCTGCGGTTTTCTCCACAGGATTATCCCTCGTACCCCGGCTTCCCTCAGAGCCAGTACCCCCAGTATTACAGCTCATCCTACAGCCCTCCCTACGTCCCAGCCGGAAGCATCTGCCCTTCACCCCTCTCCACGTCCACCTACGTCCTGCAAGAGACCTCGCACAGTGTCCCCAACCAGAGCTCAGAGTCCCTAGCCGGTACGTACTATTACATAGTCGCCCTCGTGGTCATTCACAGCTGTGGTCTGAGCGCCCCGAGAAAGAGGGGATATGAACACAGGTTCTCACGGGATGGTTTGCCCAAGGTTAACATAGGTTATCACTCAAGTGGGTTCCCCCCACTTTCTTCTCTCTCTCTCTCTCTCTCTTTGTAATTGCATCATGTTTTAAAATAGAAAACTTGGGCTGGAGAGATGGCTTAGCAGTTAAGCGCTTGCCTGTGAAGCCTAAGGACCCCGGTTAGAGGCTCGATTCCCCAGGACCCACGTTAGCCAGATGCACAAGGGGGCGCACGTGTCTGGAGTTCGCTTGCAGTGGCTGGAGGCCCTGGCGTGCCCATTCTCTCTCTCTATCTGCCTCTCTCTCTCTCTGTCACTCTCAAATAAATAAATAAATAAAATAAAATAAAATTTAAAATAGAAAACTTTAAGGCTGGAGAGATTGCTTAATGGTTAAGGCACTTGCTTGCAAACCTGATGGTCCAGGTTTGAAACCCCAATACTCACTCAAAGCCATATGCACAAAGTAACGCATGAATCTGGAGTTTGTTTGCAGTGCCAAAAAGCCCTCATGTGCCCATTCTCTCTTTCTCTGTCTCTCTTTCCCCCCCCACCCTAATTGCAAATATATGCATGTGTGTGTGTATGTTTTTTTGAGGTAGGGTCTCACTCTAACCCAGGCTGACCTGAAATTCACTGTGTAGTCTCAGGGTAGTCTTGAACTCATGGCGATCCACCTGCCTGTGCCTCCCGAGTGCTGGGATTAAAGGCGTGCGCCCCCACACCTGGCAATAAATATATTTTTTAAAAAATAAAAATAAGACTGGATGGATGGCTTAGCAGTTAAGGCATTTGCCTGCAAAACCAAAGAATCCCAGTTCGATTCTCCAGGTCCCATGTAAGCCAAATGCACAAGGGGGCTCACGCGTCTGGAGTTCATTTGCAGGGGCTGGAGGCCCTGGCATGCCCATTCTCTCCCTCTGTCTCCCTCTGTCTCTCCCCCCCCCCGCCTCTTTTTCTCTCAAATAAATAAATAAAAATAGAAAACAGCTGAAGCACAGAAGCCTCGAAGTTGTCCTCTGACCTCCACAGCTGTGCTGTAGCTCGCATGCCATACAATACGCACACAAATAAGTAAATGAATAAATAAAAATCTAAAACTTTGTCTGCCCTGTTTAAAAAGGACATCCAGCATTCTACATCTAACCAACTGACCTCAAATTCGTTTCCTGCTTGGCCCATGTGGACTGTGGAGTTGGTGAGCTGTGGTTGAAAAGGAAGGAAAGCCGGGCGTGGTGGCGCACGCCTTTAATCCCAGCACTCGGAAGGCAGAGGTAGGAGGATCGCCATGAGTTCGAGGCCACCCTGAGACTCCATAGTGAATTCCAGGTCAGCCTGGGCTACAGTGAGACCCTACCTCGAAAAACCAAAAAAAAAAGAAAAGAAAAGAAAAGAAAAGGAAGGGAAACGGTCCCACCTGCCTATCCACTGTGTGCCCAGCGTACGCCTCTTACCTGCGTCTCTCTGTCCTCAGCGATAACTATTTATTAAGCAACTACTGTTTCCCAGGCACTGCGTTCCTTAATTTGGTAAACTGTAAGTACAGGATACCGTAGACTCTCTTTGCACAGTGTAACCAATCACACAAGTATGAATCGACAACTTGTGATAAGGAAAACGATAATTAACACCAAAAGTGGGGGGTTACATGTTCCTCCTTTTCTCTAGAAAAGAGCAGTGCGTATCGCGGTGACAAGTACCATACTATACTCGGGACACTGGGATTCAAACCCAGACCCGTGGAGCTCCATCTTCCAGCACATGCTACTAGTCGAGCCTGTGCAGTTGAGAATCCGTTAGCTAAAGCTTGTCTGGAAACAGGGCCAGAGACTTCCTGGTGTCCTTTTTTTCTTTTTTCTTTTTCTTTTTCCCTCTCTAAGAGGGTTTCAGGGACCTCAAGTACTGCTGTCCCTATAAGTGTTCCTTTCTAAGACACCACACTTTTAGGGAATGCCTGTATTAGCCAGGACATTCTGGCTTTAGAAGATAGAAAATTTAGTTTAAAAGACACAGACATGGTGGCACATACCTTTAATCCCAGAACTCTGGAGGCTGACCTGGGCTACAGAGTGAGTTCCAGGTCAGTTTGTGCTAAAGTGAGACCTCTGCTTCCAAAAAAAAGAAGGGAAGGAGAAGAGGGGAAGTGGTAGGGGAAGGGGGAAGAGGAAAGGGAGGAAAAGAAAAGGAGGAAAAAATAAAACACTTTTCTTTTTTTATTATTTTATTTTTCTAGCCAGGCTGACCTGGAATTCACTATGGAGTCTCAGGGTGGCCTCGAACTCACGGCGATCCTCCTACCTCTGCCTCCCGAGTGCTGGGATTAAAGGCATGTGCCACCACGCCCGGCTTATAAAACACTTTTTAGTGTACCAGGATGTACAGGGAATCAGGTGTGGGCTCAGGGGTTCAGACTTACCGGTGAGACTCACCAGCGTCTCAGGACCCACTCTACCTCCTGTACAGGGGTTCCCACCTCCCCAACACTTAGCACTCACTCCCATTGGCCCAGCTGAGGTCGAGTGCCCATCCCTGAACTCAGCCTGCAGCTGCAGACACAGCGCTGTGATCATAGGCCTTAGTGTGTGCATCTTGTTCTGTAAGCTCGCCTGCCCATGGTTCATCGGTTCATTCCACAGACCTGCTGCCCATGGCTTCTCTTCAGAGATGTGTGGGCTTTACCGGCATCAAAGAACATGGCCACAGGCCCGAGAGATGGCTTAGCGGTTAAGGTGCATGCCTGCGAAGCCTAACGACCAAGGTTCGATTCTCTAGGTCCCACATAAGCCAGATGCACGTGTCTGGAGTTCATTTGCAGTGGCTGGAGGCCCTGGTGCGCCCATTCTCACTCTCTCTCTCCCTCTCTCTGTCTCTAATAAATAAATAAATAAATCTTTTAAAAAAAAAGAAGAATGTGGCCATAATAAAGCAGTGTCCAAGTCCAGGTAGAGATCATCGAGCTTTGGTGTTCTTTTTTTTTTTTTTTTTTCTTTATTTGAAACAGCATAGACTGGTCTGATCTCAAACTTGCAATCCTCCTGCCTCAGTCTCCCAAGTTTTGGAATTACAGGTATACTCACCATTGAGTTTTATTGTTTTTTGGCTTTGTGTTACTGTTTTGTTTGGATGTCTGTAGACAGGGACTCATGTAGCCCAAGCTGGCCTCGAACGCCTAATCTTCCTGCCTCCACCTTCCAAGTGCTGGGATTACAGATGTGAGCCACCATGCCCGGCTGCCCTTTGGTCCTCTTTTTCTGAAACCTATTAATGTTTTCAGGCTTTTGTGAATGCCAAGCCAGCCTGACAATGACTGGACATTCACTAACAAGTATCCTTGGTTAGTGATTAGCAAAGCAGCAGTAGGGACACACACACACACACACACACACACACACACACTTTTGCTCCTGAGGCACTGGGTCTGGCTACTGATCCAGACATATATGTCATCGCTTCTCGGCCTTTTGACTAAGATCAAGGGCAGACCTATATGACCCCTCCATGGGACAGCTCCTCCTCCTTGGTTTGCAGATATATGTTGACAACCTGGCCAAACATTTTTATTTATTTATTTATTTTCAAACACACACAGAGAGACAGAGAGACAGAGAGACAGAGAGAAAGAGAGAGAATGGGCACACCAGGGCTTCTTGTGGCTGCAAACGAACTCCAGATGATGGCCACTTTGTGCATCTGGCTTTATGTGGATACTGGGGAATCGAACCCAGGCCATTGGGCATTGAAAGCAAGCACCTTAACCACTGAGCCATCTGTCCAGCCCCCAAGCATTTTCAAGTTAACTTTTTAAAGACTTGTCAGGAGTGACTGATTTGGTCTTCGCGGTCTCCCTCCAGGGTACCTATGAATGCCTGGCTCCTGTCTTACAGCCTCTGGAACTGTGAGAAAGAAGCCTGCATTGTTTAAACCACCCAATTCATGGTATTTTTACTATAGCAATCCAAACGCAGACTGCAAAAAAAACTTGCAGCTCCTCCCAAGATTCAAATTAAGACAATTTTTTTAAGTAGTAGGGATTGAACCCAGGACCTTGTTCATGCTAGACAAGCGCTCTACCACTGAGCTACACCCCCAGTCCTCTTTGCATTATTGTAGGACAGATTCTCACTGAGTTGTCCACACCAGCCTTGACAACTCCTGCCTCAGCTTTTGGAGTTGCTGTAATGACAGCCTTCCTCCACCAGGCCCAGCTAAAATATTTATTCTAAACACTTCTATTAAGCATCGGAGTTTAGAAGAAATTCTCTCTTCTTTTGCAAAAAAAAATAATTCATTTATTTATTTGAGAGAGAGAAAGAGAGAGAGAGAGAAGGAGTACACCAGGGCCTCCAGCCATTGCAAACAAACTAGATGCATGTGCCACCTTGTGCATCTGGCTTACGTGGGTACTGGGGAATCGAACCTGGATCCTTAGGTTTCACAGGCAAACACCCTAACCACTAAGCCATCTCTCCAGCCCCTGTTTTAAAAATATTTTATAAACCGGGCGTGGTGGCGCACGCCTTTAATCCCAGCACTCGGGAGGCAGAGGTAGGAGGATTGCCGTGAGTTCGAGGCCACCCTGAGACTCCATAGTGAATTCCAGGTCAGCCTGGGCTAGAGTGAGACCCTACCTTGAAAAACCAAAAAAAAAATAATAATAATAAAAATAAAATAAAAATATTTTATATGTTTATTTATTTGAGAGAAAGAGGCTGAGAGAGAGAGAGAAGAGAATATCTCTTCTGAAGAAGTCTCTGCTAGCTTGGTGTGGGGAGACTTTGGAGTACATCCTGAAAATGCTGGTGAGCTGGAGACTGCCGGGCCATCTGGACAACTCTGAACCCCTCTTTTCTTACAGTGTCCTTAGTCTGCTAAGGAGCTTTAGAAATATTAAACAAAGTTGCCTCCCTTGGGTTTTGGAGGGAAATAGTTCTTCCAGGGTAGGAAAAAGAAATCAGTCAGTCCACTGCCAAGTACTTGTAGACAAAGTCTGCCCACCTCCACCTCCGTGGTCCCAGAAACAGAGGGGAGATGGGTCTGCCGGACACATTCGGGAGCTAAAACAAGCAATTGCGAAGTGAGAAAGTCGGGTGGGATGTTTGTCAGAGGTTCCATGCTGGTTCACAGGTCTGTCACTCTAATGACAAGGACAGGCCCAAATCTATGCATGTCCGTGGGGTGGTGTGTGTGTGTGTGTGTTCATATGTGCATGGGTGCATTGTAAGGGTATGTGAGTACGTGTGTGTGTGTGTGTGTGCAAGTAGATGCCAGAAGCTGACTTTGGATGTCTTCCTAAGTCGCTCTGCACATTATTATTATTATTTTTCAAGGTTGGGTCTCGCTGTAGCTCAGGCTGACCTGGAACTCAATCTGTAGTCCCAGGGTGGCCTTGAACTCACAGCAGTCCCCCTGCCTCTACTTCCTGAGTGCTGGGATTAAAGTCATGCACCACAATACCCAGCTCACATTATTTTGTGAGGCAGGGTGACAGGGTCAAATTTTGCCACTAATTTGTACATGTACTAGGCGAGTTTAGATACCTCAGTAGCCACATATACTTATGTCCCTCTGGGGGGATTGGCTTAGAACTGTATGCATTTTCTGTTACTATGATGCAGTTCCTGAGTTTTAGCCAAGGAAAGAGGAATCTTATCTATTGAGAAGCAATGATAAGAAATTAGGCTTCTCAAGCCAGGCGTGGTGGCACACACCTTTAATCTGAGCACTGTGAGTTCAAGGCCCAGCCTGAGACTACATAGTAAATTCCAGGTCAGTCTGGGCTAGAGTGAGACCCTGTCTTGAAAAAACATAAGACAAAAACAAAATAGAAATTAGACTTCTCCTCAGAAGCTGTTCAAAGAAGAACATGGAGACATGTTTTTAAAAGCAAAATGGTTTTAAAAAAAAAAAAGAAGGAAAGAAAAGGAAGAGGAAGAGGAGGAAAGGAAGAGAAGAGAAGGAGGAGAGAGAAGAAAGGAGGAAGAAGGAAAGAATAAAAAGAAAGAGGTTTACCTGGCTCATGGTCCTGGAGGCCCGGGGCCATCAGCTCAGCTCTAGTGAGGGTCACATGGCCACCAGCACAAGTGTGACAGGAGTAACATCACCTCACCAGACAGGAAGCCTGAGGTTGGAGTCCCAGGCTTTTCCGGACCATGCCCCCAGTGGAGCTAAGGATCTCCCACTAGGCCTCACCTTGTCAACATCCCCACCACCACCATCCTGGGATCAAACCCCCAGCACGTGAACTTCTGGGGAGCCACCACAAGCCATATCCAACCTGAGCAGGTAGATTGCTCGGCTCTGTGTGAGCACGATGTTATAGTCCTTCTGCTTCTGGTGCTTCTCAGCTGCCAGGTATGGAGACCCGTCAACCCAGCGCTGCCACTGAAGTTAGAGCTTCCCCCCCCCCCAGTGCCCCAGATCTCTGCATAGATGTCCCCTTGCTCAGGAGGCCTTCCCTGACTGCGCCCCCCCCCCATGGAACACACAACCCCACCTGACTGACACACTACATATGGACTTTGCTATTTGCCTATCATCCCTCCCCTCCCACTAGAATTTTTTGTGTTTTTGAGAGAGAGAAAGAAAGAGGCAGAGAGAGAAAGAGAGAGAATGGGTGAACCAGGATCTTCAGCCTGCTGTGAACGAACTTCAGATGTGTGCTCCCCCTTGTGGTTCATCGTGACATTGCGTGCTTGCAGCACTGTGCGTCTGGCTAGGTGGGACCCGTAGATTTGAACATGAATTCTTAGGCTTCCCAGGCAAGCACCGTAACCACTAAGCAATCTCTCCAGTCTCCACTGGAAACTTTTTTTGCATATATGTGTGCGCATGTTCAGATGTCTGTGGGTACCTGTGTATGTGGAGGCCTGAGGTCTATGTTGGGTGTTTTCCTCAATTACTCTCCACCTTAGTCTTTGAGACAAGGTCTCTCTCTGAACCTAGTGCTCGCTGATTCGGCTAGACTAGCTGCCAGCAAGTCCCAGGGATCCTCTTGTCTCCACTTCCCCCGTGCTGAGATGTCAGGCACTTGTTGCCATGCTTAGCATTTTACATGGACGTGGGGATCTGAACTCGGGTCCTTAGGCTTGAGCAACAAGTGCCTTACTTAACCCACTGAGCCATCTCCTATTGGGATTTTTAGTCCCATGCGCACCAGGTCCCGCAGAGCCTGCACAGAGCTCGCTTAGCAGATACTTGTTGGCTGGGTGAGGGGCTGTGAAGGTTAGAGATGGCAGCTGCATGGCACCTCTATTCCCCGATGTTTTCCACCCAGCGCTGTCTTTTGGGGCCTCCCTCTTCAGGGGTGCAGGAGGCTGGTGTGATATGTCCTGGGATGAGACAAGCCTCTGACTTGCCCACCGTCCCCTTTCTCGTCCCAGGTGAGTACAGCACACACAACGGACCCTCCACACCGGCCAAGGAGGGAGACACAGAGCGGCCGCACCGCGCCCCCGACGGGAAGCTCCGGGGACGGTCAAAGAGGGGCAGCGACTCCTCCCCAGCAGGGGACAATGAGATCGAGGTAACCAAAGGGCCTGTGTCTGATTGGTGTCCGTGGCCTGAACCGTGGGTGGGGACAGAGTCTCTCCAAACACTTGGTCAGTTACGCTTTCTAAGGACTTGGAGCATCCTGACTCAAGGGGAAAGTATAAAGAGCCTCGGTGAGGAAGGACCGGCTGGGGAAGGGGGTCCTTACAGTCAGTGTGGACTGTGTAGCACATCTCAGGGGGCATCAGAATTCCCTGCGGGACTGCCAGCCCCTCTCAGTGGTTTCCATTCAGTAGGTCCTATCCAACGCCAGAGAGTGCCGGGTAACAAGTCCCCACGGACTGCTGGCACTCCGGGTTGGAGCAATACCCTGACAGTCCCTGGTAAGGAAGACAACGGGCAAGGCTTTCGGCGGGAGCACGGTTGTCAGGATACCATGTAAAGCACGGGTACCTAGCTCTGTCCCAGACCAAGTGACGGTGGGTCGGGGTTAGCTTTCAAAGTCCTCTTTGTCTTCCTGAAGGTGGGCTCAAGTTGCCTTGCCTCTGTTCTGTGCTCCTGGCATCTCTGTGGGAGGAAGAGGGTTCGAGCCCTGGGTGTAGGTCAGAATTACAAGCTCGGGGGAACCTCCATGCCCAAGCTGTACCCCCAGAACCACTCAGACTCCCTGGACAGTGTCAACTCAGGTGTCTGCCTTGTAAAGTACCTTCAACAGTTCCCAGTGGGCAGCCGTGCCAAGAAGCGCTGGTCGAAGGGATGGCTCAACGTTTGTCAGACGTGCAGATCTCTCCGCTAAACTGGCCTTTCGGGGGGGGGGGTTGTACACAGGCTTCACGAATATCCAAGAGACCAGTGTCTACCCAGGGAGGAAAATGAGCAAATTCAAGGGCCACAGATACCCTCGCCGAGCTTGAGGATCTTGTACCAATCTTTGGTGAAAAAAAAACCAGAAACCAGGGAACCTGCTGGAAGGGAAAGACAGGAAGAGGCTGAGGTGCAGAGCAGACCTATGGAACCCAGAGAGCTATCGATGTGTCCATCCTGCTGAAAAGCAGACTGGTTTATATCCAGACCCAAGGGATGGCATCCAATAGGCATGGTGTACACCTGCCCCTTGATTGATAGCTCCTGGGGACGGAGGGCAGGGCAGACATGGATGCTGTTCTCAGAAGACTTGGGGGTGGAAGATGGGGACCCAGGGCACGAGTACCTACTACTAAACGCTTGGGACCCCACCTGCCTTAGAACACAGCTGCAGAGGTTTTTTTATGGCCACAACAGTGATAATGAAAGCTATTCCCCACACTCATGCCTGCTGCCACCCACCTCCTTACCTACCCTAGGGCTCTGCCATGGAGCAGACATTCCCGCTGTGCCCAGACGACTGTCATAGTCCAGGGCATTCTGTCTTTGCCTTCCTCAATCCCTACTCCTCTTTTTTTTTTTTCGCATGGGCGGGGGGTGTCCACTCTAGCCCAGGCTGACCTGGATCTCACTATATAGTCTCAGAGTGGCCTCGAATTCACAGCAATCCTCCTGCGTCCTCCTCGCAAGTGCTGGGTTAAAGGCGTCTCTTACTCCTCTTTTTATAAGATGGGGGTCTCGCTACGTTGCCAAACTTCTGAGCTCAAGTGATCCTCCCACCTCGAAACACCCCCCCCCCAACCTCCAGGTAACAGGGACATTTGTGTCTGACTGCATGCCCAGCCTGACCTGCGATCCTCCTGCCTCAGCCTCCCTAATGCTGGGGTACAGGTGAACACCACCTTGCCCAAGGTTTTCCTCAGTCTCAGAGCCAGCCCCCCCTCCTTAAGCCAGGCGACCCTCGCATTCCCTTCAACAGGTTGAGGCCTTGGCAGAAGATTTCTGTTGACTTTGCCGCCCACATTCCTGAGGTTTCCACGGCCTAAAGTCGCAGAGCTGCGTCGAGACACAGAGAGCAACACGCCTGTGAATATTTCCTCCCGGAGAACGTCTCAGTCACCTGCCGTGGCTTCTTCTGGGTGGGGACAGTGGGCGTGGAGAGACTCTTTCTAGCGTCACTGAGGAGGGGGACCGGAGGGTCGAGGGTCATGGGGTGATAATATTCTGGAAACATCTGCCTCTCAGCCCCAAAGTACCACTGGGTGAGAACAGCCCCAGAGGTGTGAGCCCCGCTCTGCTTCTGGGCTTAATGTCATCAGAGCAGGCTGGCCGGGCCGTAGCTCTTAAGTCTTTGGCAGTTTGGTGAATGATGGAAGCCCAGGAGAGAGGCCTGTATGTGGAAGTGGAAAGGAGGGGCTTCTGAGCGCGTTATTTGTTAAGATCTTGGACTGCAGGTGCCAGAAACTGGCTTAAGTGAAAGAGCAGAATTTGTTTTAGGGATACAGAGACTCTCTTAGAGCTTAGGGCTGGCGGGGGAGAGGGGGTCGCGCAGCAGATTATTAGCGAGATGATGGAACCTGCCAGGGAGTCCGGGACAAGGAAACACGTTTGAGCCTCCCCTCCTGCATGCCTGCAAAGGAGCTGTGACTCCCAAAGGGTGAGGCCTTTGCGACCCTCCTGCCCAGCGCAGCTATTCTGAGACCACCTGGCCATGCCCTGCTCTGGCCAGAGCCAGGTCCCCCGGGCAGCATCGGGTTCCTGTCCCTCTTCCTCTCAGGTCACATAGGACTCCACATTTTAAATTCTTCCCGGAAAACAGCTCAGATGCATCTGTGTTAAACAGGAACCCACTCCAGCCCAAGTTTTGCCTGAGAATAGAAGTCACCTGCACAATGTCTCCAGGAGCTTACCGTCTAGGAATCTAGGCTGGGGGACAAAGGGCGAAAGGTCAGAGGGGATATGGTGGATAAATTAATGGAGCCTTTCAGGAAATTAGAAAATACTCACTGATTGTTTTAATTCTGTAATTAAAACTTCTTAAGTTAAATTGGATCCATCCATTTCGTTCAGATGAATAGAGATTTGACATATTTAAAACTCAGTAGACTAGGGCTGGAGAGATGGCTTAGTGGTTAAGAACTTTGCCTGTGAAGCCTAAGGACACTGGTTCAAGGCTCGATTCCCCAGGACCCATGTTAGCCAGATTCACAAGGGGGCGCACGCATCTGGAGTTCGTTTGCAGTGGCTGGAAGCCCTGGCACACCCATTTTCTCTCTCTCTCTCTGTCTCTCTGCCTCTTTCTCTCTCTGTCTGTCGTTCTCAAATAAATAAATAAAAGTTAAAAAAATATGTTTTAAAAACTCAGTAGACCTCCTCAAAGGCAATGGTTTTCAAACATTTTTTTTTACCATGACCCATAATAAGATAGCATTTAATATTTGAACCCAGCACATGAATACAATTGTGAACTCCGCTGAGCAAAAACATTACACAGGGCAAAGCTTAGCTCTGTTAATTGTTCCAAAACCTTGACACTTGAGAACCTTTTTCATTCTAGATACTTCTCTTTGCTTAAAGGCATAGCAGATGCCACTGTGTCGATATAGCCACGGGTCCCTAAGGAGTTTTAAAAGGTGGCAGGTGGCATAGGTGTTCAGACTGCTCCTTCTTGGTAATGCCAAGGAAACAAAAATAGGAACAATATGGTCCTCTGTTATTAAAAATAACTGTCACCAGAAAAGTGAGCAAAATGAATATTATGAAAAATAAGGGCCAAAATAAATAAATGACATAAATGAGAAACAATTAAGAAAAAAAAAAACACAGAAAAGAACTTGGAAGAATTCTAATGAAAATTTATCCACAAAATAAGAAGTGGAAGCTATTTGGAAATAAATATTCAGAAGGAAAACAATAGTTACTAGAATCTTTTTTATTTATTTTAAAAATATTCTATTTATTTATTTAAGAGACCGACAGACAGATAAGCAGTCAGTATGGGAGCCCCAGGGCCTCTTGCCTCCACTGCAAATGAACTCTAGACACATGTGCCACTTTGTGCATCTGCCTTTATGTGGGTACTAGGGAATTGAACACAAGCAGGCAGGCTTTACAAGCAAGTACTCTTAACCACTGAGTCATCTCTCCTGTCCCTGGAATCTTAAAATGACTACAAGAATAAAAAGTTTAGTAGATGGGTTGGAAGGCAAAGTTTAAGAAATTTCTCAGGGGCTGGAGAGAAGGTTCAACAATTAAAGGTGCTTGTTTGCAAAGCCTAGTAGCTCAGGTTCGGTTCCCCAGTACCCATGTAAAGCCACATGCACAAAATAGCACTGGCATCTGGTGATCATTTGGAGTGGTAGAAAGCCATGATGTACCCATTTTCTCTCCCCCCATAAACAAATAAATAAAATAAGTTTTAAGAAAGAAAACTTTCAGGGCTGGTGAATTGGCTTAGCGGTTAAGGTGTTTGCCTGTGAAGCCTAAGGACTCCGGTTCTGTTCCCCAAGACCCACGTAAGCCAGATTCACAAGGAGGCGCATGCATCTGGAGTACTTTTGCAGTGGCTGAAGGACCTGGTGCACCCATTCTCTCTTTCTCTCAAATAAATTAAATAAATATTTTTTTAAAAAAGAAAACTTTCAGAACATATATGAAAAACTATATTTTATATAGAAAACATTTAAAATGACAAGTAATGTCAATCCAAAAGGTTTAATTTAACTATTGAAAATTCCAGAAAGATACAGTTAAGAGAAAGGGGAGGGGAGGGAAGAGGGAATTGTTGAACCTGGACTCTAGAAAGTAATTGAGAATTCTTTCAGAAATCCAGAGAACATTGTCCTGAAATTAGAACTCTGGACCCAGAAAAACCATGGAGAAAAATCTCAATAGTCAATATGCAAGAATTCATGAATTTCTCTCTATGCATCCATTCAGACAAAACAACTTAAGGATGTATTCAAGTAAAACAAGTCAGGAGCTGGGCATGGTGGCTCACACCTTTAATCCTAGCTCTCGGGAACCAGAGGTAGGAGAATTGCCATGGGTTCAAGGCCACCTTGAGACTACAGAGTGAATTCCAGGCCATCTTGGGCTAGAGCAAGACGCAACCTCAAAAAAACCAAAACCAACTCAGAAAACCAAGAGAGACTTGGGAATCTAGATCACAGGGATCCAACCCAGAAAGGCATGGGAGGGAGGTCTCAGGGGGCAGTTCAGTGGAGTGCCAGGGACGAGGCACACTGCAGTACTCCATCCTGAAGATGCTGGTCTCTGATACAGGCAGTGTGGATAAATCTGAGATGTTAATGAAGGCACAACACAGTAAACCAGAGAAAATCAAATCAATGAATGCGTTCCAACAGAATCAAAAGTTATACCAAACAGCCAGGCGTGGTGGCACACTCCCTTAATCCCAGCACTCGGGAGGCAGAGGTAGGAGGATCACTGCATGTTTGAGGCCAGCCTGAGAATACAGAGTGAGTTCCAGGTCAGGCTGGGCTAGAGAGAGAGAAAAAAAGAAAAAGAAAAAGGAAAAAGGAAAAAGGAAAAAAAAAGTTACACCTAACAGTTATAATTCACATGTGAATACACTTAAATACAGCATTATTTTACTCAGAATGGGTACAAGAGAATGTAGGATGCATGGAAGGAGCACGTATGACCTTGATGGTGGGGTGCATTCTCCTTAAAGTGGATCGGGAACTATCAGATCGGACGCATCCGTTACTTGGCTCGGTAGTGAATGAGGATCACAGGATAATAAGGTCTTGATAGCCACCGGCATTGAAAATCAACACATAGAGCAGGTGCAGAAGGCAATTATAGTGGTAAAACCAAACATGCAAACCAGTTTGCCCACATTGACAAGGCAGAAGTAAAGGTGGAGCTGGGCTGGGGAGATGGCTAAGTGGGTAAAACCCTTGCCGCTCAAGCCTCAGTATACAAGTTCAATTCCCAGCGCCCACACAAAACCTAGAAGCAGTGGTGTGCTCCTGTAATCCCAGAACGCTGGTGGCAAGATGGGAGATGAAGACAAGAGAACTTCCTGGAAGCAAGAGCCAACACCTGAAAGTTGTCCTCTGACCTCCAACACATACGCCGTGGCACGTATGCATCCGCACTCGTGCACATCAGACACACACCAAAAATAAATATATTTTTTAAAAGTAAATGCTAGGTAACTGTCAAGAGAGAAGACAGGGACAAGCTAGAGACACAGTCTCCCAACTCTTCCATATTTGGTTCACTCTCCAGGGTGAAACTGGAAACAAGGGTTCACATACATTAAAAAAAAAAAAAGGAAGATTTGGGCTGGAGAGATGGCTTAGCTGGTTAAGGCATTTGCCTGCAAAGCCAAAGGATCCCAGTTAGATTCCCTAGGCCCCATGAAAGCCAGATGCACAAGGGGGTGCATGCATCTGGAGTTCATTTGCAGTGGCTGGAGGCCTTGGTGCACCCATTCTCTCCCTCCTCTCTCTCCCCCCCCCCCTCTCTCTCTCTCTCTCTCTCTGCCTCTTTCTCTCTTGTAAATAAATAAATAAATAAATAAAATATTTTTTTTAAAAAAAAAGGAAGATTTGAGCTGGAGAGATGGCTCAGTGCTTAAAGGCAATTGCTTGAAAAGCTTGACAGCCAGGGTTCAATTCCCTGGGACCCATGTAAAGCCAGATGAGCAAAGTGACACGTGTTGAATTCGTTTGTAGCAGCACTAGGCTCTGGCATACCCATGCTCATTCTCTCTCTCTCTCTCTCTCTTTCTCTCCTCCCTTGCAAATAAAGTTGTTTTTTTTTTTTTTCAAATGGAAGATATGAACTAGAGAGATGGCTTAGCAGTTAAGGTGCTTGCCTGCAAAGCCTAAGGACCCACGTTCGACTCCCCAGAACCCACTTAAGCCAGATGCACAAGGTGGCACATGTGTCTGGAGTTAGTTCGTAATGGCTAGAGGCCCTGGGCACACCCATTCTCTCTCTATCTACCTGCCCCCCCCCTCAAATGATATAAATAAACTCTAAATGGAAGATTCTAGAGAACTGTAGTAGATCACCACAGCTACAGCCTCATCTTTTGGCCCAGTCAAAAGAAATTGTGGAGTTGTCGACTAGCCCATGAAGAAAGGTATTCATTCCTGTGTTACTTCGAATTGCAGAGGCAAACACCAGACTTGCTAAGTCCAGAAATGGTTCGAAATGGTTGGGCTTCTGGTGAATTAAAATGGTAGTGTTTAACATGGTCAAATGAGCTCTGTGGTTTTAATTGTTGTTTTTGGCTGGAGTGCTCCTGGGTTTTGTTTTTTTTTTTTTTAGGTCTTTCTGTGTGGGCAAGAACTGACTCTGGGTTCTGGCATCTGTTGGGCTGCTCGGAGCCCAGACACTGACCACCACAGTGCCCATGGCACAGATGGGGTTGAGTGGAGATCCAGGACACAGCAGCAGGTCACCTGCTTTATAAGTTAAAGACGATGTTTTTCATGACTTCTTCTCCTCCGAGGGGATCGATTTTTGCAGACGAAGTCAAATGTAAAGCAACTCCATTTCCCTTTCTCTTACTCTCTCCATCACAGCGTGTGTTCGTGTGGGACTTGGATGAGACCATAATTATTTTTCACTCCTTGCTCACGGGGACTTTTGCATCCAGATATGGAAAGGTAAGAATGTATTCTGTCTTTCTCTTTTATTATTATTTTATTTATTCAAGATGACTTTTTTTTGCAGCTTGCATGCCCTGGGAATTGTGGGGGTGGTTTGTGAGGCAACGTGTCCAGCTGAAACCGCTCCTTTGGGTCAGCCTAGGGTTGAAAACACTTCCCTTTGGTGTGTGAAAATGTCATCAGTCTCCTGTCCATTGTTGCCCATGCCTCTTTTTTTTTTCTCCCTAACATATAACACACTGGGCATCTGTTTGGTAGGGTAGAAGCCTGTGGCCTTCCACTGTCTCCTCTCTGGCAGGCTGGAGGAGGCTGAAGAGATGCTCACAGGGTAAATCACTCGTTGCATAAGCAAGAGAACCTGCGTTCGATCCCTAGGCCCAGAGTAAAGCATCCCAGCCATGGCAGTCCAGGCCTAGATCTCAGTGCGGGGGAGGCAGAGACAGAAGGCCCCTGGGGTCTCGCTGGCCAGCTAGTCTAGCCAAATCAGTGAAATACCCCATCTCAAAAAAAAAAAAAAGTCTGGAGAGATGGCTTAGCCGTTAAGGTACTTGCCTACAAAGCCAAAGGACCCAGGTTCAGTTCCCCAGGACCCATGTAAATCAGATGCACAGGTGGCACATGTGTCCAGAGTTCATTTGTAGTGACTAGAGGCCCTGGTGTGCTCTCTCTCTCTCTCTCAAATAAATATTTTTTATTTTATTTTATTTTTTATTTTTTTATTTTTTATAATTAACAACTTCCATGATTGTAAATAATATCCCGTGGTAATTCCCTCCCTTCCCCCACTTTCCCCTTTGAAACTCCATTCTCCATCATATCCCCTCCCCCTCTCAGTCTCTCTTTTATTTTAATGTCATGGTCTTTTCCTCCTATTATGATGGTCTTGTGTAGGTAGTGTCAGGCACTGTGAGGTCATGATATCCAGGCCATTTTGTGTCTGGAGGAGCACATTGTAAGGAGTCCTACCCTTCCTTTGGCTCTTACATTCTTTCTGCCATCTCTTCCGCAATGGACTCTGAGCTTTAGAAGGTGTGATAGAGATATTGCAGTGCTGAGCACTCCTCTGTCACTTCTTCTCAGCACCATGATGCCTTCTGAGTCATCCCAAGGTTACTGCCATCTGAAAAGAGAAGCTTCTCTAACCAAAAGTGAGAGTAGCATTAATATAAGGGTATGAACATTAAGAGAAGTGCTTACTGGGCAATTTGATGAGCATAGTATATACTTTTAGCCAGACAGCAGCAAACGTTACACCTCTAGGGCTCATGACTACCCTGATTTAGGTTTTCAGTATCAGGGATGTAATCCCTCCCATTGAGCGGGCCTCCAGTCCAGTTAGAGGGCAGTTGGTTTCCACCATGACAGATGTGCCACTATTGAACCCATTGGCTCATTTGGCCTGGCTGGCCAATTATAAGGCTTGCAGTGTCCACTGTTGGGTATCTTCACTGGTGGTTTCTCTCTCTCCCATTGAACTGCGTGCAGAATGGCTTCTTCCAGCTTTCTGTCAGCTGGTCTACATGGAGGAGGTTATCAGCTCAGTTCCAGCAGGATTTCTCAGTGGCCTTGTAGCCCAAGTATGTGGAGTCTTCAGCAATAGGGTATTACCATCTATTCCTGGTGGGAAACCAAGGGTCTTGGCAATGCCCTGTAATGCTTTGGTGGCATCAGGGACCACCCTGGCCAATAGCTCACTGGAAGGTATCCCATCCCTGGCACTGAAAATTTTCTAACAACAATCTATGGCTCCTGAGTGTTCCATTGTCCAAAAGAGTAGGTTTCCATATGATTTATTTATATCCTCTTAGATTTTGATTAGCCCTCCCTCCACCTTTCCTTTACTCAGTCTCTTCCCCTGACCTCACTTAGGCCTTTTCACCCCCATTAATCTATTCTTCTACTTATATATATACAATACATCCTATTAAGTACCCCCCTCCCTTCCTTTCTATTCCTTTTATATCTACTTTCTAGCTTACTTGCCTCTGCTACTGAGTTTTCTTCCTACTCACACAGAAGTCCAATCATTTGTAGCTAGGATCCACATATGAGAGATAACATGTGATGTTTGGCTTTCTGGGCCTGGGTTACCTCACTTAATATAATCCTTTCCAGATCCATCCATTTTCCTGCAAATTTCATAACTTCATTTTTCTTTACCGCTGAGTAGAACTCCATTGTGTAAATGTGCCACATCTTCATTATCCACTCATCAGTTGAGGGACATCTAGGCTGGTTCCATTTCCTAGCTATTGTGAATAGAGCAGCAATAAACATGGTTGAGCAAGTATCTCTAAGGTAGTGAGAAGAATCCTTAGGATATATGCCCAGGAGTGCTATAGCTGGGTCATATGGTAGATCTATTTTTAGCTGTCTCAGGAACCTCCACACTGATTTCCACAATGGCTAGACCAGATTGCATTCCCACCAACAGTGTAGAAGGGTTATAAATAAAATATTTTCTTTTTTTTTTTATTAGTCAGTTCTGTATTCAGCAAATACAGTCAGTTTGGTAAATATTTTCTTAAAAGAACGGTATTTTAAAAATAAATAAATAGGGCTGGAGAGATGGCTTAGCAGTTTAGGTGCTTGTCTACGAAGCCTAAGGACCCATGTTGGGCTCTCCAGATCCCATGTAAGCCAGACACACAAGGTGATGCAAGCATACAAGGTCGCACATGAACACAAGATGGAGAGCCCATCTGGAGTTCGATTATAATGGCTGGAGGCCCTGGCATGCCAATTCTCTCTCTCTCTCTCTCTCTCATAAAAATAAATAAAGTAGCTGGGCGTGGTGGTGCACGCCTTTAATCCCAGCACTGGGGAGGCAGAGGTAGGAGGATTGCCATGAATTTGAGGCCACCCTGAGACTACATAGTGAATTCCAGGTCAGCCTGGTGTAGAGTGAGACCCTACCTCAAAAAACCAAAAATAAATAAGTAAGGTGGAGATCAACTGAGAAAGATATACCCCATGTCAACCTCTGGCCTCCCCATGAATGCACTTGCAAACATGCATGCACATCACACACATGCAAAAAAAAGAAAAAAAAACAGAAAAGACAGAATGGAAAGGGGCTGGGGCACACTTCTACTAAAAAAATTAGGCCAAGGATGGGCTGGAGAGATGGCTTAGCGGTTAGGTGCTTGCCTATGAAGCCTAAGGACCCTGGTTCGAGGCTCAATTCCCCAGGGCCCACGTTAGCCAGATGCACAAGGGGGTGCACGTGTCTGGAGTTCATTTGCAGTGGCTGGAGGCCCTGGCGCGCCCATTCTCTCTCTCTCTCTCTCTCTCTCTCTCTCTCTCCCTCTTTGTCACTCTCAAATAAATAAATAAAACAAAAAATTTTTAAAAAGTTAGGTGAAGGGATGGAGAGATGGCTCCAGTGGTTAAGGGCACTTACTTACAAAGACCTGATGACCTGGTGGTACGTGCATCTGGAGTTTGGGTGCAATGGAGGGAGGCCCCAGTGTACCCATTTCTCCCTTTCTGTCTCCCTTCCTCTATTTGTCTATCATCTATCTATCCATCCATCTATCACCTATCTATCTCTGTCTCACTCTGTGCTCACAAATAAGTAATAAGTGAAAGTGTCTTTTACTTAGGTCAGGGGGTCTGGGGAGATGGCTCAGCTGGTGAGTGTGCTCGTCACACAAGCAGCACTCATGTAGACAGCTGGGTGTGGCCATGATGCTTGTCACCCCAGCCCTGTGGGGAGCAGAGACTGGAGAATCGCCGGGGCCAGTGAAAACAGCAGCCCCACATTCAGAGAAGAGATGGTGGCTCAGGGAAATACGCAGATGAGCAATAGAAGGGGACACCCAACCCTCTCCTTGAGTCTCCTCACGTGGGTACCTGCACACACATGTGCACACACGCATGCATACACCATACACACATAGCACATATACCACACATATTACACACGTTCCCCCCCCCAAAAAAAATGCGGGGTCAAGTGTTCTCTGGCTCCTGTGCTGTTACCTCAGTGTAACAGTCCGCAAATGCATTAAATGTTCTCCTTCTGGTTTTGTGAGATGAGGGAGGCCCGGGCAGCCTGTCAGCACCACATAGATCTTAGCAGCAGCTCTGCAGGCTTCTCAAAGACTGATCACGTCGGGGAACCGTCCAGTCAGTATCCTGAGCTAAGGCTGATTGGGGGTAAAGAGAAAGCATCAGCTTAGGAAGCCAACTGCTCAGCCCCACATCTCCCCAAGTCTTGACATTCACCCCCACGGACTTCTCAACAGACCGCCAAGGGGCAGCCCAGACTAATAGGGGCAGAGGATGGTGTTGTAAAGAGGACAGTCTAGTGCCCGCCTGCCCAGAGGTGAGTGCCCCGTGGGCAGTGGTTTCCACGGGTGGGTGGGAATCGTGGGCCTCGCCAGCGCCTGGAAAACATTTCTGTTTCTGTTTAGGGAGCGGGAATGAGATCTGACATCACTCATGGCTTTTCCAGCTGCTCGCCGCTTTTATGGGGTTTCTAATGAGCCGCGTGTGTAATTAGCGGGGTAGATTTATTATCTGCCGTGACGCCGTGGAGGATATAAAAATGGTGTTGGGGGCGCAGAAATCTCTCGCCACGTAGGAATGCCGTTAATATGTCTAGCAGGGAGCCCCGGTGTGCGCTCTCGGGCCCCGCCAGGCTTAGATAAAGGTGACACGGGCCAGAGAGGCAGCCAGCGGGGGGACACTGGGCTGAGGGGTGAGCAGGTGCTCTGCCCCCGAGAGACTGCTGCCATTCGTCACCCACTAAGTCAGACTACTGCCCAGTACAGTCACCTCCAAGCCCTCATTGTGTCCTCAGATGTGGCCACTAAGAAGTGCTCTCGCTTTGTGCCACACTCCTTTCTTTCTCTTTTGTGTGTGGTGTGTGTACACGTGTGTATACATGTTCATGTGTGTGTGATCGCACGTGTGTGTGTGTGTGTGTGTGTGTGTGTGTGTGGAGAGGCCAGAAGTCAACATTTCAGTGTCTTCCTCAATTGCTCTCCACCTTACTTTGGTTTTTTGTTTGTTTGTTTGAGACAGGGTTGCACTGTAGACCAGGCTGACCTGGAACTCATTCTATAGCTCCAGGCTGGCCTTGAACTTGTAGCAACCCTCCTTCCTCAGCTTCCCAAGTGCTGGGATTATAGGCATGAGCCACCATACTCAGCTCATCTTATTTTCATTTTATTTTATTGGTTTTTTGAGGCAGGGTCTCACTCTAGCCCAGGCTGACCTGGAATTCACTATGTAATCTCAGGGTGGCCTCGAACTCATGGCGATCCTCCTAACTCTGCCCCCCGAGTGCTGGGATTAAAGGCGTGTGCCACCACCACACCCAGCTTTCGTCTTATTTTTTGAGACAAGGTCTCTCACCAAACCCAGACCTCACCAATTCTAGCCAGCAAGTACTGGGGAGCCTCCTGTGTCTGACTCCTCAGCACTGGGATTAGAGGATCATGCCGCTATACCTGGCTTTTAGATGGGTTCTGTGCATCTACTATACTTTATCCACTGAGCCATATTCCCAGCCCCACACTCACATTGCGTGTGGCCATCTGAGCATAGGTGTGATCTTCCTGTATGCGTCACCACGGTGCCTTAATTCACACTGGGACTCCCTCAAGGAAATGATCCACCAAGAGCTCTTTTTGGGCCCCATGTCCCTGGCCATGTCAATCTTTACTGCCTTCCATCTCCCTCCAAGCCCACCCCTCATCTTGACCATTGTCACCTCCAGCTTGGCCCTCCTAGCTGTTACCCCAGCTTCTTCTCTTGACCTCTAAGGAAGAGTCATCCTAAAGGTCAAGCTTGACCATGTCTCCCCTGCTGAGTACTCCTGGGGCTTCTCTAGTGACATCCCTAACCCAGCCTCGGAGGGAGGCCGTCTAGAGCTGTGCTTGTCCCCTCTGCAGAGCCCTGTCCTCTTCCTTGTCCTGAGTGGCTTTCTGTCCAGAGCCTGCGTCACACTGTCAGGTCTCTGCTGGGTTCCTCCCAGAAGCAGACTCTGAGAGAGGAGAGGGTGTGGCTGTGTGCTTGGGAGGTGATCTCAGGAAGTTCTCCATGAGAAATGGGGTGCTGAGACAAGAAGGGAGGGGAACGTGTGGGCAGCTGGGGCGCAGTCTCACCAGAGACCTCAGGCAGATGCAGAAGACACCTCAGAGCCGACCCACACAAGGAGTGAGAGGGCTGGAACACTTTACTGCCATTGTGGGCTAGGGACGTCTAGGGTCTGCTCCTATACCTCCAGCCTGTCCCCAAGAAACGCCCAAGGTGGGAAGTCACGGGCATGAGTTATAGACAGAATGCATGGATGGAAATGGTCATAGTTGAGAAGCTATGGGAGCCATAATCTACAGTGTTCTAGAATGTTCTTCCTTCTGTGAGGAGAAATCCTGCTCATCTTTTTGTTGTTGTTGTTGTTCATGTTGTTGTTGGTTGGTTGGCAGCAGGTTCTGTTAGCTCAGGCTGGCCTCAGACTTGTCAGTTCAATCGACCCATCTCCCTGCCTCCATCCCCCAAGAAGCTGGGACAACAGCTGTGTGCCACCATGGCCAGCTTCAGTTCTCATACTTAATGTCACTTTCTCCAAGAGGCCTTTCCGAGCCACTTCTTTCCATCTAGATTGTATCTTTCCCTATAAACATATTCTTCGTGTCTGCCATAACTAGGCACCCAGTGTATGCCTCCTTCATACACTGACACCCCGAGGACAGGGGACGTGAATACTTCTCATCTTCCCAAGCAGGCACAACGCAGGGGACAGAACTACTCGGGGAACGTTCGTTGTGTGGAGAATGAGAACCACTTCCCACAGTGCTGGAGAGATGGCTCAGTGGTTAAAGGTGCTTGCTTACAACACCTGCTGGTCCGGGTTCAGTTCCCCCAGCACCCACATAAAGCCAGACACAAAGGGGCACATGCATCTGTGATCCTAGCATGACTGTGCCAATGGGAGGCAGAGGGCATGAATGGGGAGGCATTGCCAGAGGAATCCAAAGCTCCTGGGCCACCTCTTGTGACATTGGCTGTAGTCTGGCAGCTCATTCGCATCAGAAAGAGACTCTGTCTCAAAAAAATGTGCAGCACAGACCCTTCCAAGTTATCTTCTGACTTTCACAAGCACAGCATGGTTCACATGCCCACACCCACACCCACCCACCCACACAAATTAACTAATTAATCAATTAATGAATCAACAATCTCCTACAATGTCAAGCCTGAAACTTCAAGTTTCTATCTTACACAGCATATAGACCACTGCCTCTCACCTGGTAGGTGTTAAATAAAAAAAAACAACTCGTTAAATAAGGAGAGACAGAGGGAGGGAGGGAGAGATAAATGAGAAGAAAGGAAGGAAAGAAAGAAGAAAATGAAGGAAGGATGGGAAAGAAGGGAGGGAGAGAGGATCAAGACAGATTACTTCTAATTGATGGCCGCCAGCCAAATTCAGCCTACAGATATTTTTGTTCGACACCCTCCAGAGTGTTTGAAAACTGCGAATTTGTCGCCAACATCTAAGAATCAGGAGGCTGCACAGACCAGAACAATCTGGATTTCCAGGTCTTCTTGCACAATGAAGACGTTGGCGGCCAGTGCTCCTCTGAAGCAGCAATCAGTAGTGAGCAGCGGCTGCCCTTGAGGGGCGCACTCTCCAGTCTCCGCGTCCCCCATTTAACCTGTCTGTAGAGTTCTGTGGTCCATAAGTATCTGAGGTTCAACATCCTAGAACTTCCAGGCCCAGAAGAGCTCAGAGCTGCAAAGATCCTACCCTCACCCAATCAGCTTCCATTATCCAGAGGAGAAACTGAGGCCCAGGGGGAGTAAGAGCATCTAAGAGACAATAGTCAGAGCCAGGCTCATCTGCCTTGTTGTCTGATCTCTAGACATCTTCGTTACCCTTCTAGAATTTTCCATCCCCCCCTCCCCCAAGCTCTCTCTGAGGAGAAAATGAGTATTTTGATTTGTTAACTCCAGTAGCCCTAAATTTAAGAGCCCCAAAATAACAAGAGAGGAGCTGATTTCACATACACATACACCCCTCACAGTCCAGCTATAAGCAGCTCAGGCCAGTAGGTCTGCTGACCAGCCCAGGGGACACAGGCTCCTCCCACTTTGCTCTCTGCCATCCCTGAAGCATTGCCCTGGTTGGCAAGGTAAATCATTGCCCACCTTGCATCTGTATTCCCACCAGGAAGAAGGGAACATGAAAGGGAGGCATGCCTCTCTTCTTCAATTTATTTTATTTTATTGTACTTTTTGTCCTCTCATTTAAGGGCCAGACCTAGAAGTTATACATCATCACTTCTGTTCACATCCCATTGCCTGGAACTTAGTCACATGACCACATGTAGCTGCAAGGGAGTCTGTGAAAGATAGTCATTATTTAAAGCAATTATGTGCCCAATTAAGATGCAGGGATCCTGCCAAGCATGGTGGCTCACGCCTTTAATCCCAGCACTAGGGAAGGAGAGGTAGGAGGAGCGCTGTGAGTTCAAGGCTAGCCTGGGACTACATAGTGAATTCCAAGTCAACCTGGGCTAGAGTGAGACCCTACCTTGACAAAACAAAAACCAAACCAAAACAACAACGAAAAAGAAGCAGGAATCCTGTGACTCTGAGAAGGAGAAAACAAGTTGACTAGTATGTCTACTATCTAGTAGAAGGTGACTAGCAGTTTCTAGCCCAAAGTCCCACACAGTGGAAGGAAAGAAAAAAAATGTGTGTTCTGTCCATGAGGCCTAGGAGATGCTGTATTTGTGGGTCTGAGCTCTGGAGAGAGGTCTGAACTATAGCCCTAAAGCAGAAAGTCAGAGAAACGAGAAGAGCTAACAGCAGCAGGGCTTGTGAACCCATTTTGCAGACAGGATAACTGAGAACCCAGAGCTTAGACATTTGCGATATTCATGACCAACAAGAGGCCATGGCCTCCACTTCTGACCCACTGTTTTTTCCTCCGATCTTCCCTGGCAGTCAAGTAACAAGCAGGACTCTGGGTCTGAAGCACAGAGCACTTGGGCTGTGCAGGGAAGTGACCAGATCACGGGACCCGAACAACTCAGAGGTTTCTGAGGTTCGGGTCTAGCTGGATGCAGGAGCCCACTGGGCGGTGATTTCAGGTGACCCCTCAGTCTTTCTTCCACATGGCAATTCCCTCTCCACAGTCCTGAGAAGAGGAAACTTCTGCTTCCCACACTGCAGCGCAGCCAGCCCCTATGCCTGGATCTCATTGTCTCAGGCTGGGTCCCATGGCCGTTGTTAGTCTTTGCAGGCAAGAGCCTTAGCCTCTGAGCCATTTCTCTGGCCCCCAGCCCCCTGATACTGTTTTCAATAACCTCTTTCCTTTGGTTTTTCGAGGTAGGGTCTCACTCTGGCCCAGGCTGACCTGGAATTCACTATGTAGTCTCAGGGTGGCCTCGAACTCATGGCGATCCTCCTACCTCTGCCTCCCAAGTGCTGGGATTAAAGGCGTGTACACCACCACGCCTGGCTGACAATAACCTCTTTCTTGAGATGCGATCCTGTTCTCACAAATTGACCCTTTCAGTGTACACAGCTCGGTGGCTTCAGTGCATCCCAGACTTGCAATCACACCACCATCTCCTTTTGGAGCACCCGCCCCATACCCTGGTGGTAGACACTTCCCAGTTCCTCCCCTCTCTGCATTCTGGACACCAGGAAAGCCACTCTCTGTCCCTGTGAATCTGCCTCTTCTGTGTGTCACGTCAAGGGACACAGCACACGGCGTGTTCTTCACCCATGCTACAGCACGCACCAGCGGCTGTTCCCTTCCACGGCCGAGTGACGTTCCAGTATGTGAGTGGAGAATACTGTTGTCTACGCAGATCCCAGCTCATGGAGAGGTGGGGGCTGGCTAGTATGAAAAACGTCCACACACAGGCTTCTGTGTGTGGACCTATGTTTTCAGCTCTCATGGGTGTAGACCTGAATGGAACTCACCCCAAGGTCATGTTTTCTTTGGCGGGGAGGGTTCAAAGTAGGATCTCACTCTAGCTCAGGCTGACCTAGAGTTCACTATGTAGTCTTGGGCTGGACTTGAACTCACGGCAGTACTCCTGCCTCTGCTTCCCGAGTGCTGGGATTAAAGGCGTGTGCCACCCAGTTGTGGCCCAAGGTCACAATTTTTTTTTCTTGCATGTATGAAGCGTGTGTGTGTGTGTGTGTGTGTGTGTGTGTGTATGTATGTGCTATCCGTAAATGCATCTACACATGTACAAGCAGGTGCATGTGGAGGCTAGACTTGTATATGTCACGTATCTGCCTTTGTCACAATCCATTTTATTCTTTTTTTAATATATTCATTTAAAGCCGGGCATGGTGGCTCACGCCTTTAATCCTAGCACTTGGGAGCCAGAGGTAGGAGGATTGCCGTGAGTTCGAAGCCAGCCTGAGACAACATAGTGAATTCCAGGTCATCCTGAGCTAGAGTGAGATCCTCTACCTCAGAAAACCAATATATATATATTCATTTATTTATTTTCAATGAGAGAATAAATGAGCACCCCAGGGCCTATTGCTGCTGCAAACAAACCCCAATGCATGCGCAACTTTGGGCACTGGGGAATGAACCCTGACCGACAGGCTTTGCAAGCAAGTGCCTTTAACCACTGAGCCATCTCCTCAGCCCTCTACCTTATTTTTTGAAACAGGCTCTCTCACTGAACCGGAGGCTCACTAGTTCAGGTAGACTAGCCAGCCAGCAAGCTGTAGAGATTCACTGTCTTTTCTGCCTCTGCCCTGGGATGAGGTGTGCATCACTACACCCAGTTTTTACATGGATCCTGGGGATCCCAGCTCAGGTCTTCATTCTTACATGTCAAGCCCTTTCCCCAGTGAGCATCTCCCCAGCCCTAAGGTCAGTATTTCGAGGCACTGTGCCATTTTATATCCACCCCGCCCCCAGTGTAAAATGTTTCCAACCTCACATCCTCATCTCCACTGACTATTGTCTATCTTTCTGGTGCTCTTTGTTTTTTTCTTTCTAATATTTTTTTTATTTTTTAGAGGTAGGGTCTCACTGTAGCTCAGGCTGACCTGGAAATTACTCTGTAGTCTCAGGGTTATCTCGAACTCATGGCAATAAGTGCTGGGATTAAAGGCGTGCGCCACCACGCCTGGCTGTTATTTGATTTTTATTTACTTATTTGAGTCAGAGAGAGAAGCAGAGAGAGAGAGAAAGAATGGGTGCGCCAGGGCCTCCACCCACTGCAAACGAACCCCACCTGTGCATGTGGCTTATGTGGGTCTACCTCCCCCTCCCAACAGGCGTGACGTGGCATCTCATCACCAGTGGGTAGGTTGGTTATGGTTGACAGGTTGTTTTATTTCTTTAAAATATTTTTTGTTCATTTTTTATTTATTTATTTGAAAGTGACAAGACAGAGAGGGAGAGAAAGAGACAGGGAATGGGCGCGCCAGGGCATCTAGCCACTGCAAACGAACTCCAGACGCGTGCGCCCCCTTGTGCATCTGGCTTGCATGGGTCTTGGAGAATAGAGCCTCGAACCGGGGTCCTTAGGCTTCACAGGCAAGCGCTTAACCGCTAAGCCATCTCTCCAGCCCTGGTTGTTTTATTTCTGAGACAGAAGCTTGCTTATGCAAACCAGATTGGCCTCGACCTCATGATTCTCCTGCCTCAGCCTCCCATGCGCACCACGGCTCCTGGCTCTTCATTGCGGCTGTTTGTGTGTTTGTGTTGTGATTTTCGTGGTCATTTCCCTGCGCCATCTGCGCAGGCTGCCCGTAGACCCTCAGAGAATCATCCACTCCGGTCCTTTGCCCACACTGTCACAGGGGACTGGCCCTGGTATAGCTAAGTTGGCGGCCGTCTTGCATAGCCGGAGCCCAGGCTGTCATCAGACGCGTGATGTGTAAATCGTTCTCCTGTGCTCTGAGTTTTTTCCACTTGCTTGCTGACAGCCTACAAAGTGTCAGGGTTTTCATTTCCAAGTCCAACGGATCTCTCTTCCTTTGTCGCTCGTGCTTTTGTGATCCTGTCTGAGAAGCCATTGTCCAACCCAGACCACAAAGATCTCCTGCTGTGTTTTTCTTCCAGGAGTGACGTCACACGTGCAAACACACACACACGCATGTGCACATGCCAAAAATAAAAAGGGGTAAAAAAAAAAAACCACACTTAAATAAAGATAAGCTCTTTTTTGTTGTTATTTGTCTAAAGATAAGTTCTTACTTATGTCACAGCCCTGCGTCATTTTTACAGAGAAAGCTTCCTTCCAACTGGTCAGTCCCCCGTTCCCTGGAGAGTAGCCGTTTATGTCTTCAAATGTGACAGGGATGGGGACATGTTAGTCACAAGGCACTTCGCACGGTCACGTTTCCATTGTAGAGCTTTATTAACTTTTTCCACTTGGTTCAAAACACTGAAAAATGTTTTGATAAGTGCGTGTGGGGTCAGATTCCTGCTTCTCTGGGCCAGACACTGGCAGACCCTAGAGAGGCCCTTGTCAGCTACAGCCCCGGCCTAGAGTAGAGCCAGGCTTGCAGCGGGAACCAGGGAAGATCTGTTGGGTCCCTGGGTATGGGCAGAAGAACATGTTAAGTCTCTGCCAGCAAGGAGAGCTTTCAACCTTCACCGGGGGCGGGGAGTGGTGTTTTCTTTTTCTGTGAAGTAATTCAATATCTAGGCCAAGTCTGTGAGCTGTTGGCCTGCCTTCCCATCCTCCTTCCCCCTGATGGGTCAGATCTTGTGCTTTTAATATATTTATTTATTTAAGAGAAAGTGAGAGGGAGAGAAAGAGGCAGAGAGAGAGGGAGGGAGAGAATAGGCACGCCAAGGGCCTCTAGCCACTGCTGACGAACTCCAGACGCACGCGCCACCTGTGCATCAGGCTCACATGGGTACTGGGGACTTGAACGTGGGTCCTTAGGCTTTGCAGGCAAGTGCCTTAACTGCTAAGCCATCTCTCCAGCCGCCCCCCCTCTTCTACTTTGAACACATTGATGGACAGTCCCCAGGCCTCCTGCAGTGAGGCCTGCAGGTACCCACAAGGACCACAAGTTGTTGCAAGCAGAAAGGAGTGTGGACAGGTTGTACGGCCAGAGGCTGAGCCGGCCTCTGAACTCACACTGGGTGCCCTGTCTGAGCACGAGGTGCAGGCAGCCCTGAACCCATGACTTGGAGAGCAGCAGCCCAGATCCCCCAGTCTGGATTCTTCAACTCCAAAGGCAGCTGTGGGCCGAGGTCCCTCCGGGGATGGGGATGGCAGCATACGCAGCCTGCAGCTCCCAGACAAACCGTGGAAAGAACTTCACATTGTCTGTCGGAGCCACTTCTACTCTGAAGTGGTTCCGATGTGCCCCTGTCATCGCGTCCTTCCTGTGACCACACTGTGGCTTCCGGGGAACACAGTTGCCTCGGAAGCTGCAGGTTCTTGTTCTGATGTAGTTGCACATTGTTAGGTCAGGACAAAATGGAGTCACCGAGGACAGCAGAAGGGCGACAGAGACACAAGGAAGTGGGTCGTCACATTACTCAAGGAACCGCCCAGCCATCATCCCTTCCTTGCCGAACAATGCCCCAGGTCTAGGTTTCCTGCCTCCTTATCTCCCACCTGGTCACTTCTGGTCTCACATCCTATGGCTGATGTAAAGAACAAAGGAGTTCTTTTCCCTTCCTCCTATGTAACGCACTATCTGTGATCTCAAAGTGGACTGCTCCGCTCTTGAGAGTCAGTCCTGGTGCTGTTCCCGAGTAAAAGCTCCCATCTTTGCCTCAGATTGGTCTCCTTGGTCCTGGTCACCCCCGAACCTTACACACAGGGTCCAAGTGGCAGGAACTGGGGGGGGCCAGCAATATTCCCTGGCTTTTGCCTTAATAGACTGGCCACTAAGATGCCTCACAGCCACTGGCTTTGGGTGCACAAGTCAGCTCTTCTGAGGACCTGCAGGGGCCACACAAGCTTCTAGGAAGAGCTGAGACAATGTGACAACAGTGATAGAGATGAGTGACCTTCTCCTCCTCCACAGATGCAGGCTCAGGGGAATGATGGGAACTCAGAAGCCCACCATGCCTGGGACTGCATGCCTCTGGAACCCACCCTTGGCCGAAGTTCCTGTCCCTCTTAGCCTTACTTCTTGCTTAAAAATTATTTTTTTTCAAATTTTTATTAACTTCCATGATTATAACAAATATCCCGTGGTCATACCCACACACACACACACTTTCCCCTTTGAAACTCCATTCTCCATCATATCCCCTCCCCATCTCAATCAGTCTCTCTTTTATTTTGATGTCATGATCTTTTCCTCCTCTGATGATGGTCTTGTGTAGGTAGTGAAAACGTATTTTATTTATTAGAGAGAGAATAGGTGTGCCGGGACCTCTTGCCCCTACAAATGAACTCCAGATGCATGTGCTACCTTGTGCACCTGGATTTACCTGGGTATTGGGGAATCGAACCTGGGCTGTCCAGATTTGCAGACAAGTGCCTTTAACAACTGAGCCATCTCCACAGCCCAGCCACCTGCCTGCCACCTCTGGGGTCAGAAGCTGGGTAGACAGGGCTTGGTCAGCATGTGGCCTCTGTGCCCCTCCAGTCTTCCTCAGTCCCAGCCATCCCGCTGGCTGTCACCACACAATTCCAGCTCGCATTCTAGAATCGGGACTCCCTCCCCAGTGTAGAGCTATCAGGATTCAATCAGATTCAATGCCCCAGCCTGGCCCGTCCCTTTCTGCTTTACAAATTAAGAAGACATTTTTCAAAACTCCGGTTTTATGACCCAGCAGTTCAAAACTATTTGTGGAAGTTGCTAGGGTTCAACTCAGAAGGGCCCTCCCTGGAGTACTATTAGTCAGTTCCGAAGCCCTCCGATTCTTTCCTTTTTCTTCTTTCTCTTCCTCCCACCCCGAGACGTGGCTCACGTCTTGCCTCTCAGACATCTAGAGCTTTCCATCCTTTGACAAACACTAGCCAGAGTGCTTAAGGACATCTGTTTATTTGATTTCTTTAATGAGAAAACCTTCCTATGCCTTCTGAGCTCAGCTGTGTTTATTTAGGCCGTGCAGGGCGGGGTCTGCAGGGCGGTGGAGCTGTGGGAGCGAGCCGGAGCCTGCGGCAGCCTGAGGTCTGCGAGGCTAAGGAACCCTGTGCCAACAAAACACAGTCCTTGGAACTCTATAAAGTCGCCTCTCAAAATAAATACTGCCTAATTCGCCCGGCAGAGGTGGATTAAGCCAAGATGAATACAATTTGGAAAGGATTTTCTGAGGAACTAGGAGATTGCTTTTCCCCACTGGGGGGTTAAACCTTGTATTGAAGTCTTTTCCCCACCTGCGGTTTGCAGAAGTTACATGAAAGGTACTTGGTCCTCGTGGCTGATAAAGAAATGGCTTAGATGGAGCCTTCCAACACGTGGATGAGCCTTTCCTTTTGCAGGAGGAGGGTGGGGTGACTTCCCTGGTCACTGCACCCATTCTGTAAGGAGTCGGCAAGACTTGGACATCTGTAGTTGTCATTCTGCTCGGAAGTTCAAGGTGTTTTGAAAGCGATCATGTTGTGCAGGTGGAACACCGTCTTAGGGGCGCCAGGCAGGAGGAGGTGGCATTTTGTCACCTTAATCCCTTGTAATAGTGAAACCCCCAAGCCAGGGGCCTAAATGCCAAGGACCTCTGGTTATGTATTTTATAGCATTAAAGGATTATTTCCGACAGAAAATATATTTTAGTGATGGCTTGGGTTGTCTGGAAAGTGCTCATTACAGACTCTCTTTGAAGCCACAGCTTGCTGCCACTTGGAGAATTCACAACCCCCCAACACACACACACACACACACACACACACACACACACACACACACACACATATACTTGGGCTGAGGGGTTTATGGGTACTTAAGTAAGACTCCCAGCTCTGGCTAAGTTTCCACCACAAATTTAGCAGGTGCCCCCTGCTTCCTTTGGAGGCTCCATCCTCTCTCCCCGCCCACCCTTTGGTGCCTGCTGAAGGGGATTGTGACAGGAGAAGGAGGATTTCATTCTTTTGTGAACAACCCGAGACAAATTGTGGCTTGGGTTGGAGTGAGAAGCTCTTTTGTCCTCTATAAATATAGGGGCTGCGCTCACAATGACCCCATGTGCCCTGGAAACCGGAATCCTGGGAAGGATTTTCCTCTTCCTTAACTGGCAGGTTGGGAGGCTCCCCCCCACACACACACACACATACCCCAATGCCCACCTGTGTTTGTTACGCCATTCATTCTCCAACAATAGGGTTTTGAGCATGTCCAAAAGGTTGCCAAGCTCCCAGGAGCCTCTGGTGATGAAATGTCACCAGGTGAATGGCAGGCAGGTGTCAAAGCTGTCCTAGTCGGGGTTGACTTTGATATGGCAATGGCAATTGTCCCCTCCCCATGCCTGCCTCTCACACTCACACACAGGAGCATGCGGAGTCAGTGAGCTTCTGGTGGCAGGGGACAGGGTCTGCTATGTAACTTAAGGATACCTTTTCAGACAACTCATCAGGTCCCCTAAGAGGACAGCCACTTGGTGGGATATTAATCAGCTATGAAAAAGAATGTAGCATGGATACAGGTGGCAACATGAATGAGACTTGAAAATGTGGAAGAATCAGACACAGGAGGTCATATATTATAAGACTCTGGAATGTTCAGGATGGGGAAAAATCCACAGAACTAAGATGCGGACCGGCAGTTACCCAGGGTTAAGGGTTGTGGAGAACTAGGGCTTCACGGAGTTGGAGCTTTTTTTTTTTTTTTTTCTTTAGCCCAGGCTGACCTGGAATTCACTATGTAGTCTCAGGGTGGCCTCAAACTCACGGCGATCCTCCTACCTCTGCCTCCCGAGTGCTGGGATTAAAGGCGTGCGCCACCATGCCTGGCGAGATGGAGTTTTTGGGGGGTGATGAAAATGTTTGGGAAGCAGATGGGTGCGGTGGCTGCATTCTATTTGTGTCCATTGTGTACGGGAAGCACAGTGGGACACACCTGTTACCCCGTTACCCCAGCACTTGGGAGGTGGAGACAGGAGGATCAGGAGTTCAAAACCAGCCTCTGCTACACAATACTCTGTCTCAAAAAAAGAAAAAAAAAAGAAAAGCCGGGCGTGGTGGCGCACTCCTTTAATCCCAGCACTCGGGAGGCAGAGGAAGGAGGATCACTGTGAGTTTGAGGCCACCCTGAGACTACATAGTGAATTCTAGGTCAGCCTGAGCTAGAGTGAGACCTTACCTCGAAGAACCGAAAGAAAGAGAAGGAAGGAAGGAAGGAAGGAAGGAAGGAAGGAAGGAAGGAAGGAAGGAAGAAAGTTTGTCTCTTTTTCTTCTATTGAGGATAAAACCCAAGGCCTTGTGCATGCTCAGCAAGGACCCTACCACTGTGCACATTCCAGCCGCTGAATTGGATGCTTAAAATGGTTTGTTTGGAGAGGGAGGAAAGGGAAGGAGGAGAGACAGAGAAGCTTATCTGGTGATGCACCCTCGATCTGCCCTGCCAGGGATAGGAGTTCAAGGTCATCCTCAGCTACATAGTGAATTTGAGGCCAGCCTGGGCTGCATGAGACCCTGTCTCAAACCAAAGGAAAGGAAGGGAAAGGGGGAATGGGAGAAGGAAAGAAATCTACCTGTCTTTGCTTCCTCCGTGCTGAGATTACAGGTGAAGGCCATCGCCCTAGGCATTTCCATGGGTGCTGGGGATCCGAACTCAGGCACGAGGAGGCTTGCGTGGCAAGCGCTTTACCAACTGAGTCATCTCTCCGGGCCTCCATTTCTTTAACTTAGCGATCCCACCTTGAGTGGGCCTTGGCAGCCTGTGGATTTTGAGGAATTGGTCTATATCACTCATCATCACTTTGTGTGTCTAGAGTGTTAAAACACGGGCTGGAGAGATGGCTTAGCAATTAAGGCGCTTGCCTGCAAAGCCAAAGGGACCTCAGTTCAATTCCCCAGGACCCACGTAAGCCAGATGCACAACGTGGCGCTTGCATCTGGAGTTCATTTGCAGTGGCTGGAAGCCCTGGTGTGCCCATCCTCTCTCTTTCTCTTTCTCTCATAAATAAATAAAAATAAAATATTTTTTTTAAAAATCAAAAAAAAAAAACCCACAAAACTATGTTACACTGACTTTCCATTTGCGGCATAAGCCCACCACCCTCCGGTGCCTTCAGCTAGACGACTAGAAGGTGTCAGTCTCCTTTCCTGGTTCGCCTCCTTGGTCCCCCAAACAAGCCAGCACAGTATATGCTGTAGTCAACCCCGGTCTACCAAGAAGCACATTGAGGCCCTATCCAAGATTTCCAAACTTCTGAGTGTCACGAGGGGACCAGACACAGCACCTGAGATCCTCCGAAGTGCCCTGGCCACCCAGACCACGTCCACCCATGCACACGGCCCCACGTTCCATGGCCAGCCTTAAACCATCAGTCCAAACCATATGCTTCTTTTAAACAATTTCCAAAATTTATTTTTATTTGAGACAGAGAGAGGGAAAAAGAGAGAAAGAGAAAAAGAGAAATGGGCATGCCAGGGCCTCAAGCCACTGCAGATGAACTCCAGACACATGCACTACCTTTTGCATCTGGCTTATGAGGGACCTGGAGAATCAAGCCTGGGTCCTTAGGCTTCGCAGGCAAGTGCCTTAACCACTAAGCCATCTCTCCAGGCCCCAAACCATATTATTTTCAATCTTGTTTGTGAAACATAGTCTCCTGTAGCCTCAAACTCCTTATGTAGCCAAGGATGGCTTTGAACTTCTAATCTTCCTGCCTCCACCTCTTGAGTGCTGGCATGCAGGTGTGCACCACCACGTCAGTCTGTGTAGTGCCGGAGACCCACCCCAGGGCTTCGTGCATACCAGACAAACTCTCTGTCCACTGAGCTATGTCTCTGTCCTTTTGTTTAAAAAAAATTAATTAACTACCAACATTTAAAACTAGGAGATTATACATAAAAAAAATTCAGATGTCAGGGGCTGGAAAGATAGTTCAGTGGTTAAAGATGCTTGCTTGCAAAGCCTGCCGGCCCAGGTTTCATCCTCAGCCACCCACGTAAAGCTGGATGCACAGTGGCATTTATTTGCAGTGGCAAGAAGCCCCCCCCCCACACACACACAAATAAATGATAATAATTTTTAAATTCAGATTTCTATCCTGTAGTTTGCAGCAACATGCATGGAACTGGAGGACATTGTATTAAGGGAAATAAAACCAGGCCCAGACAGACTAGGATAGCATAAGCTCAGTTGCACAGAATCCACTGCTGCCGTTCTCCCAGGAATGGAGAATAGAATGGTGGATAGCAGAGGCCAAGGCCAGCAGGGAATGGGAGAGAGGAGTCAGTGGATAGGAACTACCATGGGGCAGAACTTCCTGGTGGCCTGTCACGGGGTAGGGCAACCACAGTCACCAGTAATGTCATGCATATTTCAAAATAGCTCCAAGAGGGATTTTGAGGGCTGGGGAGATGGCTCAGTGGATGAAGGGCTTGCCGTGTAAGTGTGGGGACCAGAGTTCAGATCCCCAGCACTCACGTCAGTATTGGGCAGGCGTGGCAGCCCATCTGTAAACCCCGAGTTCAGGAGGCAGAGACAGGGGATCCCTGAGGCAAGCTGGCTGGCTGGACAAGCTGAATCTGGGTCCAGTGAGAGACCCTACCTGGAGAAATATGCTTCTCAGCTTGCTCAGCCCCTGCCCCAGGACCTTGAGCCTAGCTGCTGTTTCTCCTTCAGCCCGCTGCAGACTCAGGTCTTCACCTGCAGGGGGCGGCCCTGAGCACCCCATCATTAACAGCCCTCCCCAAAACACACACACACACAGTTACACTCAACCCCGTCACTGTCCCTCCCCCGTGTCCATCTTGATATGTTCTGTTCTGCAGAATATTTGGCACTTTCTAAAGAGAATGTTTCTTAGTTTTTCATAGCCCTCACCCTCCATAGAATGCAAGCTCTGTCAACATGTGTGTGGGAGTGAGAAGACGGTGTAGAGCAGTGGTCAGAGCAGCAGTCAGCAAACTATACCCATCCTACGGCCAAAGCTGGCTTACTGCCCATCTTTGTAAATAAAGTTTTATTGACACACAGCCACACCAATTCATTTACATGTTGTCCATGGCCACTTCTACACTAGGCCAGGAGCATTGAGTAGTTGCAGTGGAAAACATACAGAACGCAGAGCCTAACACATCTACTCTGTAGCCCTTTGTAGAAAAAGCCCATCTTCCCCAGGTCTAAACGAGGGCGCTGGAGTCAGATGGTTGAAGTTCAAAGCCAGCTCCACTCTCCAGTTACCTCTAGCCAAGTCCCTTGGCATCCCTGTGCCTCAGTTTCCATCTAGAAAGTATGACAACAATGATACTTACCTCCTAGGGTCATAATTTGGGGGGGATTGTACAAGTTAAAACATGACAGATTCTTGGAAGTGGGCCTCCTACATGAAGGTATTGTGAAATAAACAAATGCATGTTTTTCTTCATAGAATTGAATTCTTTCTTTATTCAAGAGAGAGAAAGTGAAAGAGTATGGACACATCAGGGCCTCTTGCCACTGCAAATGAACTCCAGACACATGTATCTCTTTGTGCATCTGGCTTTATGTGGGTACTGGGCAATCAAACCGGGCCAGCAGGTTTTTTAAGTAAGTACCTTTAACTGCTGAGCCATCTCCCAGCCCTAGAATGGAATCCTAAGCTGGGTGTGGTGGAGCACCCCTGTAATTCAGCATTCGGAGGCTGAGGCGGGAGTATGGGAGTTCAAGGCCAGTGGGAGAGACTCTGTATCACAGCAATGACTGCATCTTTAGAGGCAGGTTGCTGGAGCCAGGTGTGGTGACACATGCCTGTAGACCTGGCACTAGGGAGACAGAGGCAGGAGCGTGGTCTTCAGTTCCAAGTCAGCCTGAGCTGTACTATGAGATCCTATCTCAAAAAAAAAAAGAAAAGAAAAGAAAAGAAAAGGGCTAGAAAGATGATTAAGGTGCTTGCCTGCAAAGCCAGGTTCGATTCCCCAGTACCCACGATAAGCCAGATGCCCAAAGTAATGCACGCATCTGGAATTCGTTCGCAGTGACGGGAGGTTCTGGTCCACCCATTCATTCTCTCTCTCTCTCTCTCTCTCTCTCTCTCTCTTTCTCTCTCTCTCTCCTTGCAAGTAAATAAATATTTTTTAAATATTATTTATTTATTTATTTGACAGAGAAAGAGGGAGGGAGAGAGAGAAAGAAAGAATGGGCGTGCCAGGGCCTCCAGCCACTGCAAACGAACTCCAGATGCATGCGCCCCCCTTGTACATCTGGCTAACGTGGGTCCTGGGGAATCGAACCTGGGTCCCTTGGCTTTGCAGGCAAATGTCTTAACTGCTAAGCCATCCATCCAGCCCAATATTTTTTTAAAAAAAGAAAGGGCTGGGGATGTAGTTCAGTTGGTAGAGTGCTTGCCTAGCATGAATGAGGCCCTGGGTTCAATCGCCCGCACTACATAAACTGGGTGTGGTAATGCGTGCCTGCAATCCTAGCATTCAGCAGGTAGGGGTAAGGGGATCAAAAAGTTCAAAGTCATCTTTGGCTACGAAGCAAGTCGGAGGCCAGCCTGAGCTACATGAGAACCTATCTCAAAAAAAAAAAAAGAAAGAAGAAAAAGAAAAAGAAAAAAAGAAAGAAAGAAAAGAAAAAACAGATTGTTGGGCTGTGCCCAGTCTCCTGGATGCTGAAGTGTGACTTCCACTCATACTGTTAACAAGCAGAAAGAGAAGCCGCCCGGGGCTGCTGGGGACGTGGTAATTGCTTGGTGGCGCAGCGGGGACCCACCCACAAGTTCAAGTTCAGAGCACGTCCGTAGGCATGCTCTGTCGCATGCCAGCCATGCCCCTTGGTCTGACACAAGGAACTCATGCGGAGGGCGATCATCTTAGGGTCTAGGCTTTCTAGACCTTTCCCACTTTTAGCACTGGCAGCTCTCCAGCCAGGAAGCCCTTCAGTCTTGGGCACACCAAGATGGCAGGCCACTGCTTCTCCATGTTTATAGCTTACTTTTAACTACTTGATTTTTTTTGTTTGGTTGGTTGGTTTTAGCCTGTAAATTTATATCCCAGGGCTGGAGGGATGGCTTAGTGGCCAAAGCGTTTGCCTGCAAAGCCAAAGGACCCAGGTTCAATTCCCCAGGACCCAAATTAGCCAGATGCACAAGGGGGCGCATGCGTCTGGAGTTCGTTTGCAGTGGCCGGAGGCCCTGGCGCACCCATTCTCTCTCTCTCTCTCTCTCTTCCCCCTCTTTCTCTGTCAAATAAATAAATAATAACTTATTTTAAATTTCTATCCTAGGTACAGCTCTGCTTGCCTACCATGCACAAAGCTCTAGGTTCAGTCCCTAGCATGTTATCAACCAGACATGGTGGCCCATGCCTGTAATGTCAACACTCTAGAGGTAGAACCAAGAGGTTCAGAAGTTCAGGGTCATCCTCAACTGTATAGTAAGTTCAAAGCCAGCCTGGAATACTAGACATCTTGCCACAAACAACAACAACAATAAAAAAATAATAAATTTATATCCTAGTATAAATACTTTAAAAGCCCCTAGACATTTCCAGCTGAACAAACATTGTTTAAAAAGAGAAAAAGTAGGGCTGGAGAGATGGCTTAGTGGTTAAGCGCTTGCCTGTGAAGCCTAAGGACCCCGGTTCGAGGCTCGACTCCCCAGGACCCACGTTAGCCAGATGCACAGGGGGGCTCACGCGTCTGAATTCGTTTGCAGTGGCTGGAGGCCCTGGCGCGCCCATTCTCTCTCCCTCTCTCTATCTGCCTCTTTCTCTCTCTGTCACTCTCAAATAAAAAAAAATTTTTTTTTTAAAAAAAGAGAAAAGTAGGGGGCTGAGGAGTTTCACAAAACCCCAAAAGCAGTACTAGTTATCTTTCCAAGTAAATGTCCTTAACCGCTGAGCCCGCTCTCCAGCCCTGATTGAGACATTTTCTCGTTTGTTCTCTTCTGCTTGCCCCCATGTCATCAAGCAATCTCAGTTTGGCTCTTGTCACCCAGCGGTGACGGGATTTATCCCGCCGTCTCTGGTGAGTTCATGTTAGTACAAATAGAGCCATTTGCTGAGCTCAGAAAAATCTTCCTCTTCTCTCAAACTGCCAAAGAAGCAAGTTTGTTTTTCTTTTTCTTTTTCTTACTATACTGTTCAGACATGTGAATCAACCTATTTTTTTTTTCTTTATGACCATCATTTTCTTGTCTTCCTCTTAAAAAAAAAAAAAAAAGATTGCTCCCCTCCCCCTCCCCCTAACAAGCTGATCGTTTTCCAGGAGTTTCCAAGTAATTAAACCCAATTAAAACCATTAAATTCTTTCTTCTAATGACAACTTTATTATTAAAAACTAACCGCAAGGAGGAGTTTTAACTGGCAAAGCCTTGGGTAGTGTGTTAATCCGCCCGTAACCTCTGGCTGACACTCCGAGAGATAAGCCCCCCAGAACAGGCAGGCCGCTTTAATGAATAGCTTTAATTAATACTTTTCTTCCTTGTGGCAGAGTAATTATTTGTTCGGCTTATAAACAGCTACTTGGCGAGGATTTTTAAAGGCTCAGTTGGCTTGCATGGCTTTAGTTGGTTTTGTGTATTTGTGTGGGTTTTTTTTTTTTTCTTTAAAGGGGCCGGGGTCCCCCATGTCAGAATAGGTGCAGGAGTTCATTGTCCTGGAGTCGGGGACGTCAAGGTGATTGACACAGAAAGGAAAGTGAGGTGACCACAGGCAGCAGGTTGTAAGCTGGCTCTAGTGCGGGCGCATCACCCACCCTGAACAGGGAACACGGGCAAGCCCAGGCAGGGCCTGGCAGAGGCACAAGCCGGGCTCCAGGGTAGTCTGGGAGCTGACTACCTGCCTGAGATCACACAGTGCCAGTTCAGCACCCCTCAGCCTTCTGCTGGGTAGCACCTAAAGAGGGAATGAACGGCCAAGTTCAAATGATAGATGTGGCCAGAGAGGCCCCAGAGAAACAAGCTGGGAATAAGAATGTCAAGCCAGGGGGCTGGAGAGATGGCTCAGCAGTTAAGACGCTTGCTGCAAAGCCTCGGGACCTGAGTTCAATTCCCCAGTACCCATGTAGAGCCCGATGCACAAAGTGAAGCTCGCATCTGGAGTTCGATTGCAGTGGCTGAAGGCCCTGGTGTGTCCATTCTCTCTCGCTCTCTCTTATCTCTTTCTGCTTGTAAATGAATAATCCTTTAGTCATGCTAGTCCTTAGCGTTTGCTGGGAGCCAGGCATCCTGCAAAGGTGCTTTCCTTGTGAGTAGCCTGTCACTCCTGTGACCTACCTCTGAGAGGTGCATGCTGTGGGTATCAAGTCAGGCTGAGGGACTGACATGGAAGCAGGCGCCAGGAGGTGAGGTGACCTGCCCCAAGTCACCTCCTAACCCAGTGTGCCCCCCCAGGTGCCTGGAGACAGGGGTGGTACTTAACTGCTGAGTCCTACTGTCCCTTGAGATGGGGCAGAGGAACCTCCTGCTGGGACACTTGGGAGGCTTCAATTTGGCTTTTGTTTTTTGAGACAGGACTTCCTGTAGCCCAGGCTAGCCTGGAACTCAGTATGTAGCTGAGGATGGCCATGAACTTCTCATCCTCCTGCTTCTACCAAGTGCACGGGAATGCACCACCGTGCCCAGCTTAGAGATGCAAGGCAGGCTCTCTACCGACAGAACGACACCCTTGATTGTTCAGGAGCGGTGTGTGCGTGCATGTCTGTGTGCGTGTGTGTCTTTGCATGTGTGTGTGGAGGTCAGAAGACAACCGAACATGCCACTGGATTCCCCCAACAGCAGCGAGCACTTACAACAGAAAGCTAGAAAACCTAGCAAAGGAGATCGTATTTTTTTTTTAGGCTGGCTCTGCAGATCCTCCTGCCTCCATCTCCCCACATGCTGGGATTCCAGGCATGTGCCACCCCACCCCGGTTTACTCAGAGCTAGGGATTAAGCCCAGGGTCTTTTTTTAATTATTTTGTTTTATTTTCATTTATTTATTTGAGAGACAGACAGAGAGAAAGAGGCAGATAGAGAGACAGAGAGAATGGGCATGCCAGGGCCTCAAGCCACTGCAAACGAACTCCAGACGCATGAACCCCCTTGAGCATCTGGCTAACGTGGGTCCTGGAGAATGGATCCTCGAACTGGGGTCCTTAGGCTTCACAGGCAAGCGCTTAACCGCTAAGCCATCTGTCCAGCCCAAGCCCAGGGTCTTGTGCACACTCGGCAAGCACTCTAGCCACTGAGCCACGTCCCCAGACAGGCACTAATGGAAAAATAGAGCTTTGATATCTTAAAACCGCTTTCTGGTCAGAACATGGGCTCCTCCATTCAAAAGGAAAACCACAGGCTGGAGAGATGGCTTAGCGGTTAAGGCATTTGCCTGCAAAGCCAAAGGATCTGGGTTCGACACTCCAAGACCCATGTAAGCCAGATGCACAAGGGGGCGTATGCATCTGGAGTTTGTTTGCAGTGGCTGAAAGCCCTGGCGTGCCCGTTCTCTCTCTCTCTCTCTCTCTCAGATAAATAAGTAAATAAAATATATTTTTAAAAAAATGAAAACCACCACTTCCCCATCCACATGACTGGGAGGAAGCCTCCACTTTACTGCATCTGGCTTGTGTAGGTGCTGGGGAGTCGAACTTGGTGCTACAAGCTTTGCAAGCAAGTGCCTTTAACTACGAAGCCATCTCTCTAGCCCCAGGTGCAGCCTCCAGTGCGACTTAAATCGGTGCATGGGACATTTGAGAGAGGTGGGTCGCTTAATAGGAAACACCTGTTGTGGTGTCTTCATGCACCCTGAAAGTTGAGTTGGGCCAGTCACTTTCAAAGCTGTTCAGACTATGTGCCACTTCCTTCCTTAATGCACATTTTTTATCGATTGATTTTGTTTTAAGAGAGGTCTTTTTAAAAAAAAAATTTGAGGTAGGGTCTCACAGTAGCCCAGGCTGACCTAGAACTCACTTTGTAGTCCTAGGCTGGTTTGGAACGCACAGCAATCCTCCTACCTCTGCCTCCTGAGTTCTAGGATTAAAGGCGTGCGCTACCTCACCTGGCAAGAAAGGTCTTTTTTTTTTATGACAGGTCTTACCCTCTTCCCTCTATGCAGAAATATAACCACGTAGTGAGCAGCCTATGGAACGAAAGACCCAGCACCCTCCATAAACTAAAGAATATAATCAAGAGTACATCACAGGGCTGGAGAGATGGCTTAGCAGTTCAGGCGTTTGCCTATGAAGACTAAGGACTCTCCAGATCCCACATAAGCCAGATGCACAAGAGTGAGGCAACCACAAGGTCACACATGCCCACTAGGTGGCACAGGCGTCTAGAGTTCAATTGCAGTGCGGTGGCTGAGGCCTTGGCATGCCAATTCTCTGTCTCTCCTCTCTCTCTCGCGCGCGCACACACGTGCACGCTCTCTAAAACAAAAACTAAAAAGAATATATCACAGAGCTGGGGAAATGGCTCAGTCAGTAAAGTGCTTCCCTTGTAAGCATGAGGAGCTGAACTCAATCCCCAGAGCCTATGTAAAAATAAAAGGAAGGAAGGAGGAAGGAAGGAAGGAAGGAAGGAAGGAAGGAAGGAAGGAAGGAAGGAACGAAAGAAAGAAAAAAGATGAGGCTAGCTCTGATGACACGTTTAGTTTCAGCACGTGGGAGGCTTATGTAGGAGGGTCACTGTGAGTTCAAGGCCAGCCTGGAGCTACAGATTAAGTTCTAGGTCAGCCTGGCCTAGAGCATAGACCCTGCCTCGATAGATCAAATCAAAAACAAAACCAAGGGCCGGAGAGATGGCTTAGTGGTTAAGGCACTTACCCTGTGAAGCCCAAGGACCCAGGTTTGATTCCCCAGTACCCAAGTGATCTGGATGCACAAGGTGGCGCACGTGTCTGGAGTTTGTTTGCAGTGGCTGGATGCCCTGGTGCACCCATTCTCAATCTCTCTCTCTCTCTCTCTCTCTCTCTGATAAATAAATTTAATTAAATAAACCAAAGCAAAAACAGAAATAGCACGGTGGCATGTGCCTGCAAATCCCCACACTGGGAAGAGTGGCAGATCCTTGGGGCTTGGTGGCCCCCCATTTGAGCCCAGTCCAGCACGTTCCAGGTCAGTGAAAGACCCTGTCTCAGGAAAGGTGGAGAGCTTCTGAGAAGTGACACCCCCGCTTGTCCTCTGAACACATGCATGTATGTGCACACCCCCCCCACACACACATGCAAAAAAAAAAGGCATATGAACTGGGTTACCCTTTTGTGCCCTGCCGTGCCCCTTTCCATCCCCGTAGCGCTGCCCATGCACGGCCCACCACCCTCAACACCAAGCCCCGAGGAACCTGCAGAACATTAGGGCTTGCTGGAAAAATGTGCAGGGCCTCCCCCCGGCTTGTTCCGTCGCTGAGAGACGACCACCCACAACCTCCCGAGGCCGACAAAGATGGCCTTCTGTCCTGCCCAGCCCTGCGGGGGCCCCCAGCGCGGGCCTTCCAAGGACGCGTTCCATATTGAAGGCTGTTTTGGAAAATCTCCCCATCCTCAGTTCTCCACTCTGGTTCAGATTGATCTTTGTTTGTTTCAGCAATCCATGTAAGCTGTTGCTTGTTTAGGAAATTAACCACTGGTTTGGCTTTTTTTTTTTTTTTTTTTTTTTTTTTCTCATCCAGAGTATGTAGCAATTAAGAAAACAGCTTTCATGTGCTTGGCATCCCAGGCTTCTGTGCCACTCCTGCTGGGCTGACAGAAAGAGATTCTGGGGGTTCGATTCCCCAGGCCCCACATAAACCAGATGCAAAAGGTGGTGCATGCATCTGGAGTTCATTTCAGTGGCTTGAGGCCCTGGCGTACCCATTCTCTCTCTCTCTCTGTCTAATAAATAAAAATAAATTAAAAAAAATAAAGAGGTTCTGGGGCTGGAGAAATGACTCGGCAGTTAACATCACTTCCCGTGCAAGTATGAGGGGCTGAGTAGGCCAGAGATGACCCGAGTTTGATTCCTGGCACCTGTGTAAACACCCTGGGAGCAGCCACGTGTGCCCGAAAACCCTCGACTTGTAGGGAGCAGAGACCAGAGCATCACTGGGGCTCCCACAAAAGACAATCTGTCTCAAGGGAAAATACACATGAGGGCTGGAAAGATGGCTTGACTGTTAAGGTGCTTGCCTGTGAAGCCTAAGGACCCAGGCTCGATCTCCCAGTACCCACGTAAGCCAGATGCACATGGTGGTGCATGTGTCTAGACTTCTTTGCAACAGTTGGAAGCCCTGACAAGCCCATCCCCCCCCCCTCTCTTTGAAATAAAAAAAAAAAAAACAGATGAGTGATGGAGAAGGGAACCCCAGTGTTCTCTGTTCTGCCACACAGAGGGCACATGCATCTGCATACACATGTGTGCATACACACACACACACAAATTGGCTCATTGCTCACGAGTGTGAGGAAGTGGACAGCGGGTTATGGACGTGTGCTGCTCGCCAGGCACTGGGAAAGTGTTTACACACGAGCTGTCTTATTAATCCTTATGACCCATCAGTTGGAGAGGGGACAGGAAGGATTTCAAGGGCTCAGTAGCCTTGGCTGTCATAGTTAGGTTTTCTTTCACTGGGTCACACCAAGGCTGTCCCCCCATGTTGCTTGGATGACAGAAGCCAGCTGACCAGGCTGTTGTGTTTATGGAGTGTGCTTAGATATATCCAGCAAGCAGCCAGAGATGGAACGGAAGATGGATCTCTACACCGAGTCGCCACCAATCCCAGTTTTCTTGTAGTTTCTTTCTTTTTTTAAATATTTTATTTTTATTTATTTATTTGAGAGAGAGATATACAGAAATAGGCAGGAAGAGAGAGAATGGATGCTCCAGGCCCTCCAGCCACTGCAGTCGAACTCCAGATGCGTGCGCACCCTTGTGCATCTGGCTAACGTGGGTCCTGGGGAGTCGAATCTGGGTCCTTTGGCTTTGCAGGCAAACGCCTTAACCACTAAGCCATCCCTCCAGCCCTTCTTGTAGTTTCTTGATCTGTGTATCCCCAGCAAAGCATTTTCTACTAGCTGAAGTGGTCCAGTAGGTCCAGGGACACACGTTACATAAGTCAGCCAGTGACTGTGTTTCCTGGGGCGAGTCCAGGCGTCATCTACCCCCTTGCAACTACTTTCTGCTAAGTTCTGTGAAAGGGGAGATCCACCTATGTAGCTTCAGACAAGCAGATGCTGGGAAAACCTGAAGTAAGAGAGTGAAGTAAGAGAGTGCTAAGGGGCTGGGAGCTCAAGAGGTCGACATTGGGGGGAGGGGTCCTTAATGTTTTTCAACTTTTTAAAACTTTATTTTTATGGGCTGGAGAGATGGCTTAGCCATTAAGCGCTTGCCTGTGAAGCCTAAGGACCCCCTTTCAAGGTTCAATTCCCCAGGACCCACGTTAGCCAGATGCACAAGGTGGTGCATGCATCTGGAGTTCGTTTGCAGTGGCTGGAGGCCCTGGCGCGCCCATTCTCTATCTATCTGCCTCTTTCTCTGTCACTCTCAAATAAATAAATAAAAATAAACAAAAAATTTGTAATTTATTTTTATGTATTTATTTATTTAAGAGAGAAGGGAGGGAGCAAATGGGTGCACCAGGGCATCTAGCCACTGCAAACAAACTCCAGACGCATGCGCTGCTGTATACTTCTGGTTTATATGGGTTCTGGGGAAGCGAACCTGGGTTCTCAGGCTTTGCAGGCAAGTGCCTTAATGACTAAGCCATCTTTCCAGCCCATTTTTCAACTTTTTCTTTTTTTTTCACAAAAAAAGTATTTCAATCTCTTCTTTAAAATATCTAGAATATTCTGGATCAATCCAAAGTTTACTTTTTGGGAAGGAGGAGGAAGGGGAGAGGCTTAATCAAAACGGTGTATATGGGCTGCCGGGTGTGGTGTCGCACGCCTTTAATCCCAATACTTGGGAGGGAGAGGTAGGAGGATGAGGATCTCTGAGAGTTCGAGGCCACCCTGAAACTACATAGTGAATTCCAGGACAGCCTGAGCTAAAGTGAAACCCTACCTCAAAAACAAAAAGAAGGGAAAAAAAAAAAAAAAACTATGTGTATGGGCTGAAGAAATGACTCAGTGGTTAAGACGCTTGCCTACCAAGCTAATAATCTGAGTTCAATTCTCCAGTATTATGTAAAGCCAGATGCACAAAGTGGTGCATGCATCTGGAGTTCATTTGCAGTGGCTTGAGGCCCTGGCATGCCCATTCTCTATCTCTCTCTGCCAGGCATGGTGGTGCACGCCTTTAATCTCAGCACTAGGGAGGCAGAAGTAGGAGGATCACTGTGAGTTTGAGGCCAGCCTGTGACTACATAGTGAATTCCAAGTCAGCCTGGGCTAGAACGAGACCCTATCTCCAAAAACAACCAACCACCTCGCCACAAAAAGTTATGTGTGCGGATAAATTAATAAATGCATCCATTCATTCATTTTAGCCTTCACTTGTAAACCCCTTCCCCTCCTCTCTGCCTTCCACAAGCAACTACTGTTCTAACATTAATAAATACCTAATGCACCATGGACAGCACACAACAGCATGTTGTGTTACGAATACTTAATAATAAATGTAATGTATAATAATCAGATTTTTTCACTCAGCTAAATATTTTTATGTGTTCGTGTGAGCTCATTGAGCTATAACTGACTTTACTCTGTTGAAGTTTGAGTTTCCGTCTCATGAATAGACTTGGTTCTACTTGTCTAGTCTCCTGACTGGACGGTTTGATTCATTCTGATCTTACAATTCACTAAAATTCTGTACGGAGCTGGGAGTGGTGGCACATGCCTTTAATCCCAGCACTCGGGAGGCTGAGGTAGGAGAATCGCTGTGAACTCAAAGCCAGCCTGAGACTACATAGTGAATTCCAGGCCAGCCTGGGCTAGAGTGAGATCCTACCTCAAAAGTAAATAAATAGGGCTGGAGAGAAGGCTTAGCAGTTAAAGCCCCTGCCTGCAAAACCTAATGACCGCAGTTTACTTCCTCAGTACCCACATAAAGCCAGATGCACAAAGTGGCACACGCATCTGGAGTCCGTTTGCAGTGGCTGGAGGCCCTGGCATGCCCATTCTCTCTGTCTCTCTTCTGTATGTGTCTACTTGCATATGTGTGTGTGTGTAATATTTTTTTAAAATAGGGACTGTAGAGATGGCTTAGCAGTTAAGGTGCTTGCCTGCGAAGCCTAACAACCCAGGTTCAGTTCCCTAGTACCCACATAAAGCCATATGCACAAAGTGGCGTATACATTTGGAGTTCATTTGCAGTGGCTAGAGGCCCTGGTGTGCCCATTATCTATCTATCTATCTAGCCTAGCTAGCTAGCTAGCTATCTCCTTGCAAATAAAATATTTTCTTTAAATAAAATAAATACTGTAAGGAACATCTTTTGGTATGTCCCTTTGTTCATGATGAGCACACTAATTACTTTTCTTGGTACTTTGAAAAGAAAATAACTGACAAGAACTTAAGGGAGGAAGAGTGTATGTTGGCTTACAGTTCAAGGGGACACAGCCCATCACAGTGGGGAAGGCGTGACCCCAGGAGAGGGGCCAGCTGGTCACAATGCACATTTCAGAAAGCTGAAAGCCAACAGGAAGTGGGGCCAGCTACAAAACCTCAAGGTGGGTCCACAGTGACCCACTTCCTGCTCCAAGACTCCATCTTCTAAAGGTTCTACAACCTTCCCAAATAGTGCCATCAACTGTACACCAAGTGTTCAAACACACAAGCCTACGAGAGTCATTTCACATTCAAACCATAACAGGTGTGAGTTTTTCTCTAGGATAAGTAAGTAGAAATACTGAATATGTTGGCAATTATTCTTAACTGCTTTAACCCAAGAAGTGTCTGCATATAGCTTTAAATTCATGTAATTCTACAACGGGAATGCTCCATGAGAAACAGCGGTCCCCACTGGCCACCACCTTTGCTTTCTGCCCAGGGACAGTGACTCGATTTGTGCTGAATTTCCTTGGCACTTGCTTCCAAGTTCCTAAATGACACGCTTACATTGCTGCTTCTTGGTGTTTTTTGTTTTGTTTTGTTTTTCTGTTTCAGACATGATCACTGGGTTGGTAAAATGCAAAATAGGATTTATTTTTATCTTTATATATTTATATGAGATAGGGTGAACGTACGGGCACAACAGGGCCTTCTGCCACTGCAAATGAACTCCAGACACAGGCACCACTTTGTGCATCTGGCTTCGCCTGGGTACTGGGGAATTGAACCCAGGGCTGTCAGGCTTTGCAGGCAGCTGCCTTTAAAGACTGAGTTCTCTCTCTAGCATGCAAGAATTGTATTGGGGATGTAGCCCAGTGGTGGAGTGCTTGTATAGTTGCATAATGTGAGCAAATGGTCTGGGAGCCTGTAATAACACACACATTATATATGTATGACTGGGATAAGCATAGGGGCATGTGCCTATAATCCCAGCACTTGGAAGGTAGAGGCAAGAAGCAGATCAGGAGTTCAAGGTCAGCCTCAACTATATAGTGAGCTTGAGACCAGCTAGGTTACATGAGACCCTGCCTCAAAAAAAAAAAAAAAATCACAGGGCTGGAGAGATGGCTTAATCGTTAAGCGCTTGCCTGTGAAGCCTAAGGACCCCGGTTCAAGGCTCCATTCCCCAGGACCCACGTTAGCCAGATGCACAAGGGGGCGCACGCGTCTGGAGTTTGTTTGCAATGGCTGGAGGCCTTGGCGCTCCCATTCTCTCTCTCTCTCTCTGGCTCTCGCTCTCAACTAAATAAATAAAAATAAACATTTTTTTTTAAATCACAGAAATAAGAAGTTCTGGGGCTGGAGAGATGGCTTAGCAGTTAAGGCACTTGCCTGAAAAGCCTAAAGACCCAGGTTTGATTCTCCAGTACCCATATAAGCCAGATGTATAAGGTGGGGAAGCATCTGGAGTTCGTTTGCAGTGGCTAGAAGCCCTGACACATCCATTCTCTCTCTCTCTCTCTCTCTCTCTCTCTCTCTCTCTCTCTGCCTCTCTGTCACTTTCTCTCTCTCAAATATAACATTTTAAAAAAAGAATTAAGAAGTTCTCCTCTCTCACCTTCACTGTCATCACACACATACAAATGTTCTCTTCACATCCTCCCACTATCAAGAAATCACAATCTCGCCGGGCGTGGTGGCGCACGCCTTTAATCCCAGCACTCAGGATGCAGAGGTAGGAGGATCGCCATGAGTTTGAGGCCATCCTGAGACTACATAGTGAATTCCAGGTCAGCCTGAGCTAGAGTGAGACCCTACCTCAAAAAAAAAAAAAAAAAAAAAAAAGAGCCAGGCGTGGTGGCACATGCCTTTAGTCCCAGCACTTGGGAGGCGGGAGGCAGAGGTAGGAGGATCGCCATGAGTTCGAGGCCGCCCTGAGACTACATAGTGAATTCCAGGTCAGCCTGAGCCAGAGTGAAACGCTACCTCAAAAAACCAAAAAAGAAAGAAATCACAATCTCAACTTAATTCATGAATGGGATTTGCCTTCTTGTAGCTGTTCAAACACCTTCCCCAGAGATGTGGTTTTCTTGTATACGCAAAAAATTATTTTTCCTTCTGCTGTGCCAGTCCTTGAGATGGGTTTTCTCTGGGTAAGTCCTGTTGGTGGCAGAGTCAGGTGGTGTCTCCTCACTCCTTGTCCAGTGTGGGAGAGCTGGACCTCACAGCCTAGTGACAGGAAGAGACGTACAGTAATGCAGAGGGCTTGGTGGTTTGTATAGTATATGGAAACATCCCAGAACCTTTTCTGGGTCACCCAGCTCCCTCCAGGCTCTGAAAGATTTGTTCTCTTCTTCTGCCCCGCCTTTCACTTACTTCCTGCCTACCGTCACCTGACCAGGACCTGGCAGAGTACTTGTGGTAATTCACCAAATGGCTGTTCCTGGCCTGTTCTCCGTGTGTGTGTGTGTGTGTGTGTGTGTGTGTGTGTGTGTGTGAAGCTGCTATCTGTAGCTGCTTTTCCTGTCCTCTCTCTCTTCGCTTCCTGTCTGGGGACACCACGTGACCAGCTGCCTCACGCTTCTGGCTCCACGCCTTCTACGTCATGATGGACTGTATCACCTCAAACTGTGAGCCAGGATAAGCCCCTTGCCCTTTAAGTTGCTTAAGAAGAGCTGTACACGGTGAGAAGTCCAAACAGGAACTGGAGAGATGAGGACCTAAGGGGTCCTGAGACCACCTGAGTTCAAGTCTCTAGCACCCACAAATGCAGCTGGGAGTGGCTACCTGCATCTGTAATGCTTGTCCTGGAGGGGAAAAGTGACCCAGGAATCACCAGAGCTCATGAAAAAGTGATAAGCTCTGGGATCAGTAAGAGACACCGGCTCAAATAAGAACGGGTAGGAGAGCAGTGGGCCACTGGGCCACTGCAGCAGGCGCACCTCACCGCAGGCAGGCACATGGGGTGCCACGAGGGCACATACATATGCATACACCATATACACACACACACACACACAAAATCAGGGCTAGAGAGATGGCTTAGCGGTTAAGGCGCTTGCCTGCGAAGCCTAAGGATCCATGTTCTACTCCCCAGATCCCACTTTAGCCAGATGCACAAAGGTGAGGCAAGCGCAATGTTGCACATGACCATGTGTTTGTGAATTGGTTGTTTAGCTAAATGATATTTTATTTATTTATTTTTATTTATTTGAGAGAGAGAGAGGGAGGGAGGGAGGGAGGGGGTACACCCCAGGGCCTCTTGCCACTGCACATGAACTCCAGACGCATGTGCCACTTTGCGTGTTTCTCTTTATGTGGGGACTGGGGAATAGAACTGGGGCCATCAGGCTTTACAAGTTAAGTGCCTTTAACCGCTGTTCCATCTCTCCAGCCCTGATATTTTAAACACCGGTAAGAGTAAGGCAACATCCACAGAGATAAGTGGAATGAGGTCCACGTCTGTTCACTCCCTGTGGTCCATGAGTAATCTCGGCTACTTTCCTTAGAGTCTTCAGGTCTCCCTCAAAACCATATGCTGGAGGGCACCCCTAAGCACCCACACTCCAATGCAGCTGTGTCCATAAGAAGTGTCTTTGAAAATAAAATAAGTGTCTTTGCACATCCAGAGTGTTTAAGGCAAGACTTAAACACGAAGAAAGCACACACAAGCCAGGCGTGGTGGCGCACGCCTTTAATCCCAGCACTTGGGAGGTAGAGGTAGGAGGATTGCCATGAGTCTAAGGCTACCCTGAGACCACATAGTCAGTTTCAAGTCAACCTGGGATAGAGCAAGAGCCTCCCTCAAAAAACCAAAACCAAGCCGAGCATGGTGGCACACGCCTTTAATCCCAGCACTCAGGAGGCAGATAGGAGGATGGCCATGAGTTCAAGGCCACCCTGAGACGCCATAGTGAACTCCAGTTCAGCCTGAGCTAGAGTTAGACCCTACCTCAAAAGAAAAAGACAATGAAAGAAAGAAAGAAAGAAAGAGAGAAAGAGAGAGAGAGAGAGAAAGGAAGGAAGGAAGGAAGAAAGAAAGAAGAAAAGAAAGAAAGAAAAGAAAGAAGAAAAGAAAGAAAGAAAGAAAGGAAGGAAGAAAGAAAGAAAGAAAGCAGGCAAGCAGACACAGTGGGTGACCAGCCGAAGCAAGCTTAGAGGCTGGGCTCCACTCTCGCCCTGGTAGCACACTGGTTCTAGACCATGCAAGAGCCTTGTGGAGGAGGATGGGCTGAGCCGCTTCCAGAGCAGGGAGAGGAGAGAGAGGCCAAGATCCAAAGGCCACGCTTACACAGGACTGTCCCTTCTCTTTCCACAGGACACCACGACCTCGGTGCGCATCGGTCTGATGATGGAGGAGATGATCTTCAACCTCGCAGACACGCACCTGTTCTTCAACGACCTGGAGGTTTGCTGGGCTCAGTTAACCCTTGCAGTGTCTGTCAGTCACCTGCGTGTGCTGGGGGGGTCGGGGACAGTGTGGTGTCTGCTGTCTGCTCCCTCCAGCTTCTTTAAAAAATTATTTTTTTCCTTTTTTTTTCAAAGTTTTTATTTATTTAAGAGTGACAGACAGAGAGAGAAAGAGCAGAGAGAGAGAGAGAGAGAGAGAATGGTCGCGCCAGGGCCTCCAGCCACTGCATACAAACTCCAGATGCATGTGCCCCCTTGTGCATCTGGCCTACGTGGGTCCTGCAGGAATCGAGCGTCAAACCGGGGTCCTTAGGCTTCACAGGCAAGCGCCTAACCGCTAAGCCATCTCTCCAGCCCAAATTCTTTTTCTTTTAAAGACTTCAAAGGTCTGTTGGCAATACCTAGGGAGGTACACAGCGTAGTCAGCAGAGGTTACTGGGGTGTGTGCTCATCTTACTGGCTTTCCCGGGTCCTTCCTAGGCTCCAGTCCCCTCCACAGGCAGTTCCATTAATCCAATTAAGACTGTCATTCTTTCTCCTGAAACTTGCTATTCAATAAGCTTATTAAAGCAAATTAGTGCAGATCCTCCTGGGTCAATAATAATTAGCAGTAGGACCGGGGCAGAAACTCTTGAAAACAGTTTCTGTTCCTCTAAAATCATGTTAGAGAGAGAGAAGGAATATGCTTATTATAGTGTATCCTGAACCCCTAAGCAAGATGCAAGAGGAAATAGGGAAAAACAGGGAGGACAGCTTCAGAAAAAAAATTAATTCACGTGTCAAAGCCTTTGTCAAAAAATGAGAAGTATAAATGAAAAAATATATTTTTAATATTTTATTTATTTATTTTAGAGAAAGAGAGAGAGAATGGGTGCACCAGGGCCTTCAGCCACTGCAAACAAACTCCAGGCTCATGTGCCACCTTGTGCATCTGGCTTACGTGGGTACTGGGGAATCAAACCTGGGTCCTTTGGCTTTGCCAGCAAGTGCCTTACCCACTAAGCCATCTCTCCAGCCCCCAAAATATTTTTTAAATAGAACTATTAAAGCAAAGGCAAGCCAGGCATGGTGGCACACACCTTTAATCCCAGCACTCGGGAGGAAGAGAGAGGTAGGAGGATCACCATGAGTTCAAGGCCACCCTGAGGCTACATAGTGAATTCCAGGTCAGCCTGAGCTAGAGTGAAACCCTACCTCGAATATATATTTAAAAATTATGCTATGTGCCGGGGAAAAAAAATTATGTATAATTTATTTTTTAAAGTGTTTTAGAAAAAATAGATAATTGGTTATTGGTCCTTTTTAGTGAATGTCCCAGGGTAGATTCTGTTCTTGCCTGTCTCTCCCATAGGACGTCAGTTTCTCGAAAGCAGGGCCGCTCTGTGTGACTCTCCTTAAGTCCCTGAGAAACACGTAACCCAATCCATAAATCCACTGTTTATGTCAGTGACGAGGATGGTCAGTTTTAGAGCCAGCGGCGGGCAGGATGGCAGCACCTCCTGGGCAGGGGGAGGGGGGCGCCCAAGGAACCTTTTAAGGAATGGAGTGAAAAGGGAGCCATGGAGATCAGGGGAGCTGAGCAGCAAGCGCCAAGGCCCTGGGGTGAGGAGTAAGAAGGCCATCGCGGCGGCGCTCCTGAGTGCGTGGAGGGTGTGGGGTGACAGAGGCAGCCAAACACCAGCTTGCTCTGAGGAGCGTGGGCCCTGCACTGACACAGGAAAGGCAGAGAGACTATGCAGCTGCACAGAGGGGGGCCCTCCTTCTGTCTGGGGCAAGCAAACTTGGGGACCTCAAGAACCTCAGTGAAAAGCCGGGCGTGGAGGCACACGCCTTTAATCCCAGCACTCAGGAGGCAGAGGTAGGAGGATCGCCATGAGTTCGAGGCCACCCTGAGACTACATAGTGAATTCCAGGTCAGCCTGAGCCAGAGTGAGACCCTACCTCAAAAAACCAAAAAGAAAGAACCCCAGTGAAGACAACGGTGGGCAGATGTCAGAGCATATGTAATGGAAAGTTCAAGGGAGCACAGATAGGCTCTGTCCATCTTGGCGGCACCAGGGACTCAGAGCCAGGCACCCTGCGGGATTCACTGCGGGCTTTGGGTGACATCTTCAGAGTCACAGTCACATCTAACGGTGGGGGTGGGGTGGGAGGGAATCTCACAGGCCAGCTGGAGCTACTCAGGGAAGGCAGTTTGTTTTTCATTCCCTGACATTTGTTCCAGAAAAACGGCCCCCCTGTGCCAGGTGCCCCAGGGCATCTGGACAGAATTGGAACCATGTCACTGAGGGAGTGGGTGAAGCTGGCACCAGTGGAAACAAACACACCGCTAGCTGGGCAGGGGCGGGTCACCAGGACGGCCTGCGCTGGGCCCTGGAGGGCAGCGGGCTGGCTGCCCTCAGCTGCTTAGGGAACGCAGAGCTGATCCTTGGCCAAGCCCACCTCAGGGTTGCAGGCCCAGCAACTCGGAGAAGAAGGTGCCCGCCAGGCAGTGGCCTTGAACAATGGCACATGTCACACCGTCCCAGAAGGAGGGCTTTGGAGATACCAGGAGGGTAGGGAGAGGGGGTTGTCCCAAGGCCCCTGGCTTCACTTGTTTGCAGCAAGGGTCCTTCTTGCCTGGTCGGCAACTGCTCTTCAGTGGTGGTATCCACATAGCCATGGCTCAGCCCCAGGCTCTCATGTTGTCCCCTGTTCTGTGCAGCCTCGGTCAGGGAAGTAACTGTCAGTGGCTTGAGAGGAAAATACCCAAGGAGAGGGACAGTGGGCTCACCGAGGCGAAGAGCCCAGGAAGGGCTGAAGGAGCAGGGCTGGAGGCGCTAGGAGGATGGTGAGATTTGATAGCCAGGGGAGCTGTCCCGGCCAGCAGCTGCAGACGACAATGAAGCCCTCTCGGAGTTCACACAACATCTCAGTATTGTGTATGTGAAACAAGACGGCCAGGAATCAGACATCATCACACCCCCTTGCCCCACGAGGGAATGAACCACTGAACCACACACAAGGAATCTGAACACATTTCTAGAAAGAAGGACAAGGGTGATGATGTGGGTGGACCGAGGGCAGACGCAGACAGGAAGAACATACCATCATGCTGCCTCTGGTAGGCACCGTGGGCTTCCTGTGTGCCAGCCCTGGGCTGAAGAATTCACCCATACTCCTTCATATAACCCTACATCAGGCACAGAAGGCAGGCACCGTTGGGTGTCCCCATTGTAGAGCTGTGCAAACTGAGGCACCAAAAGAGTCACTTGTTCCTCAGCAGCCCACCCTGCAAAGGAGGTGGATTTTTTAAAAATATGTCATTTATTTTTTTGAAAGAGGGGGGGCCAGGTAGGGAGAGAGAATGGGCACGCCAGGGCCTCTTGCCACTGTAAACAAACTCCAGACACATGTGCCACCTTGTGCATCTGGCTTTTACATGTGTCCTGAAGAATTGAACCTGGGTCCTTTGGCTGTGCAGGCAAGTGTCCTAACCACTAAGCTATCTCTACACACACACACACACACACACACACACACTCACACTTATTTGCGTTTATGTGTGTGTGTGTGTGCGTGCACACACACTCATGTGTACGTATAAGCACTCCAGGGCCTCTTGCCACTGTAAATGAATGCCAGGTGCCAATGCCTTTTTTTTTTTTTTTTTTTTTTTTTTGGTTTTTCGAGTAGGGTCTCACTGCTCAGGCTGACCTGGAATTCACTATGTAGTCTCACGGTGGCCTCAAACTCACAGTGATCCTCCTACCACTGCCTCCCGAGTGCTGGGATTAAAGGCGTGCACCACCCCCCCCCCCCCGGCCACTTTTTTTTTTATTAGAGACAGAGGAAGGGAGGGAGGGGGAGAGAGAGAGTGAGAATGGACAGATCAGGGCGTCTAGCCACTGCAAACGAACTCCAGACGCATGCGCCCCCTTGTGCATCTGGCTAACATGGGACCTGGAGAAGCGAACCGGGGTCCTTAGGCTTCGCAGGCATGCGCTTCAACCGCAAAGCCATCTCTCCAGCCCCTAATGCCACTTTTTGCATCTGGCTTTACTCAGGTGCTGGGGGTTTGAACTCAGGCTGCGGGCTTTGTGAGCATATGCCTTTAACCACTGAGCCATCTCCCCAGTCCCAGAAGATGGTTTTCTAATCTCCATTTTGCAAATGAAGAAGCTGAGGCCCAGGGAGGCCAGTTCCTCAGGGTCTCACAACGGGTAGATGGAGGGGAGATGGGATTCCGGAGCCACGCGCTGCTTCTGAGTGAGGTCCTTTACGGGATGAAGCGGGAAGGGGGAAGGAATGCCGATGGGCAGAGGGTGAACATGACACTCAGAAGCAAGACGAAGCTAAGATTTTTTAAAAATATTTTTATTTTTATTTATTTATTTGAGAGAGGGAAAGATGGAGAGAGAGACAGAGAGAGAGAGAGAGAGAGAATGGGTGTGCCAGGGCTTCCAGCCACTGCAAACGAACTCCAGACACATGCGTCACCTTGTGCATCTGGCTTATGTGGGTACTGGGGAATCGAACCTGGGTCCTTTGGCTTTGAAGGCAAGCGCCTTAACTGCTAAGCCATCTATCTCTCCAGCCCGAAGCTAGGATTTTGACAAGTGTCCCCGGAGGGATTCAGGAGTGGCCAGACAGTCTGGTGGGCCAAGAGGGGGGCAGGCCCGCCTTTCCAGATGCCCCCAGAGTTTTGGAGGGAGCACGCCATGCCAAAGGGTGTCAGTGTTGCAGGAATGAGACAGGTCAGGTCCAGGCTGCTGCCCACCCCTCGCCCTCACCTGCACCCACACCCTCCTGATTGCTGTGGAGTCACAGCTCTGCAGGAGTAGGGGGCGAGAATAATATTACACTGTTAGGCCCGAGATCGCCAAGGCGTCCTGCCCAGCGGGCCGTTAATACAGTGAGGGCCGCAGCCTCTCTGTTGCTCTTGAGCTAAGTCGGACATTAAAACAGTACAAGGTCGATGACCAGGTCCCCTCCCAGAGTGCAGACTGCTCTCTGGCTAGCCTGGAAGGAGCTTTAAGCGCTCCGCCTTCAAATGAGGCTCAAAAGAGCGGGACTGGCCTGGAAGCCCATGCAGCTGACCAGAGCCGTTTTTTCCAGCAGTTTTCTTTCTGCATTCGTGTCTCCAGAAGCCAAGAACAAATACACTAAACCGCAACTGTCACCAGCTAATCAGGACAGACTGTGATGAGTATGCGTCGCTGAGCTGACTGCCGGGCCCGAGCCAGGACAAGACCACTAAAGCTGGGGGCTGTGGGACACAGGGGAAAGGTGACCCAGGTGGACATTTAAAGCTTTAAATGGCATTTAGTGTAAAAATGGGAAAATGAATAACTACTCCTCATTGAAAAGACCACTAAAGTAACATGCGACAATCAAGGAGGAAAGAGAAATAAGCAAACAGATCCCACAGTAAAAGCAGACGTTGCTTCCAATCCAAGGAAGGCTGTTGAATGATGAAGATACCATGTACATTTTTTTTTCTTTTTTCCAAGGTAGGGTCTCACTCTAGCCCAGGCTGACCTGGAATTCACTATGGAGTCTCAGGGTGGCCTCGAACTCATGGCAATCCTCCTACCTCTGCCTCCCGAGTGCTGGGATTAAAGGCGTGCGCCACCACGCCCGGCTTCCATGTACATTTTTTTAATTTTCATTTGTTTATTTATTTGAGAGAGAGAGAGAGGTAAATAGGGAATGGGCGTGCCAGGGCCTCTAGCCACTGCAAACAAACTCCAGACACATGTGCCACTTTGTGCATCTGGCCTACATGGGTCCTGGGAAATCGAACCTGGGTCCTTTGGTTTTGCAGGCAAGCTCCTTAAGTGCTAAGCCATCTCTCTCTAGCCCTCACGTACAATATTGACAAGGAATTTGAAAGCCTATGTGACATTGGCACTTTCTGGTACGCTATAGACTACTAAAATTAGCCCAAAGGGAAATAAAAATAAATAAATGAGAGAGTGTTAAATTGTTAAAGATGTAGTCTCTCAAAAAGGCACCAGGCCCCACTGGTTTTAAAGGGGAGTCCCAATAAGGCTTCAAAGGGAGGATTCACCCCATCGGACCCAGGATACAGAGAAAGGAAAAGATGGTTTGTTTTCCTGCACATGCTGTGAGCCTGGTATCACCCTGTAACTAAAACTGAACTCAGAGCATGTGACATGGTTGTTACCCCAGAAGATTCCTTCATCTACCCCTGTGGTCCTTCACAGAAGTTCCCTGCCAATCCCATCTGAGCTTCCATTTCCACACTGGTGGGAAGGGGCATCTGGGCTCAAGTTGCTACCATTAACTGAGCACCTGCCACTTGCTTTATAGTGTGTCTGAAAGTAGATGTGTTCATTAGTCATGTCTCATAATTTAAAAAGTAAAACCAAGAAGACCCAGAAACAATGGCACCCAAGTACCATGTGCCCAACCAGCACCCAGTTCTTTTTTTAATGTTTTTTATTTCACTTATTTGTTTGTTTGTTTGAGAGAGAGAAAGAAAAAGAGGCAGATCAAGAGGGAGAGAATGGGTGTGCCAGAGCCTCTAGCCCCTGATAAACACATTCCAGATACATGTGCTGCCTTGTGCATCTGGCTTGCTTGTGTTCTGGGAAATCAAATCTAGGTTCTTAGGCTTCATAGGCAAGTGCCTTCACCTCTGAGCCATCTTTTCTAGCCCTGTAGTTCCATTTTTATACCATCTCTCCAGCTTCTAGCACCCAGTTCTTTTGGTTTTCCATCCCATTCTCTAATACAAGAACACTGGGTCTATGGAGAAATGGCCATTTCTGGGGCTGGGCGGGGAATAGACAAGATCTGCCAGGAGTACCTTGCAGCACGAGAAAGTGAGAGCCTGGCATGGTGGTGCGTGCCTATACTTCCAGCACTTCTGAGGTGGAGACAGGAGTTCAAGGCATTCTCGGCTACATAACAACTTTGAGGCCAGCCTGGACTACATGAAACCCTATCTCATTTAAAAGAAGAGGAAGGGCTAGAGAGATTGCCCAGTGGTTAAGGCGCTTGCCACATAAAGCCAGATGTACAAAGTGGCACTTGTGTCTGGAGTTCATTATCAGTGGCTAGAGGCCCTGGTGCACCCATTCTCTCCCTCTCCCTCTCTCTCTCTCTCTCTCTCTCTCTCTCTCTCTCTCTCTCTCTCTGTCTCTCTCTCTCTCATGGTGGTGCAGGCCTTTAATCCTAGCACTTGGGAGGCAGAGGTAGGAGGATTGCTGTGAGCTCAAGGCCAGCCTGAGGCTACATAGTGAATTCCAGGTCAGTCTGGGCTAAAGCGAGACCCTACCTCAAAAAGCAAAAATAAGATAAATAAATAAATAAATGGCTGGAGAGATGACTCAGCACTTAAGGCGCTTTCCTGCAATGCCTAATGACCCTGGTTCAATTCCCCCAGTACCTACATAAAGCCAGATGCACATGGTGGTACACACATCTAGAGTTTGTTTGCAGTGGCTAGAGGCCCTGGTGCTCCTGTTCATTCTCTGTCTTTCTCTCTCTCTCTCTCTCTGCTTGCAAATAAATAAATAAAATATTTAAAAAATAAAATATATTAAAAAGAAGAGGAGGAGGAGGAAATGGCCACAGGCATGCTTACAAATGAAAAATCTATGCTGTCTCAATTCTGAAGACCAAAAGTCCAAGGTCAAGGGTGGCTGTAAGGGGAGCTTGTTCCCAGCTCCTGGTGGTCCTGGGTGTGCCTTGGTGTGTAGGTGTGCCGCCCCATCTCCCCCCTCATCATCCCGTCACATTCTTCCTCTGTGCATGGCAGAGGCTGTGTGCGAATCTCCCCTGCTATTACGGCTGTCCGTTGTCCTGGACACGGTGCAGCCTAACAAATGCATTGTGCCACAGTCATCGGCAAGGACCCTGTTTCCCAGGAAGGTCCCATTCACAAGTATGGAGGATTGGAACCCAAACAGCTCTGGTGGGGGGGACGCGGTTCATTCCATAACAGAGAGCTCCCTAAGTCTCTCTGCATCATTTTCCTTAAGATAGGGTAACAAGTTTCCCTCTTACTATATGCACAGCCCCAGCACATTGGAAGCACATAATACATGTCACTTCTAGTCAGCTTTAGAGCTCGTCTCCTCCCTGGGAAGATATTATAAATTACTTCTTCAAAAGCAATGCACAGGGGCTGGAGAGATGGCATAGCGGTTAAGGCACTTGCCTGCGAAGTCTAAGGACCCAGGTTCGATTCCCCAGGGTCCACGTAAGCCTGATGCACAAGGTGGTGCATGCATCTGGAGTTTGATTGCAGTGGCCAGAGGCCCTGGTGCACCCATTCCCTCCCCCCATCTGCCTCTCTCTTTCAAATAAATAAATAAGATTTTTTTTTAAAAAGCAATGCACAAACTTATTATCCTTATATAGCAAGGATAGGCATATTGTATATATGCGTATATGACACATATATGTATATATCAGTATTGAAGTTTGGACCCAGAGCCTCATGCATGCTAGGCAAGCGCTGAATCCTTGAGCCCTAGCTCTGGTGATGGTGATACTGCTGTTGCTACTGGGAACTGAACCCAGAGCCTTGCGCATGTTAGACAAGTGCTGGACCCCTGAGCTACATCCCCAGCTCCCCTCCCATTTTTTCTGTCGAGGTGCGGTCTCTCCTCTCTAGCCCAGGCTGACCTGGAATCACTATGTAGTCTCAGGCTGGCCTTGAACTCAAAGCAACCCTTCTACCTCTGCCTCCTGAGGGTTGGGATTAAAGGAGTGCACCATCACACTGCTACAAATAACCTCCAGATGCATGCACCACCTTGTGCATCTGGCTTATGTGGGTCCTGGGGAATCAAACATGGGTCCTTTGGCCTTGCAGACAGGAGCTTTAACCACTAAGCCATCCCTCCAGCCCTTCCCTCCTTTTCTTAAATGAGAACATTTCTGTAAGCCTAAACCCTCCTCTGCCCACCAAACCAACCCCAGCACCTTCCCTATGAAGCTGCTGCTTAATGCCGAATGTATAAATTTCTAGATCTTTCTTTTCTCACTTATGTATTCTATACATCTGTCTCATATATATATATGTATATATATATATATATATATATATATCTTTTTAAAATATATATTTTTTAAAAAAATAAAAATAAAAAAATATGTATTTTATTTATTTATTTGAGAGAGGCAGATAGAGAGAATGGGTGCGCCAGGGCCTCCAGCCACTGCAAACAAACTCCAGACACGTGTACTCAATCCCTTGTGCGTCTGGCTTATGTAGGTCCTGGGGAATTGAACTGAGGTCCTTAGGCTTTGCAGGTAAGCACCTTAACTGCTAAGCCATTCACCAGCGATATATATATATATATATCTTAATAGGTTGCTGTCACACATACACAATGTCCTAGGGAATATCTCTTGACACAGTCTGCTTTTCCACACTGTAGAGGTCATTGTTCTGGGCTGTGGGATCAGAGCTCCCTGAACAGATATACCACAGTTTCTTCTGCTCTGTTCCAATCTAGGGACTGGACCGAGAGGGTCCCTCCTATTTTACACCGTGCCAGTAGACACCCTTGCACAAGCCCTGTGCCAGTGTATGTCTGGGTCAGAAAGTGGGAGATGCACTGGACGGTCCTTAGCCCACTGGACCTCACCTGTGTCAAAGTCATGGGAAGGGACCCTTCACCTGTCTTTGTCAGCTGATGCCATTCAGTCCCCCTCTGACCTGGAACAGACCAGAGTTATCCTGTAGCCCATGGATGCCATTCAGTCCCCCTCTGACCTGGAACAGACCAGAGTTATCCTGTAGCCCACGGAGGTGGGTCTTCCCTGTAGCTCAGAAGCGTGGCCTACATCGGGCTGGAACCCAACCATTAGGAACACTGCTCCTCCTCCCCAGAAACCCAGTCGGACCCCCGTTCTCTGCACTGTCCAGCCCCGCTGGTTGCTGGCTCGGCGGGTAACTTGATCTGGGTCAGCTGGTGGAGGATGAGGTAGCGTCTAGAAGAACGTCATGGTACTTTATGAAGTCCGAAATGTGATCGCTACTGTTGTCACACTTTAGCACCCCAGCGGTCTCCTCACAAATGAGAAAAGCAGAGCTTCCTCACATGCCATTCCCCTGACATCAAGAAAAGCGCCACCACCACCACCAACCCCCCCACCCCAACCTGCCCAGAGGCCCCAGACCTGCCTGACCCCTGTGGGGCTTTCAAGTCTGGCGGCAGGACTCTGGTTGAGGAGGGGTTTTGTGTACATGGGGGATCCACCATTCATTTTGCCTTCTGTCTGCATGGGTCTGTAAAGACAGCCTTGCCTCTTAAACACATTCATTAGCATATTGGGATGGCTGCTCCGGGGTCCCTTCTGTTGATATAAAACAACTGTAGAGGGAAGACATCAAACTTAGATGCCTAAAAGGACCCATCTAATGAGAGAGACAGAGAAAGATAGAGATAGGAAGAGAGAGAGAGAGATTCACTGGCTTGCATATTGGTCATTGTTTCAAAGCACACTTTGCTATCCAGGGTGGGCTAAATAGCTGGTCTGCAGCCCGTTCGCAAGCTCGGCCCCGAATGGACCCACCGACACGTTCCTTAATCTGTCTGCAGCGACGCCATCTATGAAACCGTGATGACGGAGGCCCGTGTCGTGTCCAGCGCGCTGCCCCCGGGTCTTGAGCAATTGAAATGGGTCTAAGGGGAAACCAAGGTTGGAGGCTGGCACAGCAGAGAAAGGTCTCACCACTCGAGGGTGAGCTGTGCTTAGAAGAAAGAGGGCTCCTTCGCCGTGTGGTGAAGGCCAAAGAACGTCTTCCGGATAGCCAGGGCAGCTATTTTCCGGGGGAGCTGAGGAGTGTACCCCTGCCACCATGCCACGTTTAGTAGCAGTTCCTTTCATTTACCAAACTCACTCCCCTGAGGTGATCCCTTACATAATGCTCCTCAGAGCGTCCTGTTCACTTATATGGAAACCAAAGAGAAAGAAGAAACGAGGCCTAAACTAAGGACCCAACTTCCAGTGGCAAAACCCAGTACTGCTTCCGAGTAACCTGCGTGTCTTTCCTCTCTCCTCGTCACGTTTTCCACAGGACTGTGACCAGATCCATGTGGACGACGTCTCGTCAGATGACAATGGCCAAGATTTAAGGTAATAATTAGGAGAATCAAAACTGCTAAGAAGATTCACTGAGTTTGCATAAAACCCCGAGGGCTGGGGAGATGGCTCAGTGGTTAAAGGCAGTTACTTGCAAAGCCTAACATCCCAGGTTCAACTCCCCAGTACCCGTGTAAAGCCAGATACACAAAGTGGTGCATGAATATGAAGTTCATTTGCAGTGTCTAGAGGCCCTAGTGCCTAGTCGCCATTCTCTCTCTCTTTCTCTCCTCTCTCTCCTTCTCTCTCTCTCTCTCTCTCTCTCTCTGTGCAAATAACTAAATAAACCAAGCCCAGAAAAAAAAATTTTTTTTTTCAGTGAGCAAAGGGTTCTTGGGAAAACACCTCTAAGACATGATTTGTGGAAATCAGGCAACCAACCATCTTGCACAAGGACACTTTTAGAGAAAAGTGACTGGACTGTTCCTAGGCTGGCCCTGGGAAATGGTATAAAAATGGATGTCCAGGGCTGGAAGAGATGGTTCAGCAGTTAAGGTGCTTGCCTGCAAAGCCCAAGGACCCAGGTTTGATTCCCCAGTATCCACATGAAGCAAGATGCACAAGGTGGCACATGCATCTTGGGTTTGTTTGCAGTGGCTAGAGGCCCTGGCGCTCCTATTCTCTCTCTCTCTCTCTGTCTTCTGTCTTCCTCTCCCTCTCTCACACACAAATAAATAAATAAATAAAATATTTTTAATGGAACTACAGGTGACCCAAATCATTACTATTCAATATGTCTAGGCTCATCAAAAATGTTACTAAACCAGCTGGGCATGGTGGCTCACGCCTTTAATCCCAACACTCAGGAGCAGAGGAAGAAGGATTGCCATGAGTTTGAGGCCAGCCTGAGACTACATAGTGAATTCCAGGACAGCCTGGGCTAGAGCAAGACCTTACCTCAAAAAAAAAAAAAATGTTGGGGCTGGAGAGATGGCTTAATGGTTAAGGCATTTGCCTGCGAAGCCTAAGGACTCATGTTCTACTCTCCATGTCCCATGTAAGCCAGACACACAGTGATGCAAGTGTGCAAGATCACGTATGTGCACAAGGGGGTGCATACATCGGAGTTATTGAATTGTGCAATGGCTGTAGCCCTGGTATGCCAATTCTCTCTCTCTTTCACTCTCGCTTTCTTGCATTAAAAAAAGGCAATCCTTTGGGCTTACCTCAAAATAAATAAACGTATGTTACTAAAGCAAATAATGCTTTAGTTTGGAAACCTGTCATTGTGATTCACTTGATGCTTGTTTCCATTGTGTATGTCTTCCAACTTGCTTAAAACTAGAAATCCCAGCACTTGAAAGGCAGAGGTAGGAGGATCACCATGAGTTCGAGGCCACCCTGAGACTACATAGTGAATTCCAGGTCAGCCTGGACTAGAGTGAGACCCTATCTCAAAAAAAAAAAAAAAAAAAAAACAAAGGGCTGGAGAGATGGCTTAGCAGTTAAGCACTTGCCTGTGAAGCCTAAGGGCTCCGGTTCGAGGCTCGATTCCCCAGGACCCACATTAGCCAGATGCACAAGGGGGCGCACGCATCTGGAGTTCTGTTTGCAGTGGCTGGAAGCCCTGGCGCGCCCATTCCCTCTCTCTCTCTCTATCTGCCTCTTTCTCTGTGTCTGTCGCTCTCAAATAAATAATAAATTAAATGAAGAAAAAAATTTAAAAAAAGATGGAGGGCTGGAGAGGTGGCTTAGCAGTTAAGGCACTTGCCCGTGAAGCCTAAGGTCCCACGTTCAACCCTTCCAGATCCCACGTAAGCCAGACACACATGGTGATGCAAACACGCAAGGTTGCACATGCACACAAGGTGGCGCACACATCTGGAGTTTGATTGCCCTGGCTAGAGGCCTTGGGGTGTGGTTTGATGCTGTTTGGTCCAAGCAAAGGACAAGGGTCTTCTTGGGACTCTGATGAGAGCTCGGGTCCTTTTCTTTCCCAGTCAACACCCTGGGTACATCCAGGGACTCACGAACACCCCAAGGTCCACCATGGTTCCCAAGGGCCTGTGTCAGTCCACCCTAATGCCACCTTCCCCCGTCTCCCCAGCACGTACAACTTCTCTACTGACGGCTTCCACAGCGCAGCGCCGGGAGCCAGCCTGTGCCTGGGCACAGGGGTACACGGTGGCGTGGACTGGATGAGGAAGCTGGCCTTCCGCTACCGGCGGGTGAAGGAGATGTACAACACTTACCGCAACAACGTGGGTGGTGAGTGGTCACGGGGAGGGGACAGGGCGGGAGGGGGGACTGGGATGGCAAGGCCCTGGGTTGCCCCCACCCTGGGTTTGAGAATCAGCTGGCTTTTTGGTTTGGTGGGGTTGGGTTTTTTGGTTTTGGTGTTTTGTTTTTGTTTTGTATTTTTTTAGTTTTTCAAGGCAGAGTCTCGCTGTAGCCTAGGCTGACCTGGAATTCACTATGTAGTCTCTGGGTGGCCTTGAACTCACAGCCATCCCCCTACCTCTGCTTCTGAGTGCTGAGATTAAAAGCGTGGACCACCATGCCTGGCTTGTTTTTGGTTTGATTTGTGTGTATACGTGTATATGTGGGTGTGTGGCTGTGTGTGTGTTGAGGGGTATATGTGTATGGGGGTGTGTATGGGGGTATGTGTGTATGGGGGTATGTTATGGGGGTGTGTATGGGGTGTGTATGGGGGTGTATGGGGGTGTGCGTATGGCTGTATGGGTGTATGGGTATATGTGTATGGGTGTGTGTATGGGTGTGTGTTGGGGGTGTGTATGGGTGTGTGTTGGGGTGTGTGTATGGGGGTATGTTATGGGGGTGTGAATGGGTATGTGTGTATGGGTTTGTGTAATGGTGTATGTGTATGGGGGGGTGTGTATGGGGGTGTGTGTATGGGTGTATGTTTATTGGGGTGTGTGTATGGATGTGTTTATGGGTGTGTGTTGGGTGTGTGTGTATAGGTGTATGTATGGGTGCATGTGTATGGGAGTGTATGTTTAGCGTATAGATGTGTGTATGGGTGTGTGTTAGGGGTGTGTGTGTATGGGGATGTGTTATGGGGGTTCTGTATGGGGGCGTGTATGGGTGTGTGTGCAGTGAACGTGTGAAGGTCAAAGGACAACCTCAGGGTGTTGGTCCACTCCTTTCCACCTTATTTGACACAGGGTCTCTCTTCTGACTCAGGCTTCCATTCATGTAGGAGCTTAGGAGTACAGATCCATGCATCACTGAGCAGGAGGCTTTTTGTTGTTGTCGTCATTGTTTTTTATTTATTTACTTGCAAGAAAGAGAGAGAACGGGCACACCACTGTTCTCAGCTGCTACATCCGGCTTTACATGACTCCTGGGGAATCAAACCCGGACCAGGAGCCTTTGCAGAAAAGCACCTTTAACTGGCTAAGCTGTTTCCTCAGCCTCAGAAGGCTTTTTAAACCTGGGTTCCAGGGATCTAAGTCCCAGTTGTCAGGCCTATGTGTACTTCTGCGGCAGAGTCTCCCTATGTAGCCGAAGCTGGCCTTGAACTTACAGCAGCAATCCTGCCTCAGGTGGCATCCGCCACTGCTCTCAGCTGGCTCAACTCAAGGTCATTTGTGGACGCGTCTTGTCCCAGAGTGCTGGGTCCATTCATGGAGCTGAGCTCTGTACACCACCAGAGGCTCTCCAGGGCAGGTCCTCACTTCCAAAGCTAGGAGAATGCAGAGCCCCATCCCCTCCCCCACCAATCAAGGCTGATGCTCAAGGTGAGCTCAGGACCCTCCAGGTAAGGCCCTTTGAGCAGCCACCAGGAGCTGGTTAGAAATGCATAACCTGGGCTGCAGAGATGGCTTAGTGGTTAAGGCACTTGCCTGAAAAGCCTAAGGACCCAGGTTCAATTCCCCAGAATCCACACAAGCCAGATGAACATGGTGGCACATGCCTCTGTAGTTTGCAGTGGCTAGAAGCCCTTGTGCACCCATATTTTCTCTCTCTCTCTCTCTCTCTTAGTCTCTCTTATAAATAAAAAGTAGTGCTGAAGCCAGGTATGGTGGCACACGCCTTTAATCCCAGCACTCGGGAGGCAGAGGTAGGAGAATCGCTGTGAGTTTGAGGCCACCCTGAGACTACATAGTGAATTCCAGGTCAGCCTGAGCTAGAGTGAAACCCTACCTCGAAAAACAAACAAACAAAAAAAAGTAGTGCTGGAGAGATGGCTTAGTGGTTAAGGCATTTGCTTACAAAGCCAAAGGACCCAGGTTCGATTTCCCAGGACCCACATAAAACCAGATGCACAAGATGGCACATGTGTCTGGAGTTTGCAGCAGATGAAGGCCCTCATGCACATGCACGCTCTCTCAAATAAATAGATAAATAAAATTAAATGAAAGTTTGTTTAAAGAAAAAAAGAAAAGAAAGCCGGGTGTGGTGGCACACATCTTTAATCCCAGCACTTGGGAGGCAGAGGTAGGAGGATTGCCAAGAGTTCAAGGCCACCCTGAGCATACAGAGTGAATTCCAGGTCAGCCAGAACTACAGCGAGACTCTACCTCTAAAAACCAAAGAGAGAGAGAGAGACAAAAAGGAAGGAAGGGAGGGAGGGAGGGAGGGAGGAAGGAAGGAAGGAAGGAAGGAAGGAAGAATAAATGCATAACCTCAGCAAGGTTTGGTGATGCTGGCCTATAATCTCAACATTTAGGAGACTGAGGCAGGGGTATCACAAGTTCAAGGCCAACCAGGGCTATATGAGATCTTGTCTCAAAAAAAAAGAAGGGAGAGAGAGGGCTGGGGAGATGAGCAGCAGTTAAAGACACTTGCTTACGGGTTGGAGAGATGGCTTCACAGTTAAGCTAGACTGGCGCACACAAAGCAAAGCAGCAAAGACAAAGTAACAGCTGGATGGGCATGGTGGCACACACCTTTAATCCCAGCACTCAGGAGGCAGAGGTAGGTGGATCACCGTGAGTTTGAGGCCAGCCTGAGACTACATAGTGAATTCCAGGTCAGCCTGGGCTAGAGTGAGACCCTACCTCGAAAAAACAATAAAAATAAAATAAAGGGGCTGGAGAGATGGCTTAGCGGTTAAGCGCTTGCCTGTGAAGCCTGAGGACCCTGGTTCGAGGCTCGATTCTCCAGGACCCACGTTAGCCAGATGCACAAGGGGGCGCACGTGTCTGGAGTTCGTTTGCAGTGGCTGGAGGCCCTGGTGCGCCCATTCTCTCTCTCTGTATCCGCCTCTCTCTCTCTCTCTGTCTGTTGCTCTCAAATAAATAAATAAAAATAAACAAAAAATTAAAAATAAATAAATAAAATAAAGACAATAAGGAAGGCCCTGAATAAACACCCCAGAGTTGTCCTCAGACCTCTACATGTGCGTGTGGCATGCACACACCCATGTACACACACATGTGCATAATAAAAACAGTTTAGATTCTCTGTATATTCAGTGCCTGTTATAACACCAACTACATAGAAGATGCTTTTGACATCTGGATGGATGGATGGATGGATGGATGGATGGATAAATGGATGGACGGATGGATGGATGGATAAATGGATGGACGGATGGATGGATGGACAGATGGATAAATGCATGGGTGGGTGGGTAGATGGATGGATAGATTATACATGAGTGGGTGGATGAGAGGTTGGGTGAGTAGGAATTGGTGGGTGGGTGGGAGGATGGATGGATGGACAGGTGAGAAGATGGGAAAATGGGTGGGTAGATTTATGAATGGACAGGTGGGAGGATAGATGGACTGATAAATAAATACACGGATGGGTGGATGAATGGGTGGATCAGAGGATGAATGGGTAGGTGGATGGGCAGGTGGATGATAGATGCATGGGTGGGTGGATGGATGGGTGGATGAATGCATGGATGTGTGCATGGGTGGATGGATGGATGGATAGATAGGAAGGAGAGTAGGCTTATGGATAAGTAGGTAGGTAAGCGGGTGGGAGAGTCAGTGGATGGGTAGATCAACTATCATTTTGTCTGATATGCTGAAGAGGGGAGACTGGATTGGGGTTGGCCTTGGGTGTCCTCTGATTCGTACTCCCTTTCCTTAAGTATGTCCCCTGGACCTTTTCAATGTGACAATTTCCCCTTCATTCCCTTTGCCACAGGCTTAATCGGTGCTCCCAAAAGAGAGGCGTGGCTGCAGCTGCGTGCTGAGCTGGAAGCCCTGACAGACCTCTGGCTCACGCACTCCCTAAAGGCACTTAACCTCATCAACTCACGGCAAGTGGCCCATCCGGCGCCCCTGTGCCCACGCCATGGTTCCCCAAATTCTCAGTAGCACACTCGCGGCACAGCCGAGCCAGTGGAGCTGAGACCTCTTGGCCCAGCAGGCTTCCGGGTTCTGGATGCTTGAAAGATCAGAATGGGCCTGTGCTCTCCTGTGGACACCAGCCCAGACCTGTCCCCAGCGTCCCTCACTTGTTCCCAGTCACTGGTTCACACCACCTGGAGTCCTGCCACTAATGAAGCACGTGACTCTCGCAATGAACAGGAGTGTCTAAATAAGGAAAGGGGCAACCCCACTGCGTGGCAAGGCCTGGCAGCTGCTGGCTGACAGCATAGCAGGAGCAACCAGGGTCCTTGGCCACCACCCCACCTGAAGGCGGCCTGGCCATTGCCCCCATATTCTGCCCTAATTTACCCATGATGCCAGGCCTGACCTGGGTGGCCTCTTTGGGTCTGACGCATGGTCTTCTTTACCCTCAGGCCCAACTGTGTCAACGTGCTGGTCACCACCACACAACTGATCCCCGCGCTGGCCAAGGTCCTGCTGTACGGTCTGGGCTCCGTGTTCCCCATTGAGAACATCTACAGCGCCACCAAGACAGGTGCGGGGTGCTGGGCCCGGAGGGGGATGAGGCCGTGTGAGACAAGGCCACCTGTAAGTGAGCGTGACTCGGATCCCAGACAAACTTCGCAGCCCTTCGTGAGGGACATAACTGGGACTGAAGAAGTCACGGGGCAGATCTGATCTAAGTGTCCAAGTAACCTGGAACTAACAGGCATCGACAGGCGGCTGCTTGCTTCCTGTCATAAAGCACAGCGCTCTGCTTTTCCTCATGGGTGGGTGCTAATCTTTTATTCTTAGAACCTAAACGTTCAGAAATACAAAAGGAGGGCTGGAGCTTAGCGGTTAAGGTGCTTGCCTGCAAAGCCAGAGGATCCCGGTTCGACTCTCCAGGACCTACGTAAGCCAGATGCACAAGGGGGCGCATGCATCTGGAGTTGGTTTACAGTAGTTGGAGGCCCTGGCGTGCCCATTCTCTCTCTCTCTCTCTCTCTCTCCTTTCTCCCTCTCAAATAAATAAATAAATATTTTTTTTAAGTTTTTAAGTAATCTAGTTAACATTTTTTTTTTTTTTTTTTTTTGGTTTTTCGCTGTAGCTCAAGCTGACCTGGAATTCACTATGGCGTCTCAGGATGGCCTCGAACTCATGGCAATTCTCCTACCTCTGCTTCCCGAGTGCTGGGATTAAAGGCGTGCACCACCACGCCCAGCTAAGATATTCTTTATTTTTTTCAATATTTTTTGTTCCTTTTTTACTTATTTATTTGAGAGTGACAGAGAGAGAGAGAGGCAGATAGAGAGAGAGAGAATGGGCACGCCAGGGCTTCCAGCCACTGCAAACGAACTCCAGATGCGTGTGCCCCCTTGTGCATCTGGCTAACGTGGGTCCTGGGGAATCGAGCCTCGAACCGGGGTCCTTAGGCTTCACAGGCAAGCGCTTAACCGCTAAGCCATCTCTCCAGCCCAAGATATTCTTAATTAGAAATGTATGGGGCTTGGATGATGGCTCAGTGGATAAGGTACTTGCCACACAAACACGAGAACCTAAGTTTGGATCTCCAGAACCCATGTAAAAAGACATGACAGGGTGCACCCTGAATCCCAGCACTGGGGAGGCGGAGACAGGAGCATCCCTGGGGCTCACTGGGTAATTAGTCTAGCCAAATTGGCAGTGGGAGACCTTGTCTCAAAGAATACAACGGAGCTGGGCGTGGTGGCGCACACTTTTATTATCCCAGCACTCTGGAGGCAAGGGTAGGTGGATCACTGAGTTCAAGGCCAGCCTGAGAGGACAGAGTGAATAACAGATCAGCCTGGGATACAGCAAGACCCTACCTCAAAAAAAAAAAATAATAATAATAATACAATAGAGAGCAAATGAGAAGATGACCCCTGGTCTACACACACACACCATGTATACATATAGACATGCACAAAGTAGAAGTTTGCCTTTGAAGAAAAAAAAAAAAAACCATTTAGTCAATTTCTAGTACTTGGAAAGTTTAGAGAAGTTTGTGCTGGGACTAAAGTCCCAGAAATCCTACTTCTGAACTGCAATAAAAGTCCAAGGACTAGGCTGGGAGTGGTGGCGCACTTGGGAGGCAGAGTTAGGAGGATCGCCATGAGTTCGAGGCCACCCTGAGACTACATAGTGAATTCCAGGTCAGCCTGAGCTAGAGTGAGACCCTACCTCAGAAAACCAAAAAAAGAAAAAAAAAAAAAAGTCCAAGGGCTGAAAAGTGCTGGGAATTGGAAACTAGGGCCTCATTCCAGCCCTCTTCCACTGAGCTACATCCTCAGCCTTTTTTTTTTTTTTTTAATTTTTTTTTCTGAGGCAAGCCTAACAGATTAGCCTTTTTTATGGGAGAGACTGAGAGAGAAAGAGAGAAAAAGAATGGGTGTGCCAGGGCCTCCAGCCACTGTAATCAAACTCCAGAGGCGTGTGCCACCTTGTGCGCATGTGCAACCTTGCACGTGTGTCCTTTTATGCATCTGGCTTACATGGGATCTGTGGAGTTGAGCATGGGTCCTTAGCCTTCGCAGGCAAGCACTTTAATCGCTAAGCCATCTCTCCAGCCCTTACTTTCTATTTTGACACAGGGTCTCACTCACTTATCCAGGCTGGCCTTGAACTTGGGTTTCTTCTTAGCTTAGCCTTAGCTTCCTGAGGAACTGGGTGAAGGGGCCTGGGCCACCATACCTAGCTACAATTAAAGAAAAAAATTAGGCTGGAGAGATGGGTTAGTGGTTAAGGCATTTGCCTGCAAAGCCAAAGGACCCAGGTTCAATTTCCCAGGACCCACATAAGCCAGATGCCCAAGGGGCATATGCGTCTGGAGTTCATTTGCAGTGGCTACAGGCCCTGGCGTGTCCATTCTCTCTCTGTCTGTTTCTCTTCCCTGTCTCTCCTCTCTCTCTGCTTGCAAATAAATAAGTAAAAATAAATTAACATTGCACATTTTTGGTTTGGGTTCTTCAGTCTGTTTGCAGTGCTGGGATCAACCCATGACACTTTTTCCATGTGCGCCACGCTATTCTGAGTCAATTCCTACCTGGGTTAACAGTACCATTGGCCTGGGCCTACTACATACCCTGCTCAGCCAGCTCCTGCTGGGTCACCTGGGCCAGCTGGTCAACCCCTCCAAGTCCCGCATTATCAGTAACTGGGCATGTTAGGGGCCGAAAGGGTGGTGGCCGCTGTCACTTGTGCTAGGCCCCCTTCGTGAGCACTCACAGCTCTGTGCCTCCCCTCCCCTCCCCCTCGCAGGCAAGGAGAGCTGCTTTGAAAGGATCATGCAGAGGTTCGGCCGCAAAGCCGTCTACGTCGTGATAGGCGACGGTGTGGAAGAGGAACAAGGAGCCAAGAAGGTACCTCCACGCGGCTGGCGGGGGTGCCCGGCCTCCCTCTCTCCCCCCACCACTCCGCTTAGCTCTCTGCAGATCGCAGAAGCATCCTGAGTAATTTCCTCCTGCAAATCCCCCCCGAAGCCCTGGCCACCACCCCTGGCAGCTTGGCGAGGCTCCAGGCTGCAGGGACGCTGCGGGCTGGCCGGGCTGGTACACGCGCTGGTGTTTGATTTCGTGCTCGGGGCTCTTGGGCTCCAGAGATGCTTCCAGCTCATAAAGGCAGCGTTAGGTCAATGAAAAAGAAAAGTCAGCCGCTAGGGGCGGGCAAGGGGGCTCTAGTGGCTGCAGCTCTGTTCCTAGAAAAGAAACAGCTGCTTGGGCCCTGGATCTGGCCCTGTCAACAACACCCCAGAGGCTGCTGCTGCTCCTACCCAGAGATTAATTCAGAGTCCTGGTTCCCCCCACACCCGGCCCCTGTTAACAGATCGCTAAGAAATGCGAACACATTTAAGGTCCAAGGGAGGAAGCCCAGGAGAGCAGGCAGGGTCCCCAGGGACTCTGAAAGCTGAGAGGTGGGCGGGGAGGCTCGGCAGGGCCTGTCCCTCCCCCCTCCATCCTCAGGGCTCAGCCCTTCGCCCCGCCACTGCAGCTAGTTCCCTGGCCGGTGGCCCCTGTCCCCCACCTGCCCACATCCCTTCTCCACACGAGGCCAGGGAGTGGCCTGAAGCTGGGAAGAATCTTGGCTTTTGCTGTTTTCCAGTGTAACTTTTTTGTTAATATTTTTTATTTATATTTTTAGTTGTTAGTAAATTAACAAAAATAAATGAGAAAGAGAATGGGCACACTAGGGCCTCTTGCTGCTGCAAACAAACTCCAAATATATGCATCACTTTGCGCATCTGGCTTTACATAGCTACTGGGGAATTGAATCCCAGGCCAAGAGGCTTGGTAAGCAAATGCCTTTAACCATTGAACTATCTCCTCAGCCCTACTTCTATAGTTCTAAAAATAATTGATTTAGAGCTGGGTGTGGTGGCACATGCCTTTAATCCCAGCACTCGGGAGGTAGAGGTAGGAGGATCGCCGTGAGTTCGAGGCCACCCTGAGACTACATAGTGAATTCCAGGTCAGCCTGGGCTAGAGTGAGACCCTACCTTGAAAAACCAAAAAAATAAAAATAAAATAATAATAATAATTGGACTTAGGACCAAGGATGTGTCTCAGTGACAAGAGTATTCATCCAGCACGCATGAAGCCCTGATATAAAGCAGGTATGGTGACACGCACCTGTAATCCCAGCACTGAGGAGGTGGAGACAAAGATCAGGAGTTTAAGGTCATCCTTGACTACGTGTGAGTTTGAGGGCAGCCTGGTCAACATGAGACCCTGTCAATGGGTCACAAGAATTTTTACCTGAATGCTCTGTGTTCTAGAAACACCAGGCCAGATCCAGAGCTCAGTCTATGCTTAGAGTCTGTGGCCTGGACTGGAGTAGCCTTGGGAACCCCCATCCTCTCCCAGGCTCAGACCAGACAGCGCTCCCCTAAGCGATGACAGGATTCAGATCAAGCGTGGCTTTGATTAAAGTCAGCTTGGACCTGGGGCTCTGGCTCTGTGGCCAGCCTGGTTCTTCCTGCACAAGGATAGATAAATGGGTGATGGTGGCATGGGCACATGTGGGCTTCTCACCAGTCAGAGAGGTGGGCAGGCAGCATGGCAAAGTGTCCACAGTAATATAACAAACACAATATCATAACACAACATCATTAACATAACATCATAACATACCACTAACATTAACATAACAAACATAGGCCAGAAAACCCTGTCCGCGTACAGCCAGGGAGATATAAAAGGGTCTCATTTACATCCAAGGAGCAAGGCCCTTAGGCGGTCAGGGTCCAGGTAGGGGACATGCCACAGCAGATGGATACCAGTGTCTGGTCCACCTGGTCTCTCCAAACTGATGAGCAACTCCGGGTAAGAATCCCTGAGACTCGGGCTGAAGAGATGGCTTAGCGGTTAAGCGCTTGCCTGTGAAGCCTAAGGACCCCTGTTCGAGGCTCGATTCCCCAGGACCCACGTTAGCCAGATGCACAAGGGGGCGCACGCATCTGGAGTTCGTTTGCAGTGGCTGGAAGCCCTGGCGCGCCCATTCTCTCTCTCCTTCTCTTTCTCTCTCTCTCATCTGCCTCTTTCTCTCTCTGTCACTCTCAAATAAATAAATAATGAACAACAACAAAAAAAAGAATCCCTGAGACTCTGAACCACCGGCTGCAGGGCTCCTGTTGGGACTGTGCGGTGGCTCGAGGCTGGGGCACTGCCTGGCATACCCAGGTCCCCTTGTCTCCACCCTGGCATCAACAAAAAAGCAAAACTCTATAGACACTCTGCTGTCCTGTATGAAGTGCAGAGCGGAGTTGAGGCCTAGCACTGAGAACTAAGAACCCATCTGCCCGCCCAGTGCCTGGCATGACAGCCGCTTCCTGTAGGTGGACGATGGGTGGGGAGCGGGGAGCCCCAGACCTTGCCACAGGGTGGTATTCCCAACCCCTTTTTTTTTGCCCTTTGCATCTTCTGCTGGCCCTGCCGGGGTCAGCCTTTCCATCACCATCTGCCAGCCACGATGCCCTGCACCCAGTGTCAACACACCACTCCTCGGCCCCACAACAAACTTGCTACTAATCTCCCTGACCAGTTAGTTACTTGCTGCGCTGTCCTCAGAGCAGAGCGGGGCCCTGTGGCCACAGAGGTGCGTGGGGTCTGCGGACAAGAGTCTGGAGTTGAGACCCTCCAGGCTGGCTGGCGACGTGCCTGGCCAGCGTGACGGGCTGCTTTCTATGTTACAGCACAACATGCCTTTTTGGCGGATATCCTGCCACGCTGACCTGGAGGCGCTGCGACATGCCCTGGAGCTGGAGTATTTATAGCGGCGTTGCCCTCAACCGGCCGGTCGGTCACCATTTCCATAAAAGCCCGTCACCCAGATGCCGGACCCCCACCTTCACCCCCCCCCCCCCCGGAAGCAGGGGCACTGCATCCAAGGGATTCATCCCATGGCCATCTGAGAAGTGTCCTGCATCCCAGAGGAGAGTCCTCTTTCCCTGGGGAAGGAGTCTAGGCTCTCTCATGAGACTCTAGAGCCCAAGAGAGGAAGAGCTGGCTGGGGAGGGCCGGGGGAGCGGGGTGCTCTGTTCGCTTTTTAATTTATGGACTGATCTCATTGCTGGGATTTGCTCTGGGCCCTGTGCGGTCCAGTGACCCGGCTCGGTCTGGTTTGGGGTTTTGCACTGGCTGTGGGGTGGTACACAGTTGTCACTGAAGCTTGTGCTATGGGGACAACCGTTCTCCGGACGTCCGTAAGGGAGGCCAGGTGGGGCTGTGGGAACTGTCACCGACGCTCGCTTTCCGAGCCCCTCCCCGAGGTCCCGTGGACACGGGGTGCTGCCTTAGGCCGCCCCGTCTGTTTTGTAGGAAGAGGGGGACACTGGGAAGAAAGCGGTACTTTGGGATGGATAAAGGCATTAAATAAAACCACGTTTACATTTTGAAGTGAGGAGACTGCAGTGACCTTATTCCACTCTTCAGGCTTCCTTCCAAATGCCTTGACACTTTCAAGTTGCAACTAATAGAATTCAACTTGAAAAGCCGGGGGGGGGGGGGGGTGTGGGGGGCGCACGCCTTTTATCCCAGCACTCCAGAGACAGAGGTAGGAAGATTGCCGCCGTCAGTTCGAGGCCACCCTGAGACTACAGAGTGAACTCCAGGTCAGCCTGGGTTAGAGTGAGACCCTACCTCGGAAGACCAAAAATAAATAAATAAATGAAAATTCAACTGGAAGAGAGGAGGGGGGAGAAAAAGGTAGGTAGGAGGGAGGGAGGGAGCTAGCTCCCAGAACTATAGGTGATGTCTGTCTGAGGAATGAAGATGCTGTGGACTGGCTGGTCACCACCAAGGAGGTAACATGTGAGTGCCGACAGAATGACAAGGATGGCCAGGCAAGCGCTCCAGGGAGGAGGTGGCAGAAAGGTTTCCAGAAGGGCCAAGGTCAAGGTCAAGGTCGGAAGGGATGTGATGGGACCCAAAGCCAAGGGCCTGGCCAATCTAGTTGGACCTGTTGGTCTTGGGTTTTGAACTTTATTCTAAATCCAGTGAAAAGACCCAGGAGGACGCGGGCAGGTCAGTGTGTGGTCTGACCTGCGCTTTCCATGCAGCCGGCTTGAAGGGGACCTTGGTGGCCTAAGCCCGGTTACAGGATACCTTCATGGATTTGAAGTTTTGTTTGTTAGGTTTGTATTTTATGATCGACATAAACTTTACTGCACACTCTTAAGTCTCAAGAACACGCGTGATGTATTTCTACACGTAATTCCACTGAGGTCATTGCATTGCCAGGTCAAGACAGAAAACACAGGCTCCAGAAGCCCGCTCACTCCTGCTCCTTCCCCGTCTATACCCACGTGCCTTGCCCGCACTGGTTCTGTCACGGGGCCGGATCCAGAACCACGGGCTCATACAGACTGTGCCCCTTGCCACCCAGATTTCTTCACGGGGAATGCTTCTGGTGGTTAAGCTTGGACTCCCCAGTGGTTCTGAGTAAGGGTTGGGGGGATTTGAGTTAAAAGATCAGGATATCTTTATTGGGATCAGTTGGGACCTGGGTATGTAAGTTTCAGCAGCCAGATTCGCTTTGGGAATCCTCTTTCCTTCTCCCCATGTAAAACGCCCTGGGCCTGACATCTCGACTGGACCTGATTGCAGGCAGGGGTGAGTTAGTACTGCTCTCACTTTCTTTTTATTCTTTTTACTTTTTAAAAAAAAGATTTATTTTTATTTATTTGAGACAGAGAGAGGGAGAGAGAGAGAAAAAGAATGGGCTTGCCAGGGCACGTGGGACCTGGAGAATCAAACCTGAGTCCTTAGGCTTCGCAGGCATGCATCTTAACCACTAAGCCTTCTCTGCAGCCCCACATCTTTTCTTTTCTTTTCTTTTTCTTTCTTTCTTTTCTTTTTCCTTTTTTTCTTTTCTTTTCTTTTTTTTTTTTTTTTTTTTTTTTTGAAGTAGGGTCTCCCCTCTAGCTCAGGCTGACCTGGAATTCACTATGTCGTCTCAGGGTGGCCTCGAACTCACAGGGCGATCCTCCTACTCTGCTTCCCAAGTGCTGGGATTAAAGGTGTGCACCACCACCACACCCAGCCCCCACATCTTATTTTTTTTAATATGTAATAGTTATAAGTATAGGCAGAACATGTCAAGTAAGACAGCATGATGTTTTGGCATTTGTATTAGGTAACATCTTTGATTAGATACCTGTGTGGGTACCAATGACTCCACAAACTAAAAGCAGAACAGCAGTGTTTAAGATCATTTTCTAGAGCAGGGAGCATGTCTTAAGTATCTATATATCTATAATCGATGAACTTAAAATACAAGAAATGAGACAATTCCTTAAGTAAAACCTTGACTGAGACTGAGTATACATAGCTTAAGAATAAAGCCAAACCTGGTCACTGTTGACTGCTCTCACTTTCCATCAAAGAAGCTTCTGACGGTACTGGGGGAGTCTCAAGACTCATCAGAGTGCTGAGAAGTGACATCTGAGTGCCCAGCACCAAATAAAATATGCCAGTCACATCCACCCTGCTCAGGGAACACTGCGGAAGAGGTGGCAAATACATATACCAGAGGATGGGGAGGAGTGCTTTGGAACACTGTCTTCTGTACACGCAGTGGTCATCCTTACCTGACAATATGGGATCCGTCAGCATGTTGTCATGGATGATGGAGGATCAAGAACTAGAGAGACGGCTTAGCTATTAGGGCAGCTGCCTGCAAAGCCAAAGAACCTAGGTTCGATTCCCCAGGACCCACATAAGCCAGATACACAAGATGGCACATGTGTCTGGAGTTCGTTTGCAGTGGCTGGAGGCCCTGGCGCGCCCATTTTCTCTGCTCCTCTCTCTCTCAAATAAATAAATAATAATATAAACCTGAAAGCCAGATGCAAAAAGTGGTGCATACACCTGGAGTTTGTTTGCAGTAGCTAGGAGATCCTGGCACGCCCATTCTCTCTCTCAAATAAATATTTTTTAAAAATAGAAGAACACCGGGCATAATGGCACACACCTTTAATCCCAGCAGAGGTAGGAGGATCGCTGTGAGTTCAAGACCAACTGAGACTACAGAGTGAATTGTGAATTCCAGGTTAGCCTGGACTAGAGCAAGACCCTACCTCAAAAAACCAAACACCAGAATAACAAAAAAAAAAAAAAAAAAAAAAAAAAAAAGGAGGAGGAGGACGAGGAGAACAACTAGTTGGAAAGACATAGGAATTATGTGGAAGGAGTATGGGAAGGACAGACAAAAGACAATAGGAGCCTCTAATCCCCTCTGCCTTCTCATGGGCAGGAGCTCTCTGCACTTACTTTATCCTCTTCTCTTAATCTAATAAAGTCTCTGTAAACCTTAAAGAGAGAGAAAGAGAAGGGCTGGAGAGATGGCTTAGCAGTTAAGGCATCTGCCCACCAAGCCAAAGGACCCAGGTTCAACTCCCCAGGACCCACATAAGCCAGATGCACAAGGTGGTGCATATGTCGAGTTTGTTTGCAGTGGCTGGAGGCCCTGATGCACCCATTCTCTCTCTCTCTCTCTGCCTCTTTATTTTTCTCTCCTTCTGTCTCTTTCTCAAATAAATAAATAAAAATAAAATAAGAGAAAACAATAGGGTGGGATTATAACCAAAATACGTTATGTACTTGCTGAAAACTGTCGATAAAAGTTCTCTTAAATTAACTGAACAAAGCACTGGACCATCCAAGAGAGCATCCATGCAAATACAGCCAGGTGGCACTGTGCTCATAGTGGCCACCAGAGGGCAGTGTAACCCCCCAAGTTGACCAAGCTGGGGACCCAGAGAAGGGGACAAAGCCAGGCTCCCATGAGAGATTACTGTAAACATCACCACCAAAGACGCCTTCAGGCCCAGGAGTTAACAGCAAGAGCACCTTCCCTGTGACCCACTCGAGACAGACATGGTGTCTATGAGAGAGCAAAGCTCCCCACCTGAGGACTGCACCAGACCAAACCCAAGGTCTCACCCAGCCTTCCTCCAGGTTCCAATGTAGGTGTGTGACCTAGGCACAATCAAACATACCCAGATAGAAGCCAGGCGTGGTGGCACACGTCTTTAATCCCAGCACTCAGGAGGCAGAGGTAGGAGGATCGCTGTGAGATCCAGGCCACCCTGCGATTACACAGTGAATTCCAGGTCAGCCTGAGCTAGAGGGAGACCCTACCTTGAAAAAAAAAAAACAGGGCTCAGCAGGGTGTGGTGGTGCACACCTGTAATACCAACACTTGGGAGTTGTAAGATTAGGAGTTCAAGGCCATCCTTAAGTACATAGTGAGTTTAAGGCTCCTGCAGGTTCAGCAGGTCCTGCTGTATCCCTCCTCCCTTCTCACACATTCACAGATGGGCATCTGAAACGTAACCCAAAGGCCACGGGTGTGACTCTCTAGTGGAGCCTATGCTTAACATGTTTGAGCCCTGAGTTCAATTCCCAGCACTGTAAGAAGAAAAAAAAAAAAAAAGGAGAAAAAAAAAAAAAAAAAACAAAGCTTCCAACCCTCTCCAATGTCGGCAAAAAGCCTGCTGTGTCGGGAAGTACCATGACCTCCTCTCCCTGCCACACGCAGACCCTCTGACACAGCTGCGCTCGGCGTGACGCCCAAAGCACCCCGCTGAGAGAAGTGTTGACAACAGTGCATGTCCACCGTCCGGGGACCTCCCACATGGTAAGGGAAGCAAAGATGTGTGTGGACTATCCTTGATTTTAAGTTAAAGTACTGCCTGCCACACCTGGGAACATAAAGGGCGGGGGACGACCAGATGGCTTAGCAGTAAAGGTGCTTGCCTGTGAAGCCTAAGGACCCAGGTTTGATTCCCCAGTACCCATGTAAGCCTGATGCACAAGGTAACACATACATCTGGAGTTCATTTGCAGTGGCTAATGTCCTGGTGCACCCGTTCTATTTCTTTCTCGCTCTCAAATTTAAAAAAAAAAATTTTTTTTAAATAAAGAGAAAAGCATGCCGGGTGTGGTGGCGCACCCCTTTAATCCCAGCACTCAGTGGCAGAGGTAGGAGGATCGCTGTGAGTTCGAGGCCACCCTGAGACTACAGAGTGAGTTCCAGGTCAGTCTGGGCTAAAATGAGAGCCTAACTCGAAAAAACAAAACAAAAGCAAACAAACAAAGATATCTGTGTGTGTGCAAATGCCAAGACTTAGGGACTGGAGGGGACCAGGGTGATTGGGAGGGACCTCACCCCATGGACCCTTCTGAATCTTCAAATTGGAGTCGTGTGATGGCATCAGCTACTCAAATAGTAAAACTAAATTGCATGTTTGTTTTTAAGGCCACCATTTTTCTACCTATCAGTAGAAAAGTCACTTCTTCCTGTCTTTTCCTCCTTAGAAGGCTATAAGGGCAGGATGGCAGGTCCCAAGGAAACAACGGAGGGAGGCCAAGAGTCTGCCCTCTCACTGTGACCCTCAACCACCCTTCCAACCCCTGGGGACACAGTCCCTCCCTTCATGCAGCTCACAACCAATTGGGACACACACATGCACATAGGCACATGTAGACATGCATACATGTGTGCATAGCTACACATGTGTACACATGACCTATGCACCACACAAAGCCTTAGCTCAGGGATGTGCACAAAACTCCAAAGAGGAAGAGCCAGAGACTGAGGAGTGGGTACATGGTTACTCTGGGTGACATACGAATGACAATATAAAGAATAAGGTGTCCAGCTGGGCATGGTGACACGTCTTTAATTCCAGCACTTGCGGGGAGAGGGGGCAGAGGAAGGAGGATCACTGAGAGTTTGAGGCCAGCCTGAGACTACAGAGTGAGTTCCAGGTTAGCCTAGACTAGACAGAGACCCTACCTCGAAAACAAACAAAAAAGAATAAGGTGGGCTGGAGAGATGGCTTAGTAGTTTAGGCACTTGCCTGCGAAGCCTAAGGACTCATGTTCGATTCGCCAGGTTCCATGCAAGCCACACACACACACACACACACACACACACACACACACACACACACGAGCGCAAAGTCGCGCATGCCCACTAGGTGGTGCCTGCATCTGGAGTTTGATTTCAGTGGATGAAGCCCTGGCGCTCCAATTCTCTCAAAAAAAAAAAAAAAGACACTCAACCCTTGATGTCACCACAGCACCCCAGTGCCTGGTGGATAGTGGGCACCAAGATCACTTGCTGGGCATGCTAGTTACCTGATCCTAACTCCCCTGTGGGGTACATGGAGCCTCGGTCTTTAGCAGGAAGGGGCCAGGGTGCCTCTGATAGGGTTAACTGCTGCCCATTAAAAAAAAAAAAAAAAAAAAAAATCACAGATGGCCTGGCGTGGTGGTGCACGCCTTTAATCCCAGCACTCAGGAGGCAGAGGTAGGAGGATGGCTGTGAGTTCGAGGCCACCCTGAGAATAGAGAGTGAATTCCAGGTCAGCTTGAGCCAGAGTGAGACCCTACATCGAAAAAAAAAAAAAAAAAATCACAGATGGCCCATCCTCTCGGCCCTACAGCCACAGACTGGAGGCACCCAGGGCTTCCTGGGTGGTGTCCACAAAACTGCTGACCCACACGTGGCCTGGCAGTTTTAGCTTCCTCCTCGGCCTCATCTCCACGGCTAGTGAGAAAGGGGCCACTATGCCCATGATGCTACCCCTGTGGGACACACTGGGGAAGGGGACTTCCTCCTGTGTTTGGCCACGCTAACCCACGGGAAACTGTAAACTCGAGGACGACCAAGCCATGTTGCCAAAACAGTTTAATATTTTTAAAAAAGGTGAAGAGTCTGAAAAAATTGGGACTTTTTTAAGAGGAGAAAACCCAAAAAAGGACCATATCGTGTGAATCCATTGGTTCAGTGACAAAGAAACACCAGCATCAAAAAAGATATTTAAGTTTAATACAAATTTTATACAAAGAAAATGTGAAAAAATACTTCCATATGCTAAAAGCAGTTACGCTTCACAGGTAAGGCCAGCTAGGCTATTTTTTTTTTTTTGACAACTGCAATTCACAAATGCTCTTTCCCTCCAGTTTTCTTCTAGTTATTTCCTCTTATTTCTTCTCTAATATGGGGTAATTAAGCTGGGAACTGTACAGTTCGCATCCTCTTATCAACAATGAAGAGAAAGTAAACGAGACTTAGAAAATGTACAACGAAATGTACTGGAATGATATCGTACAATTAATCTTCTCATATACATACATCATCTTTTGCTTCAGAAATCGATGCTTTTGTTTTACATGAACGTACAAAGTGATACCAGAGCACACGTAGTGTAACAGACAGCACAGCGGGTCTTGCTTTCTCTCATACTGCCTTGGATTCATGCTTCTCCCGTAAAAACATAGACCTCCGTCGTATAAATAAGACATGCATGCCGCATCCCGGGCCCACGTGCTCGGCGCGCACCTCGCGCGGGAGCCCCGTGTGTCTCTTCGCAGGTGCGCGTGTTTAAAAGAGAGCGAAGACAGAGTTCTCTTTGTCGTGCACGGTCCCTGACGCACGAGCTTCCCACGGAGCCGAGCACGGCTTGATTCTGGTTTGTTTTGTTTTTTTTTTTTGTTTCTGTTTTTCTGTAAACAAGAAGGCTGCTTTTCCCTGTTAGGAGCCATCAGTGAATCGCACAGAACAAACACGCGTCTCTACGCGTCCTTCCGGTCCAGAGAGCTTGTGTTTCGTAACATAATAACGTAGTATTCTCAAGGGGCCAATGGCTTGGGGGGTGGAGGGGGTGATGAGGTCACAGCAACACAGCCTGGGCCCCAAATCCATGATCACAATGTGCTGTGAAGGGACACAGCGCCCCTGCCCTGTGTCAAGGGATGAAGACCTGTGTGTGAGATGATGCCTGGGCCCAGCCCTGACACCACCTGTGAGACCAGAGGGCTACATACATGGCTACCCTCTGACATCCAAACATTCTTTTTGTTGCAGTTTTTTTTTTTTCTTGTTTTTCTTTTCTTTTTTTTTTCTTTTTTTTTTTTTATAAGTTAAAGTCGATGCAGATACGAAAAGGGAAGGTGGGCTACATCAGTGACACCCACAAAGTATACGTTATTTAGACCTAAAAGAAACTGGGCTCCCGGGTGGCACAGTCCCAGCCAAGGCTAACGCTGGGCATCCTGTCACATTGCTGCCGCAGGGCCGGGTGCACGGGCCAAGCCTGAGTGTTTGGAAAAGTCTGCGTTTGTGTTTCCTGGTGTCCGAGTTCTTTCCCACCGCGGGGGATGGTGACCTGGTTCACAACGTGCCCCTAGTCCCAAAAGGTGTCCAGCCGCGACTCTTTGGGCAGAAGGGTCTTCGTGCTGGTTCCCGCGCTGTGCTCGGAGCGGGCCGACCCTCGCTTCTCCTCGCTGCTGCTCCAGGAACTAGACTTGCTGCTCCGGGAATGGTCTGCGGAGGAAAAGAGCCAGCCCGGTCAGCTCGCCCGCCCGCGCCCACCCAGAGCCGCCTGCCCTTCACCCACTCCATACGACCACGGTGGCTCAGTTACGGCCCCATTGAGGTCCTGTTGGGTCTACGGAGCACAAAGGTAGGATGGCATTTTTGTTTTTATTTTTTATTTTTAAGAATTTAGCAGCTAGATAAGTAGGGTGTCATGCTCACAGACAAAACAAGATTAGTGAAGGAGAGGTGCCCATGGCCAGGGAAAACCTTCCTGAACCCTTTCTGGAACGTGGCCCTCATCACATGGTTGGATGGTACCACCCAGCCCAGACACTTCTGTCTCAACCTCAGCCTCTGGAGGAAGGCACCCAAGTCTGGTATGGAATTACTTCAACAGGGTTCCTCTTCATGGACTTTTAAGCCTCATGACCCAAGAGAAGATCATAAAAGAGAAGGAAACAGATGGCTAAGTCGAGCCGGACACACGCACCCCATGAACTCTCAGTAAGAACACACGTAGGGGGTCAGTGATGGACCCAGAGTAACACCTCAGATGGCTTTGAGGACACAGGGACACCGAAGTAGGCAGTGGCTAAGGAAGAAAAGAGGAGCTAGGGGAAGGGCCAACAGGTGGTCCCAGAAGAGGACTTCAGCCATGCGACAGCATGGGCCTGCAGGCTCCACAGCCGGCCTCGGCTAAGGCCATTTATGGAGTCCACAGATCTGGAAGTCTCTGGCACTGGGACAGTAACATTCGGGTCAAAGAGGCGGTGTCGAGCTCAGAGACAGAGAGAATCGGGGTGGGTGAGGAGGTCTCCTGAGAGGGTGGTGCTTCTCACTGCATGGTGCAGAGCATGCACTGGCCAAGTCCGAAGCTCTGCTCCCCAGAGGCAAGGAACACGGGATGACGGAAGACCTCCAGAGTCCAGGGTGCGCCACAGCAAGAACTCGACAGTCACTTACATCAGTGGCCAAAAGGGGTCAGAGTTCGGACAGGCACGGCAGGAGGAGGGCCGGCTGAGCCTAGAGCCCCAGCCCATCTGTTTGGTGCTCTCCTGTTCCCAACACCCACATTCTTAGGTCTGGAAGATCTCTGAGAGGGGTGGGGGTGACGTGGCTGGTCTCACTTGACCCAGTGGGGGCAGTCAAGCCGTACAGAGTCCTTCCAGCTCTAAGGAAAGCTGAGACCAGCAAGGCATGAAAGAAGGAGAAGCTGGGTGGGAGGGAAGAGCTCAGTATAGGGTCCTTGGATGGGTGGGCCTGAGCGCCAGGAGACACGGCCAATGGAGCCAGAGGAGATGCAGTGTCAAGTTGGCACAGTGTAAGAAAGAAAAGAGCAAGGGTGAGCCCCAAGAAGCCAAAAGTACCCTCATCCTAAGGAGCTTGCAGTGGGTATAAGAGAGCCAAGCAGGGCAGAACAAGACCTGCCCATCAAAGAAGAGGGCACGCCCACAAAGACACACACACACACACACACACACACACACACACACACACGGGGCTTCTGCACTCCAGGAATGCTTCCCGGGCAGCTTCTGTGAGACAGGGTCATACTTACACTTCTGGGCGGGGTAGTTGGGGTGCGGCTGGTGGTCTGTGGTGGTTGGGGCATAGGCAGGTTGCTTGTCGCACCTTTTGCTAACTGAAGAGAGGACAGGTAGCCTCAGAATCGATCAGCGCTCAAATTCCACACAACCCCAGGGGCTGCCGCCCGTGTGCACCAGTGAGCTACCGTCACCACGCTCCTTCATGTCTGACCACGCGCTCCAATTTGACGTACTTACAGGGGACATGTGTAAACCACAAACAGGTAGGAGGTTCGGTGTACAATAATGACGTAAGAGCAGGTTGGCATGTGGCAAGTCACCAGTTCTCAGGATTTTGAAAGCAAACACTAAGCTGGGCCGACTGCCTGACTCAACCACGGAAACTAAGGCAGGACTTGAGCCACTCTAGGGTAGCAGGCGAGACCCAGTCACACAGAGACTAGAGGGCCAGCAGTCAATCATCTATGGCTGTGGGGATGGAGAAACAGTGGGGGAGGAGTTGGCGCTACACTGAGGAGCTACACAGGGAGCTGGCTAAACCTTCAACTCCAATGGCAGGACACCCACAAGCTGTAACTAAAATGAGAAATCCGAGAGCTAATGAGACCAGCGTGTTGTGGTAATACACGCCTGTAAATCCCAGCCCCTGGGAGGCTGAGGCAGGAGCATCGTAAATTCGAGAACAATCTGGGCTACACAGCAAACGTGAACCGAAAGAAGTGTCTATAAAATCACCTTTATGGCAGAGAGTCTGTTGGGGGTGTGTGTGTGTGTGAAAATAAAGACAGGAAGAAACAAGGATGAGCAAAAACGCAACTGCCACCGCGGGGTGGGCCGCGGGACGGCAAATGAGTGGCAGTGATGGTCACGCGGACTGTCACGCTGCCACTTTTCACGCTCAGAGAGGAGAGAAGACTTAAGAAGGGACAAAGGCAGGCCACCGCGGGGGGGCAGCACAACTGTGACAGGGGGGCAGAGGGAGGAGGAGGCGGGTTGCCAAGAGGAGCAGCTGTTCTCCTGACAGATCAGAAGGGTGGAGAGGGACTCTTGTCATGCAGGGTAGCCCAGAGTGCATAGGAGAGGCATTAGGGAACAAAGGGAGCAGTGCGCAGCTAAAATCTAAAGCCAAGCGAGGAAAGACAGGCTGAGCAGAGTCCGCCGCCACAGCTCCCGCGTAAGGACCGGACAGAGCGGAGAGAAGACGGGCTGAGGGAACCACGACCGCCCTACGCTGGCCCAGTCGCTGCCTGTACTCATGACCGGACTCAGTTAAAACCTTCAGAAGATGGGCTGCAGAGATGGCTTAGCGGTTAAGCGCTTGCCTGTGAAGCCTAAGGACCCCGGTTCGAGGCTCGATTCCCCAGGACCCACGTTAGCCAGATGCAGAAGGGGGCGCACGCGTATGGAGTTCGTTTGCAGTGGCTGGAGGCCCTGGGGCGCCCATTCTCTCTGTCTCTCTCTGCTGCCAAGGGAAGGCAACTCTTTGAATGAACACAAGGAAAGCCATTGTGCAGCATTATATCCTTGGGGGGGGGGTGGAGGGGTTACAACACTAGAAACTAAAGTTCATTCTATCTTTGTCAAGAAAGAGTTCAGCGGAGCACGGTGGCCCAGCCTGTAATCCCAGCACCCAAGAAGCTAACACGTTCTAGGGCCAGAATGAAATGATCTGAGGTGCTAACTTCATCTTAGCAACACAGAATATCTGCGCTCAGAACACCTCTGAGGACTGAGGGAGACTTGGGAAGGGGGCTGCTATTTAAATCTGTGGTTCAATTATATTCAATGCCAAGGACTCACCCCCCTCCCCCTGTCAATCCCCTACCACTCCCTCGGTGATCACCATCCAGGGCAACCTTGCCCAGCCAGCCTAACAGGCAGACACGCTTCCTCCTCTACGCACACAGCATTGGGTGGGAAGCTCCTGGAGCCGAGATGACAGGTGAGCAACTACTGTCCCTGACAAAGAATCTGCGAACTCCTTGGAAGCAAGTTTAGAAGGACATCGGAAAAAGACGAGGACCACTGAAGGAGGCAGCTGAACTCCACAGTTAGAAGTCGCAGAAACCCCAACGGCCTGCGAGGGGGTCCCGCAGAGGAAAGGCTTGTGGCCAAGGATCTGCCTCACCACTAGAGGCTTCAAGTGTCCTTGCGCATCAACGTGGGAGTGGGACCCTCAGGGGACAGAGCTCTCCACGGCTTTGCTTACACTGGTCACTCCCTGAGGTGGCACCCTGTGTCCAAGGCAAGACTGATATGGGTCCCCGATAAACACAACAGACACAGGTGACCAGTGGGGCTAAAAGTCTGAATATTGCCTTTCCTGGCTCTACCCTGGCCTGCTCCTGGACCACCCAAGGCACAACCCCCACCCCCCCAAAGAACCATAAATCTTTAATCTCCCTGACAGTGTTCATTTGTCAGGACCCTAGAAATAACACCATACACCCACCAGGGGGCGACATACCAGAGCCCTGGTTGGAACCTAAGAGAATGGAAGACGGCGTCTCTCTGGAGCCAGAAAGGTCAAGCGTCTAGAAACAAATAAACAGAAATTAATTAATTTAAAAAAGAAAAAGAAGCTGGGCATAGTGGTGCACATTTTTAATCTTAGAACTTGGGAGGCAGAGGTAGGAGGATCAAGGCCATCCTAGGACTACAGAGCGAGTTCCAGAAAGGAACTAGAAAGGGAAAAAAAAAGTAACTTTGTGCTACAGAGATGGTTCAGTGGTTAAAGGCATTTGTTTGCAAAACATAAAGACCTGGGTTCGATTTCCCAGAACCTAGGTACCCACGTAAAGCTGGATGCACAAAGTGGCACATGCATCTGGAATGCATTTGCAGTGGCTAGAGGACCTGGTGTATTCATTCTTATTCTCCCCCCACCTCCTTGAAAATAAATACATAAAAGTTCAAAAAAAAATTCAAGTAACTGGGGCCATGGAACCCCAGGGCATCATGGGAGGGATCACCACTCCCTACTTCCTTACCCCCACCAAAGCACCTCAGTGGGCTCTACCTGGCACCTGGGGCAAGAACCTGGGCAGGTGGATGGCCACACACATTGTGTGCTCTGCCCGCTACATTCAAAAGGCCAGAGCAGAGCACACAAGTGGCCTTTTATTCAACCCTAGGCTCAGTTTCTAGAACATTCGCTGCTTCCTGAACTTCACTCACAGACTGATCTATAACCATTCTCTTCATCAAGCAACGTATAATGTTTAAGAAGTTTATCCTTCCACTTTTTCTTTTATGTTGGCCTCTTCCAGGAAATACCATCCACAAAACCAACATGTTTTTGCTGCCTCACAATTTAGGTTTTTCTTCAAATACACAATGTGATAATCAACATTACCCCCCCAAATAGCCTGAGCATACAAGTATATCAGAAACTCACCTGCCAGGAAATGAGCAGGTGTGACCTTTGTGGCAGCAATAGCCACATGTAGCCACTTAAATCTCAATTAACTAAAAAGATGTTTTTAACAGCCTTGTATACATTCACCATAGTGCCAGTCCTCATTGGTGACATGTGGCTAGCGGCTGTCATGCCAGGCAGAATAGATGGCACTTCCATTACTTCCAGAAGTTTTCCTGGACACACCCCTGTGAACTTTGAACCTGCATATCCCATACCCAACCAGCGGGGACTCTTCAATCTTATATATCACCAGACTCTAGGGCACACTGGCCAGGAAGACTCCTCCACGACCCTCCCACACAACATGGGACATTTGAGAGTGGAAGATAACGGGGGGCGGGGGGGCTGGAGGTCACCAGCTGAGGTGCAGGGGGACTCTCACCGAGCCACTGTCCTTGTTTTTCTCGGCTGGCGTCTCCTTCTCTTTGGAAGTGCTGGCTGTTTCCGAAGGAGCTGACTGCGTGCTGGAGGAGCTGCGCTGGGGTGACGACTTATTCCCGGCTTCGGCGTTCGCCTCGGCATCCGTTTCCTGCTGGGGGGCGGTAGCTGGGGACCAAGGGGAGAAAGAGAAGTCATGTGGAAGCCAAGCTGGGTGGGAATGGTTTCATGTCCCGTGTGAGTTCCCCGGCCCCCCCCAAACCCAAAGCCTAACACACTGAGTCTAGCCCTCCTCAGGAAAGCTGGGTGGCGACTGGAGGTGGCCTTCTGAACTTGAGTCACTCATACTCCACTTCTGACATTCTGCCACATCCTACCCTGTGCTGTTTCATTCTTTAGACAGAATCTTAAAAAATGAGACTGTTGCCGGGCGTGGTGGTGCACACCTTTAATCCCAGCACTCCAGAGGCAGAGGTAGGAGGATCGCCGTGAGTTCGAGGCCACCTTGAGACTACATAGTTAATTCCAGGTCAGCCTGGACCAGACTGAAACCCTACCTCGAAAAACCAAAAAAAAAAAAAAAGGGGATTGTTTATTTTTGTGGTGTTGTAGATCCAATCCAAGGACTCACACATGCAAGGCAAACACACTACCGCCGAGCCCATCCCTAATCCTCTTTTTTTGCATGTAGTATGTGGTATGCATGTGTGTGTATGCATATGTTGGTAAATGCATGGGTGCATGTGTATGCGTGTGCACATGCATATGGAGGCCAGAAGTCAATGGTGGGTGTCTTTCTTGGTCTCTCCACCTTATTATTATTATTTTTTATAAATTTGGTTTTTGTTGTTTTATTTTTTTCTTTACTTTACTTTTTTTTTTTTTTTTTTTTTTTTTTTTGAGGTAGGGTCTTGCTTTAGCTACTAGCCCAGGCTGACCTGGAATTCACTATGTAGTCTCAGCCTGGCCTCGAACTCACAACTATCCTCATACCTCTCTGCCTCCCGAGTGTTGGGATCAAAGGTGTGAGCCATCATGTCTGGCTTCTACCTTATTTTCAAAACCCTCTCTCGGTAAACCTGTATCTTACTGATTCAGACAGACTACCTAGCCAGCAGGCCTCAAGGATTCTCCCATATCCCTAGCACTGAGACTTCAGGCACATGCCACCACACCGGGCATCTCAAGGTCCCACCGGGCATTTTTAGAGGTGTTGGGGACCCACACTCACATCCCGACACTTGCATGGCAAGAACTTTACTGATCTAGCCATTTCCCCAGTGCCTCTTTTTTGCTTTTTAAGATACAGCCTCACTCTGTAGCCTAGGTAAGCTTTAAGCTCGCAATCCCCCTGGCCTCAGCCTCCTAAGGAGCTGCGATCACAAGCCTGGACCAACAGGTGTGGAACCAGCCCATGGTCGTGAATTCTAACCACATAAAGCTACTATTATTCCCCACAAACCCTAATTGTAAAAAGCATCACTGGGCTGGAGAGATGACTTTAGCAGTTAAGGTGCTTGTCTGTAAAGCCGAAGAACCCAAGTTCTACTTCCCAGTACCCACATAAGCCAGATGCACAAGGTGGCACATGTGTCTGGAATTCAACTGCAGTGGCTAGAGGCACTTTCTCTCTTTTTTATCTGTCTCTGCCTCTTTCTCTCTCTCTCTCTCTCTCTCAAATAAATAAAATAAAATTTTTTAAAGTATCACTGAGGGCCTGGAGAGATGGTTTAGCAGTTAAGCGCTTGCCTGTTAAGCCTAAGACCCTGGTTTGAGGCTAGATTCCCCAGGACCCACATAAGCCAGATGCACAAGGTAACGCATGCATCTGGAGTTCATTTGCAGCAGCTGGAGGCCCTGGCGCACCCATTCCCCCCCCCCCCGTCTCTCTCTCTCTCTAAAATGAAAAAAAGAAAATTCAAAAGTATTGCTGAGGGCTGGAGAGATGGCTCAATGGTTAAGGCACTTGCCTGTGCAGTCTAAGGACCCAGGTTTGATTCTCCAGTACCCTTGTAAGATAGATTCACAAGATAGTATATGCATCTGGAGTTCGTTTGCAGTGGCCAGAGGCCCTGGAATGCCCATTCCTTCTCTCTATCTGCCTCTCTTTCTCTCTCTTCTCTGTATTTATTTATCGCTACCTCTCATATGTGAGTGTGTGTGTGTGTGTGTGTGTGTGTGTGCGCGTGTGTGTGTGTGTGTGTGTGTGCCTGACACTACCTACAAAAAACCCTCATAATAGGAGGAAAAGATGATATCAAAATTAAAGAGACAATGCCAGGCGTGGTGGTGTACACGTTTAATCCCAGCACTCAGGAAGCAGAGGTAGGAGGATCACCATGAGTTCGAGTCCACATAGTTAATTCCAGGTCAGCCTGGGCCAGAGTGAGACCCTACCTTGAAAAACCAAAATAAAATTTAAAAAAGAGAGAGACAAATTCAGTGGGGGAGGGAGAGGTAATGGAGGGTGGATTTGTGAAGGAGAGAGTGGGAGAAGGGAAGGAACTATCATTGCCTATAATTATGGAAGCTGTCAATAAAGAAGTTTTTAAACAGCCAGGCATGGTGGCGCACGCCTTTAATCCCAGCACTCGGGAGGCAGAAGTAGGAGGATCGCTGTAAGTTCGGGGACACTCTGGGACTACATAGTGAATTCCATGTCAGCCTGAGCTAGAGTGAGACCTTACCTTGAAAAACCAAAAAAAAAAAAAAAAAGTTAAAGTCAGGTTGTCAGAGATGGAAGCGCTGTACCCTGATTTTTAGCTACAAGTCCATGTCTCTTGTACATAGGAGGTCAGAAATTATTGGCAAACATGAGCGAGAAAGAAAGACCATGCCCACAACCAGGCGTGGTGGCGCACGCCTTTAATCCCAGCACTCGGAAGGCAGAGGTAGGAGGATGGCTGTGAGTTCGAGGCCACCCTGAGAATGCCGAAGTGAGTAATAGGTCAGCCTGAGCTAGAGAGTGAGACAAAAAAAACAACAGAAAAAAGAAAGACAGACAGACAGACCGACTGACTGACCAGGACAAGCCTCTCTCAGCACACCAGCCCTGAGGCCCGACTGCTCCACAGGGAGCCCAGTGCCCCTACCTGACCCCACCCCCCCAGCTACCTGACTGCGTGCAGGACTTCATGTGCTCGGGCCAGTGGGCCTGCTGGCAGGGGTAGTCGCAGTAGCTGGTGTTCCAGCAGCAGTAGAAGATGGCCTCCTTCTTGCAGTTGGCGCACCACTGCTTCTTCTTGGTCTCGTCCACCGCCTGCTGCTTCTCCAGCTCCAGCTGCTTCTTCACCTCGGCGATGAGCCGGTCCCGCTCCTGCTCCAGGCTCTGCCGCATCTCCGCCATGGTCAGCTCTGGAGGTGCAAGATGAGACGCCGGCTGTCCCCATCATGCGGGGCCACGCGACCCCCGAGTCAGACAGACACGGCCCTCATCTGCTGGTGACCCTGGGCCCGTAGTATCGATGGGACGTTGGATCTGATGGACCTGCCCATGGCAGTGGCACAAGAGGCCAACGTGGGCACACCAGAAGCCCAAAATGATCACAAGCCCTGCTACAGGACTTTCTCAAACTACTGCCACCAAAATTCACTCTCAACTTCACCATTAATTCAGATTTTCTATTCTGTCAATCAAATACCTGCTTAACATCTGCTTTAATGCTTCACACAAAACTCACTTAAAACTCACCACACTCCTAAGGATATACACTACCGTTCTACTCACTCCATACACAAAGAAACTGAGGCAACCAAATAGTAAGGGCTGGCGTCGGGCCTAGGACTCAGACAGCTTTCTCGCAGGCCTGTCTGGTGGCATTGGACCAAACCTATCACAGGGGACATTATGCTAACAGGAACAACTATCAAGTCACTTAGTGTTACAGAATTCCTTTAATTTTACTCCAGACACTAAGTCCATTTGCAAAGTATTTACTGCACTCTAGAATAAAAATAGCTCTTCCTCAATTCCTCCCCTCTTTTTTTTGAAATTTAAAAAGCACCAGTACTGGAGAGATGGCTCAGCAGTTAAGTTGCCTGCCTGCAAAGCCTAACGACCTAGGTTCGGTTCCCCAGTACGCACATATAGTCAGATTCACAAAGTGCATCTGGAGTTTGATTACAGCAGCTGAGGCCCTGGTGCATCCCATTCTCTCTGTCTCTCTTTTCTCTAATTCTCTCTGCTTATAAATAAATAAATCTTTTTTTGTTGTTGTTAAGGCTCAATACAGAATCTAATCCTTCTCAAAGACACAACACACCTAGGCCTAGCCAGAAGCTTCTGATCATTCCAGCCTCCATCAACTAGGAGCTCGAATCCATGGCTGCTCCTGGCTGGCTGGGCCCTTTTCACACACTCAGCCTGGGCTTAAACATGGGCGGATCCAGTCTCCAAAGAAAGCCTCAACGGGAAGAAACAGGGTCTCTTCCCAGGTTTGCAAGACATAACCATCACACAAACCATAGGCGGGCCATGGTGGTCCAGATGTCTCTCAAGGCAGAGGGCTCTGCTGGCTCCAGGCAGCCTGCCTCACTCTCCGTATACTCTGAAGTAACTGCTTCTACTCCCAGGGGAAAGCCTGCCTGCTTCTCCACACCAAGGGCCTGCCAGATCACCAGTGATCCAACCCAGGGTCCTACAGAGCAGCTTTCTCCCAGGGGACCCAGGAGGCATCCAAATGTTTGTTAAAATGACAACACAGGGCTAGAGAAGATGGCTTAGCGGTTAGGGCGCTTGCCTACAAAGCCAAAGGACCCAGGTTCAATTCCCCAGGACCCACGTAAGCCAGATGCACAAGGAGGTACATGCGTCTGGAGTTTGTTTGCAGTGGCTGGAGGCTCTGGAATGCCCATTCAATCTCTCTCTCCCTCTCCCTCTTTCTCTCTCAAATAAATAAATAAAATATATTTAAAAACTAAAATAAAATGTCAACACAGGCAAAGTCAGATGGGAATGATGGCTTGAGACTTGGACCATCGTCCGAGATGTGCCTCTACCTCAGTGTGTTCGCTTGAACCAGGGTTGGGGGGGGGGGGAGTAGGAGCACCCTTTACCATGAGCTTCTGTGAGAAAGACATCAGCAGACTCACGGGTCAGTACTTCCAAAGTTCAAGCCCAGGAAGCAAGAGCGGCTATTACTATCTCTATCCCTGTCATTACGTTGATGCCAGGCAGGCACGGCCTCCCTGCGGCACGCTTCTTGCACCTCCTGACTCCACCGAGCCGGACCCTCCAGGGTCCAGCGCTCTCCCTGAGTCCAGGGTAAAGCCCACCAGCCTGAGCGGCGTGGGGAGCTCGCGGCCCCTGCTCGGGCAGCCCTGGCGCCGGGCCTCACCCAGGTTGTGCTTCATCTCCGAGAGCTCCTGCTGGTGCAACCACTGCAGCTTCTCAATCTCGATCCGCAGCCGGCGAATCTGCAACACGAGGGCAGCGGTTGGAACGTCGCCTTGGGCTGGGCCCCCGACAGGTCCCGGAGCTTGACCTCTCCCTAGCTGGCATCGTGTGCCTAGCCAAGCACACTGACAGCCTGGCTCTGAGCTGACCTTGCCACAGCTCAGGTTTAGGGGTGACATTAGCAAGAACAACCCAAATCCACGAGACTGATTCAGAAACCCAGTAGGAGCCAGCCAGCCTTCCAAGAAAGTCAGTGCTGAGAACCGACACATTCATAAACCAATGTCAAAAACTCGATGAGCATTTTGATTCTTTAAAGTCACTAAGCCTTCTCTATCTGCTTCTTTCTCTCTCTCAAATAGACATTTAAAAAGAAAAAAAAGGGGGGGGGGGCCTGGAGAGTTGGCTCAGCAGTTAAGACGCCAGCCTGCAAAGCCTAACAACTCGAGTTTGATTCCCCAGTACCCAAGTAAAGCCAGATGCACAAAGTAGTGTATACGTCTGGAGTTTGTTTACAATGGCTAGAGGCCCTGGAGTGTCCATTCTCTGTCTATCTGACCCCCCTCAAAAATAAATAAATAATTAATTAGAAAAAAAAGGTCACTTGAGCCAGGTGTGGTGGGGCACGCCTTTAATCTCAGCACTCGGGAGGTAGAGGTAAGAGGATCACTGTGAGTTCAAGGCCAACCTGGGACTAGACTGAGTTCTGGGTCAGCCTGGGCTAGAGTGAGATCCCTACCTCGAAAACACCCCTCCCCCCGTGTCAAAAAAAATGACTAAGCCATCTACAGGTAGCCATAGCCAGATCATCTCACAGCGCCTAGAAGCCCAAGTCCAAATCTAATACCTCTGAGGCCAAAAGGAATATAGAGTAGGGATAAAACTGGGGCCGAATTCATCTGGAGGAGGGGGCAGTAGACCCAAGTGCAGCTGCTGAGGCCCCTCCCGGTTTAATTAACTAGCACAGTGGGCCATGAGTCTGCTTCGACACTGACAACTCTTCGAGTCATTTTCGGTTGCCGCAGTCACAGGAGGTGACTGACATGCGTCAGGTAGAGCCCAGAGGCGCTGCTCGGCACCCTCCGAGGTCCGGGATAAGCCAGAGCATTAGGAACGCTAACGTGAGGAACTCTGAGGACGGGCATGCACGACAGATTCCATATAGGACGAACAGTCATGCCACTGTGGGAGGCATGTGGCTACTTATGAGGGGTTACACGGCACCAAAAGAACCCTGTCCCACGCTGGATCCAAGGTCTCAGGTGAGATGCCAGGGACCTACGCTTTTCAACCACATGCCAATTATTTATTATTAATTTTTTTAAAGGAGAGGGTATGTATGGTGTGTGCATGTGCGTGCGAGTGTGTGCACACGCTTGCATATGCAGGTGGAAGTCAGAGGAACCTTATATTTTTAGGGACAGTATGTACCTCTTTTTGAGACAGAGTTTCTGACTGGCCTGGAGCTAGCCAATTGGGCTACACTGGCTAGCCAGTGAGCTTTAGGGATCCTCCTATCTCTGCCTCTCCCGCTCTGGGATTACAGACACGCACCACCAGAACCAGCTTTGACACGGCCTCTGAGTTATCAAACTCAGTACGGCAAGTACTTTATACACAACAATTTTAATTTATTTATTTTTCATTTTTCGAGGTAGGGTCTCACTCTAGCCCAGGCTGTGCTGGAATTCACTATGGCCTCGAATTCACAGCGATCCTCCTACCTCTGCTTCCCGAGAGCTGGGATTAAAGGCGTGCGCCACCAAGCCCAGCCACAATTTGGGTTTTTTTTGAGGCAGGGTCTCACTCTAGCCTAGGCTGACCGGGCAATCTGTAGTTTCAGGTTGGCCTCAAACTCATGGTGATTCTCCTACCTTAGTTGGGACTAAAGGTGTATGCCATCATGCCTGGCTCCCACTGAGTTTAATTAGAGTACTTTGCATGAACATGGGTCGGGGGTAGGGCTATGGTGCTCGTTTTTATTAAATAAAAGATCACTCCCATACCTACTTTCTTTTCTCAAGTAATTGTGGAGACCCTGGTGCATATTCTTACATAGGGACCTAATCTACAAAAATGTGCCGATTTTACATAAACCAAAAGAACTGGTTTCCAGTCTCGTTGTGGGTCTCTGGCTATGGGTGTTTGATTATTAGTGAATTTATGCGCATGTCCCCAGCCATATAGTGAATGACAAAGTGTCCAGTATGCGCCCACAGCCAGCAGAGCATGCCAGGGCGGCGGGGGGGGGGTGTCTGGAGCCAGGGCAACACAGCCTCCCCACCACACTGCCCACAAACACCCAGAGCCCACAGGGGCCAGGGCCAGCGCTGACCTCGGCTATCGTGCTTCCCGTCGTGTTTTTGGAAAGATCGTTATAGATCTCCGTCATCGTGCCTTTTATCGCGTCCATCATCTGAAAGAAAAAGCAGAAAGCGATCAGGCGACCGCGGGGGGGCCTTTCCAGGTGACAGGAATGTGACACTGATGTGCATCCAGCAAGACCACTCTGGGTGACTGTACCCCTCCCAAGACGCTGGGCACTTCAGGACGTCAGGTGACAGGTGACAGAGGCCAGGGAGGAATGCTCCTGTCATCCAGGGGATGGAGGCCAAAGGAGGCTCTTCAACATTCTACAGGGCAAAAATGACCAAAATGCCACCAGTGCCAAGGGTGGAGAAACCCTGGTAGAAAACATTAGAACCACCCACAGATTCTTCTCCATTGGGAACGTAGCTCACAGTCAAGTAAGTGGTGGAGAGGATGAACCTGGCCCTACGGGATGTCTGGGTTAGCCAGCACAGTAGGCTACAGGAAGAAACTGTGTGGTTTCTACTCAGTATTTTCCTCTTTAAAACACACACTTAAGGGGCTGGAGGGATGGCTCGGCAGTTAAGGGAGCTTGTTTGCAAGGCCTGAGAGGGCTTGAGTTTCATTCCCCAGTGCCCACACAAAGCCAGATGCATGGGGTGGCGCATACATCTGGCATTGGGGTGCAGTGGCAGGAGGCCCTGGTGTGCCCATTTCTCTCTCTCTGCTGGCAAGTAAATAATAAGTCATATTTTAAAAATACACTTTAGGGCCAGAGAGACAGCTTAGCAGTTAAGGCGTTTGCCTGCAAAGCCAAAGGACTAGGGTTCAATCCCCCGGGAACCCACGTAAGCCAGATGCACAAGGTGGCGCATGCGTCTGGAGTTTGTTTGCAGCATCTGGAGGCCCTGGTGTGCCCATTCTCTCTATCCCCCCGTCTCTCTCAAATAAATAAATAAAAGATAAAATCACACACTTTCATACACATAGTTTATCTATCATACAACTCATCCTTCAGAATGGAGAGTGGGGTGGCTGGTTATGCCCCTCAGCGGCAGAGCGCACGCTGGACCACACACAGAGTTACACATACAACAAACAACACAGGCAGTTCTAGACTATTTTATGACCCCCATAAGAACGCTTCGCCCCTGCCTTAGTTTTCACTCCCGACATTCCTGTTTCCCCCACCTCACCCAGGTCACCAAGTGTCATTAACTTGCTTTCCACCTCTAGGGGTTTGTGAGGTCATCTCATAGAAATGTCAGTCACACAGGGGGAGAGAGACGAGAGAGAGCAGTAGGAGGGGAATACTACCAAACTGTAATAAAATTAAAAATTAAAATCCTATGGAAGAGGTTAATAAAAATTGAAAAAAAAATTAAAATCCTTAGTTAGAATGGGCAGCTCTGTTTCATCTGAGCCTTGTGGACCTGCCTTAAGGCTCACCCCAGTCTCTGCAGCATGGACCAGGACCTCCCGCCTTTTCCTAGTCATCAGGTGGTGTGGCCACTTGAGACTCCCCGAGTCCTTTTCCATTGACTGTTGGGCCCCTGAAGGCATCTGTGACTTTGGGAAACTGGCCAAGAGCCTTGTGTATGGCAGCCGCTCAGAGGGGCGTTCATCACTGCATGTGGGGGGACAAATGTCTCTTCTGCCTCCCACCCACCCTGGCTGGCCCCGCCCCAGCCATAGGAGCGAGAAGGGAAAGGAGGGTGGGCTAGGTGGGCCTCGGTTATGGGATCTCTTTGGTGCTTTCCAAGAGATCCTGTGCAGAGGGAAGACAGGAGCTGGATGGGAGCATGTTCGTAACCCACCCCTCTATTCTCAACATGACCTGTGACCCCCCCCCAGTACTCTGAGGCTAGAGATAGCCACTGTGGCCCATGTCTACAGTCTCAGCACTTGGGAGGACCACTGAGTTTGAGGACAGCCTGGGCTCCACTGAGACTCTGCCACAAAACAAAACAAAACAAAACAACAGCACTTGGGAGGCAGAGGTAGGAGGACTGTTGAGAGTTTGAGGCCACCTTGAGAATACAGAGTGTTAATTCCAGGTCAGCCTGAGCTAAAGTGAGACCCTACCTCAAAAAAACAAAAACAAAACAAAAAAACACTGCCCCCTTGTGGAGAGTTGTGAAATGTTAGGTGTTTGATTTTTTTGTTTGTTTGTTTGTTTGCTTGGTTTTTTTGTTTTTCGAGGTAGGGTCTCACTCTCTAGTCCAGGCTGACCTGAAATTCACTATGTAGTCTCAGGGTGGTCTCAAACTCACCGTGATCCTTCTACTTTGGCATCTGGAGTGCTTGGATTAAAGGAGTGTGCCACCATGCCTGGCTGGTGTATTTTTTGATAACTTTTCATTTATTTATTTGCAAGCAGAGAGACAGAAAAGGCCAGGGCCTCCTGCCACTGCAAATGAACTCCAGATGCATGTGCCACTCTGTGCATCATGGGTACTGTGTAATCAAACATAGACTTTAAAAAAAGGGGGGGTGTTGCAAGCAAGGCCCTTAACTACTGACCAGTCGGTTGTATTTTTACAGAAAAATACACTCATATGAGCATGCCATCACATAAATGCTGTGAAGGCCCAAAAGAGCAACCTCACATTCACCCTCAAATCAAGTCAAATAAAATCTGCTGAGAGTTGAGTTCTGCTCCCTGCCCGTTGCAGGACCCAGAACAAACACTGGGCACTCTGCTGCCAGAACAAACACTGGGCACTCTGTCTGGCTAAATGGGCACACACAGGTCCCTGCTCCTCCAAATGCAATGATCGATTCACTACAAAATTTTTTTTAAAAATTGAAAAAAAAAAAAAAAAACCCTCCATGAGACCGCTTTACAAGAAAACCATAGAAAGCGGGTGAAATCCAATACATCACTAATGCGATGCTTGCATTCCATTTTAAAGATATCATAGGCGTGTGTACTTACACTTCCAAATATAGCGAAAAGCTAACTATTAAAAAAGGGTGCCCCTCTGCCAAAACACACAAAACTGGGCCTCCAACTTCAGGTCACCTCAATGACAGACAAGTTTATCAGCTCCCCCCCCCCACCCAAATGTTACCATCTTTCCAAATAGGCCATTCTTCCCTTTTACCGCAACAGGAAAGAGGATTGCAGACGGTGGTAGGGGCTAATGGGTTTGAGAAGCTAAGAAAACAGGTTAACCTCAGGCCAGATTCACACTGCAAACCTCAGTTTACCCATTTGTAATAAACAGCCTGGAACCAATCAATGGCGGGATGGAGGGTGATGTCAGGAAAATAGCGAATGGCTGAGTGTGTACGTAACAGCAGACACCTCCTTATGCCAGTTAGGGAAACGCCATCCCTTTCATTTCTCCCACAGTTCTACAGAACATTCTAAAGAGGAAACCCCGGGCTAGAGAGATGGCATAGTGGGTAAGGCACTTGCCTGGAAAACCTAATGACACAGGTTCAATTCCCCAGTACCCATATAAGCCAGATACACAAGGTGGCGCATGCCTCTGGAGTTTGTTTACAATAAGTAGCTAGAGGCCCTGGCATGGCCATTCTCTCTCTCTCTCTCTCTCTCCTTCCTTCTATCACAAATTAATTAATTAATTTTAAAACATTCTATAAAGAGGAAACACATCTAGATGCTTCTGAAAACCTCCCCCCCTCCTTTTTTCTTTTTTTGAGGTAGAGTCTTACTCTACCATAGGCTGAGCCTGGAACTCACTCTGAAGTCCTAGGGCTGACCTCAGACTCACAGTGATCCTCCTACCTCTGCCTCCTGAGTATTGGGATTAAAGTGTGTCCCACCACGCCCAGCCAAACCTCCCCTTAAAGAGGTATTTTCAAGCTTCCATACGGAATAGGATCTGGAAAGGTTAAACTTCACTGTAAGCTTCTAAGTTAAGTCAAATTAAATAAGGAGATTCAAGAGTACACATTCTGCAATGGACTGGGGACAAGGCTCCCATGGGTAAAGCACCAAAGGAGGTGGAGACAGGGGCATCACTGGGGCTCTCATGGTCAGCTAATCTAACTGAAAATATGGGGAGTCCCAGTTTCCGTGAGGGAAATAAGGCAGAAAAGCATAAAGGACACCCCACGTCTTCCTCGGAAGTGCACATACGTACAGATGCCGCATGCACGCGGGTGTGCGTGCACACACTCCTCAGATCTACAAATCCTAGTTCAGATGTAGGAACAGACAGCTAAGGGAATGATGAGGGGACAGCAGGTGACATACACTTGATTGCTCCTGTTTCAAACCTCAGGGATTCTAGGGCAACTCAAGCACGTTCATCAAACGACGCTACACAAGACACAGTCATACCCAAGGCGCAGGTTCGTTGGAACTCACAGGTCCTGCTGGCTCTCAAGGGCGGCTGCTTTCAAAAGCCGCCAGGCAAAGTCGGGGAAGAGAGAACACCTGCGGCAAGCAGCACGCGTGTCTCGACTCATATGTTGGGTCAGAGGCAAGTGACTGGCAAGAGCCCGGCTGCCTTGGCTCAAACTCCCAGCTGGGTGGCCCTGAGCGGTTGCTCAACCTCACCGGGCTTCAACCTCTCATCAGCAAGACTGATAAGGTAACAGCATTGACTGAGGGCAGCCCGAAGGGAATGCCATGGAGGCAAAAGCTATGGCTATCTTCCCTGCAGCAAAGTCTAGGGTGGCTCCTGGACACCTCCCCCTTCTGTGATGGGTGTTCCTGTGAATCCCCTTCCTGTGAGAGCCAGCTGGCCGAGATTGTAGCCAATGAAATGCAGCGAAGATAATGGTAATTTCCAATGTGGCATTAGGGTGTCACGGGCTTTGATGAAGCAAGCCGCCATGCTGGGAAAGGAGCTAGCTCATAGTCCCAGAGGAAGCAAGCCCCAGCCACAGGCACCCAAGACTCAAGGGGGCATCTTTCCCAGTGGAAGCTTCTAGTAAGCCCTCAGCCCTCAAAGACATCAAGCCTGGACTGCAAGGGTCCCTAGACACTCAGACCCCTTGAGCTCAGCCCTGATGTCCAACCTACAGAAACTGTAGAACCACATGTGATACACATGCGTGTATTCTTTGAATTGGCTAGGTTTTGTATGCAACAGATATCAATGACATCTGGAATGAGGAACACACACAAAATAAAAATGAGGGGGGCTAGAGTGATGGCTCAGCAGTTATAGGCACTTGCCTTAAAAACCTGGGGCTAGAAAAATGGCTTAGTGGTTAAAGTGTCTGCCTGCAAAGCCAAAGGACCCAGGTTTGAGGTCCCCAGGACCCACATAAGCCAGATACACAAGGTAGCGTATGCATCTGGAGTTCATTTGCAGCAGCTGGAAGCCCTGGAGCACCCATTCTCTCTCTCTCTATCTACTTCTTTCTCTCTCGTTCAAATGAATAAATAATTTAAAAAAAAAAGGCTGATGGTCTGGGTTCAATTCCCCAGTACCCACATAAAGCCAGATGCACAGTGACACATGGATCTAAAGTCTGTTTGCAGCAACAGGAGGCTCTGGTGCTCTCTCAAAAATAAAAAGGTAGTTATAAAAATTCTAGAGCTGAGCCAGGCATGGTGGCGCACGCCTTTACTCCCAGCACTAGGGAGGCAGAGGTAGGAGGATTGCTGTGAGTTTAAGGCCACCCTGAGACTACATAGTGAATTCCAGGTCAGGCTGGACTAGAGTGAAACCCTACCTTGAAAAGAAAAAAAAAAATCTAGAAACACTATTCTCACCTATTTTCTCCACAAACTTGAATAGTTTGCTCACTAACCAACCACTCATTTCCCCATTAGCAAAAAAAATAATAAATTGCTATTGCTTATGTAGCAATCATGAGACTCATCAATGAGTATTCCTCATTAGCTATTTTTAAGTGATTAACACAGTTAAACCCAGTAAGGAGAAACCTGGGCACCACCTGAGCAGTGGTGTACCAACCACCACCACCCTGGGCAGCATCCTGGTCCTCAGCAGCAAGCCAACAGTCAAACTCCCTGTGCAAAGCTCCTGGGGACAGTATCACAGGGCTATCACAAGTTCCACTGGCACCTGCCCGGTCCTGCAGGGCGCCCCATGGGACTGGGGAGAGCTATGGGTTTAATTCCCTTGAACTCAAGCTTGCCCATGAAAGCACCCAGCAATTCAGAGAGAAAAAAGACGGGCTGGAGAGATGGCTCAGCAGTTAAGGCGCTTGCTTGCCTGCAAAGCCAAAGGACCCAGGTATGATTCCCCGGTACCCATGTAAGCCAGATGCACAGGGTGGCACATGCGTCTGGAAGTGGTTCACAGTGGCTGGAGGCCCTGGTGCACCCATTCACATTCATTCTCTCTCTCTCTCTCTCTCTCTCTCTCTCTCTAGTAAATAAAAAGTTTAAAAGAGAGGGCTGGAGAGATGGCTTAGCAGTTAAGGAAGGCATCTGCCTGCAAAGCCAAAGGACCCTGGTTCAGTTCCTCAGAACAAACCACCCCCACAGTGAAGGGCAGGGATGGCTTCTGGAACTCCAGCTGTGCTGAGCAATGGTGACCCGAGGGTCCCAGCCGCTTTGCTGTGTGTGGCCATTGTCTCCTCAAGGAGACAGTCCCTGTCCCAGGGAGCAGAGCAGCCGCTTACCAGGCTCAGGAAGCTCGGAATGAGCAGATTCGCAAGGCTCCTGCGTGGGGTTCTATAGTCACAACGGCTGTGGAGAGGAAGCACTCCAGGCAGCGGAAGTTCCTTGATGCAGCTGCCTTTGAGTCACCCGCACACCCCTGAACTGTAACCCCTAAGCCCCACTGGTTCACCAAGCTAGACTAGGGTGGAAGTATTTCTTTGGCCTACAATTGAAGCCATGTCTAAAATGATTACAGGGCTGGAGAGATGGCTCAGCAGTGAAGGTGCTTGTCTGCAAAGCCTAAGGAGCCAGGTTTGATTCTCCAGTACCCACGTAAGCCAGGTGCACAAAGTGGCACATGTGCCTGGAGATGGTCTGCAGTGGCAAGAGGCTTTGATACACCCATATTCTCTAAAAAATTTCTTCTCAAAAAAGTGAATTTAAAAGAACAACTGTTTGTTAAGCAGGCTGGAGACTGCCAAGTTCAACTCAAGTTCAACAAATGTGAAAAGCTGTGTGCATGTTCGTAAACCTGGTGGCGAGGCGGGATGCAGAGACTCACTGGACATGCTGACAGACAGCAGCTCCAAGTAGAGGGAGAGAACCTATTTCAAGCAAATACACAGATGAGTGCTAAGAGGAGGATTAACAGACACACGAGGTTCTCCCCTGCCTCTGCATTCCGAAACATGGGGCACACACATATGCATACACCACCATCATAAGCACACTGCACACCATACCACATGCGTGTGTGTGTGTGTGTATAGATAGAAAAGGTGTGGCCTGATGGTCCCCTCAGTCCCAAGGCACTGTCCACTCACTTTGCTTGTGTACTTGGCGATGTCTGCGGCCACATCGGCGGAGGCGGTGGCAATGGGCAGGTCAGCGGTGATGGCAGATGCCAGGGTGCTTGCGGAGCCTGAGTTGCTGACCAGGGACGCCGGCTGGGTGCTGGTCACCAGGGTGATGGTGGAGGTGGACGGGCTCTGTGTGACTTCCTTCTGTTGCACAGCTAAGAACACAAAGGACCCAGTCAACCCAGCCATGTAGGAAGGGCACGTCCCAGCTCACGGCTGGGTGAGGAAGGGACCCCTCACACTGGCCCAGACAACTTCGATATGCCCAAGTGACAGAGTGGCCGCCTGACCAAGCTCGAGCCAGGCTCTGCTGAGCTCTCTTCTACAACAGGCTCCAACCTCTGAACTGCAAAGATTTAACCACCTCTGAGAGTTCAAGGTCATGTGACAAGGTGCTATTAGCCACCCTTAAAGTGCTGACCAAAGAAAACTTTAGGCTACCAAAGGAACTTAAGACTTGGACTCAAGTGACACGTGAAGGTGGGGCTACAGTCACCCTGTCTCTGGGACAGGGCAGGAGCTTGACCGTCCAGTGCCCATCAGCAAAGCCGATGGTTTCACATACACCAAACCCTTTCTGCTTCCTGTCAGGAGTCTCCTGAGCCCACCTGTTCCTTCATTGTCCCTTTAAAAGGCCATCCGCTCCTGTACAAATCAGAGTTGAGTTTGGTTCACAATGGACACTTTTTCCTAACACAACAGTACATTACTGACTATTTTATAATACTTTATAGTAGTACATTATAGGTTAAATTAAGACGCTTGCCTGCAAAGCCTAAGGATCCAGGTTCGATTCCCCAGGACCCATGTAAAGCCAGATGTACAAGGTGGCACATGTGTCTGGAGTTTGTTTGCAGTGGCTAGAGACCCTGACGTGTCCATTCTCTCTCTGTCTCTCACTCCCTCTCTCAAATAAATAAATAAAATATGTTTTTTTTAGAAAATCAGTTGCTGGGCTGGAAGGATGGCTTAGCAGTTAAGGCGTTTGCCTGCAAAGCCAAAGGACCCAGGTTTGATTTCCCAGGACCCACGTTAGCCAGATGCACAAGGGTGCGCGCACGCGTCTGGAGTTCATTTACAGAGGCTGGAAGCCCTAGCGCATCCATTCTCTCTCGCTCCCTCTTTCCCTCTGTCAAATGAATGAATAAATAAATAATATTTAAAAAAAATCAGTTCCTAACTGTCTAGTGTCATACCTCCGTAACTAGAGGTACACTAGTATATTTCAGACTAAAATCAACTCAACCATTTCAAGTAGCAGCGAGGTAATGTATCACTGAAATCTGTCTTTACCGCTTTAACTAGGTTTTACCGATCTGGCACAGGACAAACCCATGAACCATACCATCTCCAAATCTCTGGGGTGTGCCTAGCCCCTCCCAGGAAGGGCTTGGATGCTCGGCAGGTAAGAAGACAGAGGCCACCAGGCAGATATTCTGATGTCGATACCACTTACACAGTGCCATGGGCCCAGCACATGCCCCTAACTTGTCCAGGATTCCGTGTGTGCCATCTCCCACCCACCCTGGCCCTAGGTCTTTGGAGATGTCCCTGGGGGCAAACTCGTCCCTGGGGGCAAACTCAAGGTCTACCTGCCTTTCAGCCTCAATGTCTGGCAGCTCCTGTGGAGTTTCCACACTGAGAGGGGCCTGTGCTGAACTGTGATGGGGGAGTGGCCACCCCGTCTTGCCGCTACCCCAGGGGATTGGGTGCCCCAAAGTGTTTTCCCCAAGGAAACAGACCCACACTCCTGCTACTCATTAACACTTTTCAGCCCTCATGTTGGCTAAAGGATAGGCGTGGAGTGTGGGAGTTTGGTTTTAGAGCTGATGCCCAGTGGTTCTTGGGGCTAGCTTATCCTTGATACGTGACAAATCCTTAGTGGTTTTTATTATTATTATTTATTTATTTATCTTTTTTTTTTTCCCCGAGGTTGGGTCTTACTCTAGCCCAGGCTGACCTGGAACTTACTCTGTAGTCCCAGGCTGGCCTTGAACTTACAGTGACTCTCCTACTTCTGCCTCCCAAGTGCTGGAATTAAAGGTGTGCTCCACCACACCCGGCTAAATCTGTAAGCCTTTAAGGGAGCCTTTTGCCATCCACCCACATCTCACGCTATATATTTCCCAAAGCAATGCCAAGAGGTTTCTACTCACGCACAAAAGGAAACTTACACAGAGCTATATTCATTGCAGCAGGGCTTATGGTGGGAACAACCTGGAAGCAGACTAAACGCCCACCAGTGGGGGAACGCTTTATATGAACTACGGAGTACTACGCAGCAGTCCAAAAGAATACCGCAGAGCGGTATGCACAGACACAGACAGACCTCTAAGACATGCTGAGGGGTGAGGAAAAAAAATAAAAAATAAAAAGAATGGTACCATTTTCATGTTTTAAAAAGGAATAATAAAAAGGTAATATTTTTGTGGCGTTACATATATATATGTTTAAAAACATATATGCATGCATGCACGGGAGAAGGCTCTACAACACTTGCTATGGACGGGAGGAAAATGAAATGGAACGTGAATAAACGGCATTCAACATTCAGATGTTTAGATAAATATGCTGTCCCCTTTCTAAGGGGGAGAGATGCATGTGTCATTTATAAAATAACAACAACAACAACAAAAAAAAAAACTTTTAAGTATTAAAAAGCAAACTGCAAACCAATCTCTAAAAATAAATAAATACATAAATAAATAAAGGCCAAATGAAATGTGTAAGGCCTGACGGACATAATGGCCAAGACATACAGGGAACAAAAAATATTTTAAAAAAAAGAAAAAAAAAAAAAAAGTAAAAGTAAAAGTGGCATTTCCCCTGTCGGTGTGGCGAAAAGGGAGCGGGCGCCACGAGAACAGAAGGGAGCTGGGTACCTTTCACAGCCTGTCTGGTCTGATAGCGCGTCCCCTGGGAGGCCTGAGGCTGCTGCTGGCTCTGCTGCTGCTGCTGCTGCTGCTGTTGCTGCTGCTGCTGCTGCTGCTGCCGGTGCATCCTCTGCAAGTGCCACTTTTGGGAGGACGTTTGAAACTTACTTGATGAGTTCCACACGACCCGCTGCACGGCCGGGGCGGTCTCCTTCGGCAAGAGCGGCCTCTGCTTTTTCACCGGGCTTCCCGTGACGGCGGTGGCCGGCGCTGTGACCGTGACGGCGGCCGGCGTGCTGGTGGCGGTGGTTGCCGGGGCGCTGGCCGCGGGCGCCTGGGTGGCAGAGCGGGTGAGCACCGGCGTTTCGGGGGGAGACTGGCTGCCCGCCGCTGCCGCTGCTGCCGCCGCCGCCGCCGTGGATGCTGGCGCTTTACCTACAGCTGCGGCTGAGATGGGAAAACAAGCCAAACCTGGGTTGGACTGGGGCTCATCAGCAAAGGCTTCCCACTGCTGGGCATGTTCGGGGGCAAACCCAGGAGAGGCAGGAATGCAACTCAGTCTACTAAGACAAAGCTCCTCCTTGGGCCAGGGAGATGGCTCAGGCGGTTAAGGTGCTTACTTGCAAAGCCTTAAGGACCCAGGCTCGATTCCCTGGTGCCGACATAAACCCAGCTGCACAAGGTGGTGCATGTGTCTGGAGTTTGCTTGCAACAGCTAAAGGTCCTGGTATACCCATTCCATCCCTCTCTGCCTCTTTCTGTCTCTCTTTCAAATAAATAAATAATTTTAAGAAAAGCTCCTCACCAACAGGTCTACAGCCCTGGCTTACTGAGAGGCGGCTCATGTCCTAGATGCAGAGGTAAGACTCCAGGGAAAGGAGACAACGCCCAGCCTTCTCCCCCTGAGCAGACACCCACAGGAATCCAAGCAACAGGTGATGAGGAAGGCCCATGACTAGGGCATTAACAACAGCACTCAAGTCTCCCAGAATGTAGCAGGGGAGGGGGTCAGGGGTACAATCTGAAAAGATTCCAGGTGCAAAGTACTGTTTGGGGTTGTCATCTAGGAAGCCCGTCTCACCTGTGGCCGAGAAAATGAAGCCCGGCACTAAAATCATTAACTTAGTGCTCGCTTCGGCAGTACATATACTAAAATTGGAACGATACAGAGAAGATTAGCATGGCCCCTGCGCAAGGATGACATGCAAATTCGTGAAGCGTTCCATAAAAATAAATAAATAAATAAATAAAATCATTAACTTAAGCCGGGCGTGGTGGCGCACACCTTTAATCCCAGCACTCGGGAGGCAGAGGTAGGAGGATCGCCTTGAGTTCAAGGCTACCCTGAGACTCCATAGTGAATTCCAGGTCAGCCTGGGCTAGAGTGAGACCCTACCTCGAAAAAACAAAAAAAAAAACAAAAACAAAATAAATAAATAAATAAATAAAATCATTAACTTAAAGCTGGGCGTGGTGGTGCGCACCTTTAATCCCAGTACTTGGGAGACAGAGGTAGGAGGACCGCTGTGAGTTCAAGGCCAGCCTTGACTAGCGAGCCCTACCATAAGAAAAAAATATATACATATTAAGCCAGGCGTGGTGGCGCACGCCTTCAATGGCAGCACTTGGGAGGCAGATGAAGAAGCATCACCGTGAGTTCGAGGCCACCCTGAGACTCCATAGTGAATTCCAGGTCAGCCTGGGCTAGTGTGAAACACTACCTAGAAAAACCACAATCAACAGCAACAACAAAAAGCTGGGGGAGCCAGGCACCTTTAATCCCAGCACTTGGGAGGCACAGGTACGAGGATCGCTACAAGTTCAAGGCCAGCCTGAGACTACACAGTGAGTTCCAGGTCAGCCTGGGCTAGAGCGAAACCCTACCACGAAAAAAAGAAAAAGTTACCAATTTTTTTTTAACTATTGTGTAGTTCGAGCATGAGCTTTGTAAGAAAGCGTCTTTAACCACTGATCTCCCTAGCCTTAGTATGAGCTTCGTAGATGATGTCATGCTGCAATGCCAAAAGGTTGGACAGACTTAGTAGAAATTGAAATATTTCACTTTCCAGGGAACTCTAATGGGCTATGGGGTTGGGGGAGGGGCCTATGGAAAATTTCATTTGTTCCAGAATCCAGAATATGTAATCAATCACCTCAAACAGCTCACAACCCCTGAAAGTTGGAAAGTACATGATTTGTTTGATTCCTTAAAAGGCCAGCACCCTAGAACTTGTCCAATCAAATTACCCCATTTCATCCAGAACATGTCAAGGCCCGTTGCATTTTAGAAAAGACATTATTTTATGGAAACAGGGCAGGTTAAAAGCACTTGCTGAGCAAACGTAACAAGTGGGATTCAGATTCCCAGAAACCATGTAAAAGCCACCGGATGCAAGTAGCTTACCGTGCAATCCGGGTGCGCCTACAGCAACACGAGACCATCCGGGGAACGCCAAAGCTCACGGGCCAGCAAGCCTGGCATCCGCAGTGGCAAAAGCAAAAAAAGACCCTCTCTTAAACAAGGTGCAAGATGAGGGCTGATATCCAGAGGTGATAACAAAATACTTCACACAAATGCCCTTCACTCCATCCGCTCAGGAGCAAGGGTTGGTCATTGATAAGATAGTTCCCATGGCCAAATCCACCATGTGGGCTCTGGATTTAACGTAAGTGGGGTTCCCCCCCCCCCACGAGCCTTGGAAAGCATGTTCCACACTCATCCTCTACTCAGTCATCTATCGATCTACTCAAGGTCTTCCAGAAATTTCCTTCAGACAAGAAAAAGCCCTACTTTTGAGCTGGGCGTGGTGGTGCACACATTTAATTTCTGCACTCGGGAGGCAGAGGTAGGAAGATCGACGAGAGTTCGAGGCCACCCTGAAACTACATAGGGAATTCCACGGTCAGCCTGGGCTAGAGTGAAACCCTACCTCGAAAAACCAAAAAATAAAAATAAAAAAGAGAATAAAAGAACGTGAATGTTACCGGAGCACTCTCCCCTACACCCACACAGTCCTCAATCCTCATGAAGTAAATGGTGTCCCTACTGCTCTGGGCAGTAACCGATGTTCTCCCTATCCCACCCACTCCACCAATACATAAGGGTTTCTAAGGCCTTCCACACACCTAAGCAATGGGACAGGTGCGGTCCACCCTCCCCATGTACTGCTCTGCTCTTCCCTCCATCCACATTTGCGAGATCTCCCCTGACAACTCAGGTTCACAGAGCCCTCGTGGACAACAGTGGAAAGATTTCTGAGGCCCACCGGGGACTTGCTTTAGGTCACCAGGCTGCAGAAGTCCCACACCTTTCTCCAAGCTTAGGATGGAAGTTAGATCCTGTAAGAAGTCTGGCACGGTCAAACACGCGGCCTGGCCATCCCTCGCATGCAGCACCCGGTTTCCAGTTGCCACTGGAGACGTGACCTTCGGCAACGTCACCTCCGGGCCCTCAAGGAACCTTCCTTGGGCGGGTGGGTCTTCCCACCTCAGTTTTCCTAATCTAGAAACTCCCTCACAGATGTGCCCAGAGGTCTGTCTGCTTGGTGATTCCTGATCCTGTCAAGTTGGCCATCCATGTTAACCACTCATCACACCGTTCTCCTTCCATGCTGCCCTGTGTGTTTTCTTACTAGGACAGGAATCCATTAGGGAAGATGGTACCAGAAAGCCTGGGGACTTCTGGGCACTGAAAATGCCCGGCTCCGTGCTGGGGAAGGGCACCTTTCACTCACTCGTCTTTTCTGGGAGGGTGACGAGCTGGGCCTCGCTGCTCTTCAGAAGAGAACAGCAACAGGAGGCAGCACGGGCTCCCGCGGGGGTCCTCAGCCTCAGAGGTTCCCCCCCCCCCCTTGGGGACAAGTGCCGCTTGCTTGACCTTTCAGGGTTGTAACTGGACAGGTGCTATGGCCATCTAGCAGGGAAGAGGGCAGGGGTGTGCCTAGACATTCTGCGCCTCACAGTGAGCAGGGCCAAGATGCCACCAAATCCCAGGGCTCAAGAGCCACGGATGCAAATAGAACTGACCTCTATGGCACCTGAGGTGGGCATGTCCGGTATGCAGGAGGCCCCAGACTTTCTGCTGCCACCTTCCCTAATGGATCGACTAGAGGCTGAATGTGACCAGTGGCCCTATGCCTTATCCTCCATGGTGGACTGTCCCCTTGAACTGGGAGCTGAAATAAACCCTTCCTCCCTTCAGCTGCTTCTCGTCAGGTATTTGCTCACAGTGAGCAAAGTTACTATAATACAAAAGGAAGGCTGAGGGCTGGAAAGATGGCTCAGTGGTTAGGGGTGCCTACTTGCAAAGTCAGCAGGCCCAGGGTTCAGTTGCCCAGTACCTACATAAATCCAGACGCACAGAGTGGCGTGTACAGTAGCAAAAGTCCCTAGCATGCCCATTCTCTCTTGGCCTATAAATAATGATTTAAAAAAATTTATTTATTTATTGTTTTGGTTTTTGAGGTAGGGTCTCACTCTAGTCCAGGCTGACCCGGAATTCAGTATGTAGTCTCAGGGTGGCCTCGAACTCACAGGGATCCTCCTACCTCTGTCTCCGCACCCACCATGAACTTTTTTTTTTTTTTTTTTTAAGGGGGAAGTGAATTCACCCAGACCCTTGCAAGGAATGCCCAACGGAGTGCAGCCACATGCGTCAGGATGAAAAAACCTTTGGGGAAACAAACGAGGCTGCTGGGGAGGCGGCAGCTGAGGCTACAAATGACTTCACTAGAAACAACCCACAGTGTCTACAGGACTGATTTTTCCAGTTCTCAGTCACTTGTGCTGGGGACCGAGGGGGTGAGGAATAGACAGAGGTCTGTGCGTGAGTCCAGATCCTGTCTGTAACCAGCTGGAGAACTCCAGACACTCACTGCTGGGCTGAACCTTCCCAAGGGGGCTGCTGGGGTCCCATCGGTATAACACAATGCTAAACCAAAGAAAGTGGGGACTGGGGGCTAGCTCAGTAGAGGAACGTTTGCCCCAGCATGCACCAGGTTGTGGGTTTGAATCCCGACACCACCAAAACCTAGAAGGGTCTGCAACGACTTACCATCCTGCTTGGGTGACGGCTCTTTGGGCTCCTTCTTATTTTTGCGCCCCTCCCGCCCCGCAGGGTCGTCTCCTAAGTCTATGACAAGTTCGCTCTCTGAATCGGAGTCCAGGCCCAAATGCACTGTTGGGGAATCCGTCTCATCTTTGCCCTTCAGTTTGTCCTTAGTGGGATGCAGCGAGGGTTTGGCTTTCTCCACGAATTCCTTCTCGGGCTCGGGGCTGGCCTTGTCCTTCCCAGGCCCCGGGTCCACCTTCTCGCTGGGCGGCGACGTGCTTTTCAGCTCCTCTTTGACTTCTACCGGGTTGGCAGGTTTGGGCTTTTTTTTGACAGGTGGCTCACTGTCCATCCGACTCCCCTCTTTGTCCTCGGGGTCCTCCGGCTCGTTCTTGGACTTCTGCTCATCATCACTGATGTACTCGCTGTCGCTGCTCTCTGACTTCTCGGAGTCCTCCGAGTCACTGTGCTCTACGGCCGTGTACACGTCCTCCGAGATCTCATTGATGCCTAAGGTCAGAAAAGAAACCCAGCGTGGGGCTTAGTCACAGAGCACGGATCAGGGGATGGCAAACACTTTCCACGCCTGGTGCTGGCATGGGAGAACCCCCACTTGGAATCACACCACACTGACCTGGAGGGATCCAGAGCGACCACCGCGGACAGACAAGTCTGTGTTTGCCAGGCGTGGTGGTGCACGCCTTTAATCCCAGCATGTGGGAGGCAGAGGTAGGAGGATCACCATGAGTTCGAGGCCACCCTGAGACTACATAGTGAATTCCAGGTCAGCCTGGGCTAGAATGAAGCCCTATCTCAAAAAACCAAAATAAATTAAAAAAATATTAAAAATCTGTGTTTGAGAGGGTGTGAGAAATCAGCTTCCAAAGATGACCTAAGTGTTAAGTTTAAGCCAAAAACTGACAAGGAGATGGAGGACTTGGGGGGGGGGGGGGGGCGGGGAGCCCAGATGAATTGTTGAAACTGACCCAATTTAAAAAATAAGTAAATGTTCATGATATCACAGAAGCTAGTTTATGTTACCTACACAAGACCTGCACAATAGGAGGGGGAAAATGATGACATCAAAATAGAAAACAAGTTGGAAAAAGGAATTTATGGATAGGGGATTTGGGAGGGGGGAAAAGGGGAATGATGGGAGGGGATTATGATCATGATATATTGTTTATATTTATTAAAGTTGTACATAAAAACTTTTTGAAAGGGAGCTGCAGAGATGGCTCAATGGTTAAAGGTGTTTGTTTGCAGAGCCTAACAGCCTGGGTTTGATTCCCCAGTATCCATGTAAAGCCAGATGCACAAAGTGGCACAAGCATCTGAAGTTCTTTTGCAGTGGCAACAAGCCCTGGCACACCTATTCTCTCTTTCTCTCAGCTTGCAAATAAATTAAAAAAAAAAAAAAAAGGTAGGCATGATGGCGCACGCCTTTAATCCCAGCACTCAGGAGGCAGAGGTAAGAGGACTGCCATGAGTTCGAGCCCATCCTGAGACTACACAGTGAATTCCATGTCAGCCTGGACTACGGTGAGACTCTACTTCAAGAAACCAAGCTGGGCGTGGTGGCGCATGCCTTTAATCCCAGCACTCAGGAGGCAGAGATAGGAGGATCGCCATGAGTTCAAGGCCACCCTGAGACTACACAGTGAATTCCAAGGTCAGCCTAAGCTAGAGTGAGACCCTACCTCGAAAAACCAAAAAGAAAAAAAAGAAAAGCCAGGTGTGAGACTACATAGTGAAGTCCAGGTCAGCCTGGGCTAGAGCAAGAATCTACCTCAAAAAAAAAAGGGGGGGGGGGCAAGAGGGGCTGAAGAGATGGCTTACTGGTTAAGGCATTTGCCTGCAAAACTAAAGGGTGCAGGTTTGATTCTCCAGGACCCATGTAAGCCAGATGCACAAGGAGATATATGCATCTGGAGTTTGTGTGCAGTGGCTGGAGGCCCTGGCATGCCCATTCTCTCTCTCTCTCTCTCTCTCTTTCCAATAAATAAATAAAATATATATTTAAAAAATCAAAAAAAAAAAAGAAAAGAAAAAGAAAAAAGAAAGAAAGCAGAGACCCAAGAAAACTACTTGTCTAGAAACACAGAAAACCTACAGACAAAAAAACAGAAGTCATTCCCATGGGCCATGACCAGTGCTCCTTTTCCAAAGCACCAACAGGCTTTCGCCTTTGCCTGGGCTCAAAAGAAAACCAGAGCCCGCAAGCAGAGGATGCCAACACCAGGCACACGAACCCATTGGCAGCGCACACCCTGCATGCGCCCAGCAGTGACCTGCCCATAGTGTTCCTGTGTGCCTTCTTAAGATCAGAATTTGTTGCCCAATTCACACATGGGGCGTTCCCACACAGAAATCAAAGGGGTGGCCTCTTCCTCTTCGGAAGGCAGGGCTACAACCAGCAGGCAGGATGGTGCTGGAAGCTGCTGCACCTTAAAGAGGGGTGTCTCCGGGCGAGGGGTGAAGCCTTGTGGCCGGTTCCTTGTGCTACTGCAGAGTAGGAAAATGGCAATGCCTCTGCACTGTTCTGCCAGCCATGGGGGCGGGAGGGACCTTGGGGGGAGGCAGGAGAAAGCCCCATCTGTCTATGGCTATCAGGAGGGAGAAGTGCTGAGCGTGGTGGCCCACACCTTTAATCCCAGCACTGGGGAGGCTGAGGCAGAAGGATCTCTGTGAGTCCCGGGTCAGCCTGGAACTACAGTGGGACCCTACCTGGATTTGGGGGTGGGGGGGAGGGGAGAAGAGACACACAGACAACACAAACAGAAGATGTTCCACGCCCTTACCCAATCTCGGGCAAAGCCTGTTGCTAACTAGGGTTCCTTTCACTCCAGCTCAGGCGGTGCCCGTCCATGCTGGAAAGAATGCAAGTCAAATGGGCTCTCAGAGGTGCCCTTACCTTCCCCAGCCCGAGAGGAACACTATGGGGAGGTCTCTGTCTCTAGGCTTGTGCCAGGCACGGAAGGACAATTGACGGGAGACAGGGACTGTGTGACCATGAATAAGTGACCTGCCCTGTCTCTCTGGGCCTCAGCATCTTCATCTGCTTTATGACGCTGACACAAGGACATCCCCAGACCCAGGGCTCAGCAAGGTGAGCGGGTACAGGGAGCTTGAGTAAGCGGAAGTAGGAAAAAGTTTAGTAACATACTGAGCTGGGACAGTGATGTGTGGAACCACACCTTGAACCAGGACTGCTTAGCTATGCATCCCTCTGTCCTTCTATTTCGACCTAAACAGCATGTGGGGATCCCCTAAGATGGGCTTGGGTCAGTGGACCTCTTTAGCTGTTCCTCGTCTGGATGTGAGCGCACTGAATGACTCTCCCTTCTCTGTCCTTCACCGCTACTCGTCTCTTTGATTGGCATCTTGAAGGCTGGTAGCTGAGCCTCGCTTGTTAGGGACGCCAGAGCGCAGGTTCTGACCCCAACACTCCCGTGGCCCCAGAGGACCCTTGACTAGAACTCTCTTTTCACTTAAAAGATCCCAGGGTACCCGGAAACACCTCACCTCTCTCCGGGGAGCCTACTGTCCTGCACATCTTCCCAAGGCCTTCCTGGATTAATTTACTGATTCAGCCAGGATCCCAGGATCTGCTGTGTGCACAAGACCAGCCTCCATGGAGAAGGCAAAGCCTTCAGGGAAAACCTCCCTGCTTCTGATATAGAGAGAGCAGGGACCCCACTCAAGGAGCCCTCAGGCTTAGGGCGGTAAAACAACAAAGGAAGCCGGGTGTGGTGGCCCACGCCTTTAATCCCAGCACTAGGGAGGCAGAGGCAGGAGGATCTCTCAGGCCACCCTGAGACTACATAGTGAATTCAAGGTCAGCCTGAGCTAGAGTGAGACTCTACCTCAAAAAATCAAAAATCAAAAATCAAAAATCAAAAAACCAAAAAAAAAAAAAAAAAAAAAAAAAAGGAGGTGGCAGGCTGATAGAGGAGCAGTCAGGGAAGGCTGCCTGAAGGAGGCGAGGCCTGCACTCAGCCTGGGGGAAGGCAGGTTTGGGTAGGCAGTGAGAAGACAGGAAGTACAAGAAGTGAGGTGAGCACCCAGTGGGGAAGGTTCTGGGTTGAACACTTGGGGTACCTGCTGGGGGCAAACGCTATGATAGCATGGGCGCCAAGTGCTCTCACACTTGCACCTGGGGCTACTTCGGTCAAACAGCCCTACTGCTGAGCTGGGAGAACCCTTCTTGACAATGAGCTTGCACATCTGAAACACACTGCCGTGAGTGTTGAACAAACAGATGCAGCTGCTGGGGGGGGCGCACGGGGGTTCACCCCTCACTCCATCCAGGTGGCACCCCGATGCCCAGCGAGTGGTGCGGCCGGTGCCACTGGCAGCGAGGACATACCTAACTGGGCTTTACAACTCTCTATCGTCTTGTCCAGGTTGAGCTGGAACCGGCTGCGAATCTGGCGCTTGGGAGAGATGAGAGGGACGGGGGCCGACTGCTGCTGGACCGACTCGCTCAGCTCCTTCAGGTCCATCTCAGCTTTGCTGCGATCTGGAAGACAGGGCACACCCTGGTCAGCCCAAACACTGGGAGGCCTGGCAAGCCCCTCCCACCGCACAGCTTCCTCCTGGGAGGGACAGAACATCAAACGGGCTTTGTCATTCGGCCCAAAGGTATCTACCCATCCAGAGACCAGGGGCTAGTGGTGGACAATGGGGGAGTCAGACACGTGGCCAGTTGATTTCCCCCCACAGAACAGTAGCCTAGATTGGTTCAATACACCAAGTGGCTGATTGATGGCTAAACGGCTCTGTCTGTGGAGCTTGGCAGCACTCAGAAGGTCCTCAGCAGAGGGAACCACACCTGCCTGGGCAGAGCGTGGGGATGGCTTCCACCCAAGGGAGGTGCAGCGCCCCTAGTGGACACCCTGAGCACAGGCCCGGCTGCCTACTAACCACAGAGGCTTTGCTCTACCTTACCAGTCCATCTGCAGAGGAGAAAGGGAGGGAGATAGGAGAGGTCGCCCCCCCAACACCGCCTGGGTACACCTGGCTGACAGCATGCAGGTGAAGGGTAAGGAGATTCGCTCAGGGTACAGACTGGGCAAGAAGTCTCCTCAGGTAAAACTCCAGCCTCCAGCCGGACACTCAGGTCCCAGGTCCCCTTCCGGCCTAGGACTCTGCTTGACTGGCTGGACCAGATTCCTAAGGGCCATGGAGTACATTCTTGAATTCCTTCTCACCTCCTCTAGAGCACACAAAGAGGAGGAAAGGAGGGTGCCTGCCAGTGGGGGCCCCCACTCACTCATGGTTATTCACTAGGCCTGCTAGCCTCCAACACCCCTCCCACCTCCCGTAGCCAATCCCAAACACAGGTGAGGGTCCTATCAACGGACAAAGAGGAGATGCCACCTCTGAGACTGTCCCCCACCAGTTAGTGCTAAGTCCCCTCCTTGCCATCCACCCTGGTCTAAGTCGTCTGCTGCTACAGGCCCCAAGAAAGGATATAAGAGCAGGCCAGTTCTGGCATGAGCCAGACCCCTTCCGCACACACAGAAAGAACATTATCCCCAAGCAGGAGGCCCAAAGCAAACAGATGGCTCGACTAGATTCCCTACCACAGAGATAAAACTGGGAAGGGTTCTCCCCTAAAACATATGTGGCGACTGCATGTACACATACACATGTATGCACACCAGACTCTGGAAGTAACTGCTCAAAGTCCACGTGTGTTCATGTGGGTGTGCACGTGCGCTCATGTTTCTGTGGGAGGCTTCTCAGACTCTGTCAGAGCCAGGGTCGCATCCTCTGACGGGGGAAAGAATGTTCATTCAGGTTTACTGGAGAAAGAACTAGAAAACAATTTCCTGCCTTACCTCTGTCCCTAAGGCATCTAAGGCTTAGAAAGATTTACAAGGTGAAGCCTGGTGTGGTGGCACACGCATTTAATCCCAGCACTCGGGGGGGGGGCAGAGGTAGGAGGATCGCCGTGAGTTCAAGGCCACCCTGAGACTACATGGTGAATTCCAGGTCAGCCTGGGCTGGAGTGAGACCCTACCTCGAAAAACCAAACAGAACCAGGAAAAGATGGCAAGGAATGAGAAGACCTACTAAGGAGCAGTTGGGGATCCAGAGACTTATGGACATAACAGCTATACCAAAACGTACCAGCTCACGGAGCAGGAGACTTCTGCGTTCAAAAGCATGCTGGCTTCCGGGGGGACGGGAGGGGAGGAGCTGTAGCCTTTTCTCGGTTGGGTCTAGAGTTTTGTTTATTCACTTTGTGAGAGAGTCTCATTACCTAACCCAGGCTGGCTTCAAACTCCTAAATTTTCTTGCCTCCTCTACCTTCCCAGTGCTGAGATTACAGGAATGTGCTAAGACAGTCAGTCTTTCATTACTAGGTTGGGGGTGGGTGGCGGGGGGGAGCATCTTATGAAAATATTTTCCACTAAGTAGGAATGGAAGGGCACCCTCAAAAAACAAAACTGTGTGTATATGCATATATATATATATATTCATATATATATTTATATTATATATAAATATTATATATTATATTTATTCATATATATATATATATTTATCCTGAGACCAACGAGCTTTTTCTATGAAGGCCCAGAGAGTAAGTATTTTAGGCTCTGTAGGCCATATAGAACACGATGTGAAACCAGCCTTAAATAATCCATTGCCAGGCGTGGTGGCGCACACCTCTAATCCCAGCACTCAGGAGGCAGAGGTAGGAGGATCACTGTGAGTTCGAGGCCAGGCGGAGACTCCATAGTGAACTTCAGGTCAGCCTGGGCCACGGCAAGACCCTACCTCGAAATAACCAGAAAAATAGTAGTAATAATAATATAAACCAATGTGGAAGCAGGGCTGTGCTTAAATAACACTTACAAACAGCTGGATAACTAGAGGGCTCCAAGGTTGTACAAATAACCCATGCCCTACACTAGCCAAGCGACTGCTTGGCCTGGAGAATTCAGAAAGTACTGTATGTAGCCTGAACCCTCAGGACCTCTGCCTAACAGGCATTGGGGGGTGGGGGTGGGGCCCTGGGATGATTCTTGCTGCCAGCTAAGATTGGGAAGCATGCATCAGACCACGCTTCTACGTGGGTAAAGAAAACACACGGGCTGGAGGGATGGCTTAGCAGTTAAGGGGTTTGCCTACAAAGCCAAAGGACCCAGGTTCGATTCGCCAGGACCCACATTAGCCAGATATCCAAGGGAGCGCACAGGTCTAGGGTTTGTTCGCAGTGGCTGGAGGCCTAGTGCTCCCATCCTTTCTCTCTCCCTCTTTCTCTGTCAAATAAATATAAATAAATATAAATAAATTAAATAGTGGGAAGGGATGGAGACAGTAAGATTAAAACACACACACACACACACATTTTCCCAGGCATGATGTCACGTGCCTTCAATCCCAGCACTCGGAAGGCAAGAGGTAAGAGGATCGTGGAGAGTTTGAGGCCACTCTAAGACCATATAGTGAATTCCAGGTCAGTCTTGGGCTAGACTGAGACCCTACCTCAAAAAAAAGGAAGAAAAAGAGAGAAATGAGAGAGAGAGAAATCAGAGAGAGAGAGAGAGAGAGAGAGAGAGAGAGAAAGAAAGAAAGAAAGAAAGAAAGAAAGAAAGAAAGAAGAAAACACACATTTTGTCGGGCGTGGTGGCGCACACCTTTAATCCCAGCACTTGGGAGGCAGAGGTAGGAGGATCAACGTGAGTTCGAGGCCAACCTGAGACTACATAGTGAATTCCAGGTCAGCCTGAGCTACAGTGACACCCTGCCTTGAAAAAATTAAAAAAACATATATATATATATATATTTGCATTAAGCATCTGTGAGCCTGTGTAGCAGGCCCAGCCTTTCCTTTGGGGCTCATAAACAGAGACAGAGACCTGACTTTACGACCTAGCTCTGCAAGTGTGTGCAGGCACACGTGTGTGTATGTGCACGCCTACAGTAAACACACCAGTCTCCCCGAAATGAACACAGAGGGCTTGCCTGGCGTGCATGAGGTCTTGGCTCAACGCCCAACACCACATCTAAAAAATAAAAAAAGGCAGAGCCTGGCACAGCGGCTCACACCTGAAATCCAAGCATTTGAAGGGTAAGGCATGGGGGCTGCCATGAGTTCAAGGCCAGCCTGAACTATGCAGAGGCTGCTCTGGATTATGAGAGTTAGATCTTGTCTCAAGAAAGCAACTTAAGGAATTTTTATTGAATTGGAAATCAAGAAATATTCCAAACATTATAAATAAAATTGTCTCTGGCCAGTAAACTAGTGATACATTTGCCCTTGTAAGAAGAAACCAGCTGTGTGAGAGCTGGGATCAGGCCCAGGAACAGACCCTCCGGGACTTCAGCCAAATGTAGTTATCTGCCTCAAAAAAGTTTTGCCTGCACCCTGTCTCCTCTCCCCCTCTGCAGAGGGAACAGCCTCGGATCCTCGGCACAGTAGCTTATCAGGGCTTCTTCCACCCCTGCCCTTCTATATATGCAGACTACCTCCAGCATCCACCATGCTGCCAACGTTCTGAACTTTTCAGCTGATCTGAAGACAGCTCCGACTATAAATGGAAACTAGAAATTTAACAAGAAATTATATAGCCACACTAGAAGAAATAGGCACGGGCTTCCTATTTTCTGCAGGGAGTGCAGATCAGGACAATGGCTTTCTGGGGCAAATTGGCTACTGTCTCTCCAAAAGTCAACTGCAGGTGGCCTCTGACCCTTCCGTTCTGGGCAGCTGCTTTCAGTAATGGAACATGAACGACCTCGTGTGCATAAATAAGGAATCTGGACGCAGTGCTACAAGTGGGTCAGGATCAACACCACAGCTAAGATGCAAGTGGACGCAGATTCCTCAGCGCTGGCCTCAAAAGCGGACCTGTTCAATGAAGCGGTAACTACGGGGTCAGCACGTGGGCCTTGGCATGGGGAGCAAGGACAGAATAGGGGCATATGTAGGTACTGTTGATGTTCTCAGCATTGGCACTGCAGAGATGGGGCCCAGGTTAAGTCTTTGTTGTGTGGTAGAGGAGCTGTCCTGAGTGTTCTGGGGGTTTTAACAACATTCCTGGCCTCCATCGACCACATGCAAGGGACACCCATGTCCCAATTGTGACAATCAAAATCTCAACACTGGAGCCGGGCGTGGTGGCACACGCCTTTAATTCCAGCACTCGGGAGGCAGAGGTAGGAGGATCGCCGTGAGTTCGAGGCCACCCTGAGACTCCATAGTGAATTCCAGGTCAGCCTGGGCTAGAGTGAGACCCTACCTCGAAAAAAAAAAAAAAAAAAGCGAAAAAAAAAAGGGGGGGGGATCTCAACACTGGGCTGGAGAGATGGCTTAGCAGTTAAGCGCTTGCCTGTGAAGCCTAAGGACGCCAGTTTGAGGCTTGATTCCCCAGGACCCACGTTAGCCAGATGCACAAGAGGGCACACGCATCTGGAGTTCTTGCAGTGGCTGGAGGCCCTGGCGTGCCCATTCATTCTCTCTCTCTCTGCCTCTTTCTTTCTCTCTCTGTCCCTTTCAAATAAATAAGTAAATAAATAAATAATTAAAAAATCAACACTATCAGGGCACTCATGTCCCAATTGTGACAGTCAAAAAAATCTCCCCAACACTGTCAGGGACAAAACTCAGAGAAAATTGGCATACAGGTGTAAAGGACACCTGCCGGTGAACAAAAGCAGGTAACAAGTTAACCCAAAGAAGGGGAAGGGGAGGATGGTGGAGGCAGGAGGTTGGGCTGGGGTCTGGCTTTCCATTGAATGTTCTTCCACCCTTTGAGATTTCTCTTGCATTGGGCATTCATGATATAAAAAAAATAAATTTTAAGGCTGGATGCCTTTAATCCCAGCAGTCAGAAGGCAGAAGCAGGAGGGTTTCTGTGACTTCGAGACCACCCTGAGACTACATAGCGAATTTCAGGTCAGCCTGAGCTAGAGTGAGACCCTACCTTCGAAAAACCAAAAATTAAAAATTAAAAAAAAAGAACATTCTAGGCTGGAGAGATGGGCTTAGCAGTTAAGGCATTTGCCTGCAAAGCCAAAGGATCCCGGTTCGACTCAACAGGACCCACATTAGGCAGGTGCACAAGGGGGCACATGCATCTGGAGTTCGTTTGCAGTGGCTGGAGGCCCTGGTGTGCCCATTCTCTCTCTCCTTCTCACTGCCCCTTTCTCTCTCTCAAATAAATAAATAAATAATTTTTTTTAAAAGGGGGGTGCTGGATAGATGGCTTAGCCGTTAAGCGCTTGCCCGTGAAGCCTAAGGACCCCGGTTCGAGGCTCGATTCCCCAAGACCCACGTTAGCCAGGTGCACAAGGGGGTGCACGCATCTGGAGTTTGTTTGCGGTGGCTGGAAGCCCTGGTGCACCCATTCTCTCTCAATCTTTCTCTCTCTCTCTCTCTCTCTCTCTCTCTCTCTCTCTCTGACTCTTTCTCTCTCTGTTGCTCTCAAATAAATAAATAAAGAACATCCTAAAGAACATATGGGTTTTTTTTTGTTTTATAATGTTAAGGATCAACCCCAGGGCATCTGCATTGGAGGCAAGGCTTCTGCCACTAAACTATACCTCCTTAAATGCTTCTTCAGATAGCAATGCGACAAGCAAATTGTGTGTGTGTGTGTGTGTGTGTGTGTGTACTTGAGACAGGGCTTCATGTAGTCCAGTCTGGCTCGTGCAGCCACAGGTGAGGAACATCTATTCTGCCCGCACCTCCAGAGTGCTAGGATTACAGTGTGCTGCCACCATGCCCACATCATGAAGTGCCGAGGCTACAGCCAAGGGCTCTGTGCCTGCCAGGCAAGCTCTCTACCAACTAAGGGACTTTCTAGCTCCTTTATCTTCATTTTTATTTGCATTGCTTGGGTTGCCTGAACCGGGGCCTTGCGCAAGCCAGGCAAGCGTTCCGCCACTAAAGCCACATTCCAAACAGCCCTACCGGCAGAGCAATACGCAGGCCTCAGGGGAGGGACTTCTTTCGAGGCACAAAATGGCAGTTTTATCAGGGAAACAGACTCAGCAGAAAAGAGACCGTGGCAAAAGCCCCGCAGAGATCGACCCACTTCACACACTGTGAAGAGGCTTCTGGGCTATGTGGACCCAGCTCTGCATCCAGGCCCTCAAGGAATGCCTGCTGTCCAAAGGAGGGTCCCGCCACCCTACAGTAATACCCCAGGTATGCAGCGTCCCCCACAGCCCGCCTCATCACCACAGCACAGGACACTCGGTGGCAGTGTCGGGGCACCGAGCCACTGGGTGGGCTCTTCTTACCCCGGCAAGAGAAGAGCAAAAGAGTCAAGGCTGAGGTGCATCTGGGCCACGGCAGGAACCTGTCTGATTTATAATGGCCATGAGATCGCAAGAGGGGCTTGTAACAAGCCAACGGGACTCAGCTTGTTTGAAAGGGAAAGAAGAGGCCCATGACGGCAGGCTGAGGGGCCCAGGGAGCAAGCATAGACCAGGACCAGGTCTCCACACACAGGGTATGCTCACGTGACATAATTACAGGTAATTAAAGCCAACTGACATCTCACAGGCTGGTCTTTGCAGCATGGGCTGTACTTGGGTGTACAGTCTTCGCTTTTGTTTTGCTTAGTGTTTTTTGTTGTTGTTTTGTTTTTTGAGGTCTCACACTATCTAGTCCAGGCTGACCTGGAATTCACTATGTCATCTCAGGCTAGCCTCGAACTCACGACGATCCTCCTACCTCTGGCCTCCCGGGTGCACCACCATGACCAGCTTCCAATCTTCATTCTTTTTTTTTTTTTCGTTTAATATTTTACCTCTTTATTTATTTGAGAGAGAGAGAGAGAGGAAGAGGCAGAGAGAAAGAGAGAATGGGCACACAAGGGCCTCCAGCCACTGCAACCAAACTCCAGACACATGTGCCCCCTGTGCATCTGGTTTACGTGGGTCCTGGGGAATTGAACCAGGGTCCTTAGGCTTTGCAGGCAAATGCCTTAACCGCTAAGCCAGCCCCAGTCTTCATTCTTTTTTTTTGGGGGGGGGGGTTCAAGGTAGGGTCTGACTGTATCCCAGGCTAACCTGGAATTCACTATGGAGTTTCAGGGTAGCCTCGAACTCACAGCAATCCTCCTACCTCTGCCTCCCAAGTGCTGGGATTAAAGGCGTGCACCACCACGCCCGGCTCAGTCTTCATTCTTAATGCAACCAGAACTCGCCTTTCAAAGTTAGTCTATAATTTCCAAATAGCCAATCAGTGCCGGCTGAACTGGTGGGAGGAGCCTCTGCCCTCCAAACTGTTACTGCTCATGACCCTAAGCCTTGACCTCTGCAGCCCTGTAAACATCCTGCCAAGAACCCGGAAGGCCCTGGCAAAGCCCTATCACATAGTGATACATACACATACACTGAGCCAGGAACTCGGGTTTTGCAGCAGGCAGACCACAGCCCTATAGCCACGTGAGATCTCAGGTACGTAACTATTTCTCTGGGGCTTGGTTCCCACTTCTGTGAAATAGGACTATTATACCCACCTTAAAAAGCGCCCCCCCCTTTTTTTTTTCTCAAGGCAGGGTCTCACCCTAGCTCAGGCTGAACAGGAAGTCACTGTGCAGTCTCAGGGTAGCCTCAAAATCACAGCGATCCTCGTACCTCTGCCTCCCAAGTGCTGGGGTTAAAGGTATGCGCCACCACGCCCAGCTCTCCCCCCCCTTTTAATAATTTTAATTTACAGAGTAAAATTCATTTTGGTGGGGAGCAGGCATGGCAGTGCACGCCTGTAATCCCAGCACTGAGGAAGCAGAGGCAGAAGTTCAAGGCCAGCCCCAGGTACGTAGCAAGTTGAAGACCAGCTTGAGAATACATTAAGACCCTGACTCAAGCCATCTCCAAATTTTGAAGGATCAAGTGTCTGGCTGGTTGGTTGGTTGTTTTGGTCCATGCTAGGAATGGAGTCCAGGCTCCAGACCCTACAGGGCAAACACTCCAACAGGGGATCCAGTTCTGGGAGTTTTCATGCAAGCACCCATCCATGCAGCCCCATACACGGGATGTAGGGCCATTCCTTTTGCCGAAGAATCTACTCCCAAGTCAAGAGCTGAACCTTCCTCTCCTCCAACCTGGACAATTGCTAATCTATTTCCCATCTCTGTGGTTTTTGCCTTGTGCTATGCATTTCTTTTTAATAAAATCCTGCTTTGTTAGACAAGAATTTCACCACTGTGGCTGACACCCAGCATTGCTTCTGTCCTGTGAAAGCGTCACCTGCGTAGACAGAGCCAAATCATTCAGCGTTCCCCTTCACCCTCCCACCGTCCACCCACCCACTGTACTTCTGTGGGTCAGAACTGAAATCACAGCCCAGGAAACAGCCCACGCGACCACGGTTCCCACTCCCACAAATGTGGATGGAGCGTGTCCCAGGGACAGGAGGAATGACAGGGGAGGATACAGAGAGACCCCACTGCTGCTGTGGCCACCCATCAAGGCACATGACAGAAGGCCGTTTCTCTCCGACAGCATGTCGCACGATCTGCAAAGACGCACAGTGTCACAGCGGGCAAGCCCCCCCCTCCATCTGAGTTTAGAGAAGAAGCTATTCTTGCCAGGCATGACGGGCAGAGAGGGAACGTCCCCGCGAGAACGCCTCCACACAGTGCTTCTGTTCGGAGTGTGGAGGTGGGAGGAGGCCACAAGAAAAGAAGCCACGTTTTGGGGGAAGAACGAATGTCCCCAAGGCAGCAAACGGATCCCTTCTGGATCAAGTAAGGAAACAGACAAATCGTGCTGAATAGGAGCTGCAGGCCAGGCTCCTGACTGTGACGACCGAGCCAGCCTACAGAACGGGTGACCCGGATGGAAAAGGTGCCTGCTCCGCGATGGACGAAGGTCACTGGCCTCTGGCCTGGCATCCAGGAAACCTCAAACCTCCTCCCAAGGCCTGTGTGTCGATACCTGCAATAGCACTGCAGGTAGCCCGCAGGGTGCTGCGAACTCACATGTGACACTGAACACAGGTGGCCTCCACCCCTCCAGTCCCTGAGCATCTGGAGGACCACACATGAGCTTCTTCCTCTCTCTCTCTGCTGCTTCTCCTCTGACTGATCATGAAGTCCAAGGCCCTTTCTCCTTACGGACACTAACTCCAGCTCACCATTTCAGTAGCCACTGGGTCCTCCCATGCTCTGCGGGACACTTAGCTGCATCTCTGGTCTTTCACCACCAGGTGGCAGCAACATACAATCCCCCGGCCCCTCAAGCTTTGCTGAAACTACCATGGCTGAGGGCCACCCTTGTGCCTTGCCTGACCAGACCAGAAGGTACCCCACCCTACCTCCAAACACCTTCCTGACTTCTCCCCACAAGGGGGGTTAACAGTCATTTTCAAAGTTTGCAGAATCCAGCCCTGGACACTTGGCTCCTACTCCCTGCACCATGCTCAAATCTTTCAGCACAATTACTGGGCACCTTGGGATTATCCAGTGGTAGGCACTCACTGGCCACGACGGTACGCCCATCCCCAGGCGTGGGCTGTAGACAAAACCGCCTCACATGAGAATGACTGACAGAATGTCGTGAACACAACACTTAAGAGCAGTCCTAAAACATGAGGTGGGTCCACACCCCTCAGCCTTGCAGACCCCAGGGCTCTCCCATCAGCCGCCCACCTTCTGGCCTTTGCTCACTGAGGTGCAGGTCGCTCAGACTCCTTGCTGCACTCCTTACAGCACAGAAAGCGAATGCTTATCCCAGGACCTTGAAAATCTATTGTTCTTTCTAGAATACTATTCTTCTTCATATTAGGATGGCTGTTTTAACTTTTGCAAATCACAGTTCAAATGTCATTTCTCCCACAGAGCCCTCTATAAACCTTCCAATTCAGTGACCCACCACCTTTGCCCCCAACCTGCTCAACCTCTCGAACCCTACCCACCCATCCACTTTACCTTCCAGGCATCCGTCAGGGACAGACTGGGTGATGTTCTGACCCTGATAATTATCTGCCCTTTTCTGGAACCCAACGTGCACAAACCCCACAGATGACTGCTCAGCAGTCTGCCTGACATGCCTACAACACCACTACGTGGTGCCTAACGTGCTCAATTAAAACCAGGGTCGTTAGCTAAATATGGTGGTGCATGCCTGTAATCCTAGCATGGAAGAGGTGGAGGCAGGAGATTCAGGAGCTCAAGATGACCCTGGCAAGTTTGAGGGCACCCTGTACTATGTGACACCCAGTTTCAAAGAAAAAAAAAGGCTTGGCGTGGTGGCGCATGCCTTTAATCGCAGCACATGGGAGGCAGAGGTAGGAGGATCAAGGCCACCCCGAGACTACAGAGTGAATTCCAGGTCAGCCTAAGCTACAGATCCTGCATTAAAAAAAAAAAAAAAAAATCTAGAGCTGGAGAGATAGCTCAGCAGTTAAAGGCATTTGCTTGCAAAGCCAGATGGCCCAGGTTCAATGACCCAGAACCCACAAAAAGTCAGGTGCACAAAGTGGCGCATGCAGCTGGAGTTAGTTTGCAATAGCAAGAGGCCCTGGCACAATGATTCTATCATTCTCTTCTACTGCTTCTTTCTCTATCTCAAATAAATAAAATATTAGGAGAAAAAAAAAAACAGAGTCATGATATAACAACATAATAAACTAACTTCACAACTGTTTAGCATTTCTAGAGATCATTTTTAATACTTTGACCTAGTAGCATCTGTGTGCTTATGTCCACGTGCTCATGCATGTGCATGCCACAACACACGTGTGCATATTAGAGGATAACCTTAGGGTATTGGTCCTTGCTGTCCCCTTGTTTGAGGCAGGGCGTTCTCTGTTCTATCACTATGAATGCCAAGCTCACGGGCTTCAAGAGTCTCCTGACCCCATCTCCAAGGGCAGTCGGCACATAGACATGACAGACACATACCCCGCTCTGGGTCTGGCTGTTAGGTTTGTTGTAGAGACCCGAACTCCAGTGCTACCGTGCACAGCAGACGCTTAACCACTGAGCCATCTGCCCAGCCCACAACACAGTTTTGTTTTGTTTTGTTTTTTTCTGTTTTGGTTTGCTTTGAGGTTTTTGTTTTTCTTTTGTTCTCTTTGTTTTTCAAGGTAGGATCTCACTGTAGCCCAGGGGGCTGACCTGAATTCACTATGTAGTCTCAGGCTGCCTTTGAACTCACAGTGATCCTACCTTGACTGCCCAAGTGCTGGGATTAAGGTGTGTGCCATCACACCTAGCCGTAGTATTTTTAAATGGACCAAATCTTGTGGCACTCAGGAGGTTGAAGAAAGAAGATGAACTTGAGTTGGAAGCCAGCATGAGTTACAAATAAGAACCAGGCTAGCAGGGGCTACAGAGTACCACTCTGTCTCAAACATACCATCAGAACCTAGCAGAGTGGCACACACCAGTAATCCCAACACTTGAGAGGTCAAGGCAGGAGGGTCTTGAGTTGCAGGCCAGCCCAGGCTATACAGCAAATTCAAGGCTGCCGAGTTATGAATGGGTGGACGGAAGGCTCAGTGGCTAAGGCACTTGCCTGTGAAACCTAACAACCTAACGTTTAATTCCCCAGTCAACACGTAAAACCAGATGCACAAAGTGTTACATGCTTCTGGAGTTCGTTTGTGGCAGCAGGAGGCCCGTGGGCCCATAGTCACTCACTCTCTGCCTCTCACTCTCAAATAAATAAAAAATATTTAAAATTTTTTTCATTTATTCATTTGCAAACAGAGAGAGACAGAGAGAAGAGAGACAGACAGAATGGGCATACCAGGACCTCCAGCCACTGCAAATGAACTCCAGATGCATGTGACACTTCGTGCACCTGGCTTTACATGGGTACTAGGGAATCAAACCCAGGTTGTTAGGCTTTGCAGACAAATGCCTTAACTGCTGAACCATCTCTCCAGCCCAACAATTTTTATTTTTTTTAAACTGTGTCAGAGGGGCTGGAGAGATAGCTTAGCAGGTAAGGCACATGCCTGTGAAGCCTAAAGACCCAGGTTCGATTCTCCAGGCCAGACGCACATGGTGGCACATGCATCTGGAGTTTGTTTGCAATGGCTGGAGGCCCATTCTCTCTCTCTCTCTCTCTTATAAAAAATAAATAAATAAAATCTTTTTTTTTTTTTGAAAAAAAAACTGTGTCAAAGTGTCCTTCACAGAGAAGGCAACAGTGAGTCAGGAACTTGTTTAAGTCACATGTCTTTCCACATCAGAGAATTGGTTTAGAAGGGTCATGGCCAAGAAGGCTTATGAAGATCAGCCCAAGGTTGCTCGTAGTAAAACAACTTGGCATTCCAGTGAGTTCCAGGAAACCCACTCTGTGCCCTTGATCTCTCCTTACCCCATCATCCATCATACCTTTCAGATGCTCTGCAGACAAAAGAATTAAAAAGATTCAACATCTATTCACAAGAGGACATTACAACTTGTAAAAACAAAAACAACTTTTTCACAAATAATTAATTAATTCATTCATTAACTGAATTTTTAAAAAATGTCACAGCTACCACAAAGACACCTCCAAAAATGGCACTCACTGACCCAGGTTAAGATTCAGGATGCTCCCCGTGGTGGAGGTCTTGTCCGTTTTCGCCATGATGGGCGCCGATGGTTGGGGAGAGAAAGGTTTCGGGCTGCCAGACAGACTTCCTGCTTGTCCCGTCTTTGTAGAGGCTGGGGAGGCTGGATGGAAAACGATGTAGCTGTTAGAAGCCAGCCTTACGCATCAATCGACAAGCAAAATGTACACGTGTGGGGTTGGGGAGAGAAGATGGGAGACGGATTTCATTTCCTCGAGGACACCTCAGCATGGTGGATGGGTCGGGTAGGAGGGCGGGCTGGCCGTGGACTTCCAGCGACGGGCTTTCAGCCGACGTTAAACCGCCAAAGCCACCGGGAAGAGGGCCTCTTGGGTCATTCTTCTGAGCACAAAGCTCTAAGACAAATCGGCTAAGCTGCCACTACAATTGCTTTAGCCCATTCACAGGTGTAAATCTCAAAATAAACAGTGACCGAATCAAACCCCTCGCAATCCAGATGCAGAGGCCCCCCCATTTCCCCCACCCCCGGCTTACAAGTGGCATCCGTTTGTGGGAGGCCGAGGGGCTGCTCACACAGCCTGCACCTGCTGGTGACTAACCCGACCCCTGGCGAGGTCTCTAACCCCCGCCACGCACCCCACAACCCCGCCTCAAAGCTTCTCAGGCTGCATGAAGGCAGCTGGTGTGAGGGAGACGTTGGTAAAATTATCTCCCTCCTTATTTTGTTTCAAATATCTACAGGAAGACAAAGCATGCTCCTGTGACACCCGGGGCTTTTAAACTTACTTTAGAGGAACCTACTACCCCCTTCTCGTCAACCCCACTTCACTCGGGGGGACGAGGAAGACAGAGATCCAAGAATGTGTTTTAACAAAATAAGCATTCAGACAGGCCAAAGGCCTCTTAAGGAGCCTGCAGACCCTGCCCCCCGGCCCCCATCACTTCATATTACTGGGACGACCACCTGGGCACTTTCAAAGCCAGTTACGACTGAAGCCTGGCAGAAAACAAGGTGGCAGAATGGCCTGAGGTGAGGGAGACACTGAGGTGATGATGGTCCTGACAGGACATGGGTAGAGAGCAAAGGGGGATAGAGGTGAGATGGCCCCCCTACACTGGTAGCTTGGTTTCCTCACTTGAAAAATAGGTTGAACATCAGCTTGCCAGGACCCCCTCCCAGCCCCCCAATATGAATGAGCTCATCATAGCTCCCATGCCAGGACCGGCCCATGTTACTTTTTAACGTATAATCATCATGAGAGAATCTGGACATATAGAGAGTACTAGTCTCAGAACAGAGGTACACATGGTATACTCAAATCCCAGGCACTGCTGATGAGCTGTGAAATTGTAGGCAAAGTATTCGTGACACTGCAGCTCCCTTCATGACAGGGGAAAGAGACACAGGGATAACAGGGCACCGAGGGGTGCTATAGGGACCCAGACCTATCCATCAGGTCACCGTAAGGCCATCAATCATGCCAACAGCACCTGGCCTCTAGTCAGTACTGTGTCATCATCTGCCCTTAGTTTAGCTAACTTCCTATGTTCCTCAGAGAGCCTCGGCCGTAAACAATGCCACCCCACCTGGCTCCGTGCCCACCAGGACCACACGGGGCAATGGGTGTAAGCGATTTAGCTGCCATGACCAGGGACAGGGGTTGCTACTGGCATCTAGGGGTACAGAACACAATGCTCCTCAACATTCTAGAAAGACAACCCCACACCTATTCTCTAGTCCCACATGTCAACGCTACTGAAGTTAAGACACCAACAAACCATGAAGCAGACATGGAAAGAAACCCGATTGCTTCTCTCGAAAGGAGGTGGGAAAGCAGATTAGATCAGCTGGTCCGTGTTGACTGACACTTGGTGAGGGCCCAATAAACATTAACAATTATTCTGAGGGGGCTGCAGAGATGGCTCAGCAGTTAAGGCGCTTGCCTGAGAAGCCTAAGAACCCAGGTTTCAGTCCCCAGAACCCATGTAAGCCAGATGACGCACACAGCGGGGCATGCGTCTGGAGTTCCTTTACAGTGGCTAGAGGCCCTGGCATGCCCATTCTCTGTCTCAAGTAAATAAAAACTTTTTAAAATTTATAATAAAAATATTCTGAGAATGCAGTTTTATAGATATTAAATTAGGGGTCAGGGAGACGGTTCAGCAGGTAACAGCTCTTTTTGCATAAGAATGAGGGCCTCAGAGCATCTGAGTTTCATCCCCAGCACATACAGTTTAAAAAAAAAAAAAAAAAAGCTGGGCTTGGGCTGGAGAGATGACTTAGCGGCTAAGGCGCTTGCCTGCAAAGCCTAAGGACACAAATTTGGTTCCCCAGTACCCATGCAAGCCACATGTGCAAGGTGGCGCATGCATCTGGAGTTCCTCTACAGTACCTAGAGGCCCCGGTGCGCCCATTCTCTCTCATAAAGAAATGCCACAGAAGAATCTCTGAGGCTTGCGGATCAGCCAGACTGACCAAACAGGCAGCGCCTCTGGGTTCAGTGAGAGACTTGGTCTCAAGGGAACATTACAGAAGAGTGACAGAGAAGGACACTCGACATCTTCCTCTGGCCTCCGTGAGCATCTGCTTGTGTGTGCATGGGGGCACACACGCACACACCCCTCCACACATGTAGAAATCCAGGCATGGTCATATACGTGTCTATGGCCCCAGCGCTGAGGGGAGACAAAGACAGGAAGATGGCTGGGGTCGCTGGCCGGTCAATCGAGCCCAAAGCAAGAAGCTCCGGTTTCAGAGACAGACTCTCTGTCGCCCAGGAGACAGAGCAAGACAGTGACAGTGGCTTCTGCACGTGTGTGGTAAGGACACAAGCATGTGCACACACACACATGCAAAGGACACACACACAGAGGTTGAGTGCTGAACCGGGCATGGTGGTAGATACATGCAATGTCAGGATTCAGGAGAGAGGGGCAGGCAAGAGGATCATGTTACTATGCTCAGGAAATACGATACCAAATTAACTGTAAACACTAAAGTGCTTCAAAGATGAGCGTTGAGCAATCAGAATTCTGTCACCAGAGCTGAAGTTCAAAAGCACGAGGCAGAAAGCGGGCGCGGTGGCACATGCCTGTAATCCCAGCACTAGAGAGACAAGAGGCAAGATGACCCACACTTCAATCTCAGTCTGGTCTATGGGAGAATTCTCTCTCTCTAAAAAACACCTCTTCCCTACCTGTAACATATATATTTTAAATCTATGATTCCTTGAAGGATCTAGTGGAGGTTCCTCTGGACACTCGGCAATTTCGTCCGTCACAAACGACACACAGTTTTGTCACACTATGTGTAACAGAGGCTACTGCTGGGACCCAGAGGTGGAGGCCAGGGAGGCAGCTGAACATCCTACAGTGCAGAGGACAGCCCACCATGGAGAAATGGGCCCAATGTCAACAGCACTGGGCTTGAGAAACACTGCTTTAAATCACTCTAGACATCTGCAAACGCAGAAAAGACATTTGGAAATGTTCATTTCAATTAAACCTTGAAACAAATGCCAATCCTTTCATAAAGCCATGAATCTTGCCCAAAGGAAGAGCTAATTGCCTTTGAAGTCAAATAATTTAATCAGATTTTACACTTTGATGTACAATTCATGAGTGTGGGCTACAACACATCATTTATTATCCGCATTTACAAAGTCCTAGCCAGGGCTAAGTGCTATTCTGGGGACACGAATCATGAGTGTTGGAATTTAGAAAAACAGTGTCCCTTCACCTCTAACACCACCACCACTGTGGGCAGGGTGGAGGTGGAGTTAATGATTAATACCAAATTTCTTTAGCTTATAAAACCGTGGAGAACAACGCATGTGTTCAAAGAGCTGCACCAGGTAGAACCCTCAGTGGTGCCAAGGTCAGATGCACTAGATGGCACAGAGTCTCGGATGGCCAAAAATGGGAAAAGATGTTGGGAGAAATGCAGCTCAGAACAGTTCGTCACTAACATGGAAACCTGCTCAGAAAACAAGGTTACGGTGCCTCTCAGGAAGCTGAGGCAGGAGGGTCACTTAAAGCCCAACAGTTCAAGGCCAGCCTCGGCAACATAGTGAGACCTTGTCTCAAAAAACAAGGAAAGGAAAGAGGGAGGGAAGGAAAGAGGGATGGAGGGAGGGAAGGAAGGGAGGGAAGGAAGGAAGGAAGACAAGAAGGAAGGAAAGAAGGAAGGGGTAGGGAGATGGCTCAGTAGTTACAGGCACTTGTTTGCAAAGTCTGTCAGGCTGGGTTCAATTCCCCAGTACCCACAAAAAGCCAGATGCACAAAGTGACACATGTCTGGAGTTCGTTTGCAGTGTCAAAAGGCCCTGACATTCCTATATTCTCTCTGCCTCTCAAATAAGTAAGTTTAAGTTCTAAATGAAAAAGAAGGCTACATGGCCGATGCCCCGTACAGTAAAAAGGAGACAGTGAATAAAGCAGCTTGCGTAGGCACTGGTGTGGGATAAGGAACCTATTTTTGCCTCTAATTTGGAGACGGATATTTGGAGGTACAAAGAATCTATAATCCCAGCACACGCTCAAGAGGCTGATCACAGGGAGATCCTCCTAAGTTTGAGGACAACCTGGGCTGCACTGTCTCAAAATGAAATGTTGGTAGTTGTGGGTTAGAAAGATGGCTCAATGGTGTAAGGCACTTACTTATAAAGCCACGGCCTGGGTTCAATTCCCCAGTACTCATGTAGAGCCAGAGGCACAAAATGGCACATTGGCCTAGTGTTTGTTTGCAGTGGTAAGAGGCTCTGATGCACCCATTCTTTCTCTCTCTAGTAAATAAGTAAAAAGAAAAAAAATAATAAGTAAATAAGTAAAATATATATATTTATATTTGAAAGTTTGGCCTTCCTGTTTTTCTGAGATCTAACTCTCTTCTTTGGATGTTGGACAAAATCCTAGGCATGTTAACCCTGACACTCTGGGCTTTCTCACTATTTTCTCAATCTCCTCTGCTTTACTTATTATTATTAATTTATTTATTTATATTTATTTTTGCTTAGTGCTTGCCTAGAAGGTGCAAGGCCCTGGTTCAATCCTCACCACATGAACTAACTGAAGGAAGTTGGGGTAGTGGCATTTAAAAATTGTTCAAGGGGCTGGAGAGATGGCTTAGTGGTTAAGCGCTTGCCTGTGAAGCCTAAGGACCCCAGGTTCGAGGCTCGATTCCCCAGGACCCACGTTAGCCAGATGCACAAGGGGGCGCATGCGTCTGGAGTTCGTTTGCAGTGGCTGGAGGCCCTGGCACGCCCATTCTCTCTCTCTCTCTCTCTCTCTCTCTATCTCTGCCTCTTTCTCTCTCTGTCGCTCTCAAATAAATAAAATAACCAAAAAAAAAATTTTTAATTGTTCACGGGCTCTCTTGATAGATCAGTAATCTGAGAACAGTGAGCCCACCCTCGTGCTTGGCAAAAACCAACTGCAGGTCCCAAGCCATCCATGAGCTTTGAGGGACTCTCTCATGATGAAGTACAAAGAACGGAAGTGTTAGTCTGAGGATGCTCTGAGGACACACGCAACGCGCACACACAGAGCACAGGCCACGACAAGAATTGTACTTCTGCTTCCCTCACCCTAGTGCCCACCACTTGTGAATCCCACTCAGTTCGCTCCCGCTGCTCTCTGGGTAAGTACACGAGTTTCCAACCTGACAGCAGGGTATACAACAACACAAAGAAATCCTTGAAACAATATCATCACCTAAGAGCTGGCGGTGGGAGGCAGGATTAGTATTGACTTCAGTACCCGTCACTAACAAATTACTTCACAACAAACATGTATTGACTTCACAATGAACAGGAGTATATGAAAATGTTTTCCCTTCTCCTTGATGGGAACCCTACAGTGGAACTCCAAGATCAAAGGACGGTTAGCTCAGAGGGGAGTGCCAGCCAGGCCCCACGATATGAGCCTAATACATATTAATGTCTTCCACTAGAATCTGAAAAAGAAAAAAAAAATTAGGGGCTGGAGAGATGGCTTAGCGGTTAAGGAGCTTGCCTACAAAGCCAAAGGATCCCACTTCAACTCTCCAGGACCCACGTAAGCCAGATGCACAAGGGGGAACATGTGTCTGGAGTTTGTTTGCAGTGGCTGGAGGCCATGGCACGCCCATTCTCCCTTTCTCTCTCTCAAATAAATAAATAAAAATATATTTTAAAAAACTCTAAGTTGAAAAATCTACCAGCCTAGGTTCAACTCCCCAGTCCCTATATAAAGCCAGATGCATAAAGTGGCACATGTGTCTGGAGTTTGTTTGGCAAGGGCAAGGGGCCCTGGCAGGCCAGGCCCATACTCACGCTCTCTGTCTCTCTCTCAAATAAGTGAATAAATAAATACAATAATAATTTTTTAAAAACTGCCTCGAGGTCCTTTAAAAAAAATATATTAGTGAAGACACTAATAGCATGTGGCCCACTTAAGGGTAAACCAAAACAGTCACAGAAAACTAGAACACTTAGTCCGTCAAGGGGGCAGGATTCCAGGACACTAGCAGGCACGGACCTTCAGCTGGGCAAAGGGTTTCTTAGAAAAGACTAGATTTAGTTACAGGGGTGACAGATCCATCATTGAACTCTTCTGTCTCCCAACTAAAGTCTCCTACAATTTAGGGTTTTCGGCATCTTGTCACCCAGGTACCACTGCTGAAATCTACATATGCACCTTGTCTATCTATCCTATGACATGATAACCCCACAGCAGTCGATATTATCCCTGACCATGGGGGTGTCTCAATATGCAATTCTCAATATACAGTTCCCTTCTTCTCCATCACCAGCAGAGGGCAGGAGGGGTTAGTGGAGAGAGAGAGAGAGGCCTCAGGGACTGGCTCTGGGGGCCTAGGGCACCTCTCCTGCTAGGCCTCAGTAAAAACAGTGACAGCCTTCTGGGCTGGAGACATGGCTTAGTGGTTAAGGCGTTTGTCTGTGAAGCCTAAGATCCCAGACTCGAGTCCCCAGGACCCACATAAACCAGAAAGAAGCACACGGTGGTGCATGCAACAGGAGTTTGTTTACAGTGGCTGGAGAGCCTGGCACACCCATTCTCTCTATCTCCCTCTCTCTTTTTCCCTTTCTCACCAATAATAAATAAATAAATATTTTAAAAAATTCCTTCTGCCCGTAACAGTAGTTGGCAAACACCAGATCATGGGAAACCAAGCTGGAAATGGTAGCACATGCTCATAATTCCAGTACTCAGGAGGCTGAGGCAGGAGGATTGTTATAAATCCAAGGCCAGCATGGGCTATAGAATGAGACTGTGTCTTAAAAATGGAGGGGGGGGGCGCTTAGGGTTAGATGATATAGCAGTTAAGGCACTTGCCTGTGAAGTCTAAGGAACCAGGTTCAGTTCCCTAGTACCCATGTATGTCAGATGCACAAGTGGCAACATAAGTCTGGAGTGGTTGGAGGCCCAGGGGCACCCATTCTCCCTTTCTCTCTCTCTCCTTCTCTCTCTCTCTCTACCTCTTTCTCTCTCCTAAATACATAAACAAAATATAAAATAGTTTATAAAAGGAAAAACACAAGGTGGGGCAGGGGAGATGGCTCAGTGATTAAAGGTAGTTGCTTACAAAGGCTGCCACCATCCAAGCTTCACTCCCCCAGCACCCATGTAAAGCCAGATACACAAAATGGAGTTCATCTGCATTAGCAAGAGGCCCCGGCATATCCACATTCACTCTCTGTCCTTTCTCTCCTCACAAATACATGATGTGTAATTTAAACTCATGAGCATAATTAGACATTAGGACAACGCTAAGCAGCAAGGCAAGGCAATGCAAGTTCAGGCAACAGGGAGTCATGAGACAGCGAGGAGTCACAGACTACAGTTCGAATGTTCTTGGAAATGTGCTCAGCGCGGGAGTCACCAGCCCATGGGTTTGTGTGACCAGGCTCTGTGAATGTCACTCACATGGGATCATGTGATGGGATGAAAGTCAAGGCTCTGGTCTTTTAAGGATTCTGGTCAGAAACACGAGCCAGAGGGTAAGATTCTTCTGAAACTCTTGTCAGTGCAAGTCACGTCCACCCTGGAACAAAGCTCCACAGTGAAGGCCGAGGACACGAGGCCATGAATCAGAACAGCAGATTTAATGTGAAAAACCAAAAACCCAAGGGTCACTAAGCTTGTGGCTGGCTCTCCCACAGTCAGCTGCGGCATCTAGAAACAGCTCTTCCAAGGAACCAAAATTAAAAAAATAAAAAAATAAATAGCAGTCTCTGATGGGCGTGGGGGCACACACCTCTAACCCCAGCACTCCGGAGGCTGAGGTCGGAGGATGGCTGTGAGTTCGAAGCCAGCCTGAAACTAATTCCAGGTCAGCCTGGGCTACAGCAAGAGCCTCCCTTGAAAAACTACAAGTTAAAAAAAAAAAAAAAAAAAAAAGAAGGACAACACAGCAGAAACAGGTTGAGCCTTGAGCTTACAACTCAGTCCCATCACTATCTTCCCAAACATTACCAGCACTGAGGACCTGATGGCTGGTTATCTGCAGAAGGAAGGAGAAGAGAAGGAGGGGGAGAGGAGGGGAGACAGGGAGGATCTGAAAGGCTGGCCAAGGCTATCAACTTTGGCCAGAAGTCTGAAGCTGATAATACAACCTATGTGTGGGCTTTATTCATCTACAACATAATTTTTTGAAATAGTTTTATTTATTTGCATGAGCGTGTGTGTGTGTGTGTGTGTGTGTGTGCGCGCGCGCGCGCGTGCGTGCGCACACGCACACAAGGCTGAGATAGAAGGACAGCCATGAGCTCAAGGCCACCCAGGGGCTACAAAATGAGTTACAGGTTAACCTGGGCTGGAGAGAGACCCCACCCCAAGAAAGAAACAAAAATGAACTCCAGATGCACATACCACTTTGTGTGTCTGGTGTTACACTGGTACCGGGTCACTGAACCCAAGACAGCAGGCAGAGCAAGCAAGCGCCTTTCACCGCGGTAACATTTCCCAAGCCCAGACCTGACATTTAACCATAGGTTTTACTGAACAATCCCTGTCACCCATTTCACTGGAAGAATGTTAGGATCTAAAAGCCTGAGCCCACATGCTTATATAAGAACCACAGGCAAAAGGCCCTGGTGACGGGGCCTGTGTCCTGCAGGTCACCAACCATGTTTAGAGTAAGTACTCTGAGCCCCAGGTCCCTCAAAGACAGAGAAACAAAGAACACACTGCCAGGGCTGGAGGGATGGCTTAGTGGTTCAGGCGTTTGCCTGCCAAGCCAAAGGACCCAGGTTCGATTCCCCAGGACCCACGTTAGCCAGATGCACAAGGGGGTACGTATGTCTAGAGTTCGTTTGCAGTGGCTGGAGGCCCTGGCGTGCCCATTCCCTCTCTCTCTCTCCCTACCTCTTTCTCTGTCAAATAAATAAATAAAAGAACACACTGCCAAGGCAAACCCACCTTTGAAGGCAAACCAGCTCCCGATGAAAGTAATAAAAGTTCATAAATATTAAACATGCGGTCCAATTCTGTTTGGGACGAAAGAGTTGCACTTGAATCACTCTTACTTTTCACCGCTCAGCAAACCTTCCTCATCACATAGGTAGCAGGTGGAAAACTCACAAGGAACAGTAACTCAGGAGGCTGGGAGATGGCTCAGCAGTTAAAGGTGCTTGCTGGCAATACCTGGGGGCCCAGGTTCGACTCCCTGGTAGCCACATAAAGCCAGATGCACAAAGTGGCCCATGCATTTAGAGTTTCTTTGCAGCAGCAGAAGGCCCTAGCATGCCCATACTCTCTATTCTGTCTTCTCTGTCTCAAGTAAATAAATAAATACCACTCGTAGGCATAAAGCCTAAGGATTCTTCTAACTACCTTAGAGATACTTGCTCAACCATGTTTATTGCCGCTCAATTCACAATAGCAGGGAAATAGATCCAGCCTAGATGTCTCTCAACTGATGAGTGGATAATGAAGATGTGGCACATTTATACAATGGAGTTCTACTCAGCGGTAAAGAAAAATGAAATTATGAAATTTGCAGGAAAATGGATGGATCTGGAAAGGATTATACTTAGGGAGCTAACTCGGGCCCAAAAAGCCAAACATCACATGTTCTCTCTCATATGTGGATCCTAGCTACAGATGACCGGATGTCTGTGTGAGCAGAAGAAAACTCAGTAGCAGAGGCCACTAAGCTAGAAAGGAGATATAAAGGGAATAGAAGGGGGGGGGGATACTTAATAGGATGGTATTGTATATATGTATGTAGAAAAACAAATTAATGGGGGAGAAAAGCCATAAGTGAGATCAGGGGAAGAGATTGAGTAAAGGAAAGGTAGACGGAGGGCTAATCAAAATCTAAGAGGATATAAATAAATCATATGGAAACCTACTTTTTTGGACAATGGAACCCTCAAAAGCCATAGATTATTACTAGAAAAATTTTCAGTGCCAGGGATGAGATGCCTTCCAGTCAGTTGTTGGCCAGGGAGGTCCCTGATGCCCCCAAAACATTACAGGCCATTGCCAAGGTTCTTGG